>CM057453.1:396405000-397655000 GCA_016271365.2 Neoceratodus forsteri
GCAAGAGCTGTAGATCGGGCACAGTCTGATGTAATTGTGTAGGCAGGGAGAAATGGGCAGACTGGATGAGCCAAGTGTCCTTATCTGCCATCAGATTCTGTTTCTATAGAAAAGACATCCACATTTACTTCCAAGAAGCCTGACCCCTGTGCTGTTGAAACACACACTAAGTGAGGCGCCAGGGCTGGCACTCCAGAAAGTGAAAGGGATCAGGCAACCAGCTCCTTGCTGTCAAATTATGATTTCTTCCAAATACCAGCGTGCAAAATGCTATGAAAATATCCCTACAGAATTAACACACATGTAAGTTTGCTCTGTTCTTTGAGATTTTTTAAAGTGAGCATAATTGTTCACACACAGCTTGTATCAAACTGCTTGGGGCTATTACCTCTGATCTAGGTCCTTATGCAACATTATATTCAGTCTCTAGCAGTGCAAATTTTATAGATACAGTACTCTCTGCTAATCGTATACAGTGTAGTGAACTGATCTTTTAACCTCTGTAGTAATGTTTCAGCAGTTTTTGAAGGCTGTTTGCTTGTTCACCTTATGTGCAACAAATATAGGAGAAGAGAAAAGAATATGGTTTTATATAGCGCCTTTCATATGCATTTATCCGAAAGTGATTTACAGTCTAGGAAAGGGAGAGAATTGTATACCTGGAGATTTAAGCATCACAGAGATGGAGAAGAGAGAGGGATTACAGGGAGGTTAAGCACAGGAAGGTTAAGTGACTTGCTCAGGGTTACATTTATTATATTTGCTTGCACGTGCAGCACACAAAAAACATATTGAGGTAAGCAGAGCAGAGCAGAGGTGTGGCAGTGTTCGGCCAATGCAGCCCACACTTTCAGGGGCTTGTTCCACAGCCACAAATCAATAGGGAAGCTGCTGATGACAGCAATTTCAGAGTGCGCACCGGACATGAAAGAAATCTGCTGCTGCAGTCACGGACGGTTTCGTCATTGCAGCGGCAGATCTCCCCCCAACTAGGCAAATTCCAGCCATGCACATTACAGTGCACAGGAATGCGCGTTGATGGAATTACGAGCAACTCTCTTGCTCAGTGTCTTTCCTGGTGAGTCCACCGACATAATTGGGGCTCCTGCAGCCCACCACATACTTCCTCCAAAGCTGACATCGGGGTGCCAAAACCCAAAACAGCATGCCTCCCCAGCCTGAACATATATTTTGCAGACAACGGAGTGCCCAATCCCCATGTCAGCATCCCCCTCCCCCAAAAAAAACTATTCTGGCACACTGGGAGCCCACCCCAGTGTGCAGAAGTAATTGTTTTTTCCAACACGGGATGCCCACTTCCAGAGTTGGACGTGCCCCCACACCCTCTTTTTTCAGCTGACCTCGGGGTGCCCAATCCCTTGGTTGGCATTGATTTCTCCCCCCACCCCAGTGTACCGATCCATTTTGTTTTCACCAGTAAAAAAAAGAAAACAGTCCCATGACGCTTTATTTTTGTTTTTAAACCTTGGAAAAAAGGTCCTCGCCATTCCGCCGCCCCCACCCCTAACCCGCACCTTGCTCTGCTAACCCCACCTCCCTGCACCCCCTGGCCACCCATACTTAAACCTCTGAGGTCAGGAGCATCAATCTTCTGTGGACTGGGAACACGTCTGCACTCTGCAAAGACCAACTGGGAACTGAAGACAATTACAGTAAGCCCTATAATGGCAATCAATGGGGGGGGGGGGGTTCAGCTTAGGTTGATATCTGTCATTTTTTGGAGTTTTGGCCCCAAATTTTCAACATGGGGTTCTTGGGACCTCACCTCGTGACCACTAACACTGTCATTTCGTTTCTCGGTCCCGAAAGTTGATTTTACGGTTGCTGTGTGAAATAACCTTTTGGGACTGAGTAACAGTATGACAGTGCCACTGTTTATGAAGTGGGGTCTCAAAAAGCCTATGTTGCAAGTTTGGTGAAAAAACTCCAAACAATGACTGTGTTACGAGCGTGCACGTAACTTCGCCAATTTGTTATATTTTCACTCCAGATTTCCAACATTGCCATTTTCTCACACCTCCTTACGAACAGAACAGCTGTCATTTTTTGCATCATGCCCAAGACATGTTTTCACACCTGTAGCGCAGAATGGTGCATTTACTGTGTGAAATCGGCTTTTGGGACAAATTAATGAAATCACAGTGACACTGTTCATGAGGGGAGGTCCCAAAAAGGGCATGTTGAAAATTTGGTGAACAGATTCAAAAAAATGACTGCATTGAGTGTGTTACGCAGTTTCTACGTACGTGAGTAACTGCCAGCTCTCAATATTTTCCACTCCAAATTTCCAACATTGCCATTTTTTCACACCTCCTTATGAATAGTACTGCTGTCATTTTTTGCATCATGCCCAAAATGTGTTTTTGCACCTTTTGGAACAGACTAATGAAATCACGGTGCCACTGTTCATGAGGGAAGTTCCCAAAAAGGCCATGTTGAAAATTTGGTGAACAAATTCCAAAACAATGACTGCGTTATGAGCGTGCGTTACACAATTTCTACGCATGCTTGTAACTTCTCCACTTTTTGATATTTTCACTCCATATTTTCAACATTGCCATTTTATCATACATCATAAACAGCATAGATGTCATTTTTCATATCCTGCCCAAATTTCTTTTCGTAGCTGTTGCCCCGAATGGCACATTAGCTGTGCGAAATCACCTTTCGGGATTAACAAAATTATAGTGCCACTGTTCAAGAGGTGGGGTCCCAGAAAGCCCATGTTGAAAATGTGGGGTGAAAATACCAACAAATGCCTGGGGTATTAGGGTTTCCAACTGTAACACCTCACTCTTTACAGACGGGGGTTTTTCTCCCTAATATTCACCCAGTTCTCCTATACTGCATCCATCTCGGCTTATTTCCTTATGGAATGGGGTGAGCATAGGGGCCAAAGACCCTAAGGCACACCGTGACACCTGTCGGTGTCTGCTGGGTGGGATGAGGTGGAATGGCATGAGCATTATGGCTGACGACCCAAAGGCACACCCCAATGCCTGTCAGTCTCTGCAGGGTGGGGGTGGGGGTTGGCGTTAGGTCAATACTTCACTGCCATTCCTATTATGCATCCCTCTGTAACTCATTCAGTAACAATGCCAATACCAGCAAGCAAACATTCGGCATCGACAAATGCTTGTTTATTGAAATGTTTCACCAGGAAGACATACTGAGCAGCATTGCTTGTTTCCAGATGTGTCCTGGGGGAGGGGAAATGGGATAATACAGAGAATAGAACAATTTGGTACAATACACAAAGCATAACAAGTGTTGTAAATGGATTGCAGAGTTAATATACAACGTAAGTGCTAAAACATAGTTATTACATTCACTTACAGTAGTTAACTTGGTATAATATAGGGACAGAGTAAGGGGAGAGTGAGTAAGGGGTACAAAAGAGAAGGGGGTAGGAGGTAGGGAGTAAGTGCAAGAGTTTAGATGCAGTTGCATGTGGTGATAATGTGAGCGCACAGGAGCGAGGAGAGGACTTGGGATGAAGGAGCATTTTAAATGTTGGTGGGAAGGGCGTTACAAAGCTTGGGCAAGCAGTAGGAGAAGGAAGTTTGAGCAGCAGCGGTACATGGTGAAGAGTAAGTGGCACTGGAGGGTTTGAAACCTGGATCTCCAGGTTTACAGCAGTGTACTGTCTGTAACCAGTATGCCAAACTACCTCCCTGTACTGTACATTAATTGCAGTCTTCTACTTTTATAATTAACCATGAATATGGACAAAATGAGGTTTTCCTTGCTGATATTTTTTCCAAATCAGAGAGGTACTTGAGCAAGAACTGTACTATGGGAAATATGCGTCCAATTTACATTTTGAAGTTTTATTTAAATTTTTTAAGTTCATGGTCTAAAATTCAGAGAATCCGTGGAGTGGTTTGCTGTTTCTGAGCCCATGTTAATTACCATGCTGTGCTTTCAAAGATAATGTTCTGAGCTCCATCTCAAATGAAAATGTTACACTGATTGGATGGGACCTCCGTAAACTCTGGCATCTCTCTTATGAGTGAAACTGAGGTTTAGCTCTTAAAAGCATCCAGTGTTCACCCACTGCAGAGAATAAAATGCTAATTTTTCTTTCATCTGGTCTCTAAAATAAGAAAGTGGATACAAATCACTGTCTAGTCAACCTAATATTTTAAAAAATATGTTCTAATTAATTTTAATTACTGTGTTTGCAGTTAAAAAAATTCAAATTCATTATGAAAGCATGTTAAAGGGTGGTACTGGCTTTATAATCACAGCTGGAGTCCTGAGTTTGTGTCTTGAGTCTGGGTCTGGATGTAGGTCAGCAAATGGCGGATTAAGCATCCCAAGCAGTGCTCTAATCCTCTGGGAAGGGCTGATGCCACCCTCTCCACAGTGCTGCTACTTGGGTGACCTATGCTGTTACTTGGATGGCCCAACCATAGGTATCCGAGCATCATGAGGGCAGGGAGTAGATACTCGGAGTCATGTCAGCAGGATGACATTTGTCATGTTGTTGCATCCCCAAGGGATGGGCTCTTGAGGGAGAAATTCTGGATAAGATCCTGCCTCACAACAATCAACAATGACACTTCCTTTCTCTAGATCTTCTTCAAGGACATCTTCATAGAGCCACAGCTTTGGAACTATAAGCTGTTGATATCGGAGCTGTTCGGAAACATCTGCATAGCTGGGGACACCCAAACTGATGCATGTCAGTGCTGCCTATACAGCTTGTGTGACCTCACACCTCCTAAGTTTTTTCATTTTCCTCCCACTGTCAACTGCTTGTCGGATCAAGGTAAACACCTTTGTAAATTTTGATTACTGAAGTAACACTTTTTGTGTCCGCTGTGCGCACTAGCGAACACGTTGGTATAAGAGTGCCCTTTGAGTGATGTGACACTGTCGGCTCAATGCAGAGCAGTGTTGCAGGGGCACGACAGTGTCACACCAGTCAGCACCCAGGCTGACAGTGATGGAGTTTCTGGCTTGCTGGGTGGGGATGGCACCAACTTCAAAAGAAGTTGCTGTCCCTTTGACCCACGCTGCCCTGAAAAGCCAAGCTGATCTATCATGGTCAGCCTGGAATGTTTGCCTGCAACAGAGAGAACCGTCCATCGATGTCCATTGCTGGCGGCCCTAACTGTGCCCCAACCTGACCCTCCCTGTCAGCACCCCCACAGTAGTGACACTGGGGGTGCTGAATCCCCTAGTGTCTAAAACTGTCCCTTGTCTTTTTTTTCCCCTAAAAAGAAGAAAAACATCCATTGACGTTTGTTGCGCGCCCCCCAGCAAGATAAGTCAGTGACACTGAGGGTGCCCAATCCCCCAGTGTCCTCAACTGTTGCAATACTGTCCCCTAGTGACATTGGGGGTGACCATTCCCCCTGTGTACTGAAATACAGAAAACTGTCCCTTGCCTTTTTTTTTTTTTTTACCTGAAAAAGGAAAACCATCCATCGTTGTCTGCTGCGCTGTTACCCACCCCAATCTGACCCTCCCACTCAGAACCCTCCCACCTCCCCACCCCATACGTACCCACCGGAGGTCTATTGCCATAATCTTCATTGGACCGCAGACGCATCTTCACTTTTCAAACCAACCGCGAACTGAGATAAGCGCTTCAATGTATTTCAATGTGGTTTTCAGCTTCAGTGTATTTCAGTGGGGGTTTCAACCTAGTGGCATAACTTGGCCATTTTTTAATATTTTTGCCCCAAATTTTCAACATACCTTTTGTGGGACCCAACCTCATGAACAGTGAAACTGATGTTAGGTAAATCTGTCCTGAAAGGTGATTTTGTGGTTGCTGTATGAAATTACCTTTCGGGCAGGAGCTGAAAATTTTCTACACCATTGTTCATGAGGTGGGGTCATAAGAAGGCTATGTTGAAAATTTGGTGTAAAAATATTAGAAAACAATGAAGGTATGAGCCTGCATTGAAATTTGCCAACGCAGGCTCATAACTTTGGCAATTTTCAATATTTTGACCCCATATTTTCAATATAGCAATTTCTTCCTAGCACCTCATGAATGTGACAGAGCCTGGTCAAAATGTTTTTTTGGTTTTTTTTTTTACATCCCGAAAGGTGATTTTGCAGTCGCTGCACAAAATCACCTTTTGGGCAGGAGTTGAACATTGTCTCTGCACTTGTTCATGATGTAGGGTCATAAGAAGGACATGTTGAAAATTTGGAGCACAGATATTGACAAACAAGACAGTTAGACTGCCCAGCATCATCACTTCTACTTTGTATTCTTATCTGTCAGTAAAATGATTCCTTCACTGAAGCAGTGTTTAATGTCAGTTTCAGTACCACACACACCCCTGTGACACCAGTGCACACAGCGAACACTCGGCATTGACAAATGCTTGTTCTTTTGTTTTACTTACTTTGCTTCAGAACAGGGCTGTAGAACCTGTACCCTTTGAAAAAAGAAACACAGGATTCTGCTCTCAGTATTTCCTAGTCCCAAAATGGCCAGGAGACCTGCAGCCTATTCTGGATTTCAGGAACCTGAACTTTTTTACAGAATACAAAAAGTTCAGAATTGTCACCCTACAGGGCCTGCACCTACTGCTGCAAGCAGGGGATTGGATCTGTTCCCTTGACATGAAGGATGCCTACCTTTATATCAAAATAAGCGGACCTCGCGAAAGTATTTGAGGTCCCTGTTTCAGGGGGATTACTAGCAGTTCTGAGTATTGCCCTTTGGCTTGTCTTTTGCAGCAAGGGTCTCTACCAAATGCTTGGCAGTGGTGGCTGCAGCCCTTTGCAGGGAAGGCCTCCATGTTTTTCTCTACCTGGATGACTGGCTATTGAAAGCCCACTCACCGATCAGCTTCTGCACACCTTAGCTCGAATGAGGCAGATGTTTGATGCTCTGGGTGTTACTGTCAACGTACCCAAGTCTGTTTTGACACCTTGTCAGTGCCTGCAGTACATAGGAGCAGTCTTGGACACAGCCCAAGGCTCAGCCTTCTTACCTCTGGACAGGGCTGAATCTCTGATTACCATGGCCCAACTAGTCCACAACATCCGGTATGCCTCAGCCAGGACATTCCTTTGGCTCCTGGGCCTGATGGTAGAAGCCATCGTCACAGTACTTCTGGCCAGACTGCACAAGAGGATCCCTCAGTAGACCCTAAGAGTCCAGTGGGATCAGCTCACAGACAATCTAGAACAAAGGGTTCTAGTAACCTCCCCCACACACAAAGTGCTCAAGTGGTGGATGGAACCTAGTAACCTGTTAAAGGGGGGGTTCCCTTCCTGATCACCTTCGCTCATCAAATTGTAACTACAGATGCCTCGGGGATGAGCTGGTGGCACACTTGGGGCCCCATCAGACACAGGGTACATAGATCACTGTGGAGAGTAACGTGCACATAAATGTTCTAGAAATGCAAGCTGTTCTGTATGGCCTACAGACATTCCAGGTTTAACTGTCCCTGGGTCTTCTGTTAGTACAGGTGGACAATGTCAGTGTGATGAATTACATCGTCAAGCAAGGGAGAACTCACTTTTACCACCTGTGCAGGGAAGTGATGAGAGTTTGGTACTGGGCTCTGGAACAGCGTCTAGAACTGTCAGCAGTACATGTTTCAGGTGCCCACAACATCTTGCCAGACAGGCTAAGCAGGTCACAGTCCAGACTGCATGACTGGAAACTGCTAATCTCTATGGTAGAAGACCTGTTTCACAGATGGGATTGCCCAGAGTTGAACCCTTTCTGTGTCCCCACACAATGCAAAACTGCCGCTTTTTCTGCTTACTTGCTCCAGGTCCTGGAGTTTTCTGGTGGGACACATTGTCCCTCTCTTGGAAAGGGAGGCTCCTGTATGTATTCTCTCCCTTCCAGCTGATTGAGAGAGTGCTACTCAAGCTCTAGTTGGAGAGGGCAAGTTTGATCCTCATTGCTCCCCTAAGGCCCTGCCAGATCTGGTTTCCTCTACTGCAACAGCTGGCAGTGGAAGCACCAGTAGCACTGCCTGTATTCCAGGGAATGCTGTCGCAAGAGCAGGGAGCCCTGGTTCATTTGGACCTCAGATTGCTTCATTTTCACGCATGACTCCTGAAAACATTGCCATTTCCAGGTTTGGGGTTTCCCAAAAGGTGGCTGATGCCCTAGTGGCTGCCAGAAAGCCTTCTACCAGGACCACTTATTCCATGAAATGGAAGTGGTTTGCTTTGAAGGCCATGCCTCATCACTTAGATTCATTTACCGGTCCAGTTAATCAGGTTATGGAGTATCTGCTGTCCTTAACAGACACAGGCCTGCAGTAGTCCTCTATTATTTGGCTGCCATTTCAGCTTTCTGTGTGTGTATTGAGGATCGTACAGTTGCCCAACTGGAAGTGGCCCATACATCCTTGAGAGGCATTCCACAATTGAAGCCTCCGATCTGCAATCCAGCCCTGACTTGGGACCTGAATTTTGTTTTGGAAAAGCTTACTTTGGCTCCTTGAGCCAGCCAAGACTTGTGTCTTAATGTTTTCTTTCTTGGAAAGCGTTGTTTTTGGTTGCCATTACTTCTGCTCAAAGGATTTCAGAGCTACAGGTTCTAATGTGTAAGCCTCCTTATTTGGTTTTCCACAAAGACTGTGATTTTGCATACTAATCCTAAATTTTTACCAAAGGGGATGTCTGAGTTTACTTTAAATCAAGCAGTCCATCTGACGGTTTATTTTCCTGAACATGCCAATCCAAGGGAAGCATTGCCCCTTACTCTAGATGTACATAGAATACTCTGGTACTGTATACACTGCACGAAGGACTGCACAAAGTTCTTGCAGCTTTTTTGTTTCATTCGCCTCTGGGTAAGAGGGTGCCCCAGTTCTAAACAGTGCCTGTCCAAATGATTGGCAAACTGTATTACTTTCTGTTATAGGAAGTACAGTAAGGAACTTCCTGGGGCTGTTTGTGGTCATTCCACTAGCGGCATAGCCTCATCTGTTGCCTGTTTCAAAAATGTTTCTGCTGCAGAAATATGTGCAATTGCCAGTTGGAGTACTGTCCACACTTTCACTAAACACTAAAGTCTGGACATTGCATCACAAAAAAGGGCTGGCTTTGGCCTAGCTCTGCTTCGGGGCCTGCCATCTTAGGCCTGTGGGCTCCATACAGTGGTGGGGTGGTGCAGTAGTTCTGCAGCCACAGTGACTCCTGTGGGTGGGCTGGGGAACTTGCCTTCTCTTCAGGTTGATGCATGTTTGCATGGTCTGCAGGGGCACTGTCTGGCATTGAGCATGAGGTGGGTGGGTCCAAGGAGCGAGAAAAAAATGATAGTAACATAGCTATCTAAATGATGGTTGTAGGCACCTTTGGGTCCTGGCTTAAAGGAGAAGACTCCTGTATATTTATGATTTGGATATGTCTAATGTATTTATTATACATTACATCAAGTACTGTACATATGTCAATAAGAGATCAGCCATTTCTTCTGTTGCAGCACTTATCTAGAGTTTGAGGCTCTGACAAAAGGTAGTAAAATGTCAAGCAAGCCTCCACTTACATGCAAATGAGTCACTTGTAATACAGCCCCTCCCATTCCTTGATGTCACTGCAGCAACAGTGCAGAACAAAACATAAGGGTGTCAATGCTGTCTAGCCTGATTTTAGTTTAAGTTTGCAGTGGCTTAAGGCAGTTCTGACATGCAACTCACAAAGGGAGTAGTATTTGTAGCCTTAATACTGTATGTGCAGAGCAAATAATACATCCAATAGTATTTCATTCACAGGAAACAAAAGCTGTTTCTCTGTACTGCTCATTTCTCTCTGTGAGACAGTTGTAACATGTTGTGGAAAGCAGTAGACTGAATCAGTCAATCAACCAACCAATCAATCAATCAATCGAGCAGTCAAGTCAGTCACTCTGTATTGAACCAGGTGAGCACCCTTGAGAAGATTCGTTACAAGATGAGCCTGGGCAGTTTACCAAAGGTTCACACAAGACTGACTTATACACATCCCCTTTCAGCAGCCTGAAAGTGGAAAGCTAGATCATTTACTTTATAAAATATACTGTTTTACATTTCAAATGCTCCTTAAATCTGAGTTTCTGACTGGAAATACCAAGACACAGAATGCATATGACATGGGAGGAGTGAGCTAAGCAAATACAGAGCACTACAAACAGAGACTGATTAGTTTCTTTACCTACAACAGCTGAGGTGTAGCATCTGAATTGTGAGGCACATCCTACTTCAAATGCTGGCACTACAAAGTGGGGGTACCTTGAAAGTGAAGTGCTGTAGCTCTCACATCACTGCTAATAATTTATAATGGGAATTGGGGCACTTTTAAAGTCATGGACCTGAGGGGCCATCACAATTTCTAAGGAGGTTTGGGGAACTTCTTAAGGGTTAGAGAGTAAGGGACTCTAGTAGGATTTGAACCAGAGTCCCCCAGTGCTTGTGCCTGTGCTTTCCTGGTAACCTATTCCTTGTCATTGCTGAATTATTTATAGCCTTACAGCAGCCACCCAATCACTGACTGCCTAGTTACAAAGGAAGAGGGGCCTATTTGCAATACTGTTTCTCACTGCTGGTGTTAATCAAAACAGAGAATGTTACACACACACACACACTCACCCCATAATACAACAGCTGCATAATACCACTTAAAACTCTTGTTGTACCCAGAGCCATTTATTGGGTAAACTGTTTTTGCTAACAGAAACAGTATCACAACACATACAGGCACTTCCTTATATGAATACTGTATATACCTCATATCAGTGCTGCATCACACTCACATGGTCCTAGCCCCTATTAGACCTGCACTTCAGGATGTGCGCAACACTTAAAGGGTTCCTCCATTACTCAAGTGGGGAACCAAACATTGTGGGTTTGGTCTACTGGTGGAACTGCATTTAGTGCAGCACCATTATCTGTTGCTCTGATGACATCATCCTCCAGCAACATTGATGGTAAAATGGAGGACAAACATATTGATAACTTTTGGGGGCTGTATATTTTTATTTATAATCTAGATCTTGACAGCAATAGGACTGCTGGCAACTGTAGGAGGCACACAACAGTTACACATAAGGAGTTGGGAAAATATTGGTGCGGAACTATGGGAGACTTCCCCTTTAATGTTGATCCCTACCAGCTGTGATGGTGTGGGGAGTGGCAGATGGGGTTGAGAGGTTGCTGGCAAGAACCTGATACAGGAGGCACTGGCAGTGGCTTGAGAGCCAAACAGCTGTATGGGGAAAAGATTTATGCTGGAGTCTCGGATCCCATGCTGTCTTGGTTTATCTCCTATCTTGCTGACTGCTTTTACTTTGGTTTTAACTGCATTTCATCCCCATGCTCTGTCGTGTATGGAATTCCTTAGAGGTCAGTTATTGGTCCTCTCCTCTTCTCCATCGATCTGTCTTTTTTTCCAGCAGCCCATTTCCTCATTTAACCTTAACTATCACTTATATTCAAACAACTGCCAGCTCTTCATCTCCTTTGACTCTTTCCCTCAACCACTCCATTCTCTCCTTATAATCTTGCCTTGATTATATGATTGTCTGGCTCCTACTATACTTAATTTTGTTCATGTGTGTCTAAATTTGAAGTCCTCTTCTTGGGCAAGAAGAACAGTCTTAATTCCAACTCTGTCTCCTCCATCATCTTCAAGTATGATCTCATTTTGCCCCATGTGCACAGAACCTTGGTGTTCTCCTTGACTCAGAATCTTCTTTTCTTTATTATCCCCATGGGCAGGGGCAGTTCAGCAGTACTAAGTGGGCAGTGTGTATCATTAAATTTTGAGTATACAGTCTGAGCCACTTAAACGGGACACCTGCTTATGGGACGACCCACCAGGAACAGATCAGTCTCCATTAAAAACATAGAACTTAAAGTCATTTAGTAGGCACAGCATAATTGCTTAAGCCACTGAAGTGGGACGAATCTGAGAGCATTTGCAGGTGATTTTGCAGGTGATCTGCCAAGTCCATTACTGTAATCAACTGCCAGTTGGTTAAAACTGCTTTGACTGCAAAGATCTTTAGATGGGTCCACACCTTCTGTATGTTGTGTGCTGCATCATGTCTCTTCCTCAGAATGAACTCTCTCTCTCTCTGATCATGTTAAGGTGCTGGAAGGCACTCAACAACTCCACTGCCTCCCTGTCCTCTGTTGCGGCTCTGTTTAAAATCTGAAGCCCCTTTTACACACAGTGCTCTGCACCGCATTAATTGGTGCAGATCAACTGCAGCATGCCTTTTTTGCATGTGAAGGCAACCCAATCTGCTGCCAAAACAAGCACTTGCTGAAACGGCGTTCCCTGTTTTCCTTGGTTAACCGTTTCCACACATCGTTGTGCAGTGGATCAGGTGGCCATGTAAATACACCGGAGCGCTGACAGCACTCCAGGACAGAGTCTCATGAGACCCTTTGGGATCCCCTGGTAACCGCCACTGCTGGTCACATGATGAAACTGGGCTGAAGTGCCCGGAGGCTCGTGCACAATTCCAAAACTTGAGTTTAAGCTATCCACATACTCTCATTGCTTGATGAATGCTGCCCATTAAACTGTGTGGTAATGAATACTGAGGGCAGCAACTTACGAAAATCAAATTAGAAAAGCTGAGCCATGGCATTGGGTGTGCGTGTATACATATGCATGTAGATATGTGCATGCCCAGTGTCAAGCCCAAGCTTGGCCTTTCTGACAATTTTCGTAAGTTGCAGCCCTTGGTTTTCATTGCTACACAGTTTAAAATGGGCAGCATTCATCAAGCAATGATAGTATATGGATTGCTTAAACTCTAGTTTGGGTGGCGTGCACAGACCTCTGGGGGCTTCCTGAAGAAGAATGCATGCCCCAGCTCCACGTCTCGGGCTCTCTGCCAGCCAGAAAACTACTAGAAATGCCGGAAGAGCCCAGAGACTGATGTCCAGCAACTACGTGTAAACAAAACCGAAGTGGCACAGACTGAGCGGATGGAAACCGCAATGGCTCAGCATGGGCTGCATGTAAAATTACCTTCAAAGAGCCAGGCTGGTTGCATCAGCAAAAACCGAGAGGCTAGCTTGGCAGAATGGAGAGCAAACTCCAACCCACGGAGAAATCGGAAGAGGGAGGGCAAAGACAGTGAGGTCGAAGATGCCCTCCTTTTATGGTTTTCTGTGCTGTGGATAAGGGAGCGAGAGTGTCAGGACCCATGCTAAAAACAAAGGCTGCCAAACTTGCACAGCAAATGTCTGACAACAGCTTTGAGGCAACAGATGGGTGGCTCTCAAGGTGGAAATTGAGACACCAGATTGTGTTTAGAAGAGAGCATGGGGAGAAATGAGGTGCAAATTCAACAGCCGCTCAGAGCTGGTTAACAGGTTGCCAGGGATCCTTCAAGTGTTTTGTCCGTATGATTTCAATGCAGACAAAACTGGGATTTTTTTTTATTTTTTTTAATCATTTGTCTTACCTTTTGGGCCCCAGTCTGCCATCCACATCCAGGCAACCACCTACTCCAGTCGCCGCACAGATCCCCGGCTCCTATTTGGCATCATCACACCCCCAGCGCTTGCCCCCGTGGCGGGTGGTGGAGAGATCCTCTTTATCGCCACCGACACAGGATCCAGTAACGGCAGTGAGCCCTTGGAGCTGGGCATCCCACCGAGCGGCCATCAAGCTGCCGCCACCAGTGCCATTTTTCCCTGTTCTTGATTACCCCAGAGTCGGAGGGCATGCAGTAGATGCCAGCGGCCCGTGGCGCACGTGTCACGTCGGTGTCTCCGACTCCTCCCAGTGTCTGGGCGTGCATCCCAACCCCAGCCTCCGCCAGGGGCAGTCTGACGCCGACGTTGCTGGACCCCTCCCTGGAGAGGAAGAGCAATCCATCGGATGCTCGATCACTCTCCTCCCTTGCCAGCCCTCAGCGACTCATGCTCACTCCTGAACCCAGGTCGTTGGCGTGGCATCCAGTGCGTCGGCCCTCAGTGCCACCGGGCCAGCTGAAAACTGGGAATTTTTATAGGAGTCATCCTGACTGTGGCCATGCCCTAAAGCAGACAGAACTGATGGGGGAAGGGGGGCAAAGGGCAGGATCTCTGTTCTTTGCTGTTTGAATCAATCTGGGACTGAAAAAAGAAAACTGCTAGCCATAGGCAAAAGCAAGTATCCTAAATGTTTCACAACGGACCTAAAGCTTTTCAGCTCAGAAGAAAGTATGGCACACGAGAGCAGAGTGCAGTAAAAATATTCATTTGTTTAGGTATACATGCCAGATATTCGCTGCTCTCACTCTCAAATACAGTAGATATACAGACAGACAAAGAACCCCAGCTGTTCGACTCTAAACTCGAGTCTTCCTCAGGTGGCATATAGTAAGAAGCTACCCTTTTATACACGTCATATCTAAATTAATCCCACAGGTGAAAACATTTATACATGTACTAACAAAACATTCGATCCCTTTAATGACCATATAAAACAGAAAAAATACCTAGTTCATTTCCGTTTGGCTAAGTACATACTAAAAACTCTTCATAATTATTACTTTTATTTTGGGACATTTAATTACAAGCTGCTTAAATAGTGCTCGATGATTAGAAGTGAACTAAGCAAGATGGAAATAGAGTTTTGTTAAAAAAGCTAAAGTGAATACAGTAACTTTACCAGTCTCAGGGAAAGTAATTGTATTTAGCAGATATTCAAACATTTATTATTTTGTATATGAAAGCTGCAGCACGTTTATAATTATTCCCTGATCCATGTGAAGTTTATTCTGAAAAAAAGGAAAAATAGAAGAAATAATTAGCACCATCATTATAGTTACAATATATTTAATAAACAGAGGGGTGCAGCTTAGGAAGAGGTGTAATTAGTTAACTCAAATACAGACAAAATGGGGGGGACAAACCAAAAATACTATATTATATATAGTATATCAGTAAAGCTTTATTAGCTTTATGAATGATGCAATTTGGCACCATTCAAAACTCCCCTTATTGTTTGTTAATGATGCTTCAAATAAGGTTTAAAATCCCATTGGTTTCACACTTTGCAATCGAAAAATCCACCTGCATTCTTTTTGCAACAGAATATTTGGTCTGTCACCTCCCAGTTTTAAGGGAGGCACCCATTCTAGCCCCATAAATTTTAAAACTGCAGCACTTGAAGAATGATGTGTCAAAAAATGTGCCCCTACTGGTGTATTTGTGTTTACATTCACAATGGTGCGAATGTGTTCTTGAATCCTTTGTTTGAGGGGACGAATTGTCTTTCCCACATGAGTCCCCATGAGCACCATAAGGTGTATGCTACAAATGGAGTATCACACGTTATGAGTTGTTCAAATTTAACACAAGCATCCGATCTTGTAGGGTGCTGAAATGTTTTAGCAGGAACTGCATGTTTGCGAACTTTGCACCGATTGCAACTGTAGAAACCTGATGGTCTGGTGGGGAGCCATGTTCTGTTTATATCTTTTAGATATTTTGTAAGACTGTGTACAAGCTTGTCTTTAAGACTTCTTGATTTGCAAAAAGTGACTCGGGGTTTCATCTCCACTGCCCTCCCTAGTTCGTTGTCACTCATTGATTTCATAGATTTCTTCAAGCTAGTATAGACTTGCGTCCGTAATGCTTGCCGTTAATAGGAATTAAAGTCCCAAGTTAGAATTTGGAACTAGCTCCCAAATTTGCTCTCATTACCCATCACCATAACTAAGTTGTGTTTGAAAGCAATCATGTCTTTACTTTCAGTTGCCTCCTCTGGTAGTGCATTACGAGCTGTAATAGCCCTTTGGCTGAACCAGTTTTTCCTAGGTAACAGATTCCATTTGTCCAAATATAGTTGCTTGGGGTGTTTCATACTACTAACTCTGCTTTGGTTAAATACTAATCCCAGTTCAGTTCTAAGAATGTTGTTGTCCATCGCTCTAAATAACATGCACAAGTCCACCCCTGTGCCATCGGTACTCCAAGGAATAAAGACAGAGTGCTACCAATCTCTCCTTATAAGGTTTTCCTTTTAAACCATAGATGGACGTGGTCATTCTACGTTGGACAGCTTCCACCCTTCGTATGTGTTGATTATTATATGGGGATCAAATCTGGATACAATATTCCAGGTGGGGCCTAACCAGTGCTACATACAGGGGCAGTATGACTTCCTTAGCTCAACTAGCAGTGTGTCTAAAAATACAATTCAGCATATTATTTGGCTTCTTCACTTGTTCCCTACAATGTAAATTAAATTTGAGGTCAGGGCTGATAGTTACACCATGTTCTTTTTCACTGAATATTTCTATTAAAGGTTCGTTATTTAAGAAATGCTTATGTTGTTTATTATGAAGTCCCAGATGCATGATTTTTACACTTGCTGATGTTCAAAACTAGTTTATTACGCTCAGTCCATAAGAAAATGAAGTCTAAGGCGTTTTGCAATGCTGTGGAACTTTCTGACCCATTTACCACTGCACCCAAACGACCGTCATCTGTGAATTTTGACAGCCAGATATTTGTGGAATCCAGTTCTAATGAGGCAGTATCTATATTGAAAAGGACAGGACCCAGGACCGAACCCTGAGGCACCCCACTAGTAACCTCGGCCCACTCTGAGAATACACCATTCACCACCACTCTCTGCTTATGCTCCTTCAACCAATCAGCAATCCAACATATATTACTACTCAAATATATGTCACTTAGTGATTTAACTAGTTCGGAATGAGGTAGTTTGTCAAAGGCCTTAGCGAAATCGAGGAAAGGTCATGGATCAGGGCTCCCTGATGGGGGCGCTATTCATTGACCTGTCCAAGGCCTTCGACCTGGTCAGCCACAAACTTCTCCTTTCCAAACTCCTGCGACTAGGACTGGATGCACACTCACTCTCTTGGTTCGAGAGCTACCTGATCAATAGAACCCAAAAAGTCTGTTGAAGAGGAACACAATCCGGCACTAGACCCCTGGTCTCTGGAGCACCCCAGGGCTGGATCCTGGGTCCCCTGCTATTCTCACTTTTTCTCAATGACATTGAGGGGGTCTGTGGGCTGAGCAACCTCATCCTATACGCGGGTGACACTGTTGTCTACTACAGTGACCCGCTACCCAGTGTCATCTCCGCCAAACTGCAGGCCTGTCTCTCAACTCTTGAGGCCTGGTTCGCCACCAGTTCTCTAGTGCTGAATGAAGAAAAAACTAAGGCTGTTCTGTTTGGGACTAGACGTCTGGGCAGTGACAGAAGCGAGCTACTCCCTCTCAACACAGCCTAAGGGAAGAGAGTAGAGGTCATAGACAGGATAAAGTACCTCTGGATCCTCCTTGACCAGGAGCTGTCCTACAAACCCCACATCGACTCCTTAACAAGATCCATCCACCAGAGGCTTGGTCTCCTCTACCGGCTGGGCAACTCCCTTTCTGGTGAGGCGCGACACGCCATAGTCAGCTGCAACCTTGTCCCTTCCATCCTATATGGTGCCCCCCTGCTACAGTTCCTCTGGGAGAAGGAGCTCAGCAGACTTTCCGTGCTCTACCACAGGGTGGCTCGCTTTGTAACAAACTCCTCCCCCAGGAGGCATCACTGCGAGGTCCTTGCGGACCTTAACTGGCCCACCTTATGGCAGAAGTTGGCCTTTTCCTCTGTTTGCCTGGCCTTTAAATTCACCTCCTTTGGCCCTCCTCCACATCTGAGTGGGCTGCTCACTCTGAAAGTCCAGTGCCATACCCTGCGATCCTTGGCAGGTCGCCCCCTTGACATCCCTCGTGTTCGCACCAACCAAGGCAAGCGCTCCTTTCAGTATGCTGCTCCCTACTTATGGAACACCCTTCCAGCAAGTCTGATTGACAAACCTACTCTCCTAGGGTTTAAGTCAGGCCTCAAAGTGTACCTTCTGGAACTTAGTCTCTGTGGTTGTAATGGCTAGCCCCCTGCCCGGGCTGGTTGTCATGCTATCACTAACTTAGCCATGCCTGCTTACCCCACGAATCTCTTATGCAAAATTGTTAAATGTACTGTGCCGTTTTCCCATGGTATAGAAGGTGGCCTATAAACTAAGCCTAGTCTTATTGAGGGACCTACCAGCAGATATATTTTAACTCAGACTGCTTCCAGGTCTTCAGCACCTTCGAGATTCTCCTCGGCTTTTATTGTATCATGGATGTAAATAGCCAGGCCCCCCCTTTTTTGTATTTCCTAGTTTTAATGAATACACGGTATCCTGGTATATTTTTTTCCCCATGTATCGTTCCCATTGCCTCATGTCTCAGTGACAAATGCTAAATGAATATCATGAGTGATATTCATTCAATAGGATAGTCTTAATTTCTGTGGACAACATTACCTATTTTGCCTGCTATATGATTATATTCCGTGACAAAAGTGCAGGGTGGTGACACATCCAGCTGACTGTTCTTTTCTCTCAATAGTGTAGCCCATTGAATTTTGTTCATTTTATGAAAGGTTTTTGTTAATAAATCTAAACTGTAACTCCTCTCTAAAAAAATCTTAGTTCTTGTGCTTGCTCATTGTAAGAGATATCATCACTGCAGTTTATTTTTGAACTTTGTAAAAAATGTTATTCAAGGTTCATGTTACATATCTTAAAATCATATCATTACAAACTTCATATTTCAATCTCCAAGGTTATACACACATAGATTTCATCATATGCTTCCTGCTCTAACAACCTGGGGGAAAAGCGAGCAGCGTCACTTACTACAATCCGCTAAAGTCTGTAGGTTACTTAAAGCTTATTACCCCTTAATGTGAATTAAATTATTCAGAGAAAGAGAAGAGTTTACTAGGCATCCCATCCACTCTCACTCTGAAAATACAACTTCCACCTTAGCACTTGAAGTTTTTTTTTTTTTTAAATCTGCTTTCTTAGAGATTGTTCAAAGAAAAAAAAGAAGAAAGAACTTGTAACATCCAGTCAATCTTTCTTGAAACCATATATGATTTTTACAACTTTAATCACAACACGATCTACTAACATTTCTCCTCCTCCCTCCTTTCTCAGAAAGGAAGGAAATGGACAAATGGTGAGTCCTTGTTAAGCTATAAGGTATTCCCCCAGAGTTCTTAGACAATCTCTCCAGTTCACCGTGATCTATCCCTTCTTTTCCCTGGATCTCTCGTCCCCCACTTCATAGAGATAGGTTCCATCCTTCTTCTCCCACCCACTTTCTTATCCAGCCTCTATTCTAAATCTTTACGACTTCGTGTGGGTTTAGTTAACTTGTTAGAAGTTGTTCCCATATTGTGGTCCCTTCCTTCAATTCCTTATATTTGAAATAAGGTAGCCATCTTGTATTAAATTTATCTGTAGCTAACCTTAGCTGAGCTGTAACCATTTCCATTCCTGAATCAACTCTATATTCCTGACCCAGGTTTTCAGAGACGGTGGAGTATCTGATAACCAATTCTCATGTTATAGCCTTAAGAGCTGCATAATCATGATGTAAAGAGGTATCTTCCTGCTGTGTTCTTAATTTCCTGTGGCGGAAGACCCAGAACTAGATTTTCAAATTTTAGTTGGTGTAGAAAGGAGAGGATCAAAGCAAGCTCTTCTGACCCCCTTCCAGTAGGGAGTGATTTTGGACATTCCCAGAAAATATGGTGAGTGCGTTCCTATAGAGCCACACTCTCTCAACATTTATTGGAGAGGTGCAACTTGTAGTGGCGTAATTGTTGGGGTAGTAAAGAATCGAATATTGACTTTCCACCTAAATTCTCTCCATGATGGGGAATTTGTAGTCTTGGACCCCTATCCAAATGTGATGCCAGTTTTGTTCTGTAAGGTTTAGATTAGCTTCCGCCTCCACCTGTCCTCCACTCTCCATGATAGCTGGAGCTCCCTGTCCTCCATCAGTACTTTATAAATTTGTGAGATATATGATCTGGTGTCTCCTTTAAAACTTTTCTGGTGAGTTAATATGTTGGGTAATGAGGGTTCCGTGTGATTTCACTTAAGGCCAATTATTCTAGTAATATAGTGGAAGCATTGATAATACCTAAGAAATTCAGTAGTGTTTAATTGAAACTCCGATTGCATAAGAGTAAATGTCTTCACCTGCGATCCCTCTATAAATTGTCTGGGATATTTGAGACCCAAGTGGTCCATCTGAAAGAGAGGATCCCTCTGAAATAGGAAAATCTGGGAGAAATGCAAGTGGTAAATATTCCCAGACTGGGCGGATTATCTCCCAGTTTTGCCTGGCCTCGAGCCATTTCGACATTGTGTGTCGAGTGAAGATATTATGGATATTTTTAAGGTCTTTTGGTAGGACCCTCCAAGGGAGGATACTTAAGGGAATCGATTCACTTTCATTCTCTTCGATCTCCAGCCACCCATGTCTTAGACCGGGCCTCACCATTTTAATAATTGGGAGTAACTGAGCCGCCAGGTAATACTTCGGGAAGTCTGGAAGACCGAATCCTCCCTTGCTCCTGTCCTCCACTAATATATCCCATCTAATTCTTGGTCGCTTACCAAGCCAGATAAATTCCGATAGCTTTTTCCTAAGATCCTTCCAGTCTTTGTTAGGAATCTGAATGGGGAGGTTGGAGAATAAAAAAAGAAATTTGGGTAAAATGTTCATTTTAATCGTCTCCAATCTGTTGGTGAAAGTTAAGGGGAGCGATGACCATCTGTGGAGGTCCGCTCTTACCTGCTGGAATAAGGTGTCGTAGTTGTGTTTATAAATTTGGTTAAAATTTGTGGGTATCTGTATTCCAAGGTATCTCACCTTGTGTTTGACCCAATTAAATGGGATGCTCGCTCGTACCTTGGGATCTAAAGCCACCCAGTGGAAGGACTTCAGATTTCTTCAGGTTGATTTTAAAGCCTGATATATCCCCGAAAGAGGTCAGGAGCTCCATAAGGTATGGGAAAGCAGCTTGGGGGTTTCCCAAGTATATTAATGTATCATCTGCATATAAAGAGATCTTGTGGGAGGTGTTTTGGACTTCAATACCCTGAATCTCGGGTGCTGTCTTATGGCCTGTGCCAGAGGCTCCATACTGATCGCAAAAAGCAAGGGAGAAAGGGGGCAGCCCTGCCGTGTGCCCCTGGTGATGTTAAATGGTAATGAAATCGTGCCATTCACCCTCACTCTAGCCTCGTGCTTTTGGTAGGACATTTTATTCCATTGAGGAAATTACCTTGGAAACCCATTTGTTGGAGAACTTCAAAAGATAGGCCCAGTTTAGCCTATCAAAGGCTTTTCGGCATCGATAAAAGTGCAAGGGCTGCGTCACTCTTCGAACCCTTGGACTCTAGAATATTAAGGAGTCTTCGGACATTATCAAACATGTGACGATGGGGGATGAAACCCGTTTGGTCGGGATGAATTAGTAATTCGACATATTTCTGTATACGAATAGCTAGAATTTTCGTAAAGATTTTTTGGTCTTGGTTAAGAAGGGATATTGGTCTAAAAAATTCACATTTGGTAGTTTTTTTCCTGGTTTAGGTATCACTGTTACTATTGATTGCTCCCAACTAACAGGACCCTTACCCTCCTCTAAACATTGGTTGAATACTTTTGTTAATAGCAATCTTACTGCCCCACCAATTCTTTATATATTTCCCCACTAAACCCGTCCAGACTGGGGCTTTCCTGTCGGTAATTGGTGAATGACTTTGAGAGTTTCCTCTGTAGTGATGGGGAGATTTAGTTCTGATATCACCGACTCGGGTAGTTTGGGTAGCGTAAGAGTGTTTAAAAAGGTTCGGGTATTTTCCTGCGTATCTCTGGGATTTGTATCTTCTAAATATAAATTTTGGTAATACCTTTGGAATTGTTGCGCAATTTCAGAGGGAGTTGTGAACCTATGATTTGACAACGTATCCTCCTGAATATACGGGATACATCTGTCTGCCTGCGCCTTTTTTAACCGTAGAACACAATCTCGCTGCCCTTCCGCCCACCTCATGGTATTTTTGATTTGTAAATCTTAAATAGCCTTCCGCTTTTTTGTTTTCAAATACCTGTAGGGCCTCTCTAACTTTATACAAGTCCTTTTGGGTCTGCGTATCGGTTAGGTTTTGCTTGTGGAGTTCTTCTAATTTCGTCAATTCTTGTAATAGGTTTGTGTGCGAGAGTTGTGATAACTTTTTTTGATAAGCCGCATAACTGATAACCTCTCCCCTCAGTACCGCTTTAAGCGTGTCCCGTTTTAATGAAGGGGATGCTCAGTCAGCTGGTGCGCCTGAGTGAAGTCCACAATGGTTTGCTTCAGTTTATTAAGGAAGGATTTGTTATTTAATAGGGAGACGTTGAGTCTCCATATTGTTTGCCTATCCTTTGGTACCAGCCTTAACATGATGGAAATTGGGGAGTGATCTGATAAGGTTATATTGTGTATTTCAGATTTGGTGACTAAATGTAGCGAGGTAGCATAAGTGTAAAATAAATCTATTCTGGAATAAGATTGTTGGGCAGCTGAGTAAAACGTGAAGTCTCTCCCCTGTGGGTGTTGTGCTCTCCATATATCTATTAGCCCCAGTTCTTTTGTTAGGGCATTAAGAGATCTGGAGGCTGTCTGTGATGTGAACACAGAACTCGCAGACCTATCTCTCAGCGGGTTCGGGGCAGTATTAAAATCTCCCCCTAGGACGAGACTTCCCGGTGGAAGGTCTGTTATTTTTTTGAAAACCAGTTTAAAGAAGTCCTCTTGTTTAGTATTCAGTGCATAGATATTAACCAGGTGGAGGAGCTTATCTTGTAAGCATACTGAAATTCTGGTGTATCTACCTTGGAGTCCCCCTTCTGAAGATTTGATATTTAAATTTAGGCCTTTTCTCCATAAAATTGCCACCCCTGCCTTCTTAGCGTGTGGGTGTGATGCTGCCACCACATTCTCCACCCAGGCCCTTCTTAATTTTAAATGTTCTGTGTTGGATAAATGTGTTTCCTGTAATAAGATAACATCCCCCTGTAATCTCTTTAACTCTTGTAAAAGCCTGGTGCGCTTGATGGGCGAGTTAACCCCCTTCACATTATAAGAACATATTTTAAGGGAGGCCATAATTGGTATTCTGAGGAGAGTTGAGGTCCGCTATAAACATGGTTGACCAGAGATTTGGGACGTGTAAGGGGGATTTTATTCTGGAGTGATTTCTTCCGTCCTGACAGAGGGAACCCTGCAGACCATTTTGTTTGCTTTGATCCTGATTGTGTAAATAACAAGGACTCATTCAGCAAGAGTTTTACCCTAAACATTGGGTAATACTTATAACTATAGAGTAACTGTAGAATAACTTTAGTCAGTAACAATTGCAAACTATTACTAACAGAACAGTATACAATACAGATGAACACAATTAAAAATTAGATTGATTCTCTCTCCCCTCAACCCACAAAAAAAGAAAAAAAACAAAAAAATTTTAACCTAGAGTAGAGAGAGAAGTCAACCCGAATCAGTGAACGTCCGAGTCCACGTGAGACTCGTGCCTTGGTTACTTCCTAGGTGCAGGTCCTGGCTTCCCTGTAGAATGGAGAGCCTGGTGCCACTCTAGGTGGGTAGTGCTTCAGTCAGCACTATATGTCTCGTTAAGGAGACTACGAGCTTGGATGTTTTTAAGCTCTAAAAATAAGAGAAAAAAGTCACCGAGGAGGCAGAGAACCATTCGATCCCCTCCCGCCTCACCCTTTTCAACCCTCTGTCGCCGGAATACTTAACTTCCTCTTATTTCCCGTCCCATAAATTCTAATTCTTTAATTCTTTTTATGCCTTGCAGTATCCATTTAGTTGGGACAGGGTCTTAGAAATCACTTAAATGGTTCCCCACTTTCAAATCTGTTTACATATCCAGCCACCCTGACAAGGAAATGCAACTCTGAGTTGGTTTCTTCCAGAGAACAGCCCTCCCCCCTCCTCCCCACATGGTTTGAGCCCCTGGACCCTATAAGGTATTGCCCGTTACCGAAGATTTTCAGTTATTTTTCAGTCAAAATCAGAGGTAGAGTCAGTGAGATGCCTTTAACACCTGTTCATTCATTCCTTCCTTTGTCTTCAAGGCAAACAGCATACTAAATCCCTCTGTCAGTGCCATGTTAACCCCATACGGCAGTTCCTAGGTGAAAGACCTGCGTTGAAGGGCAGCAGTACCCTCCCCAAAGCTATCCGAGATCAGGGTGGTTCACTAGATTGCTGGGTATGTGAGCCGCTATGGATGTTTTCCCCTGTACAGTTCAGTTTATTATATTAATCAGCATGGAGTGCTCTGCCTAGATCTGCCGTGTTGTATCCTTCAGGTTTCTTGCCATCGGTACGCCTGGATAATTTCGTCAAGTCCTGCATTACCGTTGAAGGGATCACTCCTCGATGTGGTCGCTTCATACCTCTGTCCGCGATTTGCCTGGAGTCTTTTATCAGCTTTTGCTCCAGAAGTCACATTTCCATTCCTGGTACTACGATTCCCCACTCTTTTAGGAGCGGAGCTGCTTCGGTGAGACTAGGGTACGTTTTAACCCCCTCCTCCAGGTGTAATCTTAACTTGGCCGGAAAGATCAGCTGAGCCTTAATGTTTTCCTTTTTCTCCTGGATCTCCTTAATAATTGATCGCACACTCACTTGTTCCGCTTGCAACGCCGGAGAGAAGTCCTGCTCGAAGAAAATAGAAGTATTCATGTATTTTAAATCCTTAAGCCTCCACGCCTCCCTCAGGATCCACTCCTTCGATTGGAAATGCACCATCCTGATCACCCACGAGCGGGGCCTTGCCGATGGAACGGAGGGCTTTGGGGCTAATGATCTATGTGCCCTGTCTATCGCCATATTCAAATCAGAGGGGATTGAAAATATTGACCGTAGTAAATGCTGCATAAAGTCAATCGGAGTGGGATACCCCTCTTCCGATCCTTCCGGGACTCCGTGTATTCGAAAATTATTTTGCCGTGAGCGGTTCTCGATGTCCTCCAGTCTGTTGAACGTTTCCTTGTCTCGATGCAGTAAGTATAATAGGACCCTGTTTTCAGCTTCTTGGGCCTCTGAAATCTCTGTTATTTTAGTTGTGTGATCGCCACTTTAGCATCCATGTTTTGGACATCCTGGCGCCAAATCCATGGGAGGAGATTCAATCTTTGGACCGGCGTTAGTATTTTCTGCAGTGTCGTTCCGCTTTTCTTGAAAGTCTTGAGTCTTCTTCCTCCATGTCGACTGAGGAATCCGAGAGGGCTGGATCTCTACGAGTACGCGTGGTGTAGGCCTCCATCTCCTCGTCGAGTGTTAGCTGCTTCATTTTCATTTGTGAGTTAAAATTTTTCGAACTTCTGGGTTTGTGGTTCTTGGCAGACATTTCTCCTTTTCCTGTAGTCTTGAATTGAGTAGTGGGGTGTCTGTAATCAAGAGGTTTTAGTAGATTGGTGAGGCGATTGGGGAGCCGCCAAATTAGGTTTCCTACTGTCTTGGTGATCGCCAATGAAGTTATCACTGCAGTTTCTCCCAAGTAAGTGGAGATACTGCCCGTTTGGAATATAATTTTTTAGGGTAGGGGGATGAGCACTGGAAGCATGAAGGAGAGGATTAGTTGCAGTCTGTTTTCGATAACATTTAGACTGGACAGTCAATAGGTGAAATCCTCAAGGTCGGATTTAGAAAATCAATAGTCTCCTTTGAGGCTGAATATGTGAATTTAAGACTCAGATTGTTGACATTTAACCATTTTACAAAATCTGAAATTAATTCAATAGGACCATTCCATATACATATACAATCAATAAATCTGAAGCAAAAAGCTATATTGCTATGAAATGGATTTGTAACCTGGTTTAGAATAAATTCCTTTTCCCAGTGTCCTAAAAATAAATTGGCATAACTGGGTGCCATAGAGGCACCCATTGCTGTCCCACATTTCTGTAAAAAGAATTTTCCTTCAAATTCAGAGAAAATATGCTCTAAAATAAACTGTAGACCTATAAGAATGAATTCTTTTGGCACATATTCAATTTCACCAAGCTGATCCAAAAAGTACTTTACAGCCTCTATACCTTGTTGGTGACGAATGGAGGTATACAACACCTCCACATCCACTGAGAGCCAAACATAATTAGGTTCCCATTTTACTTCCTGTAATTTACGCAACAAATCTGTGCGGTCTTTTATATATGATTCCAAAGTTAGAACACATAACTGCAGGAAAAAAAATCAATAAACTTGCCTAAATTTTCTGTCAGTGACCCAGTTCCAGTTACAATTGGGCGGCCTGGTGGATCTACAATATTTTTAAGAATTTTTGGAATAGCATAAAAGCCAGATGTAATTGGAAATTCTCTCCAGATATAATTGTATTCTGATTCAGTTGTGTCCCAACTCGATAGCTTCCTTCAATATTTTGCACAGCTCATTTCTGAATACAGTGGTGGGATTCGAACAAAGCCTACTATACTTCCCCTGTTTGTCTAAAAGGGAAAAAAAAAATTTCTCTGTATTTTTCTACATCCATAACAACAATGTTGCCACCCTTATCAGCTGGTTTAATGACAACATTGCTGTTATTCTGTAGTTCTGACAAAGCATGTTTTTGTTTCCTGTTTAAATTTCACTTGCTAGGTTGCTTGAGTTCAAAATTTCTTCAACTTGTTGACACTCTGCCTTTTCATATGTAAAAATCACATGGTTAATTACCTCAGGACAAAACCATGAATCTAGTCTAAATTTGCTTTTCCTAATACTTTTTAATGATTTCCCTGCTGATAGTATGCCACCCTGTTTGCTGTTTGTCAAACAAGCATCATTATGTACGTTAAGAACCAGCCTCTGAGCGTTTCTACTGTAAATCTGCATTAAAGTCATCACAAATTACCTCTGTATCTGCATGAGGATGACGGTCAGCATTTCTAGAGTGGCTCCTCACTTGGGATGCAGAATTAAAACGCAGCCGCAGGAAAATCCTTTTGTTCCCTGGACAGTAGTTCTGCACACCCCCATGAGGTGCGGCGTAGATTGAGGTGCATCACCTTAGCATTCTTTCCCTCAAACACAACCAGTTTGCTTCACCTGAGTTACCAGACCCCCCAAATTACAAAAATGCTGCCAAATGTGAACTTCGTTTTAGAGAGACGGTCGCTTAAACAGGAGGATCCCTTTTCTACCAGGGCATACCGTTTAAGCGGCTTATACTGTATCTTTCTATTTTTGCACTGTTATGTACCAGTGTATCTTGGTTTCTAACATCACCTACTTACATGCTCCAGCCTTACATTTTGTATTGGCGCATTGAGCAAATAAAAGTGTTACCTGTTTTTCATATGTCTGAGTCAGTGTGGGTGGTGTACCAACTGAGAACCATCACTGATGTGCCTTTCTGTGCTACTTCAAACTCTGAGTGCTCTGTCTAGCCTTTTGGCTGTCCAGAATAATAGTGCCTGCCTTCTCACGCTTGCCAAGAAGCATGATCACATCACTCTGTTCTCTGTGACCTCCACTGACTGAACATTTCTTTCTGGATCCAGTTTAAAACTGCACTACTTTTTTTTGTTTGTTTTTGTTTAATTAATCCAAGGTCTCTGACCTTGTCTGCTGCTTTTCTCCTGCTGGCTCCCTTCGGTCCTCATCTACAACTCTCTTCTCTACCCACAAACTGCAGAGCCTTTTCCACTGCCACCCCAGTTACCCCTGTATTTGGAACACCACACACACACACACACACACACACACCTCCCCGCCTCTCTTGCTTTCTCTATTTTGCCGTCTGTCTGACTCTCTGACTCATCTCTTCTTCCTTGACTTTAACTCTTAGTGTATTAATCTCACTGTCTTCTTGTCTCCAGGTCTATGAACCTTTATTGTTGCACCATTAATGACACTGCCTGTTGTGTTTAACTTGTTTGCTAAACATCTGAAGCATCTTGTGATGCATTTTGTATGAAAGATGCTACAGAAAATCAAATTGTTTTGTATTATATTGCATATATACAGGTTTTAAGAATGAGTGGAACAGACACAGGGGTATACTGAAGGCAAGGGGTGCTCCAGAGTGCAGTTTCAGCATCTGGCCTCAGAGTAGGTAAGGATTGATAGGGCAGACTGGGTGGGTCAAGAGGTCCTTATCTGCTGACAAATTCTATGAATCTACAGTAATATATATAAAGCAGTGAGAGCAGTTGTCAGTGGAAGGCCCCATTATATTGTAATATTTTGGGTGAGGGATATCAGGGAATTTAGTGCCATTTATTTGAGGAGGAATGCTTTTTATAACTGCTTATGAGCAAGGGGGTGGGGTCGGGTGGACATGATGGACCTAATATCCCTCTTGACCTTGAAGAGCAGCTGACGCCATCTGTTTTTGGTGCCTGAGAGAGCAGGAGGAACTGCTTAAGGGAACCATAACTATGGCCGCGTAATAGGCTGCGGCCTCTCAGGAAAAGCAGTACCTTCTTACCAAAACAGAACCACAGACTACACGGTGGGGAGAAGCAGGACAGGTAGCACCTTTCTCCAAGCATAAAATACTGTCACGTGCATGGGGAGGAGTCCGAGCAGACAGTTTTTCATTTACTGGAGAGAAACTATTTAAAAAAATATAAACGTAACTACTGCCTGCCTGATTGCTAGTGTAGTATGTGCAATAGTTGCAATGTGACATGGTACCAGTCACCACACGACAGCGGGCACCAGGGGGGTGGGAGACAGGGAGCTAATCAGGAAAAGAGAAGAATAGGAATAACAGTAATAAAAAGTTTTTACTGTCAAATTTGTGTCATTATTATTGTTGCATGAGATCCAGGCTTACTTGTCTTTTTCACCTGTATTGGAAAAAAAATTGTTAATTCATCCACCGTCCAGTATACATTAATGCATTATCAATGCAGTTGCCACTAGCAACTGTCTTTTTCTGATAATTTTGGTTCTGTTTATTTCATGCATTTTGTTTGAGCTATTGTCATGGTTTGATACTAACTGAAGAGTGCCATGCTATGTCATGTACTCCAGAAGGATGACGGGAGGTGAAATTCTCATTGCCGTTGTCAACTCTGAAATAGATTTTTTACAGTTCAGTGTTGTGTGTGGAAGTCCTAACACTTCCGTCATGCTGTTGTACCACAGTAGTAATGCCAGAATGCTGTTGTACTGCAGAAGTAATGTCAGTATTTAGTGTGACAGCATTTAATGCTCTGTTTAAGATTCCTCATGATTACCTATGCCGAAGATTCCTCAAAGATATCAGCAAGACTAAAAACATCCCAAGTGAATCGCTGTTAAAAGGCGAATTACTGTACTATAAACGTTACCGGCTCATATAGCTATTACTTAAAATCACATGAAATGTTACTCTTATCCTGTTTGCTCTGTTTTGTTTTTGTTTTGGACCACAGTTCAAGACAGAGTTAGAAAGAAGTTAAATTAAGGAATAAGACACAATGAGGTGTGGTTTATGGCCTGACAAGAGCGTGCCCCAGGTGTGTAATGAGGCATGAGGCGCTTGAGCCGAGTGCCTTTAGCACCTGGGAAGTAAGTGCTCTTATTAGGCCAAAAACCACACCTCTGAGTGTCTTGTTCCACTTATAAAATGGGTCGCCCAGTAAAAAAGTTAAATACAAAATACACTTAAAAATTGTACATAAAGAGGAAAAATATATGAATAGAAAAGAAATTACAAAAAGTAGTCCCTGTCATTGCATTACAAAAAAGGGATGTTACGTAGTGGTGTATGTTTGTTGACGCGCGCCCCCCCCCCCACACACACACACACGAGACACATACACAACCCTCCATAATATGCTTTTCATTATTTCTTGTTACATTAAAAAAAAAAAAAAGTAGTCATTGTCATTGTATTGCAAAGGGATGTTATGTAGTGGTGTCTGTTGATCACCCCCCATAAAACACACATATGCAAAACCTCCATAATTTGCTTTTCATTTATTTATGTATTTTAGATTTCTTAATTTTTTTCTCAGCTGTGGTTTCTTATTAGCGACCAAGTGCGTACCCTGTTTGACTGAGAGTGAGTGGGAATGAGTGTGTCCCATGTCAGATGCCGTACTTATCGCTTTCATTAATAGTGCTTTCCCTAAGTCAGTGCTGTGTTATGAGTCTTTTATGTTTTATGTTTGAAAACAGTTTGGAATAGCTTTAATACTAATGGCAGCAAGGTTGGTGGAGGCTCAGGTCTCAGCTTTGATTTCAAAGCCATTGTGCAGCACGTGCAGACGTTCTGTGGATCGCAGGCGACTCATCATGAAGTGAAGTTCGGGAATGCCTCTCACAAACAGAGGCAGCAGAGGTCACACTTCTGGTTATAAATGTTTTATTTTGCTTTAGTTTGTTTTGGTACTGTTAGGAAGACGGGGGGGGTGGCACTGCAAGTCGGGCAGTACGGCAGAGTTCCCGGGTCCCAGCTCAGCCCCTACAGGAGACTTTTGCACAGTGACATCTGTAATTGTCAGTCCTGAGTTGCTGAAGAGGTGCCAGTTGGCACAATATGCCCTGATAAGGACATGGCCAGAGGCACCTCTCAGCCAATCAGGACAAAGAAAACTTCAGACCCATTTTATAAGGCAACATATATTATACAGAATAATTTATGGGCAACCATACACAGCAAGGCTGATGTTCGTGTATCTCACTGCAGTGAAATCGTAGAGGCCTCTTGAGCTTTGCTTTCGAGATCGATGATGTCATCACCTCTTGATGGGAACACAGTCTTGTTCTGCATGGTTGCCCATACATTATGCTATATATCTCAGAAATCATAATAAATGTCGAAAAATAACTTGAAGTTCTCCTATACAGCAGTGATGTTTCACAAATGATTAGTAGTACAGAGGGCTAGGTGTGCGGGGGATCCTGTTCATTACAGAAACAACAATCCCAGTGTCCAGCCTCACTCTGGGTAATTATTTATTCAAAATTGTTTTCACTGGGACAGTCTCATGAGGTTGAACTTCTTGTTTTGCATAGAAACTCAGAAACATAGACAATGACAGCAGAAAAAAAAGGATGGACCATCCAGTGTGCCCGTGGTTCCATATCTAATCCTGGCACCTGTTGTCCTTCCAGGGTTCTAGCCCTCCTCATCCACCCATCTAGTCTCCTCCCTGTTACTGTGGCTCTGAGTTGCCACTATGCCCTTTAAAAGACAAAGAACCTCTGTGCGCAAACACTGAGGCAAGGGTTACCCCAAAGGGCATTTGGCTGGGAAGCCAAGTTTCAAGAAAATACAAAATCACACATGCCCACACAATGCAAAGCATCATGGGATGCATATGCAGATCACCACAGAATGTTATGCTGGTCCAACTTTAAGCGGAATTGCATGGTGCCGAAAGGCCTCTCACACAGTTTGCAAAGGGTGCTAACAGAAGACATAGACACGTGTTTTGTGCTACCAGGACTCATCAGTATGCCCTTTACTCTGTCCCAACTGTGCTTGAAACCATTAATGGTTGTAGTGCCCACCACTTCGGCTGGTAGACTGTTCCCGGTTCCATTACCCTTTCTGTAAAATAATAGTTCCTCATATCCCTCTTGAACTTCCCTCCTTTCAGTTTATACTTACACTCTCATGACCGAAAACTGTTACTCATGCTTAATAATTCCCCATAGTTCACTTTGTTTATTCCTTTTGGGAACTTGAAGGTCTCTATCATATCTCCCCCCTTCCATCTGGTCTGCAGCGATTGCATGTTCAGTACCTTGAGGTGCTTCTTGTAAGACCTGCTCTGGTGGCCCAAAATTATTATGGTTACTCTACGCTGCACCATCTCCAGCCTGTCCTTATCTTTCCATAGGTGAGGACTCAGGAACTTTTTTTTTTTTTTTGTGCTTATTTTCCCATTAGCAAGTTGTACTGTACTGCCACTAGAGGGACATAATCTTATCTAAGCGATCTCTCTCTTCCTCTTCCTAAATCAATTATTCACTAATTTCTCTGCCATTATGAAAAATGCATCCCCTACTCTTATCTCTCCCCCTTGTTCTGCTTATATCCCTTTCTTTACCACCTCCACTTGCTCTCTACTCACCTATTCCTAATAACTCTCCCAACCCCACCAGTTACTATCTCCAATCCCCTACACACATCCATGCCATCACTCCCTCCCTGCCATTTGAAATATGGTCTCACTCTACCACTATTCCTCATGTGGCTTTGATAATGGTGTCCACTTTCACCGCGGTTCTCTACTTTATTCTTCTTCCTCACTTATCCACTCCCTTCTCCTCAAAACTCACAACTTCCTCGCCATCCCCTTCAAAATCCTCTAAACTCCACTTTCTCATACTCACCCGCCTCTTGCTCTCCACCGGGGATATCCACCCCAACCCAGGCCCTGTTGCCCTCTTGCTCCTCTGGTGGCTCCTCCTCTACTACCTCCCCCCCTCCCCCACTCTCTTCTCTCAGCCCTCCCAAAGGGCTTAACGATCCTACATCTAAACACCCGCAGCTTGTTGCAAAAAATAGACCAGATTCAGACCATGCTGTGCACTCTAAAACCAGGCATTCTAATCCTCTCAGAAACTTGGCTAAAGAGCACGATCCCTGACCACTCTGTCTCCATTCCTGGCTACTCACTGTGAAGGCAAGAACTTTGCTGGCAGGGGTGGTGGTGGTGTGGCCATTTATGTCCTGTCCACCATCTAATATTCCATCTGCTCATCCTCCAATCCTGAGACCCATGATGCCCTAGCTATCCATGTGACCCTCCCCTTCACTCTCCCAATCTTTGTAGCCAGCATATACTGCCACCCAAATATCCATCCTTCGGTAGTGCTAGACCTCCATCACTTCCCTTGCTCACTCTGGGGAATTATTCATCCTAGGCTACTTCAATATAAATTGGTTGTCACCTAAAACTACGAAAATTAAGAACGAAATTGGTGCCCTAAACCTCTCCCAACTGATCTCCGAACTCACCCGCCCAAACCACAAGTCACACCACTCCCTACTCGACTGGGCCCTTACCTCCCACCCCCACCGTGTCATCACCTCTGGCATCCTCCCTGATGCTCTCAGTGACCATAACCCAATATTCACAGTTAGGAAAGTCTACAGAACTAAATTGCCACACAAAACCATACAACTACGCTCTTTCAACTCCCTTGACCTTGAACCTCTCTTAAGTAACCTTGCCACTTCTGACTGGTCCCCCCCAGCCTCCTTCCCCTCAGTTGATAAGGCCCTTGCCTACTTCAAAGAAATCTTTCTTGTAAACTGGAATGCCTTTGCCCCATTCAAACAAACCAGAATCAGAGGTAACTACTTACCTGGGATAACCCCTGAACTGCTGGCCTGCCTCAGGGCTAGAGATCAAGCCTGGAAGCGTCATAAAGCTACTCAGCATCCTAGTGACCTCGCGAACTTCTGCATGCTCAGAAATGCTTTCATCAGGGGTACAAGGTTAGCCAAGTCCGAATATTGCAAATCTGCCTTCATCACCAACATAAATTCCCCATCAAAGTTCTGGAAGGTGGTCCACACCCTACTTACCCCCCTCATCTCGTCCACCACCCCTGGTACTTAAAGTGAATAGCTCACTAGTGTCCGACCCATCAGCTGTAGCTGCGGAATTTAACTCCTACTATACCTTCTGCGCCACTGAGTTACTGAAATCCCTCCCCTCCTACCCTTCCCCCTCCCCACCCTCTACCGGTGTGCCCACTCCACCACTCTCCCTTCTGTGTTGCTATTGTAACCCCAAACGATGCCCTAAGTGCCCTCCTCACCATCAACCCCTCTAAAGGTGCCTCCCCTGATGGCCTTGACCCAAAACTCCTCTCCCTCTCCGCTCGGCCATTGCCTACCCCTTCTCAATAATCCTAAATCTCTCATTCTCTACTGCCTCGGTCTCCTCTTCATGGAAACATGCTGTGGTCCTCCCTCTACCCAAAGGGGGTGACCTTTCATCCCCTGGCAACTATCGCGCCATTTCTCTCCTCCCTACCCTTGCCAAGCTTCAAGAACAAAGTGTCCTCTCCCAACTCACCTCTTTTCTATCTGACACCTCCTTTTTCACCCCTTTCCAGTGTGGTTTCAGGAAAAAACACTCAACCACCACCTTTATCCTATGGCTCACAGACTCCATCCTAACTGGGATGGACACTGGCCAAATTACCTCTGCCATTTTTGTCAACCTGGCAAAGGCCTTCAACACTGTCTCTCACTCCCGTCTCCTCAACTAACTCCCAGCAGCTGGCCTATCTCCCTCCACCACAAAGTGGTTCAAGGCCTACCTTATTGGTAGAACCCAGTCAGTTAAGATCTTGGACGCCACTTCCCCTCCCCTCCCGATTAGCACTGGAGTCCCACAGGGCTCGGTATTAGGGCCCCTCCTATTCTCCATTTTCTTAAATGACCTTCCCTCTGTTTGCTCCCCATTCTCAGCTATACATACGTATGCCAAAGATACAGTCCTGTATGCGTCTGGCTCCTGTCCTGATGAGGTTACAACCAGCTTACAGCAAGACTTTGACAAGGTTCAGCTTTGGTTTGCTAACCATAAACTTTTCCTCAATGCCAAATAGACTGTCTCCATGACCTTTGGCACAAGGCAGAGACTCTCTAGGTTTCCCTCCCTACCCACTTTTCACACCCTTGAGGGGACTTTACTTGAGGACACATCCTCCTTCATGTACTTAGGTGTTTGGTTGGACCAACACCTAAACTTCTCTGAACATGTTGACGCCATCCTGAAAAAACTGCACCCCAAACTTGGTGCCCTGTTCAGGACCCATAGTTGCATCCCTCCTACGGCTAGGCGTGAACTTGTTCAGAAGATGATACTGCCCATTTTCGACTACTGTGATGTAGTCTATGGTGCTGCCACTAAGTCTTCCCTGGCCAGACTGGACATCCTCTTCAATTCCTTCTGCTGCATTGCCCTGGATGCTCCCTCTCGCACCTGTCACTGCGATCTTTATCGTGCCCTATCCTTCCCCTCTCTTACAAATAGGTGACTCTCCCACTGTGCTAAATTCACCTCCAAGCACTGGTTTGGTGAGCTCCTTTCCTACCTCACCTCCTCCTTTATAACACCCCCTCCACCCTCCCATTCCCATAGATCAACCAACGCCCGTACCCTGGTTGTCCTCTGCAGGTCCACCCAAATTGGCGAATCTGATTACTCTCACTGCATCCCAAACATTTGGAACTCCCTCCCTCCTCAAATCCGGCACTTGTCCTCTGCCTACTCCATTAGCTCTGCCCTCAGTAATTACCTTGCACCTATCTGCTCCTGCCATGTTCCTCCCTAATTCCCTCCTCTAAGCTCTGGAGAAACCCTACCCCTCTACCCTCACCTTCATTTTACCCTGTGCACACCCCCCCCCAAATCTCTAGCCTCCTTCCAGTCCCCAAATTGCTCCCCTTACTGGCCTCCCTTGATCTCACCGAATGTAAAGGACCCCAAATGCACTCCATGGGTCCCTCTCCTACCCCCAAGTGACTTGTATCTCTCATCTACCCCTTCCCCATCATCTTAAAGGGGTCTCTCGAGGCACTGCCTTATCTCCCTCTCTCTCTGGTCCCCCAGCCCCCTTACAGGGTTCCTTGCATCCTGAAGGGGACTCCAGGGACACAACTCTTCCTCCTCCCCCTCCTCATCCCTCCTTCCCCTTTCCCCTTTTCTTTCACATAAGCACGATGTTTACTTATTAACCTGGCACTTATTATTGTCCACTCTTTCTACATGTTATACGCAACACTGTTGTAACACTGTTTGTAACACCTGCCTTGCACCTGTATGTTAATGTTGATCTTGAAACTTGAATGTATAATGTCTCATTCCAGTTGCACCCCTTCACCCCAGGTCGCACCGGGAGACAAGCAACTGGTTGCTCAATGTGCCTTCCTGGTGAAACATTTCAATCAATCAATAAATAAACAAAAGAAACTGGGCACAGTGCTCCGGATGTGACTTCAGTAAAGATCTACAAATGGGTAGAATGACCTTTTTTTCTGCTGTCTGTACCCATCTTGATGCATCCCAGCATCCTTTTTGCCTTACTGTAGACCTTGTTGCACTGGTTTGATTGTTTGAGAGTCACTGATGATGACTCCTAGGTCCTGTTTCTCAGCTGTAGTGCGGCATCTTACCCCACCCATCCAGTACTCTGTCCTGGGGTTGTTGTTCCCTAGGTGCATCACTTTGCACATTTTGGTGTTGAATTTCAACTGCCCTAGACCAGCTCTCTTGCCTTTGCAGGTCACTCTGCACTTCTTATTCCCTTGTTGCTATCTACCCTTCACATAGCTTCATGTCATCTGTGAAGAGACGCAACCTGCCCTGGATTCTAGTGTTGCTGATGAACATATTGAAAAGGCCCAGGCCCAGGACAGATCCCAGTGGTACCCGCTCATGACCTCCCTCTCTTGTAACCACAACCCTCTGCTGCTTCCCCTTTAGTCAGTTACCTACTCGTATTACTATGTTCCTAATTGCACCCAGATCCTTCATCTTCTTCCGCACTCATCTGTGAGGCACCGAGTCAAAAGCCTTGCTGAAGGCGAACTAGAGTGAATCCATGGTGTGGCCCCTATCCATTGTCTTCATCACCCATTTAAATAAAACTGTCAGGTTAGTCTGACAAGACTTCCCAGCTATGAACCCATACGGTTTACTGTCTTGGAGAGCACTGCTTTCCAGGTAGCCCATGAGGTCCTTTTGACCAGTGACTCCATCAGCTTCCCAACAACAGAGGTAAGACTGACAGCTCCATAGTTCTGTGCTTGTTCCTTGTCCCCCCACCCCCCACATCAGTTACCATCCAGTCCTACTCTCATCTGTAAAGCGCTATTGAGTAGTCCTTCCAGGGGTCCATCCAGTTCTGTACCCTCCGATGCATCCCGTATGGTCCTGGGGCCTTATCTATCTTTAGCGCTCCTAGCCATTTCTGGACCGGTTTGCTTGTAAATACTGGCTGCCTTATCTTCTGGACTACCATTGTGGCCGTGTTGATGCCAGTTTCTGGCAAGGGCCTGCTGTCCTCCCTAGTGAAAACAGAGAAAAAGTCAAGGCCCCCTGTTTTCTGCAGTTCTGTGGCATGCAACAATTGCCGCAGAAATCAAGACCAGCCACAGAATTTTGAGCTGGACACAGAATTTGAGTCTGGCTGCAGAACTTACATAGAAAACTGCCCCAGTACATTAGACAGAAATTGCCCCCACTCCTTTCTGCTTATTACCCTGCCTGTGACGTGGAGCTTCATAAGAAATAAAATTCATTCTTAACCATATCGGCCCCTCAAACCCTCCCCAGCCAGCCCTGAGGGCCCCCTTGAGTCACCCTGTTTTTTATAATGGCACCCGTTTCTGGTTGAAAGTAACTTGATGATCCACTGTGTTTTCCCATCACTGCTAGTGGGCCAGAATGTTTGTTCCTGATCCCAGGAGTGCTTTCTGGGGCCCACACAAAACTATACTGGGTATGAAACAAGCATCTGAGCCCATTAGTAACAGGAAGCAGTAGAAGATCCTTCTGCAGTGCTGCACCCGAGGAAGTGTGCAAATATGAAAAACTGAGCAACTCGATGAGGCTCTGGGTGGAGTGAGTTTCGTGGCAAAGATATGCACGGTAGGTTTTTCTTGTTTGATGAGGGGTCAAAGTAATGTCTAAAAGGAGGCCTTAAATACTTTTGCGGGAGGAAGAGGCAGATGAGATCATTGTACAGTGTTGAACTTGATAATGACAAATGTAAAATGACAAGACCACAGAATGGCACTCTCAAAGCTATTTAGGAAGGTGTTGGGGCTGAGATGGGTGGGGGTGGGTTTTATCTGTTTAAGTCCATCGGAGGGAAAGTGATTGCCAGGGCAGAGGGCACTTTGCAATCCTTTTTTGGGGTTAAGCACAAGAGTCAGCCGTTGATGGGGCTGGGAGGTTGCCAACCTGGTGAATCAGCTCTGGTGCCTGGGGGAGAAAAGTGTGAATTATAGAAAAAGCAAAAGGTCAGCTAAGTAAACAACATTGTTGGGGCAGGTAAAGAATAAGAGAATACTGGATAGACTGAAGAAATGAAAAAGAGGAAGCCGGTGTGAGAAAAGTAAAAAGCCAAAGATTATCTATGTAGAATGTGGACTCTAAATAAGGAAAAAGAGAAACAGAGAAATAGAGAAATAGTTGTAATGACTCTGCAGATAATAGTTTTAAAACGTTAACATGTTTCTTCTAGACAATATTATGTTGGTATTGCTCGAAGATAGAGGGGTGGATGAGGGATGTGTAGGCAAGACTGGTTTTAAGCTCACTGCACCTCAACTAAAAATGTTGAGAGGCAAGTCGATTTACCCAAAGAGCACCAGTGTAACTTGAAAGTTTTTTTTTTTTAAAAGCACATATGGGGGGGTGCTAATGAGCACGATCGAGTAAGGACGCTTTCTCTCTCGCTCCTTAAACCACCAAGTAAAGATATTGTTAAAAATCACTTTTACCTCGCTTCAAAGTGCAAGAAAAAAGATTCTATACATGGGGGGGGGGGCCATAGTCGAGTATTTAACTCCCTGATCTTCTAAAAGCACTCATACTGCAGGGAAAAATCAACGTAAGCAGCCGCCAGCGGTACAAGTGGAAAATGCAGGACCTATCTCGCTCTCCACGGGTGAGGTCTGTGCTGTGGGCCGGGAAGTAACACAACAAGTATTAGCAGCCCTGGAGCCTCGTCTAACCAGCCTGGCATCGAATTTCGACCGTAAACTCCAGGAACTTGTGGATCTGCATGCATCACATGCGACAAGGCTAACAGAAATGGAGCAGAGAATCTCTGATGTCGAGGATGCCACGGCTCCGGTCCCTGACCAAATCGCTGCCCTGCAAAAAGAACTGGCTGATTTTAAAGAACAATTTTACTACCAAGTAAACTATCAGAGGCGCTTGAATCTACGACTCCGGGGCTTGCCAGAGGGACTTGAGGGCACTGATGTGTTGGACTTCTGTGCTCGGACTCTACCCGAGATGCTAGGGCTCTCTCCCAAGAATGGGAAAATAAAGCTTGAGAGGGCACATCGGGAGGTTGCTTCCAAACCTCCACCGGACCAACCGCCGTGGCAGATCGTGATGAGGTTTCACAATTTCCAAGATAGGGAGCTGGTATTGAAAACCTATCGAAATACTTTTACTTTACAATATCATGGGCACAAATTGAGCTTGTTCCAAGATTACTCCAGTCATCTACTGAAGAAATGCCGGGCCTTTAACTCGGTGATGACACAGCTGTGAGAGGCCCGGATCAAATGTTTTTTACTTTACCCTGCAGTTCTAAAGATCAAACATGAAGGGGCTACTTACTCCTTTTGGGAGGTACAGAAGGCTGAGATTTTCGTAAAAGACCTCAAGAAAAAAATGGTGTGAGGTGAACTAAGCTCTGATTAAGCACAGGTTTTGGTTTCTCCAGTTTGCTGGGTGCTTGAACCGAACTTCGCATTGTGCTGGAGCATTAAAGTACTTTCCTGATTTGCTTTCGATAGGCCCATAGATTGCAGCTTGAGGCGGAAGGCGCCCACGACTTGCTCAGACGGCCTGGTTCCACCTTTAGAGTTGTGTTTTGTTGAGCGTGAGACTAGCCTGAGCACGAATATATAATTTAGTGTACTGTTTTTGGAAATACATTGCTGGAGTTGCCGGAATTGAGGGCCCTCATTGCACCATTTCACGATGCTGTCCCTGTTTCCTCCTCTACTCCCTTATCCCTTACGAGGATATATTTGGAGTATATCGGGCTCTGGGAGCGCCTCTGTCACACAGCAACTGGGAAAAACATTTTCTTTCCTCTGCTGAATTGATTATATGCTTCAGTATATGTACTTGGGACGTTACTTTATTATGAGGGAATGCGAATGTGGGGCTGAGGGTAACGGGAAATGCAGGGATGCCCAGGGATTAGGCTAAATTGATTTTTCTATTAGATTAAGGTTTTCTGGGCATGCGACTATGGGCTAATAATGGGCAATGAGTTGAGTTTCTGAGGGAGGAATACTGGAGTGAAAGGAATGAGTTTTAAGGCCTGGCTTTCCCTAGGGTGATTAAGGCGGAGCAATGGCTTACTCTGAATCTACCTACACATGGCTAAAAGTGAGGGTTTGACAGGGTTCTTGGTGGGGGGGGGACACATCCTTGCGATAATGGTGGGCAGAGCATGTAAAATGTTTGCTATACATAATTCTGGTTACAAAGAGGGGTTGTTTGTATAGAAATTCTAAGAAAAGGAAGGGATGTGTACTTATATAGTTTCAATATTTTGTTTGTTATAGTGTTTGTTGTTAAGTTTGAGATCCACATGTGAATATAGAAGACTTGATATACATATTGATATGCTTAAGGGGGCCCTGATGAGGGATAAACAACTGCTGGAGGCAAGACTGCAGCTATGCCATGGCTAACCCCATAGGTCTGAATATACCTTGCAGTCCATATGGGACACCACCTGGAACCTTGCAACTTCTACTCCAGGAAACAACAATCAAAACTATCTCTCAAAGAGCTGCGACTCTGCTCCTTAAAACTCCTGCTCCTCCTCCTTCTCATCTCAGGCAGCGTCCATCCCAATCCTGGCCCTAGAAGCTCAGGCCACACACAAACTCCAGGTGCCCTTATCCTTGCAGCCATTAATATCTGCAGCCTACTACCAAAGCTGGATGCACTCCAAGCCTTCATATACCAACACAACCCTGACATCCTTGCAATGGTGGAAACTTGGCTGACACCTAAAGTTCCTGACTCAGCAGTAACAATACAGGGCTACAATGTTCACAGGCTGGACTGGATATCCAAAAAAGGCGGTGGTTGCGCAATCTATATCAAAGACTCCCTGTCTTGGCACCCTGTAACAACTCCATCACTTTCAGCCTCAGCCCACATTCTGCCAATAAAAATCATCCTAGGTCCCAACCATAAAGCTCTGACTATTGTCTCTGTGTATATCCCACCCAGGGACCCTAAACATGGATTCAACGACGTCCTAAACTTTATCAACTCACATCCTCCCGAAACTGAACTTATTCTACTAGGGGATTTCAACATAAACTGGTTAGCATCGAGTGCCAGTACCTATAAAGACTCCATCTCAGCTGCTAACCTCGCAAATGGTAAACTCCCTACTATAGGATTAACTACAAGACTGGCACCAGCATTCTCTTGATTGGGTCCTCACCACTCATCCCACAAGGATTTCTCATACTACCATTCTCCCAGACTCACTCAGTGACCACTCCCCAGTCATGTGTGCATGGTCTAACAAATTCCTTAAACCCCCTCCAAAATTATAACTAGCAGAATCCTTCCTCGTGGAAAACTTCCACATCTCAAACAACACCTGCTTCTACAAGACTGGCTACCCATCTATGAAGCAACAGATGTTAACTTGGCTCTTGATCACTTCATCTCAATTTTCAACAAAGCCTCGAAGCTCTTTTGCCCCTGCTAAAAAGCAAAACAAAATCTCTCTAACCCATGGGTCACCGCGGCTCTTCTCTCACAGCTGAAACTAAGGGATCACCTCTGGGCAGTTGCCAGGGCCACTGGCAAACAACTGGACATCCAAAATTACAAACAAGCACGAAATGCCTGCACAAAAGCCATACAGCTAATGAAATCCACCTATTACAAAGATGCTCTCACCAATACATGGGGAAATGGTCGTGCTTTCTGGGACAATATCAAGGATGTCACAGGAAAGCAGCCAAAAACCTCTCCGGCCTTGTTAATGGTTGATGGATCCTCAACCCTTGACCCCAAGGTGATCGCAAACATCTTTAACATGGCTTTTTCAGACCTTAGTGCTGTTCTACCCCATGACTTTTTCGAAAACAGGGCCTACTCCCCAAATACCTCAGCCCCTCAGTCTAACCATCCCCTCTTCTACTTCAGGAAGGTAAGGCTGAGTGAAGCTCGCCGCTATATTACTGCAGCTATCTCTAAATCTAGATCTAGTAGCGACACCCTGGACCTTAAGCTTCTTTTGCTCACCCTCGATGAGATAATTCATCCATTAACAAAAATCCTAAACCTCTCTCTCAGCTGTGGAAAATTCCTGGACCTATGGAAAACAGCCACCGTGACACCCATCCATAAAAGTGGGGACAAGACGATTCACTCAAATTATGCCCCTATCTCCATACTGCCCCACTCTCTAAGGCACTTGAGCGCATCGTGGCTGATCAACTTACCGACCACTTGGATAAATACAATATACCTTGTCCACAACAACGCTTCTGGAAAGGTCACAGCACCACCACAGCCCTTCTTGAGTTCACTGGAGCTTTGCACAAATCCCTTGACAATGGCCTTCTCACAGGGGCCGTTTTCGTCAACCTTTCCAAGGCCTTCGATACAGTACACCATGGATTATTAATACACCAACTACTGAATGCCGGGCTATCACCTGACTCTTCTCTCTGGTTTAAAAGCTACTTAGAAAACCGGTCACAGAGAGTAAAAATTGCGGATGCTCTTTCTAACACCCTGCCTGTTCGCTCGGGTGTCCCACAGGGATCCATACTGGGACCCCTCCTTTTTAGCCTTCTTAAACTCCCTCCCTTACCACTGCTCTGAGCAGATCATACTATATGCCGATGATGCTGTTGTATTCTCCACTCAAAAAGATCCTGCAACTCTTCAACACAACCTTCAACTTGGTTTCAGTTCTGTAGAGACATGGTTTCTTAATCATAAACTGGTCCTCAATGACAAGAAAACCAAATCTATGCTCCTCTGCAGCTCTCATAACCCACACAAGCTACACCACTTGGCTATCTCTACCACCCAGGGAACACTCTAGATCAGGTGGGGTCCTTCAAATACTTAGGGATACAGCATGCTAATCTCTCCTATGGACTTCATGTAGATAATGTAGCTAGAGCTGCTAATACACGGCTTGGTCTCCTCTACAAACACAGACCACACCTCCACGAAGCTTTAAAGGTTGCAGTCCTGAGCTCTGTGATCTCTGTAATAGACTATGGTCTCATCATTTATGGCTCGGCCCCAACCACAACCCTTAGATGCCGCTCAACTACCTTAAATAAAGCATGTCGGCTCATCTCTGGTGCTCACCGTCTCACCCACACATGTGACCTGTACACTCAGACCGGCTGGCTCCAACTATCAAACCGCATTTATCGGGATTTAAGAATGCATGGGATAGACATAAAGGAATTCTAGAGGTCAGGGGTAAGGGGAAATAGACTTCTAGGAAAACAAACTGAACTTACAAGCTCAAATGGGCAGACTAGGTGGGCCATAGGCCCTTATCTGCCGACACTGTCTATGTATCTATGTATCTATGCATAAAGTTTCTCACCTGCTCCATGGTGAAAAAAATCTACCTTGGCCTTGCACTTTCTGGGGTCTCAACTCTGTTACAACACCGAATTAACAAATGGCACCTTAGGAGATCCACGCTACAGCTACTGAAAGTCCCCCACTGTCACACTTCATAGGGCAACGCTGTTTTGCTTATCGAGCGCCACTCTGGTTCAGTGGCCTCAGCCCAACCATCTCCTCTGCCCCAACTATTGGTATGTTTAAAACTAGGCTCCGGACTATCTCACTACCAACAGCTCCTGTGACTGCCTAACTTAATCTTGTTTCTCCACTTCCCTTTCTGCTCTAGTTGTCCCCCCACTGGATTCTACCCTCACATCTTGATATACCCAATGCTGCACTTTTCACCCTCTTGCCACCCTTCCTACATTCCTTCTCCCACCCCACCCTCTTCAGTCTCTCTATGGCTCTGGCACTTCTTATCTGTTGTCTGTTTTCTCTGACAAATGCCGCTGGCTGCCTTGTTACAATGCTACCCTTGAACTGTATTAATCTGTACTCTGTTTGCAATGTCCACATTGTTGTAATGCCTGTCTTGATGTTCCCCATAATTTGTATTTCTCTGACGTGGAACGTTTGTAAAAGAGCCATGGCTCAAAGGTATTTGTAATCCTAGACTTGATAAATAAATAAAAATATAGCATCCTGGCATGTTCGGGGCATATCCACCCCTATTAAACGCACCATGCTGCTGACTGCTCTTAAGCGTCAAAATGCAAGTGTTGAACTGTTACAAGAGACCCACCTTACCACTAAAGAACACGCTAAATTAAAAAAGAACTGGGTGGGGGACTGCTGGGCGGCATCTTTTACATCCCATAAGCTTGGGGTAGCAGTGCTCATTCACAAATGGTTGCCCTTCCAGGTACACAGGGTGGTGGCTGATCCTGAACATAGCCGGTATGTGTTTGTAGTGGGGGACTTGTGGGGGAAAACATTGCCATATCAATCACTCATAGCATTATTAATGGCAGAGCAATTTCCGGGATTGATTCTGGGTGGGGATTTGAATTGGCTGGTGAATCCTGAGCTAGACCACTCGGAAGGTAGAGGAGTCTGCAGGGGTGCTGTGCGCATGTGGATGGCTGATCTAGAACTGGGTGATGTGTGGAGATCGACCAATCCCACCACAAGGGAGTATACATTCTACTCACACCCCCACAAGACATGGTCACGGTTGGATTACATCTATATTCCGAGGGCCAGGTATTACAGACTTCTCCAGGCAAAGCATTGTCCTATACATATATCAGATCACGCTATGGTACTCGTATCCCTGGCGTTGCGAGACATGGGGGTTGACCCTCCAGCATGGCAGTTTCCCCAACTACCTATTGGCTAGTAAGACGTTTAAGGATTACTTAGAAGAGCAATAGAAGCAATATGTTCAGAATAATCTAGATACGGCTGTCTCACAGGTGATAGTTTGGGATGCTGGAAAAGCTTATGTGAGGGGCTCTATTATGAGTTATGTGGCTCACCACAAACGTCAGGTGTGGGAGAAAAGGGAAAATCTTGAGCAGCGCCTGGGGGTATTGGAAAGAAAGGTGGCAAGGGGAGAGGGAGGTGACACTGCGCCTAGGCTCCTGCCAGTCACTAGGGAAGCTCTAAACAACCTACTTGTGGGGGAGACATGGAAAACATGCCTGTTTGTGCACAAGCATTTTTATGAAAGGGGAAATAAGCCTAGCACTATGCTGGCTAATCTCATTAGAGTGAGGAATAAAACACATCTGATTACAGCTGTTAGGGGCCCAGATGGTAAGCTTGGGACAGAGAAGAAGTTTATAAGGGCTAGATCTAAGTGCTTTTTTGAGGAGCTCTACCAGAGCCAATTTGGGGTGTATGTATTAATATGCATTTGTTCCTGGATGGGGCAAACTTCCCTAAGTTATCTAAGGCAAAGCAAAGCTGGCTAGGCACTAAAATTACAGAGGAGAAAATGGCTACAGCCATAACAGGCCCCAAAAGGGGCAAAGCGAGTGGCCCAGATGGCTTCTCCACAGAATATTACAAGGTTATGAAAACGCACTTGGTTAAACACCTAGGGAGACTAGTTAATGAGGCTAGAGAGGGAGAAGGGCCCCTGCCCAAAACCTGGAATGAGGCAGTTATTAGTTTGATTCCAAACGAAGGCAAGGACTTGCTTGACTGTGCGTCATTCAGACCAATATCCTTCCTGAATTGCGAGTGTAAGATTTTCGCTAAGGTGCTGGCAAATCGCTTGGACAAATTAATACCAGGTGTGATTCACCCAGACCAGACCAAGTTCTTACAGGACAGGTACTCCTATCACAATATGAGAACCTTGCTTAATGTAATCTGGGGTGCCTCAGTTGGATATGGGCCGGTTCACATACTGTCTATGGATGCTGAAAAAGCATTTGATCATGTTGAATGGCAATACTTAATGGAGGTCCTGACCCGGTTTGGTCTGGGTGACGTATTCACAGGGATGGTCAGCTAGATACATGATGCACCTGCAGCAAGGGTATTGGCTAATGAGCACGCTAATGGAGAGATTTGCACTGCACAGGGGAGCCAGACAGGGGTGTCCTCTGTTGTCCCTTCTTTTTGCCCTGGCATTGGAGCCTCTGGCTATTGCAATAAGAGAACATCCTGAGCTTTCCGGTGTGGTGGGACGCTCCGGGAAGGCATGCAAATTATCCCTGTATGCCGATGACATGTTATTGTACATCACTAAACCAGATCAATCTATGCCCCCACTAATTTGTCTAATAGGTCAGTTCTCTGAATTTTCAGGATACAAATTAAATCTAACTAAGTCAGAGGAACTCAGGGTGGGTGGAGCAGGGGTTGAGACAGGAGCAGAGTCTAAGGATTGGGGTTTTAAGAGAGTCCACACCTCATTTGAATATCTAGGTATTAAAATTGGGAACACCATTAAAAGGATTGTATGATTTAAATTATACCCCACTGCTTCCGAACAATAGTAGCAGATTTGGGAAGATGGGCCAAATTACCTTTAATGTGGCTAGATAGAATAAATCTACTTAAGATGAATATCTTATCACGACTGCTGTATAGTATGCAGATGCTCCATATGGGGCTCACTCGTGCAGATGTAAAGCAACTGGAGAACGCATTTGCAGAGTTTTTGTGGCAGGGCAAGCGACCCCGCACAAGCCTTGCCCGTTTAAAGACGTCACTTGATAAGGGAGGTTTACAGTTCCCAGACATTAAAAATAATCAACTTGATGTTTACAGGATTGGGTAGGTCAGCCGTGGGAAGCGGGTTGGTTAGACCTGGAAGAGAGGGGGTGCCTGGGGCGGTTAACCGCTTACTTACTTATCGAGGAAGGGTCAGAAGGCATACACAAGCCTCCCCAAACCAAATCTCCTGGTCAGAGCAGTACTGGATGGTTGGGGGTGCCTGATCAGACGTGGGAGAATAGAACAGGGGGAGACTGTCATGCTTCCTCTAGCCGGGAATCAGTTCATTATCCTGGGACTGACGGACTTGGGCTTTAGGGAGTGGGAGAAGAAGGAGATAATGTGCATAAGGGATTTATATGCAAGGGGAGAACTGGATACCTTTGCTCGTATATGGGAAAGGACAGGATTGGATCATAAACACTTCTTCCGATATTTACAGATACGAGCGTATTATACATCTTTGGGGAGGAAATAGGGTATGGGCACTGAATGGGAGCCCCTTGAACATCTGATACAAGAAGGAAGACGTAATCCTAAGGGCACCATATACAGAGTGGCTAGGGCTAGCAGACAGCTGCTATCGGATATGTCACAGAAAACTAGACAATTATGGGAGAGGGATATGGAGATCCATATCGCGGAAGATACCTGGAATGTTATGACCCAGCTACACCAGGGGATCCTGATTTGTAATAAGTATAAAGAATCTTTTTATAAATTTTGCCATAGGTTATACCACCTGCCTCTAAATGTTAGTAAGTATAACCAGCGGTTTCTCCAGTGTGCCCTCGTTGTAAGGTGGGGCTGGCTTCCTATTATCATTATTTCTGGTCCTGTCCTGTTTTGCAGGACTTTTGGAGGGAGGTGATGGGGGAGGTTCAAGCGGTGGCGGGCAGGAGCCTCCCACAATCACCACTGGTGTCACTGTTTGGCATGGAAAATATAGACGGGGAAGAGTGGACTCCGCTACCCAGATGGCTTAGAGTCACATTGGTAATGGCCAGACACTGCATCTTAAATACATGGTTCTCGGCACTCAAGCCTACTTTACAGCAGTGGAAGGCCTTGATATTACAAGCCCTCAGTCTTGAGAAGACTCACTTATGTGCTGCAAGATAGGGAAGAGCAATTTTATAAAACCTGGCAACCATACCTAGCTGCTCTAGCACCGGCTGAGTGCCTGACTCTGGGAGAGGGATGGGAATAGTGGAGGTCTTTGGGGTAGTATATGGTGATGAATTTGTATGGAAATGTGCAAGAACTTCTTAGACTGAGTTCCCCTAACAGTATTTCCATAAAGGGAATTTATTATTGTTTAATATGAAATGTATTGCAGCATGTCATATTGCACTAATCAACTTTCTTTTTAATATCATGAAACTGGATCTCTTTGTACATAAGTTTACTGGATGTATTTGTTTGTTTGATTTGTCATTGTCTCAACAGGCAGTTCTGGCCTGTTTGTTTATGTGTTTGAAAACTTGAATAAACATATGATGCAAAAAAAAAAAGGCACACATAGCTTGACCTTTCAATACAGTAGTGAAAGTAATCAAATCATTATTTGAGGATGTAACTTATGTATATGAATCACATTTTTGGCTCTGTGTAACTGGCAGCCCCATCTCTTACACTTCCCTAACCTAACAGCCAGCCGCAGTGTGTCAACGTTCTGTGATGAAATTGTTTGGTGAGCACTGCAAATACCATCCCTTTCCTTACTGGGGTTGGTGGTGGGGTTGTCATGGTCAGGGGTGGGCTGCAGGATTTTAAACACTGGGATCATGCAAAGGTATTGGTGGAGAAGGGGGCAGGATCACGTAAGGGAGAGGAGAGTGAATCATGTTGTCATTAGGTCTGAGGTGGGGCAGTTTGCAAAGAGTATTACAACCATTAAGGGGGAGGTGGAGGAGAGAGAAGAGCATTCCTGCCGTTAGTTCTGGGTGAGGAGAAGCGAGAAGATTGCTGCCATTAGCTTGTTTTTGGTTTTTATTGGGCTCACCAGCTCACCACAACCTAACCCAGATAGATCAACTTACAGTAGCTGGTTCATTCCACTGGCGTATCGTACAGACGCGGCACGTTGATGAGTTGTGGTAGGTTGAAACACGTGTGTCTGTCTTCTGTTGGCACCCTTTGCAGACTGTGTGAGAGGCCTTCGGCACCATGCATTTCTGCTTAAAGTTGAACCAGCATAATATTGTGTGGTGATTTGCATGTATAGCCCATGATGCTGTGCATTGTGGGGGTATGTGTGATTTTGTGTTGCTGCTATTATGTGGATTGGGGGGGTAGAGAGCATTGCTACCATTAGGTAGATGGGGGAGGAGAAGGCTTTTTCTTTAACTAAATTGGGGGAAGGGGAGTAAAGAGAGCAGAGAGCATTGTAACCTTTTGACCTGGGGAGGATGAGAGAGATTTGCTATTTTTATTTTCTGTGGGGGAAGGGGAGCTTTGCCTGACACACAAACATAGACGATGAGGCTATAGAGACAAAGGAAAAAGGTGAAAAAACCACTGCACTTGTTCAGGATGCCGGTGTTCGTGCACCCGTCATTAGGGCGCCAAAAGCTGAAATTTGCTGCACTTTCCCCGAAGTCTGCGACCCTGGAGTTGGAATCCTTAGGGAGGGTGTGTGGGGGGGAGGGGTGCAGGGGTGCACAGCTCCCCACATAAATGTCAGTCAGCGAAATTGCCGACTGGCGCCCTAATGACTGGCGCAGTACCGCTGGTGTGTTCTAAGGGTGGAACTGAAAAAAAAAAAAAAACTAGCTTAGCCACTGTGATTGGCCAGTGGTAGCACATCAAGGTTCCAGGTTCCATGACTGCAATCCATGCCATGTTCATGTGGAGTCTGGGATCACCCAGCTTTCTCTAGGACAGAACATGGTTAGGAGGTGCTGCAGATGCCATGGCTTTCAGGCTAGGGCATGGAGGTGCATGTGAAAGAAAATGAAGAAAAGATGAAGCCATGGTAAGAAAAATGATAAATAAGCTAAGGATTTATTCAAAATGGGAAAACCAAACATGGAAAGTGTGAAAGAGGGAAAAAAAGAAATAATCACACTGACACTGCAGATGCTTAATGTTTTATATTTTTAACGTGTGACAGTTTTTTTTTGGTGGCAGTATGGGGAGACTCTGTGCCCCCTCCCCCAAAAAGCCTGCCACCCCCAGTGTGACTGTGTATTGGGCCACTGATAGGTGTTCACAGAAGAGGGGAATCTTGGGTGTTCCATGGCTAAGCTACTTCAGGCTCTCCTTTGGGGAACTACTATTCAGCAGTGTTTGCTGCCAGCAGATGGGGGCTGCCCATAGCCATTAGTGTTGCATACAATGATACTAAGCCCTAAATAGATTTAGATAAATGCAGAGAACCAAAACAACTGCTGAAAAACATAAAACTAGCTGTTTAAGGGAAATTATGTAGCTGATATTTATGTGATGGGACTTTGGAGTCCTCCTCACTGGCCATCCTAGCTGGGTGCCCTGAAACTGTAATGCTGGCTTGATATTATTTATTAATGTGCCGCAGAACTTGACATGACAGTTATACAAAAGTTCACAGTCCCTGCTGCAGAATTATGTCTACAGTGCCACAAAGAACAGGTGGCCTTGGCAGAAGTATTCATTAAGTCTGACAGTCTTTTGCACATCCTCCTCTATGACCCTGCTGCCCTCAAATAGCCCAACAATCCCCCCCCTTCCTTTTTTCCCTAATATAACAGAAGAATTGTTTTTCTCCGCTCTTGACCCCCTCTGCAATACACAGCTCTTTTTCTGCTTTTGTCTCCCTAACTGCCCTCTTTCCCTCAGTATTTCTCTATAAGTATTCTCCCTTTTCTTCCTCTCCCTGCTTTTTCTGTCCCTGGAGAAGGTCTTTTTCATGGCCCTGCTGCTTCCTTGCTGAGAACCATAATGGTTTCTTGAATATATTATTTTTGGTTACCTTTCTCATGCATAACTTGGATTCCCCAAGAATGGCCCCCTTTAATTTTCCCCCATCTCCCTTCCACCCCTCTTGTGCTGTCTACCCTGACAACTTCTCCCAGACCAGCTCCTTCAACCTGTTGTAGTCCGCCTGTTAAAAATTAAGGACCTGAGCTCTTGATCTGGGTTTTCCTGTCCCAGGGGCCAGTTCGAATAGATGGAGTTGTGGTCTTTGTTCCCTAGGGCTCCCCTACTCTCAAAGCTTCTACCACCTCTGAGGTGGTGAGCACCATATCGAGACTGGCCTCCAGCATGGTGGGTTCTTAACTAGCTGTACCAGTAGACAGGCAAGGCAAATTTTATTTAAAAGACGCCCAATCCCGGAGGCTCTGTGCGCCGTACACAAATCAAGTCAATTGCAGTAATAAAACCAACAATACAATAACCTTATAATAAATAAAGTAACATAATTATAAATTGAATGAATAAATCAGAAAAATAACTAAAAATAACTAAATTCATGGCCAGGGAGAGACTGTAATTACAGAAATCAGGCCAGGGTAGAGGACTATAAAGCAGAGTCCAGGAAAGCCCGATTGTACAGAAAGACCTTGAGGTGGGCTTTGGACACCTCTACTGAAGGGGCCTCTCTCCCAGCTGGAGGAAGTGAATTTCACAGGATGGGGCCAGCAACACAAAGTTCTGTCACCAGCTGTTTTTAACCTTATCCTGGGAATTGCAAGAGACCCGTATAGGAGGAGCGGAGGGAGCGGACTGAGACAGCAGGTGTAAGAAGGTCCACTAGGTAACCAGGGTGGAGGCCATGCAGGGTCTTAAAGGTGAGCAAGCCCACCTTAAAGAGGACCCTCCACTGGACTGGCAGCCAGTGCGATTCATGCAGCACTGGGGTGATGTGGCAATATTTAGACTGCCCTGTCAACAGCCTGGTGGCTGTATTCTGCACTAGCTGCAGCTGGCGGAGGGTACCTCCAGAGACCCCGAGATAGAGCGCATTACAGCAGTCAAGCCTGGATGTCACAAAGGCATGCACCAGCGTGGGGAGATCCTGGAGCAGAACTAGGGGCTATATCCTGGTGATATTCCTCAGATGGTAAAAACTGGTACGGACAATGGATAATACCTGGAATTCAAGCGTCAGTCCACTGTCAAGATTAATGCCAAGATCATGCACCCTAGAATAGGCCTTCAGTGGCACAGATCCAAGAACAATCCCTGTCTCCGCACCAGAGGCCATCCTATTACACCCTCTGTTCGATTCCTCCACCAGTACCTCCATCTTGTCTGGGTTCAGTCGCAACCAGCTGGAGGCCATCCAGTCATTGATCTCGGCAAAGCAGGTGTTGAGCACATGCACTGCGTTGGATGTCCTAGGGGCAAAGGAAAGATACAGCTGGGTATCATCAGCATAGCAATGAAAACCCAATCTGTACTTCCTAATGAGCTCTCCTAGGGGCAGCATGTGCATGGTGAACAACATCGGTGACAAGACCGAACCCTGGGGTACTCTGCATGACAGGTGGCTAGGGGAGGAGGAGAAATTACCCATCACTACTCTTTGCATCCTGTTGTTGAGAAAAGACTCAAACCAGCAGATGACAGTGCTGGTGAGTCCACAGAGTTCCCTCAGGCGGTTGAGTAACACATGATGGTCCACCGTGTTAGATGCTGAAGAGAGGTCAAGGTGAACGAGAATTGTCCCCTCTCCTTGATCTCTTGCACTAAGGAGGTCATTATGCACCCGAACTAACATAGTATCTTACTTCGAGACACAGCTCTTGCAGCAGGTTACACCATTAGGACCGAAGCCGCCAGGCGCCAGGACCCCACGGAAAAATTCTAGCTAGCTAACTACAGCGGGGACCCTCGACGCCGGTCCCGCCTCCGACGCTGTAAGGTACAAAAGCAAGGTCCCCAGATTCCCCAGTTCTTTTCTCCCACGCCGACTTTAGCTACCCGACCCTTCGTTACCAGTCTAGCGCGACGCCATGAATAGTTCCTTTTCGATAAAATTTTCAAAATCTTCAGAATCCTCTTCAAGCAAGATCTTGATGTCATCACCAACTTCTGGCCATCCATCGAAGTGCGCTTGTGGAAAGCAGATCACGTTCAGGACCCCCACCGGCCCTGCGTCCGTTGCCTAGGCCAGACCCGATACCGGGCCTGTCCTTCTTGCCAAGGGTTCAACAGCCTGCACTCGGATCCGCGGCCAGAAGGCTTTGCAGGCGTTCTTCTGGAGGAACAACTGAAGACCATGTCCTCCAAGGGGAAAGCTCCAGGGTCCACAAGGCGGAGAAGAGAAGGAGAAGGCCCTTCCAGGTCCCCTTCCAGGGTTCGAGTCCCGTAGCTCCGGTTAGAAATCTCCCCGGCTGCAATCAAGAAACCTTCATCTCAGGAGAAATCCGCCAGGCCTTCCTCCCCTTCCAGGGCCTTGGCGAAGTCCGGGGAACGACACCATCACCACCGCAAGTCGGGTTCCCGCTCCTCGGTACCCGACGTCAGGTCTTCGTCGGTGCCTCCACGCAAGACGCTGGAGCTCACGCCTTTAAAAAGGCCTGTAGCCCAGACGCCGGCTCGACAGCCGTCAGCCGTGCGCCCTTCTTCCCTGGAGCCGCCGTCGGCCCGACGACCAACGCCGGCCATTACATCCCAGCGGACGCCGGTAGGGGGACCGACGCCCGCCCCTCCTGAAAAGAAGAAGGCCCTGTTGCCTCCGACCGACATCGGTCAGGAGCCTCTATCGGAGGAGGACCTAGAGCAGCCCGAGGACCAGACGGGCGACCCCGGTCCCGTCGGTACTCCAGGAATCCTCGCCATTACCAGAGCCCCCTGTGGAGCCGACGCCGGGACCCGACGACCGCCCACCGGCACCCGGGCCGTCGTCGGGCCTCTCTCTAGTGGAGGTGAAAGATCTGTTCACCTACTGGTGGGATACCATTAAAAAAGACATGGTTCCCCCCTCCTCCTCCTACTCCTCCTCCTCCTCCTCCTCCTACTCCGGTTCCTGCCCCCCCCTCGCCATCGGGGTCGGCAGGCCGTGTTCCTCCTCCCCGGGAGCCTAGAACCCCTCCCAGGGGGAGACCTGATAAACGGAGACCTCCGTCGAAATCCTCTTCTGGATCACCCAGCCCCAAGAGATCCAGGAGACGCCGACGTCGCCTTCAATGGAGGACACGGGATCAGACTACTCCACCTCTAGATCCCCATCTCCACTCTCCATCCTTCTCCGGACCCACGTGGAGATGCCTAGATCTCTCCGATGATCCTCGTTCCTTGATATTATGAGACATATACAAGAGAACATGGGATGGGATGCTGAAGACTTAGACCCGAAAGAGTACGACTCGCCAGATATCTCGGCAAAAGGACCCCAAGCCTGTGGTGGTACCACCCTTGGTTGACACTTCGTGGGCGCCACCAAGGCAGCGTGAAGCGCCCACACTCGCTCCCGGCGAGACCAAGAAAGCTGATCGCCAGCACAAGGCTCCAAGGACCGACCAGTACTTGACGCAGCATCCTCAGGCCGATTCTCTGGTCATCACAGCCTCACTTGACCGGGTCACAGAGGCCACAACATTTGAGCACCCTGCCACGGACCCAGGGTCCAAACAACTGGGCGCGTGGGTAGGCGCGCGTATCTGCTTCGCTACCTGCGCCATCAGATCCCTGAACTATTTAACCCACATGGTTCAGTTCCAGAGCGCTTTGTGGGAACAGGGTCTGGAGCGGCTGAAAAGATGCCCGAAGGTGAGCAGAAGGAGGAGATGCTTCAGCTCCTCCGTGCGGGTTTACAGGCAGTGGGGACCCAAGTGCTTAAGAGCAGCGTATGACTCCAGCGGACTCATCGGCCAGCAGCAGCTTCTGGCGTTTGCCTCCGGAGACACTCTTGGTTGCGGCGTCCCGGTTTTACCCCGGACGTCAAAAGAACATCTTGGACGCCTTTGAGGAGAAGTATTGTTTGGTAATCCACAGAAAAGATCCTTACCAAACTCCAAGAGGGCGGAAGGCGGTAAAGGTCGGTTCAGGCCATGTACCGACCTAAGCTAGTTCACTACGTGGGAACCAAAGCCGTTCCGTCTTGTGGACGAGAGGCAACAGACCCACTCCGCTGCACCTCAGAGGGGCTCTGGTTTCAGGAGAGCCAGGGCAAACACCCAGCCAGCCGAGGCCAGCGTTCTCCTAGGCAGGCCCAGCCAGCGGGTCCATCTGCCGCCACAGCCTGACTCCTTTCCGCGCCCCCCCCTCAGGATCAGCGGGAGTTTATAGTCGGGGTTGCATTGCCAACTTCCTGCCGGGATGGCAGGCCATTACCACCGACAGGTGGGTTCTTCAGTTGGTCAGTCTAGGCCACTTTATAGAATTACGTGGAAAGCCACCTCGAGGCCTCCTTTGCTCTCCGGTATCAGGGGTCAGCACAAAGCCTTGATCTGGCAAGAAGTACTTCGGCATACTACGAAGGGAGGCGATAAGTGCGTCCCAGAAGAACTCAGAGAGGACTAGGATACTATTCCCACTTCTTCTGGTTCCCAAGAAAACAGGGACCTCCGTCCAATCTTGGACCTCAGCGACCTCAATGTGGGTCACTTACAAGAGATTCCGCTGGTGACCCTTCCGGTCTTATCCCCATGCTCAAACAGGACGCCTTTTTAGCGTCTCTAGACATCAGGATGCCTACCTGCACATCCCTATGGCTCAGGCGCAGGAGGTTCCTGCGCTTGAGTTTCTCGACCACCACCTTCAGTTCCGAGCCCTTCCTTCCGGACTGTCTTCCGCAGGGTCTTTACCAAGTGCATGGCAGTCGTGGCAGCGTCTCCTGAGGAGACAGGGCCACTAACGTGTTCCGTACCTGGACGACTGGCTTCTCATAGCCACCGCCTCCAGAGGCGTTGCTTGCAATCAAGAGCACCCAGGATCTATTCCGATCCCTGGGCATCCTCATAAATTACGAAGTCTCTCCTGGTACCGTCGCCAGAAACTGCAGTTCATAGGAGCAGTTCTGGACACTGTTGAGGAAAGCCTTTCTTCCGGCCGACAAGGCGGGCGCATCAGATCCCTCATAAGGGACCTATCATTAAAGCAAGTTGTACCTGCCAGGTCGGTCCTTTGCTTGCTCGGACACATGGCTGCGGCCATTCCTACTGTCCCTTCGCCAAGACTCCACATCGCATTACTCAGTGGATGCTCAAAGTGCAATGGGACCAAAGGCAAGACCACTTGCAGCATCCGGTCAGACTCACGAATTCAGTGATTCAAGACTGGCAGTGGTGGCTAGCCCCAGGGTAGCTCTCATCAGGCGTCCGTTCATTGTGCCGTCCCGGAGGTCACCCTCACCACAGGCAGCTTCCAGTCTTGGGTGGGGCACACCTGGGCGGGTAAAGTCCCAGAATGCGTGGACCCAGATGGAAGCTCACCTTCACATCAACGTGCTGGAAATAAGGCGGTCCTCTCGCCCTGCAGGCCTCTTCAGTCAGTTATCCCACCGTGTACTCTTCTACTTCAGACAGACAACACGGTGATGTATTACCTCAACAAACAAGGAGGCGCACTCTTACCCCTTTGCAGGGAGGCCATGAGAGTGTGGGATTGGTAATCAGACACGGTAGCGAATCTGATCACTGTGCACGTTCTCGGAGTGGACAACTACGGTTGCAGACGGCCTGAGTCGTTCTCAGGCCAGAGTCCACGAATGGGAACTCCTTGAAGAGGTAGCAGAGGGATCTGTTTCTTGATGGGGAACTCCAGATCTAGACTTGTTAGCCTCCCCATCCAACGCAAAACTGCCCAATTTTTGCTCGCTAGATCCAGGGCCTGGTGTTTTCTGGCGAGACGCGTTATCCCTCTCCTGGGCCAACAGATTCCTCTATGCTTTCCCTCCTTTCCCGTTGATCCAGAGAGTTCTACTCAAACTGCGCAGGGAGCACGCAATAATGATCCTGGTGGCCCCATTTTGGCCCAGACAGATTTGGTTCCCTTTGTTGATTCAACTATCTCGGGAACCCCCGCTCCCGTTGCCGCTCAGCTCCCACTTACTGTCTCAGGAGAAGGGTTCACTTGTCCACCCGGACCTACGTTCCTTGAACCTGCATGCTTGGCTCCTAGAGACATAGCCATTTTACGTCACAGGGGTCTCGCAAGAGGTTGCAGAAGTCCTTTCTGCAGCCAGAAAGCCCGACACTGCGACGTCGCCATGAAATGGCGCCGTTTTAATGTCTCAGTCGCGAAGCACGCGACCTTTCCCCCTAGGTTGTCCTGTGGGAGTAATATTAGAATATTTGCTCTCCCTCTTTCATTCGGTCTAGCCTACTCCTCTATTGAAGTGCACCTCTGTGCCATTTGAACTACCACCTCAGGTGGGAAAGTCAGTACAGTGGCTCAGGTGGGCGCCTCTAAAATTTCTTAGGGGAGTGTTGCACCTTAGGCCTCCTATTAGAGACCCTGTGCCTCCATGGGATTTGCTTTTTGTCCTTGAACAGCTCACGCTTCCCCCCTTTGAACCTGCCGCGGATTGCGAGCTACGTTTTCTGTAGTGGAAAACGTTGTTTTTAGTTGCTGTTACCTCGGCAAGAAGAATTTCTGAACTTCACGCTCTCATGTGCAAAGAGCCTTATTTAGTTTTCCACCGGGACAGAGTATCCCTGAGGACGAACCCTAAATTCTTGCCTAAGGTGGTTTCTTCACTCACTCTGAACCAGGATATCGACCTTCGGTCTACTTCCGAACTACTCTAATAGAGGAGAGGCTCTGCTCCATACCCTGGATGTTCACGCAGCCTGAGGTTTTACCTCAACAGAACTCAGTCCTTTAAGTAGTTCTGAGCAGCTTTTCATTTCCTTCTCTGAGAGAATGATGGGCCAGTCAGTATCCAAACAGTCCTTTCTGCTGGCTCCCAGTGTATTTCTCACTGTTATGGTATCAAACAAAAGCCCCTCGGGTACAGTCAGGGGTCATTCCACTAGAGGGTGGCTACTTCCTTTGCAGCGCTCAAAATGTTCCACTTCTGCTATATCTGGCTGCAGCCCTTGGAGTTCTGTGCATACCGTTATCGAGGCATTATAGCCTGGACATGCAGCTCTCGTCGAAGGGCTGGTTTTAGTTTGGCCGTGCTTCGGGTCTCCTGTCCTAGGTTCAGGACCTGGTTTTATCATGTAATTTTCCTCCTCCGGATTTTCTGACAAGCGTCACTGCTTGGGAATCAGTCTAATGGTGTAACCTGCTGCAGAGCTGTGTCTCGAGTAAGATAGTACAGTTACGTAGAACTTGCGTAACAGTAGATCTTCGAGAACAGCTCTTGCAGCAATCTCCGCCCACCTTCCCCTTGGAGGAAGCATGGCTCAGTCTTTCTGAGCAGGAATTGTTATCTTTCTGTCTTCTGACGGCCAGATCCTAGGTCTCCCATTTTGATGTCAGCCTGCGGCAAAGATCTCCGGTCGGAGAACTGAGAATCTGGGAGACCGCCCCTTCTATGTACCACGCCTGATGGGAGGCGGGACCGACGTCGGGGGTGGTCCCCGCTGTAGTTAGCTAGCTAGAATTTTTCCGTGGGGTCCTGGCGCCTGGCGGCTTCGGTCCTAATGGTGTAACCTGCTGCAAGAGCTGTTCTCGAAGATCTACTGTTACGGTAAGTTCTTACGTAACTGTACTTTCCATGCTGTGCCTCACACAAAACCCAGACTGGAGAGGCTTGTATAGATCATGGGCCAAGAGGTGCTCCTCAGGCTGAAGCAAGCCATAACCTTTTCTACAACCGTACCCAAGAATGGAAGGTTGGAGATGGAATGGTAATTTGCCTTGACGTCCTGGTCTAAGGATGGTTTCTTCAGAAGGGGTCTCACCAGTGCCTCACTCAAGGCATCGGGAAGCCTCCCTCTGACAAAGAACACCAGACAAACCAAACATCGGGCCAACAGAGTCAATGCCTCCCATCAAAAAACGCAGTGGCACTGGGTCAAGTTCACAAAATGTGTGCCTCAACTTGGAAGCAACCTCAATGACCTCGGCCACCTCCACTGGTTTAAACTCGCCCCAACTAGGCAGAGTACTCTCTGAACGCCCCTAATGACTGCTGTCAGCCAATGTGGCTCACTGGCAGAATTCCTTGCTGGACAGTAGACACCCTGTCTGAGAAGAATCGAACAAACTCTTCACATAGAGCATCAGAAAAAGCTTTTTTCGGCTGTGGACAGGCTGGATGAAATAGCCTGTCTACAGTACAAAAAAAGTACAGTTGGTCGATTCCTTCCGACAGCAGTCTCCCTGGACAGGAACTCTGCCTTCTGTATGCAGGGCCAGTTTGTCCATCTCCAGTCCGGTCTTCCACCAACAGTGCTCTAATCTCTGACCCCATAATCTTCATCGCCTTGAGCTCCCCATCAAACCAAGGAGACCTCAAGTGAGAGGATTTGGGTTGTATACAAACTGGTGAGAGGGAGTTGAACGCACCACATATCACCTTATAGTCGGCAACTGCAGCGCACATACCCCCTGCACATGCACTGTCTACACTATTTAAATCTGCCACCACCGGAAAACCCTAGGGGGTGAAACCCTTCAAAGGGCGGTAGGTCACCATCTAAGCAGGGGGAGCGCTCTGGGGGGGCACTGAACGAGAAGTCCACCATGCAATGATTGAACCAAGCAACCCAATTAGTCTTGAGATTGTTTATCTCAAGTCCTAGGGAGAAGGCCAAGTCCAACATGTGGTCACCCTGGTGAGTCACGGAAGAAACTTCTTGCGACAGGCCCAGAGATTACATCATCTGGAGGACGTTGTAACCAAGCTGAGATGATTTGTTGTCAGCCCAAACAGTGAAGTCCCCGGCACTAAACATCCGGGGGCCTCCAATGTTTCACCATTGACTAAGTCTGGTGCCTCCTGCAGTAGTTCTCCCACCGCCTCAAGGGGGCAGTACATCAAGAGAATCCTGCAACCTGCGCTCGGACCCCCATCAACAGCCACACATTCAAATGAACCTGGTACTCTGACAGGGTGCAGGGTGAAGCCTAGTATGGATCTAAAACAGATGGCTACTGCCCTTGCATTCCACTCTGGGGCAGTGCATTACAGAATACTGGGGGGGGGGGACAGGGGCCTCTAGAACTGGGCCAGCATCATCGCCCACCAAGTCTGCATGATGAAAGCCAGATTGACTGAAGAAATGAAGTCCACAATAATTGTGGTCTTGTTTCTGATTGATCTGGCATTACAAAGCACTACTGTCAGGGGATTGGTGGACAGTGCAGCCTCTCTGGCTACCTGCCTACTCGGTTTGGTGGGAACCCTGGTGATGGGCACTAAACACGTCTGGCCTCCCCTTTGAACCAGTTGAAACCCAGTTCTCCTTCACCTAACAACCTCAATCCTGTCCCCAGCCACAGTGCACGCGGCTCCCCTTCAGAATCAGTCAATGTGGCTCCTCCTAATCCTGACCTCCCAACAGCACCTTGGTGTAGTGGTGGAAAGTGGGAGGTTGGAAAATGGCTGCAGATCGAGCAGCTGGGATGCCCCATACACAACCCTAGCATTCCTCAGGTCCGCATACCTTCCCAGACACATCCTGCCTGATGAAAAGTCCCCAGCGCACAAAACCTAGCTATATAACTACACACATCACAAACACACACTAAAACAGCTAAAACCCTAAACCCATACACACTGTACACTCACATTTACAGACTAAAACCCTTGCCCACCACCCCAACCACCCCCATCCAGAACTAAAAGCAGGAAGCCTGCAGATAAGTTTGAACAAGTTTAGGAGTGCAGTCTGAAGCTCAGAAATTAGATTCTAATGATTGGAATCACAAATATTTGCAGTTTAAAAGTTGTAAAAGAAAAAGAGCCAACTTTCATAGCCCAAACCACTATAAGGCTAAGGATCCTCTCACTGCTCCAATCTCAACGTAGTTAGATGAACTGGCTGACATAGTTTAGAATGCATCCACAAGATATGCTTCCCTGGGGTATCCCAGAGCTGCTCTCACCAGTTACTGGGACCCCAGGGATATTACCAGTATCAGGAGATCTTTGGCCCCCTCAATGATAGATCCATGGGGGCAACAATCCAAGTCCTAGATGCCGTTACCTACACAAAGCTGGACCGGCCACACCAGTCCAAGAAGTGCTCCAGAAGTCCCCACAACGCTCCGACGCAAAGCCAAGACAGACGATCTGACAGCATGCCCTTTGCCCCGGGGTCACTAACGTGGAACTGCCCTCAGCGACGGCATACCTTCAGGAATGCTGTTTGGCAGAAACTGAGGCCCAGCCACATCAATGGCCCTCTCATTAGGTAAAGAAACACTGGCAAGGAATACAGGTCCACAGGATACTGGTGGCCACACAAATGGGGGAACCGCAGAGAGTTCTGCCTCTTCAGACTGTCAGAGCTGGAGTGGGAATATTCTCAATCCTCAAGAGTCGACCCCTTCTTGATCAAGGGAGCACATTCCCATGAGGCGCAACACCGACTTCTTGTCACAGCCAAAACAAGCAGGAGTGGGACTCCGGAACGAGCACCAAATACCAGCAGCAATGTCCAGGGTGGCAGTCCAATAAGGTGAGTAAGCTGCAGAGCTGTCTTCAAAACAAGAAACCTAACTGCCTAGACTACCTCACTCTCCTGCCCTGCCTACGCTAAAAAACCCTAACGCCCTCACTAAGCAAAGCAGACTGAAATAATTTAAGTTCTCTGGTCAATTTGAGGAATACCTGAGATCGCACACACCAAATTCACTAGTCGCTCTCCAGTAAAGTGTTTAAATTGTTTATAACAGGCTAAAAGACTATATGGGGGATAATGTTCTCTCGAGGAGAGCTTGGCAAGCTGCAGCACATCTCTGCTGCCATCTTGCCCTTCCCCTGCTAACCCAACCCTGCCCAGTCCTGGAATGTATCCAGCAAGGCTTGACTTCCGGTGCACCTGGTCACTGGAACATCCCAGTCTATGTCCGGCAGGTTCAGATCACCCACTACCACTACTTCCTCCATTGCCACTCCACTTTCTAGTTCTTCCCTGAGCACCCTGTCTCTCTCTCTTTCTTTTGCCCTGGTGGTCTCTAGATCACTCTCAAAAGTAGTTTCCTGCCTTTTTAAAGGGGCAGCAAGAAACAGTAGGCATTCAGTAAACACTTAATATTACAGATATACATAAGTACACTAATGACTGCAACACATACTGTATCATGGCACTTAGGAGTTGGTCAGGATTAAAAAAGTGAGTTATTCAGCAAGTTTGTTTTACCCTTTCAGAACAAAGTAGACAGAGGTAGGTCTATCCACTATGGTTATTTTTTCCATTCTTAGAATTTAAAAATTAACACTGTGCTTATTTTCAGGGGGTTGCCCATGAAAATGAGCTATTTATTTTATTTCTGTTTGGGATTGATACCTTTGAGTCAAGGACTTATTTTCAAAGGTTCCATGTCAGTGTGTTGAACAAACATTACAAAAATACAAGGTTTACAGAGCGAGAAAAGGAGAAAAACATTGAAGCATATACACAGGCAGTAATAGTAAAATGTTAACTTATACACATCAAATTAGTAAATATTAACGGATAGACTGATTAAATAAGAGGGGGTGGGGGTGGGGGGATGAGCCGAAGGTGGCATCGTCTGAGGTGGGAGAGAGGTGGAGCTTTCAACCAAGTGAGGCCATCGTCAGGTAGTTGGGGGTAGGGAAGTGGGTTAAGAAAAAAAGTGGTATATAGCTGAAAGATGTAGAGGGGGGTAGGTAAATGGAAAACTGGGGGCGAGGTACTATCACATTAGCGCAGGCAGGTACAATTCATTTTAGAGTCGAGGAGAGATTTGAGCCCAGCTTTGAAGGTACTAATCTTGGTAGTATCAGTGAGGACAGCAGGGTAGTTCATTGTACCATTTCGGACCTTGATACAGGATGGAGTTCTGGGCAGGTTTTATCCTTTTGAAGGGAATCACCATCTGGTCACCGACTGCACTACGGGTAGATTTCGTTGGGATGGCCAGCTTAAAGTGTCCGCCCAATGTGGAGGATGTCAGTCCAAGTAGTACTTTTTTTTTTAGAAGTAGGCAGGTTTGGTATTGCCATCTAAGATGGAGTGGGAGCCACCCAGTTTCAGTGTACAGCGAGCAGGTGTGGGTGTCGAGTAGCCCCCAAAGTAAGATGGCAGGCCTTGTTGAGGAGTGTGCTGATCCTACTAAGAGCAGTTTTTGTGCCCACCCCGTATATAGGTAACCCATCGTCAATAGCAGACAGTATTGAGCTACTGGTGGCTAGTTTGAGTGCATCTGGTGTCATTGAATGTCTGTGACGATAAAGCACACCAAGTTTTATGTTTGCAGTCTTGATAACAATCAATGTGGTTTGAAAAGGTGAGCATGTCATCAAAGGTAATGTCGAAATATTTGAAGCTAGATACTTGGTCTAGGATTTCACCCTTCTGGTTATGAATACGCAGAGGCAGGTATTTCTTTTTGCCTTGGGAGGTGGTGAAGAGCATACTCTTTGTTTTTTTGGACGTTTAGTAGTAGCTTGTTTTCTGTAAACCAAGATTCAAGTTTATGTAAGCTGCTTTGGAGTTGAGTTGTGATGAATTGTTGGTCTTTACCAGCGACTGAGATCACTGCATCATCAGCATAGAGAACTGTGCTTGCTGAGCAAGCCATTGGGGCGGAGTTGATAAAGAGGCTAAAGAGTAGAGAACTGAGGATTGACCCCTGCGGAACCCCGAGGTGCACCTCCTTAGCAGCGGATAGGGTATCACCAATTTTGACACATTGTGATCTGTTAGAGAGGTAGCTGCTAAACCATAGTACCATATCTGGGGATAGACCTGTAGACAGAAGGCAACTTAGGAGGAGGTTGTGGTTAAGAGAGTCGAAAGTCTTCGTGAGGTTGATGAAGACTGATCCAACTGCCTGACCACTAACCAAGGTCTTACATAGTTGGGATGACTAGAGCAGTGAGTGTGGAATGTTTTTTACAGAAGCTGTGCTGTTGCGGGCAAAGTAGGTTATAGTTATCAAGGTATTCATTAAGCTGCTCCGAGACCATTCTTTTGAGTACTTTCGAAAGGGGAGGAAGGATGGATATAGGTCTGTAGTTGGATGTTTGGGTTTTATCCCCTGCTTTAAAGACAGGCGTTATGTTAGCTGGCTTCCATGTGTTTGGAAATACTCCTGATTTTAGAGAGGCATTAAACACTACGGTAAGAGGACCAGCAAGTTCATGAAGGAGTAGACCAACCAGCTTCATGTCAAGCAAATCCGCCCCCATCCTGGTCTTGCCAAGCGCTGTTTTAATATGCTTGATGGTTTTGGCTTTGGTGACACTTCTAATGTAAAAGGGTGGTACATCTTTCCTTGGGGGATCTTAAAGGGCAGTTGGGCATTGCTGAACATGCATATCTTTGAAGTAGTCACCAGGGAGTACACTCGAAAGGTCAGTGAATGCGTTGAGCTCATTGGCAATTTCGATGGGTTCCTGTAGGGGCCCCTTCACAGTCAACAGTAGATCTGGGGGGGGGTGTCTTGGGGGCTTTGCCCATTAAGGATGTAAGAGAGCACCAAAAGTCTCTTCCAGAACCCCAGGCTTTGGTTAGTAGATCCTTAAAGTAGGAGGCTTTAGCCTGTCGGATGAGTCTGGTGCAGGAATTTCTAGCTGCCTTGTAAGTATTAAATGCAGCAGGTGTAGCAACTGCTTTTGCTATATGCCAAAGATTTTCTCTGTTCTTCATAAGTCCAATAAGGGAGTTGGAGAGCCAGGGATTGGAGGTTCCCTTAATTGTTTTAATTTTGTATGGTGCAAAAATATCACAAGTACGGTTGAAAACCATTATTAAGTGCCTCATTATCATCTATAGCCTGAGCCAGTGGGGACCAATCCAGTTGTGTCACGTACAGCTTGAAATGTTCAAGTAGTCCAGGCCTCAGGCAGAGGTTTTTGCACACCTTGGGTGAACTCTTGGGGAAATTGTTAGACCAGGTACACTTCACAGCGGAGTGGTCACTGCTGTCAGGCAGGACAGTGACATCAGATATATGTTCATGATGTGTGGTCAGGAGCCAGTCTGCGAGAGAGCTGCTCCCTGTTTTGTAGTTAAGCTGGGAGTAAGCAGTGACCATCTGTTTTAGGAAAAGGCTATGTTGAAGTCCCCTACAATGATCTTCTCCCAGTGGTTGCCTAGTTGCTCTTGGCTTGTGATGACATGGTTTAACCCAGCAGGTTGGTGCTCTGGAGGTATGTATACTGTGGAGGTCAGCAGGACTTTATTCTATGACCCTGTGTTTTAAATTGAGGTTCAGAATGTGGGCCTCTTTTGTATTAAGACTGTTATCAAGGGCTTGCACCTTTATTCCAGACCTGACATATACTAAGCACCCGCCGCTGCGTTTAGCAATCTAATCTTGTCGGAACGAGTTGTAGCCATCAAGTTGACCTTTAAGCTTAGTCATTTTAGAGTGAGGCGGGGGTCCAGGGTTTGGATGAATATTCCCTGATAGTAGCAGGAGCAGCAGGATTAGAGAGCAGAGAAAATAACAAAGTACATGAAAAGTTGATTTATTTTTTTATTTTATTTTAGTTGTTTAAACAGGTATAGCACACTATGCCGAAAGCTTTTTTACAGGAGCGACCTGAGAGCACAAAGAGGTTAAGTGACTTGCTCAGGGTCACACAGTATGCAAGTGGAAGCTGTGGGATTCAAACCCAGGTCTGGTCTGCTGGATGTCACCAGATTTACATCTCAGAGCCTAATACCACTGCGCTATACTGCCTCCAATTTACAGTAAAAGGAAAATGCTGATTGTCAATTATACCCAGAGGAAATGATGAACTGTTGAAATTCAGGGTCACATAATATGTTAAGATTCCGGAAAGGTGATAAACTGTGGTCTGGACATATGCAAGGTGTGAAATCCTTTTGTCTGTATGTTTCCTTTGCTCTTTAAAGTCCTCAGAGACAAGTACATTACCTTTGGTAGCAGGTCAGATAAAAATGTTGATTCAGTCACAGAATGTGTTAAAATTCCTGAAATGTGATAAACTGCGGCCTGGGCATATGCAAGATGTGAAATCCTTTTGTCAGTATGTTTCCTTTGTTCTTTAAAGTCCACAAGTACAGCAACTTTAGGAGTGGTCAGATGAAAATGTTGATTCAGATGCAGAACCCAGCATCACCATGTTTGTCAGACTAGTTGCAAAACATAGATTTCCTTGGGAAGGCTTCAAGAAAGTTGATTTAAAATTAAAAAGCTGATACCTGATGGCGATGTTTTGCAGAGATTCAGTCCAGGAGACTTTCACAGATGTTGTGTGCAAAAATGGCGCAGGTATTCCAAGCAGAAAAACATGTAAATTTATAAAAACTAACCTACAGACAAGTACAAACAGCCACCCACTCAGCCCCAAGAGGAGGAGTACACAAGGTTCTGAGTACACATTTGCATGTGGATTTCCCAGATTTTAAATAAACGAAACAAACCAAAATTGAAGTATTGTATATAGAGGAGGGTAGAGAGCAATTGCTTTTGGTCAGTGTAAGGACAGCCAGCAGGTAGTCCAGCATATTCACCTTATGCACATGTGTAGAGTTAGCCAATGGTATCTTCCATGCATAACTGTGTTCAGACAGTTGCGCTTGTGTTTTGAAGATGCAGTTGTGGGTGAGGTTGCTGTAGAAGTTTGTTGCAATGTTTGTTCAGAAGATGACGCTCAACAGATGTCATCCCTCACATTTAGCAGACTAAGGAAACTGAAGAGCTTTGTATGTTACAAGAGCTGAATTTATCTCGGAGGAGTGGAGCAGATCATGCTGATCTGAAGGTTCTGACAACTGGTGCCCATCAGCTGCAAGCTTGTGGTGGTCTCTGGTCTGTACCCAAATGTTTGGGTGAAGTTTTTGATCACTGGCCTCCATAAGTTTGGGAATATTGGAGACTCAGATAAGTACCATTCCACTTTTGTGCTCCATACATTAAACAAAATACGACAAGAGTTTATCCGCCAGCAAATCCTAGCATACTGTACTGTGGTATCAACACTTTGCATGCGAATGATCCAATTTCACACCTGTGCATTCAGCAAATATCTGCTTTACCGAAAGTGATAAATTATGTCGCTAAAACTCTTAATATGGAGCAAATATTGTGTATACTCACCTTTACGTCAACCTCTCGTGAAGGTCGACCCCTTGTTTTCTGGTCAATTTTAGCAAAATTACAGACATTATTTGCTGTTCATAGTGGATGGAAAAATGTGTTTTGCGACAAACATCGGGCACAGAAACTGCTATTGCGGCTAGAACTGTTCACAAAATTAGCTTCCACAATTACAAAAAATGGTTCCCACAGTAAATCCCGCAGATAAGTCAACCTCCTATACAAGTCCCCCTTCTTTAAGGTCTGTGTTTAGCACCAAAAACTGGACTTGTAAATGAGTATATTGGTATTTGAATAAATATTCACTAATCTGATGAACAGCACTGACACAGTTTACCAACATATTTTGCTTTGTCCTCAGCAAAAAAAAATGGGCATAGCAATTGGTATGTTTACCTGAATAATGTACTACCTACACAGTACAGTAGGTCACACATGTTTGCACTTGATTAAAGGTAGCCAGTGTTAGACTGCTATTCCCCAGAGTGCCACAGGTATCAATTATGAGTGCCTTACTATTCCCTCTGCAGGTGGCTTTCACTCTCTGAAAAATACAGATGTCTTGTCTAGTCTAAATATTATTTTCAGCATACAAGATCTAAGGTCTAGGCTTAGGTGACTGACTGCAAAATTATTTTGTATGTGAAAAGGCTATAGTTTTGCTTCTCTCTAACAAACACAGCATTACACAAAGCCTTCCTATTAAGATCAAACGGTGTGATCCCCTGGAAGTAGCCTTGGGATAAAATACCTTTGGGTATGACAAAATTGCTATCTTTCAACCTTCATCTCAATAATTTTGTAAAGGTCTTGCTAGTTTTGCTGTATAGTCCCAGACATTCGTCAGCTCAAAACAAACACACTATTACTAAAATTTGACATGATGTTACTCCAAGAAACCTGGCTAAAAGGAGAAACTAAATTGTTTATTGGAAGGTATGAGGCTTGCTCCTGTCCTGGATATGATAGGAGGTCAACTGGGTGTCTTGAGGGTAGTGTTGCTCAGATAGTATCCTATAAATTAGGATACCACCAGATACCTGACGTTTGGCCAGATAGTGGATCTGGTCAAATAGCACTATTCAACTGCGGATCTGACTGTCCCAGATCCAGGTCAGATCCCTCAGATGCAACACTGGATCCGACGTCGGATCTCTGGATCTTACATCAGATCTCTGCATCCGACACTGGATCTGACCTCAGATAATGTGGGATCCGACCTCCGACTGCCACTATCTGACGGATCACAATCTGATTCACAAAGGTGCTATCCAAGCATCACTGCTTGAGGGTGTGGTATCTACAAGTTGTAACCTTGGTGTGGGTGTTATATTGCACTGTATGTAGAGTAACAGTTCTTAAAGCCTTACAGAAGCGAACAGCAGTATTCATCAAAATCTGTAGGTTTACCCTAGTGTGTGATAGGCTTACCCACCATTGTGTTACATTATAGGGTGATGTGATAAGGAGAGGGATGTGAACAACCAGTCTAAATTAAACAGGGGTCACTTTGTCAGAAGAGGGTTCGCTTCTTTAGCTTGGTGGAATAGTTCTAGAGTGGGAGCCAGAGGATTGATTGTAGGTTTAAATCTTGAGTTCCCCAGTTTGAAAAAAGTACAATATAATACTGTACCTGGTAGTACTTTACAGATGATAATGTTGTTGGAGCCCTCTGTGAACAATCTTGTAACTTGGGTCTCCTCTCCTGGTCTTATAGATCTGAGGTTCACTAAATTACTGTCACTTTTAAATCTATGCTTGGCAGTCACCCTGGGTATCTCTCATATATGCTTATCAGGGAGTCTAGAAACTAAGATCTCAAGTACAAGAGGTAATTCAGGTGCCTTGAACCAGGCATGTTGTTGGAGATAAAGCCTTTGTTGTCTCAGCCTCTATATGAAACAAGATCTGTAAAGGGAGTCTGTACCAGAAACCATCAGTTTAGATAATTCAGACCCTTACCACTCAATCTATCCCTGTAACAGTAGTGACTAGAGCAACTAGTTCTCCAAAATGCAATTTTTAATGTTGTACAAGGCCCAAAACACCACACCACACCATCTTGTGCTATTGTAGTCACATTTACAGACTCCATCCCACTTGATGACGTCCATGCCTCACCACCTGGATGAACATCTAGCAGACAGCGAGACCACATGGTAGCCATGAACACAGAGACGGGCATCACAGTCATCTCTTTCAAACATAGATATTAGAGTACCCCATGCTTTTTTTACAATATGACATCACTCTGTTAGTTCATTGAAGTGTCTTTAATGAAAATATGAAGTACAGCAATAGCACCATGTTTATATATTTTGCCCCAACTGACTGTATTGCGAGGAGCATGCGCACTCATAGTGCACCACATGGCTGAGAGTCAGTGTCACAGTTTCTCAGTCAGCGCTGCACACTCCTACCCGCAGTTGGGACTGGAGAAAGTTATAACTGAGAGGACATCTACTGGGCAGGTGTAGACAATTAGGAGAACAGTAGGTGGAAGGTATTTAGGCAAATGCAGTAAAAATGATGCTAGGCATTGGAGATATAGATATAGTTTTATTTCCGTACATAAGGGCAGCATTATGGTATGGGCGGTGCAGCATCATCGTCTCGCAGTATTACCAGCAAGATCCCGGGGGGGTTGAGGAGCACCATTATTTATTTATTTTTTTATATATTTTCTCTTTATCCTCCTCCCTCCTTGCAACCACCTCTTCTTCGGGAGACACCCATAGCCTTATCAGCCTTCGCTCACCTACCTGGGGCCGGTGCAGTCCATGCCCCATTGAGCCGTGGCTATACCCCCCAGGCGGGTACGGGGTGGGTCCCCCCACCATCCCGAAGTTCCTCTAGTCTTCGTCGGCATGCTGTCCCCAGACAGGTAGGGGCATTGAAGGTCGGGGCCCTGGTGCTCCGTCTACTAGGTGGCTGCAAGGGTTTTTCCTGGTGTTCCTCAACGTGCCATGTCCAGTGACGTCAAGGTGCCGAAGTGCCGATGTCTGGTACGTCGCTCCCTCATCTGTTTGGAGCATCGGGCTTGCTGTACCTCAGGTCTCCACCCGGGGTCAGACAAGCACCGAGCTCAAGTATCCCCTCCCCGGAGGACGAGGCAGTCCCTGGGACGCTCAAGTCCTCTCCTCTCGGCTCCCTCCAGCTCCGGGCCGTCTCAACCCGGGTCGCTGGCGCCGCAAGCGGAACTGACCATCAGGCACTGGGCGGCCGGCTTGAGGAGCACCATTAGAAGTGCCAGCTGCACCAGAGCTTCGGGGATTAAGTCATGAGGTACTTAATCTGTTAATTTATTATGGCACTTGCGGGGGGGGGGGATCAGAGCGGTAAAGCCCCGATATGTGCAGCGGTTGGGGCTTCATCTCTCCCCATAAAACTCCTTTAAATGTAAGTGTGTATTCTTGCGAATGAAAAGCATCCTTACTGTGTAGTTTGTCTTCCTGTAGTCAGATGTTCTCACACTGTAAATTATCCTAAGCCTTGCATTTGAACTTTTGGAAAGATTGTTGTTGCTGCCTGTCCCTCTAGATCCTCTTGCAAACTAGGTGATGCATTTGAGAAATAAATTCTAAATAAAATACTCCTGAGCATGTGGAAGCTTAGAAAATAGAAGATAATGTATGGTCTGCAATCCATAACAAGTGTGTGCATTCAGGAGGTTGCCATGGTGACAGTTTGAACCTCGAGAGCGCAGCTCGAGAGGTTCATCACCATGGCAGCCTCGAGACGAATATATATGCTTGACATGAATTGTAAACCATAGATTATTTTTTATAGTGTATGGTCCACTATCTGAGGGTTAAAGAATAAAATGATAGCCCTTACTTTTACTTTTTTTTTTCTCAGACTCGCTGTCCTCCACTCTAGCTCTCACCACCGTGGCCGCTTCCTGACAGACCCTGCAGTGGTGGTGGTAGTGCGACACACATATGTGAGCGCATTCCGTGTTGTTATGCTGCAGCAGATACATAGCTAGTGCAGTTCCAAACATTTATGTATTATAGGGATGATGAATATGTGTCTATACTGACGGATGTTAGCTCTTCACCCTCTTCCAGTATTTCATAGTACAGTACTACGCTGAGTCATTCTAGATTGCTGGTAGGTCATCAGAGTGGTGACACTGGTGAACTCACTTGGTTTGGAACTATAAATGGAACAAACGGCTGGAGAAGCCTCGGTCCTAGGTTATCTGCTCTGTCACGTTTATTGGGGTTAATCTGGAGTGGTGCTTTGAGCACTTCTTCCTCATAGTTTTATGAATCTGAAAGGGATAGAGCATACCATTCAGCGTTGAAGTGTGTCACACCAGTCCTTAAAATGCAGATCAGATATGGCAGCACATTTCTTAGTTGGAAGAATAAAAATAAATCTAGTGGCATAAAATGTAAACAATGATTCTGTTATTATAGGTACATTTTTGGTGTGTATTTCCAGAAACATAGCTCTAACATATGTGTGTAACCTCCTGCTGGCAAGGTGAGGTGCAGCTATGGATGAAATAATGTGACTTTACCTTTTGACTTTTACGTGACTGGGACTAGGCTGGTGTTATTCTCTTGTTTCCTCTCTCTTTTGGCGCATGGTGCCTCCACTCAGACAGTTCCATCTGAACGTAGGGCAGAAGAGGGATGTCTCCTGAGAATAAACTGTAGCGGTCACAAAGTCCCTTGCAGCATATTACTGCACACACATGAGGTTTGCTGGCTCAGACAGAGCAGTACATTTATTAAACACACAAAGGCATATTTCATAGAATCAGTTCTCACCGAGTCCATTGCAAGCACATTTCTTTGTGCATTGAAGGGAACACCATGCGTGAAGCACTCCTGCCCCCAGTTAAGAGATTCAAGGCATTTTGGACGGTTGTCAGACTGTTTACTTGGTTGATCCTGCCCAATATTCAACAATACACACACCACTCTGGGCATATCCTAGAATCTCCAGTGTCTGAAGTCAGCCACAGGAGATTCAATTACCTGTACTGTGTGTAGAAGCTATTTATAGCTCCAATCAGCTGTTCTTCTCTGCCGTTCTACTCCCAAGGCTAAGTATGGTTCACACATAGAAACTCCTAGAACTGAACACTCCTGGAATACAGTCAAAGGCAATACTGTTAGACCTTTTTCTAGGACAAAATAAAGTCCTACATAACTCTTCTTGGACTGCTGAGGGGAAACGTAGAACACATGTTTTTCCCATATAGCCAGTCCAGTGACAGTTATGTCCTTAGCCCTTACCAACAGGGAGACTTTATTAAGATCCGCTCCCTTATGCTGGTGTTTAATAAAAAGAAAGTCACATTGTCATCTTCAGATGTGGGCCATGTACTGGCAACTCAAATCTTTACAAAGTCTTCTGTTTAGGTGAGCTTTTGCCACCCACCACCCTGACCAAACATTCCCATGCCTCCCTATATCACCCATGTCATAAAAGGGGCCCCTTCACATTAGGAGGGGAATACAGTAAATTACAGTACTAGCAACCCCCCAAATGTGGGGTGGGGCACTACATGTGGATCATGAGTATTGGGCTGAGTTTGTGTAAGGGTGAATGGCTTGCTCTTTGGGTAGCAACGCTACTGCTGATACCTCTTGACTTGGAACATATGATAGTGCTCAAGTATGGGAAACATCTGTTAAGTAAGTTGACAGTCATCATAGTTAAGTCAGGAAATTAGAATACTTGAGGTTATGATTAGTGAAATGGTCTTGTGGTCGAGGCTAAATAGGTTTCTGATTCCTGACATTTTAATTTTCGTCCCAGTAGCAGAGTCATTTTTATTGTGGTTTAATCTGTTCAGCTTCACAGAGTTTGGAAGCAGAAGGGGCACCATAAGGCTTCAGCTGTTCAGCAGACCTTTCTTCTTTTCTGTGTCTCAGTCCCATTTTTTTTTTAAAGTGCTTGCTACACTGTTTTTTATTTTATTTCAGATTTGTTAACCAGGTAAACCCCAAGGACATCAAAATGCCCATTTTCATGGAGGACTTGTAACACATATTTTACAAAATCTGTTACAGTACAAAAACTTCCAATTCAGCAAATTCAGAATTCACAGTTAACATTTAGAGATTTCTAATCAACGCTGCTTACGTTTGTTTTAAAAAAAAAAAGTGTACATCTTAGACAAACGAAGTTGCGTATACCTTTGTACTGTATGTATCCTACTCGCAGACAGTTCCAGATAAGTCTAATTCAGGGAAAGTGCGAGAACCAACATGAACTCTTCATTGAACTGAGCAGAGAGTACTGAAGAGGCAACTGCAGAGATACGGATTTTTCTAAAGGCTTCCAGCTCACTTTGTGAGGCACCAGTAAGGAGGTTTGCTCATGGCCCCTTGCTTGATAGGGCCAGTGCTAACAGATTTTGAGGCCAGACTATGAGTTTGCCTCTTCAGTAGCAGTTTTGCTCCACTTACATAAGTGTCTGTACTACTTGCAGACTTTCTGTAATGAGTTCTGGCAGCATCATCTAGTTGGAAAAGGCCAGGTTAGTAGTAGCCTCTTTCTCTGAAAGGGGCATTATAGTCTCTGACAATTTTGAAAATTCAAGTCTAAAGAGACACTGTCAGCTGGTTTTATAATGATAAATATTCACAGTTTGACTGTATTTTCCCAGGGCCTGCTCTGTTCTCCTTCCCCCTCATGTGACATAGCACCAAAATTATTTTCCCCACCCCATAGGGGCACTATGGGATCACGAGCACTACCCAGTAGTGCTTCACATGAAATTGGAAGCCTTCAAAGTGGGGCTTTTTCAACACTCGTCAGTGACACCAACGTTTTAAAAATTGCCAGCCCGGGGGTCTTTATCTGCGCCATTGGTGGGCGGCAGTGCGTAAACTGTTTTCCCATTTTTGTGGATAATTTGTGTTCACCAGTGCAGTCGCTAATGGCACAAATACTGTATGTTTAAAAATGTAAATAGTACTGAAGTCTCGTTTCCTTTTTTGTTGTACTCTGTAAGAAATGTGTCTCCATTTTAAAAGCTGTGATTCATGCAAGGTTGCATTGTGATATAACCACCCCTTCTGAGTACTTGTGCATCATTTCAAGTAACTCTGGCATCTAGTGATAGCCCCCCCCACACACCCTGTGACTATTCCAAGTATCCCTGGCATCAACTGGTTCCTCCTCATACACCTGTCCCATTCAGGTATCGCTTAGGCATACAGTGCATCCCCGGCCTGTTTCCACTATCCCTGACCCAAGCAATAATATAGGACAGAGTGGGTGGTATTGGGCTAAACTAGACCACCCAAGGTGTGTAATGAGGCCTGACACCACAGGCGGAGGGCCTTATAGCTCCTGGAAGGTCTGATATAGTCCAGCACTGCCCACCCTGGAGAGTACTATTGCGCTTAGAAAATGGGTTTGGGAGTGATTTAAAATATTTTAATTTTTTTTTAAAGATGTAAAAAAGGCAAGAAAATCAATACAAAATCCTGTTTGTGTAAAGTAGTCGCTGCACTGCATAGTGCTAGTTCTAGCAGTAGACCTTCGGTCCCTGTGTTTTAAGTATGTTGCCAAGGTGGCTAGAGACCTTTTTTTGTTTGTTTTTGTTAATGTGCTGTGAGAAGGAAGATGCAACCATTATGTTGCATGTGACTGAATGACGTGATACCCAGAAGTATGCAGTCACCCCTTAACCCTCCCCTTCTACCGCTAGCTGTTATCCAATTAAATCACAAGTATGAGTTAGGAAATACTCACAGACACACACACTGATATTTATTGCAAACTGTGATTTATGAAATACACACTGTGTCTATGTATTTCTTAAATCATGGTCGCAGTTTAATCAGACAGCAGTCAGCTGAGGAGGTAGGTTGAGGGTTTTTTCTGACTTACGGCTGGTTGGGGGCTGGGGTAGGAAGGAAGGGGTCTTCTGCAGCACTGGGGATTGGGCTCCCAATATTACCCACTTTGCGGGGACGGGTTTAGGAGAGAAGCGTGCCACTAAGTATGGGCTCTCGGTGGCCACACATCAGTCATAGTGCTATGACAGCAGCAGCCACTGGGAATGGACAGTAATGACATGGGACAGTGGGATAGGGAATGACACATGAATTGGCCTTATCTGATTTTTGGCTGGTATTTATTTTAACTGTGCATGTGCAGATCCTATACTTTATTTTATTTACAACATCTGTAAAGCACCACCCTTAGTACTGTATCTAATGAACCTGCAAATTTGGTGTTTCATATTCAGCTTTTTGTTTTGGTTATTGATGAGCAAAATAAAATGCCCTCTTTTATATTTGTAATTTTTTTTTTTTTCACATCTTTATAACAGATAAAACCACTGGAGCTCTTGGCCCAGATGTAATGTCTTCCAAATTGTATGTCCATATGCCACAGGACGGATAAGATATGTTGCCAGACATTGGGGTTTTGGAATGCCTTCTCAACCCATGCCATATTACCATACCCCTCCCTACCCCCCAGACTCTGGCACCTCATGCGCCGTATCTCTTAATCTACTAGTGGTTGTGCTCTCTCGTTTATCTCTGGCCTCGCCGCCCCCTCCCTTCCCTCACCCCCTCCCCACCCCCCTTTTCTTCACAGATCTCACTCTCATGATACCTCCTTCCCCACTTGGTCTCTCCCCCCACTCTGTCTCTCGCGCTCTCTCTCTCTCTCTCTCTCTCACTCACCATCTTCCCACCTTACCACACACTCTCACATGCACCATCCTCAGCTCCAAAGCTGTAATGCAATGTGACAATGCTCCTTCTGGGCTGATCTATCCCCATGTTCCATTCACTAACTGCTCTCTCCCTATCCTACATTGTCCTCTCTCTCATATACTTTCTTATGCCATACAGCACTTAATATTAAACCCTTAATGAACCTCATAAACTCTTTGCTGTTTCTATGTTTTTGCTACTTCCTGTACTGATGATTCAGCTATGTCTGTATTTGCACTGTGAATTCAATTATGTACTGATATTTCAACTGTGTCTGTATTTGTACTGTTTAACAGACGGTGGGCCCTTTGTAAAAGAGTTCTTACTCAAAGGTTGTTTCTGAAATTCCAATAAATAAATGTAATAAATTGCACCATATAAACCCAAATCTCTTTATTTTCTTTCCGTACCTTGTTCTTCAGAATAGTTACTTTTACAATACTGACAATGTTGGAATAAATTCTTAGGGAGCAACAATTGTTCTACAGCAGATACCCACAAACTTGCCCAAAAGGAAAGCCTTCCCTCCAGGTAAGGCAGGCAGGCTTTTGTTTATTTAAGTTTCCTGCTATTAAACTGAGGGAAGGGATTCTGTTTTGGCTTCTTGGGACTTTCAGCTTGATCCCACCCACTTCCTCATGAGCTGCCCAACTTGCACATTTAGTAGGTCCATTTTACAAAATCTTAAAATCTGTTTTTACTTTTTATTCACAAAATTGAGTGCAGATTGGCATATTTTGCACTACAAATGTGGCACAAAAATGAGGATGGGGTTTGCACAAATTTAGCGCCAAGTGTGGATGTGAATCAGGTGCAAACAGGTTTCTTTCTGTGGAAAATTAGAACTCTAAGTGGTGTTTAATCCTGGAGTTTTCCTTTCTACAGAAAGAAGGTGGCCCTAGTTTAGATGGTTGATGCTTTTGTGGAGTGTTACAGAGCACTCCTTCCAATTCAATAGGGAGGTGTTGGTGGGGGCATTTACTGTAAAAATATCTGTCATTTTCTTTTTCAGATTGAAGGTACAGTGACTTTGATTTTAAAAACAAATGGTACTGTAGTTATTTTTAAATGTTCTAATTTGTCATCTCCCTGTTGAACTATACAGTATACAACAGTCTGTAGGACTCTACAAACTCATAGAAGTCAGAAAATTGAACTTCCTAGTGGCTGGGAGGCACACCAAGAAATTGAGGAGACTGAGCTGCCACCTCCGCAGTGCTTAAATTTAAATCCTGTCCTCTCCAACAACAGCAGCAAGAACAATTCTGCAAATGCCCCCTCAGCCTTGCCTTTACGGCAAGTTTCAGGCTGAGTACAGCTGCTATTCTTTAAAGGAAAATTACACAAATGTAACTGCATTCTGATCCAATTCCTGATCCCCTCCGCCCCCACCGATTAGCGTTTTTAGTCCAAAAGGAACATTTCTTGTCACCATTGAGTCTTTTTTTTTTTTTTAAATACTTTTAACATGCACTCACTGGCTTATGGGGAAAAGTTTGCCCATTGCCATCTCACGGGGCAGTTGCACACTTCCCTTATAGTATATGGTAGAACATTTTTCTGCATGGAAATCCATGCTTAGAACAGCATTGTTCTTCTGAACTCAGTGTGTCACAGTGTTGTGCTGCACTGAGTATGTCACTAGTGCAGCACAACATAGAACACAGTCGCACATGTGCAATGAAGCAGGCCGTGGCGATGAGAGCTCGCCAGGAAGTGAATGGTGCTTGAGGAAACTACGCCTTGTAAGTTGTTTTTTTTTCACTTTTAATGGGACAGAGGAGTGAAAGTATGATTGCCCATACACTATAAAAGATTGTGTATGAGCAGTCATACACAATCCTTTATGTGTTCTCCATGCCTACAGATGAGATGTTAACCCAAGGTCTCTTTTGCTTATCTGTAGTCACTGTTTAGGTGGAAGCAAAAGATCCTATGGCACTTATCAAATAAGAGCAGGGGAATTTTATTAAACAAAATTACTTTAACGACATATCACAACAGAATATCATACAAAAGATAAAGGAACAATAAGGAAAAATGAAAACAAGCCAGAGTATGCTGTCTTATAAAAAGGCGTACAAAAAAATGAGTGAGAGCTAAAAAACAAAACTATATACTTCTTACTGCACCCAATTCCAAGGTCTAAACATGTTCCTTTATATCTAATCACATCATATATTGCTCAAGAATTTAGCAAATGTTTTACTACTGGAATCTGTAGGCTCTTTCCAAAGAGCTTTACCTTCTGACTCTGTTAGCATAATACAGTCCCGTCTATAAACCTCTGACAAAGCAGATTCACATATTTTAGCCAAATCTCATTCTCTCCTTACCTCACCTTAGACATAGAGTTACTGCAGCACCAATTTACAGCTTGCCTGCCAGAGATGAAATTTCAAACACGAAAGATGACAAAACTAGTGCTGATATTATACTTCTGAAAAAAAAAAAAAACAGCAGAAGGTCTCCTAGAATCAAATGCTCTTAGGTAACCATTCCAGCTATAGAATATTTCATTTAGTTGTTAAAAACTTTCACATTCCTGAAACAAACACACATTCAAAGAAAAAATGTCCAGGTAAGGACAAGTTTTCTCTTCCAGGGATTTGTGTATGATTTCCCCTCATGTTTAGTCTCCCATGAGAACATAGCCAAACTATGTCCTGCATCTTCTTCTGGACCCTTTTATTCATTAGTTGGGTTAGTACACACTGAGATTTTTCCTTGATGCAGTTCTTAAAATCAGGGTCCTGTGGACAGAGTTGCTTCCTAACCTTATGCAAATGTTTACTGCATAGAGTCAATATCTGTGTCTTAGTTGTATCCCATTTTCAGAACTTTTGTAAGGATGACACCAGATACTCAAGTACTTGTAATACTTTGGTTACTCTTAACAGGGGCATCTTGCCATGCACAAAGAAATCTATATAATAAATATTGAATCCACCCCATTATGTGAGAAGAATCCAGAGATAAAATCAGCTTGAGCCCCAGCCCAAAATACTGAATGAAAAAAGACTACCAACTTAAACCATATTCACCCTCACTTTCTTCCGGAGGAAGTATGTCACCTCCCTCGGGATTCAAAGGGCTCCCCCATAATGTTTAAAAAAAAGTGCTGAGGATTCTAGTCTCCAGACTGGCCAGTAATAGGGAAATGTAACTAATGTATAACAAGATACGGACTAAAAACTGCTTGATCAAGAATAATCTTTTAATCTTTGATAATGTCCAGGCCTTCCACTGGCCTACTTTACAAGAACAAATACCCAGCGTGTCAGACCAGTTTACTCCCACCATATACGCAGGACCAAATTTAACCCCACAGATGTTATCGGACCTCGACTTGGATGAATTCCAGCAACCTCCGTTATAGTGCCCAAGACCCCATCAATGAAAGAGCTACACTTTTCTCACAGTTTAGAGTGGTACCAGGTACCTCTCAGAACTTGTCAGCAATATATAAAGCACTTTCCTTACTTGAAATATCTGTTACAAACAGATGGACATCTGCATATGTAGAAGCTTTTAATTTCCCCAGTACCGCAGGGATTTTGAATTCCTGTTATACCTTGTTCAGAAAGAACCCTTCTAATAGTGATCAAGGGCAAAAATATATAACAAAGGACTAAATGGACAGCCCTGCTGTACACCCACCTTATTATTTACATGCCAATTTTTCCCACCCACAAAGGAGGCCACTGATGCAGAAACATATAAAGACTTTATCCAGGTAACAAACGTAGGCTGTATTCCATAATGCAACAGCACCTGAAAAAGGTATTGATGGCTGGCTGTATCAAAAGCATTTCTCTAGTCTAAAGAAAGCAAAAATCCAGTCTGCTTTAACCTTAGAATATTCTGTCTCATTCCTCACCAGATAAGTTCTCATAAATACTGCATGTCAGAATGGAACAAGTTTGGTCTGTGTCAGTAAGAATAACTGCAGGCTGTGTCAGTCTGTTCTGTAACAATTTCACTAGCATTTTACAGTCAGAATTTAGGAGGCATATTGCCTTCCAATTTTCCAGTCTTTTCCTGTCCCCAGCTTTAAACAGGCAACTCAAAGGATCTTCAGGAAATGTAGGTGATATAATCAAGTAAACGTGAAAAGACTGTCTGAAGACAGCCTGCTAGTTCCACAGGGAAACTTTTATAAAATTAATTGGGAAGGCCATCCCACCCCGGGGATGCGCCACTTTTCAAAGCAGGATGACATCAGCCATTTTCTGACGAGCAGTTGGTGCCTCTAAACTCTGCTTAATATTATCTGATGGCAAAGGTCGGTGGACTTCAGTATCGAACTTACCAGTGCTGCTGTTTCAACTGAAATCCGAAAAGTTGAATCTGTGCACTGATCTGCTACATTCATTATGTCACAGGGTTTTAAACAGCTGGTATAGCATAGCAAAACGCTACGCAAAATGGGGTTATGCTAACCATTTCCAAAAATGCGTAGCAGTAAACTGCTAACCATTTTTTTCAGTGAGTCTATGGCACAGTAGGCAAAATTAATAAAATTATGTATTTTGCTAACCATTCTGTGCCAAGTGCTATGCATTTTTACAGCCGATTAGCTCTTTCACGTGTAAAACTGCTAATCAGTTTTTTCAGCTTATTTAATAATACCCTGTGTCAAGAGGATCTGAGACTTTCTGTCCCCCCAAATCCCTCAGGGTACCTGAACTGGAGGCAGCAATCATTTTCCTTACAAGTCTCACAGGGGTCATTGTTTGGTTATTGTTGGTTACCATACTCAAGTTCTGCTCCTAAGATAGGGGCCCTATCATACTGAAACTTCGTTCTTGAATTTGATCGGCATACATATCATCTCCTGTACTAAGGCAACACATTACCTTCTGAAGCTGATGCCTCAGCTTCCAAGTATTCATAGTTACAGAATTCAATTGTTGCTTACATGTGCCAAACATCTGAAGCCAAGATGTGATATCATGTTTGTTATCTTCGCACCATTGGCTTGGGTCATCATACGGGCACAGCACTGAAAGTCTGGCTTTCAGAAGTGATTGAATTTTCTTTTTCACCTCTGTAAATTGCAAGGTAGATGCAGTCAGGCTTCAGCATACTATCCCCTGTGTGGGCAGTGTGCCTGCTACAGACCAGGACTTACAACATTGCGTGGTCTGAAAATTCCACCACTGTAGTTGGTGCATGTGCCTCTACAAGTTTAGGGGAGAGAAATACATAATCTATTCTTGATGAAAGATTCCCTCCAAAATAGGTATCACCCTTGACCAGTGGGACAGGCTATAGCGATCTACCAGCCTGGACACAGACACCATATTCTTCAGTGCTGCTGAGGCTCAATAAATTTTTTTCCCCATAGTTCTGTTTAATGGCAAAATCTAGTGTACAGCGTTTTACAATTTTAAATGTGTAGGACAGGAGTTTGAAGATGGCAGAGCGATTAAGTCAGTTTTGTAGATTTCGATGGTTGGCATGAGATCAGTCCTTTACCCTGGGTAAAGTAGATCCTTGGTACAGATGGCAAGTGAAGGCAGGATTTTGGGTGCAGTAGGAACTCAAGGATAGGGGTCAGTAGAACCATTCGACTGTCATTTGGCTTTTCAGTGTGACCTCTGGGACCATTTTCAGTACTTCTGATTACATGATTTTATAAATATTAGACTGCAGGGTCAGGGTACTCTTCCTGACCACCTGAAGGATAGTTTAGCTCCAGTAGTAGCCTTCCACAGATAAAGGGAGCTTTTTTCACCATTTATAGGTTTTTAATACAGTGTAGAGGGATTTCTGTGGTCTTGGTTCAAGACCACTGGGACTATGAGTTGGGGATAACAATGACAATAGGAGACTGGGAGGTGGTGTGGAAAAACAAGCAGAGGGAACCAATTCACTACACTGGCATGAATTCAGGTGGATGGTATGAATGTGTTACTTTATTACACCCACGGTACAGAGTAAGTGGGATAAAAGGGTTACTGTGGCTTGTTGGAGATGCTGTGGGAATCGTGCAGCTTCCCATCCCGTGTATTTTTGCATTGCTTGAAGCTTCATGTGTTTTGGCGCAGTGTTTCGGATGTGATCTGGCAGGTACTTGATCTTACGAGACCACTCGCAGTGGGCAGTTTCTTATTGGGACTTAAACCAGGACACTGTGGGGGGAATAGCTGTAAAATATCTTGGTAGTAGGGCTTTGAAAGCAGTTACTCATAATTGGCTTAAGGTCCGCTCTTTAGGATTTTGGAGTGGGAAGAAATTGTGCAACAGATTCTGGGTATGGTAAGGGTGATGTTTTGGGTACATTTCAGGCTTCCTACCTTTATAAGTCACTGGATCAGATGAGGGGTGTTTCATCTGGGCCAGGTGGACACCGAGGTAGATGACTGAGAGTGACAGACTGACACTTGGAATGGGGGGCAGAGCTTTATTAAGTAGGCGGGGAAGGGGGCAGAGGCTCCATAATGAGGTTTGTAGACCGGGGGAGGCACAACCCCCTTTTGGGGGGAATGTTTCAAGTATACTATTTGCCATTGTTCTGGGTCAGAGTAGCCTTATGTATGTGAGGAATAACTCAGTCAGGTATGCATCATGCCGAGGGCCTTTAACCAGCCCGGAAGTGAGGTTATTACAGCACTGACACACACCCAGAGTAGATTACATGTATAACATTTGTAAAATGGTCAGAAGTGATATCAGTTCTCCGTCCATTTACTCAGTTATTTAGTTTTTGGTCACTAAAGTATTTTATTTTTTTTTTACTGTAGTTGGATTCTATACAGACTCCAGCAATGGTACATCTTTGTGGTGCTTTTTATGATAGTTTTGTACAGTTTGGATTGTAATCTGTCCGTTGACTAACTTTGGTTTGTATGACATTGACAGCATGTACTGAATTTTGCAATAAAGTATTTGAAAAAAGCCAAAATTAGTTAAAAGGCCTGAAAACCATTGTGTACCATGAACCATGGTTGTCGTGGTATAAGTATCAATACCATGATTTCTTTTTAACTTACTCTTTATGTGCCCTGCACTCCACGGCAACCCCTTTCTTCGGGGTTTCTAATGCGCCCCACAGTTGGCACCAGAGGGGGCTGAGAGGCACTAGCTTCCTCATGGGTGCCAGCTCTCCATTTTCTCCTAGGCCTCCAGTTTTGGCCGGGAGGAGTGCCCTCTTCTCGCCATACTTCAGGGAGAGCGTACCAGGAGCCACCTCAAACACTCCGGCTGGCTCAGGGATCCGTCTACAAGTGCCGCTGTGGGGATTTACCATTTTCTGGTCACGCCCCCTGCAGATGTCGGCACACTAGGAGGGCCAATGAGATGAGGGCACGCAGAGACGTGCCATCGCTCAGGCCCTCATCCAACATCTGCCCCTCCCTGTACTGCTCCCTTGTCTGCACCACCACCTGTTGTCACCCAGGTGGCGGTGTAGCAGCGAGGTCTGCAGTCCTCCCCTCCCAGAGAAGGAGAGCAGCCCGGCGGGTGCTCTATCCCTTCTCCCCCTGCGCCGGCACCTCGGCAACCCAGGCTCCCTACTGATCCTGGGTCACTGGCGTTGACTTCTGTTACTGCGACATAACATGAAACCTTGATACCATGACATCCCTGTCCAGAACCTGTTCCCCGCGTCAGACCTCATCTGTTCATCACTTAGTAAGGCTTTTTCTGGCATCCAGGGTTTTTCGGTTTGTTCTGAGACTGTATGCTGAAAACTTTGCTGATTCATCGTCTTGCATTTGGTGACTTCCTTTGATTTTCTGCCAGCTGATTGTGAGATTCAGCCGACTCTGCCAAACATCAGCTTTGAAGTTCTGCAGTCTGTTTGGGAGCAGCAGTCTATCTCAAGGAACAATTTTGCTTCTGTCGCTCCTGAACTTGGCGGTGTTTAAGTGCAGCTTTACATTTATTTTGTGTCTCCTCATTCTCCTCCAGTATGGTTATCAGCATTTTCTCAGTCATCTTCATTTCCTGCTGCCCCTCAGCTGCAACTATAGCCCTTGCTTCTGTCACAGGTGAGGCAACTTCAACTTCCATACTTTGCTCTGTTGTAAATGCTCTGCAGGTCCCATTTCTTGACTCACTGTCAGTCATGTTCTCCAGAGGCTTTGGCTGAGAGGGAAAACAGCTCCATAGCCTGCTGCATACCTTCCTCCTTTGCTGCATTGGGGTCCTCCATCTTGGAAAAAGAGCCAGAAGCACTTCCTTCCAAATGCAGGGGAATCTGTAGTGAGAAATTCAAACAACAAATAAAAAAATAACAAAAACAACAAAACTCCTGTCTTAAACTAAATAACGCATGATTTACAGTTTGTTTAGAAGCTCTACCACTCATGAGTTGTGGTTCTTCCCCCTCGAATCATGAAGCTAAATTGCATATTTTGTGTCAGACTATTGTATATCCTTTACATATAAATAGTGTAGAGCCAATTTAGCAGTGTCAGTGGCTCAGCAGGTAGCACACTTGCCTCTGAGGCTGGGAGATCAGAAGGCTGTGGGTTCTATCCCCACACCAGGCACTTGGGTTAATATCCTAGGACTGACACTGTAGTGCAGCATGGGAGGGGTTCTGCACTCCTGAGGTGCCATCTTTCGGGTGAGACGTTAAACCGAGGTCTCATCTGCCTGTTCTGTGGTAGTTCAGGTGGATGTTAAAGATCCCATGGCACTTCTCGAAGAGTAGAGGAGTTTTTATTGTAATAAACATAGATAACACAGTATATCAAGGTAACAATTAAAAATAAATCACACTAACATAACAAAAATGTCCTGAACTTTGAAACAAATAATCAACTATTAGTAAACAAAATTACTTAAATTTGATAAAGTGAGTAAAACCTCTCCACCATTTCATAAGTTCAGAGGAAGCCAGCATCCGGGAATCTTGTGAATATATCCTTGAAAGTTCATTGGAAACCAATATACTAAAACATTTATAAGACATTCTTTTCTGATAAATAACCCATTGGCATCAAGCCTGCCTTAGAAAATATTGTACACAACAAAAAAATAAAGATAACGTACTGAGGTGGAAATGAGAAAAGCCAGTAGGATAAATTCCTAACACCAATATTTCATACGTATCGGAAGGAAACAATTTAAAATTCCATAATTGTGCCAAATAAACCCACAAACCTTTTGAATAGGAACACTGTAAGAAAAAATGTTCCGTTATTTCTTCAATATTTATATAATCCATATAAGGGCAATTCCTCTCTTCTATGACTTTATACTTTGCATTTCCCCGAACATTCAGTCGCCCATATAAGATCAACCATTGTGTTTCCCACTGGTGTGTAGGCAATCTAACATTATTAAGCTGAGCTGATACCTTAGAATTCAAAGCTGATGGGCAGTTCTTAAAACGGGGGTCTTGTGGATGTAACACCTTCATAAGCAACTGATACAAAGCCTGCATGCTGTTATTCATAATCATTTCTTTAGTTATTTGCCATCTATGTAACTTTTGTACAGCAGGTCTGAAATACAGAGGAATATGAACGCGGGGATTCAATTTTGGAGCTAGATTATGCCAAATTGTAAAATATTTACCGAGGGCCCTATTAACCCACCCCTGTACAACACTTACTGCTGGAGCCAAACCACATTTAATAGAATTCATGATAAACAAGGCATGCAAAAATACAATTGGGTCTATCATGCCAAGTCCCCCAGATTTTGTACTTAAATAAGTATAATATCTCTTTAATGGGTTTAAACGATTCCCCCAAAGCATGTGGAAAAACACACTATAAGTCTTAGTCTCCAACTGGGACGGAAGAGGGGAAAATCATGACCACATACTGTAAACAGGGTATAATAAACTGTTTTATAATATGTATGCACTTCAGCTTTGAAAACTTCCACTGCTTCCATCTGTTTACTTTTTTTATCCACCTTCTCAAGCACTAGATTCCAGTTTTCAGCCGGTAGATTTTGAGGACCAAAAAGTATGCCTAAAATCTTAAGCGGGCTCTGGGAAATGTGAATACCTTCCTGTACCACATCAGCAGGCCCTATTGCTCCAATAAATAAACCATTTTTTTTAATTCAATTTGGCATTCGAAACTACAGAAAAAAGCTGAAAAGCTTCCAAAAATTTATGAATTTGAGCTTGGTCAGAAAAGTACAGTATTAGATCATCTGCATAGGCCTGTAAAAATAGCTGACTATCTAAAGATGTATTCCCTTTAATTCCTGCCACTGTGGTGAATTAACTAAAGTCTGCAGAAGGGGGTCCAGTGAGAAGACATAAAGGAGAGGGCTCGAGGGGCAACACTGACGTACCCCAGTCTTTAAATGAAAACTGTCAGCTGTACAACCTTTCAAAAACAGGAAAACTGAATTATACTTATACAGCATTTTAATAAGATTAACCATTTGAATAGGAGCCCCATAATTTTCTAATGTTAAAAAAAGAAAAGGTAGATGGACTCTGTCAAAAGACTTTTCAAAATCTGCAATAACCATACATCCAGAAATGCCAGCTAGGGATAAGTGTTCGATGACATCTCTTATGATCATCAAAGCAGATTGGATTCTTCTGTCTGGAATCTCACAAAATTGATAAGGAGATATCACCCACTTAGCATAATTTTTTAGCCTGTTATTCAAAATGCTAGCAAAAATTTTATAGTCAGAATTCAACAGGGTAATGGGCCTCCAAGTCTTTATCATTCCTATCTCCTGATTTAAATAAATGGATTAATAATCCTTCAGAAAAGGAAGGAAAAATAGAAATAGTCTCAAAAAATATTTAAACAGAAGAAGAAGGCATTTACTTAACTGTTCATGAAAACATTTGTGTAATTTATTAGAAAGACCATCTTCCCCTGGGGAAATATTCGGCTCCAGCTTCTGAATTGCCTCTGTTATTTCCCTTTGGTTAATAGACCCTGACAGTTTTAAAGCTTCTGTCGATACAGAAGGAGATTTAGTGGATCTTAAGAAAGTATCAAATCCTCAGGGATAGGTAAGTTAGGTTCTAAGGACTGATAATGGCTTTTAATCAGATCCCTCAACTGTTCAGTCGTTGTGGCCTGAGAACCATCAGACTTTCTCAGAAAATCAATTGTAGAAGATTCTCTCAAGGTTTTACAAACCTTGAAAGGATCACCTATGGGGGATTTGTTTGTACCATTAGTAAGTATGGCTTGTAAAGTCTTGGCTCTATCGTACTGGTATTCCTCCATACAAGAGTCAAGTTTTTTAATTTGTTCTGAGTAGTCCTGCCTGGAAGTGTATGCAGTTGTAATAAGCCTCTGTAGCTGCTGTCTGAGTGACAGATGCCTCAAAAAATTATGATCTTTAGCTATAACCCCTTGCTTCTTAAATCATTTGCACAGATCTGTTTTAGTCTCCATCCTCCAGTCCCCCATATCAGTGTATAAAAAAGCCACTGATAATCTATCTCTTAAAATAAATTTGACACCTGCCTGTATGTGAGGTAAATCTAGGATGGAAGTATTTAGTTTCCACCTAACTTGTCTATGTTCAGTGAGGCCCGTAGAATGGAAAATGCATAGTGAAAAAAGATGATCAGTGAATTCACTAGGTATCATTCCAAAGGAGGTCACCTGTATAGAAGGGGAAACTAACATATAATCAGTTAAAGTGTGAATTTTCCTTTTACAGGTGAAAACTTGGGACCATGAGAAAGATTAGAAATACAATTTAGCAAACCGGCCATCTTAATGATATGGGCCAGAGCATGTGAATCACAATACATTTTTTTTATTCTGTTTGGGTGAGTCGATGACAGTACAATTAAAATCACCACCCCATAACACCTTAACCGAGGTAACCAGGAAAGGTTGCACTGCCTTCAGACAAGCAACTCTATCTGCCTTAGACTGTGGGTTATAAATGTTAATAAACCGGTAACATATGTTTTGCCATTTCCCATCCAGAATCATGATTCTACCAGGAATGAGGGCTATTAAGTTGTGCAGTGTAAAAGAAAAAGAATTAAACAAAATGCCTATGCCATCTGCACTATCAGTTCCAAACGACCAATAGGAAGGCCCCCCAGGGCCATTCCCCCTTGAAAGCAGATAATTGTTCAATTGAGTGCATCCAAGTTTCCTGCAAAAAAAAAAAAAGACAGACTGAAACATGTTGGTCATGCATATAGTGAAAAAGAGCTTGTCTTTTGTTAATATTTAATACACTATGGATGTTCAGAGATCCCCATGACAACCACATTTAAATGCATTAGAAAAATAGAAAACTCTATTTTTTCCCTTTTTTCTCCTTATAATTATCAACAGGCTGGGAAAAGGAGGATAGTGAGGATTTCTGAGAGTCTGAGTCTCTGAGTCTCCCAAATCCATTTCTGTGTCCGCCATGGAGTGAATAAGGCCGTGTAAATTGCTAGATTCTACAGGAAAGGGGGGTTGGGGTGTAAATTCCTGGAAGATCTTCGGCGAGGCAAAGGAGTAGCAGTCTTAGAATCCTTCTCAGGGATAACTAGTTCTGCATCAGTATAACAAACAGGTGGAAATTCCAAAGGGTCAGGAAGTCCCATACAGGGTTGTTTGTCCCCATGAGAACTTGAAACGGAAGGCTGAGCATCCATTTCAGGTACTGGGGAAGAAGGCCTAGTAATAGGCTCAAGGCGAAATGAATCCTTCTTTATCTTAGAAGGGGGGCCTGCGGCATCTTGAGCTTTCTGAAGTAAAAGGTCTGAACTAATACAGGATGCTTTGTTTTTGGCTGCCCAGGGACACTGTCTGAACACATGTCCATATTCTTCACAAAGGTTGCATTTTGTGTGGTTTGCACATTGCATGGTAACATGCCCAACTTTCCCACAGTTATCACAACGTGGTTGATCACAGACACTGGAGAGATGAGTTCTAGAGCCACACTTATAGCAAGTTCTAGGCTGCCCCCCTGCATAGAAACAAACCCCTCTATCCCTTCCTAACAAAAAAGAATTAGGTATATGTTCCACGCCTGAATCTGATTGCCTTAATTTAATTTTATATTTCCAATCCCCCGTCCAAAACTGCTCTGAATCTATGATAGGTTCTGGGGCACTCGGTACTTCAGATTTTTTGCGACAACCAAAAGGTAATATCTTCCACATGGACCCCCTCGTTTCGAAACATCAGTGTCACGAATTTGATCAAGGGTTTAGTGAGGGGAATGACCAGAAAGGGGGTCCATGTAGGCGAAAACTTGACCTGTCCATATCGTTCCCAAAATAAGTCTAGGGCATATGATGTCCTAAAACTAACATCGAAGTTGTCCTCTCCAGAAATATTTATAAAAGCGAACACATCCTTAGGTGAGAAATGAAGGGAATCTTTCAATAAAGTTTTCCCAACCTAGTATCTGTCCGGCCTATTGTCCAAGCCCCCTTTGTAGTGTATGCGAACAGCATTTCTTCTCGGAGCTGCTTCCCGTTTAGCAGTAGAAAACAGCTCAGACATTAGGGGCTTCTGTTTAGGAGGGTTCAATGAAGAAGAGTCCTGTAATAAGGGAGAAATATCTGGAAGAGGAAGACCAGAATCATCCTTGGGAGCAATGGGCTGTGGGGCCTGTAAATCTGAAGGTCTGGTAGTAGAATTAGGCTGCATTACATCAGACATCTCTTTGTTAACAAAACTTTCCATAGGAATGTTCAGTTTTATATCAGGTTTCCAAACTGGGGAGTGTTGTGATAAAGAAATGTTAGCATCCCATGTGGGATCAGGCGTCCAGATACCAGACGGAGCCTGCTTCCATCCAGCCCCTGCTAGGGCTTTACCTGGAGTCCAAGACTCCTTTGTTGTATCCGAGGCAATGAAGGCAGCACCTGTATTAGCAGGTGAAGGGATGGGATTTACTTTATTAGCAATATTGCTCTGCTGCTGAGGAGTAATGTTTGAAAAGGAGAAATCAGTAACCCCAATCTGTGACTCTGCAGTAGATTGATACACTACAACAGGGTGGGCCATTAACTCCATGCTAGCCCGGATTTTTTAACACAAAACCCGCCGGTTTACTAAGCGGGGAGTAAACATTTTGAGCAAATTTAGCTGAGGATAATGCTACGGGGACCTCTTGTCTGTGCACTTCAATAATCAAGGAAGGAACAGTTTTCTCCATAGGTTGCAAACTAACAGGCTTTAAGCACTCGCTAAAACTAGCGAAATCACTGCCAGCCTGTATTTTGACAACGTCAGAGTTCAAAGCGCTCATTTTGACAGTAAAGCTGTGCACTGACTCACCGCGCCCCCGTGGGGCCTTCAGAAGGTTTAGCTTCAGCTGCTGCGTTGACAGGAGCAGCAGCACTAATGACAGGGAGCACCTCCAAAGACTGCAACTGCTTAGTAAATTCCACTGCTGCCGTTTGCTGCATAGATCTCTTCCCAGGTGAGCGTGGTCCATGCTCACCATCAGTCGCAAGAAAAGCTTCCTCATTTAGAGCCATTACCGCATTAGTAGAGGTTTGAAGTATTTTACCCATTTCCTCCATGGAAACAGGAGCATCGTGAAATTCACTGTCCGAGTCAGCATCCGTGCATCGAGGAAGATCTGCCTCGTTGCTAACAGTGGGAGCTGAGGCAAACTCTCCCACCATGCAGACGTCCTCCACCTCCGGCGTCCCACACAGAGTGGCCATCCTGCAGACAGCCTGTCCCCCTACTGGCAAGAGTGGAGGAATTTCCCCGGTGCCCTGGCCAAATTTCCCTTATTCACTAAAAAAAAAAAAAACAGCTTAATTTGGTTCAAAGTCAGTTGGCATTCATCTGTATCCCCCTGCCCCGGGTCGTGCGTGAAAATAGGTAGGATTTGTCTAGTGCACTTACCTGGTCAACAAAAACTAAATAAATAAAATAACAACAATTTCATTTTTACCTAAAAATGCTCCACAGAGGTTAGGGATCAGAGAGGGGAGACTAATTAAATTTATGCAGTTTTTCTTCAAGTTCTGGCTGGTATATGACCTAACTCAGGGCATCTCTTTCAAAGCTCAGCAGTGACAAGGTGCTAGATCTGGAGAATAAGGGGGTGGTCTAGGTGTTCTAGTCTTAGCTCTCACTTCTTGAATATGGGGGGGGGGGTAAATAATGTTTACTGCTTGTATGAAGTTTCACAGTATAGTGACTTGGGATAAACCAAGGGAAGATCAAGACTTATCTGTGGTGAATGTTCAAGTGTAAGAACTTTGATCTGCAAAATACATTTGCAAAATGTAGTTCTGAGGCTTTTTTTAGCTGTACACACATTTTAATGCAAATAAAGTACCCTTTTAAGTTGAGTGCATTAATTTCAGAATAATCATTTCATGTTGGTAGGTGGGCTGCTAACACATTATTCAAAGATAATGAACTTCAGCTGACTAGCTACTGATGCAGATTCCTACTTCATTTACATAGGAATGGCCATTAAATAAGAGACAGTAATACAGTCGGGGTGGGGTTGGGGGGTTTGCAGAATCCACTGCAGTTTATTCAGCATGGTTCTTCAGATGATGTAGCACAACTAAAGGAGTCCCCTACCTGCCTGACACCATCAGTGCAGATTTCATTAGTTAGCATTTATTCACCTAGTATTCTCAGCATATCATTGTGCATAATTTGAAGCCTGCTCAAAACTTTATTGCAAATAAGGCACTTTTTATGTTCATGCTTGCAGAAAGAGAACATATTACTGTGATAGTGGATTTGAGAGGTGTATCACTGTCGGTTCAATGCAGGGCAGTCTGCAAGGGGCTTAACAGTGCCTGTCCAGTCATCAGCCAGGCTGATCATGATGTTCTTCAGTGCTTGCTGGGCAGAAAGTTCATGAAGTTCAAAGAAAAGAGCAGCTCCAGTCACAGGGTGGCTCTTCCCTTTGATCTGCATGATGCTACCCAGCAAGCACAGCCGATCGGCATCATACTAAGCCTGTGCCTGGCCCCCCCCCCCCACCAAGCTTGCATGACTCCAAGTCTGTCTGCAGCCTTACCTTTATAACTGTGCATAGCTGCATACCTGAAACATTTTCACATCCCTGGTGGCTGTTCATTGGCTAATCCTATAGAAAAGATTTGTCCAGTTTGAGTGGCAGCAGCTTGCCTTGCAATATACTGTACAGTATGTGTGAGATTTCCCAGCCTGCACCTCACCCCCTGACTGAACTCGCATACTAAATAAGATAAATAACAAATAGTTACTATCAAACCATCCTGTCGGGAATCCCTTCCCCCCATGAAAAAAACACACTAACAAGACTCCTGGTTCTTTTGAACGTGTCACAACATTGGGCAGAAAAAATATTAGACAGGGAACAAAAATAAATTATTGGCACTTCATACTACAAACAAACTCCCATCATTTCTTTTATTTCCACCCACACATGCAGTGCAATATCTCAGTCTTCACACAATCTGCAAAAAAAAAAAAATTAGAACAAAGTTCTAAATTTGACAGTGATAAGGTGATTAAAGCTGAGCAAAAGTTCCCTGTTAGCACCGACACCATCATCCACTGTTCCCGCCTTCCCAAAGGGCGATGCAGTCATACGTGGACCTTCATGCTCATCCCAGTTTTCCTTCCCATCCCCTTGGTAGCGGAGCAGTTCTTGGTGGCCCTTACTAATTTCTTTCAGTAATCCATGCTGCCTGGGGTGCAAGAAGGAAGTGTCTTCTCACCGCTACCCAGCTACTTTAGGAAATGAATCCTGTACTTCATGTTATATGTACAGTAGGGGTGCAATGCTAAGGTGAGAGATGAACGGGTTACTCATTTAAATAGTTCTTTCTTTTTTTTTTTGTAATATTTTTATTACATTTTCCACATAACGTACAGAACATGTCAAACAGAGGAGACAGTTGATACAGATTCACAAAGAGCTTTGGAGTAGCATAAAGACATAATTAGATGGCTCTACTGTAAGAACGCTGATGGGCAACAGATTGTCCGGTGTCCATTCCTACGCCCACAGGGCAGTTTGATCCTTAGGGACTGCAGCTTCAGCATTATGGAGTTTGTGGGCCTCCATCTTATATCAGCTCTACAGACCCCTCAGTCTCTAGTGTTAAGTAAGCAATAACCCACTCCAGGGTATGGGGTTATGGGGATTTAATGCACAACTGGGTGCATTATGCAACATGGGTTGTGCACCAAAGTCAAAAAGAGGGACAGAAAGGTGTTTTTGACATGTGGGAACAGTAAAAAAGAGACTGTATCCTGCCACCCCACAAAGTAGTCCCTCAGAAGAAAAGCACACTGGATACCTCTTATGCACAAAAAAATGACACATACAGTACTTATGTCATGTGTCACATTTCCTGTGTCTCATACTGCTTTGTGCTTTTCGGAGGAGGTGTGTGTGATGCCCCCCCCATGCAACCAAACACACATCTTGATATGCTCTTTCAAGTACTTAGATGTATGCTCTGTAGACTGTGACACAGGACAGTTTTGGGAATGGAGCAACATGGTGCCTTTCACTCTGTCGTCACCACTGTCTTGCTCTCCCTCACACACCTCTTTACTCTTGCTAATCCCTCCTCTCCCCCTGCTGCTGAGTGACTATCGACCCAGGAACAAGATACCTGTCAAACCCAGAATGGTGACACAATGCGGATCGCACAGAGGGACAAGTACTACATGTTAGGGGTGAGAGAGACACCGCACTGCTGCAATTCTGTACTAGCTGTCCCGATCTCTCTGTCGGTGTGTATGTGTCTCTCTCACTCTCGCTCTCTCTGCTGCGTTTCCCTGACCTTTCACTCTGTGGCCTATACTGTCTTGCTCTCCCTCTCTCTCTCTCTCCCACAACCCTTTTCTCTCCCTAGCCTGCTGAGCGACTGTTGACCCAGGAACAAGTTACCTGTCAAGCAGGAGACAGGACTGCACATATGGAATAGTCACACAAAGCGCACCACAGAGGGGGACAAGTGCTACATGTCGGGTGAGACAGAGAGAGAGAGAGAGAGAGAGAGACGCACACCACACTGCTGGAATTCTGTACTACCTCTCCTGATGTTGCTGTCAGAGAGAGTGTGTGTGTTTGTGTGTGTGTGTGTCTCGCTCTCTCTGCTGCATTTCCCTGGCTGCTCTGTCGGCAGTGGTGGTCAGGGATGCATGCTTCGCGGCCTGAGATCAGGAGGATGTCTTTAGTTATTATTGTACATTTTAGCATATGAGGTGGGGAGGGGGCACTTCCTACGGCCCCGAGATCAGGGGGGATTTCTTTTAATTATTATTCAACATTTTGCCATATAGATGCTGGACTTTCTGTTCCTTACTGAAGCATTTAAATGGCTGCCTTTCTGCTTTTGCTTTTGGCCCGGCACTACCAGCAAGTCTGGAGGGCGATTTACTGAGCCCCTCCTCAAAACCATGTATTAACAGGGCTGCTTAATGCGTGGCTATGCAGGGGCTCTAAACCAATGGGCTTCCATGTTCCCCCAACCCATATTATAATGTAAAATAGAATACACCCCTTTAAACAAGGGTCTGAGTAGAGTGATCCCTCATCCATGCATATTGGGGTGAACACGATCTCTGGCTTCTTGGAGCTTTGCCCGGAGGCACCAGCTATTTGAACGGGAATACACTGTTAACTTTTATTCCTTTTTTGCATGTGCTGCTTCTTCTGCATGCTTATAAGTGGTATAGCTGCATTGCTCCAACACGACTCGATCAGGAAGTTGTTGGATCTTGGTGTTGGGGGAAAGATGGCCAGATGGGTGGAAAACTGGCTGAGGGACAGAACCCAGAGGGTGGTTGTTGGGGGAGAGTTATCTGGCACCAGAGAGGTAACCAGTAGGGTTCCGCAGGGCTCGTGCTGGGGCCTGGTGGTGTTCAGTGTCTTCATCAGTGACATTGGGGATGGCATTAAGGGCAAAATGTGCCTATTCGCAGATGTCACCAAGCTCTGCATGAGAGTGGACATAGTTGAAGGGATACAGGTACTACAGGAAGATCTGGAAAAGCTGAGGAGGTGGTCCAGGATCTGGCAGCTTGGCTTCAATGCCAAGAAATGCAAAGTTATGCATATTGGAGCCAAGAATCCCAGGACAGAGTACCACCTGGGTGGAGTCATAGTATCTGCATCACAGGAGGAGAAAGACCTAGGGGTGATGATTACTAGTGACCTGAAGCACTCTACACAGTGCAAGAAAGCAGCAGCAAAGGCAAACAAGATGCTGGGATGCATATCTAGGAGAATCAGTAGTAGGAGAGAGGAGGTTATACTGCCCTTGTACAGGTAACTGGTAAGGCTGAATCTAGAGTATGGAGTTCAGTACTGGTGCCCACACCTCAAAAAGGACATTAACCTGCTGGAGAAGGTCCAGAGGAGGGCTACAAAGATGATAATGGGTCAGCAGGGTAAGGCATATGAGAGGCTGAGGGCCTTGAACATGTACTCCCTGGAAGACAGGAGAGAGAGAGAGAGAGCGAGGACATGATTGGGACTTTCAAGTACTTGAAAGGGATAAATAAGGTTGTTGTGGAGAGTCTCTTTAAGCTGAGAGGCAACCATAACACAAAGGGGCATAGTCTTAAGCTGGAGGGTGGGAGGTTTAGGAGGGAGGTCAGGAAGCACTCCTTCACAGAGAGGGTGGTGGACACTTGGAATGGGCTGCCGGAAGAGGTAATCTCGTTGAAGACAGTGGGCAGCTTTAAGAGAGACTGGGATAGGCATAGGGGGAAAGTAAGGATCATGGGTAGGGAGGATGGGAGAAGTGGAGAGGGGAGGGCATGGACATTAGCTCAAGCTATGGACCCTGCAATACGAGCAGTCTAGATAGACCAAATGGCCTCCTTCTGCTGGCTTCTTCGTGTGTTTGTGTGTGTATACAGGTTGGTAAATACAAATTAAATTCGACATAGAAAAATGCAAAACTCTCCATTTCAGGAATGCTGACATACAAGCGGAATACTTTCTCAGTGGAAGTCATGTTGCATCAACTGGGGAATGGGACCTAGGAATTCTGGTTAATATTGACTTTAAAGGAGAGCTGCAGTGAACAGTGAAAGTAATTTCTTCTTGTAGAAGCCACCTTTTAAATACTAGTTCCAATTCTGTTATAATCACAGCTGTACTGGCTTTTTTGTTGGTAAGTACCATTTCTGAACTGTACGATGTAGTTTATGTTCTTACAAGACTCTTACATTGTTGTCACAGTGCATCAGAGTTCTACTCTAGGACTCTGTGGATGAGAGGGACAAAATCTACAACACAGTTGGTAAAGATGGAGCAATAAAAGAATTGGAACCAGTATTTCAAAAACAGTGTCTACTGAGAAAAGGACTTGCAGAGTCAGTGTGGTTCTCCTTTATACATAAACCCCATTGTAATGCTGGCAAAAAGAAATGTAATACAACAGGGAGCATAATTTGGGAGAACATTGCTGGCAAAGATAGGGAGGTGGTGCTCCTCCTTTTATAGGGCAGTAGTTAGGCCTCAGATGGAGTTCTGCGGGTGGTTTTGGACACCACGAGAAAGGGGTACGATGACAAGAATGGAAGGGATACACTGTAGTGCAGTTAGAGCAATCAGTGACCAAAGCAGTGCCGGTTATGAGGAACACTTCTCCAAGCTAAATCTGTATTGACCAAGTAGAAAGAGAATCAGAGGTGACTTGATTCTCATGTACAAAGCAACTTGTGATACTGGATTATTAGAATCCGTTGATATGCATATAAATGTATATACCTTGATCATAAAGATAACACGTATTTATGTATTGCCTGTTCACACCTATTCCTACTGTTGTAAACTGTTGCCTGTTTGTTACTGTCTGTATATTTGCTTGTATTATGATATTTGATATGTCTGTTTCTGTTAGCTGTTCACTAATCTGGGTCACCCTCTGAAAAAGGGACTTTTAGCCTCATTGGGCCTACCCAGTTAACAGAATTCAATAAATAAATAAAATATAAGGGTTAAAAAGGCCGAAACACAAGGATGTAATACACGCTTTGTTGGTAATGAATTCTGTTCTGAACAGTGGCGATACTACTTTACACAGAGGGATATAAACATATGGACTGAATTGTCAGCTAATGTTTATAGTAATACAGTAAAAGTGTTTAAGATAGCATTAGGCAGATACATGGCTGTATCTGAGGTGTCCAACCACTGAATAACGGGATGAAAAAGACATGCTCTCAACTTCCTCCTCCTGTTTTGCGCCTCTTGTGTTCCAATAATTGTATTGTTGTATTTGTAGTCTCACAGTGGTACAGAGATATTAGTTCCCTGAATATTATTTAACATTGAATAAAAGAAAGTTTTTTGAAAATGATACTAGAAATAAAAAAACACTGCTCATTTTTAATATGGAGTGTATACCTATCCGTCTCACTTTGTTAATCAGTATGCTAGCTGTTTAATACCATTTCCGTATTGAAAGCATAAATTAGTTCAGAAACTTGATTAGAGGAATCTCTAATGCAAAAATTCTCCTGATTAGCAATCAGTTGGTTATGAGCAGAAGGTTCTGAACATTGTTATTTTTAACTAGAGCAGATCACAACTGAATGTTTTCATTATCTGCTGTATCTATAAGATAAGCACACATATTCACAAATTTTTCTCTCTGTTTTTCCCAACCCACTTTTTGTTCTCTGACAAGTTGGGAGAATTAACACATTCAGTGGCCAGGCTGGGTAACTCTGTGAACAGCAAAGTAGAGGGACAGGTACGTGCCAGTGGAGGGGAACCCAGTGCAGCTTTGGAGTAGCCAACCCCCAAAACTAAACCAAAAAGCCAAACCAGCTGTACCCGCAGTGCAAAACTCCAGTGTGAGAATAAATCCACTGTAGAGGTTTTGATACAGAAAATATTCAATTTATGTTTTGTTAGCCGAATCAAATATTCAATTTATGTTTTGTTACCTGAATCAATCTTTTCATCTGACTTCTTCTCAGGCTGCATGTCCTTTTGTAGTTGCATTTACTCCATACCTGTTTCTTTTGCTGACAGGCATTTCAGTTTGCGCTCTAGAGAACTGAAGGCAGTCCCATCCGATTATGTGCAACTGATGATGTCATGGTCAGAGCTAGTTACGCTGCAGACCAAGAAGCACTTGAAGATTGTGTCCTTGTTTACAGATTCCTGTGCCAGTTTAACCCATCCAACGACCTTTTGCTTAGATGGTGCTCATTGGTCGCCTGCTGCTATTCTCTGTCTTTGGTGCTCAGTCAGGCACCATAACAAGCTTCTCTGAATGAGGTTTTGCACTGAGCATTCCAAGAAACATCAGTTTGTTGCAGCAGTTTTGTTCCCCCTCTCCCATATGTCTGTGATAATGGTGCCTTTGTTTTTTGCTCTGGCTTTGAATGTTGAACAGATCTGGCAGTGGACTGTTTTCTAAACCAGAGGTGTTGGGTGAATGAAATTCCTTCCCATATTGTCCATTCCCAGGAGGGTAAATTCCTCATTCATCCAGCTGTTCTCAGATATTGTTATCACCACCCGAGACACATTGGCAATACCTTTTGTCGTATGCTTGCCTTGCAGAACAAAAGAGAAATTTGTCTTCCATCAGCCATGGCAGCTAAGCAGTTTGTTACACGCTCCTCCTTGTAACCGGTGGTCAGAAGAGAGATTGATTTGACTCCCTTGATGTCCACAGTTTTCTCCTCTGGCATATCTAGCCATTTGGCAGTCTCTTCCATGTTCCCCACTGAGCCCAACTGACTGTAACGCCCTGAGTGTTTTGCTGGTGGGCCCAATAGGTGGCAAACGTAATGATTTTAGGCATAAAGTCAGATGGAAGCTATTGACCATCTGTGGTGCACTACCTGATTAAGGACCCCCAGCACTACAAAAATCTGTTGAGTTACCAGAGACTAGCCTTAAATATATGGTCATTTTTTTAGGGAGGCAGCTTTGAGGGCAGTTATTTTTTCAGGTCACCAGAAATTGCCTTACACTGTAAGAAAACCCAGGAGGCTAGATTAGTTTCCCCAAGGGGTGTAGGGATTTCCAACCATCTGCATAGAATTGCTGACATTTCTGGTTCTGTTCCAGTCTTCCCAGCTCTGTGAGCTTCTCTTCCAGCTTTTTGGTTTTTCTTACACCACTCACAAATTTGTCTCATCAATTTTTCCCTTGGCAGCCATAGGATGCTTCTCCTCAGTAACAAACACGAACTAAAATGCTTCATAGTGTAGCTTGCTGTATATAATAAAAATAATTCCCATGTCCCTTTTTTACATGGCTATAGGGTTGAGTTGACACTTTAGAAAAGATCATAACTTATCAATAGTGTACCTTTTCTAGTTTATTAAATATTTTAAAAAAATTCTCTTTTCACTTATTTTTACATGTAGGTCTGCAGTAATTAGACTGTCACTCAGATAAAGTTGGCAGTTACCATTTTCTCTCGGTACAATGAGCCCCTCAGCCTTTGAACTCTGAGTGTATTTATCTGAGGGTTTGGTTATTGCCTTGCATATCAGTGTGGTAATAAGATGCGACGTGCATACCAGGCTGCGATATATCACTCAAGTAACTGGGAAAGCACAGCAGCAGACTGACAGAAACCCTGAAACCCAAGCTGAATAAAACTAAGTCATAATATGGGAAGTATCCCTCCTCTCTCCATTCCTCTGCTGGGCAGTCTTCCTTCTATCATCTTCCAACACTCTGGAACCAGATCCTCTCTTCCCTCTGCCACTCGGCTGCCTCTGGCTCCTTCAGGCTCCTGCTGAAACTCCTCTCACCCGCACCTGCTTCCTGTAGGCGACCATCCCTGTTTGATAGTGGTGGCACAGGGTTTTGGTTTCTCTCTGTCTAAAACTGCCCCTGGTGAACTGTGTTGCTCGCATGGTGAACATATTCCGTGGCATAATTCTGCCTAAGCCTGCATGTGAATTTGGCATGACACTGGTCTGTAACTTGCACTTTAATCTGTTCCAAACATGTACCTGCAAAGTATTTGTACTCCATAATTGTGCCTGCTGTATCATGAAATGCACTGTATTATGTTTGGCTGTTCCTGCTGTATCTCTTTTCCCCCAGGTCACACCTGGAAATGAGCTTCGGTTCAGTGTGTCTTTCCTGGTCACCAATTTTCAAATGCATAAATAAATATACCCCAGTCATCCCCATTTACCAGTGATTTTTTTTTTTTTTTTTAATTAAAGATGCTGATCACTGGCATGGTGCCAGGAGACAAAACTATATTTGCACTGAACACCACTCTGTAGCTCACCCCAAAGGTCCATTTACGTGAAGTGGGCCCTCCGTTGACCCCGATTCATGATTTCAAGGGTGGGGGGTGATGTAGTCCAATTCCAAACTAACTCAGCATGCCCACTTTCTCCTTAACATGTCTCGTGCTGATTATACAGTTTATTGTCTTAGATACCTAGATGGTGAAGGACAGATAAAGACAAAAGTCCATGCAGTCTGCCCTGTTGTTCTTACCTGGGATTATTCAATGACTTGAGAGCGCCCATGGCTCCGCCCATCTGTTTCTGATTACCCCCTTATAGTTATCCTATTAGTTTTGAATCCTGGGATGATACAAGCACTAATCACATTACTGGGTAGTCTGTTCAGTGCATCCAAAATCCTTTCTGTAAACATATATTTTCATATGTCCTTATTGAAGTTGTTTCCTGGTGGTCATGTGACCCTTTAGTCTAAATAAATATGTGACAGCAGCAGTGCATGTGCCCTAATGGGAGAGGAAGGAGCACCCTTGTGTAGAGGAAGGGAGTATTTTCTAGGGTTCTAGTTCAGTTTGGGTTCAGTAGGGTATAGTTTTGTTTAGTTAGAGTTCAGTTCAGTTGGATTCGATACTGTACGTAGAAGTTGGGCTTCGAGTTCCGTACGGTTCGAGTTTTTTTTGTGTGTAATTTCTCAGTTCGAGTTTGGTATTGATCAATAAAAAAAAATGTACAATGACAGACGGTAGATGCTTTTAAACTTTATTAGACACTGTAATCAAATAATCAGGTAAGAAACTGCTACTAAATCAGCAGTAAAGTCATTTGTTTGCATTATTGCATTTTTGATCAAGTTTATTTAGTATGGTATTGGGTTAGTGACAACTTCAGTCAAGTCATTCAGCACCAGTTGCAATAACTGAGCCTTCCCTCTGTCTGAGCTCCTTGTGGAAGGTCACTGGTGATTGTACTCATTACTCTCCCTGGTACTGTTTAGAGTATAGCTAAGGCGGAGACAGTCAGTGAGGTAGAATTAGGAGGCATATTTTTTTATTTTTAGTTCAGTTGTTTTAATTCTGTATGTGGCAACGAATAAAGAGGTACTACACAGTATGAGAGCAGGAGCAGTGTGCAGCTTATGTGCCCTGATAACGTTTAAATGCCAGTTGGGAAAGAGCAGACTTAAATGCTCATGCAGATTTAAACGCTTTGTTTAAAATAGCTGGATCTGCTGACAGTCTCACATGCTACAAATGGAGGGTTCTTAGTGCTGACTGTTAAGGTTTGATTTTGGTTCAAGTTCATATTTTTTTTTTTGTTTTAGGTTCTGGATTGGTTCGGATAGGCAGAAATTCCGGAAGTTAGGGGTTGGGTCACCGATGAACCCTCCCACCAGGCTGACTGACCAATTAGTGTGCCTAGTGTCATCAGTGACACAAGATAAGGCCTCTATCTCTCCTTCCCAAGTGTGCTGCTGATGTGACATGACAATATAACTTATGAACATCATGCTGTTGGTTAGGGGAAGAAATCAGCTACGCTAGCCTGGAACTGGACTACTGTTGGGTCTTCCCCAAATCATGGATCCATGGTCAGAAGTTGTGGCCTACTTGTGATAAATGGGGCTTTGAGGGTGAGGGGCCTACTGAAAGGACCGTGCTTTAAGCACCATGCCAGAAAGGGTCATTGACACAGAAAATGAGGTTCTGTATGATTCTGAGGGCCATACTTTTTTTTTTATTGTGTTTTTCATATTTTATGAACTTGGGTTGTTCAAACAGTGTAACAAATATCTAACACAGTTTCATACACCTATACTTATGCTGTATGTAATTAACTTTTTACAAACAATTAATCTTCCCCCAGCCAACCCCTAATCTTCCTTGCTTTCACAAGCAAGATTCAGAAGATAATACAAAATCACAATCTGACTGGCTAAAACTTGGCTCTTAATCCCTTGCAAAGGATTGACAGCTCAATAATGGATCAGATACCTCATCAACAGAACCTAAAAGCAGTACTAGTTGATGATGGAGACCAACCATTTAAAGAAGAAACTGCAAGAAATCTGCTATGCCAGTGTGCAGTTCTGTTCAATGTTCATTTTGTTTTGGGGCTAATCACTGTATTTGTAAGGGTTAAAGTACACTAACTGTGGAAAAAAAAAAAGTACTGTATCCGCATTATAATAAAGTTAGATTTGATGTTTTGACCATTGCATCTTCTTCAGGAAGAACGTAGTAAGCTTCAGGAGCTTAATAAGTACCCCCTCGAGGAAAGGAGGGAGAGGGGGACATGATAGAAACTTTAAAGTACCTGAAGGGAATCAACAAAGTCCAAGAGGGTAGCATCTTTCAGAAAAAGAGATGCACAAAAACAAGGGGGCACAGTTTGAAGATAGAGGAGGGTGGCTCGGGGGCAATGTGAGGAAGTATTTTTTCACAGAGAGGGTGGTGGATGCATGGAACAGCCTCCCTGAGGTCATGGGGTCAAAAACAGTGGGGGAATTCAAGAATGCATGGGACAGACATAAGGCAGTTATAGTGGTGGGTAGGAGAAAGTAGACTGCTGGTTAAGTAGGATCTGCAGCTTATCCAGTAGGTAGGGAAATGGGCAGACTGGGTGGGCCAAGCGGTCCTTATCTGCTGTCAAAGTCTATGTTTCTATGATCTGCCAAGAAAAATAAGCAAATTATGCTTTGAGTAGTGTGTATCCTTTCTCCAGTCAATTATCAGCATTTTTTCTGCATAACATTGAGTTACAAACTGTCAATTAAAGGCTACAAAAGGTAAAGAACATTGCTGGATGCTATAGAAAATCAAAATTAATTACATACCTTAATTAAAGTTGTTTTATACTGAGAAGTGGAACCTCACTGAGGGTACAGCTGCAGTGTCCCCTGGTAGTCATATTTATGTTAAATGTGAAAGCAAAGGTGCCATTTTCTTTTTGCTAATGGGAGTGAGAACTTGCCTTTGACATTAAAAAGAATATACTAGCCCTCCCCAGAAGAACACAGCATTGGAACTATTAGAATAAAGTATTTTATGTACAATCCCAATACCACCAGTGGTCATGATATAGAACAGTGCCTTTACCAGCTTCAACTAGTCCATATTCCCTTGTAATGCCTCCTGTATGTGATCTTTTAATTGTCTCCAAAGTAAAATATTGGGCAGTTACTACTGGATGGGTCTGGGATGAAAATGTTTCTGAAACCTAAATAAGCACCAGTCCTGTGGTGTTTTTTCCCTTAGGGTACAAGTTACTGTATATAGAGGATAGGTGGTGGTGTGCTCTGGAATAGGATATAGAGGATAATGGCTGGGGATCAGGTGATAACCACGCTGTAATCACCTTGAGTGGTTGCTAGGGCAACATGGTAAACCTCGAGAGCGCAGCTCAAGAGGCTCACTGTAGCCCTAGCAACCACGTAGAGGTGATTTCAGCGGTTGTCACCCGATCACCAGCCATCATCTTTATAGTGTATGGTCAAAAACACTGTTTGCATTCTATGTGTGAGAATTATGGAACTCTGGTGCATTCTTTTTTGTTTTGCCACTGTTTGGAAGTTCCGAAGTGTGGTTAACAACTTTTAAAATTCTAAACAGTGCATAACAAAGCTGTGTAACTGCTGATTATGGTGGTTAATAGGCACTTACCATACATTATTACTAGCTTAAAATTATGTTTTATAAAACACCAGCCCTTCTTGTATTTTTGTTCCAAGAATCTTTTTTAAAGTATGTTGAGTAAAAAAAATTCACTCTCCACTTGTTGAGTTTTTTTTTCTTTTTGATTGTGTGATGAGAACAGAAAATGAGTAAGGTTTGTACTCTGTATCTTGTGTGATATCTCTTAAGTCATCTGTGTATTTATGAACCCTAGTGCAAGTCAGGTGTAAAACAAACCACTCTTTGATGGAGTTGTTGACGGGGTTAAAGCAGCAGTATTTGCTGGTAATCGTATCATTTTTTCAACAGTAGGATTTGTCTGGCCAAAATATGAAGATTCACGTTTTTCTTTCTGTTTTCTTTCCTTCCTGAACCAAGATATGGGATACTGATGTTTTTAAAAGTTCCACTCTGGCTGGCCCGGTGGAGCTGAGGGCTGAGGGCTGAGGCACTGGACACCACATCTCGCGCCACAACGGCAACCCGAGTTCGGGAAAATATTTGGGACACCAGGGGATGGCAGGGGAAGGAGAGGATTGAGCATCTGTAGGAGTGCTCTTCTCTCCTCTCCTCGGGTGGATAGCGGGGTAGCATTGTTTGGCAGCAGCCCCTAGTGGAGACCGGGAGCACTGCATGAGTGGTGCAGTAGGAAACCGCCTGAAAAGCAGAAATCACTCCATGGCCGGATGATGGCCGCCAGTCTCCTGATGCCACTGAAGTCTTGAAGGAGCAATGTCCACCTCAGTAGTGCCCCAGGGCCAAGTGGATTGCGCTGGCCTCCCCCACTGGTGCCTTCCCCTTCGGAGGAGAGGGATCCATTCGGTGAAGGGTTATGCTGGGTTACCATGAAGGCGGCTGCCATATGAGGTTGGAGGCTTGAGAGGAGGTAGTAGGTGGGTTGGGGGACCTATGCGGCTCAAAGGAGTGGCGGGTCGTGGAGTACGTAGGAGGGGAAAATAGATAATACCAAAATGTTCCACTCCTATGCTATGCCCACCATGAAAAAAGTAATTATCTTGGTACAGTTTTATTTTCCTTCAGAAACATGGGCTTGCACCATCCTAATACATCTACAGTATGACTCTAGCATGTACATTCAGCAGGTAGCCTCAGCAGAAGAGATGTTCTAAAATGGTGAGTGGTGGCCATCTTTAATGATGGGAGTCGTTAACTACAAAGTTAGCTGTAAAAGCTGTTTTAACAATATTTGAGAACTAAACATATACCGAGCATGAATCTTAGGATGTCAGAAATAAATTTTTGCTAAAAAAACAAAACTATATAATTTTTTTTTTTTGCCAACTTAAATACTGCTGCTTTAAGATCAGTATATTTTGAATGAGGAGTCTATTTGACACAAGCTTCTTAGCGTTAGTACACAAACTTCAGGCTCATATATGTCCCTTCTTTAAGTGATGACATATTTTTACTGAAGCATGGTTTCATATGTGTTTACTGTCAGAAACATTGACACAACAGAGGGGCAGTTAATCTCAAGACAGGATGACTGTCTCCAGTTGTAAAAGACTTCAGAACAGTGTTTGCAGAATGGGTGTGCAAGGTGTTAGTCATCATCTCAACAACATATAACCAGCAGAATTAGCAAAGTTTGTTAGGTGTTAATGACACTTTCATATGGCTAATGAATGATTAGATATACAGTACACACCTTCGGGGCCTCTTCTTATCATCAAGCTGCAGATTGAAACTAGAGGGTGGGTGAGAGTTGAGCATTATTCAGTAGTTTATATAACAGTAAAACACCTGACAGTGGGGAGCCAGTCAAATGAAAATGATAATAGGTTGTCACTGTTTTTACCTGGTATAAGTTATTGTTGAGAGAGAGAGAGATCTGGATATATGCTGTTTAACTGGTGTGTGGAATATATAACTTTGATGTTGCTGCTGGTCTTTGAAGAAACTACCTGCTCATGGTCTGTGCCCCTTACAGGTGTGTACTGCATATCTAATTATTCATTAGCCATATGAAATTGTCATTAATCCCCTGCTTCTCTCCACTCTCCATAAATTCCATTTCTCTACCCCGTTGTGGACTGGTTCTGTAGCTACCTGTCAAACAGGTCGCAAGCTGTCAAATTTAACTCCTCCCTGTCCAGCACGTCTACTATCAACCTTGGGGTCCCCCAGGGCTCTATCCTTGGGCCCTTCTGTTCTCAATTTTTATCAACAATGCAGCTGAGGTCCTGGAATCCTGCTCAGCTATTCTCTACGCTGATGACCTGATCATCTATACTAGTTCTTCTAGTATTGCCTGCATAAACACATCACTTACTTCAGACTTCAATAAGGTCTTAGACTGGCTACTAGACCGTAAGCTTGTACTAAATGAAAAGAAAACGAAAGCCATGCACCTAGGTTCCGCACCGAAGATTAAGGCCTGTTCTAGTTTGCTGGAGGTTCTTCACCCAGGAGGATTTTCACTTGAAAATGTTACTTCCTTCAAGTACCTTGGGATCCTGCTGGACCAGTCCCTGGATTTTAATCTTCACATTCAGTCCTCGTGCAAAACTGTAAACTCGAAACTTGGAGTAGCTTACAAAACAAGCTACATGCTTATACCCTCGGCCAAATTAGCAATTGCCTGAGGTATTCTGCTCCCAATCCTTACTTATGGTGCCTCTATTCTTACCTGTCTCCATAAAACCTCCCTACTAAAATGGGACGTAACATAAAAATATATGCTGATTTGCCTCTTCATCGCCTCGACTCAAACATCACTGCCTTCTTTATAAGGATCTGAATTGGCTCTCTCCCTCTGCTAGTAGACAATTCTACCTTGAATCACTAATGGACTTGATCATCCGGGAAAAATACCCATCCTAGCTGGCGGCGTTGCTGGTCCCTCAACCATCCTCCCATGGCCTGCAATCAGCTGACAAATCCTTGCTCTATGTTCCGAGATGTCGGACGACTAAAGGCACAGGGGCCTTCCAGTTCTCTGCTCCCAGGCTATGAAATGCTCTTCCACTCAACCTCCGACTGTCTCAGTCTCACTTTGGATTTAAAAGTATCGTCGTTATCTATCCTTAGCTGATGCTTGTACATGCTTTGACCCAACCTGAAGCTCCTGAGACTTACCAGTAATGTCACCCCTGCTCTAATCCAGCTCCAAGACTGTCTCCTCTTCCCCTCCCCATATTTTTCCTTCTCTTTGTAAGTAACTTATTGACTACTAGCTGTCTTCCTTCTCGAACCTTGTTGCTGACCATCCACTGTTGTTTTGCCAATTACCACCCCTGACCTTCCTTCTGTCAGTCTTTCTTGTTATATTTGAACATTCCTCTCTATATAACCATACTATCTTATTAACCTTTCACTCCACAGGTTGGGTCCGTGGTTTCTGCACTTATTATATATCTTACTACCATTATCTGTATAATGCTTGCCATTATTTTTTGTTGTTTCTACCCATTGTATTTTTGTAGCACTGCTGTACTGTTCCTCTGTTTGTATTATTGTACTCATGTTGCTGCTGTTCAACTGTTCTCCTTTGTTTTACTCTCCCGGGTCGTGCCTGAAAATAGTCGTTTTATGGCTAGTGCACCTACCTGGTTAACAAAAACTAAATAAATAAAAAGAGTTGTTAATGGAGAGAGAGAGAGAGAAAGTTTCAATACATAGAAACATAGACAATGGCAGCAGAAAAAGACCATTGGTCCATCCACTCTGCCCATAAAACCCTAACAAACGCATGACCTCTTGTCCATACAGGGTTGTAACCTACACTATCCAGCCATATGCTCCCACCTTACTGCTACCACCCTGAGCAACCACTGAACCCTTCACTGTGTCCTAGCCATGTTTGAAACCATTGATGGTTTTGGCGCACACCACATCAGCTGCCATATGGTTCCATGGTTCCACCATCCTTTCTGTAAAATAACACTTTCTCATTTCCCTCCTGAACTACCCCCTGTCAGTTTCCACTCATGTGGATCCACCACTTTTGCTAAATATTTCCTCACAGTTTAGGTTGTTCATTCCTGTCAGGAACTTGAAGGTCTCTGTCATATCTCCCCCAGCTCGTCTGGCCTCCAGTTAGTGTATGTTCAGTGCCTTGAGAAAATCCTTGTAAGATCTGCCGTGCTGGCCCTGAATGGTCACCCTGCATTGCACTGTCTCCAGCCTCTCCGTACCTTTCCTTAGCTGGAGACTCCAGAACCGGGCACAGTACTCCAGGTGGTGCTTCACCAGTGATCTGTAGAGACAGGGCTAGAAATAATTTTTTGTAGATGGCTGTCCAAGGGACAGGTGCAATATTCATTTTGACTGTCCCACATAATCTGTACCTGTCCTGTTGATTTTTGTTTACTCATTTTACTTTTTTGTTTCTGAATATGGGCTAATAATTAGTGTGCCCCTGGCTGTCACAATGCCTTGAAAAGAGCTTAATAATGGGTGGTGCCCCTTGTAATATGCCTTAAAAAGGGTTACTAAATATTACCCGCTGGAACAATGATGTCCCCAGTTCACTGCCCTAAGGGCTTTTAATTTACCTCACTCTGCTGCTCAGTAGTAGCGCTGACTAGGGCCCTTAATTTCTTTCTGCTCTGCCCTGACAAGCCAGTCAGCTTCCTCTGCTCCTGTGTGTAACCTAGACAATAAGTCTCCCCTGCTTTGTAACCCTGACAAGGGCTTTTAACCAGCCTCCTCATCTCCTGTCTCTGGAGTCCTTCATGCCCTGGACAGGAGGTTTTAAGTGGTTGCCTCAGCCCTCTAGTTCTTCTCCTATCTCTAAATATTGAGTCTCCTTCTCTTTCAGCTTTGACTGCCTACGCCGAAAAGGGCATTCAAATACCATTTTCTAGCACTTAAAATGGCTCTTCATTAGACTTCCCCAGGCCTGTTGTAGTTAGTAGATAGCCCTGAAAAGGGTTTTTAATTTGCATTCCCCAAAACTCTGCTGCCTGTGAACAAGAGCTAGTTTTGGTCTGCTACTGCAACCATAGCACACAAAGAAATGAGGTATGCAGTGCAGAAAGTAAAACAAAGACAGGCAACTGCACATGCACAAAGACAAGAAAACATGCACAGTCTAGTCGTACCATGGTACTGTTTCCATTTCTGCTGCTTAACAAAACCTGCGACTGCACAGAAGAGCCCATCACAGGACACTGGGTTGAATGAACATCTCTTAATGACAGCTGGGTCATCCACAGACTAACCGTACAGGTGGAAGCATCTCCTGTGCCCTAGTGCCTGCTAATGCTTTTCACTTGGTGCCTGTCTCAGGGACAGGCGGGGAGATGAAACCAGCTGTCCCTGGTGATAACTGGGTGTCTGCGACAGGCAGACAAGTGATTATTTCGACCCCTGCATAGAGAGGTATTAACGCCTGTGTCCTACCGCATCCACGGTTCACCTCCTGCAGGCCTGGACACCACTCTGCGCCTCTCTCAGCGCCAAGGAGCTTGCTGCCACCGGCCCCCTGGAATCAAGCATCAGGTACGGCCTGTACACAGCCCCGGCCTCCTTGGCTGATGCTCTTGCTGCCAGATTTTGAGAACCAGTGCCTTTCCCTGGAAAAGTTCTCATTGGCTGCTCCTGAGCTGGGGCATTCTGACTGCCCAACGGACTGGCTTTTTGCTCTCCCAGTACCAGACTCGGCTCTTAGATAGTTAGCCAGTGAATTAATTTGGGCTGCCTCTGTTCAAACACTCTGGAACTAGTAAAGAAACAGATTTGTTCTTTTTTTCCTTCCTGCAGCTGAAATTCTGCACTCACAGGGTTCCTGTATCCCTGCAAGTGCAGTTTTCAGTTTCAGTGCACCAAGCTGTTCTTTACAGCTTCCCTTTACTGATTTTTCCCTGTGCGTCTGCCTACAGTCATTTTTATGTTTGCTTGCATGCATGTGCAAGAAACATAGTGCCATCATCCGAGTTTTCCAGAGGTGTGTCAGCCTCTTCCAATTCAGTCAGTGTATTTGCAGGCACGGTCACAGTGTGCCAATCACTGTTCCAGCTGTCTATGACAGCTGAAAATGCAGTGGCATACAGTTGAAAGGGAGAGCTCCGCTTGAGTGCGCAGAGCTCCCCCCCCACACGCTGCCTGCACGCACCGTAACCTCATCGCCTTCTCCTCCCCTCCACACTGTCTGCGGCCGACGGGGTGCCCAGTCCTGTCGGCTCCACACCAAAGCATCCAGGTGCCACGCTGAGCCACCCCAGCGTGGCAAAATGATGTAATGCCCGACGGGGTGCCCAATCCCCGCTGGCTCCACTGTCTCCCCCATGCTGTCACCGACGGGTGCCCAATCCCCGTCGGCTCCACCACACCCCCAGCCGTCCTTCTGCCACGCTGGGGAGCCCACTAGCGTGGCAAGCGTCCAGCGTCGTCTTTTTGAGAAAATAAAACCTGTAAAGAAAACGGTCCCTCACGGTCTGCCTCCCCACACCCCCCCTCACCTCATACTTACCTTGGGAGTCCGGCGCGACGATCTTCGGTGGACCGTGAACACGTCTGCACTCTTCAAAGCCGACCGCGAACTGAGGATGCCGGTAAGCTGTATAATGGGATAGATAGGGGGTTTTCAACTTTGTTGCGTATCTCAGGCATTTTTTCGAATTTTTGCACCAAATTTTCAACATGGGGTTTTCATGAATTCTTGCACTGTCATGGCGTTACTCGGGCCCCAAGGGTGATTTCACAGCCACTGTGCAAAATCACCTTTCCTGAACGATTAACAAAACGACACTGCCAGTGTTCATAAGGTGGGCTCTCAAAAAGCCTATTTTGAAAATTTGGTGGAAAATTCCTAAAATGACTGTTTCTGAAACTTGTCGTTGTGCAGTTCCATGCGCTCGTGAGATCGTGAATTTTCAATATTTTCACTCCAGAATTTCAACATTGCCATTTTACCACACCTTCTTATGAGCAGTACAGCTGTCATTTTCACACCTCACCCAAAATGTGTTTCGCCCGTAGCACAATGGCGCGTCGATTATCTTGAAATCAATGTCGGGACAATTAAGAAAATCACAGTGACACTGTTCATGAGCAGAGGTCTTAAAATGGCTATGTTGAAAATTTGGTGAAAAATTCCTAAAAATGACTGTTTTAGGAGCGCACGTTGAGCAGTTCCTACGCACGCTGGCAAGTTTGCCAATTTGTAATGTTTGCACACCAGATTTTCAACAGTGCCATTTTACCGCGCTTCCTTATGAGCAGTGCAGCTACCATTTTTCACATCTCGCCCAAAATGTGTTTCCGCACATGTAGCGCACAATGGTACAGTCGGTTTGCGAAAACAATGTTTGGGGCAGATTAAGAAAATCACAGTGACACTGGTCATGAGCAGAGGTCTTAAAATGGCTATGTTGAAAATTTGGTGACAAAACTCCATAAAATGACTGTTACGAGTGAGCATTGCGCAGTTTCCACGCACCCTCGTAGGTTCATGAATTTGTAATATTTTCAGTCCAGATTTTCACCAGTGGCATTTTTCCACACCTCCTTATGAACAGTACAGCTGTCATTTTCCACAACATGGCCGAAATGTGTTTTCACACTTTCAGTGCAGAGATGCATGGTCGCTGTGGGAAATCATTGTTCAGGACAGATAAAGAAAATCACACTGACACTGTTCATGATCGGAGGTCCCAAAATGCCTGTGTTAGCAATCTACTGTAAAAAAATCCGCAAACTAGTTACATTACGGGTGTGCGTTGCACAGTTTCTACGCACGCTCGTGACTTCACCAGTTTTTTTTAAGATTTTCACAGCAGACTTTCAACACTGCCATTTTTCACACCTCGCCATGAACAGTGCCGCTGTCATTTTTCACATCCTGTTCGGAATGCGTTTTTGCACCTGTGGTGCCAAATGCCATAGTCGCTGCAAAAAAAGCAGTTTCGGCTAACAAACTGATATTGCCACTGTTCATGAGGTGGGGTCACAAAAAAACCTGTTGAAAATTTGGAGTGAAAATACCAAGGAACGCCTGAGGCGTTAAGGTTTCAGACCATAACGCCCCACCCTGTAGAGTATGACAGGCATCAGGGGTGTGACTTGGGATTCTTGCCTGTCATGCTCATACCATTCCACCCCCACCCACGCCCTGCAGCCAGTGAGAAGAATCAAGGTGTGCCTCGGACTCTTCGGGCCCAAACTTCACCCCATTCTCCTATACTGCACCCATCTCACTGTATTTCCTGATGGAATGGGGTGCACATAAGGGCCAAAGACCCCAAGGCACACCGTGACACTTGTCAGTGTCTGCAGGGTAGGGTGTGGCGAAATGGCGTGGTCGTTATGCCTGATGACCAAAAGGCACACCCCAATGCCTGCCACTCTCTGCAGGGTGGTGGTGGGGTTGGCTTCAGTTCAATACTTCGCTGCCATTCCTATTATGCAGCTCTGTAACTTCTACACTACCAATGCCAGTGCCAGCAAGCAAACATTCGGCATTGACAAATGCTTGTTTTTGTATTGATTTAACCTATCACCTCAGTTGCTGTGTCTGTTTATTAATGTACAGAATTAAGAGCCAGGATTCAGAGTTTAAGCTTTCTTTGCTGAAAGTGTGCATAGCATAATGAATTGTTCTATTTTAATCCAGTGCAGTTATCATTTTAATTTCTCCCTTATTTGTGCACCCCACACACTGTTTTACAAATCTCAGTTACAGAGCTGGTGCCTATCCGTGCTTCCTGACCCATTATTTGTCCCTCTTTTAGTAAATTGCAGCTCTTTTGTCTCCGTGCTAATCTTAGTTTCACTCCCACCTCTTTGGAGTGCTATAAATCCCTGTTTTGTCCCTTTTCCAGTAGGCGTCCTTGTAGCCCACTGGACTACCTACTGCACCCTCGGTTCACCTCCTGCACACCTGGACACCACTCTGTGTCTCTCAGCGCCAAGGAGCCTGTTGCTACCAGCCCCCTGGAATCGAACATCAGGTACGGCCTATACACAGCCCCGGCCTCCCCCGGCTGCTGCTCCTGCTGCCAAATCTTGCCCACCCAGCTCCCCCTCCCAGGCCCCCTTAAATACACTTAAGCTCCTCCCTCCCTCCCCTGCCCCATTGGCTCCCACTACTAGTGCTCTGAGCTTAAAGCTTTCTGTCTCCCCACCCTCTTTGTTGATCCTGCCTTCCCCTTAAAGGCATCCTCACTATAAGACACTTTCTCCTTAAAGCCCTGCTCTCTGTTTCCCTGGCTGTGGTTTTACAGTTCTAGATAGTACTGTTTCATTAGCTATTATAATAAATCCAAGAGATGGCTTCCTCAGCCCCCCTGCTTCTCATTGGCTACATCTTCCTTCTGACAGTGGAGCCAATTTTGGACCCCAGGAAAGACTCATCCTGCCTGAATACTCTCCTATAGGACTGGAAATAAGCCCAACGGTGTCTGCCAACCAGTTAACTTCCTCCAAATGAAGTAATTCTTACACATTTCCAACCCTTCACACCTCGTACTGCCCAACATTCTCTAAGCAGACCCCCCCTACCCTCTCTGTTAGAGTAGTATCTGCTCTGATCAACTTCCGCTGCCCACCAAACTCCCACTCTGCTGCCCTTGATAGTGTCCAAGGCAAACAACCAAACAAAGCCTTCCTGAGATTCCTGGTAAGATGTTTTAGGAAATTATTAGTACTGCTGCTACTCTGTGCAGGCAGTGTGGAATTAAACCCGGGCCCCACCCCTCCCCACTGCTAACTGCCCTGGGGGAACTCCCACAGCTAAAGGGTATAAGTTTCCTACATATGAACGTATGTAGCCTTGCCAACAGACTTGACCAGGTCCACGCCTGGGTACTACATGCCAAGCCTGATGTAGCAGTGCTCTCGGAAACCTGGCTGAAAGATACTTTACCTGACAAAACGTTTAACATACCGGAATACAACTTGATCAGGTGTGACAGGTTGACCAGAGGTGGTGGTGTTGCCATATATATTAAAGATAAATTCCTAACCACTGATATTGTCCGCACATAAATGCCCAAAATAAATTGAATGTCTTGCCTTCAAAATGACCCTCTTGCCTGGTATAGCCTTATTGGTAGCTGCATGCTATAGACCTCCTGCAGCGAGCCTATGTATACTGCCCCATATTCACTCACTCCTGGAAAAAGCGAACACGGAATGCATTATCATGGGTAACCTTCATCTTAATTGGAACGATGCCAGCGCAAACAAGCTTAAGGATGTCTGCGATGAGCACGGGCTCATTCAGATTATCTCTGACGTTACATGACCTAACAAGAAAAATCCCGACCGAAGTTCACTTCTGGACCTTATACTTGTCAACAATCCACCTAATATCTCTCATGCAGGGGTCTTCCACAATGATCTGAGTGATCACTGCGCAGTTGTCTGCGTTAGGTGCTCCCCACACCTCCCCTCCTCTACTTTCAAGCTTAAGCACAACCTAAATTACTTCAGTCTCCCGGCCTTCCTGATAGATCTTGGGAACATAAAGTGGCAGGATTTCTACCTTACACCCTCTGTGTCTGAAGCATTCTGTATCTTCCAAGATCTGCTAGTAAACATTATCAGCAAACACGCACCCTTAAGGAAAATCAAATCTAGGAAATGCGCACCTGATTGGTTTAGCCCACTACTTAAGAGAGCCTTACAGCATAGACACGCCCTTTGGAAAAAGGCTAGGAAATTGCAGTCTGACTCAGACTGGCTCTCCTTCCGGGTAGCCAGAAATGCCTACACCAAACTGGTAAGGCTGGAAAAACAAAGGTTCTTCCAGTCAGCCCTGGAGGCAAACAAAAACTGTTCCACCAATTTTTGGCAGATACTAAGAGGTTGAGGGACATTCCCTTGCCACCCCACTACCAGCCAAAATTGTGGCAAATGACATCTCCTACACAAATAGGTCCGAGATCCTTGATCAACTCAATTACCACTTCGCCACTGCAGGCCTTGCATTCAACATGTCACCTGTTAGTAAACTGAGCACCACAAGCACTGCCAGCATAGCTACTAGACCAACCGTAGCCCTCCCTTACTGACTGCCCCCTCTTCAAGTTCCAGCCAGTCTCCTACAAACAGGTGGAGGACCTGCTCCTCTTGCTGGCCACCAAAAAGAGCGTTGGTGCCGAATCGCTTGAACCCTTTTTCTTAAAAGCAGGTTCTTATTATCTGGCAGCTCCAGTTGCCCATCTCTTGAACAGCTCATTATCCCAAGGGGAATTGCTGCCTAGTTGGAAAACCGTGCACATTATCCCCCTGTTCCAAGTCAGGAGACCCCACTAACTTGAACAACTATAGGCCTATTTCATTGCTTCCTGTTTTATCCAAGGTACTTGAAAAAATTGTAAACTCTCAATTAAAGGAGTATTTGGATCGCGAGAAAATCTTCAGTCCAGTCCAATCAGGTTTCAGACCTAAGCACAGTACCGTGTCTGCTCTTGCCAAAGTGTCAAATGACTGACTAAAACGACCTGGACTGTAAACAGCACATCTGTGCACTCTTTCTTGACCTCAGCAAAGCATTTGATATGGTTGATCATTCCATACTTCTTGATTCCCTGAGTAGCATCGGTCTAACCTCTGCTGCAATAAAGTGGTTCTGCTGCTACCTCACAAATCGCAAATTAAAGCCCAAGGGGAATTCTCCCCCACTAAAATTACTGCCCCGAGGAGTTCCTCAAGGTTCCATTTTGGGACCTATCCTCTTCACCCTTTACATCAACTGCATCGACTCTGGCCTGGTTGCTGGAAACATTCATCTCTTTGCAGATGATACAGTCCTCTACATGACCAACCCCTCTGTGGACATTGCGTACAAGGAGCTACAGCAGGATTTTATCCTCCAGCACAACCTGCTGAATCTAAAGCTTTTATAAATGCAAAAAAAACAAAAAAAAACTATGATTATCTCTTCATCTCACAATACGGGAATACCTGGGACCCCACAGATTATTACCCTCCTTAATGAACCACTAGAGCTAGTGGATAAATGTAAATATCTGGGAGTCTGGTTGGGTAATGTAACCCCCCTACAAATGGGGGTTCCCAAAAAGTTTCCTTGAGCTTGCCTAAATGCTCACTGCCAGGCTGGTGTCCTGCATTTTAGCAGTTTAAATGTGATTACCTGAGCCTGTATAGCCCTCTGTGTACTGTCTCTTTAAGAGCTGCCTGATTGCAGCCTAAGTAATCTGAGAGGGAGCTCTGTTGAAAGATGTAACTATTTGCTGAAAATCATTTAGAGTGATAATGATAATGTAGTTTGTCTAACCTACTTTCTTTATAACAAGGACGGTTTTGTTTGTCTCCACTATCTTGGTCCTGGACTGCAAATCCGACCAATCAGTTCTGGTGGGACCTAAAATGTAGCCGGACTACAGGAGCTGTCTAAAGTCAAAATCTATAGGAATTGTAGTTTTGAACTTTTTGCACCTTTTTTGCAACTGAAGGGGGAGCTCTTGCTTTGACTGACAGCCAAATCAGCCAACCAAATTTGTTGGATCTTGGGGAAGTCCTGGGCTGCTGGCATTTTTCAGTTAGTTCTGAGCTGGGAAGTGAAATGAGAAGAGCTCAAGTGTATTTTGGGCAGCAATCTTGAGTGGATTTGCATGGGAAAACTGTGAAAGGGCTGAGTTTTTGGCTTGCATGTCTGCTGCTGCTCCTGAGAGGGAGAGAAGAGAATTATTTTGGACTAAATCCAAGTTTGTGTGACTAAAGTAAGCTACAGAAGTGGGCCAGGCTCAACCTGAAGAAGACCGAAGATTTTACTGAATGCGATCGGCCTGTCAGGAATTCCAGCTACCACTAAGCTCCCGGTGTGTGCAGAGACTTTCCGATTGTGACCGGGGAGTGCTTTGCCTGATACAGTAGAATTCCTGTACATGTAAATGTGCTATGAGCTGCTAGTGAGTTGTGAGTTAGTTCCCCACTGTGTGAACTGTGTTCTGCTTGCTGGAAGCTGTATCCAGCCCAAAACGGACTGCATCCAAATTTGTCTCCATGTGGTCTGGGCCTTGCCAGACTGGCCCAGCCAGACTACCCACTGCACAGAGAAGCCATCGACAAGAGACCTGCCTGGGGATCAGCTCCCTGCTCCACGCTTGAACAGGAACGACGCCTCTGCGACTCGTGTGGGCCCTGCTTCTCCTGGCATTCCAGATCAACCACCTGCAGTTTCGATTTTCATCCAGCCTGTGTCCAGTCTTGGGTATCGTGAGTAAATACCATGGTAGTCCCTGCAGCAACAGCTTAATCTGAGTGTGTTATCTGATTGGCTTGTTTCATTTCCTTTACAGACTGAGCCCTCTGGCTCTGGATTACAAATATTGTGTACTGTGCATGTTGTGTTTTCCATCACAGGGCCCCAACCAGCTACAACCCTGGGCAACAGTCCTGGCTAGCCCCATCTCTTCTCCACCTGGATACCCAGAGGTGTGACTGTGTGGGGGGACTCAAAGCGCATGCATAACTGCTTGATTGATATAACCTTTAAGAAAATTAATCTGATTTTGCCCCTTCCTTGTCCAAGTCCCATGAATAAATCAGATTTAAATTTTTCTGCATGTAATCTGACTGTGGTTCCAGTTTGTGCTTAAAGTACTGTACTGTTGCTGTTTGTCTTGCATAACCTTGTTTTACAGGGAGTCCCCAGGATCGAACTAGAGGAACCAGCCCTGGTGGTAAGTGCAAACAGTGTGGGTACTTGTGTGGTGTACCAGGGGTATTGTGAAAGTGATTATTGTAGAGTGTTTATGCCACTAGAGGGAAAAGGGGGGGTTACAGTGTCCCGGAGGGCTGTGCTCCAAGTTAGCTTGACCACTACCAACCCTGACCTCCAGGTGGAGGCACCAGTTTCAGAACTCAGGCCCCCTAACCTGCAATCAGCCAAGCAGGCAGGGGTAGGTAATAGCCCTTGGGATAGCGACACTTAGGGGTTACATCAACAAGCTCACCTTCGGTGTACATGTAAGTGAGTTAACAAAAAAGCTAAGGCAGCGCCTCGGTATTTTCTACCACATAAGACGCCTACTCACCCTGGAAGCGGCTGGTTCAAACAACCTTTCTTCCCATGAATGACTACGCCGACTTCCTATGCAGCCATTGCCCCCAATATGTGCTCAAAAAGCTGGATACACTCTATCATCGCACACTGAGATTTGTTCTTGACTTGCCCTCGCAGATTCATCACTGCTCGTTGTACCACGCATTAGATGAGGAGGCAAATAAATGCCCTCATGTGGCTGTTCCGGGGGCTTTGTCCAGCAAACTACCTCCCTATATCTGTGACCTGTTTGAACGTTCAAAGGGTGCCTACAGACTAAGGAACTCCTCATTTGTCCTCCTTAAGCTACCACGAACAAGGACATATCTTGGCTCAACTGCCATTAGCTCCTTTTTACCAGCGCTTTGGAATAGCATACACAAATTACTTAAAATCTCCCTGCTGCCCAGCCATTTTATATTTAGGGGACTGTCTACAGAGGTGTGTGATTGTTTCAGGTAAAGCCTTACCCTGCTCAACTGAGTCCCTTAATCTCTAATCCTGGGGCCGCCTATTTCTTGTGTCAGCCAGCATCCCTTTAGGGCAACCACCTCCCCACCCCCCACCTCCCCCCTCTCATCAGTTAGCTTTGCAGGGGGCCTCATTCTATTAAGGTGGCCTATTTTCCCTCTCTACTATATGTCTGATGCCCTTTCTTCCCACTGGCCTTCTCTATGTCCCTCCTTCCTCTCCTCACTTGTACTCTATAAGCTACAACCTGTATACGCTGCACTTTAAATGCCTATATTTGCACTTGCTTTACATGTCTGATTCATCCAAAAAACTGACTTTGTATATTGTGACTGCCTGTACTGATGTCTACTTTTGTATGAAGTATTGTCTACTGTAAGCAGAAGTGTCCTCTGTGTCCAGAACCATCTTGAAAATGAGCTTGCTCAATGATGTAATTGCGTGGTTAAAGTTTGATTGATAGGTTCTGCTGTCAGTACCCCCTTCCTATACACCCCAGCATCCTGTTTGCTTTACTGTAGCCTTGTTGCACTGGTTTGATTGTTTTAGGGAGTCACTGATGATGACCCCTAGGTCTGTTTCCTCAGAGGTCGCGAACAGTTTTACCCACCCCCATCCAGTACTCTGTCCTGGGGTTCTTGTTCCCTCTCTAGCACCTTGCACTTTCTGCCGTGCTTATCATTATCTTATTTACATGCTGATCCAGGGAGAGAAATAAAAAAGAAGTATTTCAAAGAGCTTTACAGAAGCAAGCATTTACCAGAAGTGACTGCACATTCATAGACATGCAAAGAGTACAAATAGTAGCAACTCATAACATGTCGCAGTAGGTAACCACAAGCAGTTCGTAGTGCTAAAATTGTCCAGTTACTTTATTTAACCAGGTGAAACCATGGAGAACAATTTCTGATTTGTGGTGGTGACCTGGCCAGGAAGGCTCATAAGCTGCAGCAAGATGTGACGAACGTGAAATATTATAAATAGAAACACATAACTTGATCCTATCCAATACGAATAAGCAATTAAATGAGTATGAGTTATATTACATAGCACAAAATGCAACAGTCATTGATCCAGTGGAGAACACACAGTTCGTGGACAGCAGCTACATTTAACCATTGATATTTGAATCTAGTTGCTGACTAAATATGCCCACAGGAAAAAATGCATTACAGGGACTTTAAACAAAAAGTATAGTTCACGTAGGAAGCTTTTGAAAGGTAAAAAAGGGATTTTTTTTAGAGAAGGAGGAGGAGGAGGAGGCAGGAAGGCTCTTACAGATGGAAGAAACTGAGTGGCTGAAAGTAGCCCAAAAGTACTGTAGAGAAGGGCCATTAGGCTTCTGACGAAGGACTGGTTAGTCTGAAAGCTTAAGCACTTTGTTCTTGTTGTTACATCTATGTTGGTCCATTAAAAGGTATCAAATCATTTGCTTCTGAGTCTGTAGAGAAGGGGAGAGTCTGGACATGAGGCAGGTGTTGATGAGAGAGGTGAAAGGCAGAGTGGGTTTGTGGAGATACTCAAATAACTAGGGGAGAAATTTCACATTGGTTGTGGAAGTGGAGGGGGAGTCATTGGAGGTTTTTGTGGATAGGAGTTGTATGGCCACATACTTTTTTGAGATGACAGTATGGTGCCTGCACTTGGACAGCTAGAGTTCCAAGAGTTGAAGAGGAATTAAATCTGGGGACAGTAATGGATGTTGTGGGGTTGTTTTTAAAGGGACACTGTCGGCCACTCACTGACCAATTTTAGGCTTGTTTAAAGTAAACTACAGAGGTGTTGGAATATATGTTGAAGGCAGGATTTAATTATAAATAAAAATAACAAATGGGTTTTTTGTATTTGCATGTAGCACCGAATTTTACTGAGTTTGTGCTCAGAATGTAAAAAATATTCAGTAGTTTGATGTGGCAGTATTAGCAAAACAAAAAAATTACTTTTAGAGGAGTGTTTTTATCTTTCTGTGACTCCTATCAGGACCTTTGGTGTTCCTCTTTGGAACTGTGGATGCATTAAACTCTATACTGTTGTCTGTCTTCTCCTGTGGCTTCCCCCACTCTACGGCATAACCTGACCTGTTGTAGTCCAAGTCAGGAGACTAAGATTCAGTACCTGTGCAATAAGGGACTCTGCACATCTCCTTACTCTGTCATCAAGATGCAACCCCCCCTCTCCCCCAGTGATAAGGGGATGTATAGTGCGGTTTCATCTGCATGAAATTGTCAGTGCTAGTCATTGGTCATTTAGGGGTGCTGCCCCACTGACAGTTCTAATCCCCCCCCCCGGAATAGAGGCATGCTTCTGCCTGCAGCCCCATCCCCCACTGGCCAGGACAGGTGCTGTAGTCAAGATCCAGAAGTTCTTGGCCGGGACAAGGGCATAGCAGCAGACAGCACGTGTGATGCTGGTAACTCAGGGTTTTGTCATGAGCCAAGGCCAGCAGGAAAAAGAATGAGTACCATTGTAGATGCTCTCCTTTTTCAACGTGGTAGTAGGTGTGTGTAGGGTGGGCACTCCCTGCTGTGATGCTGCCACCTAGGTGGCCACAAACGGCAGTGCAGTTGGGAACCACAGTGAGTGGTGAGGTTGTATATGTGGGGCATCTTCCATGCTAGAGTTCACATCCATGCATCCCTTGTAGGAGGTGCTTTGGACAGAACAGGTGAAAATGTTCTGCTTTGCCTTAGCAGATGACATTGCATCCTGTCTCCACATCAGTAGAAGGCTCCTTCCCCACTGCTGAATATTGTGGGAGTGGGTGGTAGTCGAGGGATTGAATGTAGCTGTAGGCTGGTGAAGCACTGCTCCAGAAGAGGTGGTTAGATTAGATGGATAAACAGGTACTGGCAAGGGCTGGAAGAGCCACTGACTTGTGATGCCCTAAAGAGATTTGGGTAATCAAGTCATGCCAGCCAGCTGTCCAGCCTGTAAAAACTAGAAAAGGATGCGTTTGTTCATTAATGAAACACACAGTAGTACTTTTCAACCTTAAATCCAGCACATTAATAATCCAACATAATATTGATTTTCAAACATGCAGTGATATTGTAAATATTTGTTTAGGTTCCTGAAGTAGTATTATCTTTTTTTGTTATATATAGCAACAGTACTCGATCACCTGTTTATCTATATGCAGTTTTGCATTGAATACAAGGTGTTGTTACATTGTTCATATATCAATATATATATAAAAAACAAGACTGCGTAAAAATGTTTTAAGGGAGACGTTTTTACTGGTAAGTTGGAATAATGGCCTACTTACCACAGAACGTAGATTCAACATTTTGTTTGTATTGCCAGTCCCATACAGAAACCAACATTTCGTGAAGAATCACCTGATCAGGGCTTCTTTCCTGGCTGCAAGAATTAGCAAAGCATATTTCAGTATGCATCACTTATTCTACCACGTCCCGATACATACATAGGTTTCTTGGCCAAAATAAATGCTCAAATATCTATCTCCTGTAGGGGTCTCACAATTCATCATTGTACTAAACCATCATCCCACTGTGGTTATATACATTAAGAATGAAAAATAAAATGTAAATGAACAATATATAAAATATGTAGTACCTCTATAAATGTCATTTAGCTTTTCATTATTTGGCCCCTTCAGCTCCTCCTTAGACTTTATTCCACACTGTAATGTACATATATTCATCTATTTGCATTCTTTCTTTGAATATATGGATATGTATCGATAGATAATATTTTGATATCATATAGTATTTGTTTATAATGTGTGGTGGAATACTGTTCAGCATGGAAATCTATGCCTGGAATAGCGTTGTTGTTGTTGTGCTGCAGTAGTGATGTCAAAATGTTGTGTTGCATTAGGTATGTCACTATAGCAGCATAACAACTTCAAACATCCACGCATGACCACTTCACTGGAGCTGTAGCTCCAGTTGGCAACGCTGATACAAACTAAACAGCATCGGTGATCATCAAAGCAGCAGTTTTTTTTTGGTTAATTGTCAATACCGAGAGAGTGTTAAGAGCCTATCACTCTTCCCCCAGCCCATACCGCACCATCAGAGGCATAACTGCAGCATGTGAGAAGTGTCCTTGCGAGAAAGCTGCAAACCACAGTAATGCCAGCAAGGTAGGGTAATAAAAAAAAAAAAAAAAAGAGTGCAGTGAGCCAAGATAACAGTTTTACCTTTTTCACTGCAATAAATGAGAGCATTGTCAGGCTTGCTTGTGTGCAGTTCCCATATGCTGTAAAAGGCTGTGTATGGACAACCATACACAGACAAGCCTGAGTCTAAATTTCGAGGTATCCACGGTAACTTGGAGACCTCTTGAGCTTCCCTCGTGAGATTCATGGTTGCCGTGGATACCTCCTGATTCATACACAGGCGTGTTGTGTATGGTTGCCCATACAGTCTTCTCTGTTATCATTTACTAACCTTTCTACAGTTTCTTTAATCTAGGTTCCCATATGCCAGATTCAGTTGACTGTAATTCTTTTTTAATTTTCACAGCTCTGTAAAATGTTAATCACTCTATTGTTCCTTAAACTTGATTAATTTTTGTATAATAAAGCTATCTTGCCTTGTATATACAAAAATGTCCCATGTTCTTCATTTGGAATTTTGTGTTCTGATCTAGACAGTCTTCCTTTTAGGGTTGGTGTTCTCTTGGCCAATATTAGTGGCCTTTCCTTAGATACATTTTGTCCATTTGCCACTGTTTGCAAAATGTCCCAGTTGTTATATGCTTCCATAAAAATGTTGCAGTAGGCTGACTCAGAATATACAAGTTATCTTAAAGTGTGAGGGGGTGGACCATAACTCATGAGCCGTGAGCGAGATATGAAATTCCTTTTACTTGATACAGTATGCAATGTGACATACCCAGCTTTGCAAGATCATACCTTCTAATGTTCGGTCAAGATAACACTTCTTATCTTGCTATGTATCAGCATAAGCATGTTGCGTAAATAAGGAAGCAATAAGGAACGAGATATGAAATTCCTTCCCCTTTCCACAACCCCCCCCCCCCATACAGTAACCTGGGGCAAAAATGTGCTGTAAGGCACTATAGATGCAATGTAGTCTGCTAAAATTACAGTGGTGGTTACCATATATACTGTGCACAGTTGTTTGAAGAACAATAGTGTGGACTTAATTTGTGTAGTAAGGTGTTGCATTCTTTTTATGGCACTGTGGCTCCATCCTATCAATCTACATGATTGGCATGGGGTCCTTATGCCTAAAACAAAAACGGTGCAGTAATTTACCATGCAGTCAATACAGCGAGTACATTGCTAGCACTCACACAAAAAGCCAAATGGTACATTCGGTTAAAATGGCAATAAAATCTTTGTTTTGTGGGGGCTCTGGTTATGAGGAGGGCTGTGCCACTTGAACCCCTCTATTTATATAATCAACTCCGGGGGGGGTACAGAAAAACATGGGTGGGGGGAAATAGTCACATCGCCCCAATGAGTTCAAGATTGGCATGAAGCTAGAGGGCCAGGACCCCCGGAACACTACCTCCACACACATTGCCACCATTGTTGGCCTGACCACTGCTCGGCTGTGGTTACAACTTGATAGGAGTGACAACAAGAATGACTTCTGGCAACTGGTGGACTCCTGTAATTCAGCTTATTGGGAACTGTGAAAAGAATGGAGACATGTTACAACCACCCCTAGGGTTCAGACTGAATACATCTTCCTGGCCCATGTCCCTGCTAAAAACACTAAATGGCGCAGGGATGGCACCTTCCCGGATATTTCACAAGCAGGATCCACCCTCCCTATTACAGAACTATTTCAAAGTGGGAGTGAAGCTGGAAGCTGTGGACAGGAAGAACCCCACACTTTATCTGTCCTGCCACAATCAGAGAAGTGAATGGCCCAGTGGTCCTTGTGACGTTCGACGGTTGGAGGGGGGGCCTTTGATTACTGGTGCCACTACGATTCCAGGGGTATTTTCCCCATTGGCTGGCATTCCCTGACTAGAGACAACCTGCAGGCCCCTAGCACGAAAGTTGTTATCCCAAAGAGTTCTGCCGGGACCTCAGGAGTGACCTCAGACAAGCACAATGTGCACAGACCCATGAAGAATCCTACAAGCCATCAGCGGGACAGAGAAGTTAAAAACCTGGGCGAAAGAGAGGCAGACAGCCACAGGAAGCAATGAATGTGGCAGCCAACACCACCAACTCCATCACCTCAAAATCGGTAGAACCACTGAAAATCCCAAAGAAGAGGGGACTGAAGCAAGGCAGTAAGAGGAAACCTCGGGCCCCACTGAATGTGGCACCCACATCGCCCACCACCGGTACTTCAGAGTCCGATACCAGCACGGTCCCTAAAGATGGTGCCACCATCCCCACCTCAGCTGTGCAAGCCCCCACAGTGTGCATTTACTTGAACAAGAACAGGAACCTGGGCCCAAATCATGACTTGGCCTTGCTTCCCCTGGAGTGTGCAATCTCCTCTGTATGGCAAACAAAACTAGACACACCAATGAGGGTCAAACAGTCTGACCCTGAAAGTCCCGTTCCACAGGACCACTCAAAGCCAAATGTTCATATGAGTACTATGTGCCTCTCGTGCAAAACTCACTCAGTGATGACATACTGAATGATAATAAACTTGGCTCCTTCAAATTGAAACTTCGTGCTTTTTTAGTATCCTGCAATAGTTGTGACTGTGGGAGGTAAACCTTATCATGCCTACACGTTCAAGCACCTTAGCTGCGATTGTTGATCTCCTTGTCCTTTCACTACTCTCCCATTTTTCCCTGGATGACACCCTCCTCCCCCCACCCACTCTTCCTAATCCATAACCCCTCGCCCCTTCTCTGCTACAGTCGATCACCTTTTCTAGTCTTGCCCATTTACTCTTTCCCCCCCACCCGTTGACTTTCAAACACCACTACCCTTGTTGACCCCCACATTATACCCCTTTTGTAACACGGGGAAGAGAAAGGGTTACGCAGGATTGGTCCAACAGCATCAGGTGACCGTTGATTAATTCTCAAGTAATCCATGGTTGCCTGAGAATGAATCAGTGGTAAAGTACACCTATATTCTGTTCCCCATGTTAGTTTCCTGTCCCAAAACAGTCTTGGCCTGCAGGTCACAGTCGACGAACAGATGGTTATCAAATAAGAATAGATATCCTTAAGTGAAATTTCTGGCAGTTCCATCATAAGTAGCTTGAAAACACCTATATGACTATGTAATGTGTTTTTTGGTTTTTTTTTATTGTTTTGCTTGGTCTATTGGCTCAGAAACACATACCCTTTAAGTAACTACACCGTAATGTATGCCACGTATGATTTTCCAGATTGCCTCCATGTCTTTTATTAAATATTTTAAAAAACTGCTTCAACAGCGGAATCTAAAAAGCACAAACGCGCACACCTTGGACCAATGTCTACTAAACCAGAAAGTTTCAGGTTTCAAAGTCTCCTATTTTTTTAGTTATCGGGTGGCAAAAAAAAGGCTCAACATTTTAAAGAAACTGAGACTTTTGCATTTTCTTGCACCTCTGTAACTGTGTCTCCCCTGAACCGATCTACATGGAATTTACAGGATCAAGAGTTCCTGACACCAAGGCTGCACTTTCTAAATTTCATGTAAATCAGTTGAAAGGGAGCAAAGTTATTAATGTGCAATGCTGGGTGTAACATTCACAGGTAAAAAAGATGTAAGCCTCAGTGTACTACCATCTGTAGGTCGGCAAGGGAATTGTACCAACAACTACCAGATCTGTCATGGGTTAATCCTTACATAATGCCCGAGTTCTGTGCCCTCTGAGGTGAGAAAGAGTCACTGACGGATGTGTGCACTGATCACTAATAATGCCTGAGTTTTGTCCTCTGAGGTAAGGATGAATCACTGATGGATGTGTGCACTGACCCATAATAACACATGAGTTCTGTGTCCTCTGAAACTTTGCCTCCCCTGAACTGATTTACATGATCAAGAGTTTCTGACACAGAAGCTGTGCTTTCTAAATTTCATGTAAATCAGTTGAAAGGGGGCAGTTATTAATGTGCAATGCTGTGTGTAAAATTCACAGATAAGAAAGATGTGAGCCTCAGTGTACTGCCACATGTAGGTCGGCAAGGGAATTGCAGTAACTACCAGATCTCAAATCTCCTCTGCATTTAAATATATGCATTTCCCATAATGCACAGCAGCCAAATCCCAAACATCAAACATAGCAGAAAAACAGACGATTCCACAGTTTACAAAACAGTCAGTCAAAATGAGCACATATTCTGAAATGTTGATCACATCTGCATGTAATCAGTAATTGTTCACTGTTGCAGCCACAATATAAAAAAGTTACAAATGCAGTTTCTTCAGTCAGGTGCAACCCTTCCCCTTTCTCTTCCCCATGGTAGGAACCTTAATATCTTCCTGGAACCTTTGTAATTTTGCACTTTAAAATTGCTTTTACACAAATGTAACATGAGGAAGAGAAACATATAAAAAGAGCGCTGAACCCTTTCTTGTCCCCATGTTTTAAGAGGATTAACCCACTCCAGAGCGTGGGTCTCAGGGATTAATATATGGCTGAGTGGTTGGAACCACTCTGCCTTTGGCCTTGTGGTCCACCCCCACCCCACAAGCCATACATTCATCCCTGAGAGACCCACGCTCTGTCGTGGGTTAATCCTTACTAAGCTTCTTGTTTTTCTCCCCGCTGTCCTCTGCTTATTTTTTCCATCCTCCTCCCTCTGTCCATGTCTTTTTTTTAGGACCCATCCCCCCACACTCCTTACCTCTCCTTATTAATACCTTCGCTATCCAGTAGGCTTTCACACTCTCAATCTAGCTCCCATCCTATGCTGCTTTTCTTTACTTCAAGCCCACGCTAATTAGGACCTTGTCCCAAAACTTGTTTGTATGTTTGTTCCATTGGTGACAAGAACTGTTTCAAAATGTGTTTGCTGTTTAGTTCTGTCAAGGTGAATGATTTATTTCTATTATTCCTCTGCTATCCTCTAGTATTCCACTCTCTGTCTCGCCCTAGTTCCCACCTTATACAATCACTTCGTTCATCTCAAGCTCGCACTAAATAGGGACATGGCCCAAACTTTGTATTGCATGATTGGTTCATTGTTGAGAACTGTTTTCAAAACATGTTTGCTACTTTCTTTCTGTCAATGTGACTGTTTTTTATATGTTTTGTTACAGTATCTATGTATATAATTTTTTTCTGTCATTGTAAATGCCATTTAAATCTTACTGCCTAGATTAATCTTTAACGTCACATGGGACCTTTGTAAACAAGTCTTTAGCTCAAAGGTATTATAATCAGAGATCAAATAAATAAATGAAAGTCACTGAATTCTGTCAAGAACACTGTTCTATGCATTTCATTGTTCTTTATTTTTGATGCCAGTAAAGTAACTCTTGGTGTCTCCGTTGATCCAGTTCTGGCTCTATTAACACAATTTGTAGGGTACCCCCTTTCACAAAATCTTTCCGGCTCCTGACATGCCTCTTCATATTAGTGTGCTTCTGTACAATCTCTCCTCACTGAGGAATTGTCCTACGAGGACAGTCTCTTTCAAGTTTCTTGGATGATGACTTTTAAAATGTAACAGACTATTTCTGTCTTTCTGCTTTCTGTGGAGACTAGTTTTCAATTTGTCACTATCCTTCTGTATCTGCAAATCCAGGAATGTTAGCAAATGCTAGCTATAATGCAGGACAAATTTTAAATAAGTTGTGGTTTCATTTAAATACTGATAAAACTCTTTTAATTCCTGCTCACTGCCCCCCCCTAGCATAGCAGTAGCATGTCATCAGTAGTGTGCCCATTTTATCACTTTCTCACAGAACGAAGTGTTTAGCAGTTCTTAACAAAACTATTCTTTGCAGTGCAAGAGACAGCACTGAGGTGAGCTAGTTTAAATGAGGTGAAGGATTTTGTTGACAGATCAACACTTTAATGTTATTTGGAACAAACTAGAAAGCTATGAAGGGACTTCGGAAATGAAGGACAAGCCGACTTAAGTACTTTGTATTTATTTACGTTTATCTTTACAGTCTAGGCAAACTAAGCAGCTTTTTGGACACACATATGAAATTATTAAAAATTTCAGGTAAGCAAACCATGTAAGAGCTAGATAAAGGAAGCTAGCTTTACAATATAAAGTTGATCAAGATCAAAGAAACAATAGTGTTGTGTAACATTTTACAGAGCTGTGAAAATTGAAAAGGAATAGAAACATAGAAACATAGAATTTGACGGCAGATAAGGACTGCTTGGCCTACCTAGTCTGCCCATTTTCCTACCTAACAGATAAGCTGCAGATCCAAGTTAACTAACAGCTTACTTCCTCCTACCCCCCACTAGGACTGCCTTATGTCTGTCCCATGCATTCTTGAATTCCCTCACTGTTCTTGACTCCACGACCTCCTCAGGGAGGCTGTTCCATGCATCCACAACCGCCTCTGTGAAAAAATACTTCCTCACATTACCTCTGAGCCGTCCCCCCTCTATCTTCAAATTGTGCCCCCTTGTTCTTGCACATCTCTTTTTCTGAAAGATGCTACCCTCTTGGACTTTGTTGATTCCCTTGAGGTACTTGAAAGTTTCTATCATGTCTTCTCTCTCCTTCTTTCCTCAAGGGTATACATATTAAGCTCCTTTAGTCTTTCTTCATATGTCTTCTGGTGCAGACCCTGCACCATTTTAGTTGCCCTCCTCTGGACAGCCTCCACTGTGTCTATGTCTTGCGGAGATGGGGTCTCCAGAACTGCACACAGTACTCCAAATGGGATCTCACCAACTGTCTGTACAGAGGGATAACAACTTCCTGTTTTCTACTATTGATGCCTCTTCCTATGCATCCCAGTATCCCCCCAGTCTTCCTTACTGCCTTCTCACATTGCTTGCCCACCTTTAGGTCGTCTGATGTAATTACCCCCAGGTCCCTTTCCATTTTTACTGTTGTCAGTATCTCACCCCCCATTGTGTACTCTTCCCCTGAGTTTTTTGTTTCCCATGTGCATTACCTTGCACTTCTTTGCATTGAATCTGAGCTGCCATACATCTGACCATTCCTCCAACCTTGCCAAGTCCCTTCTCATCCTTTCCACTCCCATCTTGTGTATCAACCCTGTTGCAGATCTTTGCGTTGTCTGCAAAGAGACATACTTTTCCTTCCAGTTCCTCTGCAATGTCATTTATAAAGACATTAAAAAGGACTGGTCCCAGTACTGAACACTGCGGTACCCCGCTAGTAACCCTCCTTTCTTCGCTGTGCACTCCATTCACTACTACCCTTTACGTCCTGTTGTCTAGCCAATTTTTTATCCAGGCTTCCATAGTATAGAATGATAGTGAATTGAATCTGGCATATGGAAGCCTAGATTAAAGAAACTAGAAATATTAGTAAATTATAACAAATTAATACTATATGATATCTAAATATTATACATAAAAATACATGACAGGAATAAAGGTAAACAAGTGAGTATATGTATATTACAGTGCGATATGGAGCCTAAGCAGGAGCTGAAGGGGGCAAAATACTGAATACTTTAAATGACATAATTTAAACAGGTATTACACGTTTTGATATCATTTATTATAATTTTATTTTTCAGTTCTAAGGAGGCCTTACAGGAGATAGATACTTGAGCATTTGTTTTGACCAAAAACGGTTTGTATGTATATAGGATGTGGTAGAATAAGTGATGTATATTGGAATATGCTTTACTAATTCTTGTAAGCCAGTAAAGGAGCCCTGATTAAGTGATTTTTCATGAACCATTGGCTTTTGTATGGAACTGGCAGTACAAATAAAATACTGAATATACATTCAGTGGTGAGCGAGCCATTATTCCAATTTACCAGTGGTTTTGCATACCGCTGTTGCAACAGGCTCCTCCTGCTGTGTTTTTTGTTACAGATTATCCGGAGCCACACTGATGGTTGGTAGGAAAACATTTCTAAACTGTACATATTGTCAGATTGTAGTGTAACACTAATTTAGTTGTTACTGCAAGTTTTTGGATTACCTGTTAGGTTTGTTTTTGTATTTATGCTTTGTTCTGACGTTGTATTTTTGTATTGAATTTGTCCCGAAGTCTGTCCCCCCCCCGAAAACATCTGGAAATGAGTCGGTTGGCACTCTGTGTCTCTTCCAGATCAAAACATAAGTACAGATAACTAAGTAACGAAAGGAACTTTTTTTGAATGTTTCACTTTATTATATGTCACAATGATTTTTGCCATTTTTAACCTTCTATACCTTTGTCATATACCTTTAATTGTGTAGGTGACATTTCAGTCTCCACTTAAATAACCCCAAAACATCCTTGCTTCTACAAGGTGGGGATGTGTCAGAAGATAGTATGTTTAAAAACAAACGAAACCTTGTTTTTACTTAAACTTTATTATAGACTCTTCAGCGCCCCCCCGCTTACATAAATATTAGTTAGAAATAGCCCACGTCAGCCTGTGAAGAGGGTGACAGTATGCCTTTTAACATTTTGTAGATGAAAGATAAGTATTTACCCTACATGTTTAGACAGGTTTTATGGATATTAAGGTACTGTAAATGAAATATGAGAATGGAGTCAGGAGCTGGTTTGGTTTAGACAGGAGAGGGAGAGAGAGAGAGAGAGAGAGAGAGAGAGAGAAGGGAGAGCATCACCATCACAGTTCACCTGCTTTATCTCTCCATTCATAGGAAGAACAATATTGCTACCAAATTACTGTATATTAGAGAGGTGTGAGCGCTTTAATTTATGTGCCCAAATGCTGAAATGCTTTCTGAATGTCGCAGGCTGTGCAGTATAGTCCGTCACTACTCCAGCAGATGTGTCCTGGAAGTGATGCATTCATTTTGGTGGGGGTGGGGGTGGGGGGCAAGCTTGCGATCAAGCAGTGCACTCTCTATTCCTAGCTTACAAGTGAGATTTGGCAACAGTTGTCATGGAGGAGTTAGCTGACTGGCATCAGTCATGGCTTATTTGTAGTGGTGTGGCACAGTTAGGAGAGAGGAGGCAGGGGATTAAAGGAATAAAGTAGAAAAGGAGGTAAAAAAACATGGTTAATTGGCTGATGCTTAGCTCAGGGCACTTTATGTGGGCAGGGCTACTTAGCCTCCCTCCCCTCATCGTACGTAGCACTGGGGCAGCATTCTACTGAATGCATGTTTATTTAAATAAAATAGTGTTTCAGTCAAGGAACATAAATTATTTATATGACTGTTTGGGGTATTTCTGAAGATTGAAAAGGATTTCAGTCTCAAAAGCCTAACAGATGCTCTGGGCCATTTATCAGTTAATTGGAATTTTAAGTTGTAGTGCATGGCTTACGTTAGTTGATGTGCCCCTGTGCCCTAGGGCACAACGCTGCCATTTTTTGTCTAATAAAATCCATGCAGTATTTAGTCTTAAGAAAGGTGATGCGTCCATTTCTGATCAAACAAACTGAAAAGGGCTGCGAGAGTGCTTACTGATCTCTTGTGGAGAAAGATGGTTTTATAAAATGGTTGAAGAACTGGATTTAGGGCAGTATAATGAATGCTGATTTTTTTTTTATCAGTTTGTAAAGCATGCTTGAGCAATGACTTAAGATTCAGTTACAAGTGCTTCACAACTGTTTTCATATAAATGGTGAAATAATCAGTGTTGTAGAAATCAATCTAGCAGACAACTGAATACTGTAAATTCTGAGATCTTGGGTGATTGCGATATTTGCATTATTGCGTGGGTCACAGCTGCTGTATTGAGATTATAATATTTAGAATACTTACAGTACAGTTAAAAAAAAGACAGTTTCTGCAATTTTGAATTATGCTCTTCAAACAAATTTGTAAGAGTTTGTGACCTTGTGATTATAAATATTGAAACCAATCAATCCTGTAGACTGTTTATTAAAGGGACATTGTCAACCCCATTAGGCCTCAAAGTGTCCCTTGTTTAAAAAACTAATTTTATGATTGCTAACATTCTGTAGAGATTGTTGGTGCAGCTGGTAGTGTGATTCTGTAGAGATTGTGGGTGCATCTGGTAGTGTGATTCTGAGTCCCTTTTTCTTTTAAAAAGGGAAAACAAATTGCCAACCATACTGGTGTTAGCACACCAAAATGTGTTTGTTTACATTTCACTGCATCTTTCCTGGACTTGGGAACACCCCAACACGGTCTTGACACTCTTGAAGCAGTGGAAGGAGAGGAGACTACTGCATCATGTGTGGTGGGTGTTACTATTGTTCAGGAAGTCTATAATAAGGGTAAATCAAATATTTGAAACAAAAAAGGTCAGATGTAATTACATTATCAGCATGCGTTTCAGTTCTACTAAGAAAGGAAGCAGATGAAACAACCAGCATTATCAATGAATTGTAGAGAAGATAAGCACTCATAAAATGGAGGTTTTAACCAAAAATAATATGATGCAAAAAGGGTTGACATTGTCCCTTCAAATCATGTTTGCCACTGAAAATTACCAAATAGTGATCTTATAATTCGCTTTTAGTAATTCAGAAGAGTTGATACTGCCTCCCAGCACTGACTGCACCATTAGCAGAGTAGTGAGATTGAGCAAAAATGTGAAAAGAGATCCTTATAAATTATACACCAGTAGAACATGGCCTACCAGAGGTACTATTAACCCATCTCAGCGTGTTGTCCGTGTGTATACACACATTCATCAGAAGGATTATTGTGCAGGTGAAGAATATGACTGCAGTGACCATCACCATGAGAAAAGGACAAACCTTGGCCATGGTGTACTGTACGGACACAGCAGTACAACCCAAGCCTACAGCAGAAAGAGTCTACCTGAGGAATGTTGGACAGCATAAGTCACAAGTAAGCCAAATGGACTGTGTGCCCATTGAGTGACTTAGTCGTTACATGCATGACAAGTGAAGAGCATCAAATCCGCCTGCATGACTGTCAGTCTTTTCGAGAGAGTTCTTGATATCTGGTGCCAGCGGGCATTGATGATGTGAGATCACATCTGCAAGAGCTCTTAGTTGCTAAAATCATAACAGGAATCGAGAAGGCCCAGTACATCAACCATAGTAGTCATCAGAAAGAAGACTGGGACAGTACCCATGTGCATGATTGCAGAATGCTCAATAAGTGAACTGTACAAGACCAGTACACTATGCTAAGTATCCAGGATGTCTTGAATTGCCTGAATGGGAGTTGATAGATCTCCATACTGGACCTGAAGAACAGGCATTTACAAACACCTATGTCACACTAAGATAATTAAAAAAATGATTTCATAGCTGGTCTGGTGGCTCTGAGGGTTGAGGCGCTGGACGCCACACCTCGCTCCACACCAGCGACCCGGGTTCGGGAACGGACTTGGGGCATCGGGGGTTGGCAGGGGAAGGGTTGAGGACTGAGCACCCGTGTGGTGCTCTCCTCCCCAGATCGAGGGGATGGGATGGCCCGGTGAGCCAGTGACCTCCGGTGGCGACGATGTGAGTGCTCCCACCCTTTGCCAGCCCTCCACAGAGCTTTGGTTTACCACACCAGTCAAGGTGGGGGGCATTTATCCCTGAAAGTGGTCCAACATCAGGAGGTGGTGCAGCATCAGGTCTGGGCCTGGATATACCTGGGTCTGTTGTCCATGCATGGTAGGCAGTTTTCTTCTCCTCTTCTTCTTTCCCCTCCCTGGAGATGCTGGTAACTCTGATGCACATTCATGACCACACTTGCAGAGCGTGCTGCCACATGGCATCAGCTACCATCTCCCCTTCCAGATGGTGTCAACTCACAGCTCCACCTGTATTCACCCAGCTGCTGTGGTGGCATTGCACTACCTCCCTTCACAGAGGAGAGAATCCCTTGTGATACTCAATCCCCCAGCTGGCCAATGATGACTCAGGTTTCTTCCAGAGCCTAGGTCACTGGTATTACGAGCTGTAGCCCTATCATTGCACCAACGGGCCAGTCTAACACTCCTTTCTTTACTGACTCCTAACTCTGACCCCCACCCCAAGACCAGCAAAGTGCTACTTATTTCTCACAGGTGGGCCTCAGCGGTGGAGCCAGACCTCTGAAGGATTGTTTCCTCTCAAAAAGATGGGTGACAGTGGGAGGACTCAGTGGGCCAGGCAGCGCAGATTGGCATGATGGGAGGAGGGGTCTTCATCCCAGGTTCCCTCTTCTTTTTTTACCCAGTACACCCACCCCTTATTCCTCCCACAGAGCTGGTCTTCTGTGTAGAGACCCAGAACTGTGCCGATTGGGGCTGTCTGGGGGAAGGGGAAGCCCAGCCTTTACTTTGGAACTCTCCTACTGGTCCCGCTGTGGGCATGTGACTTCTCTACATCACACATCAGCTGAACTTGTGTGCACTGATATAATGCCACTCTGTAATGGACCACATGTTCCTTCTCTCACAACATCCCCCTCCTTCTGTGCCACCACCATGTGTTCATGCATCGGAAGGAGGTGATCACCCTCCCTGAGGCTGGTGGTCTGCAAGGCAGATACAGGAACCCTGTTTCGCTGGTTGGAGCCAGGTATCTCAGAATCAGAGCACACAGCTGGGGTGTCTGGATGGCAAGCAGTAGTAAGTGCTACAGCTGTGCTCAGAAAATTAAGATTGTAGATCAATGCATTTTGTTTATTGTCGGTCATTATTTCTTGGGCCAGAATTGTCAATGTTAATTTGGCTGCAAAATAGTCAATATGCGACTATGCGACTACCCTGGATCATCAGTGTATAAACTGGATTATAGTATAATATACAGGTTTGTGTTTTATGAGCAGCTGAATCCTGTACTGTTGAGGCCAGTAAGTTTTTTTTTTTATATATATATATATATATTGGGAAGGGGATGGTGGAATGCTGGCAAAATGTATTCCTTTAAACAACACCTCTTCTGGTGCTCAGTTTCAAAACGATAAAGTACCCTTACCTGCCCAGAAGTGTAATGCCGCATAAACCATAATTTTTCAGAGCCTGTCATTTGGGAAAGAAGGGATCATATCATGGCTCCGTGGAGCTGAGAACATGATCTGTTCCACTTCCTGGTTTGGACACAACCCCACACTTTGTTTTGTTATGCAAGACTGTGCAGAGTGAGAAGGGGTGCTCCATAGACTTGTATGAGGACCCATTTGAAAGTACTTATTTTTTTTTAACCATTTAGAGTGCCAGTGTCAAGAAATCAAGGCCACCACTCAACTAACAAGGTCTTTATTACAGCAGTAGTGCCCTCTGAATTATAGGCTATGAAAAGTATGGTTTATGCAGCAGTACACTTTGGGGCAGGTAAAGGTCCTTTACTGCTTCTGGTGGAAATTTCAGAAAGAGCATGAAGGGTGCTCTTTAGTATCAACTGTGCCCTCTGGTAAAATACAGTGATGGTACATAGATTTACAATAATGCCACACCTTGCAACTGTCCTTGGTTTAGCCTGAAAAAGTTCTGCTCTCTCTCCTCAAGTTGGCATTTCAGTCACTGCAGAGTAAGGGATTGTAAACATAAAATATTGTTAAGCAATAAAGTTTCAGACTAGGCCAGCTGACTAGGACTAGGACAGGAATCCTTCTCCTAACTTGGGGGACTGGGGGGGCCCCACCCACAGGGGATAATTTGTGGGCTATGGTGCCGGCCTGCCGGCGCAGTAGTTGTGCTTCCGTCTGCGACACAGATGCCTTATTTTTGGGAATGGACCCAAGGTATAGGAGGACCGGCCTGGGGGAGGAGGACTGAGTATTCCAGGGACTGCTCTCTTCCTCCGGGGAAGGTGGGCTAGCTGTTGGTGCAGGGTTGACCCCTGAAGAGGCTGGGGGAACGGTGTCCGAAGCTGAGTAGTTGGGGAGGTGCGCCTGAATGTTGTGCTGTACGCAGTACATCATTGCATGCCATGCCTCCCTCTGAAACACAGGTAACACAAAAACTGCTGGCCCCACAAATGATGCCTCGCTCCCTGGTCTTCTTGTACCCTGCTGTGACCCATGACCTAGACCTAGACCAGTCATCCATCGAAATGGCCCGACACCCTCAGCCTCAACCTGGGGGGCAAGCCAGGGAGTACTACCTGTAGCCGGTAGGCTGTCAGTATGTAGATGAGTCTCTGTTGAGGAGCATGCTTGCTCAGTGGTCCCACCCCGGGGTGCAAGCACAAGAGTATCATCAGCTGAGATGGTCCCGAGGGGTGAGCCAGTCTGGGGGAAGTCAGGGGCTGAGCGTAGGGGGAGATGGCAAAAAAAAAAAAAAAATTGTGGGTTTACGGTCAAGGATTCTGGAGCGGATATCAGAGGCTGGTGGTCGGTTGGACCATCAGAGGACTCCTTTGTCTGGCAGAATAGAGGGCAGGTGGAAGAATGACTTGGCAACTGGTGAACAGAAATGGGTGGACAAAAACAGAAAGTAACAAAAAGTTACTAACTAGTTTTACTTAAGAAAATACTTATTACATAAAGATACTTTTTCTAAGCGTTTCATGACTTAATATTCTTTTTTAATATATTTTAATTTTTATTGACTGTCCAGTGTTCTGCTCCATACAATAAGTCAGTCCTAGCCAGAATGGAAATCCACTCCTTGGCGATGCAACTCTGCAATGTATAGGTTCATTTTGACAATAGCAGTTAAATATTCTTGCTTTTTAGGCTAATATCCCGGGCTTTAGTCATGTGTCTCTGATTTGTTAAGGTCCTGTTCCTGATCTGTGAGGTGGGGAGTTGAGAGGTATGGCACCAAACCATCACCTGACTTCCCCTGCCATAATCTTTGTATGCCCACATTGATAGCAGTCAGCAATAACATTCTGATAATGGGAAATCCTCGGCAGCGATGACAGGCTGCTGAAACTGAAACTTAGAAAAATAGTACTTTAAAATGATATCTTTGCAGCCCTTAAGAGAGGAAAATGTTCCCTGCTATCAGGCTGGCTACTGCATCCCTCGATCAGCATTTGTTAACATTAAATGCATAATTAGTTTTCAGAATCGCGTAGTTTAGTGGTCTTACAGATGAAAGGCTTTTGTATGTTCTCTGAAGGGCTAACGGGGGAGAGAGCAGCAGAGCTAGGTTTCTGAGCGCTCTGTTGTCATGGAAATGGTGACAGATGGTTTCCCAGCAGTGCTTTTAATCATTTGGCTTGAGATGTGGAAAATATAGAAAACATATCTGATTGAAATTCCATTCATGCTCACTTAATTGCCAATGGGATTCTTCAGATGATGATGACCTGTAAGGAAAGGCGATTGGTGGCAACAGATTGCAGGCTGTATCCCTGTCTGGTGCGTGGGCACTTTGAAAGTCTATTGGATTTTTTTTCCTAATCCCTCATGAGGCTTCTCTACTGTACTAGTTTACAGAGCACAAAAACACACTCATTATACACAGACGCAGCAAAACCTGTGGGTTCCTTAATAACTTTTTGCTGCATTTCCGAATACACAATTGCAAATTACAGCTAAAATGCTTGAACCAAACTGGACAAATGAGATACTGATTTACCAAAAAATGCTAATTTTTAATGTCTTCCTCTTGCAATTTAAAAAAACAATTCTGTCCCCAAATTGATTTTAAAAAATTAAATAATGCAGTTACCCATAAAAAAAAAAAATGTATGTTGTGTTGTCAGGTAGTCAGCATGCCTTTTCTGATTTTGCAGTTGTGGACAAGGAACATCAGGATGTATTTCTTTGTGGAAGTGCGTGTGCACACACACACACGCACTCGCACTCGCACTCGGTTTCTCCTTTACTCCCTCCCATATCTTTAACAGTCAATTATAAATTGCATCTCTTTATGGCTCCTCCATATTCCTTACATGTAGAATAAAGTATGGGATGGTGTGTGTAATGAGAAGTTTACACACATCTGAGGGGTTAGATGCTCATAAACCGCAGGAGCGAAACTCAAGGGGTTTGTGAAAGCATCTGACCATGAGAGTGTGTGTAAACTTTGAGTTAAAACACACTACCCCATATTTTAATTTATATAATTGCTGGGTTTGCATTTTTCGCTGCAGCAATCATATAAAATGAATGGAGGTTCCTGTGTGGCCGTGGCCCGGTTAGATTTCAGCGTACAGTCCGTGGTGCCGTTTTCTATATATTTGAAACCTTTTTTTTCGGTCAGTAGTGAAAAGATAAGTTTTCTTTCCCATTGTAGTAGATTTTCTGTTTAAAATTCCCTTACCGCCAAGCCCGAGTGGTGGTTCAGTCTTCAGAGAAAAAAATATGTGGCCAGTGGCCGGAGAGAAGAGCTGCAGTGGGGCATGCACAGAGCGAGGGGAAATCATGCACATGTTTGCCATTATAAACACTCCTTTATAACAGTAAATTACACTACGACTTCCCTATGGGAAAAAGGCAAAGCCAATTATTATATGTTCTGGACTATGTTCACCTAATGGGCTAGTTATGCACATGTGACTCATAAGCTTGTAATCTGTTCTCACCAAGGGTCCTGTGCTCTTTGGGATCATCAGTTGTTTCATGTGCATCACCGGGCTAACAGCACGGCTACCCAGCTCCACTTTATTTACTCATGTTAGTCCACCTAGGATGCAGCATTTCACCAGCAGTGGCATCCTGCTTCTACTCCATTTCTTAGCTGGAGAAGGAGTGGCAAATAAGGAAGTTTAGTAACTTGCTTCTGGTCTCTCAGTGAGTAAAAACACCCACCAGACAGTCTGGATTTTCCTATAGATTCCCTAATGCCTGGAACTCCCTCCCTCAAATATGCCACTCCTCCTCCTCCTCCTCCTCCTCCTCCTTCTACTCCCTTAGTTCTGCCCTACACAACTACCTCTCCTCCAGCTGTTCCTGCTTTAATCCACCTTAATATCCCTCCTTTAATGTCTACTCTAGTTTATCAACCCATTTCTTTCAATCCTCAAACTTTCTCCACCACCTACCTTTTCTTCTTGCCTCCCTCCAGTCCTCCCTACCAATTATCCATTATCCTATATCCCTGCTCTACCTTTCCCTTGTTCCACCCCCTGACAGGGTTCTCAGCATCCTGAAGGGGCCAGATCAGGGTATGTCTATCTCCCCCATTTCTCCTCTCTCTCACCCCTGTCTTTGCCTTGCTCTGCCCCTGACAGGGTTCTCAGCATTCTGAAGGGGTCAGATCATAGTTTACCTTTCACCTCCTATTCCTCCTCTGTCTCCTCTGTTTTTGCCAGCTCCGTCCCCCTGGCAGGGTTCTCTGCATCCTGAAGGGGTCCAATCTTAGCATGCCCCCCTCCTTCACCCCTCTGTTCCCTCTCCTTCTCTCCACTACTCTATCATACCGACTGCCCCAAAACTCCTTTGCAATTGTACCTTATTCTGCACTTCTGCTGTATTGTCGATTATTGTTCTGTCGATGCTAATTCCAGACCGCCTTTCCCCCAAACTGTTGTATACCGTTATTGCAATGTTTTCTAGTTACTTCCTTGTTCCCTTCCCCGCGTTAGTCATTGTGTATTTATACAATCTGTTTTATTTCTGAGTTGTATGTAGTTCAGATGTGTATTTTGTTATATTGTATCACTCTCTGCAGTATCGTCATGTTCCCTCTCCCCCCAGGTTGCACCGTAAGACGAGTAACTTGTTGCTCAGTGTGCTTTCCTGGTGAAACATTTTAGTAAGTAAATAAATAAATAAATAGAAAGTGGCTGTAGAATGTGAACCAGGGATCTTCTGGTTCACAGTCCAGTGCTCTAACCATTGGACTGTACTACCTGTCATCTGTCACACTGAAATCATCAGTGGCAAACACATCCCTCACCATGGCATTGAGTTTGAATTGTGAGACAGCCAGCGCTACTGGACTTCACATAGGTAATTTTGAAGTTTGGTACAACTGATGCAGTAGTGCACCAAGTTTATTATTTCAACTGGGCAAAAACCAAAGCACTCCTCTGTCTTAGTCATGTACTGAAATATTGACGTGCTCTTTAGACATATCATTTCTTTAGATTTCTCAGTATGTTTGGATCAGTCCTCCCCCGCACATTTTTTCTGTATGGTTTAGTTCTTTTTAATATTGTCATTGAAACTGGAAACATGAAGACATCAAAATACAATTATTACTTTTCTAAAATATTTCTGTTCACTCTTAAACACTTCAGAAATGACAACAGTTAGTACATAAATAAAAAGATAATTTATTATTGAAATGATTATAGCTCCCTAATTAATAATGCCCAAGTACCTGTAATGTGTTTCCTAAGAGATGTATTTATTTTCATACACATGTAATCATTTGGGGGAAAATTGTAATACACACACACACACACACACTCATTTTGTAACCACTGCACAGTCTTCATTTAGTAGGCACAATGTATTGCTGAGCAAGACAACCTACGGAGAATTTGGAATTATGTCAACAGTATATTGAGGCGGATGTGCAACTATGCAAGGGGGTTCAGGTTTCATATATAGAATAATACATGGTGGTGTGTTTGACAAGAATTTTACACACACACGAGGTGTTGAATGCTACACAAACCTGGAGAGTGAAGCACAGGGGGTTTATTTAAGCATCCAACACCGAGAGCATGTGTAAAATTCGAGTTTACACAGCACTCCATGTTTTATTTTATGTAATTGCTGGGGACCATTTTTTCACCACGTCAGCTATATAAAATATTAAAAACATTGCTGTTTAGCCACGGTCCGATCAGGATGAAGCGCAAGCCGCAGCCAAGAGGCTGAAGAAAACTTTCCAGATATTTTTTTTTAAAAGGTTTAAATAAACGTTTGCAGGATTGAAAAGTCCTCTGTTGAGAGGTGAGTTTGTTTTCATTTTAAAATGTACTTACCGCCGAGTGCTAGAGGCAGCGAAGTGTCCGGTGGTAAGGGAGGGAACAACTGCGGCTGGTGCATGCGCAGAGCAAGGGAAATCTGTAAATACTCCTTTACAATGGCAAATTACCAACTGGGTTTCCCTTAGGGAAAAAACGCTCACCAGTTATTATATTAGATCATGTGAGTGTGCTGTCTCCTGATCACTGTAGAGTGGGCTTAGGTTAGAGTAGTGTAAATTAGGGATGGGCGGACCCAAAAAGGTCCTGACCCTTATCAGGATCAGGATCCAGATCAAAGCTTCTATGGAGTTGGCCTCTGCAGCCCGCTCCTCCAGCCCTTCCACGGCCGGTGACGGCCATTTAGTGCTGGGGCTCCAGGTACTCCTGTCATCGTTGTCAGCCTCCGAACCCTCCAGGCAATCTGGCACTGTGTTCTGCCTGCCGACTATGCTCAGCGGGGGCCCATCAGTGTCGAGGCTGCAGTCACCCCCCCCCCCATTGTCGTTACCAGGTGCTCCCACACTGCAGGCCACCATTGGTGTTCAGATGGTGCTTTCCTCCTTTGCGGGGGTTATATAGCGTCTCATGCCTCCTCTATCTACACCATGCTTTACAGTGCTGGGGTCCCACAGACCCAGCCCCGCGCCGCTGCCTGTTCCATCGCGCACCTTTCTTCGAGAACATTCACACCCTGCTTCCTTCCTTGTGCCAGTCGGAGCCTGTCACGAAGATAAGGCATACAACCCTGACCTTCAACCCCAAGGGAAAGGAGAGAAGGACGAAGATATTGAATGTAGCCCATCTGAGCGGTTTGATGCCACCTTTTCCTTCAGGAGTGCAGACTCCGCCTAGTATAGTTTGAGGTGCCCTCCTGCCATTCCCTCCTTCATCTCTAGAATGAAGGCCCTCCAAACATTCAGAAGATTTGATACTAGGTTTCTCTAGGAGATGCTTGGTAGAGCTTCTAGAGCTACCGTATTCTCCACCTTTTATAATTTCTCCTCTATTGATTGCACTAGGGAATGCCATTCTGACTGCCCATCACAGGCCAAGCTTAATTCCTGCCATGCCCTGGAAAGCAGATAAGCTGTACCAGGTCTCCTCAGGTTCGTCCCTTTTTCTCAGGCCAACCCAGGACTAATTCAGTTGTGATAAAAATCTCAGTTCTGTCCAGCCAGATAAAGTTGAGAAAGCTGGATCTTATGGGCAAGAAACCCTTTGCCACACTGGTCCTCTGCATGGCACATTGTCAGGACCATATGGTCAAATGCCAGAATACCTGCTGGAAAAATGCTAAACCAGCCCAGTCCCTCACAGAAGGTCCCCAGCGACGGGAGATGCTCAGGGTCCTCCAGACAGGGTTGACATGGGTCAAGACCTCATAAGGTCTACCTACGACATTTCTGATTATTCCACCAGGGTACTGCAGCTGCTGTCTGCCTAGGCAGGCATCCTTGGTTGAGAGCATCACGGTATTTGCAAATGATGTTCAGCAATCTATTCTGACTCTTTAGGGCAGATGTGCAGGCTGTCCTCTTTGACCTGCCAGCCTTGGGTAAGGCCTCAAGGTCAGTCCATTTCCTCTACCTCACTCAACTGAGACATAGGCAGAGGGTGCCCTTTTGTGGGGCTACCACTAGACCTAGACCTAGGCCAAAGGCCAGCTTTGCTGGTCCCATTCTCCTCCATCAATGTTCACTCCAAAGCCCGGGGAGGGCACTGCAGCTGCTGGGTCGGCTTTAGCATGACTCCTTCTTCACTTCTCACCCCACTCTGGTACAAAATCCAGTGGTGGTGGTCAGGGGTTACCTCCCCCCTTGTTCCTGGAACTGTGGAGAGAGAGGTTTCATCAGCAGCTTGAGTCCTGTAGTTTATAGACCAGGGCCACACTCTAGAACTTCTGGAATTGCTTCCAGGCCTTCCTCCAATTCTCTCTTTTTCTCCTTAAGACCTCATACCAGTGCTACTAGAGGAAGTATGCTCATTGCTCTGTGTGAGGGTCATAGACCCGGATCCCTGAGAGCAAAGGAACAGTGGGTTCTATTATCTTTTCCATTTAGTCCCCAAACCCACAGGGGATTTAAGGCATACTTTCAGTACAAATAGTGCAGACTGGTCTCTCTGCAAGGTCTGCTATCCATCCTGCAAAGAGGGAGATGATGTATGATCCCTGGACTTGCAAGGGGTTTCCTGGCATATCAAGGTTTGTCCCCCCTCCGGGTTATTTCTTGGGGGGGGCACTACCAGTCCAGAGTATGGCCCTTTGGCTTGTCATCTGCGCCATAGGTCTTCACAAACTGCTTGGCAGTAGTGGCAGCCACTTCAGGAGGGAGGAACTGTGCGTCTTCCCTTACCTGCATGAGTGGTTGCTCATAACCCAGTCCGAGGAGTAACTGTTCCATACCCTACTGCATGCCACAAAGCTATTCCACACCCTAGGGATCATGGCCTACCTGCCCAGGCTGGTCTTGACTCCTTGTCAGCACCAGCAGTACATAGGGGCCGTACTAGACACAGCTTAGGGCTTTACTTTCCAACCACATGACAGGGCGTACAGCCTTATGACTCAGGCGCAGCTGCTTTTCAACAGCAGATACGTTACAGCCAGAACATTTCTTTGAGGCTATTGGGTTTGATTGCTGCAGCCATTGTCACGGTACCTCTAGCTATGCTGTGCATGTGGCTTCCCCAGTGGTCAGTAAGGGTCCAGGGGGATCCACGTATTGCCAGTCTCGAACAGCAGGTTCTAGTTCCCCCTCTGGTCAAAACGGTGCTGTTATGTTGGTTGGAACCCAGCAACCTGTTGAAAGGGGTTCCCTTCCTCATTCCCTCTGCTCAGCAGATCCTCATCACCGGCACTTCAGGATTGGGCTGTGGGGGGGGGGTCATCTGGGGCCTCATCAGACCCAAGGAACGTGGACCAACATGGCAACTGCCCTCCGCATCCACGCCCTAGAGATGAGGACTGTTCTGTATGCTTTACAAGCCTTCCAGACCCATCTGTTCCCAGGCCCTCTGCTGGTGCAGATGGACAACATCAGTGTAGTGCACTACATCAACAAACAAGGGGTGACCCATTCATACCCTCTGTGTCAGGAAGCAATGAGGGTCTGGTACTGTGCTCTACAGGTTGGTCTAGAACTGTTGGCCCGTCCGTGTTCCGGGTGTCCAAAATGTCCTGGCAGATGGGCTAAGTCAGTCACAGTCTCAGATGCATGAGTGGGAGCTGCTGATCTTGATTGCAGAAGACTTGTTCAACCAGTGGGGTCGTCCAGATTTGGACCTTTCTGTGGCCCCACTCAACTCATCATGGACGCGTTTCTGCTTGCCCACCCTAGGGCCTGGTGTTTTCTGGTGAGATGCATTGTCCCTCTCTTGGAAGTTCGAGTTCCTCTGCACTTTCCCCTCCCTTTCTGCTGATTCAGAAGATGTTGATCAAGCTTCAGATGGAAGGGGCACCATGGTCCTCATTGCCTCCTTCTGGTCTTGTCAAATCTGGTTCCCCTTACTGCAGCAGTTGGCGATGGAACCTCCAGTACCCCTGCTTCTATTCAAAGGCTTGCTTTTCCAGGAGCAGGTACCCTGGTCCAGCTGGATCTCAAGCCCCCTACACCTTCATGCCTGGCTCCTGAAGACACAGCCATGGCTAAGTTTGAGGTATCCCAGAAGGTGTCTGATGTCCAGGTGGCTGCTAGGAAGCCCTCCACCAGGGTTGCTTATTCCATGAAATGGAAACGCTTTGCTCTATGAGTGACTTTCCATCATTTGGATCTTTTCTCTTGTCCAGTGAATCAGATTCTGGAGTACTTGCTGCCCCTCTCAGATTCTGGTCTGCAATACTCCTTCCTTAAAGTGCAAGTGGTTGCTGTTTTCAGCCTTTTGTGTGCCTGAGGATGGCCATACGGTAGCACAACTGTAGGTGTCCTGTACATTTTAAGAGGCATTCTTCATCTGAAGCCTGCAATCCACCTTTCAGTCCCTCTTGGGACTTCCTTTTTGTGTTAGAGAAACATACTTTGGCTTCTTTTGAGCCAGCTGTGACATGCGAGCTATGCCTTTCTGTCGCGGAAAGCATTATTTTTTTCATCACTGTTACTTGTGCTCGAATGATTTACAGGTTTCATACTCTGATGTGCGAGTCTCCTTATTTGGTTTTCCCCAAAGACTGGGTGTCTTTGTGTTCCAATGCTAAGTTTTTGCTGAAGGTGGTGTCTGAGTTTACTCTAAACCAAACCACCCACCCACCTGCCTGTGTCATACCTGTAGCATGCCAATCCAGGGGAAACACTGCTCCTCATTTTATATGTACATAGAATACTCCGATATTATGTTCATCACACAAAGGATTGTAGGAAGTCCTTGTAGCTGTTTGTTTCTTTTGCCACTAGGAAAGAAGGTGTACTAGTTTCTAAACAGTGCCTATCCAAATGGTTGGCTAACTGTATTATTTTCTGTTACAGGAAGTACAGTAATGAACTTTCTGGGGTTGTGTGTGACCACTCCACCAGAGGCATGGCCATTCCTGTTGCACGTTTAAGGAATATGTCAGCTGCTGAAATCTGTGCCACTGCCACTTGCAGTACTGTCCATGCCTTTGCACAGCACTACAGTCTGGACATGCCATTTCCCCAACATCCAACTAAAGAACCTTGACCACAGAGGGTAGTTGGTCTGGGAGGTTGGCAGATGGTTAGGAGGAGCAAATCGGGTGCCCCATCACTCAGTGCTCTCCAACGTATCACATCCACAAACAGTATAAAAACTACAAAGAGGTAACTGCCTCTATCGCCAAAATCAAACAAAGGGGCAGAGGACATTGCAGAGCAGCGCACTGCAGCACAGGAGTTAGCGCAACAAAACTCTCCCAAAACAGGGACCAAAACAAAAAAAAGCAAAAAGGAAATCCAAAACACTTTTGATCATAGGAGACTTCATGATTCGGGGAGTTGATGCCTACCTCCAGCCGGGGGTAATGGTCAGATGTTTCCCAGGTACATCAGCATGGAGAGACACTGACCGCGTTGCAAAAATCATGCAGGAAGCAGGAGAAAACATTGAAGTCCTGATATACATAGGAACTAACTATCTCGCCAGCCGGTCAGTTGTGGAGACCAAGGAACACCTGACCAGGCTGGGAGACTAACTGTTATCCATTTTGTCCGGCATCTCCTTCTCTGAGATCCTGCCAGTCTGGAAGAGGGGGTCAGATGGATGGAAGGTCAGAGAAGGGGAGATAGGGGAGCTAAACATGTGGCTCAAGGGCTAGTGCCAGGAAAAAGGACACAAATTTGTAGGTAACCGGCAGCAGTTTTGGGAGCAAAAGTTCTTTAAATTTGATGGACTGCATCTGACTAAGAAGGGAGTCAGTGCATTGGGGCAGAAGTTTGACATCTTTGCAGAATATTTCAACTAGCAAATGGGGAGAGGGGTGCAGCACCCGATCCTTCGAATGGGAAGAACACCCCTCCCCCCACAGCTAGTGATCAAAGAGGAGTTCAGCATGTTTGTAGTTCATTTGCATCACCAGGTAAGGAAAAAGGTCCAGCTCCCTGTACGACACACAGGGGAAACACCGGACCTCGTCCAACAACTAACGCACCGAAATCTGGCCAATGGAAGATCATGTGCACAAATGTCTGAAGTCTGGGAAACAAGATCCCAGACCTGCAGGCAACAATGACAGAGGCTAAACTGGACATAGTAGCCATTAGCAAGACATGGTTCACCAGTAACCACACTTGGGAGACTTCAGTACCCGGCTATGTACTGTTCAGAAGAGACCGAGGTGGAAAAAGGGAGGGGGAGTGGCCCTTTACATGAATGAAAATACCAAAGCTACAGAAATTCAGAATACACATAAGGAGCCAGAAGAACTGTGGGTCACCCAGGAAACAGGAAATGGGACAGCCATACAAACTGGGGTTGTCTACAGGCCTCCAGACCAGGGGGAGGACATAGACACATTAGTGTTAGAAGATATACAAAACATGACAGCGAAAGAGGAGGTTCTGATAATGGGAGACTTCAGCATGCCAGATACAGATTGGTCAATACCAGCAGGAACATCCGCCAGAACTAGACACATAGTGGGTTCGCTGCAGGGGGAGGGCCTCAAACAACTGGTACAACAACGCACAAGAGACAGGGCTATCTTAGATCTAGTACTGACTACAGGGAAAGGATCACAGATCTCAAGGCAGAAGGTCACCTGGGTGCCAGTGACCATCACCTGGTATGGTTCAGTTTTGCCACTAGAAGTAAATCATCCCAATCCAAGGCAAAAGTATGGGGCTTCAGAGGAGCGGGCTTTGATAAGATGGCCAACAGAGTTGATCTAGCCCTGGCAAGAAGAAATACTGGGTAGGGGGTACAGGCAAAGTGGGCAAGCATTAAGGATGCAATACTTGAAGCAATATCACATTGTGTTAGGGAGAAAAGCAAGAGCAAAAGAAGAAGGAAACCACTTTGGTTCTCAAAAACAGTAGCAGAAATAGTCAGAGCCAAAAGGCTGGCCTTCAGGAATTATAAGGGAGTGCAGCGGGACGAAGATAGGGAGGCATTCCAAACTTCTCTAAGGGAAGCAGGGAAGGCAGTAAGGCAGGCAAAGGCCCAAACCGAGGAAACACTAGCATGGACAGTAAAAGAAGGCGACAAGACTTTCTATAGCTACATTAGTGAAAGGAGAAAGTCCAGAGGGGGTATTGCTAAGATCAAAGGGGATAAGGTGGAGTGTGTGGAGAAGGACCAAGGAAAAGCATCTATCCTAAATAGATACTTCTGCTCAATATTTACTGAGGAGAAGGTAGAGCAGGGCCTACAGCTCAGCACACCGTGGACAGAGGGGAGAGAGAGAGGTATGCACAATTCCCTTCACAAAAGAAAGGGTTCTACAAGAGCTCGCTAGGCTCAGGGTGAACAAGGCAATAGGACCTGATGGCATTCATCCCAGGGTACTAAAGGAGCTAAGGGTGGAACTAGCAGAGCCATTATTAGAACTGTTTAGTGAGTTTATGAGCACAGGAGAGGTCCCAGAAGACTGGAGAAGGGCTCATGTGATCCCGCTCCACAAGAGTGGTAGCAGGGAGGATGCAGGGAACTACAGACCAGTCAGTCTTACCTTAGTAGTAGGCAAGATTATGGAGGCAGTCCTTAAGGAAAGGATAGTGCAACACCTGGAATCCATAGGAGCACAGGATCCAAGACAGCATGGGTTTACAACAGGAAAGTCCTGTCAAACTAATCTAATAGATTTCTTTGACTGGGTAACCGGAGTGGTGGACCACGGGGGTGCAGTTAATGTCACCTACCTTGACTTCAGCAAAGCTTTCAATACTGTTCCACATAGAAGATTGACTGATAAGCTGGGTAGGCTCGGGGTGGGTCAGAAGTTGGTCAACTGGGTAGCAAACTGGTTGGCGGGCAGAAAAAAGTGGCGTTAAATGGCATACAGTCAGAAGAGATGCAAGTCACAAGTGGGATACCTCAGGGATCAGTCCTGGGGCCAGTCCTTTTCAATATCTTCATCAGTGACATTGCAGATGGACTGGAGGGTAAGGTTTGCCTGTTTGCAGATGACACCAAGATCTGCAACAGAGTAGATGATCCAGATGGGGTGGGCAGAATGAGAAGAGATCTGGATAAACTGGCAAAATGGTCAGAAGAGTGGCAACTGGGGTTTAACGCAAAGTGCAAGATCATGTACATAGGGAAGAGAAACCCTGAAGTCATCTATAGGTTGGGAGAGGAGTTGCTGGCAATCACAAGGGAAGAAAGAGACTTGGGCATCATCATCACAGATAACCTGAAATCATCCAAGCGGACCACTAAAGCAGTAGGTAAGGCTAGAGGGATGTTTGGGTGTACTAGTAGGGGTGGGGTATCACAAGTCATAAAAGGTAGGCAATAATCCCTTTTTACAGGACATTGGTTAGGCTCCATCTGGAGTACTGCATGCAGTACTGGAGGCCGCACCTGCATAAGGACATTAGCAAAATGGAGGCAGTCCAGAGAAGGGCAACCAAAATGGTGCAGGGACTGCATCAGAAAACATATGAGGACAGATTAATGGAGCTCAATATGTATACCCTAGAGCAAAGGAGGGAGAGAGGTGATATGATCTTTCTGATTTCTCCCCTTAGCTTCACCCTTGACATGGGTGCCTCTGCTGCTGTAAGCAACTGGGTGGGCCTCTTCTGTCTGGCTGCCTTCCTTTCTGTACTGCCCTCCGATCACCAGACCGCAGCTTCACCCTTGACACGGGTGCCTCTCTTGCTGTAAGCAGCCAGGCAGGCCTCTTCTGTCCGCTGGCTGCCTTCCTCGCTGTACTGCCCTCTGATCACCAGACGGAAGCTTCACCCTTGACACGGGTGCCTCTGCTGCTGTAAGCAGCCGGGCAGGCCTCTTCTGTCCGCCAGCTGCCTTCCTCACTGTACTGCCCTCCAATCACCAGACCGAAGGTACGCTGCTGAAACCTGACTGGCCAGAACCATCGTCTCTGCCTGCTGACAGGCTGCTGCAGTTCTTTATTTTCCTTGCTACTCCATCTTCGTCTGGACTTTAAGCTAATGTTACTGGTTGTGGTACTGGTTAAGACTCTCCAAATTGTTCTGTGAATCCTAATCTATACGTGAACCTAAGCCTGTTTACAGCAATTTAGCACTGCAAGGGTAGTTTGAAGTACAAGTTCTTTTAGGCTGCAGGTTTGTAGATTTAAAAGTATTACAGCTCTTTGTTTTAAGGTCCAGTGCTAACCTACCCTGGAGCAGAAACTAACTTTAAAGTGATATTTTTTTTCTGTTTAGACTAGATTTAATTTGGGTCACAGTTGTAAATTTTGCCCTACAAATAATCCAATTTCTGCTTCACTTTCTCTCCTACTGTCTCCTCGTTGCTTGAATTTTTATGCCCAGCCCCCCTCCCCACCTCCAGCCTTTATTAAATACTTTCCCGCCCCCCCTTGGCACCACACCTATACAATCTTCTTCCTTCCTTCTCACTAACATTGCAACTACACTTAAAGATAGAGTGCAGCTATTAGGCTTAACGCTTGTCCTATCTACCCCTTAAAGACATCTTCCTTTTCAGGTCACCACCAAACTGTGTTGGTGTAGGTTATAAGCCGCCTCTCCTCTTAGAGATACTCCTCCCTCTGTACTTGACTGACACTGCATGCCAGTCCTCCCTGCCTACTGCTTCACATCTAATCTAATGGCTCCCCTGACAACTATTCTTGTTCTCAGCTGCTTCCTACTCCTCCCTTATGACATACAGAGAATACAGTCCTGCAAAACATGCCCAAGTACCAATAGCTACATGGTACGGTGTTAGCTCACTATCTGTCCTACTCCAAAGGTACTGACCTTCATACATTCACTGTATCTCCCCTCCAGCCCAGATTTTCCATCCATGCCCACTTATCGTTCCTCCTCCCAGTTAGATTGGCGATCTGTGCCCTGCCCCTCTCTCGTTGTTTTGCTAGCCCCAGCAATGCAAACTGCAAAACCTTGCACATTAAGCGTCGGAATAAACTCTCGTTAAAAACGATTATAAACTGCCTTAGGAAACTATTAGTTGTTCTTCTATTCTGCTCAGGGACTGTGGAATTAAACCCCAGTCCACCCCATTTTAATAGATACACCCTCTGACCTCCCTCTGCTAAAAGGTCTCAGCTTTCTACATATGAATATCCGTAGCTTGCCTAAAAGAATTCAACATGGTCCAAGCCTGGGTACTACATACGGCTCCAGATATCGCTATGTTTTTGGAAACATGGCTCACGAACAACATTCCAGACAAAACTGTTAATATCCACTGTTATAATTTATTCAGGTGCCACAGGCCAACAAGGGGCAGTGGAGTTGCCCTCTATATCAAACCAATCTCTCTGTCTCTGATATTGTTTACACCTCTATACCGAGGAATTTGACCTCTTCTGGAGTGGCCCTCTTAATATCTACTTGTTATAGGCCCCCTTCTGCAGGGTTTGGCATACTGGGTCACCTTCACTCCCTGTTGGAAAAAACAAACTCAGAATGCATAATAATGGGGGACTTTAATCTCAATTAGAATGATGTCTGCTCCAACAAAATTAAGGAGTTCTGCGATGAGCGTGACCTAACTCAGATTACCCCCGGAGAATACCCGTCCTAACAAGAAATCCCCTGACCGCAGCTCATTGCTGGATCTTATGCTGGTTAATAAGCCACACAATATCTTTCACACGGGGGTTTTCCACAGCGAACTGACTGACCACTGTGCTACTGCCTGTATTAGAAGCTTCCCTTACCGGCCTCCTGCCTCCACTTTTAAACTAAAACGAAGTCTAAAACACTTCTGCCAACCTGCCTTCCTGGCAGACCTAGGGAATATTAACTGGCAGGATTTTTACCTGCCACCCTCTCTCTCAGAAGCCTATAATATCTTTCAAAACCTGGTGCTGAAGGTGATTGATAAACATGTACCACTTAGAAAAATCAAATCTAGGAAAAGGTCACCTGACTGGTTTACACCCACCCTAAAGAAAGCTCTGAGGGACAGGGGGGTACTGTGGAAAAGGGCACAGAAAACAAAATTGGATTCTGACTGGCTGACCTTTCGGGTTGCCAGGAATGCCTGCACCAAACTTGTTAGAACTGCAAAATCACGTTCTTTCCAGTCCACTCTCGAAGAAAATAAAAATTGTTCCACTAAATTCTGGAAAGTTCTTAGAGAGGTAGTAGGTCACTTGTCAGCCTCACCTTTGCCTGCCAAGATTGTGGTAGGAGATGTTTCCTACACGGATAGGGTGGACATCCTAGAAAAGCTAAATAGCCACTTTGCCACCACAGGCCTTGCGTTTGATGTCTCACCCGCCAGTAAAGTGAGTGGCTGCAGTGATGACAACGACAGCCCTAGCCCTGTCACCACAGCTATCCTGGGGCACTCCTCCTTAGCTTTCATCCAGTAACCTTTAAACAGGTGGAGGACCTCCTGCTAGCCTTGGACGCTAGAAAGTATGCCGGTGCTGACCTCTTAGAACCATTCTTATTGAAACTTGGCTGCTATCACCTGACTTCTCCAATCTTTCACCTTTTTAATAGTTCCTTGGCTCATGGTGAGTTGCCACCACTTTGGAAAATAGCACACACTATTCCTCTTTTTAAATCTGGTGACCCAACTGACCTGAACAACTACCGCCCAAGTTCCCTTCTCCCAGTCCTATCAAAGACCCTGGAAAAAATTGTTGACTGTCAACTCAGAGAGTTCCTTGACACCAGAAACATCATAAACCCCACCCAATCGGGATTTAGGCCCAAGCACAGTACTGTATCAGCCCTTACCAAAGTGTCCAATGAATGGCAAACTGCCCTGGATCCTAAGCAATACATCTGTGCCCTCTTTTTAGATCTTAGCAAGGCCTTCGATACAGTGGATCATCATATTCTACTTAATGCCTTGAGCAGCATCGGGGTAAACACTGTCTTAAAGTGGTTTGATTGTTACCTCACCAACCGAATGCAACAAATCAAAGATCAAAGGGAACTGTCTTAGTTAAAATCCCTGCCGTGTGGTGTGCCACAAGGCTCCTTCTTAGGCCCTATTCTCTTTGCTATCTATATAAACCATATAGACTCCTATATACGCACAAGTAATGTTCATCTATTCGCTGATACCGTGCGCTATACTACTAATACCTCCCTGGATGTAGCCCACAAGGAGCTTCAGTTAGACTTTGGCATCCTTCAACACAACTTAATAAGGCTCAAGCTTCTGCTTAATGCCAAAAAGACTAAAGCTATGATTATCTCGACTTGTGCTGCCCACTACACAGGACCATCTTCGAGCCTCCAGATTTATACCTTGCTTGGCGAAGCCTTGGAACTAGTAGAAAAATTCAAGTACATGGGTATTTGGCTGGATAAGTCTCAACTTCTTGGCTCACCTTAATGAACTATCTAAAAAGCTAAGACGTCGTCTAGGCATATTTTATCAGATAAGACACCTCCTTACTCTTGAAGCAAGGAAACGACTTGTCCAAACAACATTTCTACCGCTGCTTGATTATGCTGACTTTCTCTACAGTCACTGTCCTATTCAGGCGTTATGTGAACTTGACACCCTCTACCATTGCGCGCTGAGATTTATCCTAAACATGCCATTATGCACCCACCAGTGCCTGCTCTATCAAGCGCTAGACTGGCCCTTCCTCACTCTGAGGAGGCAAACAAAATGCCCTCATGTGGAGATACTGGGCCCTAACTGATAAACTACTGACCTATATTTCTACGCTGTTTCAGCATACTGAGGGAACGTATGGTCTAAGGAGTTTATCTCTTGTCTCTCTTAAAGTACCCAAAATAAGGACATGATGTGGCTGAGCGGCTATCATCTTTTCTCTGTCCACCCTTTAGAATGTCATGCAAAAAACAAACCTCAGGTTGTTCTCCCTCCCAGGGCCTCACTCTTTCTTGAGGCTGCTCGCTCTCAAACTGAGAGCCCTGTGTGTATGCCGCAAATGACCACCTCCTCCATCTCTTGTGGCTCCCCAAACTCTTGGCACTTACATGTATTCCCCTAGCACTTCTATTCTTCTTTCCACCTTGGGATTATTCTGCCAACTCCCACCTGTTTGACTACATCTATTTCCGCCCCTCACCGTCCCTTTCCTTTGTTTTTCCCCCACCCATAAACCTTTGATGGTTGTTCCCTCACTTACCCTACCTGGTATCCCTTGTTTTATTGTAACGTTGTGACCTTTGTCTGAATAATCCCACATCTTGAGGGAATCCTTTATACATACAGTCAATTATCAACCCAGATAATGTTCACCATATGTACTCACCAGCCCTGATCTTACTTGTTTTTCTGTAACTGTCTTTTATTTGCTCATTGTGTGTACACTGCTTATCTGGCAGTTTTGCTGTAGTTGTATATGTGCTACTTGTCCAGGACCATCTTGCAAGTGAGCTTGCTCAAGGATGATTTTGCCTGGTTAAGTAAAGTTTGATTGATTGATCGAAACATTCAGACATCTTAAGGGCATTAACAAAGTGAGAGTCTAACATGTTTCAGTATAAGAAAAATAGCAGGACAGGAGGACACAGCATGAGATTAGAGGTAGGCCAATTAAGGGGTAATGTGAGGAAGTTATTTTTCACATAAAGGGTGGTGGATGCACGGAGCAGCCTACCTCAGGATGTGGTGGATATGAATACAGTGCAGGGCTTCAAACAGACATGGGCTAGGCATAAGGGAGCACTGCAGATGAGTATGAATAAATAGGCCATTGACAGAATACAGACCTATGGCACATTCATAAGGTAGGAAACATGGGCAAACTGGATGGGCCTTGTGGTCGTTATCTGCTGTCAACTTCTAGGTTTCTATTGCCTCTAGAAGTAGGGAAGGCTTTGGCCTTGCTGTGATTCAGGGCCTTCTTTCTTAGGCATATAGCCTTCAGCCACCTAGACTGTCTCAGAACTGCTTGGGATGCATTCCATAGGAGTGGCCTGATCCAGGAGATACATAACTGTGCTATCTTACTTCGAGGGTAAGAACTTATCATGATAGTAGATCTTCCAGAGGATCTCTTGCATCAGATCATGCTGTCCCACCCTCTGTCCCCCTTGGCCTCAGAGCTTCTCTCTCCCTGTCTCTCTGTTTCCAAAATGGTTTACCTTCTGCTTCACCTTTCTTACTGGCAGGAACCTCTGGCTCTCACTTGGTTCCCCGGGGGACATCTTCTGCATATGGTCTCCAGTGGGGGAAATGAGGAGGGAACGGGGCCACCCATGTTTATTTGAGGATGTCATAGGATGATGTTGTCATGGGCGGCCCCTAGTAGACTGCTAGCTAAAAAGTTTCCATGTGGTCCTAGCGCCTGATGGCTATAGTTCCATAGGTGTGGCCTGATGCAAGAGGTCCTCTCGAAGATCTACTGTTATGGTAAGTTCTTACATAACTGTACTATTCTTGTGGTCCAGATGTCAGTCCTGGACCACATGATTAGCACAGAGGTTGAACACTGCATCAGATGGCATCTCTGTGGTCAAAAACAACGTTTATTCACAGCAAACCAAAACTCCAGGTATACTGTAATTTAGGCAGCGGTAATACATCAGTTGCCTTTTCCATGTCTTGTTCTTTTGTTACTTCTTTAACGAAAAATAAGTTAGATTGGCATGACCCCCCGAACGATATTGATTCTTCTTTAACAGCTGCAGTCTGTGCAGGTGTTCTTTATGAATGTATAGTGGATTATCGCCTCTGGTATTTTTATCTTCCTATTGGGGTCAGGCTCACCAGCTTATTAGTTACTTGAAAGGCACTATAAAAAATCAAATTCTACAATATAATATTTTCTTTTCCTACTGTAGCACTCAGCTGACAGATTAGGTTAAGGGACTGATGTCTTGGGCTATCAAATCCCCAGACGGTCATTGATCTCTATGAAATTACCTCTACAGTAGGTTGTTTGCATTGGTGTTTTTACTTGCAGACAGTCAAAGGGACAGTGTTATCCTCCACAGACCAATGCTGGCCTTTTTAAACTAATTGGGGACATTGATGATGTAGTAAACGGAGGACGTACTGGTAATTGCATGTTTAAGACCAGTAAACAAGGTTCAGTTTGAAAATAATCTTTTAAAAAGACAGTGGGCACCATAGTTGTGTGGCAGCTTCAAAACATAGGTGCCCAATTCACTTGTATTAGGCACAGTTCCAGCATGTAAGTATTGCCAGTGACATGCTGTAGGACTGTTGTGCTAAAAGCGGATCTTCTTAGAGGGTGTCTTTCATCAGGCCACCCTTTGGAACTTATAGCCACCAGGTGCTAGGACCACATGGAAACATTTGCAAGCAGTCCACCCGGGTCCGCTCACGACAATGTTAGACATCGGCTGCTACATAAACATGGGTAGCCCCTTCTCTCCTCAGTTCTTTTCCCGCCAACCATACTCGTAAGACTGCTTACGGAAATGCCACTGGAATTGTGTGTAATAGTCTTTATGTGTCCAACAGCATTTGTATTTACTGGACTGTATTCAGTTTCTGCAGATTGTCATCATTTTGTCTTTGTGTTGTACTAATTGTTGAAAGGCGCTGTATTGTGAAACTGTGTATTGTACAGGGCATTCTTATTGAAAACAGGGAGACTGTCCCTAATGTTTGCTCCTGGATAAAAATAAAATTTTATCAATCAATTGGCACCACTTTTTTTTGTTCCATTGTAAAGCATGCAAATGCAGTGAAAAGATTTACACCAGCAATTCTTATGACATCTGCATATGTTGCCTCAGCCCAGACCACATCATGCAAGCTTCCCCGATTTGTAAGGGGTTTGACATAGCCACCCAGTGATGTGGAAAAGGAGCTCTAGGGAAGCACCTTTTAAAACAGAAGGTAGCCCACATGGAGAAGAATTCTGCCACGTTGCCGGCGCACTCCTCCGGGTCCAGTTATCCAAATCCCTGGAGAAGTCATCCAGGACCCATAAGCACAAACAGTGAGAGGAGAAAACCTCCCCAGTGTGCTCCAGGTCGCCCCTCCACACAGCAGGTACAGTCTGTACAGCCCTGTTGACCAGTCTGACAGCAACTCTGCTCGCCCCCCAGAGACTGTTGGAATGAACTTCCAGGTCGGGGCAGGCTGGGCCGAGGGCAGTAGCAGGCAGGGGTCGATCTTAACATTGTTTTATTAGCCCAAACACTAGTGCAGATTGACCAGGGCTAGTGCAGCTAACTCTCTACTAGCCCACCTTGACTAGTGCAGATTTTCATGGCTGTTAGTGAAGTTAAAAATGTCTCTACTTTAGCATTCTCTAGTCTTCATGCTAATCTCTCTGTGTTCCAGATGGCCAGGTGTGATTAACAGCTCATTAAGAGCTGCAATTATCTGGCAGTTCAAGAGAGGGATCCCACAAAAGACTCGATGTGAGTCATTATCACTCCGCTGTTAAGACTTTCAGCTAGTGTTCAGAGTGTGATCAAGGGTAGAGTGCTGTTAAGTCACTAGGTTCCAGTTTTCTGAATGTGTCTAACAATTTGTCCAATATTATTAAGACCAGTGCCCCTCATTTCTCTACATTTGAGTGTTTGTATCCAACATTTCAGTGACAAAATGCAAAGAGGTATACAGGATCGGCCCTGCAGGTGGTGGGTTTTATCCCAGCCTCACCATAACTTCCCTCTTCCCCTCCAAATCTCTGAACTCTGTTCTTTCCCTGGACACCACTGCAGACCAGACTCTGAAGTGACCATCCATAGCTGCTATTACTGGCAAGTGTAGGGGGTCCATCACTCTTCTAAATGGACCATGCCAAAAAACTTTGAAATTAACTCATCCCATCAGCCTAGCAGCTTTTGAATCTCTATATCTACATCACAATGAGGAGTCCTGTGCCTGTCTACCCTAAATAGTGACTCCTATAAGTCCAAGCACACTCTAATTACTATTATAATGTATGGTAGAATGCTGTTAACCTTAGGAAATCATCATTTCCTAAGGTTGTTAACCTATCGATGTGACGTAGAAATGTTGTTAACCTATCAATGCCCGTCACATCGATAAGGTTAACAATACTTGTCGGTCTGCGCGTAATGCGTTTTTTTTTTTTTTAACATGGGGACCGACGGATGAACGAGCGTTAGGGAAGGACTGAACGGCCGCGGACGGGACTACTTTTCAAAAAGTAAGCAGCCGTTTTACTTTTTACGTGGGACCATACACTATAAAAAAAAATGTATGGTCCCTCTATCGGCAACCGGTCACTGTTAACCGTCTCCAGGTTGCCGTGGTGACGTAAACCTCTCGAGCTTCAGCTCTCGAGGTTTACACGGCCGCCCTGGCAACCTCTCGACAGTTAGACCGGTTACCGACAGAGGACCATACGTTGTCCTCTATGTTAAAAGATTGATCACATCTGTAATCGACTGTTCCCTCTCCCCTTTTTCTACCCCTATATCTGTCCCTTCCACATTAATTTGACCCTGGTTCCAGCTCTAAATTCTCCATAACATATCACTATATAGCTTTTTATATTAGGTTTTATTTGTGTTCGGTGCACCTGATATGTATATTTCTTTACTTTTATGAAAAATTGTGTCCTACCCAAAACTAGCTGTATCTTCTGTTCCAAACATATACTACTGTCAATGCTACCTGCTGATACTTTGTATATACTGTGTTATTGTATCTCACTTTATTTGTATTATTACTATTTTTTTGTGTGTTGCATCCCATGTATATTGTCCCTTGTTAACAAACCCAGGTCCACCTCGAAAATGAGCTTGCTCAATGGTGGTTGCATGGTGAAATAAAGACTTTGATTGATTGATTGATTGATGCCAGCCATCACCATCCATACAGTTCCACCCTTATCCCATTCAGCATGTCCTTTCAGCCTAAAAACAAAGCTTTGGATCATGTGTGGTACACAACTAAACCTTGATAAAATACATAATTTGAAACCTTGAAATAGGCATTCCTGGGGTGCATAGATCATACTATATAGAAATAGTATAGTGTTATGCCTGTGTACTGTTTCTTCTGGGCTGATGAAAGGACAATGTTTAAGAAAAATCTGTTATTGTTGGGGCGGAGCATATTAAAATCAATGCTTTTACAATAAAAATCTCATAGTTTTCTATTTCCCAAGCTCCTTAGGTTTGTCTAGCCCCCACCCCAAAGAAATCTTAGATGTGCTCCTGGCTTACTTGAGACTGTACAAAAACTTTCAAAAGTGCAGGTCTCCAGCTGACTATAGGATCGGGACCGAGAGTATCTTTCTCTGCCTGACTCTGTTTATTGCCCTGTGGGTGGTGGTGACAGTGTGGTGAGGTGCATGATGATGTCAGCTATTGTGTGCACAGAGCTAGGACTGCTTGATTTAACATTTGCTGTTGTGATATCATCTCTCTGTTTGGTGTGGGGGGCAGAAAGAGGAAGAGAGGAGACTATGGTACAAAACAATGGGGGGGGCTCACTGTGATGGCACTGCAGTCTTTTTTTTCTGCTGGGGAGCTGGAAGCAATGTGGGAGCAGGATAAATGTGCAATAATCAGAATATTCCTTGGCTTTGCTTGCATTGTTTCCTGCATAAGTGATCAAAATTTACCATAATAATTAAGAGCTAGTGCAATCATCTGCAGGCTAGTGCAATTTTGAATCAACTTGCCCGCTGGCTAGTGCAAAAAAAAGTTAAGGTTGACCCTGGTAACAGGCCAGGTACAGCTGGTACGTCACCATTGATGTCAGGGGGCCTTGCCTCCTCTGGCAACTTCACTGGAGCACCGTCAACCACACGGGCACCAACGTCCAGGCAGTGCTATTGTCCTTCATGGACATGCTTCGACACCTATTGTCTCCTTCTCCTGTACCAAGAGGCCCATCAGCGGGGCCTGTAATTCAAATGCCCTCTGCTGCCTGGCATAGGCCGAATGTCATTCCTGTCATACCAAAAAAGGCAGACAAACTGTGTATGGCTCCCTGAGGGAAACCTTTCTTTGCTAGCCCACCTGAGGCAGACTCTGTAGTAATCAATGCTGCCCGTGATGGGTCAAGGGCACCAAAACACCTCAGCTCCCTTCCTCCATATAAAGAGTCTATGAAGTTGGATGTGCTAGGTAAGAGAACTTTCATCTCAGCCTCCCTGGGCTTCAGAATTGCCAACTGTCAGGCCCATATGGTGAAGAACCAGAATACACTCTAGAGAAAGGTCTAAGCAGCTGCTCAAGCCTTGTCAGAGAGCACACCCAAACAGGAACTTCTCAAAGCTCTCACAGCTAAGGATGATGCAACCAAATAGGAACTTCTCAAAGCTCTCACAGCTGGGGCTGATGTAGGATGACACCTACTTCATACAGCCTGTGATGTGTCTGATGGTTCGGCCAGGGCTGCTGCCTCAGAAATATGCCTAAGGAGGTACTCCTGGCTTAGGTTGGGAGGGTTTATGAATGACGTATAACAGTCCATTCTCACGTCCTCATTTAGAGGATACAAATTATTTAGCTTAGATGTCCAGGATATCCTCTTTAACCTCCAGGCCATGGGTAGGACCCTGAAGTCAGTACACACCCTCTATCATACCCAACCAAGGGGTAAATAGAGGATACCTTTTTTGCCTGGCTGGTGCAAGACACTGTCCTGCCACCAGACAACTAGGTAAAGGCAAGGAAGCAGTAGCCTTGCCTACCCCAGGTGCACACTCAAAAGCCTCTAGAGGTGATGGCATAGCAGTAGCCACCACAACTGGCTCTTTCTGCCTCCTTGTACAACCCTCAACCACCATTACCTCCAGGGGTCATTGTTGGGGGTCGTCTCTCCCTCCACCTAAATCAGTGGAAGGAGGTGACATCAGATACCTGGGTCCTAGAAATCATAGCACCAGTCGTACTCTGAAACATCTAGAAACGCCTCCAGATCATCCATCAGTGCCAGCATACTATCCTCCAGACTACATTCCTCTGCTCCTGGGGGAAGTGAACACTTTGCTTCAGATGAGGGCTATAGAACTTATGCCCTTGGAGCAAAGAAACACAGGGTTCTACTTTTCTTACTTCCTAGTTCCAAAATGGAAGAGAGAGACCTGCAGCCTATTCTAGATCTCAGGGACCTTAACTTTTTTATTGAGTACATAAAGTTCAGAATGGTCACTGTACAGGGCCTGCTCCCACTGCTGCAAGCAGGGAATTGAATATGTTCACTCGACACGAAGGATGCCTACCTTCATATTAAAATTTGCAAACCTCACAAAGTATTTGAGGTTCCTGTTTCAGGAGGAACACTACCAATTCAGAGTATTGCCCTTCAGCTTGTCCTCTGTGCAGCGGGTCTTTACCAAATGCTTGGCAGTGGTGGCAGCAGCCTTTCGCAGGGAAGGCTTATATATCTTTCTCTGCTTGGATGACTGGCTATTGAAAGCCCCTCCAAGGAGCAGCTCCTGCACATCCTAGCTTGAACAAAGCATATGTTTGCAGCTCTATGGGTTATGTCAGTATACCCAAGTCCGCCTTGACACCATGTCAGCAGCTGCCGTACATAGGAGCAGTTTTGGACACAGCCCAAGGCTTAGTTTTCCTGTCTCTGGACAGGGCAGAATGACTGATTGCACAGGCTGAAATATGAACATACGCGCATATGAAATTTGCCAACAGATAAAGGCCTAGTGGTCTATCAAGTCAGCTAAAATGTGCAGCTAGCACCCCTATTCTGCAGCTGCCCTTCCCTCCCTCCCACCCTTCCCTGTCCCAGCCCTTTTGAAGCAGTCCAGTGTTCTACTGGGTACCACTTCCGCCCGGTAATGCATGCCACCTAGTTACCACCCTCTCCATAAAAGTGTCTTGTCTCCTCATCTCCCTCCTGAATCTTCCTCCCGCCAGTCTCCTATCATGGCCCCAGGTGTCCCTCCCCTCTCTTACTTTCAACAGCACCTCCGTACCTATCTTGTTTATTCTTTTCACATACTTGAAGGTTTGTTGTAGCGCCCCTGTCCTTCTTCTCCTCCAGCGAATATATGTTCAACTCCCTCAGCCTCTTCTTGTGTGGTAAGTCCCCCAGCCCCTTGATCATCTTTGTCGCCCTGCGCTGCACCCCCTCCAGTATCTTAATGTCCCTCTTCAGATACTGGCCCCAGTACTGCACACAGTAGTCCAGGTGCGGTCTAACTAATGATCTATACAGTGGCAGAATCACCTCCCCCCTCCTCGAGGATATACCCCTTGCAATGCATCCCAGCATTTTGTTGGCCTTTGCAGCTGCCTTCCTGCATTGTGCGGAGTTGTTCATTGCCCCCGTAATGAGCACCCCTAGATCCTTTTCCTGTGTCTTGGCTAGCTGCGCTCCCCCCAGCTGGTAACTCCTCCTTGGGTTTTTGACCCCCAAAAATGCAGCACCTTGCACTTTTTGGCAGTGAATCCCAGTTGCCAGGTGTCCAACCAGGTTTCCAGCTTTGCCAGATCTTCCTGCAACCCCTGCCATCCCCTTAGGTCGTTCACCATCGCTCCCATCTTTGTGTCATCAGCAAACAGTCTGGTCTTGCTCTTTATACCCAATGATATGTCTGCAATGAATATCCCAAACACAACTGGTCCCAACACCAAGCAGAACACCACTCATCACTACCCTTGGGGATGAGAGCTTCCCACCCACAACCACCCTCTGTTGCCTTCCCGGAAGCCAGTTCCCTACCCATCTCACCAGCTTTGTACCTGCCCCTGTGCCTTCTAACTTACTTCCCAGCCTCCCATGTGGCACAGAGCTGAATGCCTTACTGAAGTCCAGGTGCACGACATCTACTGCATGGCCCCTGTCCAATTGCCTAGTTACCTAGTCATAGAACTCCATCAGGTTGGTTTGGCAGGATCTGCTACTTACAAAGCCATGCTGTCTGCTGTTCTGTAGTCCTTTGGCCTCCAGGAGGGCCACCAGTCTGTCCTTCAGGATGGTCTCCATCAGCTTACCTACAATGGATGTTAGGCTTACCAGTCTGTAGTTCCCCGGTTCATCCTTGGGGCCACTGTTGTGGAGGGGCACCACATGAGCCATCATTCAGTCCTGTGGTGCACACCCCTGAGTATAGTGAGGCATTAAATAGGTCTGCCAAAGGTCTCGCCAGGACTCTGCCAGCTCCTTCAGTACCCTGGGGTGGATACCATCTTGGCCTGGCGCCTTGTCCACCCTCAGTGTCCTCAAATCCTCCAGAAATCTGCTCTCTGTAATTTCCCCATTCGTCACCCCCTCTGTTTCTGCCCTCCTTCCCCCCCTTGGGTATCACCCCCCTCTTCTCCTTAGTAAATACCGAGCAGAAGTAATCGTTTAGCACTTCTGCCTTATCACCCCCTGCTTCCACCGAACCCCCCTCCTTCCTAATCCTTACTATATGGTCCTTACAGTTCCTTTTCTCCCTGATGTACCTGAAGAAGTCCTTCTTTCCGTTCTTCAAATCAAAACTTTATTTATATAGCACCTTTCAAATATCAAGGCGCTGTAAATTTTAAAACACAAATATAATAACCAGAATAAAAGCATATAAATTAATTAAGAACAATATGGGAAGGCTAATTAAAATATGTTTTTAGCATAGATTTAAAACTACTGATGGTCAGGCATTCTCTTAACCGGTGAGGTAGAGAATTCCACAGAGTTGGTGCTGCAAATGAAAAAGCACTGGCACCAGAGGTTTTCAAACTAACCCTGGAATCTCTAGCAGTCTCTCAACGGTGGATCGGAGACAATGATTTGGGGAGAAGAGAGTCGGGAGATCTTTCAGTTAGTTGGGTCCCTGTTCATGTAGGGCTTTAAAGGTAAGCAAGCCTATCTTACAGGTGATCCGCCACTGAAGCGGCAGCCAGTGCAGTCCATGCAGCACAGGCGTAATATGACTGATCCTAAAAGTACCAGTCAGAAACCTTGCCGCAGCATTCTGCACTAGCTGCAAGTGGTGGATATCAACCCCAGACAGCCCTAGGTAGAGGGCATTGCAGTAATCAAGACTGGTGCTGATGAAGGCATGGACCAGTGTTGGAAGGTCACATGGCATAACCAGGTGTTTCACCCAGGTGATATTCCTCAGATGGTAAAATGAGGGTTTAACCACGGCTGATGCCTGAGATTTCAGGGTCAAGCCGTCATCAAAAATAACACCCAGGTTTCGCACCTGATCTGAGGTAGTGAGCTGAACACCATCAAGCCACAGGCCCGACCATGCTCAGCCCCCTCCCCCCGGCTAATTCGGTCCATTACCAACACCCCAGTCTTATCTGGATTCTGTCTCAGTCAGCTAGAGCTCATCCAGTCTTTGATCTCAGAGAGGCAGTTGTTTAGCATGGAAATCGCATCAACCTGTCCGGGCATAAAGGACATATACAGCTGAGTATCATCTGCATAACAGTGAAAACTTAAGCTGTATCACCTAATGATGTCTCTCAGTGGCAGCTGATGGAGGCAGAGACAGTGGAGGGGTTCAAGAGGGGGTGGTACAGGTACAGGGGAAGGGTTCTGGAAGCAAAATCCAATGCAGCAAGAATATCTGGAACTGGGAAGGGAGAAGCCAGAGGAAGCGAGGGGGGCAGCAAGGTCAGCACCCAGTGTGGGGGCTGACCAAACGAGCAGACATGAAAGACCGTTAGGCCTATTCTGCTGGCATTTTAGTATGTTAGTATAAAATGCGAACAACATGGGTGCCAATATGGATCCCTGGGGTACACCGCAAGATGGGGAGGGTGTCAGAGAAATAAATTCCAGTAACCACCCTCTGAGACCTGCCCACGAAGAACGATCAAAACCATTTGAGGACTGTACTCGACAGTCCACAAAGGAACTGCAGGGACTCCAAAAGCACACCATGGTCCACAGTATCAAAAGCTGCTGAGAGATCGAGAAGGCCCAAGATGGTACGAGCCTTTTGATCTCTCGCCTTTAGGAAATCATTTAATGCCTCTTCCTAAATCCAGATTGGAGAGCTTCATAGACATTGTGAGTTGCAAGGTGATCGTCCAGTTGCAGTGCAACCACCTTCTCAATAACCTTCCCACAAAGGGAAGGTTAGAGACAGGCCGGTAGTTTTCTGGACAGTCGGGATCCAGGGAGGGCTTTTTCAGGAGTGGTCATATGACCACCTCCTTTAGGGAATCTGGAAAGATCCCCTCTCCAAAGATCTCCAGACAATTTCAGCTAGGATCGGGCAGATAATATCTAAACACGCTACTAAAGGGGAGGGAAGGGTCCGGATCCAAACTACAACTGGTTGGGTGCAAAGTCTGGACAATCTTCACAATGTCCACCCTTGTGCTGGATTTCAGTCCTTCCTTACCCATATCCAACGCAAACCATACTGAGTGGTGGTCACTCCCTGCCAGCGGTTCTTCCACCCTAAGTTCCCTCACAAACTCCCCATTTGCCAGCACGAGGTCATGGGTATTCCCTAACCTGATTGGTTCACTGACCATTTGCATGAGGAAGCTGTCCTGGAAGGCATCCAGCAGTACCTGCTACCTTCTATTCCTGGTTGTTGGGGCACTCCAATCCACTCCTGGCATGTTGAAGTCTCCCACTATCACCACACTACCCTTCTTGCAGGTCCTCCTGATCTGTCCTGCTAGTTCCCTGTCCACAACAGCCCGTATGTCACAGCCAGGACATCCCTTCAGCTCCTGGGCCTGATAGCAGTGGCCATGAGCATAGTACCTCTGGCCAGACTGCACAAGAGGATCCCTCAGTGAACCCTAAGAGTCCAATGGGACCAGCTCAGAGACTATCTAGAACAGAAGGTTTTAGTAACCTTTCCTGCATGCAAAGTGCTCAAGTGGAAGATGGAACCCAACAACCTGTTTAAAAGGGGTTCCATTCCTGATCCCTTCCCCTCACCAGATTTTAACTACAGATGCCTTGGGGTGGGCTGGGGGCACACTTAGGGCACCATCAGATGTAAGATACATGGACCACAGTGGAGAGCACTCTGCATATAAATCTTCTAAAAATGCGAGCTGTACTGTATGGCCTACAAGCCTTCCAGGCTTATTTGTCCCCAGGTCCTCTGTTAGTACAAATGGACAATGTTAGTGTGATGCATTACATCAGCAAGCAAGGGGGAACTCACTCTTACCCCACTGTGCAGGGAAGCGATGAGAGTCAGATATTGGGCTCTGGAATACAGTCTAGAACTGTCAACAGTACATGCTTCAGGCATCCAAGACATCTTGGCAGACAGGCTAAGCAGGTCACAGTCCAGAATGCACAAGTGGGAACTGCTGAGCTCAGTGGTAGAAGATCTGTTCGAGTGATGGGGTTGCCCAGAGTTGGGCCTTTTTGAGTCCCCACACAGTGCAAAACTGCCACTTTTATGCTCGCTTGCTTTAGGGCCTGGTGTTTTTTAGCAAGATGTCGGGTTCCTCTCTCGGAAGGGGAGGTTACTGTATGCCTTTCCTCCCCTTCCTCTAATTCAGAGGGTGCTACTCAAGCTCCAGATGGAGGGGACATCTCTGATCCTCATTGCTGTCCTATGGCCTCGACAGATCTGGTTCCCTGTACTACAATAGCGGCCGGTGGAACCACTAGTCCCCTACCCTTATGCCAAGGTCTACTGTCACTGGAATATGAAACCCTGGTCCATCTGAACCTCAAATCGCTTCACTGTCATGCATGGCTCCTGAAAACATAGCCATTTCCAGGTTTGGGGTTTCCTAATAGGTGGGTGAAGTCCTGGTGGCTGCCAGAAAGCCTTCAACCAGGTCTATTTGTTCCATGAAGTAGAAGCGGTTTGCTTTGTGGGCTGCTTCTCATCACTTAGATCTGTTTGCCATTCCAGTCAGTCAGGTTCTGGAGTATCTGCTGTCCTTGTCGGGTGCAGGCCTGCAAGTACTCCTCTATCAAAATGCACTTGGCTGACATTTCAGCTTTCATGTGCCTATAGATGGTCATATAGGCGCCCCAGCTGGAGATGGCCTCTATGTTCTCGAGAGGCATTCCATAGTTGAAGCCTTCTATCTGCAGTCCAGTCCCAGCATGGGACCCAAATTTTGTTTTGGAAAAGCTTACTTAGGCTTCTGTTGAGCCAGCTGTGAATTGTGGCTTACACTTTCTTTATCGGAAAGCGTTGTTTTTGGTTGCCATTACTTCTTGTCAAAGGATTTCAGAGCTAGAGGCTCTAGTGTGTGTGAGCCTCCTCACTTGGGTTTTCACAAAGACAGGATGTCTTTGCATATTAATCCCAAAGGTTTTTACCAAAGTTGGTGTCTGAGTTTACTTTAAATCAAACCATCCACCTGCCAGTTTATTTTCCTGAGCATGCCAATCCAGGGGAAGCATTGCTCCATACTTTACATGTACATAGAATACTCCGGTACTGTATACACCACATGAAGGACTGCAGGAAGTCTCCACAGCTTTTTGTTTCATTTACCCCTGGGAAAGAGGGTGCCCCAGTTTCTAAACAGTGCCTGTCTAAATTGTTGGCAAACTGTATTACTTTCTGTTATAGGAAGTACGGTAAGGAACTTCTTGGGGTTCTTTGTGGTCATTTAACCAGAGGCATGGCCACAATGCATCTGCTGCAGAAATCTGTGCAGCTGCCACCTGGAGTACTGTCCACACTTTTACTAAACACTACAGTCTGGATATTACCTCTTGAAAAAGGGCTGGCTTTGGCCTAGCTGTGCTCCAGGGCCTGCTTTTGTAGGCCTGTAGGCTCTAGCCACCCAGACTGTTTATGATCAGTACTGCTTGGTACTTGTTCCATAGGTGTGGCCTGATGAAAGAGATATCCTCGAAGAAGATAGAACAGCTATGTACTCACCATAACAGTAGATCATCAAGAGAATCTCTTTCATCTCTTTCATGCCATCATCCCACCCTCCTTCCCGCTTATATGATCTGGAGTTAGTGCTGTCTCCTTCTCCATGAAGATCTACCTGTTGTTCTCTGCCTTGCTTGGTGTGCAGAGCCCTAGGTTCTCTCCTGTTTCCCTACAGGGAGGTCCTCCAAGCATGATCTCTGGCAGGGAACCATTTATTATTACTGAATTTTGTTGACCCAGTAAGCCCACTGGGTCTAGAAGTCCCTTTTTCAGGGGTGACGGGGGGAGGATACAGATGGTAAGCAACTGAAATTGAACCGGATTAAGCTGTTGGTGGTATCTTTTTAATGAACGGGGGAAATTTGTCCAAGACACCGTGGAAATTCCCCTACTCTTTTTTGAAAAGTGTCATGGGATCTTTAGCATCCACCTGAACTACCACCAATCCAGGCAGATGGGACCTCGGTCTAACGTCTCATCCGAGAGACGGCACCTCAGAAGTGCAGCGCCCCCCCTCGTGCTGCACTACAGTGTCAGTATTGGGATATTAACCCAAGTGAGAGATGTGTGAACTAAACCCACAGCCCTCTGATCTCCCGGCCTCAGAGGCGAGTGTGCTACCTAGTGAGCCACTGACGGTTAAATGAGGGAAGGGCTGTGCACATTTATGTAGCAGCCAGCATCTGACGTCATCGTGGGTGGCCTCTGGTGGACTCCCTGCAAACATTTCCATGTGATCCTAGCGCCTACTGGCTAGAAGTTTTGTAGGTGTGGCCTGATGAGAGATTCTTTCTAAGATCTTCAGTTAGAGTGAGTACGTGACTGTTCTTTTTTTAATTCAGGTCAGGGTACTACATAAAAACATATACAGTGTCAGCAGAAAAAGGCCATTGGTTTATCCAGTCTGCCCTGCTATATGCCATTGTACCCCATGACATGTTGCCTAGATGGTTTTTTGCACCCAGCCTTAGCAATTTCCCACCCCAAGTAGCTGTTACGTCCTTAACTCTGCCCCAGCCATGCTTGAAACCATTAATGTTTTTTGTGCCCACCACCTCTGCTGACAGGCTGTTTCACAGATCAACCATTCTCTCTGTAAAATAGAACTTTGTCACATCCCCCATGAATCCCTCCACCCCCACCAGCTTCTAATCGTCTCCCCTTGTTTTTGACTCATTAGTCCTGTTGAATAATTCCTCAGAATTTACCGTTAATTCCTTTTAGGAGCTTGAAGATCTGGAAACGTAAAAACAAAATTTATTGGAAGGTGACCACTTCAGCCACCCAGACTACCCAGCTGTTCCCTCCCTTCTCTATCTCTGCAGACCCTAACTGGTCTCTGGCAACCCTTTCCTCCCTGCCTATTTACTAATATTCCCCATGTCTGTCCCATGCAAGCTTGAAGCCCCTCACTATTTTTGCCTCCTCCACTTCTGCCACCAGTCTGTTCCAGGCATCTGCCATCCTTTCAGTGAAGTAATACTTCATCAACCCTCTTTAATGTCCCTCCAGCTTCATTGCATGTCCCCTGGTCTCGGTTCCGTTTCTAGCTTGAAAGACTTCCCTTGAGCACCCTGTTTACCTCCATGAGGTACTTGTAGGTCTCTATCATGTCCGCCTCTTGCTCTCCTCTCTTAAAGGGAGTACTTGTTGAGATCCCTTGGTCTGTTTTTATAGGGCTTCTCTTGCAACCCCTGCACCATGTTAGGTGCCCTAGTCTGGCCTGTCACCACCTGACTATCCTTTCTCAGGTTCAGCCTCTAAAACTGGACACAGTACCAAAGCTGGGGTCTCACCAGTGACTGCAGTGGCAACACTACCGCCCTTCTTCTACTGGAGATATCTCTCCCTATTCACCCCAGCATCCCAATGGCCCTACCCACTGCTTTGTCACACTGCCCTGCCACTTTGAAATCATCAGTTATGATAACTACAAGATCCCTTTTCCACTTAGCGACTGTCAGTACCCCCTCCCCCCCATCCTATACATCACTCCTGGGTTCCTATGCCCTAGGTGCATGATTTTGTACTTTTTGGCATTTAATGCCAAATGCCATGCTCTTGACTACTTCTCAGGATTCGCAAGCTCCCAGCATGTTCTCTCTACTCCCTCCTGCGTGTCCACCCTATTACAGCTTTTGGTATCATCTGCAAAAAAGGTATGCCTTCCATTCTAGTTCTTCTGCAGTGTCACTTATGAAGACATTAAAGAGGATCGGTTCCAGTACTGAGCCCTGTAGCACCCTGCTGATCTCTCTCATCATTAGAGCGAGTGCTGTTAACCACCACCCTCTGTCACCTATACATTATTCAGGTTTTTAACCCAGTTCCCCACTTTAGATCCCACCCCTAGGCTGCTTAATTTCTTTTCTTTTATCAGTCACCTGTATGGCAAAGTGTTGAAGGTGTTGCTAAAGCCCATATAGGCCACATCCGCTGCCCTTACCTGATCTATTTCTCTGGCCACCCAGTAAAATAAGTCCACCTGAACTACCACCAATCCAGGCAGATGGGACCTCGGTTTAACGTCTCATCCGAAAGACGGCACCTCAGAAGTGCAGTGCCCTTTCCTGAATGTGTTGCATAATTTAGGGCAAGGTTAAAGCTGGAATGTACGGCATACTGTATATAGCATAAGGACTTCTATTGTATATACCTCTTGTATTATATATTCTTTTTCTTTGTTGTTCTACATTTTATATCTCCTGTCTATGTAATTGCGAACTGTATGTGTATGTGCCTCAGGACCTCCTTGTGAATGAGCTTGCTCAACGGAGTCTTTCCTGCAATAAACTTGAACTTGAACATTAGCTTCATCTAGCTAGCACAGTGGTTCTCAAATGGGGAGGCCCCAGATTGTTCCAGGGGAGGCCCAGTCAAGTCTGAGAATGTTCAGTATTTCAATTTTAAGTTTTGGCTGTTTTGTGTGAAAAAATAAAACAAATTAAACATGGATAATTGCAGGTGAATCTCTTTACTTATGCACAGATGTGTGACCAGGAAGTTCACATTGAGCCAAAGCTTGTTTATGGGTATGTATTTATATGTAAATTAATGCCTGGGGAAGGCATGCTGAGTCAAGGCTTATTTCTACAATAGGTATTTATATGCAAATTAGTGACTTGGAAAGGCACACTGAGTCAAGGGTCATCATTTCTATAGTAGGTATTTATATGTAAATTAGTGACTGGGAAAGGCACGGTGATCTGATGCATGTTTTCAGGTGTGACTTGAGGTAAGGGTACAGGCAGTTGCTTAACAACAGGGTAGGAGAGGGAGAGATGAAGTGGCTAGGTTTGGTTGTTCCAGATAGAGAGGAAACAGAGTAACAAGGGCCCAAGAGTCAGAAAAAAGGAGTGACAAGTATAACCTGGGGTGCCGGGTCAGGGGTGGGGAGCAATAAGTTGAATAAAAAGAGAATATACTCAGTCAACTTTATTAGTTTCACTTTATTTGTGGTGTAGTGTCACTGTGCAAAGTAGGATTTATTTTTTTCTATGGGGAGACCCAAGATTTTATTTTCCAAATTTGAAGGAGGCTCAAAATCTTTTTCACGGCTTGGGGGAGGCTCACTATCACAAAGTGTGAGAACTAATGACCTAGCATGAGCTCTCCACTGTGAATCCATACTGCCTGTGGTCTTCAGCCCATTGAATTCAAGGTACTCTACCAGCTTCTCCTTTAAGCAGGGTCTCCATTCATTTCTGCATCACTGAAGCGAGACTGACCAGCCTATAGTTGCTAGCCTTCTCCCTGCTGCTGCTGGTGTGTAGCGGGACCACATGTGCTCTTCTTTAGTCCTCTGAAACCACGCCTGCTTCCAGTGAACTATTGAATAAGGCCGTCAGTGTGCAGGTAGCTCCTTCCTGAGTTCCTTTAGTACCCTTGGGTGCATCCCATTCAGTCCCGTAATCTTGTCCACCTTCAGGACTCTCTCCTCTGAAAATGGGCTTGTGACCACCTTGCCACTCTCTTTTGTTCTTGCTGTCCCAGTGTGCCTAACATTCAGCTTCAGTGGTTGAACTGTTGCTCGGTCCTCTAGTGTGGCATGGCTCTGCTTGCTTGTGTATTTCCTCAAGATGGGAGACCTTATCTCTAGGGGGGTATTCTGTATTTATTTATAGTTAGCTTTCTATATGATAATATTGTGAAGGATATGTGGAACAGATCTTAGCCTGGCAGTTGACATTATCTGTCTCTGCTCCCCCCACTACATCATCAGCATTTTGAGCTCATTGATAGTAACATCACAAGTGACTGACCTGGCAACTACTGAGCGGCTGTTCCTAAGCAGCAGGGATGTCACAGTCGGTGAGATCACGATGCTGATGATGTAATGGGAGGTACAGAGCTAGACATGTCAGCTGCCAGGCAGAGTGCTGTTCCACACATCACACCTAGGAACATCAGTTAATCTTCTAATTAATCAAAAGTAAAAGAAAAAGTATCTCGGATATAGAGTAGCTGCCAGGCAGAGTGCTGTTCCACACTCCACACATCACACCTAGGAACATCAATTAATCTTCTAATTAATCAAAAGTAAAAGAAAAATTATCTCGGATATAGAAGGTGATTGACTGCCTTTTTTTAGCCCTGAACAGCTCCCTTTCATCCCTGCCCCTGCCCGGACCTCATCAACATTCCCTGGGGCTGACCCTCCCTTGTGTTCCTCCCTGTCTTACTCCCCCCTTACCCCATTACTTTGACTGTTTAAACTGTAGTGACACTGAACAACGTTTGGGAAGGGGGGGGGTGGGTCTGTTATTTCTAAGAGTGCATTCTGTTCATACAAGTTTGAGCTGTTTTAGGGCTCATGTTAGCAACTTTAAAATAAATGGGGCAGGTTTTGTATTTAGACAGTATAATAATGCATTTCTGCAGTACTTAAGGTAATAAGCTACCATGCAATGTTTTTCTTTTAAGGAGGGTTACAAGCTGGAGGGGGTCCTACAAAATGCTTGAAAATACTGTATGATTGGTTTTAGAGCACATCCCAGCTATAAGCTAAAGTCTAGCATATGTTTGGAGACTGTTTTTATTGTGATTGCTCTCTCACACTTGCAAGGTGCAGATATCCCATTTACAGAAGTCTATTTAAATGCATCTGAAATACCCTCATATCTACAAATCAGTTTACTTAGACTACCAAATCCTGCATACCTTGTTGTATCCTGTTCATTCTTGCATGTGACAGTCTGACATTAGAGGTATGCTTATTGCTTTACTTGGAACTCAAACTGAAAGTAAACAAAACAAAAAGAAATGTGGCTTCAAATTTCACAACTAACTTCTGCACTCGTCTTGATCATCAGCATTTCCCTTTGGGTGCATCATTCTTTCTAAAAGTAGAAATGTATTATCTTCTCCTTTGAAAAGGACTTGAGATGAGTGATCTTTTTCAGATCTTTTTTTGAGTTGTTGAAACATATATATATATATGTATATGTGTGTGTGTGTGTGTGTGTGTGTATGTGTATGTGTGTGTGTAAATTGAGGGATGGCAACAGATGGGACATTAATGTGTCCCTGAATAATTATTTTAAGGTAAGGAAGGGAGTTGGGGGTGGTGACTGATTTGGATGGGACTGGTGTATAAAACTGCCCAAGAAAACTCTGAAGAATTTTTTAGTGAAATGTTTAGAGGGTGAAGTTGCCATTTTACAGCAGCTTCAAATGTAACACAGAGCTACCAATTAGAATGCTAATACAGTATTTTGTTTGGTTTTGTTGATCAGAAAAGGAGGGCTAGGACACGCTTCCTGTTTTCAGCCTTGTCGCCGAGGGATGGGGATACAGATGCAAACTGACGATACTGGTCTACTGCAGGGTTAAGCTGCTGACGTTTGTTTTGTTTTTGTTTTGGTTTTTTTGACTGGAGGATATTTAGCCAGGTCACTGGGGAAGTTCCCTTTACTCATTTTAGGGAATGCCATGGGGTCTTTAATGTCTACCTGAACAACCACCAGAACAAGGAAGAGAGGACCTCGGTTTAATGTATCATTCAAAAGACAGACTTAATGGATGCTGAAGAGGAGCTTAAATCTATTTCAAAGTAACTATGTTCGGAAACAAAATGTATATAACTTAATGCTCTTCAATATCTATGCCATTACCTTTTGAGGAGTGGAGACGGGATATTCTGAACATTGCGTAAGCTCAGTGCAAATGTTTGCACTGCACTTGCCCTGGCTGTTGCTATATTTGGTCGGATGGCAAGCGGTGCTATCCGACTGAATATTGGGCCATTTTGGTGCAGCACTAAGTACAAATGCACTGCATCAACATGGACCTGAGCTGTATATAGCCCACAGCAAATAGCAGTGCCCTAAATGGGATAGTGCCAAGACCCCTCTGGGATATATTCAGCCCGAACATGCAGATGAGCTTGTGACAGGGTTGAATAAGGCCCTGCCCCATTTATTATGCAGAAAGAATTAAATGCAATGATCTGTTCTTTCCTCTCCTTTTCTGTCTCTTGTCTGTCTGGTTGTGCCAACCAGATGTTCTTGTGAGACCTAGGAACTGATCACTCTTGATGGTCTCATGATTCTCTGCCTCTCTCTATCTCTCTGCCTTCACTTGCTGTTTCTGTCTTTTCTTCCCCCTTGCATAGCTGCGGTTATAAAAATATATGTGAATCTTTGTGTGAAACTGTAAGTGATACTAGGATCCCTTTGTTTGAAATGTATATAGTTATACTGTTGAAATGATTGCAAAAAGCTATTTGGAATTTAGGGGGGTTAACCCAAGATGTAGTTTGAGCTACTTTGAGTTGTTTGCAAACTCTTTTACAGAGCTGTCAGCAGGGAACCAGCTTGGGACATTGTTCAATCTGCAAAGAAACTGGCAAGAACATTTTGTGAGAAACATGACATCCCTTAATGAGTTCCCAGGCAAAGACTTATAAAAAGAGCAGTAATATTTTTGCTAGAGAGTGAGAGACCGAGACTGAAACTTGGAATTAGAGATACCCTCAGATGAATGACTTTGTTTTCTCTGTTTCTACTGCCTTTGTAAATAGTTCTACTGAACCTTTTTTTTTTATTTTACTGTTATCGGTAATAATAAAAGGCTACCTGGAAATGTTGTAACTGCTGGTGAGCTTCCTATGCGTCCTGACCGTGCTTCAGTGACAGAGGTCATTGGGCATGCAAGGCACCAAGGAGCCATTTGCATGCCCATTATGGACTCATATGCATGGGGTGCAGATGCCCCTTAACGCCACTGCCACATAAGAAATGTAAGCCCTGGTGGTCTAGTGTGTCCCCACCACCTCCTGATAGCTTCTCCAATCAGTGTTATGTATGTTAAAGCTGTTTACAGTCCTCCCTGGTGTCCAGTGGCTCACCCCACCCTCACCCCCATTTTCCTGTTTCAGCTATATAAATCTGCCCTGATATCCTGTGGCGCCTCCCACCCCAGACTGCCTGTTTCAACTGTATAAGTATACCCTGGTGTCCAGTGGCTCCCCCAACTCCAATCACCTGTTGCAATTGTAAAAATATGCTCGGGGTGTCTAGTGACTCAGGCATTCCCTGCGATCACCCATTTTACACAAAGATATTCATTCCTTGATGGTCTAGTGATCCCACCCCCCGATCACCCATTTACAGTATTACAGCTAAGCATTGGTGGTCCAGTGTCCCCCCATGCGACCCACCCACCCACTCACATCCTACCTCCCAACACCCCCCCTCTTACTTGTGTGGCTGGCGTGCCTCCCAACTCGATATGGTGATGGCACAGCCCTCCTCTCACCTCCATGGCTGGCTTCCGTATGATCTGTCAGTGAGCATGTGTACAGCAGAAACAGCTAACCATATTAGCATGTGCACTTTCCTTTGAACATCGAGCCCTGTGTGTTTTGTTGCCATTTTGGTTCATCGTCTGTTAAGTGTTGTATATATGAAGCATGTCCATTTATATATGCTTTATGATTTCTGATTTTTGTAAAAATGTTTTTTATATTGTAAGTAACTTCTTCTGTATGTAGGCTGCAATAGTTCCATTATGAACTGAAGACATTAAGGGCGTGCACAAGGAACTGTGGTGCTGTCAAACAAAAAAAGTTAGCTACAAAACACAATAGTTTGGGCACTCACTCACCACCACATATTACACTGAACACCGAGAAAATATCATGTAAAAGAACTTTATTCCACGAAATACAAATGCCTAACGTATTTCTGGTCCATTACTTGACCCTTTCTCAAAGGCTTGGGGATGAGATATTCCGAAACACGTCAGGCATTTGTAGTTTATGGAATAAAGTTCTTGTATACAATATTTCCTCAGTGTTCAACGTAATATGTGGTGGTGAGTGCCCAAACTATTGTGTTTTGTAATAGTTCAATTATCCAAATAAAAATGAAATCAAATCGGGTGTGAGGTCAGCCTGCGGGTGCAGCGGTTGGATTTCAGTCTTGACGCCGCTGCACTCCGGGTTCAGGAGGAGCCCAGGTCATCGGGCGGTATGGTCGGGGGGAGAAGACTGCAGCGTCCCCCACGACAGCAGGCCTTCTCTGGGGAGGGGAGGGATGCAGTTCGGCATCTGCTGACTCCAGGCAGAGGCCGGGGGTTTCGCAGGACATCAGCGCCTAAAGTGCTAGGCTGGTCTCGGGTGGAAGTCTGGGGCTATGCAGGCACCAAGGGCTTTAGCAGCAAGGGGTAGGACGTCAGCGTTATCGCCATGACATCAGGGACTCGCGACGTCACTAGAAACCAGGAAAATGTCTACCATCCATGAGGAGACAGTTTCGAGAAGCTAGCCCTCATATGCAGCCACCTGCCTGGCCTTCCAGGGTCCGACGAAATGCAAGAGTGTTGGGGTGTAGGGGCCCCATCCTGTCCCTGCCTAGGGGTAAACCAAGGCTTTGTGGGGAACAAGCAATGGACCAGGTAAGGTGGTTTGCAGGGGTAGACTTTGTGATACTCCCAAGTATGCGGGGCTGGTGGGGTGTAGTGGGAGATTAAAAAAAAAAAAAGTTAAGTCGGGTGCCTTGTCCACACATTTTTTTTTTTTCATGTTTGCATAGCATTTAATTGCTTTCAGTTACCACACTCTTTTGGATCCTCTTGAGTTGCTGACTGACATTTGTGGCATTACTTTGTCTTAGAGCTTGCCTTTCCCAGCAATGGCAGTTTGTTCCTTTGGGCAGTATTTCATTGCCAGTTTTTTCCTTACCCCATATGTTCTGGTGTGCCACAGGGTTCCATATCAGAGCCTTTCTTTTTTGCAGCCACAGTGTTTGCTACGTCTCTATCTATAATGTTGTTCACAATCATGATATTGCCTTATTTTTAACAATTGTTTCTTAATTTCATATTAAATGTGATAATTAAGCAATAAGGCACAGCAGGGTGTAGTATATCATGAGATATTGTCACGCCTCAGCTGGTTGAGCATGAGGCCGTAGGCTGAGTGCGTCCAGCCAGTCGAGAAGTGACGATATCTCATAATATACCACACCCTGGAGTGCATTATTGCTGTTATGAACTGGACTAAAGGTTTTGAAAATGAAATATTGGAAAAAACAAACTTTTAAACCTTTTAACAATAGATTTTTATGCTAGTGTAGGAATACATTTAAGAAAAGTTCTAGCTCCCTGTGCTTGACAAAGCCTCTGGCTGCTAAAGTTGTTAGTCTCAATGTACGTATATTGCCTCTATGTTGTCTCATTCTGTGTACACTGCCGCTATGTCGTATCTCAATGTCTGACGTGGAACCTTTGTAAAAGAGCCTGGGCTGAAATGTGTTATCCGAAATCCAAATAAATAAAAAAGAAGAGACAGCAGGAGGCACTGTTGTAGTTGGAGCTGGCAGGAGAGGTGAAGGTATTGTGGTGGTGTGACATGTGAACTCTGTTCCTGTTTGCTGTCTCCGAGTGCTGTCTTTACATTTGTTGTCATTAGGAGGGAATAATTCACTTTGTGTTCTTTTTTTTTTTTTGGTAGCATCTTTATCAGTTGGTAATTATAGTACAGTATTGACGTAAACTAGTAGTAGCGGGCCAGTCTTTGACCATCCGTTGCCATTGCTGTGTGATGAGTTCCAGGATGCAGCCTCAGTCACTCAACAGAAGTTTCTAAGTAAGCCTGTAAGGTCGGGTACATGGTGTACGAGTCTGTGTGAATGAGCAGATTTTTGAGAGTTTGAAGCTGCTTTCTTTTTTTTTATCTGTTAAAGGCCATGTGATGGGCAAATAAGGGTATGGGTGTGCGAATGGCAGTGAGGGAGAAGCTGCTTCTATTGAGCGGAGCTTCAGTGTGGCTGTATTTGTTGCCGTTGTGAGTGAGGAGGCTGGTGGCCGGAGGACATTGTTAGTTGAGTGGTGGTCTTCCTTTGGCATAATCGGCACAGAAAAGTATATTTATAAAACACATGTTTAAAATGGTCCCCGTTAAAGTCTATGGAGCGTGTTCCCGTGCTGTTCATGTAGTGAAGTCACTAAACGTGCTTACGTGGGGGCGTGTCGGCAAACCAGGAACTCTGTCTGTTTTAGAAGTCGACGGTAGATGTGAAAATTACACGCATTTTTAAAAAAACAAATATGTACAGAAATAAATGAAAATTCTTTGGGCACTCTATTTCAGAGCAGGTAAGCTGCCGTATATGTTGGGGAAGGGGAGCACTTCGTAACTGCAAACCTGCTCTTTAAGTACCTGTGTGCAATGTGATCTGATTTTGAAACACCCGCCCTGATCTTCAGGTTGCCGAGCCACCCGTGGCCATCTCGTGTACACCAAGAAGCTTCTGACACACAAGGTATGCTAATGAAGACTACTAACTCAGTAATTGATTGGTAGCCCTCATTAGCATACTCTGCACAGGATGGCCGTGGGCACCTCAGTGACATGACAGTCGAGGCAGGTGTTTCAAAATCAGATAACACTGGACACAAGAAATTCATTTCACTTTAATGCTAAAAGCCCTAATCAACTGCTGCCCTTTTTTTTTTATTATTATTATTATTATGTAGCATTTCACTTTAAGGAAGGATAAGGGATAAAGTTAAACCAACAACCATCCTTAAGCAGAGCCTTTAGTTCCAAAACATTCATATAATTACCATCTTTATAAGATCGTTCCATATGTTAATGCCACATGATCTTAATTTGGCAGCTAAATTCTTATGTAACACATCTTTAGGAGCATTTAGCCAAGGTAGGTTATTACTACTAACTTTTTTTAATTGCCTGCTTCAGACTTATTTGAAAAAAGGGGTCTTAACCAGATCATCATATTTATTTATGAATAATACATTAACCTAAAGTTACAACCCCCACCCTTCATAATCTTTTGCAGTAAAGAATGTTTTTTTACTCTCAAAAAATGCCCAATCTCATCCAGATACAAGGGTTTGGCTTAAACAATAGGTTTAAGGGTCAGAACAACCATAACCTCCCTTATTTCTTGGAATTACTAAATGGGTCCACACTATACGAGGTTTACCCCCCTCTCCAGAGACATTTATTGAAAGGATACTTTAAATCAAGAAACCACTTATAGTTTGGACATCCCAGCAGTGCCTATACAACACGAGTACAACACAGGAAAACCATCCTCTTTATAACCTAAATCCTACCTCAAAGGGGCAAGGATACAGTCTGCCAGTTCTTCAGTTTGTTCCTTATTTTCTCTTTGGCAGTCCCACAATTGAGTTTTATATTTTGTTCAATCGTATGTGTTAGAATTACTCCAAATCTTTTATTTGGCACGCTTTTTTTTTTTTTTTTTTTTTTTTAAATAGCTACATTTCATAGCTACATTTCTTGGAATGCTCTTTCCTTGTCCCCTCTGGAGAGCTGTATCAATATAGACCTAGAGTGATTTACCTTGTAACCAAAAAAAAAAAACAGAAGCAAATCTATTTCCTGACGTAAAGCTGGTGTAGACTGGTTTAAATGTTTAAAGATCATGTGCAAAACCTCTGCATAAATTTAGATTTTCTACATTTTGTGAGTCCCTTGCATGGTATAAACAAATCCACTGTGTTGTTTTCTGGTCGTTGCTGCTCGTACAGTTCGTAAGATTATTTTCCTGACACCTATTGCAGGTTACGTTCTGGCTTAGTTTTGTATTTCCCCCTGTAATGTCTATAGGACTTCTAGCGTGTTGACATCATTTGATGTTCAAGTAGGACTGCGGCTGGGTATTGACACTAGTGCTGAGTGGACCATTCACTTTTCCTTCTTTAGGAACTGAAGCTACTTTAAAATGTTCCCTGGAGTACAGTGCCAGCTCCATCCCACTTCAGAATTTACCCGTTAGGTTAAAAGTAAACTCGCCTGCAGTAGACGCATCTGTAGTCTCTGTTCTCTCCTCCATGGGATACTTTAGCATGCTACTCCTCTAAAGAGGATAATATAGCAGACTTTATCCTGAATCTGGTGAAGTGATTCATTATTGAAAACAAGTACTACAAACTGCTAATAAGCGCATTTGAAAATGTGGACCATGGCTCGGTGGATGTGCAAGAGCTGCACTACAAACCTCTAAATAAGCATTTGAAAACGTGGACCATGGCTCGGCGCATGTGCAAGAGCTGCACTACAAACCTCTAAATAAGCATTTGAAAACGTGGACCATGGCTCGGCGCATGTGCAAGAGCTGCACTACAAACCTCTAAATAAGCATTTGAAAACGTGGACCATGGCTCGGCGCATGTGCAAGAGCTGCACTACAAACCTCTAAATAAGCATTTGAAAACGTGGACCATGGCTCGGCGCATGTTCAACAGCATCAACACTCTTGCACATGTGCCAAGCCATGGCTCCACTTTTTCAGATGCTTATTTGAAGGTTTGCAGTGCGTGTTCTCAGTAATGAATTGCTTTGCTGGATCAAGGGCGTAGCCAGGTGGGGTTTCTGGGTGCTTGAACCCCCCCGCTGCCAAATTGTCCAGTGCAAAAAAATTAACATATTTAAATTCTCCCGAAGCGCCAGTGATAATGATATGTCCCCCGAGATTTACTTACAGACAGTCACATCATTCGGGATGCCACCACCAGGACCTGCCACTCAGAGCTGTAAATCTCAAGCTGCAGCTTGAAGTTGCCATTTAAACTTCAAAGTGCGAGCGGGGCTGCTCTGTCGGGAGGTGGGGCAGGGAGACTTCGGCTGATGAATATGCATGAGTGCCCTGCCTCCCGCACTGCCGAGAATACATGACGGAGACTCGGTTCTGCATCACATGACTGCATTTGGAGTGCCATGTGATGCAGATGCCGCCAAGGAGAAGCATAGATCACTGCACTGACTTTCCTTCGTCAGGTCTGAGAGGCTGGAAAGTGTCTCTGGCTATGGTGCAATAGGGCTCAACACGGATTTTTGGAGAGTGGGTCGCTCAATAAACATCTCCATCTCCTGTGGCAGTTTGTGACTATTGGGACTCAGGGTCTAGGGTGGGCAGCAGCAATTAATTTAATCTGAGAGGCAGGGAAGAGGCTGACTGATCATCTGTGGCCTGGGTGAGGGTAGCAAACTGGCAGGCAAGCCAGAACACTCGGGTCATGTCATAGAGATTGTCCTAAGGTAGCTGCAGGCAAGTTAGACAAGCTGGGGCAAATTAAAAGACAGATTTTGATATGGGGGCTCCTCTGGCTCAATCATAATAATATGGCTTAAGTGGCCTGGAGATTAAACAAGGCTAGTATTTCTGGTCACATCACTGCCATTAAACAAACAATAGCTGATCTTAAGTGTGTGGCTGGTTCATTTTAGCACAGCTAAATGGACACACAACTCATGCTTCATGGAAGCTGGCTATCTGGTCTCAAATGAGACTGCATATTAAAACAACAACACAGTCATGGCTGATCTGTGAGCTGTGTGCAGTAGTGTTGTCTTATAATGGAATGATTAATGATGAAAATGATAATCTGAGGCTCTGAGGGGAGGAAAAAGTCTGTCTCCTGGTTCAGTATGAAGTTAGCCAGTGGGTGCACTGCAAATAAATGTAAATGAAAGAAAGGTTACCTATTCTGGTGGTTGGAGAAAAGAAACCTCGAGTTCTTCTGAAATACCTGGGACTGCAGGGATGGATGAGACTGAAAATTCGAGTTTTGATGCATTTTGTAACCCAACAGTTGTCACCTAAAATGCACGAAACTGCACCATTTAACTCCTAAATTTTCCAGGGGGGGGCATGCTCCTGGACCCCCTTAGAAGTGTTTGGGAAACCCCCCAACTACCAAATCCTGGCTACGCCCCTGCCGAGTTCATCTGAAATACCTGGGACTGCAGGGATGGATGAGACTGAAAATTTGAGTTTTGATGCATTTTGTAACTCAATAGTTGTCACCTAAAATGCACGAAACTGCACCATTTAACTCCTAAATTTTCAAAATTTTCTGGGGAGGGCATTCCCCTGGACCCCCTTAGAAGTGTTTGGGAAACCTCCTACTACCAAATCCTGGCTACGCCCCTGTGGATTCAGGATAAAGTCTGCTATATGAACCGATTATTTATCTAATAGTGGTCCAGAAATACATATGCTGTGCAACTGTGAATTTCCGTCACACCGGGTACCATATTGTATAGTGGCGCATCCATTTTTAGAGTGGGAGTGTGCTGAGGCATTCCATAGAGAAGTGAACAGGCAAACGCTTGGGCACAAGGAATAGGGTATTATGTAGCTTTACAACAAATCATGAGAGAAACTATTTATAATTCAAGGAGACCGTGTCAAAACAGTATATTGTCTATGTCATAAAGGTTCGGGAGACCCGCACAGACTGCATTAGCTTTAAAGTCACTATGACACATTAACGCTCTCCTGACACCCCTCCACCCAACACTTACAACAAAACATTTTGAAAGTAAACACTGTTATATTTAAATAAATGCTGAAAGGAAGGGTACTATCAGGTCTTTAATTACAAAGACTGTAGCCTTAAACTAATGCTAATTAGAGCAAGAAATCCAAGGACAGAAGCTCTCATATTGGCACTTTTTTTCTTGCACAACCCCCAATGACTTCATAATGCTGTTGACATCCTTAGTACTGTGTGGCTTAGCATGTGTGCAGGTCGAGGGTAGCACAACTAAACAGAGCAACAAAATGGAGTGAAATAAAAACAATGACAGAGTATGTATCCGTGCTCAAATTCCTACAGGTAAAGTTAGGTAAGAGTAAAGATAAAGATGTCAAATTCTGCACTGAAAGAAAAACAGTTGTACATAAGATACATATAATGGGGCCGGCCCGGTGGCACTGAGGGCTGAGGCACCTGCCTTACTTCGCACCACGCTGGTGACCCAGGTTTGGGAATGAGCCCGGGGAGCCGGGGGTCAGTCTGGGAGGAGAGGATTGAGCGTCGAACTGATTGCTCTCCTCTCCTGGGAGGGAGGGGGGTCCTTGTCCCGCAATACTAGTGGCGCCCACTGGAGATTGGGGGCACAACAGTTGGACCATGCAAGAGGGGCGATGTCAAGTGGCCGACCTGCGGACGCAGATGGGAACGTGCACGTCACGCACTGGACAGTACTGTACGTCCTATGTCAGGGAAGGGGGAGGAACAAGGAAAATTCCCCAGCGCAGGGAAGGCAAAGATGGATGCCCAGTGGCCAAGCCCACATACCCAGTGCCAGTCCCGAACCCCAGTTTGACTCTCCGTAGTCTTCTTCCTCCTCCTCCTATAAGGGCCGGCAGGAGGGGGGGACCCAGCATACCCGATTTCTCGATCGGGGTAAGGGTTCAGGTGGGCGGTGGAGGCAAGGACATAGTGGGTCCACTGGAGAGATGCCCCAGTGTCGGTGTCAAGGCTAGAGATAAAACAGTCAACAGCAACAACAACAACAAAAAAAAGATGCATATAATCTATAATAAGTAGTATTTAAAGAAACATAACCATTTATGCAAGTGATGTGTGTATATTATGTCGAATGTCTCAATAAAAAGAAAATAAAAAAGGAATGAAATAAAAAGCATTATATTTATCTGTTCTACAGAAAATGACACCCAAATTGTAAGGGTACTTTGTATTGATTTCTGAAGTCTTAGTAAAAAAAGCAGTGTGTTGCACATGATCTTTAATAATAAGCAACGTATCATCTGCATGGACGCTATGCTTCCAAATTCTCCATCAGTTCCAGCTCCAGATATTGCTGGATTATCTCTTCTGGCCTGTAACAGGGGTTCCAAGCATGATATAAGTAATGCTGCTGTTTTATCTTTTCATGTGAATGGCATACACATGACTGTCTTTCTAACCTGATCCCATAGTCTTCTTCCTGGCTTATCTTGTTTGGCTGATATTGAGTCCTGACTGCTCTCCAGATTTTCCTCTGGGATCTCTCTTTCATCAGGTCACATTTATAGAACTGCCTCCATAGGCGCCAGGATCACACGGCCTGATAAGAGATTCTCTCGAAGATCTGCTGTTACGGTAAGTTCTTATGTGACTCTTCTTGGCAGGATGGTGGTTATGTTGATTGGCTCCTTCCCAGCATCTTTTTCCCAGTAATGTTCTGTATTGGCATGTCTCACCAGATAAAACATGTAAGGAAGAAGAAATGGCAGACCGGCAGTGTCTTCCTTTTTTTTGTTGTTTGTCTATTTACTGTACTTTATGCCCCCTTAATTCTCAGCCTGCCCTGTCAGCCTCTCTGTCTGAGCCCCGTCACCTGCTGTCCCTGGAACATACCTTCAAACCCTACAGTACCCCACGATTTGCCCCACAGTGGAGTGGCACAAAGAGGCTCTCTGAATGTGAAATGGTGCCATGCAACTCCTGCTCAGTTTACCTTTGGGCTAACATAATAGATGGAATATTAAGGCACACCAGTTAGAAATATTTTATTGACTTAAAAGCCTAATCTGGGGTGTTTCCCCTTGAGGCTTTATTTTCAGAGATTTGTGTTTTCCTCAGAATTTAGATAGCTAAACACCCAAACGCATCATTTATTATAAATGCTCGTCAGTAATTGTATTAAGCAAGACATGGGTGGGTGTGTGTAAACCAGAATTTTATACACACCTTATATATTCAGGGAAGGCCAGAGTCAAATGGTTTTGCTTGGACTTAAACTGGCTTAGAGTTCCAAAGGATCAGGGGATGAAACTGCTTGAGTGTTTGTGGGCATCAAAATTCTTGAAGGATACAGTGAGATTTATACAAGACAAGGTGTGATAAAGCCAGCCCAGTGGCGTGGAGGGCTGAGGCTTTAAATGCCTTACCTCCTGCTGCCCAGCGACCCGTGTTTGGAAATGAACACAGGTTGTGAGCGGTTGGTAGGGTGGGAGAGGACTGAGCACGCCAGGGACTGCTTTCCTCTCCTGGGGAGGGGTGGCCAGCTGACTTGGCCTTTGACTGCCACCCGGTGGAAGCATGGTGGTAGTGTAGGCAGAGAGTGACTCAAAGGGAAGGGGGGACTGCGGTTATGCAGTGTGCTCACCTCCATAGGCACATCCTGAAATGCGGCCGCAGCAAGGGCACCTGGAAGAAAATGGAAAAGGTACCCAAAGGCAGACCACTGCTCTGTGCACCTCTCCGGGCCCACGCTGCCACCCGAGCAACTCTGGATTATGGAGTGGGAGGAGTGCAGCCCTCCCTTTCCAACCTTGCCACAGGGGGGAAGCTGTGGGGGACTTACTGCAGGTAGGTCCACGGGAGGTGGATGCTGGCCAGGTGGAGGGGGAACAGATGTGGGGTCTCCAGAGGGGTAAAAAGCTATATGGAAGACAAGGTGTGATATGATTACAGCAACAGTTATTTTGTTTTCCACTTTCAGTAAGAGAAAGAAATCTGATTTAAAAAAACAAAACAAAAAAAACTGCTACCTCTGCAAATTCTACATGTAGCCCTCCTGCTCTCTGGGATGGCACTAATCTTTGACATGCTAGTTATTAAATATGGCTTAGTTGTTCTGGCCTTTGGGTGGATGGCCCTGGGTGCATAGATGTAATACTTCTTGGGGTTTTAAATGGTATGCTGTGCCTCGACCACCTAGACTCCTTTCACTGGAATGACCCAGTGGTGTTGCACCATGAAACACGGCACTGTGCTTACAGTAGTTCTTTGCTTTGTACCCTAGAGGGCAGAGACCCTGTCACAAGCTTAACGGGTATTGGTGTCTTCTGTCTGGCTGGGCACTCTCTACTTACAGTTCCCTTTTTACTTTTAAATCTTTAGTACATCTCTTAGCATCATTGAATCTCTGTTTGCAGCATTAGGCTTCAATATGCAGGAGAAACAGGCTTCAGGTTGCAGTGAAACGAGGACGGATTTATTTACAGGTGTAATCACTGTGCAGATGTTACATGGGCGCCATAAGTAATAATGTATGACATACCCTCTCTCTGTAAGGAGCATGGCTAGCCCTGAACCTGAGAATTACCACTGCCTGTTAGGGGTAACCACAAATGTCGCTTCCGAACCCCTCTCTCTGGCTCGGGCAGACACAGAATCCTTTTTACTATCTGTATGTCTAGATGGGGAAATTAAGAATAACCACACCCATTAGGGGCTACAGCTTGCAGCTCCTGTTGGGAACCCAGAGGCCCTTAGTGGGACATGAGCCCTGATACAGTGCAGAGATCAAGCATTTCTGTACTTGTTTTGTAGTAGATTCTAGCTTTGACATTTTGCTGTCTGTTCGGTAGACTGAATTACACAGATTCCTTTTTGTTTGTACTCATTCAGGAATATGGGCCATCTTTATCTCACAGCCCAGATATCATTACTCTTGTTCTGAACTTTCATAGATGTATAATAGATAACTACATGGACACATGTCTACAATAGGAGTACCTTTACATGGCACTGTTGGCACCCAGTTCCTTCTCATATTCTTGGTTCACCCAACCCTGGATATCTGGTTTTAGATGTTCTGTGAGTAACAGGAGTCTATTATTTTGCAGAGTTTCTCTGTGAACACATGTAGTAACCTCAGGATCCATGTCTGCTTTATCACTACCCAGGCAATTAGGCATGTACCTCAAGATTTATTTTTCCATTTAGGTTTTTGTCGCCTTGCGTCCCTCACTGCCCCCTTCTGACTGATCCCTCCCAGCCCCGTCACCATGGTATCTCCAGGACTTACCCCGAGTTCTTGCCCAGATGTGGAGCCTGAGGAGGGTCGGTCACATCCGCCGCCAGGGTTTTTCCTTCCCATTGCTGGGTGCACCCCTGACATGTGCATGGAGGCGCGCACATGTCCGCAAAAGTCCTACAGCACCTTCCCAACTTTGGCATCCTGCAGACCCACACTGCCCACAGGCCTCCAACCGAGGGCAGACATTCCACGGGAACGCCAGTCCTCCCTCTCTCCCCAGGAGAGGAGAGCAGTCATTCGGACACTCGATCCTCCCCCTCCTCAGCCGGCCCCTGGTGGCCCGCTTGCACTGCGAACATGGATCATCAGCATGGCAGGAGGTAAGGCACGGATGCCTCAGCCCTCCATGCCACTGGGCCGGCTTGTACCCCAAGATTTAAACTCACAGTCCTCTTAACAGGCACCACTGTACCACTCATGTATAGCATGATTCTGGGCTTTTGGGATCTGGGGAGAGACTTGTATACCAGGATTATGTTGGGTTTAGTTTCTCACTGAAGCATGCATCCATACAGACAGAAACCCCTTATGAGGGAATCTGCACTACAACTCCATCACTTTACTGTTGTGGTGTTTTCCTTGCAGGGCCCAGCAACCACAGACTGGACCAGACTAGAGACCTGTGCACATACTTATCAGACTCTTGCCCAAGTGTCAGACTCTTACCCAGGCTGGTCCCATGCAGCCAGTAGCAGCCACCGCCTCGGGCGGCTTATGAAGCTCTAAGGGCTCTACAAGGATGCCTTCTCACTCAGAACTCCAAACCTTTAAAACGCCTACAGCTTTTTCTGGGCCTCCCATTTTTTACTCTCGGCAGCCATGGCAACCCATTTCCTGATGAGGGCCCTGTTTACTTTTTTTTCCAGAAAAAGTGCAGACTATCCTGAAACTGACACTCTGCCTTGTTTGTACAAAACATTAAACCCCACTTGCCTGAAGGGGGTTACATAGCAACTGATGAACAATTATAAAATGTGTTATTGTTCCCAATTAAAAAAAAAATGATATCTAAGGGGTTGTCAGTGTTCCTTTAACTTCTGTAATAATGGTTGTATTTGCTGTTCCTGTGTTCATTTGCTTCGTGTTCGGTGCATGTATTATGAATGATGTTATGTAAACTAGTGCTATAGGTGGTGCCTTTGGAAATCCAAAGACCCAAAATAGAAAACTAATTGATATTTACCATCCTAGAACTGTCTAAAGCCTCAGTTTCTCTGCCATCTGGGGCCTCTCAGTTGCTTAGCTAACGCATTTTACAAAGATCTATTCAGTGCCAGTTGTTTTATTTACGGGCTGTACCTTTTAGAGGCACAGTTGGTTAAAAATATTCTGTGACTGAGCGGTATAGAACCCAATCACAGTGTGTGAGTTGTGTGTGAATATTTCTACCTGTACAGATTAGATTCAATTAAATTATCCCTGGTGGTAAACTCCGGTCACACACGCATGTTGGTGTGAAATAATGAAGGATGAGCTAGATTGCTTACAGAAGCCCAAGACTGACTGTAATTAACAGGTAACTGATGGCAGTAATTACTATGGAGGCATAAGGCGTGGGCTGTGGCAGGATTGTATATGTGCACTGTATTGTAAATATGAATGACAGATTTTTCAGCGTTCTCCTTTCATAAGAGTGGGTATGTGCTAGAAAGGCTTTTATGACAGCTGCAAGCAAATAAGAAAAACAATAAATAATGCCAGGTTGTGTTTGGAACAATATTTTTCAAAATTATTTGTTTACCTACCTCTAAGCCACTTTATTCTTATTCTCTGCATTTGTTTTACTGTCGTAATGAAAACAAAACTCATAACGAAGGCTAATATAAGACTTCCGAGTTATAGAAAGAATCTAGCAAGCGATTACACCCAACTACTGTGGGTGTCCAGTCATATGGAAATATACAGATGCCTTGGATGTATTGTAATGCTTGAGACCACGCCGAGTACTTTCTGTCACCCAAGAAGTTTGTATATTTTTGCATGACTGGACACCCTGTAGGGTGTTATTGCATTTATGAAAAAATCCTGAAAGGTTACAAATAATGATTAATCAGCTGCAAGAGGCAAGCTGCCCTGTTAATACTGCAATAACCGGACACCATGTGACAGATCTCAGCCAAGCAGATTGTTTAGTTTTTTCCATATAATAGTGGTACAGTAGTACCACTGTGGTTAAAGTTGAGAAGGCATTTCTATGTTAAACCCTTATTTTTTTACACATTAATAACACAATCATCCCTGGACGGAATAATCTGAAAGTTAGCATGCACAAAGTTGGCCCAGAATCTGGTAGAGGTAGCGCCTGTGTATTAAAGTTGAGTAGGTAGTTTAATATGAATACCCAATTTTTGCACATTAATAACGCACAGCCCCCCGACCAATTAGGTTGAGATTTGGCATGCATGGAGGCATTGTCAGGGTTTCTAGATTCTATAAATTTGATAACTATCAGTTCAGTGGTTTAAAGTTTTAGAAAGTTGAAAACAATATGTAAATTAAAACCTGTTTTGCTCTCTGATAGTGCACAAAATCTGCGAGTTGAAACCTGAAACTTTCATGTTTGTTAGAGTTTGGCCCAAGGAAGATTCTTTGATAGGTGGTTATTCTGAAAAATGTGTAGTTTTTGCATTATTTGTAAAAGTAACATCTGTTTTTGCACATGCATAGTTCAAAAAATGAAAATGCTAAGGATAACTGAAATTTTGTGAAATTGGTGTGAATTTGTGCTGTAGTTTCTGGTTTGTTAGCATTTAGCTCAAGGATAATTCTTTGATAGGTGGCACTGAAAAATGAAGAGTTTCAATTATTAGAGAGATTCACTAAGTTAAATGAATGGAGATTTGCACCACATATTTTGGTGGCTTACCTCTACGAAATGCTGCTGATATGTCACAAACCCACTCAGCAGGTCAGGCCCTCTACTCCCAAAGTGCCAACCTCTGAGGGTAGTCTTGTGAACAGTGTAACAGACAAGGTAACCCTCTTGTCTGTTTTTGTGAGTTCAGATTAACCTTTGGTCTCTAGTTCTGGAGGGATTCAAACTGTTAACCTCTCATTAGCATACCCAATGCACAGGCTCAGATATATATCTGTCTTCGGGGGGCCAGATATCTTTGCCTACGGGCACCCAACCAGGTATACAGAGATGAACCCTTTAAAACTTTAACAAAGACCTCAGAGTTAACGCTTCTCTTTCCAGTTTGGTACCACCATTCAAGCTTATGTCTATTGTCTGCTATAACCATGTACTTTTCTTACAAAATAAAAAGAAGTCCAAGCCAGACCAAGTAAGTTCTAAAAAGAATTTTTCTGAAATAGTTAAATATATGTGAAACACAAAATACAGAACTCTTGTAACAAAAGACATACAAATCTTTTAAAAAGAAACAAGATTTAAACAGTGCAAATTCCTACTACAGTACTTAGTCTCTAAATACATCCGTAAGTGCTCACCGATCTTGCTTGGTCAGAGTCTAGGTAAAAATGGTGTCTGTAAAACAAAAATTATTCCTTAAAACTGTATTGGCCAACCCCTTTTTGGTGAGGTCGGCTAGCTCCTCCTCTGTCAGATTATGTATAAAAAATATATTATCTTATACAACCACAGGATGTATTTTCCAAAGTATTACATTCTGCAATCCTCAGCATAACTCATGTTTCTAATGACATCTCTTTTGATCCATGCTGCATCCTCCTCACACAGGCTTCATATGAGCATTTACAACCTCGCACTAATACCTCACAACCTGCTTTTCTTCCTCTGGAAGCGTTATAAAATGGATATGCTGAACTCAAGCTTCTTAACCCTATAATTAGCTTCAGGCTTTTCCACGTAACACATTCTCTAAAATCTTTGTGTATAATCTCACATGCTGTGTCAGCATTTTCTCATGGCATCCATCCTTCAGCTGAAACCGGGGCGAGTGAGATTATTCTAAGGGCAATGGCATTTTTAACAGGCACTTCAATACTACATTTCCATTATTTTAAGAAATAAAAATGATACAGCACTCAGAACATGGCTGTCTACGTCACAACATATATTTGACCACAAAATGTCCAATAGTTTAGATGTTGGAGCGCTCATAAAATTTCCCCCACTGGGTCACTTATACTTCCCGATCTGTAGATTGACCCGGATCAGCCACCGCACTCAGCCACGTTATGACGTGAACCCAGGGAGAGCACTGGGACGAGCTCCATTACAGTTTATGGGGGCAACTTTAACAATGTTTTTATATAGGGAGGCAGTATAGCACAGTGGTTTCAGGCTCTGAGCTGCAAATCTGAAGACCTGGGTTTGAATCCCACAGCCCCCACTTGCATACTGTGTGACCCTGAGCAAGTCACTTAACTTCTCTGCGCTCCCAGGTTGCACCTGTAAACAAGCTTTTGGCTTAGTGTGTCTCACCTGGTTAAAACAATTGGATATATAACAGTGACCATTTGGTGATTAATCACGGGCACCGGTTGACTAACAAGGGCCTTGTTAGTCACCCGGTGCCCTTGATTAATAACCAAATGGTCATTGTGATGTATAAAAATGTTGTAAAAGTTCCCCCCATAGACTGTAGTGGAGCTCGTCCCCATGCTCTTCCTGGGTTCACATCATAACGTGGCTGAGCGTGGGGGCGAATCTACAGACTGGGAAGTAAAAGTGACCTGATGGAGGGAATTTTACGAGTGCTCCTACATCTAAACTATTGGAAAGTTTGTGGTCAAATATACATCAGCAGCATTTCACAGAGATAAGGCACTGAAATAATGTGGTGCATAGGGCTGGGCTCGTAGGTCTCTTTAACAAAATAAAATGCTGTTTTCACCCTTGCGCAATTATTTTTTTCATACGTTTTTCGTAACTGGATTTTTGTGAAACTGTTGTGCGTCACTTTCTTATAAAATGCAGAAATAATTTTGGTGAATCTGATTGGTCATTAGCCATACGCTAGAAGTGTCTAATGGAAAATTTGTCCTGCCAACATGGACAGAGGCCATCAAAGAAATGCTTGAACCATTCCTCAGAATCGTTAAAAAAAAAATCCACAGCAGCCGTTTTTTCCCCACGAAGCAAGATTTTTAACAGCACAGTTTAGTATCACACAACAGCTGCTGGCTACTGTGTCTACCAAAACACAGATCACCAAAAATGAAAACAAAACTGTAAGTCCATTGTTTTATGTTGTTTTTTTATTTTGTATTATATTAGTTGTTTATTGTATTTGCGTTATATCCTCCCAAGCTGTGCCTGAAAATAGGCATTTTCTATGCCTAGCGCACTGACCCGATACTCAAAAACAAATCAATAGTTTTATTTATTTCAAAATATTTACCAGGAGAGACGTACTGAGCTGAAATTGTTCATTTCCAGATGCATCCAAGAAGAGTGGGAAATGAGGAGAGTACTACAGTAATTTAAGACTGTTGGTTACACAAATCAAAAATATAAGTTAAACAATTAAGTAGCAACAAAACGAACATGAGCTAGGCAGAGCATCTGAAGAGCAAAAAGCAATGTAAGTGCAAATTGGAACACAACTGGAGTATGAACAAGGCACTGCCAGGTATGGTGTTAAAGTACAGGTGGCAGCAATTTGAAGGGTGAATAAAGCGCTATTGGCACTTTGTTCAGCAGGGAAGGATGGAGGAAACTGGAGGGACAAGGGGAAATTAATTCGGGCAGGAGCAGGGGTAGTGGGAAGGAGGGAATTGTAGGGCCGCAAAATACAGGACAGGATCGGAGACAACTGCAGGAATGAGTAGTGAGTTCACAGAGGAGAGATTGGAATGAGTGGGAGGAAGGAGCAGTACGAACAGTAATATAAAGAGAGCCTCATAGTTTGGGGAAGCAGAAAGAAAAGGCAGCTTGGCCAGCAGAAGATTTTGTGGAGGTAGTGCAAGAGAGCAAGGGCCAAAGCTGCAAAGGGAGAAGGAGGTGGGGAAGGGGGATTGAGGAGGGAGGAAAGATGAGAGGGAGTGGCCCAAGCCAGCATTTGGAGATGCAAGTAGTGCAGTGAATGGTGGCCTCTGGCATCAAGGGAGGGAAAGGAGAGGGAGGAATGGAGAGTTGTGGGGGTGGGGGGGCTGTCAAGGGCAAAGTGGCAGAAGAAGTGACATAATGGATCTTATCTGGCTAGGGTGGATTTGGGAGAAGCACTGTAAGCAATATCGCCACAGTCAAAGATAGGGAAAATCATCTTCAGGATAAGCTCTCTCTGGGTAGGAAGTGGAATACTCACTTTATTCCTGTAACGCGCTCCCAGTTTGGGGTGAAGCTTTTTGGTAGATGGCATCCTCATGAACAGAGGAACTGAGGTGATGATCCAGCCAGACGCCGAGGTATTAAAAAAGGGGGGAAACGTCCTGAATTGCAACACTATCAAGGATATGGAAGGGGGTTCAATTCAATTCAATTCAGCTTTTTTTAAAAGGCGCTTTTCAAACCAAAGCGCCTGTACATTTCAAACAATAAATACAGTAAAATTAAAACTACTATAAATCATTAAAAGCTATGCTAAAAAGGTGGGTCTTCAAAGCCCTTAAAACTAAAGACGGTCGGCAATTTTCAGACCTGACGAGGTAGAGAATTCTATAGGGTCGGTGCCATAAAACTAAATGATCTTGCACCTGATGTATTCAAACGGACCCTAGGAATCTCCAGCAATCCCTCGTCAGTGGATCGGAGGGGGCGAGAGGGACAGTAGGGGCAAAGGAGTTCTTTCAGGTAGGTAGGTCCCAGGTCATGTAGGGCTTTATAGGTCAGCAAACCGACCTTGAAGGTGATTCGCCAAGCCACTGGCAGCCAGTGCAGTCCGTGAAGCACAGGCATTATATGGCTGGATCTAGAAGATCCAGTCAACAGCCTGGCTGCCGCATTCTGCACTAGCTGCAGACGGCGAAGTTCAACCCCCGATAGCCCTAGGTATAGGGAGTTACAGTAGTCAAGACGGAGGTAACGGCAGCGTGGATCAACGCTGGAAGGTCCTCTGAGGAACCAGGTGCTTCACCCTGGCCATATTCCTCAGATGGAAAGGAAGTTTTGACAGCCATTGACACCTGAGATTTAAGGCCAGATGGTTGTCAATTATTACGCCAAGATTCCACACCTGATCTGAGGTTGCCAACTGAACTCCCCTAAGCCATAATCCTGAGGGTGAACCATCCGCAAACCCGCCACAGCGGCCTTTATCCACCCACCAACACCTCAGTTTTCTCCGGGTTAACCTCAGCCAACTCCCATTCATCCAGTCTTGAATTTCTGCAAGGCAGTTATTAAATACCGACAAGGCAGCATCCTGGCTAGGCATCAAAGACATATACAGCTGGGTATCATCCGCATAGCAGTGAAAACCCAGACCGTATCGTCTAATAATCGCTCCTAATGGCAGCATATACACCGCAAACAACATGGGTGCTAAGATAGAACCCTGCGGTACCCCGCAGGACAGGGAGACTGATGCCGAGGAAAAAATTCCTGACACCACTCTCTGAGTCCTACCCTCGAGGTAAGATCGAAACCATCTGAGGACCGTACCAGATAGTCCACAAAGTAGACAGACCGCAAACACTGTAACAGCACATCATGGTCAACGGTGTCAAACGCTGCAAAGAGATCAAGAAGTACTAAGATGGATCGAGTCCTACAATCTCTCGCTATTAGGAGGTCATTTAATACCCGAACCAGCGCTGTCTCGGTACTATGCCTTTTCCTAAATCCAGACTGGAGAGAATCGTAGATATTGTTGTTGGTCAGATGATCTTCCAACTGTAATGCGACCACTTTCTCAATAACTTTACCTACAAAGGGTAGTTAGAGATTGGCCTGTAATTTGCTAGACAATCTGGATCTAGAGAGGATTTCTTTAGTAGAGGCTTAACTATAGCCTCTTTTAGGAGATCCGAAAGATCCCCTCCAAAGACTTCCAGACTATCAAGCCAGGACTTGGTCGATTTTATCCACACAACCCATTAAAAGGCGGTGGGGCCAGGGTCCAAATCACAGCTAGTCGGTCGATCGCTCGAATGATCATCACAACATCATCGATTATGGAAGACTGAGTCAGACTAGCTAAACTGGGTGTTCGACATCTCCTGCCGACCACCTTCACTCCCATTGGGGAGGGAAAAGCGGATATCCGATCTGATATTGACAACCTTATCTGCAAAGAAGAGAGCAAGTTCCTCACACCATTCTTGAGATAAGGCTCTTCTGGCTGCAGACAGACTGATTGCAAGTCTGTCCACAGTCCGAAGAGCTGAGCTGGTCTATTCTGTGCAGCCGCCTATCTCTGGACAGGAATTTGCCTTCTTACGAGAGATTGCGGATTGATAGACCACATAATGGTCCACCAAACTAAGCCTGTCAACATCAAGATCAGATTTCCGCCAGCACCTCTCCAGCCTTCGTCCAACCCTCCTCAACTCCCTCACGGTCTCATCTAACCAAGGAGACCTGGGGCGAGAGGTGAGAGGACGAACACGAACTGGTGCAGTGGAATCCAGGGCCCCTGTCACTGCCTCATTATAAGCATGTACCAGGTCACCTGGATCCAAGCAATCTATCGGTAGGCTTGATAGGTCCAACACCGCCATCAGGTCATCTGGGGAAACACCCCTCAAGGGGCGGTATCGGACCATCTCCAGAGGGGCTGACCTAACAGGGTGGCCTCAAACTGAACCTAATGGTGTGATGGTCAGACCATCCGACCGGTTCCACCACCAGGTCGGATATCCCCATCCCCAAAAGGAACACCAGGTCCAATGAGTGTCCACCAATATGGGTCGAGGAGGAAACAGACTGTGTGAAGCCCAATGATATCATCAATTGAGGAAGTCATGACCAAATCGAGATAGTTCATCGTCGACCCAAGCATTGAAGTCCCCCAGAACCAACCATCTGGGGGACCCCAATGTTAGGTCGACAGTGAAGTCTGCGACTTCCTGCAGGAAAGCATTCTCGTCACCTGATGGACGGTATACAAGAAGTATCCTGCACCCCACACCCTCGCCCAAAATACACTCAAAGGATCTGGTGACTCCCATCGGTACCTCCACCAGGCCCAGTTCTGACTTAAAACATATGGCAACACCCCGGCCCCTACGATTCTGCCTCGGGCGGTGTATCACCGAGTACCCAGCTGGAACTGCTGCAGCTAAGACAGGCCCAGCATTTTCATCCAGCCAAGTCTCGGTGATGCATGCCAGACCAGATGACCCAACAAGATCGGCTATAACAGCCGTCTTGTTTTTTTAATAGACCTGGCATTGCATAACACCGCCCGAGTAGGATAAGCCTCCGATGATGACCGCCCTACCTGCTGACCCTGATCAGAACCCTTGGGTATGGACACAAGACAGGGAGGTCCCATCTCCTGTGCCCATTTCGCCCCAGGGCATCTCCTTGACCTCACTATCCCTATTCGCCAACTCCTTTCCATTCCCCTCCCAGGCCCAGCACCAACGCTCCGTCTCTTTCTCACAATCCCCAGAGCCCTACACTTTCTGTAGACTCCCGGAGACAAAGGGGGACAGGAAAAAGGACGGAGGTCCCTGAGCATAGAGGGGGAATAATACCCGACCATCTTATTATCTTTCCAGCACGTAAATCACACTACAATTAATAATAATAAGTCCTACTCAACTTATAAAACAAAACTACGAAAAACTAAGAATCCAACACACAAACAAAATCTATTAATAATATTATCTACCCCACCTACAGTGCTCTCACCACTGCGGGAAGAGGAGCTTACCACCTAAAGCATAAAAAGTTGACCCATCACATTAATACTCATTAATAAATACCCTCATTTTACCCAAAACAAAGTTCAAGATCTTTTATACGTCCACACTTCTGTGCTCTCACCACTCAGTATGGCTCCAACATTTATCCGTCTCCTCTCACGAGACCGATAGTTATAAATGAACTTAGATTAAATTTCCTAATAGTCACCCGGTAATTAAAACACTGTAGCTGCAACAAAATAATTTGGGGATACTTCACCAAGTTCAAGTAATCCACGCCAGTCCATATAGATCCAAATATAAACGAAAGTATTCAGAAATCACAGTAGCCAGAGTCCTAAAGGCAGCAGATGAACAGACGCCACGAGCAACTCCACCATAGGTTCCAGCTCGACCTAACCCTCGCTACGATGAGTCAGGCATAACCACCCTCCGATAGTACCCCTGCCACACCTAGGGAGAAAAGCAAACCCCACCGCCCACCGGAGGCAGGAAAACCAATCCCCCCATCTGGATCAGGGAGCCAAAACCTCCAATTATGTGGACCAAAATGCAATCAGTCGTACTGCCGTTATTTGCCTTCCATTTCCTTATTCCAGTGGTACCACACACATAGAAGACCGGTAACGTCTTTCCTGTAATCCGGCGAAAATTATATCCCCAAATAGAAACTGCAATCTAGTCACTGGGTTCCAAAGAAGGGAAAATCACACCAAACCTCCACCAATATCCTGAAAGAATATCTCCAAGGAATCTTCAAGATATCTTCAAGGAACACTTCAGCAGGTTCGCAGTTCTCACAACTTCACTTGATTTAATAACTGGCACTCTAGTTCAAGCAGGCGTTTCAATCCTGGGGGGCACAAACAATCACCCCCGTAACATCGAGACCACGACTGTCACGTACTGACGAAAGTCACCTAACAGTCTTGAAATCAGCCACCGCAGCAGCCCTTGTAGGTCTCAAATCTCAGCTAAAAGATAGCAGCTCAGACCCAGCGTTACCAAAAATGCGAGCCCAAAACGTAAAACGTTTAAAATAAAATAAACAAATAAAATAAACTAAACAAAATAAAATAAACTAAATAAACTAAAATGAAGTTAAAAACGAAGCTCAAACAGAAACTGAAGCGGAGCTGAAACGAAGGCTGACCCAGCGTGGTCGCCATCTTTGGTGATGCTGAGCCTAGCTAGTCTCTGCCTTGTGCCAGAAGTCATGGAGACCGTTTTCTCAGCATTAAGGATAGCCAATTAGACCAGAAAGAGTGCTGGATGTTGGTGATGCCCAGCTGGAGCCAGGCCATATGGTCTGAGGTATAGGATCCAGAGGCACAGAGGACTGTCATCTGTACACATGTGAATGGATGCAAAGGAACGGGCAGAGGGAAGGTCTTTCAGGAATATGAAGAATAGGGCCAAGGATGGATCCTTGGGGGCATACCAGAGCAGACAGGGAGCAGAGGACATAGGCTGACACTAATACAGACAGCTTGAGACCTGCCCTCAAAATAGGAGCAGAACCACTTAACTGAGTAAGCAGAGAGCCCCGCTGCCTTTAGCTTGTCCAGAAGGAGAGTGTTGGTAACCATGTTTAAGGCTTTAGCCAGGTTGACAAAAATGGTTGAGGTGACCAAGCCCTGATCCATACGAGACAGAATGGAGTCGGTGAGTTGCAACAGGGAAGTGGAGGTGGAGTGGAACATCCGAAAACCAAACTGGTAGGAGGTGAAGAAAGAGGAGGAATCAAGGAAAGGGGTGAGTTGGGAGAGAACAAGGTGTTCCTGGAGTATAGCCAGAGTACGGAGGATGTAAGCAGGGCAGCAGTTATCAGGGAAGTGAGGTCACCTTCTTTGAGAAGGGGAATGACCAGAGTCCGTTTCCAATTGTAAGAGACTGAGGCTAGAGGGAAGGAAAGGTTTAGGAGGTAGGTGACATAGAAAGCAAAGGCAGGAGCGTAGAGAGACAGGAGTTCGGGGTCAAGACCATCAGGGCACCCACCTTTTTTAGGGTTTAGAGCCAGGATGGCTTTGAGGGAAGCAGAGGGTGTAGTGGGGGAGAAGGTGAAGGGGAAGATGGGGTGTGGGGGGTTGAGCTGGGAGGGGAAGGGGAGGAGGGTGAGGAAAGGAGGGAAAGGGAACAGAAGGTTAAAAAAAAAAAAAGGAATTGAAAGATGAGGTGATGGCAGGGCCAGAGACACTGGTGTCATCTACCTTGAAGATGGGGTTGAGGGCTTTGTCTGAGGGGAGAAGAGGACATGAATGACCTTTCAGAACATAGAGGGGGATCAGAGTTGCTCTGGAGTGTGGATGCAATGTTATCGGCCTTTGCAAGCCTTGTAGCTATAGTACAAGCGTTGTGAAGGGGCCCTGTAACTAGTACAGTCAGATGGGGAACCAGTGGACTTGTAAGTTCACCAGGCAAGGTCACATGCTCGATGACAGGTCAGCAACTCTGCTGACATCCAGGGTAGGTGAGAACCTTGACATTAGTTTTTATTTGGGGAAGCATGGAGCCATCCAGAGAAGAACTTGGAGTTAATGAATTTGAAGGCCATATTGATGTTTCTGGCAGCTGAAATGGTGTCTGTAGCCGACAGGTCAGCACAAAGGGAGGACAGGTCCAGACATCAGAAGGATTGGATCTGTATGAGTTTGTGGGAGATCTTTTGAACAGTGTATCTTGCACACACAGTAGACCGTATGGTGGTCACTGAGAGAATTGGGGAGGGTAGCAGCATCCACTATACGATGGGTGCGCAAAGAGAGGACCCAGCCCAGGAGGGAGTGGTTGAGGGATTTATGATTAAACTGAACGGGATCAAAGATTAATTGTAAGAGATGAAGGGACTTTATGTTTTGGCTTAGTTGGGGGAGAGCCAACTGAGATTGAAGTCATCTAGGATGAGCAACTCGCCAGAGGGGGAATGAGAAAATATGGTGGTGGTGAATAGACTGACTGCTGAAGGAGATGCGACAGGGCAGTAGTAAACTCCAGCAGTGAATATGGGTAGTGAAAGGAAAGTTTGGGGAGGAGCATCTTATAGGTAGAGGGGAGGAGGCAGACACCACAGGTTCAAATTGGATGCAAAAGTAAAGGTACATGGCAACACCACCACCCCTCTTTTCACAATCCTGTCTGATGATGGAGAAACCTGTGATAGTAATGACAGTATCTGGGATCTTGGTGGATAGCCAATACTCCAAGATCACCAGCACATAAGATTTAAGGTTAACCATAACTGGTTGTAATTGGTCAGTTTTGGGAAGGAGAATGCAGAGGTTGACATGAGCGCCACTCAACCAGGGGTCGAAATTGGCACTGGCCCACTAGCCGAATGCTGGCAGACTTTGTATCGGGTTAGTCAAAAACATTTTTTAAGTAACCCTGTGGCCTTGTACTGGAGAAGGTAATATTTCGATCAGTATACCACATAGGCCAGTAGAAAAAGTCTGTGGTGGTAGTGGATTTTCCCAGTCACCAACCCTGCTGGCTAGTGCCTCAAAACTTAATTCTGACCGCTGTCAAGCCTTTGGGGAGAGAAGAGGGGAATGACAGGGCTGGATTGGGATTAAACTCAATGTCACCTGCAACAGTAAACAATGAGGAGACAAGGAGCTTGAGGGAATGTATGAGACCCTTGTGAGGAGGGGAGTAGGTGGAGGTGGAAAAGGGTTGGGGGGGTGGAGGCCCCAGAGTGCTTCAATGGGAAGGGAGGAGGCTGCACCCAGGGGAGAGGGACAGGAATCAAGTAGAACTGCAGGAGGAAGGAAGATGGGAGGAAGGGGGCAAGGGTAGGAAGAGGGTGGAGGAAGGAGAGACTAGCTAGGAGGAGGAGTAAAGTAAGTGTTACAAGCAGCATAATGCAGCGCAAGAGAAGCAGTTGCCCTGATTGGACTAGTACAGATGAGGGGTTACTGAAACTATTAGTTAATTGAGCAAAACTATATAATTTTGTATTGATAAGCAGAGCAATGCATTCTAATAAAGGTATGGCAAGGTAAGTAGCAGCAGTGCTGTGAACCAGCGCTATTGTGAGGTAATACAAAATTAAACAGCACTGGTACTATTAAGCAACTTTAAAAACAGGCAATACAAATTAAACAGGAATGATGCAGTGAGGCAGCTCTATAAGTAGGTCATCCAAATTATTAACGGCTGAGGCGCTATGAGTTGGGTCTAATGACAGATAGTACAAATTATAAAAAGCAGTGGTACTATAAAGTAGCTCTATGGACACATGTATATGTGACATATGTCTGTACAAAAACTGCTGCGATAGGTCCCCTACCTGCCAGCCCTGGATGGCTGCTTGCTCTCTTGCTTCCTTTCTCTGACAACTCCCCCACCCCCACCCCTGTGCAGTCCCTGCATGCCTAGTCACACAGCCAATCAGCGGTTACAAGGAGACAAAGACTGCCATACCTGCTTTCACTGGTCTGTAAAAAAACTGAATGGAACCATACCAGATTTATTTATTTATTAGCTTTTGGTAACCAGGTAAGTGTACTAGGCAAAAAATCCTGCCTATTTTCAGGCACGACCTGGGAGAGAACAATATTACAATACGACAAGGGTACAATAATTACAATATAGCAGTGATAAACAATCAGGTACATAATGCTGGCGATACTGTCCAACAAATACAGTGACAGAGGACAGCCATAGAAGATAATTCACCAACTAGAGAACACCAACAGTAGTGAAGTTGTTGCTACATACACTTTAACAAAAACAAGCAATATTGACCAGTCTGACAGGCCTTGCTGTGGAAGAAACATGCAGGTAGGTACACAACAGTAGATGCATGATAGAAGGTAGACAAGACCTTATAACTAGGAAAGGGAGAAGCTTTGTTCAGTGTTTGTTATGAAAAGCAGTAGGGTAGGGTAGGATTACGTTCAACTGCTGAGCTTAATTTACAGTATCATGAAGAAGACAGTTTGCATGATCATCAGGTGGTCTCATGTTTGTGACCTGAGATCTGGAATACAGTCCTTATAGATATGCATGTCAATGCAGTTCCTGGAGATAGGAGACTCACTAAGAAATCTTTTAAATGGTTTAATGTGTATTTAATCCATAACATAACAATACTATATCCTTTGCAGGGTTTCTCAGTGATCTTTGTTCACCAAAATATATTATTTTGGTGAACAAGGGTCACAGAGAAACCCTGTGGAGGCAGGATTCCAGCTTCACAGCAACTTACAAGTTGCTGAGAATGTTGCTAAAACAAAGAAGCAGTTTGGCTGTAAAAACATTTGTTAAAAGACAAGTATTAATACTGTGAATAGGAGCCTAAAAAGTCCATGTGAACAGTAACTGTAAAAGCCCTGAATAAGAGGATCATTCCTTAAAATGTTGGCTGGCTAGGATACAGTACTGTTAAGTCACAGATTAAATACCCATTAAACTATTTGAAAGATTTCTTGGTGAGTGAGTCTCATATCTCTAAGGACTGTTTACTTCAGTAGGCTTACTTTCTGGGGTGCACTCCTCCTGGTGTGTTCTTTCATTTTTTATAGATGCGGGGCCACGCTGGAGCTCTTACAAGCCTATAAATATGCATCCCATAGAATTAGTATGAACCTTTAGTATAGAAGAAACAAAGCCCTCCCTCCATGACAAGTCAGTTTTGTTCAAAAGCTGTAAATCTTTACCTAGAACTGGTTGTGGGTTGTTGGAAATTTTTTCTTAGCTTTGATATTGGTCCTTCAATAATACGAATGTTGTTATTCATATGAATATTAATATTCTATGAAAACCTATGAACTTTTGAAAGTATAGATAGGTGTAACTTATTTCTAACCCCAGGTATTCTCCAGTATTCTTAACTCTTGCAGTCAGCCTTCAGAGTAAAATTGACTGGAGATTAGAACGTATGCAAATGATGGAATCCATCATTGATTTGTGCACTTATTCAAATGCTACCCTCACTAACTGCTGCATTCTAAACATTCAGGTTTCATTCTCTGCCTGTGAAGTCAAGATGCCTTGGAGATCTCTCCTCACAGTCTTGAATTTCGAAGTTGTTTTTAGCTGTTTCTTCAAAGAAAAATAAGCAACATTTTTAATTTCATCTGCTGCCTTTACTTTCTGTTTTAGTAGTATACACAAGTTTATTTTAGTGTTTAGTTTTATTTAGCGGTTCCTCTCGGTTTCTAGTAACCGCCGATTCTCAGTAAGTTTAAAAATAGTTTTGACTGTTTGATTATATAGTTTAGTGCAAATTTTATTTTCTGTAGGATCTGATACTTTCGGTTCTTCTTTACTCGTAATCGCGGTTCCTTACAGGAATTAATCACGGTCTCGATACCGTTCTTACAACCGCAAAAAAAAAAAAAAAGATTTATATTGCGGTATAGCTTTTGGTTTTGTAATTTAACTAAAATGTCAGATAAACTGAAGAAGAAAACTGGGCTCTGGACTTCAAAAACTGTGTCCCGTGTGGAGAGGTTTTTGCCAAGGCAGACAACCATGAAAAATGTGTCTGTCTTGGTGAATTCCACTTCACATCGGAATATGAGATTTTAAGACATTTCCAGCAAAAACTATTGAAAAAAGGTTGGAAAGGTTTAAGAAGAGGATGGCTTCAAATAAGGGGAGATAATGGCTCTGATCAGCCTACTCCTGCTGATAATGCAGGTGAAACTGCTCAGTTGGCGCCATCTACCCTGAATAAAGGTGAACCTTCTAGACCAAAATGAACCAGAGAACCTGTTTGGCAAAGAAAACAAAACATACAGAACACCGTGCTAAAAAGCTTAAGGGAACTTCTGTAGTAAATAAGGAGATGCCTACTACAGAGGTCCTAGCCCAGGCCATCAAAGTTATTCAGGCTTTCCAGGGATTTGTGCCGGTTCCGGTTTCACAGGTACCAGTCAGACCGGTTCAGTCTTCGATTCAGCGACCGGTGACTCCGGTTGCATCCTGTCTTCCTGAGATGATGGATTTCGAGGATTATGAGGATTGTGGTGATGATGATGATGGGGAACCCATCGAACCAGAGGTTTCCCCAGAACAGGAATTTGAGTCCCCACCAAGATTGCTTGAGGATTTTTCCTCACGCTTCACTTTTGTGAAGAAGATGGTGGATGCTTTTGATATCACAACTAATGGAGTGTTAGAAGATGAGGAGGAGGTGGAATACCTCGACCTAGTGGGCCTGACCCAGACTAAGAAATGATTACTTCCCATAAATAAGTTTAAGATGCATGTTTTGAAAATACTGAAAACTCCAAATTCTGTCTCCCCCTTGGACAAAAGGGCTGACAAGAAATATCAGCTGGACAGGGAAGTGGCAGAATTCCTCTTCTCACACTCCGATCACCAGGGTATTGTTCAGACTGCAGCCTGTGACTGGGCAAAAGTGCCCTTGGTTTCTCATCCTCCAGATAAGAATTCGAGGAAAATTGATAGTGTGGCCAAGAAAGGCTACTTGTCAACTTCTCTGGCTACCAGAGAGGCTAATTACATGGCATATACTGCCCAGTACCAGAAGTCACTGTGGCAGTCAGTTATGGGTATGGCAGACAAAGCTCCCCCTAGTTTGTCAGCTGAACTTGCTGAGACTGCTAGATGTGGGTTGGAGGCATTGAAGTATCAGTTCCAGATGGCAGCAGATACCAATGACACTGCTGCCAGATGGATGGACCTCACAGTGGCTCTTAGGAGGTTTGCTTGGCTCAGAGCCACAGACCTGTCACAGGATACTCAGACTAAGGCCATGGATTTTCCCTCTGAGAATAATTCTCTGGTGACAAAACAGAGGCTTATATGAAGAAAGTGGATGAATACAAAGCAACTTACAGGAGTAATTCGGCTAAAGAGAGGCCCTCCTCTTCCAGACTGTATGAGAGAGGGGGGGCAGAGGAAGGACTGGCTACAGCAGACCTTTCTTCCAAGCCCAAGCTGTACAGCACACCAGCAGTATCCTCAACAAATGGGATACTTCAGAGGTAGGGGCAGAAGGGGATCTAGGTGTGGTGGCCAGTCTGGCCAGGCTCAGTCTCAGCCTAAACAGAATCCCTGATGTGCTAGCCAAGGTTGCCTCCCCTGTACCAGAAGGGGGCAAACTGGCTCACTATCTCCAGGCTTGGAAAAACATTACCACAAACAAGTGGGTCCTGGAGGTAGTGAGTCAGGGGCTGTCTCCAAGTTTCAAGTCCTTTCCCCCTTAAGGACAAGAGTTTTTAAACCAGCTTCAAACGCAGAGAGGAAGCTGTTAAAAGCAGAGGTGGCAAACCTTCTACTGACGAGAGCAGTGGGACCAGTCTCTCCTCAACAAAGGGGAAAAGGTTTTTACTCAAGGTACCTTCTGACCACAAAGAAAAACAGGGAATGGCGGCCTATCCGTGACCTAAGATTATTGAACAGACACTTAGCAAAGCCAAAGTTTAAAATGGTAACTAACTCTGATCCTACCAACTCTTCAGAAGAGAGCCTGGTTGGTGTCCCTGGATTTTTTTTTTTAAACTCTGTTTATACGCCTCCTTCACTGGCCCCTTAGATCTCTCTCTGGTGAGGTCTCTTGGTTTGGCCATGTCCCGTCTGACCTGAGATCCCCTCAGTCTGGCCGCCACTCTCAGGAGCACCTCCTACCACTGCCGCCAACTGCCCTGCCCCCCTGCTCTGAGCGCCCCCCCCCAGGATGGGACTGCCCAAACTCCTCTGGCACTCTATCTAGAATCTAGAGGGGCTGCCAGGGAGTGGAGGAGTTGCAAGGTGACCAGCTGGAGATGGATCCAGCTGAGGACGTGGGGGCCGACCACTGGACCCACCTTCACGTGTCCGGGTTCCAAGGTCCATTTTTCTGTGTTTTCCACCATAGGTGCAGACGTACAATGATGTCCGGCACGTGACGGGTGCACTTCCGCACTCACCTGCAGGATGTCCGCCTCCAACTCTTTTGCCAGGCTCCCGCTTGGTGTGCCGCTCCCAGCCACCACTGGGTGCTACAAGTGCTGCGGGAGTCGTCCCCCCCCCTCCCCCAGGAGAGGAGAGCAGTCCTCTAGGCGCTCAATCCTCTCCTGCCCCTGCCGACCCCTGACAACCTGAGTCCATCCCCAAACCCGGGTGGCTGGAATGGCACGAGGTGTGGCGTCCAGCACCTCAACCTTCAGTGCCACCGGGAAAGCTGGCATCCCTGGATTTAAAAGATGCCTACTTCCACATCCACATAAGGGAGTTATACAGAAAATATGTCAGGATCAGACTCCCCTCAGGTCACTACCGGTTTTCATAGAAACATAGAATTTGCCGGCAGATAAGGACTGCTTGGCCAAGCCAGTCTGCCCATTTCCCTACCTGATGGATAAGCTGCAGATCCTAGTTAACCAGCAGCCTACTTCTTCCTACCCCCACCCCCTAGAATTGCCTTATGACTGTCCCATGCATGCTTGAATTCCACCACTGTTTTTGACTCCACAACCTCCTCTGAAGGCCGCTCCATTACATCCACAGCCCTCTCTGTGAAAAATACTTCCTTAAATTACCTCTGAGCCGCCTCCTTCTATCTTCAAATTGCTTCTTTGTTCTTACCTCTTTTTGAAAGATGCTACCCTCTTGGACTTTGTTGATTCCTTGAGGTACTTGAAAGTTTCTGTCTTGTCCCCCTCTCCTCCTTTCCTTGAGGCTATGCATATTAAGCTCCTTAAGTCTCTCTTCATATGTCTTCGGTGCAGACCCTGCACCATTTTAGTTGCCCTCCTCTGGACAGCTTCCATCCTGTCTATGTCTTATGGAGATTGGGTCTCCAGAACTGCACGTCAGATTCCAGATGGGGTCTCACCAGCTGTCTGTACAGAGGGATAATAACTTCCTGTTTTCTACTGGTGATGCCTCCCTATGCATCCCAGTATCCCCAAGCCCTCCTTGCTGCCTCTCACATTGCTTGCCCACCTTTAGGTCATCTGATATGACTACCCCAGGTCCCTTTCCATTTTTGTTGTTGTTAGTATCTCACCCCATTGTGTACTCTTCCCTGGGTTTTGTTTCCCAGGTGCATTACCTGCACTTCTTAGCATTGAATCTAAGCTGCCATATTTGACCATTCCTCTAACCTTGCCAAGTCCCTTCTCATCCTTTCCACCCCACCTTGTGCATCAACTCTGTTGCAGATCTTTGTGTCATCTGCAAAGAGACATACTTTTTTCCTTCCAGTCCCTCTGCAATGTCGCTATAAAGACATTGAAGAGGACCGTCCTAATACTGAACTCTGCGGTACCGACTACTAACCTCCCTTTTTCAGAGTGGACTCCATTTACTATTACTGTCTGTGTCCTATTCTCCAGCCAATTCTTTACCCAGGCTGTCATCTTGGGACCCACTCCCAGGCTGGCTAACTTGTATATTAATCTTTTGTGTGGGACTGTGTCAGATGCCTTGCTAAAGTCTAGGTAGGCCATGTCCACAGCCCTCCCTGATCAACTACTTTGGTCACCCAGTCAAAGAAATCTATCAGATTTGTCTGGCATGACCTTCCTGCTGTGAATCCATGCTGCCTTGGGTCCTGTGCCCTCTGGCCTCTAGATACTCAACAATTTTTTCCTTCAGAAATGATTCCATCATTTTCCCTACCACTGAGGTTAAACTAACAGGTCTGTAGTTTCCTGCTTCTGCCTTGCTCCCACTTTTGTGAAGGGAATCACATCTGCCCTCCTCCAGTCCTCAGGTACCACCCCATCCTCCCATGATTTGTTAAAGAGGGTAGTCAGTGGTGTCACTAGTTCTACCTTTAGTTCTTTAGAATTCTGGGATGAATCCCATCAGGTCCCATTGCTTTGTCCACCTTCAGTTTTAAGAGTTATTTCAGAACCCTTTCTTCTGTAAATGGGTTGGTATCAACTTCTGTATCCAGAGTGTTTCTACAGTTTGTTTTAGGCACCTCCCTTCCTTTGTAAATACTGAGCAAAAATATTTGTTTAGTATCTCTGCCTTTTCACAGTCACCCTCTGCCCACCCTCCCTCCCCTTATTAAGCCTCACTATCCCTCCCTTGCTCTTCCTTCCTCTCCCCTGATGTACCTGTAAAAGGTTTTATCCCCCTTCTTAACTGAGTTGGCTATCTTTTCCTCGGTTTGGGCCTTTGCTGTTCTGACTGCCTTCCCAGCTTCCTTTTGCTTTAACTGATACAGTTCTCTGTCCTGTTCCTTCTGTGATTCCTTGTACTTCCTGAATGCTTTCTTTTTCTCTAACTCAGACTGCCATTTGGCCTTACTTCGGCCCCAAGAGTATTCACAAAGTGCTTGGCAGTGGTGGTAGCACACCTAAGAAGGCAGAGACTCAACGGTGTTTCCCTACCTGGATGACTGGTTGGTGGTAGGAAAGTCTCCTCAACAGGTCAGAGACTACCTAAGGGAGACTCGGGACCTACTGTCTAAAGTCTGTCCTATAATCAGTGCAGGTATTGCACTTAATAGGAGCAGAGCTGGACACACTAAGGGGAAGGGCTTACCAATCTCAGGAAAGGGCAACCAACATTTTACAAACTGCTGGATCTGTAACAGGGTGAACCCTGTTATGATATGATATGATATAATATAATATAATATAATATAATATAATATAATATACGTGTGTGTGTGTGTGGCCAGTATGACCCCACTCCCCACAGTTTTGCTCTTTTCACTCTGTCTTGTGTTCTTTTGTATTTTTTATTCTTTCTCTTTCCTCGCTGTCAGGGTCGCCATCCTGACAGTTAGCTCTTTATCTGTACTGTCCCTTAATTATTGACCCCTCCCCCCCCGAAACTGTGCACTAATTGTGTGAGCCGCGCCTTACTCCCGAGGTAAGTGTGAGCCGCGCTTTATTAGAATATATTTGTACAGTGCCCCTTTTGAATGAAAAGGAGCATGGAAGTAAAAAGGAAAAAGCTGCTCCCTTTAGGTGCATCGCTCCGGTGCCAACCTTCACTGTGCCACAGCCACAAGTTGCTGCTCTGAAAGGCACCAGCACTCCATGGACGTTCAGAGCAAAAGAGTGCTCTGATATACGGCGCCAGCTGCAAGGTGCGACATAGGCTTTACTCCTTGATCAGAGTGGGATGAGCTCTGCTTGCAAAAGTATGGCTGCAGCCCACAGTTTGGAGTGGGATGGTGCTCAGTGAATTAAAGTATGCCGCACCAAGTGGTGAGATGTAAAAGAATAAGGTGGACGCTATGGGCAATGATGCGAGTAAGTCCCGTAGTATCTGCCGTAAAAGTAGTGGCCCTAGTTAAGCTCAAGCAGCCATGTGACCAACAGAAAAGGGGCTGTAAAGAACAAAAAGCCCAAATGAAATTTAACCCGACTGCTGATATTTCAGCTGTCTGAAAATCACAAGGGAAAGCTCCCTTTTTACATGCAGAGTGCCTAGAGAAGGGCTGTTATATGGAAATGAATGATGTGCCCATAAATAGTGCCCTAATAAAAAGAACATGTGCTAAAATAAAACAACCAGTGGGGAAAATTAAACAAAATATTTATTTTCATTTCCTGTTTTTTTTCTTTTGCACATAAATTGCAGGACTCATGAGCTGGCAGGAGAAGGGACATGAGGAGCGTGCCTTCAATCTCTCATTCCCCTTGCTAACTCAGAGACGACTGAAACAGAGAATTAATGGAAAGAATAGAAAGGGAAAAGTGTATTACCTGTGGGGAGCTGTTTGCATTTGAAGATGTTCATATAGGGCTGGCTGCCCACAGAATGGCACTTTTTATGGCATCCAGGGAGAGTGATGTCACAGCCGAAGGGAGTGGCTTAGCCTCATTGTAGCTCATTAGGTATTCCAAGGGACTAGAATCCTGTATTATTATGTATATTAGCTATAAACGGTGTATGTGATGTATGGACACTGTCTTCCCCCAAAATGTACAAATACAGAGATATACCATGTTTAAAGTCTGTTTTCCTGGGAGAGAGGAAATGGGGTGGATTCCCTAGATGGTGATGTCAGACCTAAGGAGTATAAAAAGGGCTCACCACTAGAGGTACAGTACATTAGTCAGGTCAGTTGAATGCTGATGGTAAGAGGCGAAAGAGCTGTGTTTAGTGTATTGTCTTTCACACTACCCTGGACTATCTTTGGCTGGAGTAAAGCCACAGACTCTGCTGATGGAAGCAGAGGTCAGAGTGATTTTGGTTAGGACCAACCATTTATTTTTCCTTTCTGTATTTTTGTTATTTTATATTTATTTGGAAATAAATTGCTAAGCTCACTTGTGCCTCTTTTTTTTTTTTTCTTTTCTTTGTGCCCCCTTCTCACCGCCTTGCTTCCTCTTCTTTGGGAGACTCCTTTGTGGCCTTGTACATCCCAGCTCGTTGTGCCAGGCGCCGGTGCAGTCCATTCCCCCCATTGGAGCCTTAGTTGTACCCCCAGGCGGGGATGGTAAATATCTGTCTTTCGTCGGGGGGGGGGATGCTGTCATCAGGTGCTGGCAGGGGCGCTGGGATCGGGGCTTAGAGCTCCATCTACAGGGAGCACTGCAGGGTTTTTCTTGTCCCTCCCACAGAATGTCAGCACGCTAGAGGTGGCGCACGTCGAGATATGCGAGCGCTCCAGCCCCCGGCCAACGTTCCCCCTCCGTTCTTTCTGCAGTCCCGCTGCACCTCCACCCGTGGTCACCCAGGTGGCGGTCGAGCAGTGGGACATGCATCCCACTCCACCCCGGAGGAGGAGAGCAGCCGCTGGGCCCTCAATACTCCTCCCTCGGGCCGGCCCTCCAGCAGCCAGAGTTTGTTCCCGAACCCAGGTCGCTGGTTACTTGTGCATTTTTTGTGCACTTTATCCTTGGCTGCTGTGTCATTTTATTCCACATGTTTACAGGGCCGTTCAGGCTAAAAACAGTCCAAAGCCAGCAAGGCAATTCCTACAGCTCCTGAGATACATGGCTGCAGCAACAGCTACAGTCTTAGGCTCCAGGTTTCAAATGAGGGACATACAGTTCCACCTCAGGGCAGATTGGTGTCAGAGGAGAGACCCATTTTTAAAATTAGTTTCAGTAACAGGGACATTACTGCAAGCTCTCCAATGGTAGCAAGTAAGGGAAAACCTCAGAGAGGGAGTTGCTTTCCACCAAGAGCCCCCATCAGTGGTTCTCACAACAGATGCATCCCTCATCGGTTGGGGAGCTCATCTGGGGGGATCATACAATACACAATACTTGGTGGAGTCTCTCCAGTGCATAAACTTGCTGGAACTGAGAGCAGTGTTCCTAGCCCTGCAGGCCTTTGCATCTATGATGCATGGCAAGGTGTTACAGGTCAGAACAGACATGCAAACATACAATACCACTACAGTTTACTACATAAGCAAGCAGGGAAGAACAAGGTCCAACCTTCTGTGCACCGAAGCAATGAAGGTATGGAACCTGGCCAACTCCATCCAAGCTTCAATAGTAGCCATCTGTTTGCCAGGAAAGGACAATGTTCTCACAGATGCCCTGAGTCGAATCAACCAGGACCATCACAAAGGGACTTTCAACAGGCAGGTATTGGAGGTGGTGTTCAGCAGGTAGGGCACCCCAGAAACGGATCTCTTTGTATCCTGTGGGAAACACCAGCTACCACAGTTCTGTTGTAGACCACCAGCCAAGGGCACAATACCTCTGGATTGGTCAGGGAAGCAGCTATACGCCTTCCCTCCCTTTCCACTGCTCCTCAGAGTCCTAATCAAACTCAGATCCCAGCCAGCATCAATGATTCTGATAGCTCCAGACTGGGCCAGGCAGCCATGGTACTCCTCTGCTCTCCATGGCTGTGACTCCACCAATACACCTCCCACGGAGGCACAACCTTTTAACCTCCTTCCAGGGGAGGCTCCAGTACCCGAACCTCAAGCTCAAGGCCTGGCTCTTGAGGACTTAAGAGTAGACAGGCTTGATCTCTCTGAAAGAGCACTAGGTGTCCTGAGGGGATACAGGAAACCTTCCACCAAAAAGACATATGCCTCTAAGTGGAAATAAAATTTCTGTACGGTGTTCTGCTAGTGATGTAGTACCACACAAGCAGGGGTACCAGACTTGTTGGACTACCTTGCCCATCTGCACTACCTGGGCCTATAGCACACTACCCTGAAGGTGCATTTGGCCTCAGTTTTGGCATATATTTCAGCTGGCAAGGGTAATTCCATAGCTTCTAATCTGATTTCCAAGAGTTTTTCAAAATTTGACTCATCTGTCTCCCAATAGGGAACCAGTGCATGCACGGGATCTCAATATATGCATTGCCAAGCTCATGAAACCCCCTTCTAAGCCAATGGTCTCAGCCCACCTCAAATATGTTACCTGGAAAATGGTGTTTCTGGTGGCCATCACTTCAGCCAGAAGGATCAGTAAGCTTCAGGCCTTGTGCATTGAGCACGACTACATTTCCTTCCATAGGGACAAAGTGGTGCTCAGAACTAATAGGAAGTTCCTTCCTAAGGTGGTTTCTGTTTTCCACTTGAATTAGTCCATGACTCTACCAGTCATTTTTACTGAGCATTCCAGTTCAGGTGAATGCAGGCTTCATAGCCTGGATGTCAGGAGAGCTTTGAGCTACTACGTGACTCACACCAAAGGCCATAGGCAAGACAGACAGCAATTATTCCTGACTTATGGAGATGTGGAAAAGAGGAAAATAGCAACAAAAATGACTACTTCTCGTTGGATAGTCCAGTCCGTTCAATTTTGCTAGTCGAAGGCAGGTAAAGAGCCCCAGTGGGCCTTAGGGCTCATTCCACAAGGGGCACAGCTGCTTCTATAGCAGCTGCCAGGGATGTCCCATTATTGGAAATCTGCAAAGCAGCTACTGTACATGGAGAACAGTACACACTTTCACAAAGCACTACTGTCTGGACACCCAGTACAGGAGTGATGCAAGGTTTGGCACAGTAGTTCTGCAGAGTGTATTTCCTAAGTAGGTTCTGTGCCCACCTCCAAAAGTACTGCTTCGTAATCTGCAAGAGTTAAGAATATTGAAGAATACCTGGGGTTAGAAGAAAAAATTACTCGCCTTGTTTCTTCCAAGGTATTTTTCAGTATTCTTAACTCCCCACCCTACCTCCCCTTCCAGAACCAGTGGCCTCTGCATCTCAAGCTGGATATCTGCAAAAGAAGGGTGCTTCACCCTTGGCTGGTCACAATTTTGAGCCCCGTAGGGCATTGTTTTCCCCCTCTCTTAAGTCATATCTGACATGTTTAGGGGAATTTTTATTATTAGGAAGTTTAACTAATGTTTTTCTTATTATTCTGTTATTATTGCTATTGTTAGGGCTTCAAACAGGCATGGGATAGGCATAAGGGAGCAATACAGATGAGTATGAATAGATAGGCCATTGACAGAACAAAGGCCGATGGCACATTCATAAGTTAGAAAAAGAAATGGGCAGACTGGATGGGCCTTGCGGTCCTTATCTGCCGTCAACTTCTATGTTTTTATGTTAGAATAATTCTGTTGTTCAAATGTTAGAGTGCATACTGGTTAGAATAGATTAGATGGGGGCTTTCCTTGCAGGCTCCCATGAAATCATTTGCATACATTCTAATCTCCAGGCAGTTCTATTCTGAAGGCTGAATGCAAGAGTTATGAATTTTGAAGAATACCTTGGAAGAAACAAAATTACTAAGATGAGTAATTTTTTCTTGTGTACTATATATACACTACCGGTCAAAAGTTTTAGAACACCCCCATTTTTCCAGTTTTTATTGAAATTTAAGCAATTCAAGTCCAGTGAATAACCTGAAATGGTACAAAGGTAAGCGGTAAACTGCTAGAGGTTAAAAAAAAAAGTTTAGGTTAGCAAAAACTTCTGTAGAGAAATTGCAAAGAAAGCCAAGGTGTCAGTGAGTACAGTTTCCTACACCATCAAAAGGCACTTGGAAACCGGAGGAAACTCTGACAGGAAGAGGTCTGGCAGACCCAAAGCCACAACAGAACAGAATCAGAAGACAAGTTTCTGAGAGTCAACAGCTTATGGATAGGTGGCTCACAGGACAACAGCACAGAGTGACTGGCACCCTGAACCAAAAGGGCTACCACAGCATTTTGCAGCGCCATGCAATACCCTCTGGTCTACGCCTAGTTGGTCAGGGGTTCATCCTACAGCAAGATAATGACCCAAAACATACCTCCAGGCTATGTCAGAACTACCTTAGAGGAAAAGAACAAGACGGTAGGCTTCAAATCATGGAATGGCCAGCACAGTCTCCAGACTTAAACCCCATTGAGCTGGTTTGGGATGAACTGGACAGAAGGGTGAAAGCAAAGCAACCTACAAGAGCAACACATTTGTGGGAACTTCTGCAACAGTGTTGGGAAGAACTTCCAACAATATTTGATGTCCATTGTAGGAAGAATGCCACGAGTGTGTTCAAGTTACAGTATATCTGCAAAAGGTGGCTACTTTGATGAGTCAAAATTTAGATTAAATTTTGTTAAACAAAATGATTCTATGATTTCTTTTTTATCTCCAATTGTTTATTTGTTCTGTGCTTTAATTTCAGAGTACATTGAGACATTAACCTGCGTAAATTTCAATAAAAACTAAAAATTGGGGGTGTTCTAAAACTTTTGACCGGTAGTGTAGTTTTCTGTTTTTACATTTATTTTGTGACAACTGTATGGTAGGTTATTTACTGTAACACAGAAACACAGAACCTGTCAGCAGAAAAGGACCGGCAGGTCCATCCAGTCCGCCCTGTAACGTGAGTTTTGCTTTGCCTGTTTCTTGGATGCCATTTTAAATGAGCATACGCTCAGTGTCTTGTCCTATTGCTTAAAAGGGCGACTAACTCGCTCTGTTAGAAAACATCCCCCAGAAGCATGAAAACCCCTTACCAGGCTTTGAGTCCACTGGTGCAATAATTTCATTTTATATGTGCCCCAATTTAGGAAGGGAGAGGATCGTAATTTGGCTCCGTGGAGCTGAGCAGCGCAGATCTCTTCCACTTCCTGGTACCTCTTCTGGCAGTGATCTTCCACCATGTTTTTTGAAAAATGATTAATGGTCGGTAGAAAATCTATAGCAATCACTTATATAGAGGTTTTTATACTGAATTTAGTCACAAAAACTTAGTCTCAGCCAAGCTAGTGATTTAGCACATGGGAGGTCAAAGCTAATTCCTTTACCTGGAAATGATTAAGGATCAATAAGTAGTTTATTTCTGTGAACAAGTTTGGACATTGAGACATTGATATTGGCTATAAGAGGTCAAAAGGTGAAATGCTTATAGAGAAAGGTATTTTTGGCCATGTTACTTTTATGCAGCCTATGTGTAAGCATAAATTAAATGTGCAAATAGAGACTTGATGAGTAACACAAGGATAGGAGGTCAAAAGGTGATGAGACAGTTTAATAGCAAGGCAATGGAAACGACATGTCATGGTTGTCCCCATACAAACCAGCTCTGAGGATGGAGACAGAGGTCTCTGAAGAGTCAGCACGCCAAACGTAATTTGACCACATGACTGTGGTAAGTGCAACCGGGTTGCTGGAAGCAGTAAAAGGAGCCAGCGACCCTGAATGGGGAGCATAGTGATGCAGGGTATAAGTGGCTAAAGAAGGGCTCAGAACACTGCATGCAGACGGAAAAAAGTTTGGAATCTAAATAAAAGCAGTGGTCGTGTACGATGATGGGGGATAAACACGGATTAGGCAATTGAGCCATGAACAAATTCAGAATCCGACCCAGCGATGGGCATGTGGAGTCTGGTAAAGTGACTTTAACCCTAGCGGGTACATGATTTTGAAATTTACAGCTAATATAACTTACAGGTTAAAATAATTTTTCGTCGAATCTCTTGCATTTTATAAATAAATTATTGGAACATATAATTATGCTTTCAGAATGTGCTTTACAAAGCTATATCTAGGGAAAAAAAGCATAATGAGGGAAGTGCGGATGGACAGTTCACATAAATAGTGAGCAGTTACCCAAGTTTGAATTTCCCTGCCATCAAGCACCTCATACCTTCTAGCTCATGGTAAAAGGCTACACTCCACAGACATTCTTTCTTTCCCTTCATAGATATAATTTGTATCATATTGCATTGTAAATGGTAAAATGGGCCATGATTACTGTAAAACTATAAATATCCGCATAAAGTTTATATCGCGGACTGCTGGCCACCGCCATCATTGCGTAAAATTTACATTGCGTTCTGCCACTGGCCACACTTGCAGTCAGCTGTTTTATGCTGGTGTTAAATGTGAGTGCCTGTAACTAGACCCGCTTTGATGTAATTTTTTGGTCTGTTGCCAGGATGTCATTAGTGAGGTGGCTCAACACTCCACCAAGGAAAGCTATGAAAAATGATTTTATGGCTCTGCAGACAGCAGACACTGATGCCGAAGTCTTGAGTATGACAGCCGGTATCTCATAGCTAATGGCTGAAGCTGTCATGGATGAACTGGCATTAGCTGCTGCTGCCGCATTACCCCCTGCAAAGAAAAAGAAGGCGCAGTATAAAGTTTATGACCCGAAGTCCGAGTCGAGATCGGACAGTACTCTTGTGTTCAATGGGTCATGAATGCTGTTTGCTTCTACGAGGCCAAGTACAAGAATAAGATTAATGAGAGCACTGTACGCACATTTAAGAGGGACTACCTTGCAAAATTGAAACAGACCTCCAGATCCAGAGGCCAAGCCAATGTCTCTGCCTATTAAAAACTGAGGCAGACCACCACCACCACTACTAATGGTTGATGTAGAAAATGAGCTAAAGTCTCTAGTGAAATCACTACACTGAGAACCACAGGGCCATTTCAGATATCGCCATACAGTACACTAACTCAGTTCTTGTGCCTCCACATCAGTCTGCTCAGGCTTGTTAACAACCTGCCTAATTGCCAAAGAAGTCTACTCATTTTAGACCTGTCTTATGGGCGTACAACAGAAGATTTGATCAGTAACTTTGAAAAAAATCACATCATTCCAATTTTTTGTGCTGTCTTCATGTACAGATCTCCTTTAGCCCCTGGATATCGCTGTTAACAAGGTGTTCAAAGACGAGCTGAAGCAGCAGTTCTGTGATTGGTATGCTACTCAAATGTCGGAACAGCTGAAGGGTGGCAGCGCAAGCACTGAAATCTCTGAGTACCTATGAACAACATCATTAAAGGACAGACATGTCCAGTGGCTAGTGAACAGCTTTACTCACTTGTGTGCCTGCATAGAGGAGTGCCTGAGAGGCTTTGAGCAAGCTGGTATTATGTGAGCACACACAGACTGTCTCAGTGGTAAGCATAAATTCCTGTATTTTCAAGTATCCCCCTCTATCACTGGTTGCTTACTTACTGGTATTCCTCTGTCCCCTTTTTTAGATGATGTCGCTGATGACTTGGACAAACAGGCTGATTAGCCTGCATCAGCAGTGACCGAGTGCGACCAAGCTGTCCTCCCCCCCACAAACTCTGAAATAAATACTACCTTCACAAGTAGTATTAAATCGTTTGTGCCTCTTAGTTCGAATACACCATTTTACACAGTGAAGTAATATTGCAGAAAACACCAGTGCCACATGGTGCAAACAACAAAGAAATGCCGCTAAAAAAAGTAATATTGCACTTTAAGGGTACCACTTGGTTATAGTGGATATTATTTTACAGTGGCATATTCTAGTTCTACAGTATTCTGTAACCTTATTGGTCGAAACATTTCACATGTCTGTTGATCATTTTCTGGCAACTTAGCACCTCACCTACACTACATATTTTGTTAACAGATAAAAGCCCATTTTATAAGTGGGATAACAGTCTCCAAGGTGTACGTTCTTAAAGGAATAATGCGCTTCTTGGGTGGTTGTAGCACTCGGCTACTCATTGTGCCTAACAAACAGCTGAGACATGCATTATTCCCTTATGACCATACACCCTGTCATTTGTTATCCCTTAAGTAGTGCTTATAAAGTACAGCTTGTAAGATGCCTGTGTATGGGCTGGCCCTGTGGCATGGCGGCAGTGTGGTTCCCTGCACGAGCCCCAGAATCCTATGCTGAGACCAGCTGGGGACCATGCACATCATGGAGGTGTGAAGCACTGGGCTGCAGGGAGGGGAGGAGGTGTGTTGCCCGCTAGTCACCCCCCCTTTACTGTGCATCCGCCCATCTAACTGGAGGAAGGATGCAGCCATAGCAACCAGAATCATCATGGTGGGGGACGGAAGGGGGGGATCCAAAAGGGTGAAACAGTGAGAAAACAAATATCATCTATGTACATTTAAAAGCAAAGTCATTTGAAATGGGTTACTTGTATTCATTTTATGATGTCTTCCTGTAAAATATTTTCCGCGCTTCATGTAACTCAGCTTTTTCAACACTGTAGAGGAAGTGACAGAAAATATAACCTAGGCTGCACAGTATGCTCCTTTGTACAGAAATCCTGCCTATGTTTGCATTATGTTTTGTAGAAGCATCACAGAACACAACAGTTTCACTTGAGAATATCGCTGTCTCATGACTTGTGTCTCTGCACTGTACGAGAGAACTTCCTTAATTTGTTGTTAGTGTGTGACCAGTCCTGTTGATCTCTACTGCGGCTGGTTTTGAAAGACAAATATTACAGTCTGTGTAGAGCTTTAAGAACCCTGCATGTAGTGGTTCCAAGAAAAATGCCTTTTGGAATTTCTTATAAAAATGTTCTTAATTTTAGCATCAGGGACACATTAATGAATCCTCGACTGGGTGCACTGTATTGCTTTTAGGTCTTGCAGGTTATAACTGAGGTGGATGGATAACTATGTAGTTTTTATAAAAATGTTTAAATATTAGCCTAGGAAATTAAGTGGTATAGTCATGTTCCTTTCAGTTTGTATGCTGTTTGCTTGAGAAAAAGTAGACAGGCAGGTCTGTATGACAATGGCACCTCCCCTGAGCTCTAATTAGCAACATATGCCGTCTTTAAATTGGCTAGTCTGCTGGAGGGCTTACATTTTTACTGCTCATTTTAACTTATGGAGGTTATTTCTTCTTTTCTTTACAACTTATTTACACTGGATCACCCAACTGAACAAAACATCTCATTTACAGTGAGGCTTTTACCAAGTTCTTTGGCATGGAGGACTAAACCAGAAAGGGCTGGTTGACTTGTTAAGGGTCACACAGTTATCTTGTAGTTCTCTGTTTCACTGTTCAGCGCATTAAATATTAGATCTTATTCCTTTACCCCAAGGGCTATCTGCCTGGTACCTGTGCTAACTTTAGAATGGAGAAGACTAGTTTTGTCTTGAGGTATTAAGATGTTATTTGTGAAGCTGGCTCGGTGGTGTGGAGGGTTGAGGCTAAGGCATCCAGCCTTACCTTCTACCAGCTGCTGGGGGTCGGCCGAAGGGGAACAGATGAAGTCTCTAATGAACTGTTCTCCCTCAGGGTGGGGAGGCATGCCAACTCTGTCCTTGGCTGCCACCAGGTGGGGGCTGGGTGATAGAGCCGGCACACGAGCAACAACGTAGGGAGGGTCCACAGTTCTGTGGTGCGACTGCACCTCCATGCAAACATGCTTACATGCAATGTCGGCTGGGGAATCTGGGAGAAAAACAGAAAAGATTGTTATAGGACACATGAGGCCCTGCCCGCCCCCTGTCTTGCATCACCGCCCAGACCATCAGATCCACGCTGCATATGAATCTCTGGGTGGAAGGATGGTCCTCTCCTTCCTAGGCCAGCTGCTGGGGGCAGTCTCAGGGTTCTCCAGATCTGGGGAGAACTGGGGGAGGTGGTTTCTGTTGGGGGGGCAGGAACAGGACTGAGAGTCTATACCCACTTCAGCAAAGGGGTAAGAAGCAATATAAAACAAAAAACTAAAGATGTGATATAAAGTAATACTTCTCAGTTTTAAATTCACCTAGTAAACGTAGTGAGTGCAAACCGTTTGAAGCAAGAGGAGACTTCACACAGCTTTAGTAGAGCAGAGCTTCTGAATAAGACTTTTTTTTTAATTCTATTTTTGCTCCCCTTCCTTGTATCCCGCCGAACTCTCTCCACCAATCGCCCAACACCACAGACTCTATCTCCTTGCGTGGCCTCAGCTGTCCTCTCCCCGATGCTGGGCATGCCCCAGGTCAACCCTCCAGGGAAGGTCCGCCCCCACCCCCAGGGCACTCTTTCAATAGGGTTGAGCACCAGGATGAGGAGAGCTGTGCTCGACTACGGGAGTGTGGTTCGTGGGTGGGAGGCGCTTTTGCCTATCGGAGGGAGGATTTTTTTTTTTCCTTACTTATGCCCCAGAGCCTGGGCTACCAAGGCAGTGTACTGCCACGGCCCCCGGCATATGCCACAACGCTTACTTTGGCCACCTCCTCCAGAGGTCACTCTTTGAGCGGTTGTCTCCCCAACCCTCCCTGGGGAAGAGAGAGCAGTCCTCTGGACACTCAGTCTCTTTTCTGCCCCCCCCTCCACTGACCCCCAGCTGCCTGGGCTCGTTCCAGAGCCCGGGTCACCGGCGTGGCGCGAGGTGTGGCGTCCAGTGCATCAACCCTCAGTGCCACTGGGCTGGCCCGAATAAGACTCTGATCTGGTCAGAAGCCAAATTTGCCAGGACTAAGGCAATATAGTGCATGAGTGGCTTTCACTTAAACACATATCCTTGTGGTAGAGCAACATGGTACCATGCAGGCAACCCTTGTCCAAATCTCAGCTCCATACAGTTGGCAGGGCAAGAGCCAGGAGCTCTGTCGGTTACAACAGGTTCAGAATCATAGTGGGAGGGCTGGAAGCAGCTCAGCAGCAGCTTCTTCTGGTATGAGCCAGTACAGCTGACAGCTTTCCAGCTATCAGTAATGCACACACAAATCATGTGGCCCTAAAGTGTTGGTGGGGAGGGATGGAAGAGATTCAAATCTGGACCCAGACTCTGGTAGCTGCGTGTGTGTACCAGAAACTCTGAAACATAGAAGCTGACAGCAGATAAGGGCTGCATGGGCCATCCAAACTGCCCTTTTTTGTTGGCATTGCTTACACACTGTAGACCCCTCCAGGTCTACGGCACTTTCTCTACCACCCCCTTACCCATCCCTTATGACTCCCTTGTGCTTATCCCAGGCTTTTCTGAATTCCTTCACAGTTTCTGCACCCACAACCTCTGCTGGAAGACCGTTCCATGCATCTGCCACTCTTTCAGTGAAGAAGTCACCCTTTCTGTGAAGACTTATTTCCTCATCTCTCCCCTAAACCTACCCCTCTTGAGCTTCATATTGTGGCCCCTTGTTCTGGAGCACCCTTTCCTCTGAAAAATGCCTTCCACTTTTATCTTATTCACCCCGTGAGGTATTTAAAGGTCCCAATCATATCCCCCCTCTCCCTCCTCTCCTCCAGGGTGTACATGTTTAGTTTCTTTATTCTCGTCTTATAGGACATTTGATGTAGACCCTGTACCATCTTGGTAGCCCTCCTTTGGACGGCTTTCACGCTATGTCCCTCCTTAGTTGTAGCCTCCAAAACTGGACACAGTACTCCAGGTGGGGTCTTACTAAAGACCTATATAGTGGCAACACCACTTCCCTCTTCCTGCTGATGAGACCCCTGCTTGTACATCCCAGCATCCCACTAGCTCTTCTGATTGCTTTGTTGCATTGTCTGGCCACCTTCAGGTCATCCAATATGATTACCCTAGGTCTCTTTCCTGCTTGTTTGCAGCTTGTATCTCTCCCCCCCATTTTGTACTGCACCCCTGGGTTTCTGTGACCCAAGTGCATTATTTTGCACTTTCTTGCATTAAACCTTAGCTGCCAAACTTTTGACTACTCCTCCAGTTGTTTCAAGTCTCTTTCCATCCTCTGCACCCCCTCCAGAGTGTCTTGGTGTCATCCGCAAAGAGGTAGACCTTCCCTTCCAGTTCCTGTGCTGTGTCACTAATGAAGACATTAAAGAGGATTGGCCCCAGTACTGACCCCTGCAATACCCCACTGGTCACTCTCCCCTCCTCAGAGCGAACTCCATTTACTACCACCCTCTACCTCCTATCCCCTAGCCAGGTTCTTAGCCAAATTACTACCTTGCTGCCTACTACCATGCTACCCAACTTGTTTACCAGCCTCCTATGTGGAACGGTGTCAACAGCCTAAGTATGCCACATCCACCCCCACCCCCACCTCCAATCCAACACTCTGATTACCCAAGTAAAAAAAAAGTCTATCAGATTTGTTTGGCATGACCTCCCCTCTATGAAGCCATGCTGCCTCGGGTGCCCCAGTCTATTGGATTCCAGGTTTTCCATGATTCTTCACTTTAATAGTGTTTCTATCAGTTTCCCTATTGCAGATGCCAGGCTGACAGGTCTGCAATTTCCTACTTTCTCCTCGCTACCACTTTTGTGAAGTGGGACTATGTCTGCCCTTCTTCAGTCCTCCAGGACCACGCCAGTCTCCAGTGAACTGTTAAACAAGTCTGTCAGGGGTGTAGCTAGCACATCTCCGAGTTCCACTGGGTACAGTAGATGCCATATGGTGATGGAACTATCCATTGCTGAACCTGATCCAAAATGGCCACCCAGACCCAATGAGTTTGGATGCAGCCTGTCTGGCCCAATGGCTTTATCCATCCTCAGATTAGTAAGTGCTTTCCTGACCCTATCCTCAGAAAAGGGACTAGTGTTCATTCTCCCCCGCCCCATCTCTTGGTGCGTATGTGTGGTCCCTCCCCTTCCCCCTCAACTGTGAATACTAAGCAGAAATATTTAAGATATTTGCATTTTTTTGGTCCTCTTCAGTATAGCCCCCTGCCTCCTTTATTAACCGTGCAATCCCTCTCTTGGTCATCCTTTTCTCACTGATTTACCTGAAAAATGTCTTGTCCCCCTTGATACTGTCTGGGCTATTCTTTCCTCAGCTTGTGCTTTTAAACACCTTACTGCCCGCCTGCCTCCCTCCATTTCCCCCAGATACACTTCTCTGTCCACCTCTCTCTGGGTGTCATTGTACCTTCTGAATGGCACTGTTTTTGCCCTTTTCTTCCACTTCCCTCAAGAACCATACTGGTCTCCTCCTTCTGCTTTTGCTTATCTGCCTGATCTACAAGTTCGTAGCCTTGACTATGTTCTCTTTTATTCTGGCCCATTTCTCTCCCCCCCCACCCTCCGACATCTCCTCCCGCCAGGTCTTCTCGGATGCATTCCCTTATCTTTGTAAAGTCAGCCCTTCTGAAATTCAGGACCCTTGCCCTTGTGTGACTGGATTCTGCTGCTGTTCTTATATTAAACCATATTGTGCGATGGTCACTTGTCCCTAGATAACTCCTCACGCTGATATCCAGCACACTATCCCCATTTGTAAGTTTTTGATCCAGCATTGCCCCACCCTGAGTGGGTTCACTGACCAGCTGCCATAGGAATGCCCCCTGTAGGGGAGTCCAAGATATCTCTGCTCCTAGATGATGCTGCAGCAGGTAGATTTCACTCTACATCTGGCAAATTAACATCCCCCACCAGCACCACCTCTGTCTTCTTAACCATTTTGCCTATGTCTTCTAACATCTTTGTCCTCTCCCAGTGTCTGAAGTCTGCATACCACTCCCATGCAAGTGGGGGTGCCATTTCTAGACTCTAGGTTGACTCACACCACCTCTACCCCGCCCCCGTCTTCCCTGTACCTCTGTCGCTTTGATGTTTTCCATAACATAAAGCACCACTCCCCCCACTTTTCCTTCCTACTCTGTTCCTTCCAAACATTGTGTAGCCAGGTATGACCATTTCTTGGTCATGGCTGTTTGTGCACCATGTTTTGGTGATGGCCACTATATCCAGGCCTGCCTCTGCCATGGTGACCTCCAGGTCTGCTATCTTATTTCCCATACTTCTAGTATCGGCACTGATGGTGGTCCAGATTTTGTTCATCCTACTCTTGTCCCTTTTCATGTTGTCTAGTTGCCCCCCCCTTCTTCTCCTTTGCATACTGCTTGCTGCAATTCCCACTTTCTCCTATGCTGATCGCTTGCACCCCTGGTTGTTCTTCATTTTGGTGGGAATCCTTTCCCCCAGAAATTCTCTACCCTGTATAACAGCCTGGGGTTTCTGCAAGCCCTTTGCCTTCCACCCCCCTGCCTTGGCTAGTTTAAATGCCCATCGAAGTAACACTTAAACTATCTACTGAGGACAGCCACGCCATTTCTGGATGGATGCAGGCCATCCTCCCAGTAAAAGCTCTGATCCCTCCAGGCGGAGCCCTAGTCCTTGGTGTAGCCATATCCCTCCTCTCTGCACCATTCTTCATTCTTTCAACCATGAGTTGAAGGCCTTGGTGCGGAACTCCCTCTCCTTCCCCCATTGTAGACGGGCAGCACTTCTGTAAAGACTACAGTGTGTGCTGCCTGCCTAAGACCCTTCCCCAGCTCCCTAAACCACTCCTGGACTGCCCAGTCTCTTCCATAGCTAGGACAATAATGTCCAGCTCCCCTTTCCTTGTTATAGCCCACGCGATCCGCTGGATGCACTTTCCATCCCCGTGAGCCGATGTGCCAGGTAGGCACGTAACCTCCCACTCTATCCCCTTCTCACCCCAGGGGTCCTTTAGCATCAGTAACATTATGCAGTAAACTGACTAGGTTGAACTGCCTCGGAGGTAGAGATTATGATAATGAATCTAATGAATTCGCCAATCAGGAGAGAGCTTGATGGTATCCTGAGGAGAGTCTGCCTAGAAGGCGCCAGAATTTTTTTTCCGCCTGACTAACACTGCCTCTGGGGTGCTGTCTCTCTTGGCCAAGAAAAAGCTAATTTCATCATTTGGTAGTCATAACTTTTACTTTATTGTTACTTTTATAGTGTGTTGAGTGATTTAACATTATTTTTTTTTTTTTTTTACGGTTCTTCTCGGCTCCCGGGAACAAAATTTTTCTATCAGAACCGCAGTTTCCCCGCTTTCCTTTCTGTTTCTTTTGACTAAAAAAGTTTACCATGTTTGGTTTTCATAGTTCCTTTAAAAAGTGACCGTGGTTCCTTTTTGCACTTGGGAACCAACTTCTCCTCCCTACTAAGTCATACAGTGTATTATTTTTAAAATCTCCCAGACTTGTACTGCTCAAATCTGTTTCCTTTTTATATCTAATGAACTCCAACCAAGGGAACTATACATAGTACTGTGGTGAGCATTAAACTCGCATTTCAAGATTTATATTGAAATTGGAGTTCATGAGATACAAGAAGGAAACGGATTTGGGCAGTACAAGTCTGGGGGATTTAAAAAAATAATACACTGCATGACTTAGTAGGAAGGCTTGAAAACCCTAAGCATGGTCTCAATTTGAGGAAGAAAGGGGCCAGATAATTAGTAATACCTAAAAGTAAAAATAAATTTACTGCTATGACATTTCAATATAAGGCAGCCATCTGTTGGAACCAATTTCCTTTATATCTTAGGGATCTAGACATGAACCCACATAGTTTTAAGACTGCCATATAAAGGGAAATGAAGTATTGTTGTGCTTGCAATGGATAGTTTTAGAATATTGACTGAAAACTGATGGTATGTTTGTTGATTATAATGTACAGAGTTTTGTGAACCGACCCGGGATTTATAATGTGTATATTTGCAATGTATAATGTTTTGTAAGTGATCTAGGACTTGTAATGTTTGTTACACTTGTGTATATGTATTTATTACAATTTTTAAACAGGTGCACCTTGAGAAAAGGGCATGTATAGCCCTAATGGTGGTATCCCTGTATAAATATTTTTTTTACTTTTACTTCAGAAAGTCATGGTTACTTACCTCGAGGGAACCAACTGCATTTCTTCACTTTTCCCTGTTTGGGCTTCATTTTTCAGGGTTTCTTTTATATTGGCATGTCAGAAATCCCTAAAAAAAAAGAGGACTGGACCCACAGGTTTAAAACATTAAAGAGCCACAGAATAGTGACTAAAGCTGATACCCACGACCTGTGTTTAAAGTGCTTAGGTTCAGATCTTTACTGTGTACTTTGCTCTAAATTTTGTTCAAAGACTTTAAGAAATAGAGTAAAAAGATTGAGAATTATGGCTGAAGAAGGGTCTTCCCTCTGTACTAAAACAAAGACCCAAGGTTACCAGTGAGGGGCCTTCTAAGAAAAGCAAGGTACTGATGAAGCATCTTCAAAATAAAAATAATAATAAAGATGCTGATGAAGTGCCTAGCAAACCCTAAGGCTTCAAAAGGTGCTGACTAAGTGTCTACTAACAAAAGAAAAGCTGATCAGGTCACTGATGAAGTGCCTGCCAAGAAGCCTTATAAAGAAAAGCATACCACTGCCCTTCCCAGTACTAACAAAGGAGAGTCGTCAGTGGGTAAAAAAACATAAAGATAAAACAAAACGCACAGAACCTCAGGGTGGAGATCTCCCAGACGTTCAAGGAGACTTACCCCCAGTGGAAGAGATGGCTAAAGCCTGGCATCTTTATCAAACCCTACTGGACATGTGGCCTGTTTTTAAATACCCCTGCCTTTACCAGACAGCCTCCCCGTTCAGTTCCATCTGATGCAGGTGGCTATGCTGTGGAGGATGATGAGGATTATCATGGCGAGGATCCTGATGATGTATCTGAGGGGAACCTTCTAGAACCTGACATTTCCCCTGATCCACATTTCGGAGCTTCACCATCAGATCAAGCGGATACCCCCTCCATGCTAACTTTTCTGCAACATATGATGGACACCCTTGACCCTCCCTCACAGGAGTCCACTCAAGATGAGGAGGAAGACCAGGTTTACAGAGAGATGATGGTGCTCCCTATCTGTAAGGCTTTAAAAAAAAAAAGACACTATGAAACTGCTCCAGACACCTACTTCCCTGCCTGCAGCAGACAAAAGGATAGACAAAAAGTACCAGCTGTCCAGATCTGACACTGAATTCCTGTATGTACACCCCAGCCATGAAGGGGTTGTATAACAGGCAGCCTGCAACAAAGCCAACACTCCTCTCAACCCCCTGAGAAGGAGTCAAGGAGACTGGACTTCATGGCTAAGAAGTCCTGTACCTCAGCTTCTCTCCTCCTCTGCCTTTCCTGTTCCTTGGCATACTCAGCCAAGTATCAAAAGGCTCTTTGGAATTCCGTCCTGCCCATTGCCCAGCAAAGGTCTGATTTTATGGTACAGGACCTAATGGACACAGCCAAAACTGCCCGGGAAGCCACCAAGTACCAATTCCATATGGCAGCAGACAATAAAGATGCAGCTTCTAGGGTTATGGCCCATGCCTTCTCCCTGAGGCGTTTTGCTTGGTTGAGAACAACTAACCTAACACAGAATACACAGTCCAAAACTATAAACTTCCCCTGTGATCAGAACATCCTTTTTACTCCAGAACAGAGACATGCATGAAAAATTTGACGAGTATAAAACAACCTATCAGAGCAGTATGGCCAGAGAGAAGCTTTCTGCTACTCAAAAGCGGAACAGGGACAGAAGGTACTACCCTAGACCATTCGTCCCCTTTCCTGTGCAAGTTGATTACACCCTAATGAGGGGTTTCTACAGGGGAAGAGGCAGGAGAGGACAGAGAAGTAACCCTACTCCTGCTCCTGCCTTTCAGCCTAAGCCCTGACTCCAGTGTCCAGGGTGCCTCCCCTCTGCCTGTAGGGAGCAGGCTGTTCCACTACCTTCAGTCCTAGACCCTCATTTCTTCAGACAAGTGGGTCCTGGAGGTAGTGGAAAAGGGTCTATCACGTAAGTTCAAAAAGCTGTCATCCATCAGGGGCTCTCAACTGTCAAAGTCCCTAACCCCAACAGAAAAACATCTGTTGGAGTTAAAAGTAAAACATCCCCTGGCAGCAAAAGTGGTGGAAAGAGTACTCTTGCATCAGCAGGGCAAGGGCATCTAGTCCAGATACTTTCTAACGCAGAAAAAAGGGAAGTGGAGACCTATTCTCAATCAGTCAATCAAAATCTTTATTTATCCAGGCGGGCACCATTGAGCAAGGCTCATTTGCAAGGTGGACCTGGTCATGAATACATCAAAGTACAGTAAAGAAGCAGGTATACAAAAAGCAATAATGTACAAGGAAGAAAAAGTATATACATTGTATACAGTACAAGTACAAGGTTTAAAAAAAAAAAGCATTATTTTACAGTTGAAGAAGTCAGCAGATGTACAATCAACCACAGGCATGCAGGGGTTATAAGCAGAGGTCTTTTGAGTGAGGCAGCCGGCAACTACACATATAGGGGAAAGAGGCCATGTATGGGGTGGCAGGTTAGAGAGATAAAGAAGAGGAGGGATATATTACCGACGACTGGGGGAAAAACTGAGCTAAAACCACAGAAAGTGATGATGGCTGTCGTGTACTTGTTTATTATGATAATGACGGAGGAGGGGTAGATACAGTAATTGGGACACTACTATGGATGGAGTGGGACTTTAGCCAGGCTAGAGTGGACAGGGAATGGTGGGTGCAGCAGGAAGAGTTAATAGGGAAAGAGTGAGAGCCAGGGGTAGAAACATGGCGAGCGTCAGGATGGAAAGGGGGAGTTGCAGAATCAGTGGGCTAGCGGTGAGGAAAACATTTGCAAGGTGCTTTCATGTAGCGATCGTAGAGTGTCTTGAAGATATTCAGGCTAACAGGGTGGCTCAGCTTCAAGGTCCTTTGTAAACCGTTCCACAGTATGGGTAAAGAGAAGCTTAGAGCAGCTTTGCCGAAATGAGTTTTGACCCTTGGAACTTGGAGGGCAATTAGGGAATAGCTCCTTAGAGCGTAGGTGCCTAACACACTCTTGGGAATGCAGTCTGAGACATATGAGGGGAGCTTGTTGGTCACCGCTCTGAAGGCCCATAGGGTGGCATTTCTGTTCCTTCTATAGTGAACGGAAGTCCAGTCTAACGATGAGTACAGGGAGCAGTGGTGTGTGGAAAGTAGAAGGCCAGTAATGAACCTGATAGTTCTGTGGTAGAGGGTGTCCAACTTAGCCAGTGCAGAGGCAGTACAGTGGCTGTAGAGCAGGTCCACGTAATCTATTGAAGACAGGAAGGTAGCTTGAGCCAGTTGAATCTTGGCCTTCTTTGTGAGCAGGTGGTTAATTCTGTAGAATAGTCCTAATCTATGCCTTAGTTTCTTCTGTAGTTCTTCGAGATGGTCGACGAAGGAGGGTTTACGATACAGCCAAACTCATAGATATTTGAATTTAGCTACATACTCTAGTGTTTCTCCAAGAACAGTGGTAATTTGTGGGATAGCGGCCCTCCAAGCAGGAATTGCCGAATGCAAGGAAGGGGAGAAGAGCATGGCTTTTGTCTTTTTCCCATTGAGCAAAAGCTTTTTGTTTATGAGCTGGTATTGTAGAAGGTTAAAAATTTAGCTTGGAGGTCTTCACAGGCTGCTTCCGGCGTGGGACGACTCAAGTACAGTACAGTGTCATCCATGAATAAGTGGAGGTTGGCTTTTTTGATGGGGTCATTGATATTGTTAATGTAGACTGCAAAGAGGAGGGGCCCAAGGATAGAGCCCTGGGGCACACCCTTCAGCATAGGTTTTAATGGAGGAAGATCACCTTCAGCTTCAACCTGCTGTTTCCGTTCTCCGAGATAGTCTGCAAACCAGCACATAGATTTATGGTCCAGGCCTAAGGTGCTTGGGGGGAAAGAAGCAGGCTGTGATTGACTGTGTCGAATGCCTTACTAAGATCCAAGGAAAGGGTACAGACATGCTTCTTGTTGTCAAGGTCTAGGAGCCAATCATTGGTTACCTTAGCTAGGCCTGTTATGGTGCTGTGCTTTGCTCTGAATCCAGACTGAACCAGGTTTAATAGGCTTCTGGATTCTAAGTATACCCCTAGCTGGCCACACACTATTTTTTCTAGTAATTTAGACAGGATGGTGAGGAGGGAGATCGGTCTGTAATTATTTATATCGCAGGGGTCACCTGTTTTTAATAGAGGGATGACAAGGGCTATTTTCCATTGAGAGGGGAGGCTACCCTGGGAGAGTGACATGTTGACTAGGTGGGTGATTGGCACTGCAAGCACATGGTAGGCACATTTCAGATAGTATGGCTTTATGAAGTCGGAGCCTGCTCCCTTCCTGGTGTCCAGTTGCAGCAGTAGGTCTTCCACCTCTTTTACAGAGACAGGCAGGAGGGAGAAGGCCTCCTCTGTAGAGGGTTGGTGGACCCTGAGCTATGCAGAGGTCATTGGCAGGAGAAGTATCAAATGCTAGCCCTGCCATTGCAAAATGGTTATTGAGGGCTTCCAGTATCTCCGATCGGTTAGAGATAACGCTGCCATCGGACTTAATTTTTGCTGGAATGGCACCCAGATTTAAAGCTGTCCTCCTGACCCAGCTAACTGCAAAGATGATTATTAGTTCCCTTCTCAAAACTTGGACTAGCACACTAACTCTAGTGTTTCTGTTTTTTACTCTAACTGAAGGTCCCAATTTACCTTGCAGACCCTACATTTCTAATAAAGTATCTATCTACTTACCCCCTCGTAAGAAGTGTTCTAGCAGTAGAGCTGTAGCTGCCTTAGTCTGCAGCCTCCTTTCTCTGATTGCAAGACTGCTGTCTGACTGAAAGCTAACTAGAAGGAAACAGTAGACCCTCCAAGGACCTGCCTTCCAGTACCTTTTGAGGTTACACATAGTGCATAAAGGGTACTGCCTTCCAGTACCCCTTATGGACTATGTCTAACCCAGAAAGAGATTTTGTCCCACCACTTCAGTCTCCCAGTGGTGAGCCCTGCTAGGAGGAATGAAAGGGAGTGCAAGCTAAAGGAAACTCACGGAAATCAGGACCACCGCCATCATAGGAAATGTGGAGTTGGCAGTTGGGGTTGGGCAGTGGGCGTAATTAACTATAGGTAGGTGGAATGTATCACTGGCTTGGCTGCATTACGTTTCAGTTTTTAAGTGGTTCATTGGTTTAGGGGTATGATTCTCACTCAGGATGTGTACTCACAGGCCAAATAACTCTGCTTCCCGGTCTCCACTTCACAAGCAAAAACTTCAAGTGCTGAGTGCTAGGATAATATACTTTACTGTTAAAACTGCAGCAGCAGGTTACATCGTGCTCCCTCCCTCAGTGCCAAATGTTTTCCCGTGATACGTGCACTTTCTAAAGGCTGTGTTGGTGCAACCTCGGACATCCTTTAAAAGTGCATTTTTTAAAGTGACAGCGCACCAAAATTCATTAAAAAAACAGAGTCATGGTGTCATCAGATCACACTAAATAGTAAGAAAAAACAGGCAAAAAATTAACATATACAGATAATAAATACATCCATTTTGCAGTCATTAAAAAAGTGTCAGCGGCTGGCTCGGTGGCACTGGGGGTTGAGGCGCTGGATGCCACACCTTGCACCATGCTGGTGACCAGAGTTCTGGAGCGAGCTCGGGTGCCAGGGATCGCCGGGAGAGGGAGAGGATTGAGCGTCCAGGCTACTTTCCTCTCCTGGGGGGTGGGGTAGGTCTGTCCAGTATCCCAGAGACCCCAGGTGGAGAGCGGGGGCACTGCAGGATGCAGAACGCACGTCGGGATGAGCGTGGCAGATGCCGTCAGGGTTGCCGTGCGCCATGGCATCAGGGGAATGCCATGCACAGGAGGGAGGAGGGGTTTCGCTAGACCATTTCTGTAAAACCCCCCTCCAGCCCAGATAGGTGCTGGCCCTCCCAGTGCCGGACCGCCACATGCCCAATGCTGGTTCCCTGCCTCAACCCCTTTGGTCTTCTCAGGCTCGTAGCTGCCCGGGGCTCAGGGAGGCAGTAACGACTTTGGAGAAGGCAGGGTCCACAGAGGGTGGTAGAGCGGATCCAGTGAGTGGAGCGGCCTGAGGGTTCCGGTGCTGGAGATGTTAAAATAAATAAATAAATCAGTACATTGTATAAATATATATAAATCACACAAGTTAAAAAACTGAGAAACTAATACATATATGAAATATAATGCAAAAACGTGGAACTCACAAATTGGCATATTTTACAAACTGAAAAAATGCTAGAAAAAGTGGTAAAAGAAATCCCCAAAATGATTTTTAAATGACGAAAAAATCTTAAAGATTATGTTGTACATTTATTTATTTAAAAGTTGATAATCAGGAAAGGCACACTGAGCCGTGGCTAGTTTCCAGGTGTGACCCGGGGGAGATGCACTAAACGGGTAGGGAGACGCATACATAGCACATATTGGGACAAAAATGAGAGAAGATAGTTTTAGACATCCACCAAAAGGAACACATAAATGTGCAATTGTCAATTTTGTCAGTACGTCACCATAGGGGGTGAATTTGAAGAGCCTGTGTCAGGTAGAAAGTACAAACTATTGGATTTCTCTACCTGTAACCCTGCCAACGTGGTATCTCTGGCTAAGTGTAGTACTTGCCTGATATGCTATGTTGGAAAAACAAGTAGGAAGTTAAAAGGACAAATTGGCCAGCACATAAGGAGCATTAAAAAGCTAGATGGTACAAGTGCTTTGCATTACATATGGGGAAGAAGGGTAGAGAATACAGCTTTATGTTCCAAGCTATAGAAAGAGTCTATGGTACTATGAGGGGAGGTGATTTGGATAGAAAATTGTTACAGAGGGACACCTTTTGGCAGTACCAAATGAAATCTTATGAAAGCTCTGGTCTTAATGACCATTTTCAGCTATCTCTATATTTATAAAGATACGATATATTTAATATTGGATATGTTATGAGCTTTCTGAATAGTGCATAGATTTAACTAAGAATTGTTTTTTTACGTTGTATGACATAAGCTCTTTTTTTTGCTTAATCACAAATCAATTTGTTGTATTTCTTGCTCTAGTGTTGGAACTGTTCTTATAGGATACTTTCATTTGACTACTTTTTGACTCTTTTCTTCCCCATCATCAACCCTCCTCCCCCTCTCCTTCCATCCCTCGGTCCTCCCTCCCCATAACACTTTCCCTCATCCTTGCCTCCCCCAGGTTTTTTTCATTATATTACATATATGTATTGGTTTCTCTGTTTTTCATCTTGGGTGATATATTGATATGTTTTTAATGATTGCAAAATGGATGCATTTATCTGTATATAATAATTTTTTACCTATTTTTTTCTTACTATTTGGTGTGACCTGATGACATCATAACACTATTTTATGACTTTTGGTGCACCGTCACTTGAAAAAATGCACTTTAAAAGGATGTCCAAGGTTGCACCAACACAGCATTGAGAAAGCACAAGTTAGTGCAGAAACATTTGGCACTGAGGGAGGGAGCACGATTTAACCTGCTGATGTGGCTTTAACAATAAAGTATATTATCCTGGCCCTCAGCACTTGGAGTTTTTGCTTGTGGAAACTGGGAAGTAGAGTTCTTTGGCCTGTGAGTACTTTTCCTTCTCTTCTTTTGACCCATGCCTCTGTTTGATGGGGGCCGCCTCTGGGGGACTGCGCAGAGGGGGACCAGGAAAAGGCAGATATCCTGAACAAATACTTTTGTTTAGTATTCACAGAAGAAGGAGAAGGGGAGGGACCACACAAAAGTAACAGAAGCTTTGGAGGAAAGGAGGTGAACACTAGTCCTTTTTTGGAGGCAAGAGTCATGAAGTGACTTCCTCATCTGAAGGTGGATGAAACAATGGGATCAGATGGGGTGCATCCAAGGATGTTGAAGGAGCTCAGGAAATTGGCTAGACCTCTGACAGTTCTATTTAACAGTTGACTGGAAACGTGAATGGTTCTGGAGGACTGGAGGAGGACGGATGTAATCCCACTACACGAATGTAGTAGCAGGGAGAAAGGTGGCAATTTTAGGAGAGTCAGCCTGATATTGTTGGTGGGAGAGTTATTGGAATTACTGCTGACGGAAGGGATTGTGAAATATCTTGAGTCCAGTGGGTTACGAGACCCAAGGCAGCATGGTTTCACTGGGTGGAGATCATGTCAGGGTGGGGTGATGGACGTAGCCTACCTAGATTTCAGTAAATCGTTTGACACCGTTCCACATAGGAGACTAGTAAGCAAGCTGGGTAGCTTAGAAGTGGATCCAGAGGTGGTAAACTGGATAAGGAATTGGTTAGGGGATAAGCAGCAGAGGGTGGTGGTAAACAGAGTTCACTCCAAGGAAGGAAGGGAGGGTGACCAATGGGGTGCCTCAGAGATCAGTGCTGGGACCAGCCCTTTGAATGTCTTTATAAGTGACATTGCAGAGGAGCTGGAAAGGAATGTCTGCCTCTTTGCGGACGACACCAGCATCTGCAACAGGGAGGATGCTCGGGGGGGTGGAAAGGATGAGCAGAGACCGGAGGACTGGAGGAGTGGTCAAGCGTATGGCAGCTGGGTTTCAGTGCAAAATAATGCACTTAGGGCACAGAAACCCAGGGTCTGAGTACAAAATGGGTGGAGTGGTATTGATGACCACCAAGCAGGAAAGAGACCTGGGGGTAATTATATTGGATGACCTAAAGGTGGCCAGGTAGAGCAGCAAGGCAGTAAGGAGGGCGAGTGGGATGCTGGGGTGCATAAGGTGGCGTATCACCGGCAGAAAGAGGGAGGTGGTGTTGCCTCTGTATAGATTGCTGGTAAGACCTCACCTAGAGTATTGTGTCCGGTTCAGGAGCCCACATCTCTAGAAGGACGTAGTCAGAGTGGAGGCCATTTAGAGGGAGGGCAACTAAAATGGTGTAGGGTCTGTATCAACAGCCCTATGAGGAGAGACTGTATTACTTCAATATGTGCACCCTGGAACACAGGAGAAAGAAAGAGAGAGAGGAGAGATATGATGGAGACCTTTAAATACCTCAAGGGGTAAATAAGGTACAGGAGGGGGGTATTTTTCAGAAGAAAATGTGCTCAAGAACAAGGGGACATGCTTTGAAGCTGGAGGGGGTAGATTCAGGAGAGATGTGAGGAAGTACTTCTTTACAGAAAGAGTGGTGGATTCCTGGAACAGCCTTCCAGTGGAAGTGGTGGGGGTGAAAACATTAGTAGGGTTCAAGAATGCGTGGGACAAGCACAAGGGAATCATAGTGGAAAGGAAGAGGGGAATGAGAAAGAGCTGTAGATTGAGTACAGCCTGATGTAATAGTGTAGGTGGGGAGAAATGGGCAGACTGGATGGGTCAAACGGTCCTTATCTGCCATCAAATTCTCTGTTTCTGTGTATGTTTTTGTATGTTTCAAAGTTGGGAAGGGGGGTGGAGCAGCCATAAAATGTAAGACTGGCTGTGACTCTACGCCACTTCATAACTGTGGTCCTGTGGGTGGGGATGGAACGTACAGTAGCTGGAGGCAAGCACCCAGTAGAGTGGCAGGGACAAAACAAAATAAATACCCAGTAATACTATAGTCTCAGTAGAGAACAGCTTGGCTGCAGAAGCCTCCTCTTGTTACTTTATGAGGCTTGGGTCTGCAGAGCACACCGAAAAGCTGTAAAGTACATATGGTATGGTGGCAACAGCCTCCTGTTCGGTTCCTTTACAAGGTTACAATAACCTGTTTTCTGTTACTTTTACAATCCAGTATCAATTACGTAGGAGTCTTTCAGATAGTTTCTAACATACCTCTCAACTGTACCACATTACGAGGAACATTCCTCATTTTACTTCAGAAAAGGTCCAGAAAATCTGTTCCACATTGTGAGGACTTGTTCCACATTCAAAGTCAACATTTTAAAGCAAAAATCCATAGTAAATGATGGAAAAAATAACTTATTCAATTAATGACAGACATTCTGAACTTAAATGCAACATTTTAACAGTGTTTTGAGCTTCTTAGGTAGAGATTTGATGAAGTGTTCCACATTTTGCCCATTTGTTCCACATTTTGACAATGTTCCACATTTGGGGGACAAAAGGTTGAGAGGTATGGTTTCTAAGGGTACAATCTTTCTGCCAGCACCCAGTTAAGCTGTGGCTAGTGTATTCACTTCCTCTGGGCTCTTTGGATAATGCCTTTGACATATTTTGTGGAGTATAGATTGCTAGGGTTGGTATGATAACGTAATTATGGTCTGGGTTAACGCAGATTGATTATAAAGAGCAATTAGCGGTAATGGCAAATGATTGAGTTCATGTGTGACTTTTGTATCCTGTAAATCATAGGCTGTACTGCTTCAGTCAGGAGGGGAAGCCCAGTTTGAGCAGAAGAGCTCTACAAATTACGATGCACTGTGTTCATAATCAAACACGGCGAGTACAGTATGGATAATATGTTATCAACACAAAGAAGACAAATGGCACATTTTAATCTGCTTTCAGTAGTCAGTATAGCACTTTCTGAAGCCTTTTAGAGTTCCGTGGTAAAGCCCAAGTAATGACCCTGACATTTGTTATTTTGGGAACCAAGATGATTTTGCTTGACTGCTTCAAGAATTGTTTTCTGAGCTGTGTTTTAGCATTTTCAATTGCAGTATAATTACTCACCAGCATTTTTAATTCCCGGATAACCAGGTTGTAATTTTGCTTTACAACTGGGTGCTTGCAACCACAAGCTGTCAATCAAGCTCGCTTTAGAAACAATGCATGCTGCAGTCCCACAACTGCCACCTGTTTAAACCAATGAAAATCCCCCTCAAAGCACAATTTCATCTGAAACAAGCATTTGTCAATGCCGAATGTTGCTTGCTTGTATGTGCTGTTTAGGTATTTGGAAGTCATTGGAGTGCAAATATTGAAAATTCGCGAACTTACGAGCGTGTAGGAACCGCGCAACGCATGCCTCAGAAACAGTCATTTTAGGAATTTTTTTCACCAAATTTTCAACATAGCCATTTAAGACCTCTGCTCATGAACAGTGTCACTGTGATTTTCTTAATGTGTCCCATACATGGATTTCGCACACCGACTGCGCCATTGTGCGCTACGTGGGCGGAAACACGTTTTGGGCAAGATATGAAAAATGACAGTTGTACTCCTCATAAGGAGGTATGGTAAAATGGCAATTTTGGAAATCTGGAGTGAAAATATTGAAAATTCGCAAACTTACGAGCGTGCGTAGGAACTGCGCAACGCATGCTCGTAAAACAGTCATTTTTAGGAATTTTTTCATCAACTTCAACATAGCTATTTTAAGATCTTCTTCTCATGAACAGTGTCACTGTTATTTTCTAATGTGTCCCATACATTGATTTTGCACACTGACTGTGCCATTGTGCGCCACATGGGTGGAAGCACGCTTGGGGCAGGATGAAAATGACAGCTGCACTGCTCATATGAGGTGTGGTAAAATGGCAATGTTGAAAATCTGGAGGAAAATATTGAAAATTGAACTTACGAAAGCGCATGAGGAACTGTGCAACGGCGTACATAAAACTGGCCATTTTTAGAATTTTCCCATTAAATTTTCAACATAAGTTTGAGAGCCCACCTTATGAACGCTGGCAGTGTCGTTTGTTAATCGGTCCCAAAAGGTGATTTTGCGCAGTGACGGTGAAATCACCCTTCGGGCCTGATTAACGCCATGACAGTGCAAGAATTCATGAGGAGGGGTCCCAAAAACCCCATGTTGAAAATTTGGGCTCAAAATTCCCAAAAATGCCTGCGATATGCAACAAAGTTGAAAAAACCCTATTTATTCCATTATACAGCTTACCGGCATTTCCTCAGTTCGTGGTCGGCTTTGAAGAGTGCAGACATGTTCCCGGTCCACCGATGATCGTCGCGCCGAGCTCCGGAGGTAAGTATGGGGTGAGGGGGTGGAGAGGCAGGTGCGAGGTGGGTGCGGTGGGCAGGAGACCGCAGGAAACGCTTTTTTATTTACAGTTTTTTTTTTTTTTTAATTATGACAACGCTGACATTTGCCACGCTGGGTGGGCTCCAGCGGGCAGCTGGAAAGGCTGTTTGGGAGGGCTGGAGCTGACTGGGATTGGGCACCCCATCGCCATAACAAGATTTGCCACGCTGGGTGGGCTCCCAGTGGCACCTGGAAAGGTTTTGGGCGACAGCCGTGGAGCCAACGGGATTGGAACATTTTTTGCCACACTGGGTGGGCTCCCAGCGTGGCACCTGGACAGCTTTTGTTGGGGTGGGGTGCGTGGAGCCGGGTAGGGATTGGGCACCTCGTCACACAGTGTGGGGGGCAGGAGCGATCAGCACGCAATATGCATGCTTGTGTGAGGGGGGAGAGTTCTCTCACTGAAGCGGAGCTCTCCCTTTCAACTGTATGCCACTGCATTTTGGATGCTGTCATAGACAGCTGCAGCAGTCATTGGAGAACTGTGGCCGCGCCTGCAAAGTCACTGACTGAATTGGAAGACAGGGTGCCACACCTCCGAAAACTCGGATGATGGCACTGTGTTTCTTGCACTTGCGTGCAAGCAACGTAAAAATAAACGTAGTACCTTATGCTGTACTCATTTAGCTGTTTTGTTTCTGTTTGAGTTCACGTTATAAATACAGAACAGCTTACAGCATGCTTTTTCTTTTTATTTCTTCCAAGTGAAATGCCCAAATCAATCATTGTTTTAAAATGGGTGGGTGGTGGGGTGTAATCAGAATTGCATACACACCCTCAATGTGAGTTGCCTTTATAAACCCCACAAGCTTCACTGTCAGGGTTTATGTAGCATCCCACAACTTGGGTGTGTATAAAATTCTGATTACATCCACCCATCCCTGTATTATTCTCTATATTAAATTACAGCATGCAATTTTGATGGAGTCTGAGAACTGCTTTGTATCCAAGATTTATATTGTGTGAAGAGGGAGTAGATCAGTTGTTTGTCTTCAGTTACTATCCCTCAGTGAGAAATTAACTGGGGAATTCTTTATTTTTATTTATTTATTTGTGTCTAGGATTACAAAGCACCTTTGAGCCAAGGCTCTTTTACAAAGGTTCCACGTCATGCTGGTTACAGGGTAACAGACACTAAAACATAAAACAATTACAGGTATGTGGTTTTAGACAGTAACTTTGCTGGACAAAATCAGACTGAGCGATGAGTAACTCAAGAAACAATAGGAGGAAGAGGGCAAGAATGGGAGAGGGCTGAGGGTAGGGGAAGGCATAGGTGTAGAGGGTCAGGGCGAGGCAGCCGAGGGGCCTTGTCAGGACAGACACAGGGCAAATGCATTAGAAGTTGCATTGGACAGGAAAGTGCAAGAAGAGAGGGCAGAAACTGACACCTATAAGGTCAGAAGCAGCGTAGGGAATGAAGATGTTATGGGGTGCAAGCACAGGTGGAGGTGCCTGTTATGGAGTGGCGGAGATTTTTTATGAACGCTGCGAGCGTTGCTGTTGATGAGGTGTCATTAGAGAGCTCATTCAGCCAACTTGGAGCCCTGTATGCAAACGACCTTTGGCCTTGGGATGTGCGGCAGCGGGGGATTTGAGGGATTTGGGGCTTAGAACTCCTGGTGTTGCCTTTTGGTGATTTTGGTTTGAGGAGGGTGCCGACTCTGTTGGTGCCTTTCCCATCATGATTTTCTTAGCAGTGATGCAGGTTTGGTATTTGATTTGGTTGTTCAGTTGCAGCCAGCCTGTTTTGGAGTAAAGGTTGCAGGTGTGGGTGAGACGGTGGGAACCAGTAATGAGTCGGCAGGCTTGATTGAGGGAAGTCAAAACACGCCTGAGAGATGAGGTTGTGGCAGATCCATAGGTAATGAGACCGTAGTCAGTGATGCTGATGATGGAGCTATGGACAGCTATGGACAGAGCTTCTGGGGTTAGATGTTTCCTATGTCGGAATAGTAGACCCATCCTGGTGTTGGCTTTTGCGACGTTATTGATGTGTGGGACATAGGAGAGATTACAGTAGTGGTGGACATGGGAAGTACCCAACAGCCATTTGGGGGAGAGGGCTATTTCGTAGTGAATGGAGATGCCCAAGTCGGGTACATGAGATCGAGAGGGAGGGTACAATGGAGGGGTTGAGAGAGCATGAGTTGGTAGATGTTTGGAACAGTGGGGAAACATGAGCAGGGTGGGATGTAGGAGCGGGAAGAGGGCAAATAAGGTGAGGAGAAAGGGATACAGAGTACCGGTGTCATACATGATTCAACGTGAATGGGGGGCAGGCACAGGGTGCTGGGTAGGTGGGAGGCAGCTAGTGAAAGTGGCAGGAGGTAGGCAGTGAGGTGCAGGCCTGGGGCAGGGGAACTAGGTAAGCAGGTGGCTGAGGGAGAACGGGCAGAGGGTGGGGCAGTGAGGAGACAAGGGCAGTAGCAAAAGAGGAGGATGTAGATAGAGGAAGTGGGGGTAATAAATAGTGTAACAAGACAGGGAGACAGGAGGTAGCAGCTCTAGAATAGAGTTCAGGAGAAAAGGGTGCATGGGAGCTGCGAATGCCAAAGGGGGTTGGCCAGTCACGGGAGTGACGGAGTGACTGGCACTAGAGACATAAGGAGGGTGTCAGGCAGAAAGGAGGCAGGGCAGTGAGGGTACTGAGTTGATTAGCAGAGGTGAGGAGGAGGAGCAGGAGGAGGGGAGGGCAGCAAGAGAGGAGGTACAGGAGAGAGAGTATCCAATAGAAAACAAAAGGGCGGTTCCGTGAGGCAGAAGTGGGCTGAGCTACAGCCTATTTAATTAAGGTGGGGTGGGTGGGCAAAATTTTCTTCCAAAACCCACTGAAGTCTATGGGCACAGAGCCCAGCAAAGCAGATTGGCCCTGCAATCTTGACTAATTCAATCAGTGGCCGTGCGGGGCACAACAGTCCAACAGGAGATGGAAGCAACAGGCAGCGGCCAATGGGAGCCTTTCAGCATTTCCCAGTTCGGTCTGGGAGCTTACCAGCAAGAGGAGGGTTCCTTGGCGGTGAGCAGTGGTGGTGTGGATGGCTGGCCCAGGTAGCCCCGGCCGCTCAGATGTTTCCCCGATCAGGGGCTGAGAGATCTGAGGGAAGGAACAGAGCAACAGATTGTGAGTCACAGTAATAACAAAGGGTGGCACTGGACAGTAAATCAGGGGTGTGTGCAGTGGAGAGAGAGAGAGAATTTGGCAGAGGGTTGGGGCGGGGGCAGGCTGTCACAGACAAGAGAAATAAGCTTGAACTGGCACCAGGAGGAGGACAGAGGGAGATTCAATAGAATATGAAATTTACAAGGGGAGGAGAAGAGAGATGCAGGGTTTAGCAGCAGGAGGGGAGGGTGGAGAGAAAGAGTGAATGCAGGGGGGGGGGGCAGGAATTACTTCACAGCTCTAAATTACAGCAGTTTCCAACTGCACTTTACTGTTCAATGCTAAAACATTTAGGCAGGTCTACAAAATAAATTTTGACTTTGACCAAAAAATTAGCAAGCAGCCTAGTAATTTAGCCTAGATTATCGGCTAAGACCTGGAGTTTTTAGAAGTCGGGTGCTAAGAACATCAAGGCTGGTCTACACATTAATTGAGACTTTAACAGAAAAATAAGCAAGCTGTCTAGCAATTTAACAAAAATTTTCTTCCAAAACCCACTGAAGTCTATGGGTGCTGAGCCCAGCAAAACAGTTTGAATCAGTCAAGATTGCAGGGCCAATCAGTGGCTGCGCGGGGCACAACAGTCCAACAGGAGATGGAAGTAACAGGCAGCGGCCAATGGGAGCCTTTCAGCACTTCCCAGTTCGGCCTGGGAGCTTACCGGCAAGAGGAGGGTTCCTAGGCGGTGAGCGTGGTGGTGTGGACAGCTGGCCCAGGTAGCTCCGGCCGCTCAGATGTTTCCCCGATCAGGGGCTGAGAGATCAGCAAGAGGAGAGTTCCTTGGCGGTGAGCAGTGGTGGTGTGGACAGCTGGCCCAGGTAGCCCTGGCTGCTCAGATGTTTCCCCGATCAGGGGCTGAGAGATTAGCAAGAGGAGGGGTCCTTGGCGGTGAGCAGTGGTCGTGTGGACGGCTGGCCCGAGTAGCCCCGGCCGCTCAGATATTTCCCTGATCAGGGGCAGGATTCTGTCCAATTTAGTTTAGTTGTGATTGCACAAAAAATCCTCTCGGCAAGAGACTATTTTCAAAGGATCTAAAGTCATACATACAGACAGACATACAATGTTTACATGCAAAAGTTATATATGGGTACACAGAGAAAAGAGATTACAGGCATTAAGCCATATGAAGTAGTATAAGAATCCATTGTCAGGATTCATCAGACATTGAAGCAGTTACAAGTGTTAGAAACAGTAGGCACATGCATTAATACATTTTAAAGAAGGAGGTTGAGTCACTCCCTCAGCAAGTCCATTGAGGCTTTCCAGGATTTGGCAAATCCCAATCAAGCTCTTACTCTATCAGTGACTGTACTTCATCCCCACCTTCCCAGTTGCCACACACCTCCCCAGACCTGCCTGGAGACAGTCTCCCACAGATTGCCACCTGTGGCGGGTTGAAAATGGAAGGCCACCCCCCTCCCCCATGATCTACATCCAAAGTCACCCAGGTCAGCACGGACCCAAGGAGGTGCATGGAACAGTGGTCCGGTGTTGGGTCCCTATTTACGTTTTCTCCCTGGTTCCCTTGCCATGACAGCACATCAAGACGTGCATGTGGAGGCACATGCTCTGTGGGATCACGACCCCACCCTTCGAGTCACTTGTGCCTGAACCACCATTGGGCCTTCACTCGATGGCAGTCAAGGGCTGTGTCAGCTGGCCACCCCTCCTGAGGAGAGGAGAGCAGTCCTTGGGGTGCTCGATCCTCTCCCCCCCCGACCCCCAGCAACCCATGCTCGTTCCTGAACATGGGTTGCTGGCATGGCAGGAGATGAGGCAATCAGTTCCTCTGCCTTTCACGCCCACTGGGCCGGTTTTGGCAAATCTAAAGGAGAATATGTTCTGACCTCGTGTGGCTTTCCTGAGTGTAATAATAGGAGAGTTCTGTGCCTTGCTCCTGGTTAGAGTATTTATCAGTAAACTTGAAGATGGAGTGGACCCTGGGGAAAGTTGCCCCAGCAGCACTATTTTTTTTGTTCAGTGGCCATGGTATGGAGTTGCTCTTGTAAGTTAAAATTTAGCCATCCCAAGGTATTGCTTGGGACACAAGTGTGATTGTCTAACTTGAGGTCTAGAGCAAAATGGCAGGCCTTGTTCAGTAACTATTTGACTCGGGACAGCACACTTATCATTTGTCGAACCATAGACCATGATAAGCAGACAGTTTTTGTGATTGCATTGTATTCTGCAATCACGTGATGTTTAATGCACTACGGACCATTGGGACCACGAGACTAAGTTCCAGTCTTGTGATCCTGCAGGTCACTATATAGAAATGACATTGGGATTCTTGAACCCTGGCATCATCATCAGTAGGATGTACAAGGTACATCATTGTAGCCAGGTGGGCATAGTGCCCTGTGCCATACAGCATATTACACAGAGCACTAAAGGGGTTGAAAGTGAATAACATCTGGTAGAGCTGCCAATTACAGTGCATGTTGGTATAAACATTTTGCATAACTATTTTCAGAGCACAAACATTGCAGATATGCATATTTATTCATCAATGCCTTCCATGCTCTGGGTTAAATTGGTTTCCCCTAAACCACAGATGGCAGCCCCATGCTCTCTGTATAGATTTATGAAGGCTTTATTAAGTTGTAACATAAAGCTTTGGTTAAAAGGTGGAAAAAATAAACTGAACTTCCGGTATGTCAGCCTCCTGCGTAAAGAATGTTCTGAATATCTTTGAATGTTTTATCAATGCATTTTGCCAGTTTGAATAGACAGCATGAAAGAATCATGGTTGGTGATTTCAACTGCAACTGGTCGGCCAGTAAGAACAGGGACTTTAGAGACAATTGCTAATGTCCGTCTTACACAAGAGTTATTTCTAAACCCACTCATGTAAACTGTAAAACAGGTTCTGCATCCCTACTTGAATCCTTTTCCTAGGGCTGTGTTAGTCTCTGATGTTCTCCGATGTCCTCTTCGACCCACAAGGGGACTTGTCGTCACCCACCCCTAGGCAGTCATTCAGATTCTCAGGTAGCTTAGGCCATCTGTCATGGCAAGCCTGACACCATTCAAAGCCTAGGGCAGTGTTCCAGCAAAAGGTAAGCCCACTTTGGGTGTGGGTTACAACTTACAAGTATATCATAGATGCACAGTTTTCCTGGCAGAAAAAGACCCTTACCCCATCGAATCTGCCTGATCCCTACCTCCAACTTCACCAGTCTAGCACTGGTACTGCTTATGTGGTGCTCCCAACCTGTTGCTCCAACTTATTAGGCAGGTAAGTCCTCACTCGACCCTTCTCCTCCTCTTTTATTTTTGCCATACCCATGTGTCTATTCCACCTCCAACCATCATGGCATTGACCAACCTGTCCCCGATAGATGGTTCCAACTGTTTACCACCATCTGAAGAAATATTTCTTCACATCCCACCTGAACTCGTCTCCCCCGCCACCACCAGCATATAATTATGTCCTCCTGTCACAGACCCTCACATTGCCTGAACAGTTGCTGCCAGTCCACCCACTTTAGTCTCTTAAGGTACTTGAAAGTTTCCGCCGTACCCCTCCCTTTCCCTTCTGGCCCCCAGAGAGTACTGTACGAATTAAGATATGCCAGTCTTTCCACAGGGGTCTTCCTTCTGTATGTGTTTTATTTTGGTTTCCCTTCTCTGAACGGATTCTAATTAGTTCTTGTAAATTTTAAGGTGAGGGTTTCAGAATTGTGCATCGAACCCTAGGTGCGGCATCACCAAGGACCTACACTGGGGACAGGATAACTTTCCTTCTGCTAGACAAGGCCATGCCAATGCTCCTAGCGTCCTGCTGGCTTTCCCATATGCATTATTGTATTAGGAAGTGCTATTGAGGCTGTCATTTATGGTGGTTCCCTTCTTCTGAGATCTGATCTATCCTAGCTCCCCACTCCATCCAATACTATGTTTTTTCAGGTTCCTTCCCCCCATGTGCATGACCTTTTACTTTATGGCAATACATTTGAGTTGCGAGATCTTGGACCACTTTTCCCATTTCTCAAGATCTTTTTTTGTCGATAACTCCCTTCCTTACTGCCCACCCTGCTATATATCTTACTGTTATTCACAAAGAGACAAACTTTGTCCTGGACCCTTCTCCAACGTCACGCAGAAACAGACTGAAGAGCAAAGGGGCCCAGGACCAATGCCTGTGGGCTCCAAAAGTCACCATTCTAACTTGAGTGCCTTCCATTTTGCCCAACCCATTGGATTCTTTCTCATAACCATTTCTATACCTACCACATTCTGTCTTCTCCGCTCCCAAGTTACCAAACCTCTTTATAAGACATCTGTGGGACACTGAATCAAAGGACTTGATGAAGTCTGGATAAGTGATGCCCACTACCTGGCCCTTGTCTGTCACCTGGGACGCTGTGTTGAAGAATTTTTGAGGTTTGTTTGGCAGGACCTCACTTTCACAAAGCCTTGTTATATACTGTCCTGGAGAGACCATGATGCTCCAGGAATTCTGCAAACTCTTGTCTGGTATAGTTGATGCAAGAGAGAGAGACAGGGTCTGAGAAATTTTTTTTTTTGTGGAGGTCCTCCGTCCTCCTTCAGCCTGGTCACGGCCCCGGAGCTTCCGCCTGCCCATTTTGCCGCCCTCCCGTCACCCCGGCTTCGAGGGCGGGCCACGACACAGACCCCTCAACTCCAGTGCCGTGGAACCAATATCTGGTTGGGAGGCGCGGCAGGTGCATTGAAGCCCGGGAGGCTTTCACCCAGACGGAGGACCTCCCTCCTTCCTTTTTCCTCCTCGGTCTTCCTCCCTCCCAGAGGCGGGATCGCAATGATGCCAGCGTCCGCCCGCCTCCACCCTGACGTAGGCGCTGCAGCGTGAGTGCCCCCAGCCTCCGCCAGGGGTCCCCATCGCCCGATGCTGCCTCGACCTCCCCGAGAAGGAGAGCAGTCCATAGATGCTCAATCCTTCCCCGGCCAGCCTCTCCGACGACTTAGGTCCGTTCTCGAACCCGGTCGCCGGGCGTCAGCAAGCGGGAACCCACTACAGCCCGACTGGCCGGCCCAGGGTCTGGAGAAATTTAAGGAAGCAACATACAGATTCAGTTTTGGTTGAATATAAAAAACTAGGCAATACATGTAAGTGATTAGTTAGAAAGACAAAAATGGAGTATTATTTAAACTTCTGATTTCAATTCTCAAGCAGTCAACTGGCAAATTAGCAAATACTAATTAATCTAATGGGAAAGACCAGTTCTACAGCAGTACCACTTCTAACTACTGTACAAGGTAATTTGACAGGTCCATTTGAAACTGGCACAGAGCTCAATACTACCTTTTGTGGAGTCATAAAAACTGCTCCATCAGGTGCCGGCCCGCCGGCGTAGCGGTTGGATTTCTTCTTGCTACGCCAGCAGCTCAGGTCTGGGGACGGATTCGGGAGTTGGAGGGCTGGCCAGGGGAGAAGGCTTGAGCATCTGATGACTGCTCGCCTTCTCCTGGGGGGGGTTTAGCCTCGGTGTCTGCTGGCCTCTGGTGGAGGCCGGAGGCACAGTACCACGTCGGGATCCATTGAGGGAGGGTAAGGACATGGCCTTGGGCTTAGGCCTTGATGTCATGTGGCACGTCATGCCCTGGACAGAAAAAGGCAAAATGGCACCAGCTTGGCTGGATGATGGCCACTCCTCCTCCCACCATGCTAGTCCCCGGAGCGCACCTCCTCCTTCGCCTCTTGTATGTGCCCCTGCCCTGGGGTTGCTGTATCCCTGAATTCTCCTCTCTTCCCCTGCAGGGAGGGGCCCTCCTGGTACAGTTAGAGCTGGGATCCTTGGGTGCGAGGCATGCAGGACTGTGACCGGTGAAGGGGAGGCAGCGGAGGTGAGATGGCGGGAACAAAGAACTATGCAGGCCTGAAGGAGTGGCAAGGCTGGGGCCCGGGGAGCATAAAAAAAAATAATAATAATTGCTCCATCTGTTGCTCTGTCAGACCTTGAGCAACTTGGGTCTAACTATAGTGATTCTGTCGCTAGTTTAAAATTTAAATCACTAATGGCAGATGAAACTGAAGTCATGAACTTAAAATCAAGCATATGATTGGACAGTGATGATCTAAAACTCTTTTCCCTTCTTATTTATGACTGGTCTATCCTCTGTGTACTTTGTACAACCATTCTTTAGCTACTGGCGAGGTCTCAAGGTTGTAGAAGCAGGCTACCATGGTCTCTATATTTAAACTCAGGAAGCGTACCCTGACCAGGAACTACCAACCAGTTTCCCTAATTGCTGCATTGAAAGGATTGTTTTTGTCCAATTTAATGAGTTCCTGGATACAGGCAAGTTGCTAACACCTTGGCAGCCTGGTTTTGAAATAATCATAGCACGCTCACAGCTGTACTTGAAGTCACAAATGATCTTCTCAGGGATTTGGACATTGAAGACATGGCTAGCACGTGCTTCCTGGATCTTTCCAAAGCACTTAATCTGGTGCACCATGGTCACCTGGTCGCCAAGCTATGGACTGTTGGTCTGTTGGTCTGTTTGTGTCTGCCTTATTCTGGTTTCAGAAATACCTGACTAGCAGATCTCAGTCAGTCTTTTTGCATTCCATTTCCTCCCCGCTCATCAGAATTACTACCGGAGTACCCCAGGGATCTGTCTTGGAGCCTGTTTTATTTAGCGCCTTCTTGAATGAATGTAGGTGATGTATTTCATAGATTTGAATCTCAAATGATCATGTATGTGGATGATTTTTTTATTTATTTATTGAAATGTTTCACCAGGAGGGCACACTGAACAAGTTGCTCGTCTCACGGTGTGACCTGGGGGGAGGGGTTACATAGGGTTGTGAAGGATGATCATTTACAATAGTATGTGGGTAGTGCAAACAGTACAACATTGTAAGATTGTTCAACAGTTGGATCCAAGATATTGTACAATAAACAGTAGTGGAACATTGGGTAAATTACAGTACATGTCCAAAATCATACAAAAGAACATATGAACGTACAAAACAGTAATAATGCAATAGAACCATTTATAGTGCATGAGTGTACCAGGAGCAGGCTCGAGGTAGTATGCAAGTGCTGTTGGAGTAAAAAGAATGGAGTTAGGTTGTGCACACTGGTGACCCAGAAGAGCAGGTGGGGGGGTGGGAGAGGCAAGAACTGAATATGAGAAGGGGTAGCCATTTCATGATTTTCCCCTTCAGGATGTTGAGAACTCTGCTGGAGGGGGGCCATGGCAGGAAGGCAGAAACTGGGGACAGGTATTAAGGTGGGTTAAAGCAGGAACAGCTGAGGGAAAGGAAATTGTGTAGGGCAGAGGTAAGGGAGTAGTTGGAGGAGGAGTGTCATATTTCAGGGGGGAGAGAATTCCAGATTTTAGGGAAACGATGGGCAAAACCAGTCTGAACGATGAGGGTGGAGCGGTGAGGGACCGTAAAGGTGCGGGCGTCATTTGATCTGAGAGAGTGGGTGGGGGGGAGGTGGAGTGGACAGAGGATGAGAGATAGGAGGGGAGTCCCTCCCGAACCAGAATTTGGAGGTTAGTTTGGCACAATGAGAGAGGCGTCTGTGAGGCAGTGGAAGGAAGGTTAGAGAGCAATAGAGTACTCAGTGGTGGGAGCGGGAACGGGAGTTGATAGCAAAGCAGGAAGGGGAGTCGATAGCAAAGCAGCAGAAGGAGTTAGTGTCCAACTTGGACAGGGAAGATTTGGGAGTAGCACCATAGACTACGTTGCAGTAGTCAAAGATGGGGAGAATCATCTTCTGAACAATTTCACACCTCGCAGTCAGCGGGATGCAACCACGATTCCTGTACAGAGCACCAAGCTTGGGGCACAATTTCTTCAGGATAGCATCGATATGCACAGAAAAGTTGAGGTGCTGGTCCAGTCAAACTCCCAGATATCGAAATGAGGAGGTGTCCTCCAAGATGGTCCCATCAAGGGTGTGGAAGGTGGGTAGGGCTGGGAGCCTGGTGCCAAAGGTCATTGAGACTGTCTTCTTGGCGTTTAGAAAAAGCTGGTGAGAAGCAAACCAGCTGAACTTGGTTGAAGTAATGCTGTAAGCTGGTTTGCACAGCAGCAGGGATTTTACTGGAACTGTACAAAACAGTATCAGTGTACCTGTGGATAGAAGAGGATGAGCAGGCTGTGGGAAGATCATTAAGGAAAATGGAGAAGAGTAGGGGACCAAGCACTGAGCCCTGAGGGACAGTATTGATGGGGTGTGGAGAGGAGATGGAATCAAGGATTCTCACCGACTGGGTTTTGCTAATGAGGTAGGATTTAAACTAGTTGGTGGTTGATGGAGCAAGGCCAGCTGAGAAGAGTGAATCAAGAAGCAGGGGATGGGAAACGGTGTTGAAAGCTTTGACTAAGTCGACAAAGATGGCGGAGGTAATCAGGCCATCATCTGTCCCTGAAAGGATGGAATCAGTAAGCCTGAGGAGGGAGGTGGTGTTGAGTGGATCTTCCGAAAACAGATTGGAAGGGGGTGAAGAAGGAGGAATCGGAGAGGAATGGTGATAGTTGAGAGAGAACTAAATGTTCTTGAAATTTGGCAAGGGTAGGAAGGAGGGAAATGGGGCGAATAGTTGCCAGAAATGGATGTGTCACTATCCTTGGGGAGAGGAAGGACTACAGCATGTTTCCAGGATGAGGGCACTTGGGCAGAAATAAAGGACAGGTTAAGGATTAGGGAGCTAGGATAAGCAATTGCAGGAGCAGAAAGGTAGAGAAGTTTAGGATCGAGCTCATCTGGTGAGGAGCCCTTAGAGGGGTTGAGGGATAGGAGAGCATTAAAAGCTTTGTCAGGAGAGATGGTAGAAAAGGAAAATGTGGAAGGGGTAGGCACTGGCTGAGGCGAAGGGCTGAAGTTAGTAGGTGGCAATGGGGACAGGGAATTTAGAAGATGTGGCACACGAGGTATAGTAGGCATTAAATTCATTGGCCACAGATCCAGGGTCAGAAACTAGGGAGTTATTTATTTTGAGAACTGGAGGGGAAGGGTGAGAGGGGAAGAGAACAGGGCATGAACTACCCTCCAGAATTTAGATGGAGAGTTAGTGTTAGTCAGGAATGAGGAGTTGAAATAATCAGACTTAGCCAGACTAGTTGTTTTTGTACATGAATTGCGTAGCATTCTGTACTTGGTGTAGTCGTTTAGATGTTTAGTAGATCTGTGTTTTCTCCAGGCCCGATCACACTCCCTGAAGCAGGCCCGTAGTTCAAGGGTGATCCAGGGGAGGTGAAGCCCATGTACTCTGGTCCATCTGAAAGGAGCTAAGACATTCCAGGTGGCAATGAATTTATTTTTAAGATAGTCAAGTGCTTGGTCAACAGAAATGGCAGTGGAGAGGGGGGTCCAGTCGGTGGAAGCGAGTGCAGAGCTGATTGGGGTAAGGTCTAAGGATTTAATTTTGCTGTTTTGATGTTGCTTTGTACAGAAGGGTAACTAATGTCAGTGACATAACCAGATACTTGCAGCGTGACTTTGATCCGGTACAGAAATAGTTGTTAAAAATGTCTTTCTAGTGAATGTTGGTAAAACCAAATATATGTACATTATTGTATTTAGATCACTAAAGGTAGATGAAACTTTGAAGTCATAAACATAAAATCAAGCATGGAATTGGACAATATTGATCTAAAACTCTCGTCCCTTGTTATTGATGACTGACCTATCCTCTGTGCACTTTGTACAACCATTCTTTAGCTACTGGCAAGGTCTCGAGGATGTAGAAGCAGGCTACCATGGTCCCTATATTTAAAGACAGAAATTAAAGGCTTTACAACCTCTAACTTTATAGACTTGCATGTCAGGCTTGTGGAAAGAGTGGAAACTTCAGGTACCTTGGTTTTACTTTCGACCAATATCTGTCTTGCAAGGAGCATATCTCCGCACTGGTTAAATCAGTTAACACTTGCCTTGCTCTGCATTACATGCTAAAAGATTGATTGTTCCATTCATTCTAAGAAAGTCCTGGCTTAGTCTGTATTCCTGTCCTTAGTGGAATATGGACATCAGGTCTGCGCCATTACCAATGTCGTGGTCTTGAAAAGAGTTAATATCCGAATACAACTCCATATGCAGATTTGCTGAATCCAGCCTCAGATTTTCACATCACTTCACTCTTTACAAATTCCTTGGCAGGCCTTTTTTTGAATTAAGCGTTACTTATTTCACACATCAGTTTTGTCTCCTAAAAGGCCCTAGTAGATTTGTATTCTTGGCTTATGCGTACCCCAGTATTGGTCCCCAGTGTACTAGGTCTGCTCACTCTCAACTCATAAGATCCCCACTCTTCCTCCCTGGACCAACGTTCTTTTATCTATAAAGCCATCACATACTGAAATAATTTACCTGCTTAGCTACACTCTTTATCAGTTTGCAGAATATGTTTGAAATGGTGTTAAAAAAACACTGTCTGGATTTGTCAGTGTACAAGTGCTATGGTACCTGATTACCGTGTACACAGGTTTATTGTACTGTCTATGTGCAAGTGTAATGCTACCTGTTTACGGTGTACTCTGATACATTGTACTATGTGCAAGTGTAATGCTACCTGTTTACAGTGTACTCTGATACATTGTACTATGTGCAAGTGTAATGCTACCTGTTTACAGTGTACTCTGATGCATTGTACAGTACTGTCTGTGCAAGTGTAATGCTACCTGTTTACAGTGCACTGATATATTGTACTGTATATGTGTAAGTGTAATGCTACCTGTTTATAGTGTGCTCTGATATATTGTCCTGTATGTGATGCTCTGCCTAGCTACTTGTTTATTATAGTGTATCATATTTGTAATATAACTATATATTTATTTGAATGTCTGCTTAGGGAAATAGCAGCCAGTAGCTTTTAAAGGGGCCTGACCTTTTGACCCCAAAGACCCTGGCTTGCTGAAAACAGTTAGCTATGGTAAAGCTGACCCAGTGAATGAATTAAGAGCTTCCTTTTGACATCTCCTGTCATGCCTGTGTTAGCTGTTATAACACTTTGTAAATCTTCAATTACTTTGAAGTCCAGGAAGCCACAGAAGACTGCATTTTTTATGACATCTTAGGAAGCAGCAAGATCTAACAGATACCTGTTACATTTCTCACTGTTAGGAGGAAAACAGCTGTCAGGATGCGTTTCTAAATATTTTATTTATTTATTGTTCAAATTGAAATTACAATCTTTTGAGTCATGGGCTCATTTCCAAAGGCTCCTCGTCAGACAAGCACAGTTTACAATAAACAGAACATCATATGGTAACAGGGGAATATAATAACAAAGCTTCATACAGTAATGTAGGTACATAAGTAGGTATTAACAGAGGTATAACATAGAATAGCTTCATATAACAGAGATATAACATGGCGTAACTTCATATGGAAATGGGGGTGCATGAGTGGGCATTGCCTTGTAGGAAGACAGTTGTCCTAGATAATGACTGAGTGACATTCTGATGGGGTGGAGGGGTTAGGAGCAGGGAGAAGTGGGATTTTTTGGGGGGAGGAAATGTAGAGCGGTAGTGCTGATAGGTGATTGCTCTGATCAGAGAGACTGTATAAATTAATATTGCTGTCTTTGCAGATTTCAAGTAAGCAGTAAAATTACACCTTTTTGGATATACTTGATCATATTACAAATTAATTACAGGAATAACAGTTACCTCATGTGCTGTGACATCACAAGGAGGTGGAGAGGTCAACTTTCAATTTTGCCAAGCAGTCTGAGGGACCTGAGCTGACTTTTTCTCTGGACTTCTAAGGGAACACACACTGTGTTTCTGAACTTAAAGGCACTTCTGTTGCAATTAGGGAATACCAACTAGAAACCGAGTTAGGACTAGAAATTCAGTTACAGGCATTTTGTTTCTGAAATTCCTTTTTTTTTACTGTAAGTATTAATGTGTACAGGTTCGGTATTTTGTATGTACAGTCGTGGCCAAAAATATTGGTGCCCTTGCACTTTTTTCAAATAACTCACAATTTCCTCTAAACATAAGTTGAAATTAACAACAGTATTTGGTCTCCACAATTCTTTATTTCTCTGTTAATATTACAGAACCTTTGTTTTTGATTCAGAATTTAATATATCCTTTTAAATCAGAAAATGAAAAGAACTGGCATTGACAAAATTATTGACACCCTAGACTTAATATTTGGTAGCACAGCCTTTGGTCAAAATAACTGCAAATCAACCGCTTCCTGTAGCCATGGATGAGCTTCCTGCACCTCTCTACTGGCAGTTTGGCCCACTCTTCTTGTGCAAACTGCCCAGTTCTCCCAGATTTGAAGGGTGCCTTCTCCCAACTGCTGTTTTCAGATCTCTCCACAGGTTTTCAATGGGATTTAGATCCGGACTCATTGCTGGCCACTTCAGTCCAGCGTCTTGTCTTGAACCATTCCTGGGTGCTTTTTGAAGTGTGTTTGGGGTCATTGTCCTGCTGGAAGACCCATGACCTTCGATGGAGACCCAGCTTTCTGACACTGGGTTCAACATTGCACTCCAAAATGGCCTGGTAATCTCCAGATTTCATGATGCCATGCACATGTTCAAGGCACCCAGTGCCAGAGGCAGCACAGCAACCCCAAAACATCACTGAACCTCCTCCATGTTTGACTGTAGGGAAGGTGTTCTTTCTTTGAAGGTTTTATTTTGTTTTCTGTAAACATAGAGATGATATGCTTTACCAAAAGGTCTAATTTGCCTCATCTGTCCACAGGACATTCTCCCAGAAGGATTTTGGCTTGTTCAGGTGTGTTTTGGCAAACTCCAGTCGGGCTTTCTTATGTCTCTCTCTCAGCAGTGGGGTCCTCCTGGGCCTCCTACCATATAACCCCTTTAATTGAGTTGACGACTGGATGGTGCGAAGTTGAAACTGTCATACCTTGTGTCTGAAGGTCAGCTTGAATCTGTTTGGCAGTTGATCGAGGTGCTTTCTCCACCATTCGAACAATCCTGCGCTGCACTCTTCGATCAAGTTTTCTTGCGCCACGCCCAGGAGGTTGGCTACAGTGCCATGGGCCTTAAACTTCCTGATAACATTACGACGTGGAAACAGAAACATCAAGGTCTCTGGAGATTGATTTGTAGCCTTGAGATTGTCCATGCTTGGCTACAATCTTCTGTCTGACCTCCTCAGACAATTCTCTGGCTTTCTTTCTTTACCCCATGCTCAAGTGTACACACAGTGACACAAAACAGGAGAATGAGTCCTTTTCTATTCAAACTGGTTGAATGAGTGATTTTTATTTTGCAGGCACTCTGCAACTCACCACAGGTGAGTTCAATTCCAAAGTGAAGGAGAATCACCTGCTTGAAATCTAATTATTTCTAACTACTTCTGAAAGGTGCCAATAATTTTGTCTGGGCCATTTAAGGATTTCTGTGTGGAATAAGCTAAGACTTAGTACATTTTTCTGCTTTTTGTGCTTTATTCCACTGCGAACCAAAGAAATACATATGTGGATACCAAAATATTTTTTAATTTCAACAATTTTCTGGAAGGAATGGTGCATTATTAGAAAAAACTGCAACAGCGCCAATATTTTTGGCCACGACTGTATTTACTATTTTTAATTAAAGTAAACGTTTTGGTTTCCTTAATCCTGCGTGAGTCTTTGATACAGGGCTTGTAGTATTACCACTTTGCACAAAAGGTAAGAACATACCTGGGTCTCAATTGAGTCCAAAAGGGGAGAATTGTGAACCAGGCTAGGTGCTAGCTGGTTTAAGTGTTGCACTGCATTTCCCCAAAGAGGGTGTGGTATTTGATCCTGTTAACTGGGTGTGCTAGTGAAAAAGGGTTCATATTTTACCTCAAGACTCAAGACTAGTTGGTGTTTTTGGACCCAAAACAGACAGGAGGGTTACCTTGTTTGTCTCATGTTCACATATTACACTTCAAGGTTTGGCACTGTGGGAGCAGAGGGCCTGACTTGCGGAGTGCATTTGTGACACTGTGTATGTGCAAGTGTAATACTACCTGTTTAACGTGTACTCTGATGTATTATACTGTCTATGTGCAAGTGTAATGCTACCTGTTTACAGTGTACTCTGATATATTGTATATTTATGGTGTATTGTTGCTCTTGTTCACATCTCCAGGTCTCTCTTGAAAATGGGCATTTAATGCTCTTGGGTACTATCCGGTTAACAAATTTCAGACAAATTGTTTCCAGGAGCTTCTCGATGATGGAGGTCAGGCTGACAAGTCTGTAGTAGCCTGGGTCTCCTCAGTCCCCACCCTTATGCAGAGGCACAACATTAGCCACCCTCCAATCCCTGGGGACTACACCTTTAGTTAGCAAGAAGCAGAACAGGTCTGCCAAGGGTGCTACCAGAGTCTGTCACACCTTCCTGAGCACCTGTGGATGCAGCCCATCAGACCCCGGTGACTTCCACAACTTCAGCCCCACAGGCAGAACTTCGAGTACTTTCTGGTACTCACTGCTAGATCCTACATGGAAGGAAGGTACAGTGCTAAATGGTCCTGTTTCTTGTTCTCAGCAATTTTCTATTCACCAAATATCCAAATAACATTATCAGATCACAGCTTCTCTCTGTAAGGCTGCTGTGCCCTCAAGTTCACCCATTTTACTGGGTGCACGCTTCATATTGACCTGCACAAAAGTGAGAATAGTTGGCCTTCTGTGCTCCTTCCTCTCTCTAGGTTGTCCTCTCCTTGCATGCCTCTGTTCTTTTTCCTTCCTTCTGCTGCTTGTGATCCCTCACTTCAGCATCCTCCTCCTGTCCTGTAGTTTAAAACTCCCATTTGCCCTTTTTCTTCTCCTGTCCATTATCCCCACTCTCTCCTGGCACAAGAGTAGCCCATGCTGGGCATACAGATGTCCCTTGCTGCAGAAGGCTCTTCAGCTCTGGAACCCCCCCCCAACAAAGAAATAGTGCCCAAGTCTCTAGACTTCTTGCTTATTGTCCTGAACTTCTTGTCACCTCCCTGTGCCCCTGTGGCACCTCCATCTGCCACCCAAACTTAGCAGTGTACTTCCTGAGACCATCAACCACCCAACAGTGGCTGCAGATGGATACACCAATTCTAAGTAGGATGGTGTCTGTCTGCTGAACAGCCCTGTCAGTGTACAAAGGGTGCTTTCCTCTTGGTGTCCTAGAAACTGACCTGCCCACCCCATCCCTAGTCTTCCACACGTGCCATTTCCCTTTTCTGTGCCTCCATGGTACAGCCAGCTACCATTCCAGATTAGTAACATGTCTACAGCACAGCAGCCAGCAACTGCACATACACCCGCTCTGTAGGTGGGAGGGTGTACTTTGCACTGCCCTGGCAGTGCTCCAAGTGCACATACACCCCCTCTGTAGGTGGGAGGGTGTACATTGCACTGTCCTGGCAGTGCTCCGACTGCACATACACCCCCTCTGTTGGTGGGAGGGTGTACATTGCACTGCCCTGGCAGTGCTCCGAGTGCACATACACCCCCTCTGTAGGTGGGAGGGTGTACATTGCACTGCCCTGGCAGTGCCCAGTGCACATACACCCCCTCTGTAGGTGGGAGACTGTACATTGCACTGCCCTGGCAGTGCTCCGACTGCACATACACCCTCTCTGTAGGTGGGAGGGTGTACATTGCACTGCCCTGGCAGTGCTCCAAGTGCACATACACCCCCTCTGTAGGTGGGAGGGTGTACATTGCACTGTCCTGGCAGTGCTCTGACTGCACATACACCCCCTCTGTAGGTGGGAGGGTGTACATTGCACTGCCCTGGCAGTGCTCCAAGTGCACATACACCACCTCTGTAGGTGGGAGGGTGTACATTACATTGCCCTGCCCTTTTTGGTAAGCCACACTGCAAGAACAGGCAGCTAGCACCCTGTCCCACTTTCAGTTAACCCAACTCCAACTCTGTTTACCTAGTGGCCCTTTGCCCTTGGGACCACTTGCCTCTGGTTAAGTGTCTGACTGATATGACGGTGATGCCCCTCCTCCTAGTTAACTGCTTGCTGATGGTTCCCTCAGATCAGTATAGCTCTGATGTCAAGCAACTGGTTACAGCTGGTTCCTTTATCCCTGGCAATTTGTAAATGCATAACCGATTGCCTTTAGAATGCAGTTATAATTCTTGTTGCCTAAGATGGCCATGCTCACTTCAAAAGCTTTTGCACAAAATCATAGTGCTGCTGCAGCTGGACATTTTACCAGGGAACAGCTTAACAGGTGTTGTGCCCTGGCCTGTTGATGGTATGCCACCTTGTGTGTGCACCTTGAGTGATATAATTCAACTGAATTAAGGTGGCCTAACACGGCCGCCAAAATTCTGTCCACTGGGTGTCCCAGCCTGCCTTCAGTAGTCATGTCTTCAGTGAGCAGTGTCGCTGCCTGGAGTATGGAATTCAGTCCAGAATATAGTATATATATAGAACAATGCATTGGGAGGTGGATATAACAAGAATTTTACACACCAAGGGCGTGTATGTAAAATTCAAGTTTTACACACCTTCCTGTGTTTTGTTTTATATAATTGGTGGGTAGTGTTTTCTGGCCTTGAAAACAATACCCAGCAGTTATAGAAAACTGTATGGCCGGAAGTTCTGGTAGCACTGGATCAACAGCATGGGGAGACTGAAGCATGGTGTGTGTGGGAGGAAAGCAGTGCGGGCATGTGTGAAACGATGGGAAACCCAGCACGTGTTAGCTGTTATAATCAACTGGTTGTATCGACGAATTATAACTAGGTTTCCCAATGGGAGAAAACCCTCCCCAGTTACTCGTTACTATGAAGAAATGCTATCTCCTTATCGATTATGTACAGAGATTGGTTCCAGTATGAGGTCTGCAAAACAAATGTTCTGTACCAATAAGATGTTAGTACAGGATCCTGTGTCGTAGGTGACATGTTCTCTTTGTGTGTGTCTAATTCCGTCTCTGACCCTCTCTCTTTATGCCCCTATGTGTCAGCAGATTTGTGAGTCTACAGTAAGTCTTCCCTCCAAACTTGAACTCTCACCAGTGACACCCATCCCAGTCAATGAATGTTTTCCCAGGTTTGTACAAGTGTCAAAGCTTGTACTAAGGATCCGTAATGACATTCTTATCTCAGTGAATAAACTAAACAAATGTTTTCCCAGGCTGAAGTCCACATTTGTTTGGGAGATGAAATAAAAAAAGGCTATTCTATTTGCCTACCCTCAATGCGCTGAAAGCTTGTGCACCTGCAGTATCTCTATGACCACAACAGCTTGTTATAGGACCTTTAAATTTAAAAAGAATTTGGCCCCTAAGATTTAATTGGACCCCCTTCCACCCCAAAGTGAAGTACTTTAGCCTACCTCCTGAAGTATGTTATCTCTTTTCCCTTCCCACTTGTTGTCTCAATTTAAACTGCCCCCCCTGCAAATTACAAAGCTGCCCCTCCACAAATCCCACCCACTCACTTCTCTTACTGAAGGAAATGTTACTCAGAAGCTCGTCTTTACATGATCTGTTTCAGTGGATTTAGTGTGCGACACCCATGTCCTTGCATGTGATCTGCTAGCTTGGTCTCTTAGTCCCATAGCGCATATGTGCGTCATCAGGAAAATTCCTTTAGTCCCCATAGCGCATATGTGCGTCAGGTATTCACTTCATCTCATCCCCAGAGCGCATATGTGTGTCCCGCACTTCTTATGCACTTTTTGGATCAACCAATCAGATATAAGGTTATTGGAAAGTGCAGGTCAGAAGGAAACATTCCTACTTACCAGAATACTGACTTTAAGATAGGGGTCACCATGGAGTTAAATAGAGTAAATTACTTTTTTAGGTTTTAATTTGGGTTAAAAAGTGAAGAAAATGCTATTTTTTTTCTCCATTACTAGAAATGTGTGATCCATTTTTTTGGGATAAAAAAGTGTCAAAATGTAATTTTCCTCAGTTTTAGGTACTGTGGGGAAAAAAAACCTGTAAATGCTAGAAACGTGTGTGACCCATAATTTGAAAGGTCTCTTTAATGTGGACAATTTTCATGCTGGTGTCTGGGGTCTAGGAGGTGTACTTTTTATGATGTAGGTTTTTATTTGGGAACAAAATGTGAAAAAAATGCTCATCATTTCAGGAACTGTAAAAATTAAAAAATCTGCATATGCCACTAACATGAGTGACCCATCATTTTAAAGCTCTTGTTATTGTGAACATTTTCCGTGTCTAGGGGCTAGGAGGCATACTTTTTCAGTTATCATGGTTTGTGCGTCATGTGGGCAGTTGTGCAGAGCATTTTTCCGAATTCATTTGGTTTGCTGGCGTTGTGTTGGCACATGCCTTAGTTTATGGGCTGTTTTATTCTGTAAAACAGCTCGGAAATACTCTAAACTGTGGCAGTTTAATGCACAGATGTTGGTGTGATGGAAAACCATCATAAAACAGACATTTGCCACTTCTAAGTATTTTTTTAAAGAAAATGTAAATTTTCATGGTTACATGCTCTGTTTAAAAAAAAAAAAGTTAATACTAGTAACATGTGTGACCCCTCATTTTAAAGATTTTTTGCTGTAAGTTTTGTGATGGGAGTTATACTTTTATGATAACTGGTGACCCCCGTTATCAACCCTTTTGAGTACTGTAAAAAGTAAAAAAAAATAGTATCAACCCGTGGGTTGATACGACTTTTACAGTCTCACGCTAAGAAGCCTGCAGCAGTCCAGACCAATCAAACAAACTGAGGCAGCAGGAGACGATTCTCCAACTGTAAACTCACACTCACAGCATTAACCCCATTTTAAAAGAAATTAACAATCAGAACTCAACGCATAATCCTAAATAAAAAGTGAACATTAAAAAGTTACACAGTGGAAAACCGTTTCGTTGCCGCCTGCCGTGAGAGGGACAAATTAAATATTTACTAGCTTGAAAAATGCTCTACTAAAAACGCATTTTCCCAGTACACCTTACTGGTTCCCTAGGCTGCATGAACTTTCACTTTGGACTGGAATGACCCCAACCCATCGAGATGATGCAACAACAGACACTGAAGCTGGAGGATTTGTTCTAACGCGTTTATTTAAATAAATTGAAAGAACTTTTTTTCTGAAGTGGTGTTTGTTTTTTTCCACTGCTATGAAAGTGATCCACTTTACCTGACTTAAACCCATGACCATAAGGTACCATAGTTAAAAAGCAGCGTAGTGTAAGATGAACTTCTGAGCAAAAAGTGAAATAAAAGGATGTTCTCTAGTTTTGATGTTCTGTAATTGAACAGAAATGTTAATCTGTTGAATAAAAACATAATATGACAATGCTTGTGAAACATTATTTTTGCACCAATTATTATAAAAAATAAAACATTTGTAGGGGGTTGATGGGCAGTTTTTTTAAAACACACCCTCGGTGTGTGATACTAGTGAAACCTCTCGAGCTTCGCTCTCGAGGTTTCTCTAATATCACACACCTTGGGTGTGTAAAAAAAAATGCATATCAACCCCCTACATTTGCATTATTCTCTATTTAGTTATTTATACTCCAAGTCTGAGTGTTACCATTTTAGTTCCGAACATTCTAACTGCTCAGGGAAACAGCCATTTTTACACAGGAATACAGCACTCACTCAAGATTCCATTCTAGAGCTGAGTGAGTTAAATGGCATGACTGTGTTCACACTCCCATCACTGCCACTGCTTTAATTGCAGAACTTGAGTTTCCATAGGCATTAATCCATAGTGGGCAGCCAGCCAAATGACAGTCTGCACCCTCAAAGGTGCAGTTAGTGGAGTAGAAGTTACATAGGGCAGATGAAATGGATTCAGGGGATGAGGAATGGTGAATTTGGGGGAAGGGAATGCATTCCAGATTTTAGAGAGGTGGTGCGAGAACCCTGATTGACCTATGGTTGTTGATTGGCGAGGGATCGATAGGGTGCGAGCATCAGTGGATCTGACCGAGTGGTGTGATGTTGGTGGTAGTGTTAAGGAGGAAGAAAGGTAAGAAGGGAGAGAGTGGAACCAGAATTTAGAGATTAATTTAGCGCAGTGAGAGAGACGTCGGTTGCCCAGAGAAGGGAGTGCAAGCGAGCGATAAAGTTTGCAGTGATGAGTGAGAAGGTGGGCATCCAGAGCAAAGTGACAGAAAGAGTTGAAGAGGGTATCCATTTTGGCTAGGGAGGACTTGGGGCAGCACTGTAGACTACATCACAGTAGTCAAAAATAGGTAGCATCATCTTCTGGATTAGTTCACGCCTAGCCATAGGTGGAAGACTAGTACGGTTCCTGTATATTGCACCTAGCTTGGGGTGCAGTTTTGACAGGATGACATCAGTGTGACCCGAAAAACTGAGGTGCTGGTCCAGCCAGACCCCAAGATATTTAAAGGAGGATGTGTCCTCGAAGAGTCACGTCAATGGTGTGATAGGAAGGAGAGGAGGTATGCCTGGAGAGTCTCTGCCTTGTGCTAAAGGTCATGGAGACAGTCTTCTTGGCATTAAGGAAGAGTTGGTGTGAGCGAAGCCAGACTTTGTCAAAGTCCTACTGGAGCCTGGTTTGTACATCAGTGGAGCTGTGGCCAGAGGTATACAGGACTGTGTAATCCGTGTACATATGAATGGGCATGGATGAGCAGACTGCGGGAAGGTCATTGAGAAAAATGAAGAAAAGTAGTGGGCCTAGAACAGAGCCTTGTGGCACACCAGTGTGGATTTGGAGAGGGGGGGAATAGAGCTTCAGCTATCCTGACCAGTTGTGTTCTACCTGTGAGGTAGGCTCTGAACCAGTCAGTGGCAGAGAAGGACAGGCCAGCTGAAGTCGGATTCAGGAGGAGTAGTGGATGAGAGACCGTGTTGAAAGCTTTGGCAAAGTTGACAAAAATGGCCGAGGTGATTTGCCCACTGTCCATACCTGTGAGGATAGTCAGTGAGTCTAAGGAGGGACGTAGTTTTGGAGTGTTTTTTCCTGAAGCCAGACTGGAAAGGAGTGAAGGAGGATTCGGAAAGGAAGGTAGAGAGCTGGGCAAGGACAAGGTGCTCCTGGAGGTTGGCCAGGCCTGGTAGTAGCAAGATAGGCCTGTAATTGTTTGGTGAGGAGGAGTCATCGCCCTTAGGTAGGGGGATAACAGTTGTGTGTTTCCATTCTGAGGTAACTGCTGCAAGATTGAAAGAGAGGTTAAGAAAAGCAGCTATGGGGAGGAGATTGCAGCTGCTGAGAGGTGCAGTAATTTTGGGTCCAGGTGGTCTGGGGACCCTCCTTTGGGTGGGTTGAGGGCATGGAGGGCTTCCTGAACTTCTGCAGGAGATACTGAAGGGAAGGAGAATCTCCCTGCAGTTGGGTGACCGGCTTGAGTAGGGGAGGTAGAGGCAGAGTTGGGGGGATTGGGAGGGCTATATAATGAGAGTTAATGGAGGAATTATAATTTAATGGGGAGGCAGGAATCATGTTTATTATGACAGCACAACAAACAATTAAGACCGGTACATTTCAGGAGAAACGAGAAACTGTTTTATACACAAAGAGTGGTACAGTTGTGGAACATCTTCCTACAGAATTAGTTAATAGCAATAACATGGAATCATGTAAAAGAGGAGTGGATAAATGGATGGCACAGAGATGACATTACAAGGGTATGTTATTTAATTATGAGATAGACTGTGTGTGGACAGGTTATCTAAATTCTGTCTCAAAACCCAAAGTATAAACCCAAAATAGTTAAGCCTGGTCTAAGCAGTAGGATGCAGTATGCCTTGAATGCATTGCTTCAGGTTACCCAGATGCGCCTCTTTTCTGTCATTAATAAAATGTGCCCTTGGCCAGAATGCTATGGTGATGTATGACTTTAAACCTGTAACAGCACTATCTGCTGATTATTATTTCTTGTGACGGGTAGCGATGGCAAACTGAAAGAAAGTAATTCACGGATATAGAAATTCTGCTGCCACTTACTTGGTGCACTGAGCGGTTCCTGAATGCACTCTGCAGCATTATGTTTCAGAGTGATTCTCTCTCCGTTGCAGATAAGATGGAGTCCTCTGCTTGACAAGGTTATTAGGAAACTGAAGAAGAAATGGGAATCGGCAGACAAAGTACATTTTACTGTCATTGGGACAGAGGTGTGGTGCTGGGCAACATCTTGTTTGGGGAATGTTCTTTGCATTCCATCTGCTGTGTGCACAGTTCTGAACATCTGGTTAATGTGTCAAGACTTTCCGTGCCCCGAGCAACATTCAGGTTTGGCCTTGGGGCCCCTTTCACATATGGATCCCAGAACATGAAAGAATGGAGAAGCCATTAATTGTGCTGTCAAGTCATGCCAAATAAAAGCTATTGTGTTTTAAAACATGGGCAGTAAAATTACAGGAAGAACCAATGGGCCGTATTCTGTAGTTAACAGTGTAAAATTTAAGGGTTACAGAGACTAAAATGTCTGGGATGCCTGAAGGATAGCAGGAAGGCAGTATCCTTACGAGAACATTGCAGGCCTGAAGGTGCTAATTTTTTCCCCCATAAAGTATTCAAAGCAGTGAAAACAGTTAAGCACTGACCTTATGACTGATGAGTCATTGTGAAAAATAAAATAAAGGATGTAATTCAGTGAGTAAAAGAAACTCTGTCACTTTTTGTACACTAGCTGACGCAAACTCTTGTTTGTTGCAATGAGAACTGGGTGAAAATGTTTCCCTGAGAGACAGCAGTAGCACAGGTTGAACGGGGTCAGGTGCTTTGTACCTTCCAGTCCAGTGCTGATGTACCAAGTAACCGATCTGCACCCCCCACAATAAGTAAGAATTAATCCACAACAAAGGAGGGCTCTACTAGGGAATTAATGCCTGGTTGGGGGGTTTGGGGCACGAGGCCACAGGATTGGTTTTCGAGTCCTTCTTTTTTCAATTTAAAGTTTATTAAAAGTTTTACAATATAGAAAATAGATCCACATCATGCATGCATTGTGAAATTAGAAGATCTATCCTCCCACCCTCACCCTGTACCCACCCCACCCCAATTACCCAACACAGAGCTGCATTTTTGTACACCATCAAATTGAGCTTGAAGTACCATTACCAGCATGCTGTAAGGAGTAAAGGGATTGCAAGGGTCTTCATATCTTATTGAGCCTATTGTGAAGGCAGGCTACAGCCTTTTCTGTTCGTAGATTTGCTAAGAGTTCCTGTAGCCATTCGGTATAAGTGATTTCTTTACTATCTTTCCAGTGCCTCAGGACTATTTTTTTTTTAACAGACATTGAAATCAAGGCTATGTGGTATTTTCGGTTCAGGCCAGAATTGTTGAGAAATCCCCTAACAGGCAGACTTCTGCTGAGAATAAGTCAAGCTTAAGAGTAGATCTGCCCTTTGCTTAATAAGGGCCCATAAAGGGGCCACTTTTGAACAGGACCAGAAAATGTGAAGCAAGTTACCCTCTTCCTGCTTACACCGAGTGCAGGTTGGAGAGATTGCAATTCCAAGCTTGGCTAGCTTTTGTGGGGAATAATAAGGATTATGTAGAATTTGGAATTGCATAAGCCGGAGCATATCTTGAATGACAAACTTGTGACAGTTTTGCCATAAGGGAGGCCAACTAATGTTCCTTTCTAGGAAAAGGGAGGACCAGTAAGACGCTGGCCCAAAACTATCTGGACAAATCCAATTATATAAAATACCATGTGTTTTGGATACCGCTTGTGGGAAGCCTGCTAAGGGACTTAATTCTGTCTGAAAAGATAAATTTGAAGGCTGCGGGGGCGTAGCCCCAAAGACCTTTATCAGAAGATGATGCAGTTGAAAAACTTTGAAAATATTAGACTTCAGGATATTGGCTTTGCTCATAATCTCCGGAGAGGAAAGCCAAGTCCCGTTTTCCTTAAAGTACGTGAGAGGGCAGTCTCCTAACTGTGGGAGCCATCCTGATGGGAGAGATTTACCTTCTATTTTGATATTAGGGTTACCCCTCAAGGTTTGAGTCAGGTCTTGAGTATGATTATATTTTAGAAAAGAGCAAAGCTGGGAATGAACCCTAATAGAGATTAGGGCTGCGCAAACCTCTTGAAGTTCTACCTGGCAAACTTTATAGGTAGAACCTAAAACGGTTTTACCACGTTCTACCTGGTTCATACCAAACAGTACAAGATGCAAAAGTTCTACTATGTTCTACTTGGTTCTACCAGGTAGAACCAGGTTCTACGTGGCACACTCCATACAGCACATATAAATCCTTACTTCTACTCTTACCTACCCATTTCTTTGCCCTTTCCTTACCAGAATTAAGTCTTCAGAGGCTCAACAAAGCAGCATTGTGTGCCTCAATCCTCTACCCCTTTACTTCATTGTGGTTCCCTGAGTGGATGAAGAACTATTAAAAAAAAATATATATCTGTTGGCCCAGTCTTCAGGAGGCACAGCTGCATGTCCCTAACCTGCATTCCTCATATCCGAAATGTCCAAACTAGCCAAGTCTAATGCTGTCTGCATATGTGTGTGTGTGTGGGGGGGGGTAGTAGAACTGTATATTATATAACCCCCCAACAAATGGGGTTCCTAAAAACTCTCCTAGGAGCTTGCCCAAGTGCTCCCAGCCTGAATGGTGTTCGGCGTTTAAGCCGTTTATCTGTGAGTGCTTTTAGAGCCTCTAGTACTGTCTATCTAAGAGCTGTATGCTTGCAGACTTAGCTTGTATGGGGGGGACTGTGTATTTGGTGCTCGAATCCTGCCCAAGCTGCTGTCAAATCACTCCATTTTTGCAGTCGCTAAGAGTGCAAAGGGAGCCCATCTGAAAGTTTTAATTGTTTGCCTGTAATCATTTAAAGCATTAGCAAAATTGTAGTTTGTCTAACCTGCCTTTATTGCAGCTGGGACTCTGTGTGTGTTACCGCTCCATTTTGGACCTACACTGCTGTGCTGGGCCTTTTGGGTTAAGGGAGCCCTAAAATGGAGCCTGTGGACGAATCAGAACTTGGACTCTTAATTTTGAGCCAGCCACAAGGGGATTGTATGGGCAGTGACTCTGGGAAATGTAGTTTTGACCTTGGCGCCTTTTTCTACCAACAGAGGGAGTCTTATTGTGAGTGACAGTTGAATCAGCCAACGGAATAGTGTGGAGCTAAAGGAAATGCCCTGCTCTGTGATTGGAAAGATCAGATTTGTTGTGACTGTGAAGAGAGAAGGAGCTCTGTGCTTCTGCGGTGTATAGTTTCACGCAGGAAGCGCATGTGAGGCCCTGAGTTTCGGTCTGCAGCCTTTGTGAGTGCCAGTTTGGACTGAATCCGAGTTGTGAGGAGAAGGAAGCACTAGAACTGTGGAAACCAGGCTCACCCTGTAGAAGACTGGAGAAATTGCTGAATTGCACTCGGTCTGTCAGGAACTGAAGCTGCTGTGTGTGCTCCCGGGTATTTTGCAGTAATTGCAGTCGGGATCAAGGAGCAGTCTGCCTGGTATAGTACTTTTCTTTTACATATGAATGTGCGTACTGCTTGTGGGGAATCGCTATTTCCAGTCCCCAGTGCTGTGTGTGGAAGCTGGAAGCAAACCCCAGCTTGTCACGGACTAAATCCGTTTGCTATCAACTGCAGTGGGGTCCAGTCACAAGGACTTTGTCTCCATGCCTTGTTGTTCTGGCAATCCAGAAGAACATCCACCATCCAGTTTTCAGCTTGGGTATTGTGAGTACAAGTCAGGGTATTCCCCAGCAGCCTGTTTTCAATCACAAGTGTGTCATCTAATTCTTGTTGTTTCACTGCTTCATGGACTGAGCCATCCGGCTCCAGATTACAATTTAGTATTGTGCATATATTTTCTTCTACAGCGCCCTATCCATCTGCACCTGCCAGCCAACCCTGGGCAACGGACCTGGCTAGCCCCCCCCTCCCCACCTGGGTACCCAGAGTGTGACTTTTCTGCACCTGTATGTGTGCACAGTACTGTGATTTAATACCACCAGTTAACCTGATTTCCCCCTCCCGTGTTACTGCTCCCTAAATAAATCAGATTTGTTGTTGTTATACTATATACTGTCTGTGGTGTTGGTACTTAGGGAAACAGTATTGTGTTTGCTGTGTATGTTTTTTAACCTTATTTTACAGGGGGTCCTCAGAGACGAGCTGCAGAATCAGTCTCGAGGGTAAGTGGTATCTATATGAGTGAACAGTGTGTATACTTGGCGTATTGGGGCTGTAACTCTGGTGTAATGTGTGAGCCACTAGAGGGAATAAAAGGGTGTCTCAGTGTCCCAGAGGGCTGTGACCAAGCTAGTCTAACCACTACAAACCCTGACCTCTGGGTGGAGGCACCCGCCATAGGACCTAGGCCCCTCAACCTGTCCGTAGTCAAAAAGGCAGGGTAGTAGCCCTTGGGATAGTGCCACCTAGGGGTTACATCTATCTAGGACAAGACTGTTGTTTACATATACTGCTCTGAACAGGAGTGACAACAGTGTAGTCTGGGGTGGGATGTGCTACAGGGTGTCAGTTGTAAAGGTCTCACCTGCTACAAACTGCCTTGTCATCACTCATCAACAGGCATGGCATATGGAAACCAGGGTTCTGCACTGGACACTGTTCTTCCTCCTTCTCCTCCCCACCCCACTCCACACACATATGGGGCATATCAAGATTTGTGCTAGCCTCCTGGTGTCAACAGGTAGGAGGGGGAACCAAAGCACTGATGCGCTGCAAAATTTGTAATAATCCCCAAGCTCTCATCCACCCTGCCTTGGCCCTCCTCTGCCCATACCATGGCCTCAGTGCGTCTCTTCCCCACCCACCCACAGCCAACAGAAACCTACTGCATCATTGTCACAATATCAGAAGCAAAGTAACATTTGTGGACTTAAAATACACAGCTATTTATAATAAAAAATAGACTGAATATAAACTTAAGGGCATTTATTTTTGTGCAAATAGCGCACATTGCTGAACAACTCTCCTAAAATCCATGAACAGCTGAGTCATGTCAGCTGAGAGGGAGTGACAAACACCCCCAGCCCCTATTTCATTTTCACCAGCACTAGCTACCTAAGCCAGCTGTTCCAGAAAGAAATATGCCACCCCCCAAAAACAAAACCTCAGGTGTATCACTTACTGGCAGCTTGCACAGAAAGCTGACGGATGATTTTACGTTGTTTCTCAAAGTCCATTTATGTAGTCCCTTCCTCCTGCTGTTCTGAGTCTGCCTTGGTCCTCTGTACATCCACCATGGCCCAGCCCGACCTGACCACTTTAACCGATTGTTGATTGAGTTGAGACGCTTCAACCTGCCGCTGCACTTACAGCTGCAAAACTGATAGCAACATGCAGCTATCGGTTATCGTCAGTTGTAATGAGAGAAAATGGCGCTTTTGATGTTAGTCTGGCACTGCTATCTCCCACGCCACATCTGTGACTGTTGGGGGAGGGGTCGGATGGTTGCGTGTGGCCACCAAAGAGTAGAGGGTGAAGAGCAGGACGCGGAGGTGTGGGCTGTTGGGAGTTACCCCACTGGAATAAAAAGGAGCGTCTCTTTAGCTTTACTCCTCTTCTCCCACATGCCTCACAGCACCACCTAGAGTTGCTTGTGGGAAGGGACATTACAAATAAAAACATTTTTTTTTTTAATAAATGGAGCAAACCAAAGTTCGCACAAAGCAGCAGATAGTTTTGTGGGTGTTCTCACCCATGCGAACAGCTGGGGTTCGACCTTTTTGGAATCACGGTAGAACCGAACTTGCAGCCCTAATAGAGATTGCTATTGGCGAGGCCCACAGCTCTGGAGGGAGGGAACTTGGCTTTGTGTACAGGAGGGGAGAGACCCTGCCCTTTTATTAGAGCTAATTCTGTTTTGAGCCAAACGGGTAGGAAAGGAAGAGGAGTCTGGGGGTCCCCAGCAGATATCCGTGTGAGACATTTGTTGACATGACTAGCCCAATAAATAGAGACCAACATGTGGCAAACGTAAGCTACCCTAACTTTAATGGCGGCTAGCTTGTGAAATGCCATCTTTTTTTTTTTTTTACCGGACCAAATAAAATCTGTAATGAGGCTTTTTTTTTGGTTTTTTTTTAAACCGTACAAGGGGAAGACAGCTGTTTAGGAGATCAAGTAGATAAAAGAAACAAGGAAAAACATTTATCTTAATTAAGTTAATTTTACCCCATAGGGATATTGGAAGGAGGGACCATCTTTTCAGATCCTGACTAATCATGTGAATTAGGGAGTCAATTTAACTTCAGAAGACGGGTTAAATTCCTTGCAAGTTAAATTCCAAGGTATCTCAAGGACTCAGATTTCCAGGAGAGCCAGAAAGCAGAGATGGTGTGCTTCAAAACTTTATGGTTAAGGGGGAACACAACTGTCTTTTCAATATTTAACTTGTAATTAGATACCGTACTAAATTCCTTAATGATCTGCAACGTAGGTGGGATAGATATGGCTGGTTGAGATAATTGGAGAAGGTCGTCTACGTAGGCCGAAACTTTAACTACTTGACCTTGGATAGTTATACTTTGAACCTCTTGGCAATCTGTCAATCTTCGTATAAGAGGCTCTAAATGTATATTAAAGAGAAGTGGTGACAAGGGACAGCCTTGCCTTGTGCCTGATTGTACAGGGAAAGGTTCAGATGTTACCCCATTACTAGATACCCATGCAGTCTGGATTCTATAAAGGGCACATATCCACTTCTGGAACTCTAGAGAGAAACCAAATGTATTCAAGGTACGCAGTAAGTAGTTCAGGTTAACCCTATCAAAGGCTTTCTTGGCATCCAGGGAGACCAGAGCCGCTGGAAAATTGGCATCCCTGGATATTGAGAAAACACGAGTCAGGGTACGTAAATGGTCTACTAAGGACCTTTCCTTCATAAAGCCTACCTGCTCCGGTCCTATGAAGTCCAGGAGAACTTTACTAATCGGTTCAGCTAAAAGCTTAGCTAGGATTTAATATCCTGATTAAGAAGTGATATTGGCCTGTAACTTGTCACTAAGTCTGGGCGTTTATCAGGTTTAGGTAGGAGGACAATCAAAGCTTCAAACAAAGATTTGTCTGATTCTGCACCCAAAAGAATATGTTGATAAAGTGGAAGGACTACAGGGATTAATTGTTTTGTGAAAACTGTTTTTGAGTCCTTCTAATCTCACTGTTCTCTTTGAATCTCCCTGTGCACTGAAAATGGCACCAGCACTCTCGCCTTTCTTTCCTGGATTGTGAAGCTTTGGAATACAATTTGTATGATACGTGATATCTACAACAAAATTCACACTGCCTAACCCAAAAGAATACTGTAAAACAATCAGAATGCTCAGTTTTCAGTCACTGTTTATAATGCCTGCTATTACCATTTATTCCGCTATTGTATTGTCTATAATTATTTTCATTGTATTATGACTATTTTCTGCCATTCATCCATTCTCCCTGATTGCAGCTGTAAATGAGATCACCTCTATTACTTTAACCACCTTTAATAAATGATAAATATTCAGGAGCTTGTTTGCTCACCAGGTTGCAAACCAGAATTTGTGACCCAAGTATGAGACTTCCACCATGGGCTGGTAGACTGGCGTGGCATCCTTATAGGATGCACCCTGTTTTGGGGATGGTAGGTGGCTTGCCCTTGGCAGCCACGTGGAAAGACATGGTTCTACCACTTCAGAGTGCCGGTGACAGTGCGCCTGGTCATTATGGCGCCAATTGGGAAAATCGCCGTCCTCTCTGTGGCCCCCCTTCTAAGGATACTAACTCCGGGGGGTGGACCTCAGGGAGGGGACAGCGATCCAGCATTTGGCACCATAATGACCCGGTGCTGTAATGCCGGTGCTCTAATGGCCAGAAAGGGAAAGACATTATGTGTGCAAAGTAATTCAAGCTGCAGTCAGTCACCTCAAGGAGCATGACACACCACACCTCAGTACTGAGGGTTTAGGATGGGTGGAATACTGGAAGAAGTTGTTAAAGGCAGAGGACTCTGCCGTGCTTTTCCTCATACAGTTACAACACACAGTAGGACACACTTGGTCCTCCGCCAGATCACCTACCTGCCAATGATTGAAAGTGTTAGTGTTCCCCCTTCCCCCACTGCTGGTCAGCACTATCCAGAAGGTGTATGTTTGGGAATGTGCAGTACCCAGGAGGAAGAGATGTAAGGTTCAGGGGTGCTTGGGATTAAGCTATAGAACTCCAGAGCTGTTCAATTCCAAGCATGTGGTTTAGCGGAAAGAGTGTCTAACTTCAGGAGTGTTGTGTTTAGAACCATCAGGTCAGTATGCTATTATAGTCAGTATTATTAGTACAGTGGCATTGAAAGACATGGTCAGAATGCCGCTGAAATCCATGTACCCATCCATACTGCTAAAGAGATGAGCTGATTGGATATTGGTTGGTATGTTGGTGCCACATCATTTCTTTTTTGTTTGTTCCCCCACTAAATTTCGAAATAAGTTGACACACTGTCATTTTGCCATACTGAGGCTAATACAAGTCTCTGATACAAACATTAGGAACGGCTGCAAGAGCAATAGATCTGTCTTTTAAAATGCCTTTGCATCACAGGATCAGTGCTTAACTTTAAACCTTGCTTGTAACCAACCCCAGGAAATTCTTCTGCTGACAGAATTGAAACTGAATTAATCCAGGAATTACCACTAATCCTCTTCCACTTCCACACTTCATTAATAGCAGGGCGTATTGTTCAAGGGGGTATTACTTCCTGGAATTTGCACGGTATGTGTGTGCTGCATTCATCACTGAACCTGCCGGTGGTTTGATATTTGTGTTATTTCTGCAAAGTGCTATATTGCTGGTAATCCTTTGTTTCAGCAGTCCTGATCTGCAGAATAAATATCCACCTCCTCAAGATTAGCACCCCCCTCCGCACACACACACACACGAAGCATCAATAAACTAGCTGGAAATATGGAGTGGGATCACAGTATCCATGGAAGTAGGGCAGCTGTGGGTATATTCAGTGCAGCAGACATTGAACTCCAGCAATAAATCTTAGAATATTTAAATTTAAATAAGACCTCTTACAAACACTATGTGTAAGTGTCCATGCTGTTTTAAATTATGCAGGAAAGAATTTTGTAGCTAATGAGTCTTTCTTGAAATAACAGCTACTTTTTTCCTGGAATGCAGTAATCAATGATTTATTTGGGTGGGCGGAAATGGAGATGTGGAGTTAATTCTGTGGTTAGCCTTTTTTTCTGGGGCAAAATTATTACTATGAGCAATGTGTCATAATTGTGTGCTAAGAGCTGCTGGTTCAGCTACTTAATGTACCGTGCCCCTGCCAGCAGCTGTGGCATTCCTCTTGGAATACAGGATTGCTAGCTTTGATCGGAAGATTTATACCTCCTGTTAGTTTTCTGTGACAAATGACTTGCTGTTGTTTGGGGCTTTTTTGGTGGTGCTTCTTGAAGTTCATGCATTGTTGATGCTTACACTAAGAAATGTAGTTTAAACTTCCATAGTAGATTATCTCTATATATAATTTTAAAATGGGTTTCAAAATTTGTGAAGCCTAATTGGCTGAGGTCCATTTTTCCCATGCTGTTACCTCAGCACAAACAGCACTGGGTGAAGATCCAGTCACCTCTTCACAATAAAATCAAAAGCAAGCACATACCCCTGACTGCCATTGCAAACATGGTCACCACTTTGCTCACTAGAAACAGTCAACTAGGCCCTGAAGATAAAACTGCTTTAAATTTAAAAAATAAATAAATGCTATTTGCCCTCAAAAGTCCTCTTTTTACAGTCGCAAGGAATGCAGGAGACACCCTGTCTAGGGTAGGTTAACAAATGAGTTCCAGAGAAGCAACAGTGAAGGATAGGAGTACCACAGCTGTAGGAAGGAGTTAGAAGAGTAAACCGAGCTTGCATAGACACTAAGCAAAGGCGTGCTGCACTGCACTGGTTGTGGGGCCGCTGTATTTCAGGAGACCTCCTGGAGACTAAGGTACTGCCCAATATGTACTCATGTCTCTGGGTTGCGGGCACAGTTTGCTGGACCCCAGGCTGAACTGGCAAGGGTACAGCAACCTATCCCACCCAGGGGCCACCAAGTCTGCTGCCACAGAGGATGCCTCTGCAGAGGGGATGGACCTTGTTGGGCACTGGGAAGGGGGGTTGAAGGGTGCATGCTCCTCCACCTATACCACTGCAGACCTGTTTCACCAAGCTGGTGGGGTGGGGCAGCCAAGCGGAGGTACATGTCGCAGTGGGAGTGGAGGAGATGATGAGGGTCCTCAGAAGTGGACACCCCAAGAAAGGAGAGGCCCTCAGCCCAGGAGCAAGCAGCTGCTGGTAGGGGACTGTTGTGAGGAGGATAGACTTGGGAGCTGTGGGGGGTAAGGAGGTGAATTGGCTGAGCGGTGCTTCCGCTTGGAGGGATGGAAAGAGTAGCCAGACCTGATAAGGCTTCTTGCAAAGAGGGGAGACTAGGTAACAGCTCCAAAGTGTGTCATGGTGGAGGGGTCATAAGGCAACCACACATTTCCAGCTTGACAACACACCTATGAACAAGAATGATTTTCTTGTATACAAATATACAGCAGAAAACACAATTATAGTGTAAAAATCAAAGTTTTTGTTTTCATTTTTACAGTTCTTTTTCAGGACCCATTTTATAGGAGCAATATGACACTTTAGAATGTGTGTTTATTATCAATAATTTATTTTAAATGTTTTGCAGAGAAAAGCATACTGAGCTGGTAACAGCTAATTTCCAGATGAACTCTGAGGGAAAGGGAATGGTGAACAGGCCAGTGCAGTAATAACATTAATACAACAAGGCATGGAATATCATTTTTAAAAAGCAGCAGTGAAAGTGAATTATAACAGTTAAAGACAGCACCATGCAGTAGCATGCAAAAAGACAGGACAGAGTGCAGTAATCACGTTAATATACTGTAGCTAGACACGTAATGTAACACTTAAACAGCAGCAGTGAAGGGAATTACAGTCATTCCTGATTCATAGATTAATCGATTCATAGACACGTGACGGCAGAAAAGGGCCTTCCCGGCCCATCGAGTCTGCTCATTCCCTCCCTCTACCTGTTACTCTGATGGTTTCTTGCAACAGCATATAACAACAAGGTCTGAGTGTTGCACTTAAATCGAAAGGTAGCTTGCACACTTTAATCATGTGTGCCTAAAGGCACTCGTTCGTAAGTGCCTCCTACCTAAACACACATTTTGTACCCATAATTATACAACCTACAGGGAAACAGAATCTGTTAGCAGAAAAAGACTGATGCTGGATGGAGTCTGCACATATTATACAACCTCATCTCCCCGGACCTAGTGTCCAGGTGGGTCTCCCTCCTCCCCAACAACCCTCCCATTTGAAAAGAGGATCAAAGCTGCTAGTGAGACGGGAAAGTTTTGCATAAATACCTTGACGGGAACCTGGCATCCTGGCCTGATGGTCCAAGCAGATATCACATTCCAGATTTTGACTCTGTAGTCAAATGATGCTGTTTAGATGTAAGTCTAGTTACGAAAATGAAGAGCTTCTTATATATTCAGAAACGGAGCCCAAAAATAAAGATCAGATTTGGTGCATACTGGCCCAGCACATCCAAAGTGACGTGATTGGCGCACACTGCTGTATGATGGACCACCCACCCTTCCCCTGACTGAATGGGCATCAGCCAGGGAGCTCCTTCATTTATTGATGTACATTTCATAAAAAGTGGCAAATGAATATTGTTTTACACCTAAGTTTGTAAGTACTGGGTAGGGTTGCATGAATACACGTAGTTACATTCTGAATGTCGTGAATAGCACAATATTAGTGTTTCGATCCTGAATACCAAATATCCCGATGTTTGTTTATTTAGGACCGGAATACTTATTTTCATGATGCTTGCATTTGTTATTGTGATACTAAATACTGATTATCGGGATGTTTGTGTTTGCTATCTGACTCCTGAATACTAAGTACTGTATCATAGAATTGTGCTGCAGAAAAGGACCATTCGGCCATTGAGTCTGCCCTAGATAGCCTCCCCCCCACCCTTTCACTTCCCCTTCCTGTTTCCATATAGTTATCCCAGGCTCTTTTGAATTTCTCCACCGTATCCACCTCCACCACCCACTCTGGCAACCTACTCCATGGTTGTACAACCCTCTGTGAGAGGTATCACCCCCTCATGTCCCCTCTAAATCTGCCCCCTCCAGCTTGAATGCATGACCTCTGGTGGTTTTGTTTTTGCTCAGTGTGAAGATGCTACCTTCATTAACCTTATTTATTCCCTTCATGTATTTGAAGGTTTGTATCATGTCCCCCATCCCACCTCATCTCCAGAGTATAAAGACCAAGCTCCTCCAGCCTCTCCCCATATGGACTTCCCTGCATCCCCTGAATCATCTTAGTTACCCTTCTCTGTACCCTTTCCAACCTGTCCTTGCCACCCTGCTAATGTGGCCTCCAGAACTGACCTCCATACTCCAGCTGTGGTCTGACCAATGTTTTGCATAGTGGCATGATCACCTCCCTCCTCCTACTTGTGAAACCCCTCCCAATGCATGCCAACACTTTTGCTACTTTCCCAGCTGCCCATTCACACTGCCTCCTAACATTTAATGTATCCAAGATCCAAATTCCCAGGTCCTTTTCTCATTCTGTGATCTGCATCCCCGTGGCAGTAGGTAGCCCCTGGGTTATTCTGTCCAATATGCATTATTTTGCACTTTTTCACATTGAATTGCAATTGCCACTTTTCCACCCACTCTTTCAGCCTGGGTATATCCTGCCACATCCCCTACCCCGGCGCCCACACTGTTATATATCTTTGTGTCGTCCGTGAACAAGGACACCTTTCCATTTAGACCCTCCACTAAGTCCCTCACATACACATTATTTATTTATGTTTAGGATTACAAAGTACCTTTGAGCCTAGGCTCTTTTACAAAGGTTCCACATCAGGCTGGTTACAGGGTAACAGGCACTCAAACATAAGACAGTTACAGGTACAAGGTTTCAGACAGTAACTTTGCTTGACATAATCGGACTGAGTGATGTGTAATACAAGAAACAGATTGGAGGAAGAGGGCAAGTAGGGGAGAGGATTGAGGGTTGGGGAAGGCATTGGTGTAGTGGGGTAGGGTGAGGCAGCCGAGGGGCCTTGTCAGGGCAGACACAGGGCAAGTGCATTAGAAGTTGTATTGGACAGGTAAGTGCAAGCGGAGAGGACAGAAACTGACACCTATGGGTTCAGAAACAGCGTAAGGGATAACAATGTTATAGGGTGCAAGCACAGGTAGTGGAGCCATTAAACAGTAACCCCTATGGCACTCCGCTCATCACCGCTAGTTCCTTGGAGTGTCTCCCATTGACCACCACTCTCTGGGTCCTCCCACCTAGCTAATCCTCCACCCACATTGTAAGCCTAGCTCCCACACCCAGACTGCTCAATTTTCTTACCAACCTTCTATGGGGGACAGAGTCTAACGCCTTCCTGAAATCCAGGTAGGCCACATCTACCCCAATTGTATACCTCCATAACCCCCTCGAAGAATTCGATCAGGTTGGTCTGACAAGACCTACCACCTGTGAATCCATGCTGGTTGTCATCGATTAGACCCTTCTCCTCTAGGTACCTTGCCAGTCTCTCTCCCTTATGAGGGTTTCCATCTGTTTGCCTACAACCAAGGTGAGACTGACTGGGCGATAGTTGCCAGGCTCATCCACTCTCCTTCCCCCTTGTACAATGGTACCACCTCTGCCTTTTTACAGTCTCCCAGGACCCTCCCTGATTTCAGGGATAGATTAAACAGCTTGACCAGAGGTCCCACCAGATCCACCCTTAGCTCCCGAAGCACCCTTGGGTGTACTTGATCAGGCCCCATAGTCTTGTCCATTTTAATTTTTTTCAACTCCTCCAACACCCTCAACTCTGTGAAGGGACTTGTGTCCACCTCCTTGCCCTCCCTCCCCTTTTTGCTCAGAACAGGCCCCTTTCCTTTCTTCTCGGTCATGAAAACGGATGCAAGTATTTCATTAGAAGGGCTGCCTTTCCCTTGTCTCCTACAGCTATTTTACCACCCCCAAGTTTTGTAATCCCCTGCCTGTTTATCCCCCTTATTGCTCACATACCTATAGAAACTTTTGTCTCCCCTTTTCACCTCCCTAGTTATTTTCTCCTCCGTGCTTGATTTTGCCTTCCTAATTGTTCTTCCCACTTCCCTGAGTTTATCCTTATAGACCTCCCTTTCCTTTAACCTTTGTGACCTTTTGAGGGCCTTAAAGGCCTTTCTCGTCTCCTTGACAGCCTTCCTAACCCCTGCCATGAACCACAGGGGCTTTCTTCCCCTTTTGCTTTTGCTAATTCTCTGGATGCATTACACCGTGGCCTTGAGAATTCCGCCCTTAATTGCTTCTCACAGTTGTTCTACTTCCTCCAGCCCTTGGATCCCTGCAAGCTCCCTCCTTAAGATGCCCCTCAGTTTTTTGAAATTTGCCCCCCTGAAGTCTAGTACCCTGGTGGTTGACTTGCCCGATTCTGCCCCTGCCAGGATGGAAAACCTGACCATCCAGTGATCACTGTCCCAAGTGTTCCCCAACCTCAACCCCCCACCGCACTCATTTGTTAGAATTACGCCTAGTATAGTCTCTCCCCAGTAGGTCCATTAACAAGCTGGCTGAGGAATGCACCTTGCAGGACTCAATAAGCCCCTGCTTTTTCTTTTGTGGGTGATGGAATTTGCCAGTCTACATCGGGTAGGTTTGGGTCCCCACCACACGGATTTCCTTTCCTGGCCTTTTCCTGTGTATCCTAACCAATTCCCAGTCCACTTCCTCGCTTGATGTGGTGGTCTGTAGACCACCATATTCTTCTTCTCCCCACTCAACATAACACAAAGGATGTCAGCGGCCACCGCAACTATCCCCTCCCGCACATATAGTGCTACACCCCCCCCTTTTTTTTTTAACTCAGCCTATCCATCCAAAAAAAGATTGTACCCTTGTAGTTCCACCTCCCAGTTATGGCCCTCCATCCACCATGTTTCTGTTACAGGTCCGGGTTATCCACCCCCACCACTGCCTCTAAGTCTGCCATTTTATTCTCTAGGCTCCTGGCATTGGCTAGAATTCCCTTCCATCTGCCCCCACCCTTATAGTACCCTTCCCTCACACTGTCCCTTGTCCCTCACATTGAGAGAGTGCAGGCTGGGTTGTCCCTGTTAGGCCAAGGATACTTCCCCCCCCCCTGTGCCACACTCCCCCTGTCTAGTTTAAATTCCAGTCAGCCCCCAGTCTCTCATTAATGTACCTCTGCAGTATTGCCCTTAGTAATCTAGCCCCCGCATCACTTATGTGTAGCCTGTCCCTTGCGTGCAGTTGTTCGTCCACCCATGTATCCCCCCCAGTCTCCCAGACATGTGAAACCCTTCTCACACCATAGCCTTAGCCAGAGGTTAAACTCCTTTACTCTGAGCTGCCTGGCCATGGTAGCGCAATGCACTGGTAGGACTTCTAAGAAGCTGTCCAAACCCTCACAACCCTCCACCAACTACCTGAACCTCCTTTGGACCACCTCCACCCCGCTTAAATCATTTGTACCTAAATGCACTATTACGTGCAGCTTGCCTCCCATTACATGTCCTTTATTCTGGGGGTGCCCTTCTGGCCTCCATTCCTGGATGCCCAAAGGAACTGCCTTCCTCCTTGCCAGTGAATCCCCTTGATGATTGAATCCCTCATACAACTTCTGCCCCAGCCCTTTCTGTCCTCAGGGGTGCCATTCCCTAGTGTCCTGCCCCTTCAGTCCCCCACCTTCCAGCTTAGTTACCTTTCTTTGCTCTATGTCCTCTCCAATTTTACTTCCCCTGCCCCCTTTTTCTCAACCTCCTTTCCCTGTTACCAGCTGTCCTCCCTATCTCCCTTGGACTATCCTCCCCATCTGGGTCCCGGCTCTGGATCCCAGTTCTTGCCCATCCCTCCCCACTGCCTTACCTTTTATCAAGTTCTCCTCTAAGCTCCTCTCTTGGGTTTCGTATCCTCCTCTATCGCACCCCGTGACCCTACCCCCTGTTTGTGTGCTACCTTCCCTTGTCTCTCTCCCCCCGCTGTCTCTACAGTCCCTTCACTTGTGCCTCTCTCAATTCCCCTTCCTTGGCTTGGCCTCCCGGTGCTCTCTGTTCCCCTTCCCATCACTTCTTCCTTGTCCCTCAACCCAGCCAGAGGCCAGTACTTGTTCGACTCCACTGTATAGCACCTGTCAAGTGCAAATTCCTCAGTTCCCTTCTGTCCGTAGTCCCTTTGTCCACTTTCTGCTCCGGGCCCCCCGGTCCCTGTCCCCCATCTTGTTCCCTTCTCCACTCTCTCAGTTCTTCTCCTGGTCCCCCCTCCATCACCTCATCCACCCTCTCCTGTCCCTCCTGTCGAGATCCCTCTTCAACCTCGCTAATTCCACCTCCATCCTCCTTAGTTTTTGACAGACAGGGCATTCCCCAGCTTCACAGAGTGCTCCTGAAACAGCAGCCCCATAACTATTACAAACTACCCCATCCCCCCATATCCCTTGCTGCCTCTCCTTGCCTGGTAACTATAATTATAATAATTACACCCCCTCGCCCGGGTGGCACCAGTTGCCGTTGTCCTGTCCCCTGCCAGCCCCATCTGTTATGATCCCCACCTTTGGTCCTACCTGGTTCTTCCCTAACTCCACGTTTTCCTTCTTTGTCCTGCTCTCCCTCCTGATTAACCCTCGGTCAGCCAATAGCCCCTTCAGTCAAGATTGAGACCCTCCATTCCCTTCCTTATATATTACACTGTTAGCCTAGAGCGCTCCCTGAGTAAGTACAGATCTCCCCCTGCACTCTTACCAAGTAACACTTGGGTCAGTACTATTCTCCCCCTGCACTCTTACCAATTACCACTCGGGTCAGACCAGAGCCCCTTATAAAACAAGCAGAAACTCCTCCTCAGTAAACTAGGGACAGTCTAGAGCACCTCCCAAAGCGAGCAGAATCTACCCCTCAGTAAGCAAGTGAGTCAAACATAGACATGCCCCTCAGTAAGCTAAGTTAAATGACAGGCAAACCTACTCCCTCCATAAGCTATGTAACAGTCTAGAGTACTTAAAGTAAGCAGAATTGACCCCAGTACAGCTAAAGATATTCAAATATTGATATTGTGCCCTCACCCAGTGAGTCAAATGACAAGCAAGAATATATATATATATATATATATTAGCAGAAACTAGTCAGCACAGCTTAGCATAGAATTCACCTCTGCCCTGATACGTGTAAATCAGTCCAGAGTCAGTTATTTCTGTGCTCTCTAGCACCTATAATGTCGCCTCTGAGAACACTGTGGTGTCTTAGGACTGCTACTGTTCCTCCACCTCCTACTGGTTTATCACTACAATGGGCAGGTTAAGTAGCCCATTTAATATGAGGCAGTGGGGGGAGAACATTTTGCTGCAAGTCCAGTTTCTTGCTCACTCCGATGCCCTGTTCAGCCACCGATTGTGACCTCCGGTTTCCCCTTCCACCGCCGATGTGGACTCTGGTCAGGCTTCTGCCACCGATGCGGCCTGCTCCCCAGCAGTGATGAAAACGGCTCCCTTGCAAATGTCCGTGCTGTGGCTGGCTTTTTATAGCCCCAGCTGCCGTTTGAAGTTGGCACCCTGTACTCTCCGACTCCCGGATTGGCTAAAGAGCTTCTTCCTGCTGCAAGACCAGTTTCTTGCTCACACACTCCAGTGCCCTGTTCAACCACCAATTACGACCTCCGGTCCCTCCTTCTGTCGCCGATGTGGCCCCTGGTCAGGCTTCTGCTGCCGATACGGCACGCCCCCCATCAGTGATGAAAACCGCTCCCTTGCAGATGTCTGTGCTGTGGCTGGCTTTTTATAGCCCCAGGCGCCATTTGAATTTGGCACCCTTGACTCTCCAGCTTCTGGATTGGCTAAGGAGCTTCTGCTTGCCGCAGGTCCAGATTCTTGCGTGCTTTCTCCGGTGCCCTGTTCAGTGCGCCAGTTGCGACCTTCAGTCCCTCCTTCCACTGCCTATGTGTCTCGGTCAGGCTGCTGATGCCGCTAGGCGCCCACTCCCAGCAGTGATGAAAACTGCTTTCATGTTTGATTCTTATTTCAATCCTGAATACTTGGTATGGTGGAGCCTTCTTAAATGCACACACCTTTCGCATAGGGAAATACAGGATGTGCATTTATCCAGACTTATGTTTTAATGTATCTCTGGTTCTTGCAACTGGTTTTTATATTGGGTTTTGTTTCAAAACTGTAAAATCATTTCAAAACAAAACAGGTGAAATAGCAGCAGACACACATATTCATTCATTAAATAACAAAAGAGTACTAGTAATTATTTTTGTTTGCTTTTCAGTGCTAACCGATCTAGGTAGTGCTCAAATTCAAGTTGTGTTGTCAGCTCCCTCGGGCCCCCACATTGATAATGTGGCTAATCTTGTCAGGCTGCTCTAGCGATTGACACCCTGCTGTGCACTACTCTAATAACACGTGAGAGTAAATCTGGCTGTGAATGGAAGAACTGTGCATATGACCATTGTACTAATGCAACAAATTTGGACAGCATTAGGATATAGAGAAATAGGCGGAAAAAAAAGTGTGCACATTACCAGGAGGTGCACTGATCCAGAGTGCACTTGGGTGGGCTTGATTGTATTTAGATGTTTGTATTTATTTGTGTGCAAACTGCAATAATCTACAGCAAACTATGGTTTGCATTCCCATGTGGTCCCGGCTAGTCCCACAGCCACCTCCCACCCACTTAAAACACACACAAAAAACATGTGATGCACCCATAAGCATGGAGTTGTAGAACCCTGGGTTCTGGAGGGGAACCCTGGCTGGGGGAAGGGGATAGGGAGAGTAATCAGGGGATGGTTGCGGTGCCCTCCTAGAGTACTGACTCTCGAGCAGACTAGATAGACCATTGGGCCTACTCTGCTGGCATTTTTAGTATGTTAGAAAGGTATTCTGTATTCAGCTGAAGGTAAATCAGGTCACGGCAGATTTCTCTAAATGCATGGTGCAGACCCCCAATTGCTCTGAGCCCTACAGCTGTCTCAAGGGAAGATGGGAGTGCTCACCTGCTCGACCTACTTTATAGATAGTATAGCTGATTTAAAGATGCGGTGTCAATAAGTCCCTCAGTTTGGAGAACTGTGACTAGAATGCTTTACAAACAGTGAAACCGAAAATGTTCACGTAGAATTACCTCAGAAAGATGAAAAAAAAAAGGGGGGGGGGTAGAAAGAAAGATAGGTAGAACTGTTATAAAAGGTGAGACGTGCTGAAAGGGGAGGGGCTTTGTTACCCATAGCTACTAGCTGATCTTCAAAAATTATTGAGAGAAGAAAAGTGTGAGGGAGAATCACAATAAAAAGAACATTTTTTGCTCGTCAGTAAATCAGTTTCTCAAAGATTGTTGAGATGTTTGGCTAACTTGGATTCCCGCTTACCCTTTCCTTTTACAATTTCTTTTGTCACTCTGACATCATTTTAGGGGCCCGGGCCCCTCTTTACTGTCTTTCTCTCCCGTTCTTTCCTCTCTCCTGTCCCCTCCTCCCTCTTTTTCGTTGTCCTCTCTTTCTTCACTTGTTCATTACCCTTGTCCCCACTCTGTCTGTTTCCCCACTGCTTAGAAAATGATGGCTAGCATGTAGATGTCAAGGATTCGGGGAGGGGTGGTCCCAGAGGGGAGATACACACCATGGAAAGGTGAATTTGACCCCATACGAATAGGGGACTGAGTGGGAGAGAGGGAGGATCAGGGAAGGGAATCTATTATAAAAAAATACTATTGAAAGTGAGACAGCATGTTTGTGTGAAAATGTATTATTTTAATGTAGCTCTCTGCTAATAATTGCATTTGCTTTGTTTACAGTGCGGCTCCATGACAGCATATCAGAAGAAGGATTCCATTACCTAGTCTTTGACTTGTAAGTTAATGTTTCGATGTCTCATATTTTCCAAAATAGTGGAATGAGTATAAAGTAATTTAGTAATAAACTATTTTGTATGTGTGAAAAAGCCAAATTGCCTAAATGTATTGCATACAAGTAAAATGCTTTATTTCTGTTTTGATCATTGAGAATCTTGGAAAGAGAGAAGCACTGGCAAACTTTTGTTTGTAAGAAAATATTCTGGAACTTCCTTTTGGACATGTTTTTGATGCGTTCCTTTGAGGAAAAATCAGGAACTCCTTACAGAATTGCATTTGGTGGAGGTGCAGAATCAGGGCACAAAATGTTTTTTCAAAGTACGCCACCACCCAAAACTGCCATACATAAGGGGAAAACTTAAAGGAGTAGTCCACCCAGAATGTGCAAAAAACATATGTTATGTAGAGTGTTTTGATATGTATGTTAACTCCTAGTGTGTCCTTCCCTCTGTCTGCTATTTGGAGTTTTTCCTAAATTGCCTGCTAGCTGTATGGTAGTTTTATGACCCCTGGGGATCTCCATAATGAATAGTTTTATTGGCTTTCTTTCTCCCAGGATGCCCCCTGTCTCATGTAACAGTGATGTAGCCATGCCCTTAGATTTAGCATGTGTATTGCTTTAAAATTAGTTTAGCAACAGCAGAGCCTTGTAACTTCTTATTCAGGGAGCACAAATGGCAACAGTTAGTTTAGCAGATACGTGAGAGCAAGCTAACTGGGGTTTCTGTAAGACAACAGCTACTAAATAGCTGTAATTCATTATTTGTGTTTTTGATGTTAAAACACTCCTGCTAGCTAGATCTGACGCACAGAGAAAACAAAAATAGTGAATCAGAGCTATTTAGTAGCTGTTGTCTTACAGAAACTCCACTTAGCTTACTCTCAGGTATCTGCTAAACTAACTGTTGCCATTTGTGCTCCCCTGGATAAGAAGTTACAAGGCTCTGCTGTTGCTAAACTAATGTTGAAGCAGTACACATGCTAAATCTAAGGGCATGGCTACATCACTGTTACATGAGACAGGGGCATCCTGGGAGAAAGTAAGCCAATAAAACTATTTGTTATGGAGTTCCCCAGGGGTCGTAAAACTACCATACAGCTAGCAGGCAATTTAGGAAAAACTCCAAATAGCAGACAGAGGGAAGGACACACTAGGATTTAACATACATATCAAAACACTCTACATAACATATGTTTTTTCACATTCTGGGTGAACTACTCCTTTAAGTCGCCAGGGGGAGGAGTCTCCCCACTGACTAAAATACAGCACAAATGAATGTCTCCAGATGTTAGTGGTTGGAAACATCTATCCTGTGATGACCATGGAGGACTGTGCGTGACATAGCACCAGTTGCATAGTGGCACCAGTAAAACAGTCATTAGTGTCCCCATCCCCCCCGACCCCAAATCATAGGGCCTGTTTCTGACCCATTAATCTTAATTTTGTCATGGTTTTCTTTGTCGATCCCTGGTAGCCCAACATCCCCCCACTTCCTACTTCCAGAGTCACTTTCCTTCCATGGTTTCCAGTTTTAACCCCTCCCCCAGCCCTATTCTCTGGCTGATCTTACTTTGAGTGGGAGCTCTTGCAGCAGGCTACACCATAAGGACTATGCCTCCAGGCACTAGGACCCCACAGAAAAATTCTTGGCTAGCAGTACCCAGGGGGGACCGCCCCCGACGTCCGCCAGTGGTATAAAGGGAGCGGTCCCCAGCCACTCCCCAGTTCTTCTCCCACCATCAACCCGTTCACATCAGCTCCACAGATGCCTGCATGCTAACAGTCGATCGCCATTTTGAAAATAATTATAGTAGTTTATTTGTTATATTGTTTAACCATAAATTTGATATATGTCTTCGCCATCGTCATCTACCAACGCCCGAAATCTGAGTGCACTGCAGGAAGCAAATTCCAGCCTGAGACGGTCACTCAGCCTGCCTCATCTGCTCAGCCGGGTCATGACAATGACTCCTGCTTACACTGCAAGAAGTTCAACCACCGCGCGCATCCATCGCTTGAAGACTCTGAAGACTTTCCTTCTTGAACAACAGCTGGCCACCATGCAAAAGACCCCGCCAGACCTAGGATCCTCTTCTTCTTCTTCGGGTCGGGAATCTCTACAAAAGGAGAAAAGTCCAGTGGAAAGCATTACCACTATGAGAAGGACAGCTCAGATTCCTGGTCCAGGTCTCCGCATCGGAAGACAGCCAGCTCCAGTCCGAGGTTGGACTCTGCCCCCCATCAACCCAAGCACCTCCTGTGTTGTTGACCTTGAAACCTCTGGTGGTGCGGACGTCCAGTGGCAATTCATTGGGGCAAGGGCCTTCGGTCCGCTCCCTTAGTCTTAGGCCGTACAGTCGTGCCTCTGGGTCTAAGACCAAGGATTATGCCATTAAAGAGGCGGGTGACACCCAGTCTGCTGCGCACTTCCTGGCGAAGGCTTCTGCTATATCGTTGGATCGTCTGGCTGGACCCAGTGACAGGAAGCAGCATCTAGAAATGGTGTCCCACCCTGATGCCAGCTCTCCCAAGCATCGGGCGTCAGACTCCCAGTGCACCACCCTGACGTGTTTTATCACTTCTACTTTGGGGTCCTCCACACTGCTAGCACCTCCAAAACGGCTGTTGGAAGAGGTGCAGCCGCCGGCCAAGGAGGGGCCTCACCTGATGACCAACATATTACCTACGGACGAGCAAATGCCAGTAGACCTGCCATCAGCTCCAACACCACCTCAGGACCACATGCCAGAGGATAAGTCTCCGGAACGTGAGCTGGTCCCTGACCAGCCGTCTGGTCCACCACACGAGGAACCTGACGACAGGTCCGAGACACCAGGTCCATTGGCTCCTGCTGTGGTCTCAATAACCGAAGTAAAGGACCATTTCAGTTCCTGGTGGGTCACGGTCAGGAAGGACATCCTCCCTAAGGAACCTCAGACTCCCCCACCGCAACCTAACCTGGTAGAACCCCCCACAGCCCCTGCAGTCACCATGGTCGCCACCTCCCCCCAGTGGCAGATCGCCTGCTCCGTCTGATGACAGGTCCTCAGAACGGAGTAGTCATCATTCCAGGTCATTCATACAGGAGAAGGCACTGGTGTTCTTGCTCCAGATCTTACTCGGGGTCATCTGACTTGAGGTTTTCTGCCACCTCCAGATCCTCGGGAGAGTTTTCCTCTCCTCCCACACCCCAATCCTCCAGGGACTCTCATCCCAGGGCGATGATCCCACCTTCTGGACACGATGCCACATCCAATTTTTTAAATCACTGGGCAACTGAGGATCTTGATTCAGAGAGAGGAGACTGGCTCATTTCCTGGGTATGAATGAGCCCAAACCTTTAGTGGTTCCACTCTTGGTAGCCTCATTTCAGGACACTACAAGGCTGCCCTGGAGGCACCCTTCAACAGTCCCTGCTATACCCAAGAAAGCGGAATGGCTGTACCGCACCTCAACGAGCGACCCGTTCCTAGGAGAACAGCCCAAGGCCAACTTGGTCATTCTGATGGCTGCCCACAGCAGAACCAAACAGCCCCAGCACATGAGCTCACAGCCACTGGAAAAAGAATCCAAACACCTGTATCAGTTTGGCAGGAAGGTTTACTGCTCGGCTACCTGCACCATATGTTTGCTCAACTTTTTGGCACACATGTGCAGTACCAGAAATCCTCTGAGAAAAGCAATCAAGCTTGCCAAATGGCAGCATGATTCAGAGCACAAAACTGAGGTCTTGGATGTACTACAGTCAGGTCTGGATGTAGGAAAGCATCCTGAGATCATCTTATGATTCAGTGGACATAGCAGCCAGGGCAGCAGCCACAGGGGTTTGTATCGGAGATACTCTTGGCTCTGAGTCTCTGGATTTAGGTAGGACCTCAGGATGCCATCATTGATGCCCCTTTCCATGGGTCCATGCTCTTTAGTCCAGACATCGAGAAAATGATTCGGACCTCTAGGGTCTGGTAAGGCCATTCAGTCAGTACGTTGTGCAGGTCTGATAAGACCCCTGGAAAATGTCGTCAGTTTCATCACCAGGGAGGGCAGAAGCCTAATTGATAGCAGCAGGGAGGCAACATTTGACATAAAGCAAACTGTGCCAGATCTCCCTGCCCACTCCAGGCTCCCATACCACCTGCTGAGTCCAGGGCAGAGGTAATAGGGGGTCAGTTCTTGCTTTACCTCGACGGGTGGCCCTCAATCACCGATGATGCATGGGTCTTCCAGTTGATAGAGCGGGGTCATGCACTGGAATTTCTTCAGATGCCCCCAGACAATCCCCCAGTCCAAGCGACTTACTCCCACGCCAAGCTCATTTAAGAGGAGGTACAGTCACTTCTAGACAAGAAGGCAATAGAACCCGTTCCAGCCCCACAGTGGGGGAAAGGGTTCTACTTGCGCTTCTTCCTGGTTTCCAAGAAGACAGGGGATCTTTGCCTGATTCTGGAAATGAGCCTCTTGAACAATAACATAGAGTACGAGAGGTTCAGGATGGTCCCCTTGCTGGGCATTCTTCCCATGTTGCGTCAAGGGGACTGGCTCTGCTCCCTGGACATGCAAGATGCTTACCTCCATATTCTGGTGCATCCAGCCCACAGGAGGTTCCTGGGATTTTCCTTTCAGGGAGAGCCTTTTCAGTTTCGGGCCTTGTCCTTCAGCCTTTCCTCAGCAGCTCGCGTGTTCACAAAGTGCCTAGCGGTATTATCAGCATCTTTAAGGAGACTGGGACACTTTGTTTATCCCTGTCTCGATGCTTGGCTTCTGAGTGCAGCAATGAGGGATCGACTTCTGACAACCTTAGAGGACACCTTCAGCCTGTTCAGCTCCCTGGGAATAACCCTAAACATAGCCAAGTTATTCCTGACACCTTGTCAGAGGCGTCAGTACATGGGGCAATCCTGGATCGGAGCAAGGGAAAGCCTTCCTCCCACCAGACAGGGCAACACACCTTGTTCCTTGGCCCACAAGGTATCAGCTGCTTGCCAGGTCCCAGCTCAAACCATGCTCCAGTTCCTAGGCCATATGGCCGTGGCCATAGTGACCGTTCCCTCAGCATGTCTCTTTCCTCAGTGGGCCCTCAGAGTGCAGTGGGATCAGAGAGAGGATGATCTTGACCAGCCAGTCTCTATCTCCAATTGCAGTGGTACAGACTGTCTCTTGGTGGCTCTTTCCACAGAATCTGGAGTCCGGAGTCTCCTTTCAGAGATACCCTCCATTACAGGTTCTCACAACTGGTGCCTCAGGCCTGGGTTGAGGAGCTAATTTCTAGAATCATTAGACTCAAGGTACATGGTCTTCTCTAGAATTGACACTACACATCAGTATTCTGGAGATGAGGATGATTCTGTACACTCTACAAGCGTGTTTCCTGGATCTTCGCCCAGGCCACCTGTTGGTGCAGAAAGACATGTCAGTAATTTACATCAACAAACAGGGAGAAACTCATTCCTATCCTCTTTGTTGGGAGGATATGAGGGTGTGGTTCTGGGCTCTGGATCATGTCCTGTTGTTCACTACAGTGCATGTTCCAGGGGCTCAAAATGTCTTGGTGATGCCCTAAGTTGGTCTCGATGAAGGACTCATGAATGGGAACTCCTGCAGTCGGTAGCGGATGATCTCTTCCAAAGATGGGGCTGTCCAGAGCTGGACCTCTTTGCGTCCCCGTGCAATGCAGAACTGCCTACTTTCTGCTCGATTGTTCATGGGTCTGGTGCTTTCTGGCGAGATGCATTGTCCCTCTGTTGGACAGGAAGCTTTCTGTATGTCTTCCCTCTTCTGCAGAGAGCTTTGCTCAAACTTCAGGCGGAAGGAGTGGAGATGATTCTTGTAGCTCCGCTTTGGCCTCGTCAGATATGGTTCCTTTTACTGCAGCAGCTGGCAGTGAAACCTCTGATTCATCTGCCGTTGTCCTCCCGATTAGTGTCACAAGAGCAAGGCACGCTGATTCACTCAGACCTGCAGTCCCTACACCTGCATGCCTGGCACCTGCAGACATAGCCACAGCACATTATGAGGTATCTCTGAGTGGCCAAGGTCTTGGTTACAGCTAGAAAACCTTCCCCTAGAGCTACCTACTCCATGAAGTGGAAGCACTTTTGTTTGTGGGCTGCCACTCGGGGTCTGGAACCCCTCCTGTGCCCACCGAATGCTGTCCTTGAGTATCTCCTCTCCCTGTCAGACTTGGGCCTCAGATATTCCTCCATCAGGGTACACCTTTCTGCAGTTTCTGCCTGTCATGTACTGGTGGATGGCAAATATGTTGCCCAGATGGATCTGGCCCAAACATTTTTGAGGGGTATGCTTCATCTCACACCTCCCATCAGGGACCCCATCCCTCCTTGGGATCTTTTGTTTTTGTTAGAAAACTCACGTTGCCTCCCTTCCAACCAGCCGTGGATTGTGAGCTGCGTTTTCTGTCGTGGAAAGTGTTGTTTTTAGTTGTCATTACATATGCTCAGGGCTCCTACTTTTCTGCGGCGCAGTGAGACCAAGTTCTGCGGCAAGACTACCATTTGCCGCAGAACTTCTGTGGCAGTGGTTTGTAATTTCTGCGGAAATTCTGCGGCACTAACAAACTACCACATCACAGTGTCAGCTTGTCATCCTGACTTCACTTTCATGGCAGTGGTTATAGCAATCAGGATGGTGGAAAGCACAGTAACACTAGTTCAAAATAACAGACTTATAAAATAATTTTATGCCTAAAAAGCAAAACAAATGTCTCTCCCTTAAGGTCCTAGCCTGTTGCATAAATGACATATGCAGAGGGGATCTTATTGATAAATAAGGTATTTCTATATGCATGCTATCTATCCCACTAATGAGGTTTCCACTGTCTGTCACTTACAATATATATTTGTATGTGCTTTCTACACCACTCATGAGGTTCCCACTGTGTTTCACTTATATATTTATATGCAATGTGTAACATACATACATACAAATGTGTATTTGTGGTGAGACAGAGATACTATATATATGTGCGTGTGTGTATGTGTTTGTGTGTGTGTGTGTGTGTGTGTGTATATATATATTTTTTTTTAATTTCCATGAACTTGCATTCTCATTCATACAGGTCCCATTGGAAATGGAATAGAGGAGTTATTACAAAACTCATTTTTTCATGTCAACCTGCTTACCCTGACACACTGCGTAACACTATCAGGCCACGACATGCATGTGAACCGATTGTGAGATAGAGCTCTCCAGACCAGCACAATCTGTCCACCATGTGACAGAACACTTCACCATACCTTCCCAGGCTCTGAGCAGTGATGTGTTCCACCAATCCTTGTGCTGCCCAGCCAGCTCCCAGAGCTAATCTCTGAACCTGAGTTGCCAGCACGGAAACACAGCATGCTACCCTCTGGCCCAACAGCTGTCCCTGCACACAACATTTCTCCATAACTTTTAAGTGATTCTATCAACCAATGACAATATGTAATCAATAACCCTGGCAAAAATGCTTACAGTGCAATTATTTATTTAACAGGTCTGTTCTTTCAACAGGTCTACACATTATTATATTCCACTTTTCTGGGCATAATTACTTTATTTTTCTTAAAAATGACAGTTAAATTCATTTTACCAGTTATTCATTTCAGATGGCATCTCTATACCTTAAAAGGCACAAATAGGTTTGTACAAAGTGAGGTATGGACTTAACAGGTCTGTGCTATTGACAAGGTTTTGTTTAAGCTGGCCCTAGCAATAATGTAAGACTGAAAACTGTATTAGGCTGTAGTGCAGGTTGAGCAAATATCACCATGCATGATGTGCTGTGCCACCGTCTCTGGCAGTGGGAGCTGTGGTAGATAAGTGACTGTTCATTTCTGTTGCAGAATGCAGCCATTTCGTTAGCTAATGTATGATGTTATAGCAATGATAACATCACATTCTGAGCATATGGGGGGTTTTGGATATAAAAAGAAGGGAACCAGATTCTATGGATAAACAGAAATATTAATAAAAAATCACCAAGAAGAGTGAATTCTGCGGCACTGCAGAAGTTCTGCGGTAGATTGCAAGTTCTGCACAAAATTCTGCAGCCGCAGAATTCTAGGGGCCTTGCATATGCTCGTAGGATTTTCGAGCTTCAGACACTGATGACGAAAGAGCCATATTTAGTTTTCCACAAGGACAGGGTGTCCTTGAGGACTAATCCTAAGTTCCTGCCTAAGGTGGTGTGACTGTTTACCCTTAATCAGGACATCAGCCTTCCAGTTTATTACCAGAGCATACCAATCATGGGAGGCTCTACTTCACACTCTGGATGGTCACAGAGTGCACAGATACTACATCAGTTGTACTCAGACTTTGAGAAAATCTGACCAACTTTTGTTTCCTTTGCTCAGAGAATTCTGGGGCACCTGTGACAAAACAGACTTTGTTCAGATGGCTAGTCCATTGTATCACATTCTGTTACAATAAATACAATGAACTCTTACAGGGCTTGGTTAAGGGTCACCCACCAGGGTGTTTCTGCCCTTTGTGGCATTTCATAATGTTTCTGTGGCAGATATCTGTGCAGCAGCCACTTGGTGCTCAGTGATCACTTTAAGCACTGCAGCTTGGACATTGCTTCCCGTCGGAGAGCTGGATTTGATTGGCGGTGCTTCAAAGCCTAGTGTCTTGAAGCTTCCTCTGCTTCTCAGTTTTCCACCTCCCAGCCCATTCAGGATCATTTGGTACTGCTTGGTACACCTGCTGCAAGAGCTCCCACTTGAATTAAGATGGTACAGTTACGTAAGAACATACCGTAACAGATCTTTGAGTGGAGGTCTTGCTGCAGGCATTATTTCCCACCCTCCTTCCCCCTGGTTCTTTTTCCTTTCTTTACTTACCCATGGCAGGGTTTTCCACTAACCTCGGTTCTCTATGATTTGTTAGCCGGGTCTCCGGCAGGAGCACTGGGGAGTGGCTGGGGACTGCCCCCTTTATACCATTGGTGGATGTCGGAAGCGGGCCAATGAAAGAGGGTGGTCTCTGCTGGGTACTGCTAGCTAAGGATTTTTCCAAGGGGTCCTAGTGCCTTGTGGCATAGTCCTTATGGTGTAGACTGCTGCAAGAGCTCCTCTCGAAGATCTACTGTCACGGTAAGTTCTTACGTAACTGTACTTTTCACATACAAGTCCCTTTGATGATCTCCAAACCCCAACTTTTCTTGTAATGTAAAAAGTAAGTAAAGTAAAATTTTATTTTATAAAGTGCCCTTCCAGGGATCAGGCGCTTTTACAATATCACACCTTACAATATTCCATACAACAACATGAATACAATACAATTTAAAACTAATCAAACCATAACAGCAATCAATACAATCATTCACCAAATCTCTGAGAATGCCTGGTTAAATAGGAAGGTTTTCAACAACTTTTTGAAGCCTTCTACGGTCAGGCTATCTTGTATCTGGCGAGGTAGAGAATTCCACAGGGTAGGTGCCATGAAAGCAAACTATCTTCCTCCAGATGTTTTTAAGGATACTCTGGGAATCTGTAGCAACCCCTCGTCAGAGGATCGGAGTGAGCGAGAGGGACAGTAAGACACCAAGAATTCTTTCAGGTAGTGAGGGCCCAAATCGTGTAGGGCCATATAGGTCGGCAATGCAACCTTGAAGGTGATCTGCCACTGTATGGCCAGAGGTTGGAGGCCTGTGCAAGTGGTTCTACTGTCTGGTAGGCACTGTGGCATCCAACTGGCCTGTGTTGGAGCCAGCAAGCATCTGTGCATAGCAGAGTGCTTCACTGGCATGCCAACTACCCCCCTTCCCCCAGTGCTGTCCTCATAACTAGTGCAACAATGTTTGTGTATATCACATGGGTCTGGAAGTACAAATGTGCAGACTGGTCGTTCTAGGTACTTTTGTACCACAAATACTCTGACTGTGTATGGGGTACCTGGTCCTTGCAGAAGGTACTGAGTGACCATGCGAGTCAGTTTCTTGAGTAGTGAAAACTTCTCCAAATTCTAGGTGCATCACTGCCATTTCGTTACTTATCCTGGAGTTGTTGCTTATACTAAGAAGGCAGGCTAGGCCAAGCAGCCTAGTTGTTGGTACATCTTGGGGTAAGCAAAACGCAATAAATGCAGTAAAAATGCCGAGATTGAAAGAGAAAGGCAGCGAATAATGTAGCTGTACAGATACAGGATATGGAACCACAGATCTAGACAACAGAATGTGTGTTACATTTCTGAAAGTACGGGGGCCTTTGTTTAATACAGGGCCACTAGCTCCTCCAACTCTTTAAATGCTGTTCCAGCACTTGGGAGTCACTGTGACTCTTTCTCTGGCATTGTAGCAGCACAGAACCAGACTTTGCTCTTGGGGCCAGAGACTGTGAAGGCTGAGCATGTCATGGAGGACACTCATGCTCTGCTTTGGGTGAAGAATGTGGAGCACAAGAAATGACCCCACCCCCAATGGTGCAGCTATGGAGTAGCACTGAAATTTCTCCTACACTCTGTCACTTGGAGGAACAGTACAGTCATGGTGTTTGGGGGGGGGATGAAAAAACAAAGCAATAATAATGGGCCTTTATAAAAGTGTGCCATCAACTAGCAGAACTGTTTTCTCCAGTGCAATGTATCTGATGTTTTATTTAAAATACTTTCTGGTATCTTGAGCTCAGGTTCTCATGGATTAGACTGCAGAGGCAGTGTTGAATGTCCATTTCAGATATCTCCTGTTAAAGGAAGGGTGGGTGGCACCTGCTGTGACATGACTGCTGTGTGGTGGCCTGCAGGGGAAGGGGGTTTTCTGGACAACAATATCCATACCGGGGGAGGGGGAGTTAATACTACCATTGGTATAATGCTAAATGCTGACACTGGATGCAGTGGCATCATATGTCCAATCCTGTGCTCGGGCACTCCAGCCTGAGTGTGGTGGGTGGACATGGTCCCTCAGCTGTTTCCCAGTTAAGTGAGAATGAGAAAAAAGAGGATGTAAAATTGGTGGAGACCTGTGGCATTCAGGTAGGTGACTATGCTACACTTTCCCTGTTCCGTTGCAGTTTCTGGACCTTTGGGTCCTTTGCACACCTCTGCCTCTCAGTGGGAATGTTCCAGACAGATTTTCTCAGCTGACTGCATACACATAGATAAGTTTAGGGCAGTGTCAGAGGGAACAGGCAGAGTGGGTATCTGGGTACCAGTGGCAGGTTACCCACTAGGTGTAGGATCCAGGGCTTGTGGACAACATGGTACAATAACAGGTAAGGAGGAATAATAAGAAAGTAAACAAACAATCTTTTTTCTTCATCGCCAGCTTATTTTCTCTGCAAAGGCGCCCATCTCACTTGGAGGTTTCCTAGTTTTTTTTTTTTTTTTGCAGTGACCCTACTTGGAGAAGGTGGGGCTCATGCATGTTATATTTTGAAATGGTCAGTCAGACAACATCTGCTTGCTGGTAACTAATCAGGGAGCTACACAGTGTATTTGTTAACGTCATCAAGGGATGAATGCTCACTAGGACATCAAAGACAGATATCCCCTGTGTGGTATAATAAAGTAAGCTTGAAGCATCAGGCTACTTGCATGTTCAGAATCCAGCCTAATTGGTGCTCAGAACTGCCACTCCATCTTAACTCGTTCTATCTGCAGCCGCCGCCATTTTGAGTCAGGTTAAGCAGTGGGTGGTTCTGACGCCATATGGCGCTTATGGGTAAAATGAAAGGGATGGGAGGTATTGCAGCACTTCTTAGAAATATTTGCTTTACCCCAGCTCTCTTTCTGTATACATCTCTCTCTCTCTCTCTCTCGTTTTCTGTCTACATGGTCTTCAAAAGTAGCTCTTTGTGTAACCCCTCCATGCTGTTTCATAGGTACTCCAACCAGTGACATCATCATTTGCAATCAGTCAGTGTTATCTGTTGCTGATACTGCTAATTAGTAACATAGTATTGTGATGGTGGAGGGTACATATGTCTCTTCATTAGAAACCTGGCACTATGGGGAGGGTTATTTTTTATTTATTTATTATCAGAAAAGGGACATAAAGCTGTGACAGCTTGTTTCCAGGTGTATCCTAAGTGATGGGTTACGTGGACCTGTTTTACTGTGCATCCTGTGGCGTGGGTTCTGTGGACCTGTTTTACTGTGCATCCTGTGGCGTGGGTTCTGTGGACCTGTTTTACTAGGCATCCTGTGGCATGGGTTCTGTGGACCTGTTTTACTGGGCATCCTGTGGCGTGGGTTCTATGGACCTGTTTTACTGTGCATCCTGTGGAGTGGGTTCTATGGACCTGTTTTATTGGCAGGGGAATGTTGGCCAGGACACTGGGAATACTCCCCGACTCTTCTTCGATACATACCATAATGTCCACTGATAGTGGCCAGGGATAAGCAAAAGAGACCTTGGTTTAACGTCTCCTCTGAAGGATGGTACCTTAACAGTATAGCACCTCCCTCGTACTACACTACGGTGTCACTTATGGGTATTGCCTCAAGTACCTGGTGTGGGGCTAGAACTCAACCTTCTGCTCCTCCAGTTTTAGGGAGACCAAAAATAAAATGGACTGCATGTAGAGTTAGATTAAAGACCCCCCCCCCCCAAAAAAAAGAGTGATGTGTACAGGAGGAGAACAGGGTATGCAACTATGGATGGGATGTCCTCACATCCCCTGTAAAGCTTGAAACGATGACTGTGATGGTACTGTGATGCACAAGAACGAGTCTTTCTATGGCAGGCTTCAGCATACAGTTTTGTATGTCTTGTAGACACTGTTTATTACTGTATGTAGTTGTATGTATTGTAAATGGCGTTGCTCTTCAGCTATGTTGTCCACTAGTGTCCAGTGGCAAAGAATGTACTGCTCTGGAATTCTGAACTTGTTGATGTTGTTTTTTATCTGCAGTGTGATTTCGCATAGTGCTGTTGTCAGCCCTATACATAGCGTTGTCTGTTTATGTAATCCCAATCAGTCTAGTGCTGTCAGTCATTTATCTTTTATAATGAGTGCTGCATTCATTCATTCTTTAATTTCCTGTTAATTGCAGGATCCCTTGCACACAACTGCCTCATCTGTAATGTGTTGCCTAGCTCACAGGCTCAGTGCAGCTTGGCATGGTATGATGGAAAACCTTTTTTTGGTAGTTGGGTCTCCTCATTATGAACCTGGTTTCCTTTGAGAGGAAGCCTGCGGCACTGACTTATGGAGTCTGTGTTGTGGGACCCGGCAGTAAGCATTATTACTGCCATAGCTAGTGAGCTATCTGCAGATATCATCCCACACCAGGAGAAGAGGTCCATCAATTATGAACATGAACAAATAGTCATTTCCTCTTCCAGAACAAGCAGCCACTGTTTACTTTATAATCACTGTTAATAAGCAGGTCATTGCTTCAAGTTCAGAGAGGTTTTTTCCCTCTGAACCATGTACATAATAAGGAATGAATTTAAAGCCAGTCATGGAGTGGGGAGGTTGTGTATTATCATATATGGTTAGTTCTCAGTTATACATCCATTTATGTTGCACCACAGTTCAAATTTCATAGAATGTTGTTACACCCTTCTGCGGTAAAATACTTTTAGTTAGAATGGCAACCTGTGCAACCTGCCATTTAACTTACATCACACACACACACTCTTCCCCTAAAACAGCATCTTCTCTTGTTTCATCATTTTAAAAAATAGAAGCACACCCCACCCAGTGGGTTTTAACAGCTGGGTGAGGTGGATTTCTGTTTATTTAAAAAAAAATTGGAAATTAAAAGCAGCATTTTTTTTATTTTATGTTATAAACCATATACTGTGCAAAATAATACATGGCAGCCATGCATAACTCGGTTCTGATGGCATCAGGTACCCTCAAGCTTTGCTGTCAGCATTCCAATGATGTCATCAGAAACCCTTTATAGACACACAGCCTTTTGTGCTTGATTGTCACTGCATTATTCTCTATATAGTAATTAAAGTCTGTACTGCTAACCAGGGGCCGCGAGATCATAATGTTGCAAAACATTGTGCCGCATGGATAAAATCAACGCTGCCAATACAGTGTGATTTATGCCATCACAACATAACTCTTTTTCTGTGGGGGGCTCTGCCTCCACCCGTTGCAGGAGGCTGTGTCCCCACACCCCCAACTAAAAATCCAGAACTCATGGGGGGGTCCAACTCGGGAGCGACAAAGAACGGAAAAAATAATTTCTGTGGGACCGGGATCAAACCCGGTCCCAGACGCAGTGCCTGAGTTCCTGCTGCTGTGGCTGTGTCCAGTGAGCCAAGGCAGCTGCTCAGCAGAACCCACTCCTAGCAGAGGTCTTATCCTCTGCCTGGGAGTGTGTGAATGGTGCAATACCGCGTACAGCAGTTTACGCGGTATTGTACCATTCACTATCCTAGACAGCACTATTACGGGTTAGCTGTAATGTCGTACGCTATTAAGCTTATGACATGATGACTTGGTAGGCTAACCAGGAGACCCAGACTTGGAATTCCCACTGCAACCACTGGCTTATTACTATATGCTCATTGGCTCGTCACTTCTCCTTCCCGTGCTTCTGTTACTCCCAGTTCTGTTTCAGAGAGGTCTGCCTGGATACCTTGAAATTTCCAGGTGGGCCCCTCAGTTGGGTGCCTTCCCAAACTCCAAATTGTGATAATCCTTTTATACTGTATACCCTCTATTTTCTAATTAAATGTTGTTTTTTTTCTGATCACTGCAAGCAAATGTAAACTGCATACAGTATATTGTACACCAAGCTGTAGTCTAATGCTGACAAGAGTCACCCCTGCTTCCCCCTATTTATTTTAGGATTGCCTTCAATAGTATCTTCCTGGTTGGCCCCTACACCTCAGTCCAACCCTGTCCAGTCTGTAAAATTGGGTACAAGCAGGACACCAATGAAAATGAGCTAATGAATGGCATCTAGTGGTATGCTAGGTACAGTATATGAACTGCTTCCCCCTCAGATACTAGGTTAAGCTTAAAACTTAATGAAGTAACACTCCATCTTAAATTCTTTCATCCAGGTACTTTAATCTTGATAGGTTCATATCCTGTACCTGCAGTTCTAAACTGGAAACTAGCCCAAGACATTTTTGTGCATTTGGATGCCACAGATCATGGGCTAGCTGCTGTTCTGAGCCAGGTCATGACCACAGGGGAAGAACTCCCCGTTGTGTACCTCAGCCAAAAACTGCTACCCAGGAAGGAGGCCTGTGCGACACTTGAAAAGAAGTGTCTGGGGACGGTGTGGTCACTGCAAAAACTGCAGCCATATGTGTATGGGAGGAAGTTTACTTTGGTCACTGGTCACAACCCATTAACATAGCTCCACAGGACAAGTGGGCAGAATGCCAAGTAACTAAGATTAAGTCTAGGCTACAGCAATACAATACGAGTATCCAGCACCACAATGGGTTCCAGCACACCACTGCAGATGCATTGTCCAGGCAGTGATATGCAGACCAAGGAGTGGGAGTAAGCCATGGAGAAGGTGGCAATTAGTAATATGCCAGCCTCCTATGAAGAGACGTCTCGTGGGGTTGTTACATTGACGACCCTTCATATTCTTTCACGGGAAGGGGAGATGTAACATGGATACAGATTTGTAACTGTACCATAGACATAAAGTTGTAGCATTAATATGAGTCCCAGTTGCGGAATATTCACGGGCACCAAGAGGTTAGTAAAGGTTAGCAGGTCTCATGAAAAAAAAGAAAAAAGCTCCTCTGAGCTTATAGAAAGGTCACAGGAAAGGGCCTGCTTTCAAGGCGTGTCCACTCATGAGGTAAAAACTCTTTATCAGGTAAGGATCTGTGTCATAACGGCAATCGCAGAACAGCGATCGCCATTATGGCACATGGAAACTGCAGAAAAAATATTTTGGTGATGCAGTCCCAGACACACAGCAAAAGGGTGCCAGGGACTTAGATTTTACATGTAAATGTGGGGGGCTGTGCCCCCTGCACCCTCCCTACTTAAGAATTCTCAACTCCAGGGGGGTGCATGTCGGGGGACGGGGTCCAAGCACCCTCAAAAGCAATTTGGCCCGGGAGCATCAAAAGGCACCCACGCCCGGACACAGCACCATTCAAGCCCCAGCCCTGAACCCACCCACCACACCATGGGAGCATCTCGGCGGCTCACTGCGGTGCTCACCCTCACAATCCTCCCTCCACCCCTCGCTCCAGCATGCTCGCCCTCCCTCGTGTACATGTAGCAACAGAGTTCCGCTATGTTAGCCACCCCCTTCCGATCCTTCCACCCTCCCTCGTTACTGTGGTGTAAGGCACTGTGATTGAGTCGCCGTTTTGGTAGGTGCCCAGTCGCGGTTGCCAAACTCACAGGATACCATCAGGTAATTCATGCAGCTGGGTTTGTTTGGACGCATGGTGGGGAAAGTTGAGTGCTTCACATCACAAAGACCTGCTTTCAAGAAGTAACCACTTGTGGGTGAGAAAACCCACAGGAAAGGGCCAGCTTAGAGGAACAAAGGGAGGCTGACCCTTGTGATGAGCACGATGATACAATGGGGTTGCTGAATTCCTGAGAGGATTAAACTAGCATCATAAGCCAGGCACTGGCAGATTCAGATGGGAAGCAGAGCACAGGAGATGTGCCTTAAACTAAAGGGAACTTTGTGTCTCCTGAGTCTCATGCTTGTATGGCAACTTGAGTCCTCAGGAAGGATACTACTCAGAGTAAGGTGTGAGAGCTGTTTGACTGTAGTCTAGATACTAGATGGGTTATTCTTTTAGTAATTTTTACTGTTTATTTTGTTTTGCATTTCCTAGTGTGTTTTATCACATAGTATTTTACTGTATATTCTGTAATTTAGTAGTGTAAATATTTAACTTTTTTTAAATAATATTTCTGTGATTGTGCAGTGTTTTTCGGGGCAGGTAACAGTCAACTTCTGTTGAGAAAAGTAGTGCTGTTCTTTGAAAATATCTCCTTGAGCCACATCATTGAACTGTAAGCCGTCAGCATCAGGACCACCTGGAAACTTTTTGCAAGCCGGGGCCACCCATATCAGTGCGCCACATCAGTGCCTGTATAACACTGGCATCCCCGGCATGAATCGGTTCTTTCTCCCGCCATCAACTGTTCATCAGTCCACCGCTCCTAAAGAATACCATAATGAATTTTTGCAAGTATTTTGCTGTCACTGTATACTTTCTTTTGTTTGCTATTTTAAATTATATTTTATGCTGCGAATGAACAAAGAACTGTTATTCTGTTATTGCCATTGCAACTCTGTTAGGATTTTTAATGACGACTGACCACTCTGTTTGCATCCTTTGTCTTAGCAAACACCATAACTTTAAAGCATGTAAAATCTGCATGGGCTTTTAGCCAGGCAGCCAACAGATGTTGCAGGAAAGCTTTAGTGAACTTGCTGCTGGTGCTAGAAATGGAGAAACAGGCGGTGGCAAAGGCGGCTTCATCACTGTCATCCGCTCCTGTTCCCGGCTCACCATCAGCTCATTGCTCTCTGAGGTCGATGGTGGATGATCTTGACTCCACGAAGAGAAAAGATAAGGAAACATCATGGAAGTTGGCAGATAAACATCACCATGCTAATGAGAAGAAGTGCTGGAAGGAAAAAGAGGCTTCTCTGGACTGTTCCCATTCACCAGTAAGACAGAGTACGTCCTTGAGAAAGATGGGGCCCCAGCTATGGCCATTGGTCCTGCCCCACCCCCAACTGTCGTACAGTCACCAAGGTCAGGGTCTGCCGTTGGCTCATAATTGCCAGTCAGGATTCACAGCCAATTCTACCATAGGGTGTTGTCCATCACCCCCACCCCCACCGCGGGCTCCATTGATAAGCAGGCTTTCTATCAGACAGTGTCTGAGCTGTTTCAGCGTATAATGCTGCCATTAACAACATTGTTGCCACCATCAGCTGTTCCATTGTTAGTTGTTCCATTGGGGCCCCATATTCTGTCCCTGCCACCAAGCAGGGTTCAGATGGTCCACTGTTGATGAGTCTTCTGTCGTTGGTGCTTCCTTCAATTCCTTCTCATCACTGACTTGTAGCCTACACCGAGGACGTTGGTGACAAACTGGAACACAGTCCACAGTACATGGAGGAACAAGAGGAAGTCGTGGAGGAGGAAGAGGAGGTGATAGATATGGCTGGCTTGAGCTCCACTCTGCCTTTCTGCTCAGAGGGGAGTATAGTGAATACCCAAGATCACCCTCTGAGGATGCCTCATTTCAGGTCTTCCTTACAATGGAATAGGCCAAACTGGGGTTTCAGGCTGTGGAGGAGGAGTCTTCCATGAGAAATCTTTGCATTCCTGGGCCTCTCCTATAGTAATAATCCCTCCTTTGCATTCAGCCCTGGAGGATGCTATGTTGGCTGCCTGGCATAGGCCTGCACAACTGCCTGCTGTTCCTAGGAAGGCGGATAAACAATATCCTGCCGCTATACCAAGCGTATTATTATTCATCACAGCCAGAAACACTCTGTGGTAATAATGACTAATCATGATGGATCCAAAGTGTCCAAGCACCTGAGCTCCCTGCCCGCAGACAAGTAGTCAAGGAAGCGGGATGTCCTAGGTAAGAAGACTTTTGTCTTGGTTACCTTTGGTCTAAGGATTGCAACTACCAGGTTCACATGATTAAATATCAGAATTACCTATGGAAAACTATGGCCTCTCTGGCCGAAACATTGCCAGACGGCCTGGACAAAATATTAGCTCAACAAACAGATGCTACTGGCCAAGGGCTTGACCAGGCCACGGACCCCTCAATTTCTGGAACCTAAACAGTTTTTCAGAAATCCTCTGTACTGCAAGGGATCCAGTGTGCCTTGACCAGGCCACGGACCCCTCAATTTCTGGAACCTAAACAGTTTTTCAGAAATCCTCTGTACTGCAAGGTACTAGCCCTGACTTTTGGATTTGGTACCAGTGGAAGCTGATTTCCAAGTGGCCCACACTATCTCCTGCTGAACACACCTCTAACTACTGTATCTCCCTCTGTATCTCTAGTTGAATGTATGTGCTAGGGTTTAATAATTTGTTTAATCCTTACAGTCATTTTAAGTTCTGAGTTGATATTAGAAGTGAATTTAGAGCCTTGACTGTGTAAATCCTTCTTTTGCTCTCTGCCCTGCAACCTCTCTCCTCCCCCCCACCGTCTGCTTTGCTCTCTGAACCTGCAAACTTATATTTATTCTCTTTGTTCTGATGTGACCAGCCTACTTCTCCAGCCTTTAAAAATCCTATTTTTCTACTTTATTTCAGGGATCCAGCGTGCCTTGACCAGGCCACGGACCCCTCAATTTCTGGAACCTAAACAGTTTTTCAGAAATCCTTTGTACTGCAAGGTACTAGCCCTGACTGTTGACTTTTCCATTAGCAGATTATATCCTCTCACCACCAGAGGGCTATATCTCTATCTCTTTATCTAGTACGTAAGCCATGTGGGCTCTCTCTGCCTTTCTCTCGCCTCTCCTCCTCCTTGCCCTGGCCCCCCTCTTCTCTCTCCCTGGTCCTAGCCACCCCTGCCACACACTACTCTGGTTTCCACTGCTACTCCAAGGGAACTCTCCACTTCCACTCAAGACTTGTGCTTGGCTCACCGTTTGGATATTCCTGCTTATTTAACCCACCACTAGTGTCAACAAGTGTGGCCACCTCTCTACACTGTACCACCCAGTCCATATGGGACACCTGGAACCTTGCAACTTCTACTCCAGGAAACAACTATCAAAACTATCTCTCAAAGAGCTGCGACACTGCTCCTTAAAACTCCTACTCCTCCTCCTTCTCATCTCAGGCAGCGTCCATCCCAGTCCTGGCCCTAGAAGCTCAGGCCACACACAAACTCCAGGTGCCCTTATCCTGGCAACCATTAATATCTGCAGCCTGTTACCAAAGCTGGATGCACTCCAAGCATTCATATGCCAACACAACCCTGACATCCTTTGCAGAGGTGGAAACTTGGCTGACACCTAATGTTCCTGACTCAACAGTAACAATACAGGGCTACAATGTCCACAGGCTGGACCGGATATCCAAAAAAGGCGGTGGTTGCGCAATCTACATCAAAGACTCCCTGTCTTGGCACCCTGTAGCAACTCCATCACTTTCTGCCTCAGCCCAGATTCTGCCAATAAAAATCATCCTAGGTCCCAACCATAAAGCCCTGACTATTGTCTCCGTATACATCCTGCCCAGGGACCCTAAACATGGAGTCAGTGACGTTCTAAACTTTATCAACTCTCATCCTCCCGAAGCTGAACTTATTCTACTAGGGGATTTCAACATAAACTGGTTAGCATCGAGTTCCAGTGCCTGTAAAGACTCCATCTCAGCTGCTAACCTCACGCAAATGGTAAACTCCCCTACTAGGATTAACTACAAGACTGCCACCAGTACCCTCTTGGATTGGGTCTTCACCACTCACCCCACAAGGATTTCTTGTACGACCATTCTCCCAGACTCACTCAGTGACCACTCCCCAGTCATGTGTGCATGGTCTAACAAATTCCTTAGGCCCCCTCCCAAAATTATCGCTAGCAGAGTCCTTCCTCGTGGAAAACTTCCACATCTCAAACAACACCTGCTTCTACAAGACTGGCTACCCATCTATGAAGCAACAGATGTTAACTTGGCTTTTGATCACTTCATCTCAATTTTCAACAAAGCCTGCGACCTCTTTGCCCCTGCTAAAAGGCACAAAACAAAATCTCTCTCTAACCCATAGGTCACCGCGGCTCTTCTCTCACAGCTGAAACTAAGGGATCACCTCTGGGCAGTTGCCAGGGCCACTGGCAAACAACTGGACATCCAAAATTACAAACAAGCATGAAATGCCTGCACAAAAGCCATATGGCTAATGAAATCCACCTATTACAAAGACGCTCTCACCAATACATGGGGAAATGGTCGTGCTTTCTGGGACAATATCAAGGATGTCACAGGGAAGCAGCCAAAAACCTCTCCGGCCATGTTAATGGTTGATAGATCCTCAACCCTTGACCCCAAGGTGATTGCAAACATCTTTAACATGGCTTTTTCAGACCTTAGTGCTGTTCTCCCCATGACTTTTTCGAAAACAGGGCCTACTCCCCAATTACCTCAGCCCCTCAGTCTAACCATCCCCTATTCTGCTTCAGGAAGGTAAGGCTGAATGAAGCTCGCTGCTATATTACTGCAGCTATCTCTAAATCTAGATCTAGTAGCGACACCCTGGACCTTAAGCTTCTGTTGCTCACCCTCGATGAGGTAATTCATCCATTAACAAAAATCCTAAACCTCTCTCTCAGCTGTGGAAAATTCCCGGACCTATGGAAAACAGCCACCGTGACACCCATCCATAAAAGTGGGGACAAGGCGATTCCCTCATGTCGCCCTATCTCCATACTGCCCCAACTCTCTAAGGCACTTGAGCGCATCATGCCTGATCAACTTACCGACCACTTGAATAAATACAATATACCTTGTCCACAACAACACGGCTTCCGGAAAGGTCACAGCACCAACCACAGCCCTTCTTGAGTTCACTGGAGCTTTGCACAAATCCCTTGACAACGGCCTTCTCACAGGGGCCGTTTTTGTTGACCTCTCCAAGGCCTTCAATACAGTACACCATGGACTACTAATACACCAACTACTGAATGCCGGGCTATCACCTGACTCTTCTCTCTGGATTAAAAGCTACTTAGAAAACGGTCACAGAGAGTAAAATTATGATCGCCTTTTCTAACACCCTGCCTGTTCGCCTGAGGTCCCACAGGATCCATACTGGGACCCCTCCTTTAGCCTTTTTTAAACTCCTCCCTTACCACTGCTCTGAGCAGATCATACTATATGCCGATGATGCTGTTGTATTCTCCACTCACAAAGATCCTGCAACTCTTCAACACAACCTTCAACTTGGTTTCAGTTCTGTAGAGACATGGTTTCTTAATCATAAACTGGTCCTCAATGACAAGAAAACCAAATCTTTGCTCTTCTGCAGCTCTCATAACCCATACAAGCTACACCACTTGGCTATCTCCACCACCCAGGGGAACACTCTAGATCAGGTGGTGTCCTTCAAATACTTAGGGATACAGCTTGACCCTAATCTCTCCATGGACTTCATGTAGATAATGTAGCTAGAGCTGCTAATACACGGCTTGGTCTCCTCTACAAACACAGACCACACCTCATGCCAGAAGCTTTGAAGGTTGCAGTCCTGAGCTCTGTGATCTCTGTAATAGACTATGGTCTCATCATTTATAGCCAGCCACAACCACAACCCTTAGATGCCTCTCAGCTGCCTTAAAGAAAGCATGTCGGCTCATCACTGGTGCTCACCGTCTCACCCACACATGTGACCTGTACACTCAGACCGGCTGGCTCCAACTATCAAACCGCATAAAGTTTCTCACCTGCTCCATGGTCAAAAAAAATCTACCTTGGCCTTGCACGTTCTGGGGTCTCAACACCAAATTAACAAATGGTGCCTTAGGAGATCCACACTACAGCTACTGAAAGTCCTCCACTGTCACACTTCACAGGGACAACACTGTTTTGCTTATTGAGCACCACTCTGGTTCAATGGCCTCAGCCAACCATCTCCTCTGCCCCAACTATTGGTATGTTTAAAACTAGGCTCGGGATTATCTCACTACCAACAGCTCCTGTGTGCCAACTTAACCTTGTTTCTCCACTTCCCTTTCTGCTCTAGTTGTCCCCCCTCCCATCCCTCCTCACTGGATTCTACCCTCACATCTTAGTATACCCAATGCTGCACTTTCACCCTCTCGCCACCCTTCTACATTTCCTCCCCCCCCTACTCTCCCTCCCACTATGACTCTGGCACTTCTTATCTGTTGTCTATTTCTCTGACAAATGCCGCTGACTGCCTTGTTACAATGCTACCCTTGAACTGTATTAATCTGTACTCTGTTTGCAATGTCCACATTGTTGTAATGCCTGTCTTGATGTTTCCCATAATTTGTATTTCTCTGACGTGGAACCTTTGTAAAGGAGCCATGGCTCAAAGGTATTGTAATCCTAGACTTGATAAATAAATAAATAAAAAGGGGCTGGGAAGCATCTGCTCAGATCGGCATATGATATTTCAGATGCTGCTGCCTCTGGTGTCTGCATTAGGGGCCCTCTTGGCTTAGGGTGGCTGTTTTTCCTCTGATGTGCAGCGGTCAGTAAAGAATGCTTCTTTCAGAAGTAAACAGTTACTTGGAGCTGATGTTTCATTTCATTTATTGGAAAGGCAAATTGAGAGGAATCCTCTTTTTCAGTTGCATCCAAACAAATAAACATGACAGTAATAAAAACAATGATACAATATAAAATGACACAAAATGCAATTAGTTCCAGGGTTGCATTGTAATAAAATCTCAAAATACAAGACCATGAAAATAGAAACATAGAAACATAGAATTTGATGGCAGATAAGGACGCTTGGCCCACCAGTCTGCCCATTTCCTTACCTACTGGATAAGCTGCAGATCCTAGTTTACCAGCAGCCTACTTCTTCCTACCCCCACCCCCTAGAATTGCCTTATGGCTGTCCCATGCGTGCTTGAATTCCACCACTGATTTTGACTCCACAACCTCCTCTGGAAGGCCGTTCCATGCATCCACAACCCTCTCTGTGAAAAAATACTTCCTTAAATTACCTCTGAGCCGCCCCTTCTATCTTCAAATTGTGCCCTCTTGTTCTTGCACGCCTCTTTTTTTGAAAGATGCTACCCTCTTGGACTTTGTTGATTCCCTTGAGGTACTTGAACATTTCTATCATGTCCCCCTCTCCCTCCTTTCCTCGAGGCTATACATATTAAGGTCCTTTCCCTCTCTTCATATGTCTTCCGTCAGACCCTGCACCATTTTAGTTGCCCTCCTCTGGACAGCTTCCATCCTGTCTGTGTCTTTATGGAGATTGGGTCTCCAGAACTGCACACAGTACTCAGATGGGTCTCACCAGCTGTCTGTACAGAGGATAATAACTTCCTGTTTTCTACTGGTGATGCCTCTCCGATGCATCCCAGTATCCCCCAGCCCTCCTTGCTGCCCTCTCACATTGCTTGCCCACCTTAGGTCATCTGATATGACTACCCCATGTCCCTTTCCATTTTTGTTGTTGTTAGTATCTCACCCCCCATTGTGTACTCTTCCCATGGGTTTTTGTTTCCCAGGTGCATTACCTTGCACTTCTTAGCATTGAATCTAAGCTGCAATACATTTGACCATTCCTCTAACCTTGCCAAGTCCCTTCTCATCTTTTCCACCCCACCCTGTGCATCAACTCTGTTGCAGATCTTTGTGTCATCTGCAAAGAGACATACTTTTCCTTCCAGTCCCTCTGCAATGTCGCTTATAAAGACATTGAAGAGGACCGTTCCTAATACAGAACCCTGCAGTACCCCACTAGTAACCCTCCTTTCTTCTGAGTGGACTCCATTTACTATTACTCTCTGTGTCCTATTCTCCAGCCAATTCTTTACCCAGGCTGTCATCTTGGGACCCACTCCTAGGCTGGCTAACTTGTATATTGATCTTTTGTGTGGGACTGTGTCAAATGCCTTGCTAAAGTCTAGGTAGGCCATGTCCACAGCCTCTCCCGATCTACTATTTTGGTCACCCAGTCAAAGAAATCTATAAAGTTAGTCTGGCATGACCTTCCCGCTGTGAATCCATGCTGCCTAGGGTCCTGTGCCCTCTGGCCTCTAGATACTCGACAGTTCTTTCCTTCAGAAGTGATTCCATCATTTTCCCTATCACTGAGGTTAAACTAACAGGTCTGTAGTTTCCTGCTTTTGCCTTGCTCCCACTTTTGTGAGAGGAATCACATCTGCCCTCCTCCAGTCCTCGGGTACCACCCATCCTCCCATGATTTGTTAAAAGGGTAGTCAGTGGTGTCACTAGTTCTACCTTAGTTCTTTTAGAATTCTGGGATGAATCCCATCAGGCCCCATTGCTTTGTCCACCTTCAGTTTTAAGAGTTCTCTCAGAACCCTTTCTTCTGTAAATGGGCTGGTATCAACTTCTGTATCCAGAGTGTTTCTACTGTTTGTTTTATGTACCTCCCCCTCTTCATTTGTAAATACTGAGCAAAAATATTTGTTTAGTATCTCTGCCTTTTCACAGTCTCCCTCTGCCCACCCTCCTCCCTTTATTAAGCCTCACTATCCCTCCCTTGGTCTTCCTTCGCTCCCTGATGTACCTATAAAAAGGTTTTATCCCCCTTCTTAACTGAGTTGGCTATCTTTTCCTCGGTTTGGGCCTTTGCTGTTCTGACTGCCTTCTCAGTCTCCTTTTGCTTTAACTGATACAGTTCTCTGTCCTGCTCCTTCTGTGATTCCTTGTACTTCCTGAATGCTTTCTTTTTCTCCTGAACCTTCACTGCCACTTCCTTTGAGAACCATAGTGGTTTCTTACCTCGTTTTTGTTTTGTTTATTTGCTTCACACAAAGGCTCGTTACCTCTGTGATGGCAGTTTTTATTATTCCCCATTGTTCTTCCACCCCTCCTTCCTGCCCATTTGCTAGTGCATTCCTTAGGCACTCACCCATTTTTGGCAAAGTCAGCCCTCCTAAAGTCCAGTACTTTTGTCTTTGTATGGCTTGACTCTATTGCTGTGTTTATTGTGAACCATACTGTTCGATGGTCACTAGTTCCCAGATGGCTACCCACTTCTACATCTGTGATCCTCTCTCCATCTCCATTTGAGAGAATCAAGTCTAATACTGCTCCCTCTCGAGTGGGCTCCAGTACTAGTTGTCTAAGGCATGCCCCCTGTAGGGCATCTAGAATAACTCCACTCTTCGAAGTGGCAGCTGCAACTGCACTCCAGTTAACATCTGGCATATTCAGATCACCCATCAGCAATATCTGCCCATTTCGCCATTCAAGTATACTTTCTATCATTTCTTGTCCATTTTCCTCCCCCTGAGAAGAGGTCTGTATCTAACCCGATGCGGATTGTGGTGCCATTGCCTGTCTCCAAATTTACCCACAGTGCTTCTTCTCCTCCCTGTTTACCCTTTTGTTCTGTTGCTTTTATTCCTTCCCTTATGTAAAGAGAGAGAGAATGGGATCATCCGAAACAATCACAGGAGCTGTGAAATACTCTTACTATAGTTGCTTTGAAGTGAGAAAAGGAAATCAACATATTCATCTTATAACAGTTAGTAATCAGTTCCCATGTTTGAGGGACAGTAGTAGATAAAAAAAAGAACCATACTTAGTTTGTTGTTTAGGAATGGAAAACAGTACCAGATTTGTCAATGTAAGGTTGCAAGTGGATTTGGGGTGGAGTTCCAGCTAGAAGCGAGAGGTGGAGACTGTGTTGGAGGGCTGCATGAGCCAGCAGGCTGTCCTTGGTGCATAAAGGCCCCTCCGAGCCTAGAAAAAAGCTTAAGGTAGAGTGCCTACTAGCCCAGCTTCCCAGATGGAGTTTGATCTAGATTGCCCCCCAGTGTTTTTGTCATTGGGAATTTATTTGAACTGCTGTTCTACAAAATTTTAAGCCTGTAACCTGATTTGAACTGTTTGAACCATTTGTCAGCCTGGAAGAAAATATATTTGTTCTGGGTTTGAGACTGTTAAAAGTCTGTTTGTGTCTAAGTTCCAGTGGAAGCTGTGTGCCCTGGACATACTGGGTGACCACAAGCCTGGGTGGTCCCCTTGGAAGATGACGAAAGGCCCATGGGGTGAAGATGATGAAATGCCAGAAGGGTGAAGACAATGAAACACCTGTCACAGGTGAATGGTCCTGCACTTGCTGCACATCTACATCCGGCTGATGTGGTGCAAAGAAAGACTGACTGCTGATTTCACAGTGGTAACATCAAGCATCATCCTTTCACAGCACCTCCAAAGCCTTCAGAAACTGAGTACCTCTTGGCTGCGGCCCCAAGGAGTTCCTATCAAAGTTAGTTAGCTAGTTATAAAGGGGGTGAGGTCCTGTGCAGGACTTGGTAATCAACCGGATATATCCAGGCAGAAGACTGCAGAATTCTTTGTTTCCACCTTTTGAAATCCCATTTAAAGTTCTTTCAGTTCACATTTAAAAATTGTGTCCCCACTGTGTTCCCAGTGTGCGACAACTCTGCAGCATCTGGTTGGCCACCAGCAACCCGGTGAGGTACCCACTGCAGTGGACAATTACAAACAGCTATGGCCATGGGGAAGTCAGGTGCACCTGCTGGTGTGGTACTGGAACTATGTGGGGGACAACTGTTAATTGATAGTTTCTGTGCTGTTTTATTTCCCCTTTTACCCCTTCCCCTAAAATAAATAGGAGGTTAGTTCACGTAATAGTTCTTGCTCATGGTTATTGCTTTGTGTGTATTACTATTGTGTGGGAGAGAAAATATTTGTTCCTGGGGAAAGTATAGGGCCCCATTGGGTAGCTTTTATATAACCATGCCCCAGGTGGAGGCAGCAAAACCTGTTCCTGGTATTCTGTTTGTATACTGCACCCAAAGGACCCAGGCTGACTTCCAGATGCAATTTGCTGCTAGGGAAAGAGGATACTGTAGCTACTGCACTCTCCTGTTCCATGAACGCCGCTGGTCCAATGTCACTCCCACTTAGAAACAGCTGCCCGCCCCCAGACTCATGGTCCCTTTTCAGTCTGACTTGCATCAGTGCAGAGAGGGGCCATATAAACAGGATTCCACATCAGCTCTGGAAATGGGGGCTGCATTAGGGCGGAAATTGGTAAGAAGTGGTACTGCCATGTAAACACGGCTGTAGTGTCACAGGGTAGATAGAATTTGGCTGGGCAGACAACTGCAGTTTCGTGGTAGCCTAGAAAAGTGTTGCAGAGGCAGCATGTTGCACTGTAATATGCACAGTCGCGAGGTGTTCTAGAAGTGGCCCCAATAGATATTTGGATCTGGGAATGTTTGATGGGAAGCTGAATGGGTTGGTATGTCGAGCAGTATTGACAGTTGTGTGTGGGGGTGGCAAGAGGGTAGATAGTGTCAGGCAGCTACAAGCCATGAAAGGTTCTGTGCTGGTGGATATACATGGTAGGCCAAAGCAAGTGTTAAAGGATCTGTCTGTGCACAAATTAATTACTTAAAGTGTTCTCTTTACACCCACAATATTAACTACTAAAGTTATAGCTTCTTAGTCTGCATTTTTGGTATTTAATTTACATTTTCCTAACAAAAAAAAAAGAACTAATCAGAACATCCCTGTGTTCCAGTTGTTCTTTAATAAGGGTTAGAACTTCACTGCAGTGAGTTTTCGTTTTGAGAAAGTAGTCATATTTTGCTTTCTGCAGGGCTGCAAAACTGGAGGGGAGTTCTGACTTACTCTCTGCAGTGCTCGGCAAGCTCTGTGTGAAGAAACATACAGGATCCAGTTTTCCACAACACATTTTGTGGCTTTTGTTTGGACACAGGAATTTTCTGTACAAATTCTGCTGGCCCTACATGAAGCAGGAGATGAGCCATACTTTTGTTTGCGCTGTGTTCCAGACCTGTAGCTTGAAGCAGCAGACCCATGGGGTGTGGCTGCGGAACTTTGGCTTGTCCGTGGGTCATGAGGCTAGTAGATGAAGGAGGGAGATGGACATTAGGGATGGAAAAACCCTAATGCCACATTTCCCTCCCTTTTGTGGCTTTGGAACACTGACTGTGCATTAATGTACTTTGTTTGCAATGAATTTATCTATATAGGTAGACAGATGGGAAGATGGACACAGATGATATAGATAAATGACCCCTTTATGCTGCTTGCAATATCCTAATTTCATTTGCAAATCATGTTTGGGGAATGTCAGCAACAAGTCGGTAGAATAGGTTCTGCACTCACGTTTTTGGAGACAAGGCACATGTGCTCAGATGCTGTTACCAGAGCAAAGGTCCAGCTGATGGACAATGGACAGATCAGCATAAAGTACTCCAAAGGAAGGTTCTGTACTTTTACTTGGTTTTTGTTCCATCACTCAGCTCTTTGTCTTGCACTACTGCAGAGGGGCCAAAGATGGTCAGTGGTGTTCTCACATATTTTCTGAGCTGTCAGTAGCATGCCGATGTTTATCACTTTGCCTATGTAATTGTGAGACTGTGTGTGGCCACAGGAAAACAGCACGGCATGCTGCTCAACCGAGGCAATCTCTTTACTTGTCAACTAACATTTACCCAGGCCACCGGTAGTACTCACTTACAGTGGTGTGAAAAAGTATTTGCCCCCTTCCTGATTTTCTCTATTATTGCATATTTGTCACACTGGATGTTTTCAGGTCTTTAGACAAAATGTAATATTAGATAAAGGGAACCTGAGTGAACAAATAACACTTATTTTTTTTTTTATTTCACTTATTTAATGAAAAAAAGTTAACCAACACCAATTGGCACTGTGTGAAAAAGTAATTGCCCCCTTACACTTAATAACTGGTTACGCCACATTCAGCTGCAATGACTGCAACCAAACACTTCCTATAATTCAATATCAGTCTTTCACATCGCTGTGGAGGAATTTTAACCCACTCTTCCTCGCAGAACTGCTTTAATTCAGTAACATTTGGTAGGTTTTCGAGCATGAACTGCTCGCTTCAGGTCCTGCCACAGCATCTCTATTGGGTTTAAGTCTGGACTTTGACTAGGCCACTCCAAAACTTTAATTTTACTTCTTTCGCCATTCTGATGTGGACTTGCTTTTGTGTTTTGGATCGCCTTGCTGCATGACCTAACTCACGCTTCAGCTTCAGCTGACGGAAGGATGACTGGACAGTCTCCTTAAGAATTTTCTGGTACAGAGCAGAATTCATGGTTCCTTTAATTATGGCAAGTCATCCAGGTCCTTGGCAGCAAAGCATCCCCACACATCACACTACCACCACCATGTTTGACTGTTGGTATGGTGTTCTTAGTGGAATGCTGTGTTTGCTTTACGTGAGACATTATGGGATCCATGTTGTCCAAAAGTTCCACTTTGGACTCATCTGTCCATAGAACATTTTTCCCAAAAGGCTTGTGGATCATCCAGGTGCTTGGGCAAATGAGAGGAGACATTTATGTTCTTCTTGGTTAGCAGTGGTTTCCTGGCCATCTACTCACATGAAGCCCATTTTGCCCAGTCTCTTTCTGATTGTGGAGTCATGAACACTGACCTTAGCTGAGGGCAAAGAAGCCTGCAGTTCTTTGGATGTTGTTTTAGGATCCTTTGAGACTTCTTGGATGATTTTACACTGCGTCTTGGAGTAATTTTTGGCAGCCGCCACTCCTGGGAAGGTTCACTACTGTTCTAAGTGTTCTCCATTTGAGATTATGGCTCCTACTGTGGTTCGATGGAGTCCCAGAGCCTTAGAAATAGCTTTGTAACCCTTTCCAGACTGATAGAGGGCAACAAAATGTTTTTCTGATCTTTTCAGGAACTTCCTTGATCATGGCATAATGTGCTTGTTGAATCTTTGTGCTGGCAATGACTCTGACGGTATGGGCCAAAATAAGTGAGGTTTATATTGAGCAGGGCTGGCTGTAATCAAGCCTGGCTGTGTTCAATCAGCTGACTCTAATTATCCCTTTAATTGGGTTGATTTAACTAGGGGGCAATTACTTTTTCACACAGTGCCAGTTGGTGTTGGTTAACTTTTTTCATTAAATAAATGAAATAAGTAAAAAAAAAAAGTGTTATTTGTCCACTCAGGTTCCCTTTATCTAATATTATATTTTGTCTAAAGACCTGAAAACATCCAGTGTGACAAATATGCAATAATAGAGAAAATCAGGAAGGGGGCAAATACTTTTTCACGCCACTGTACATATGGGTGACTTTATATCCTTGATGCTACTTTAATACCCTTGGGGAATATGATGCCACACACAAAGCTACTGTGAGAGAAATACCTTCTTTATTACTGAGGAACACACATGACAGGAAGTCCAGAACATGTACTACACAGATGACCCCCAGGGCATCTGTGTTCAGGTACAATACCCCGACAATCTAATCATGTTCACTATACTCCCCTGCTACATCAGCCAGTGTCTGTGTCCAGTAATATTTTTATCTGGAGGAATCCGAAGGAAGTGATGCCCCCCCCACCCCGAGTCTGAATAATCTCAAGCTATAAATAAAAAAAAAAAATACAGTGGCCCCAACATAGAGCCCTAAAATACACCTAAAATTTACCTTGAGGTTGAGGAATTTCCAATTAAAATAAGGAACTACTTTTCTGAGAGACGAGACTTGCCCTAGACAAGACTAATCTTGACAGACCAGTGCCGAATTCAAGTTGATGAAGTAGTTTTTGATGATTCACAGTATCAATTGTGGCGCTCAAGTTTACCATTGTCAAGACTGGCAAATAACCAGCGTCAGAATTCAATAATAAATTGCTCATCTCTCTCAGAAGAATGGTTTCTGTGCTGTGATTTGTACAAATGCCTGATTAAAGTGTTTTAGTTTAAAATTTCCAGGTGCACTTGTACAGGTCTAATAGATTATTGAAAGTTTTCCTACTCCGTGATCCTGTCCACTGAGTAGTAACTAGGTGCTGTTTATCAGGCATTTTCAAACTTTTGAAGCTGCAAATTGTGTCTTGTTCACAAATTTACTGTTCAAACACACACAAAGAAAATGGAAAAGTTATGGCTTTCAAATGTATCATTTTGCCTAAGTAAAGTCACTAATTTTACACGCTAATGATTTTAGTGGACAGTGTTATTTTTAGAGTGCAGCTTACTCTAAATGATCCACTGATGCGGTCCTTTACACAAAAAGCCTGATTAAAGTGTCTCAAGTGATCTACATTTATCCAAGTGTTCATTTAGTTCTATTGTCATGAATTGTTTAAGTACTTTTGCTAAGAACATATGATTAGTTACAGGACTAAAATCTGAGAGAATATCTAAGTCCAAGGGAGAGGTCTTAAATTTTTGAAAAATTACCATTTGTCAGTGCTTCTGATATAATTTTCTAAAAGACAGATTTATGAAGGCCTTCACTTGTTAAACAATTTATTCAACACTGGCAGCTAATCATTTTGTGGGACATGGGTCAAAGATGAATAAGTAGGCTTCAGGTGAGAGTGTTACCACTTTGACATCATATTTCAAGGCTATTAAATGTAGTGGTAGTTGATACTGAAGATCCTGTAGTGTAGTACATAGCCTACTTTGATACAGAGATGCTGTGTCTAAAATCTGCCATTTGCCTTTAAACAACTATAGAAATAATTCAGATCTTTCTGGAGAGGACTCGCTAGTTTAGTTTGATTCTGAATGTAACAAAGAATCAGTCACTCTGCAGAGCTGAGGTGTATTTGTTTGACCCGATGAAATCAGGTTCAAATCATACAGTAACATATCAATCGGAGAGGCAGCAGCATCCGACTTTCAATGCTGGATTGTGAACTGTATGTTGGGATGTTCTCTTATGTCACTCTGGCTTTCATCCGAATGTCTTCAGTTAGCATAGCGTCTCAGTATCCCATACAGACTACTTTTGAGAGGAGAGAATCCTGGTGCACACGGGAGCTGAAGAACCCAGCAATTTTGCAGCCATGCAGTTGCAAAAATCTATCCCTTCGCAAACAGAAGTGAAGGTATCAGCCCCCGACAGCAAATGCTGATACAGTCAGAACATTCAGTGTTCGTTGTGCATGGCTGATAGTAGCACTCATTCAAATTACTGTCAAAGGTCTTAGCTGTGTGTGTGTGTTTAAAAAAAAAAAAAGGCGGGGAAATGGCAAAGGGGAAAACGTTAGAGTTCTTGTCCATTTTTTTAGAACTCAATTACTTAGTTTGTTAAAGGTGTATTTCACCCCTTTCCCTGGATTTCTTTGGAGAATTTATTGATTTTTGTTTTATCCTTTTCTTTCTGCATTTTCTTCTTTGTACTCCTAATCCTTCCACCTCCTGCTGCTCGTACCTGCCAAGCATTTGGGATCCTTTGGCTACAGTCCTTGCTAGTGAGGGATGGCTTCACCACACCTTGGGTTCAGTACCACAACTCAGAATCCTAGTTGGCAGCAGTGGAGGTCGAGATGCTGTCCTTATGGTGTGCTCTCTCCTACTGTCGTGGGTCTCCTGCTGTCATCGCAGAAACGCTGGCCCTCTGTGGCCCAGGGGGTGGGAATCATTTGGCATGGAACACCATTAGTTCCTCCCTCATAACCCTGAACAATGGTGGCAGAGGACCGGAACACATTGGCAGGAGGTAGAAAATTAGAAACAAATGGTGCACACACCACAGTGTTAAAGTACAAATACTTTATTAAGCTACAGACCCAACGGCCATTATACCCGCGTAGCACCTTATTGTGAAGGCTTCATCGGGGCCATATTGATAGGAGGGTATGGAGGCATCTCACCAGGCCCCAATCCCACCATCAGAATGCTATGTCTTGGCACCACTGGATACTACTGACCCTTCTGTACCATCTCTCATGCTGAAGGATCCTGGGGTTGTTGTACATTCTGAACTGTTGTCGCCATACCAAGCAGTTGTTCAGCACAGTTCAAAGGTCATAAATTTTTAAATTCCTCTTTCACCCAGCACATAGCTGGTTACTAACCACCAGTGCCCAAATTTGTACATGTTAACATGTAAAAGTATATAATTTAATTTCAATCATCAAACAGAACAAATAAATGGCATTTTTGTATGTGTGTGTATGTGTTTTCTTTTTTTTTATTTAGGAGGTAACACTTCTGTGATTTCTGTGTACAAAACCATATACTATATAAAATAAAATGTGGGCAGGCACACACAACTCGGCATGTGTTTCATCTCAGGGTTGAGATGACAGCATGGATCATCTCAACCCCGTGATGGAAACACAGTCTTGTTGTGTATGGTTGCCCATACATTATTCTCTCTGTTAGCATGTTGTACCTGTTAAATTTGTTTTTCTAGGTGCTTCCTATGTATTTATTGAAATTGTTTTACCAAGTAAACATACAGAGATAAAGGAAATCTCTTTTACAGTTGTAATGTTGGGGAAGAGGTGAGAAATATTGTAAATAATATACAGGGATATATAATAAATTGTTTCCTATATTGTGTACTGTATATTTTTCTGGAGCCAATTCTGTTTCAACCCTACAATATAATTTCAAAGCCAAAAGAATTGATCATACTTTTTTCTTGAGAAAAAAACTAATTTAAAACAGTTAAAAATGCTTAGATTCTGATAGAGATGGAATTGTTTACCTGCAAATGAAAGTGGACAATTATTAAATCTTTTACTGTTACGAAAGGTGGGTCAGACTTTTTATGCAGGTTTGCTGCAGTGCTGCTTTAAAAGGGAACTAAAGTCAAAATTTATAAAAACAAAATGTTGTACAGTGTGTTTTGATTTGTAGGTGTAGTCCTGCTGCATCCGTCCTTTTGTTTGCTGTAAGGATTTTTTTTTAATTTGCCTGCTAGTTTTATGCGCCCCGGCCCCCGAGGATCTCCATGTTCACATTTTCTCTTTCCTACAATGCCTCATGCCCCATCTAACAGTAGTGCATCCAGGACCATTCATTCAACAAGAGATAACTTTTTGTCAAGTTTACAGTAGTATGGCTGTGATTTTAAGTAACTCTCCTTGTCCAGGGAGCACTGATGAAGGCTAAATGTACAGATGACAAACACCTGAGGAATAATTGAGTGGCTTTTCTGTAAGGAAGCAGGTAGTGTTGTCGCATCTAAAATGAGCCTTGGCTTAGTGTGCCTCTCTCGGTCACCAGTTTTCAAATAAATAAATACACATGAATCTTCACTAATTATGACATTGTTGACCTAGGTCAACTTGTGTGCTTACTTATGGTTGTGTAGTCTGTTAAAATGAAATACTTTAAAAATAAAACTTTCACTTCTGCTGGATAGACCTAGACACATACTTAGGAAAAAGAAAGTCTGGATTAGAAAGAGTTACAGTATTTAGTTGAATTGAGAATATCAGGCTCCTAACAGTAGATTGCTGCTGAAGCAGTTATTACTCTCTGAATCCATGGTCCTGGATGCATCACTGTTACATGGGACAGGAGGCATTGTAAGAAAGGGAAGAGCCATAAAAAATGTGAAGATGTAGATCCCAAGGGGCCATAAAACTAGCAGGCAAATTAACTCCTTACACTAAATCTTGTGCTTCAGTCTGTTCTTTTTATGATTAAATCTGTCTAGAAAAAAAAATCAAAGTCTGATGCTCTGTTTTTTCCCAAGTTTTTCTGTTTCCAGGATAGAAGGTTATATTGCAATGGGGGGACAGATAATGAGCAGATTTGCGCCTTACATTTGCTTGACTAGCTAATTTAGCATCTTATTAGCCAGTCAATATGGTCAAACAATGCCAGAGGGCCCATCAACACTTGAGTTGCTGTTAGGTAGGATCGTCGAGGCTCATCAACACCCTGTAGCCTACTCAGGCATCCAGTGTAGCAAACAGACTTAATCTGCTATATCAGGTGGTTTTATAATGACCCACCTATGGGTATGGTTTGAGTTTTAGATTTAAGTCACTTAAAACTGGCAGTCCCTACTAAATGTGTATGATACAAATAGTGCATACTGTATGACAGAATCTGTTTTAAGAGAATATGAACACTCAAACTGGCTCAAAAACCTATTTCTGAACAAAACTGGATAACTATTAGATAGAGATTCTGAAAACCGGATCACAAGGTAAAAAAAACTGACCGGTGGCAACCCTAGATAATCAGGTGGTATGTCAGCTTCTTGTGTGTCTTCATCTCCAGTGCATCTTGGAGTCTGGGAAATGGAATGAGAAGTCTACCTCTACAAGCAGTGCATATAGTTTCTGGCCTTGGGGATGAAGTCACTCCGTTCAGCATCTGCTGTTATCTGATGGCTGAGAATTTTTGCCTACTATATAATATTATGACAATGATGGCCCTTCTGTCAAATCATATTTTATGGCTGTGGTATTTTCCATTTGAAAAGTCTTAACGTTTGTACAGTTTGAGTCTAAATACCTTTTCTCAGCATTGAGAATGTCTACAAAAGCATATTTTCATTTAAGGCAAAACTTAGAGCACGATGTGCTTTATATTTCTGTATCATTTCTACTTTCTGAAGTAAATGTATTTCCCTGAATTTAACTTTCTGAAGGTTATCTAGGCATGTTTAATTCATTTATTGAAATACAAATTGATCTGCACAGAAGGACATAAAATATTCCATGATTACTTTAAGAATGTATTCATTAAGTGAAAGAAAGTGTTTTTATAAAATCCACGTGCGTCTCTGTTGTACAGAAAACAGCCGTGTCTGTCACTTTGGAATGCAGCCTTGATTTCAGATAGGCTTTCAGCTTGTTAACTGGTTCTTTTAACTGTACACATAGTCTCTTAGCCAGCGGGCACTTGCATATAGAGTACATCTCTGGATAGTTTTAAATCCATTCTACATTTTGATTTTTGTCTGGTCTTTGTATCGGCTCAGAAGGCTGGGAAAACTTTAAACTTGTATTAGGCATATAACTTTAGCTATAGGCATGACAGAAGTTTAATTGTAATTTTATCAAAATAGCACAGTTTTTCTTACATTTTTCTGTTGTGGGCCTCTGGTGATATATCCACTAGTTTCTTCTCTTTGACCTGCCATCTTGCAGGGGTAAAGAATATCATGTCTGTCTGGCATGTATTTTCAGTGTTATTTCAGAGATTTACTTAAATGGGAAGGGTACTCTTCTCTTGCATCTGTAGGCGATGTCACGTTTCTACATTTTGTATGGGTTTTAAACCGTAGATTCACTTTATTAGATTTGTTAACTGGGTAAGACCACAATTTCAAGGGGTCCTGCGTACAAAGTACAATAACAAACAGTATAAAGTGAAAACAAGATAATGTACAGATTCACAATATATACAGTCAGGTAAAGCACAAACATTCAGACATATTCATGGTATATGCTTTCAGTGCATATTTAAACCTAGGATAGGTTACAATTTGATGAAGTTCTTCAGGTAGAGAATTCCAGTCTACAGTTGACTTATTAAAGAAACAACCTTGACCTACAACTGTTTGATAACGAAATGATGTATTGTTCCTGCTTTCAGATAAGTATGTTACATACCCTGAAGAGTAGGGAGATGAGGAATTCTTAAAATAGAACATAACAGGGCCTTTATAAAATCTTTAAAATGTATGTAGTCTGAGGTAGAAGCATAGTGCTTAAAAGGTAGGTCAATTTAATTTTGAAAATATCGCTCACAATGAGGAGTATGCAACGTGGACTTAAAGTGACAAATCAGCAATCCTGGTTATAAAGGACTTCACCCCTTTTTAATGTAGTGTTACTAGATGCAGAGTAGATTGGAAGGCACAAATGAATAAGGATAATGGCATAAACGGCTAGAACTCTCCATATTGGGAGGCTATGCAATTTTGATTTTATACAATAGACCCAGTCTCATGTAAGCATTCTTAATCAGGAGGTCGATATGACGGTTAAATGACAAGGAACTATCCAGCGTGAGTCCAAGGTATTTGAATTTGTCCACCCTTTCTATTGCCTTATTATTGATGTGGATTGTTAAGGCTGCCGAACAAGTGGGCAATTTAATACTAGGCCCAAAAACCATCTATTTGGTTTTAGTGACATTTGGGACCAGCTTATTTTTGATCCGCCTTCTTTGCACCAAAGAGAAATCATTTTCAACTTTAGCCATTAGGGATGAGGCACAAGGATCATTAGTAAACAAGACTACGTCATCTGCATACCAGAGCATATGGTCCTAGCAACTACCTGTGGTAGATCATTTATAAACGAGCTAAATAGGACTGGGCTAAAATCGATTCCTGGGTACTCTAATGTTTACATCTCTAAGGAAGATTTTGCAGTACCTAAAGACAACCCTTTGTTTTCTGTCCATTAATTAATTAGAGAACCTAGAGGTCACACTATCAGAGAAGCCAGACAACCTAATAACATGTGAACAGCCTCTTTAAACCTTTCCATCAAAGATTTATATTTGTATCCCTTAATATCATGCCAGTATTTTGATAAAATTATGAAAATAATAAATTCCATGGTAATACTGTATCTATAGTTATTAGCATATAGCTTGGCAGAAGACACCAGGAGAAAGGACTGCTGTGTGACTGAACTTCTCTGCTGGGACTATATTGCTCTCCTTCCCTCCCCTCCACCCAAAGCTAGTTCTATTTTTATAGGCACAGGATTTGACTGACAACAGGAACTTCCTGTTTAGGGGCAGGAAGTAAGTGATCACTGAACCACCAAGGACCCACCATCCTAGAAGGGCAAGAGTAGCTCTCCGGTCCCCTCTAGCTGCTGGAGGTCTGCCTCTGAGCAAGTAAGTGGTCTACTGAGAAGTATAGGATATTCTTGTCTCAGAACAGGACAATCAGGGAGCTTAAAGGGCACACAGGCAGAAAGTAAGGAGAGAGAGAGAGAAAAAAAAAACAGAGGAAAGAGTAAGGATTGCAAACAGTTAAGGGGCCAGAAATAAGACATGTTTGGAGTGGTGCAGTGCAGTGGCTGTGGAGCAGCAGTCTTCTGGGAGATGTTCTGGAGTATGCAGTGTTGTCCCATCTGCAGGCACCTCTCTGGGCTGAGGGAGGAGGTTGCTCATCTCCAGGCTGAGTTGGCCAGGATTTGTGGGACCTCCTCTTCCATCCAGGGACCACCAGTGCCACTGCCGTTGCCTCGGAGGTTGCCAAGAAAGAGGAGCAGTTGGACCACAGTGGGCTCAGGGAGGTGAGGGTGGTGGAACAGCGCATCCCTCAGTTGTACCTCTCACAATTCCTATGCCATTCTGGCAAGTGTGGTTCCTCTATGAGGCACCCACAGTGGAGACCAAGGAGGATGCTGGGAACCTCCACAAAGGAGACCCACAGGAGGGTGGCAGGGGACCCTGCAGGGAGAAACAACTCCTGGTGGGGACTCCATTGAGGAAGGTAGAACTGGGGAGGAAGGGAGAGGGAGGTGGGTGCCAGGCGCCACGGCTAGAGGACAGGAGGCGAATCTCAGGATTGCGGAGCAGCTGCACAGGGAGGAGCTGGATGTCATTGTCCACCTAGGGACAAATGACCTGGCTAAGAAAGGGATTAAAGAAGTGCAGGAAGAGTTTGTGGAGATTGGGGAGGGCCTTAGTAAAGTAACACGCACGGTAACCGTCTCGGAGGTGCTACCCATCTATGGCATAGGAGGGGCTAGGGTGTTCGCACCATGGGATTCAATCAGTGGTTGAAAAACTGTGTGTGGAGCTCAGGGTTGGCTTCATTGGGGACTGGGGGTCCACCTAGAGTGATGCAAGCCTATACTGGCATGATGGGCTGCATCTGTCCAGGAGAGGAACCAGGATCCTGAGGTGATAGGTTTAATGCTTCATTGGCAAACTTTTAAACTAGCCAAGGGGAGGCACTGAAAGGGAGCAGGAGAATCCTAGCCCCCAAATAATCACGGTAGTAAGTGCAGCAAACACCAACATAGAGGTGTCGATAGGGAGAAGGGCAGGGGTAAATGGAGAAAGTGACAGAGGCAAGAAGGACAGGATGGGGCAAAGGAGTAAGGCCATCAGGAAATGGAGGTCAATAGTACCAATGCCCGTAGTCTGGGCAACAAGCTCCCTGAGCCCAGTGGCCTTAATGGAAGAGGGATGCCTGGATATCGTAGCAGTCACAGAAACATGGTACACAGAGAACCATGACTGGGATGTTAACATACCAGGTACATAACCTACAGGAGAGACAGGCAGGGAGAAGAGGGGAGGAGTAGCTCTCTGTGTAAAGGAAGGGATAAAAGCAACTGAACAAAAGAGTAAACAGGGAGGAGAGAGGCACTGTGGGTCACCTTGGAGACTGGAAAGGACACCACAATCCGCACAGGGTTGTGTACAGACCCCCATGTCAGGGGAAGAAATGGACAAGGATATGATAGAAGGCATTCTTAGAATGGCAGAGAAAGGAGATACTGTTGATGGGAGACCTGAATATGCCAGATGTTAACTGGAGCACATTTCTGCAGCCACATCCAAGAGCAGGGCCATTCTTGATGCCCTACAGGTGGCAGGCATTAGACAGCTAGTTTGGAACCCACTTCGTGAGGAGCAATCTTGGACCTCGTACTCTCAAATGGGGGCAGTGAGAAGGATCTCAGATCTAGAGTGGGTTGCCATCTGGGGACAAGTGACCATCAAACAGTGTGGTTCACATTAAACTCAACTACAGAGTCAAGCCATACAAAAGTGAGGTACTGGACTTTAGGAGGGCTGACTTTGGCAAGATGGGAGAGTGCCTCAGAAAAGCACTAGCAAACAGGCTAGAAGGAGGTGTGGAGCAACAATGGGAATTATCAAAACTGCCATCACAGAGGCAACAAGCCTCTGTGTGAAGCAAATAAACAAATCAAAATGAAAGAAAAAGCCACTATGGTTCTCAAAAGGGGTGGCTGTGAAGTCAGGAAGAAAAGATAGCATTCGGAGTATAAGTAAACACAGAAGGAGCAGGACAGAGAGCTGTACCAGTTAAGGCAGAAGGAAGCAGGAGGGAAGTCAGAATAGCAAAGGCCCAAACTGAGAAAAGATAGCCAACTCAGTTAAGAAGGATAAAACCTTTTATAGGTACATTAGCGTAGAAAGACAAAGGAGGATAGTGAGGCTGAATAGAATGAGCGGTGGGTGGGCAGAGGGGACAGTGAAAAGCAGGAATACTGAATATTTCTGCTCAGTATTCAAAAGAGGAGGGGAAGTGCCTAATCCAATTAACAGAAGCATTCTTGATAGGAATCGATCCCAGTTCTTTCCAGAAGAAAGGGTTCTGCAAAAACTCCTAAAACTGAAGGTGGACAAAGCAATGAGTCCTGATGGAATTCACCCCAGAATTCTAAAAGAATTAAGGAGAACTAGTGAAACCACTGGCTACTCTTTTAATAAACCATGGGAGGATGGGGTGGTACCCAAGGACTGGAGGAAGGCGGATGTGATTCCCCTTCACAAAAGTGGGAGCAAGACAGAGACAGGAAACTACAGACCTGTCAGTCTGACCTCTGTGGTAGGGAAAGTGATGGAGTCACTTCTGAAGGAAAGAATAGTTGAATACCTAGAGGCCAGTGGAGCACAGGACCCAAGGCAGCATGGGTTCACAGCGGGAAGGTCATGTCAGACAAATCTAATAGATTTCTTTGACTGGATGACCAAAGTAGTAGACCAGGGAGGGGCTGTGGACATGGCCTACCTAGACTTTAGCAAGGCATTTGACACAGTCCCACAAAAGATTAGTAGTCAAATTAACCAGCCTGGGAGTGGGACCCAGGGTGGTAGCCTAAGTAAAACATTGGCTGGACAACAGGACACAGAAGGTAATTGTAAATGGAGTCCACTCTGAAGAAAGGGGTTATTAGTGGGTACACGAGGGTTCAGTATTGGGTCCAGTCCTTTTAATGTCTTCATCAGTGACATTGCAGAGGGACTGGAAGAAAAGTATGCCTTTTGCAGATGACACAAAGATCTGCAACAGGGCTGATACACAGGAGGCGTGGAAAGGATGAAAAGGGACTTGGCAAGGTTGGAGGAATGGTCAGAAGTATGGCAGCTAGGATTCAATGCAAAGAAGTGCAAAATAATGCACCTGGAAACAAGAACCAGGGAAGAATACACAATGGGTGGGAGGTAGTAACAACAACAAAAAGGAAGGGACCTGGGGTAATCGTATCAGATGACCTTAAGGTTAGCAAGCAATGTGAGAAGGCAGTAGGGAGGGCTGGGGTATACTGGGATGTATAGGGAGAGGCATCATCAGCAGAAAACAGGAAGTTGTTATCCCTCTGTACAGACAGTTGGTGAGACCCCATCTGGAGTACTGTGTCCAGTTCTGGAGACCCCATCTCCATAAGGACATAGACAGGATAGAGGCAGTCAGAGGAGCAACTAAAATGGTGCAGGGTCTGCAAGAGAAGCCATATGAGGAGGGACTAAAGGGCTTAATATGTATACCCTTGAGGAAAGAGCAGGAGAGGGGACATGATAGAAACTTTAAGTACCTCAGTGGAATCAACAAAGTCCAAGAGGTAGCATCTTTCAGAAAAAGAGACTTGCAAGAACAAGGGACACAATTTAAAGATAGAAGGAGGGCGGTTCAGGGGCAATTTGAGGAAGTATTATTTCACAGAGGTAGTGGATGCATGGAACAGCCTTCCTGAGGAGGTTGGGTCTAAAACTGGGGAGAATTCAAGAATGCATGGACAGACATAAGGCAATTCTTGTGGGGGGTAGGAAGAAATAGGCTATTGGTTAACTAGGATCTGCGGCCTATCCTGTAGGTAGGGAAATGGGCAGACTAGATGGGCCTAGCGGTCCTTATCTGCCGTCAAAGTCTATGTTTCTAGTAGTAAACTATTTTTCTACCAGCTTGGATTTAGTTCACTATCCCCATTAGGCAGTTGATGGGCATAGTCAGTTCACTGGATGCCTTCAATCTTGACCACTACCACTACTCATGGTGACATCCTCCTGCTCCACTCCATCTGACGGCAAGGTTTGCTTTTTGTTGGAAGGGACAGGTCTCTTCGTTCACAGCTCTTGCAGCAAGAAGGATGCCAGTTTTCAAGTGTTAGTATTTACTTGGTGAAGCTTTGTTTCTTTGATCCATTCGATCACGTTTGTGTGCTATATCATCCGTTACTGCTCTGTTGACAATCTGAATTATGGAGCGTGGAAGCGGGGTTTTAAAAGGTGTGTAACCTACCAAATGAAAAATGTCAGTCACTGATGGCTGCAACACAAGTCCCTATCTCCTGGGGTTGAGCATAATGCCGGGTAGTATCTGAAGTCTGTCAATCTGCCTTACACTTCCAGTCTCCTTTCCCCAGATAGTTGGGGTATGTGTCTTGCCTCCTCCTCTTCCTGGAAGACTGCCAGGAGTTTTCCTAAGTGTGGATAGTAAACTGAATGCAAGTTGGTAGACATTGAGGGTACTTATCTATAACATTAGCCCTTCTGTTGGTAGTCAGTTCACATCCAGGTGACACACCTGACCTCCCTTGGCAAATGACGCACAGATAGATCCATACATGCTTCCAGCATGCAAAATCATATGTCTGATGGGACAAAGCCAGAGGATGACACTATGGGTGGTGGGAGGAGCCAAGCTTGAAAATGACCAGTGAACTGAGCAACATCCAGCAACTGCGTAAGTTTGGATGTGAACTGAATACCAATAGTACAACTATGGTTACAGGTAAATAACCTCTGTATCTAGCTCAGCCTAATTGTTTCTACAGCCATGTCATTATCAACCATGAACTGCAACTTAATAAAATGTGTTATACAATATTTTCAGCTTGGTCATATTAATAGTACCTTCAGTACTTTTCTTCACTTCTTACAGAAATGTCAGTATAGCTGTACGTGTTATATCCAAACTCTTGCCTTTCGATATTTGTTGAATGTTAAATTGATTTATAGCTGGGAGGGGGTATTTCTGTGCCAAATGGGGAAATTTTTCTGACTGTCTTGCCTGTGCTGTGAATCAGTTACTTTTTCTAATGCAGGCTTTTCCTGAACTGATGAGCGCAAGGTTTTGCTGAGGTGCATGTCAGCAGTACTCTAAAAATTGAACACTGAAGTGCATTTCTCTGCCTCTTTTATAGAAAGAGAAAAACATTATACAGTATGAATTTTTACTATATAGAACCCCATTCACAACCTTCTGCTATCTGTTCCTCAATATTGGGCAAGCTCCATTGTTATTATATAGCACCTCATTCACCGTCCTCTTCAATCTGTCCCTTAATATTGGGCAAACGCCATTATTATTATACGGTACCCCATTCATAACCCTGTGCAATCTGTCTTTCAATATTGGGCAAGTGCAATTATTATTATATAGTATACTCAATTCACAGCCCTCTGCAATCTATCCCTCAATATTGGGCAAGCTACATTATTATTATGCAGTAGCCCATTCACAGCCCTCTGTAATCTGTCCCTCAGTATTGGGCAAGTTCCATTATTTATTATATGGCACCCCATTCACAACCCTCTTCAATCTGTCCCTTAATATTGGGCAAGCTCCTGTGGCATGGAAAGTTGCCACTGTGACACTTCCAGCCCAAGTCAGCCTCCCCTCCATGGATCCTAATAGTTATCATCCTATATCTAATTGTTACTTGGGAAACTACTAAGAATATGGTACACAGTCAACAAATGACCATATTCTCCTGCACAACCTACTGACGTATGCACAATCTGGCTTTTGACGAAACAATTCTGTCTGCACTGCGTTATTTAAAGTTACTAATGACCTGACATCTGCCATGGACTCTCTCCTCCATGCAGGAGCAATTTTCATAGACCTCACCAAAGCATTTGATATGGTAGACCATATTGCCAAGAGTTGCTTGGAGAGGATGTAATAAAAATCGAATGAATCATATTTTGCCTTTATTTCTTTTTTTTTTTTTAGATTTTGAATTGGTCAGATTTTGTACTTTTTGATTCAAGGTTGGATCTTAGATCCAACTGTGCAAAATCTATCTTTCCGTTTCGAGATTTGTTACTGTCTCTTACACACCATCCTGTGAAACCAACAACTTGGCATCCAGTGACACCTCTGTCCCTTAAATATTCTGGATGTACAGTTCTTTGAAATCTGTAGTGCCTAGTCTGTACTGCAGCTCATTTCTCAGGTGCACCATTTACTGACACAGTGGATGTTATTCACAGCAGAAGCTGAACTTATTTAAAAATTTGCAAAAGACTTCCAACACAGGAGATCCAAAAGCATTATTTATTAATACATATCCCCAAGCAAATGTCCCTGGAATCTAGGTAGTCTAATTCTGGGGCTAGAAATTCAGTTATAAATTTTGGTATTTCAGATGGACTACCAAAATTCTTTATTCCATCCCAAATCTGCTGTGCCACCCAGGCATTTTTCAGATCTGTGTTCTTTTTTAAAATCTTTTTATATAGGTGTTTATGCCAGTTATTCACTGCAGGGTCCCCACTGGCATTCAGACACCCCCTAGTCCCAACACCTTCATCCCCAAAGCTTACCTGGACTGGTTCATATACCCCATAGATTACCCCTAGGTAGCAGGGCCAGGTGGGGAGGACTACCCTCCCCCCCCCAGTGGAGCATCCAGATCTGCCAGCCAGAGCCCGGATGGTGGTGCTGGACCTGCAAGGCAGTGGTCATCTTGCTTGCAGGGCCTTCCTATAATGTTTTCACCCACCACCTATACAAATGTCATGGCACAGCCCCTTTCCAGCCTTGACTTGCATGCTTGGCATCCTCTGCGGAAGGATAGCTCCTGGCTCAACTGCAGGGATAGCTTGAGTGGCCGAACATGACACCTGTCCCTCTAAGGCTGGGAGTGTTGCCATGTGGCAGTGCCATTCCCCAGCCCTGAGCCACCCAGACAGCTTTCCATGTTTGCTTATGATCTCGGGTAACGGTGTGAAGTGTGATGTGCTATGCACTGAACCATCAGACAGCCCCTTTTATTTATTCTTTATGCTGTCACTGCCCAGAGAGGGCCCCATCAGCGCGGCAACTGTCCAGACCTGTCGCATCATCCTGTACCCAAGGGATCTCTTCCTTCCTGCAGGCTTCCTCCATGTTAGGTCCGGGGGCAGATTCTCCTTTCTAGAGCACTCCAGAGTCGGTGACAGAGAATCCTCATGCCGGGCAGACAGGCATCGTGGGGTCTAAATGTACTGGTGCTTCACTGTGCCGAACCAGGGTATTTCTCTCTCCTTCCACCCCTGAGATGTTGGCTGTGAACACATATACCACAGTTACACAGCCAGCTAAAGCCAGACTTCTCCAAGCCACGTGCTACCTCACATGACTTGCTCCACCTCTGGGCCCACAGGTGGTGCTCTTGCAGCATGTGTGGACTGTCACCCTTCATGAGAAGATGAGCGTTCTGTGGACACTCAAACCTTCTGCCACTGGCCCTGCAGTATCATGGGCTCATTCCTGAACCTGTGTAGCCAGCGTCATGAGTGGCAACTATGCCATTGCACCAATGAGCCAGCTGAGCTCTAGTGTGTGTGTTACATACAGTACCTGACAAAATACTTTTTGTTTAAAAACTGGTATTCAAAATGGAATACTAGCAGACAGATGTTGGCACTCCACCCTCAATTGTTCATTTGTTTATTTATTTTGATTTATTTAACTAGTATTTCGGAAAGACCTTGGCCCAACTGCATTGGTGTTGAATACCAAATGAATGTAAAATTTGAACTCTGCATTCCAGCAACCCTGCACTTTGTTACTAACCTCCAGACAAACCGAACTAATCCTGCCATATTCTGGAAAGTAATTCATAACCATTTCAACCCACTTGCACTGTCTACACCCCCTCCCTGTAACTTGGTCCGCTGAAGTTGCCCTCATGTTCACTCATTTCTTTACCTCTTGTGCTACAGCAAGCCCCTTGTGCCTGACATTGCTGTTCCTCCTCCTCCTACTGCTTCCCCATCTTTCTCCTTGCCTTCTCCACCCAACCTCCATTTACTTTCTGTCCTTCACTTCCCAAAGCAGCTTTTGTCTCACAAAACTCCTCCAAAGGATGGCTTGATCCTGTGCTTCTCAGCACTGCTGCCCCTCCCACTGCTGCCCAATTTCTTCACTCCTTTTGTTCCATTCATACAAAGTATTCCTTGACTGGAAACTGGCAAAGGTAATCCTTCTTCATAAAGGTGGTGCTTGACAACTACGTCCCATCACTCTCCTCCATGCCTTTGCTAAACGTCAAGACCACCTGGTCTAACACGGGCCTGTCAGTGCAGTGGTAGTCTATCGCTCGTGAAGCCAGTGACCCAGGTTTAGAACAGAGCCTGAGTCATCGGGCCGGCCAGGGAGGAGGATCAGCGCTGAGAGGATGCACTTCTCCGGGGACGGGGGTGAGATGTCTGCACGCTTGCATGCACTGTCCACTTTAGCCCCTCGCCCAGGAGGTGCCCAGGAGATAAATAGGGACAAACGGAGCCCTCGACTGCAGGATGACCGCACCTCTTTCCTCGCAGACCCTACACCACTCACTGGGCTGCTGACCGAATGACCAAGCTAAATTCCTCCTGGGGCTGGGGAACCCTGGAGGCTCCACTGTGGAGGTGGGGAACCATGGGGCACTGTCTGGTTGGAGGTAAATCGCAGGGACAGTGGGTGATGGGGCTGGAGGAGAGAGTGTAGCTGTTGGAGGCTGATAACATGTGGGAGATGTAGTGCAGTCTGTTAAACAAAAATGAACACCTGGTCTATACCATGCTGAGATGGCGGTTTCTCACACTGTACCCCTCTCCCTTCCACACACTTTTTGTTTATTTGATCTGGCTGTCAGCACAGATGGAACCTTGAACCACTTCTGTAATGAGACACTTTCAATACAACTTATTTAGTTTATTTTTACTCTGTCTACCCAGTTAGGTCTGATAAGTCACTGCTACGTGTCCCCAGAATGTACTACCAACATGGGAGAACAGACCTTTCCTTACCTTGCCCTCAGTTTTGAACTTCCTTCCTGCGACTCATCATTCACCTTCACATACAGAATGCTTATAAGGTGTGAAGTGCAAAATATCTGCTTGCCTCCATTGTTTCTACCAGTACTTAGCTGCTGAAATACAGTTCTTTTGGACTATGAGTAGATAGTGTATGCTGTGTTGCCCTACCCTATAATGTACACTGTGCTTAATTTCCTTTACTGCTGCATTACTCTGTACTGCAGTGTTACTCTCTTAAGTTGTATCATATCTGATTTCTGTTCTTTTGTTTCTTATTACTGCTACACATGGGGTTTTACTTGTACACTCCCGGGTCATGCCTGAAAGTAGGCATTTTATGTCTAGTGCACTTACTTGGTAAACAAAACCTAAAATAAATATCCAGTTCTTCTTCCATAGAAACCTCCTCATTCTCCAGCTTTTCAGTCTGGCTTCAGAAAGATTTCTCCAAGGTTATCTCTCTCCCCAGGCTTGCAGACCATCCTCATAGGGATAAACTTGTGCATTCTTCCCTCAGCCACTTTTATATACCTTGTCAAACACAGTCTGATACAGTTACAGTGGACTTGTGCTTGTAACAGATAGTTCTGCTTTGCCAAACACCAGAGCCTGTGTCAGTAATGTAATTACTTGCACTTGTAATGTAATCCGGGTGGCATGCCTCAGCCCCCACATCCAGGCATGAACCCTCAGGGGGAGACGCATAGGCAATGCCTATCAGTGACGCTACCTGGCTGATTTCCCAGGCTGACCTCAAAATGCAGTCACTCTCAGATATTTAGGAACATTTGACTGTAAATAGCTTCGGCCACACTGCCAGCTAGCAGCCGTGGCTCTTTCTTGACTGGAGCACAATTATTGGGCTTCCTACCAGATTTTTAGCAGGAAACAGTCACTCGGACTCAGACATTTCAGGTTCAGACATGAGACAGAAGATGGGGGACGTCTTCTCACTTTACTGACTCAGCTTGAACAGAAAAGCTAATCTCACTTCACAGATGACATGGGACATTACCCCACTTTACAGACTCGGCTTAAGCAGAAGAGCGAATCTTCTCACTTCACGTTCCCTCCACAGGAATACAGGAGGCAGGCATTCCTAGGCTCTTTGGTTGTGCAAACCTCGAAGTAGGCTTCCATACCTTCTTCAAGCATCATGGGCAAGTTTCCCTTCCTTCGAGAAACTCACAGACGGTTTCCTTTACACTGGCCAGCAAACGACACTCCTTCCAGCTATTGGAAGGCAAAGCAGGGTAATGTGGAGCACCTCCTGGGCTGGCAGCCATACAAGCCCCACTGGCAGGTCTCCTACTTCACCTGGTGATCACAGAGAGGCTTCCTATCCCTTAGGAACCTCTCAAACACTTTCTTGCTTCTGGTCAGCAAATCAACACTTCATCCTAAGCAGCTTCCTCCAGACATTAGAAGGCAAACACAGGGCCTCTGGGCAGGTTGCAGGGCAAGCCACCAGGCAGGCCTTCTTCACTTCTTCAGACAGCATCACAGAGCAAGAGGCAGGATCTCCCCCTTCCTCAGTAGGGGCTCCAGCTGAACCGAACAGTTTCTGCCCTTAGGATTTCAGGACCTCAGGGCAGCTCCTGATTGGCTAATGCAGTTGCCCATTTTGAAAATTGATATGCATTAGACTTACTCGATGCCCTGTTGGTTCCTTGTTTGGGTGACAAACATTGTCCTTTGCCTCTTTTACCAGAAGCCTTAGCTGCAATCCCTTAGGGCTCCTGGTGCTACAGTTCAGTTTACGACACAGTCCACACTTTAAATCCACCTTGCAGGAAACCCATAACATTTTAAATTTTACTGACCCCAGTGTCCAGTAACTGCCTCTTGCCCTAATGTCCGCTGGCAGAGTGGGGCTGGCAAAGGGCTTTCCCACTTGTCGCCGCACCAAAGCACCATCCCACCCAGGCAGCAGGCATGCTCAGTTCAGTGGTGGTGCTGGGACTACATCTCCCAGCAACCTCAGTTACTGTTAAACTTGCATGTGCTTATTAGTGCTTTTTTTTTTTAAGCTACTTTTGGGACCCTTTTTGTCCCTCACTCATGTCACCGGACCCCATAGCTGATCAGTGGATCTGGGAGCATTGGGGGAGCTTTTGATGTGCCGCAAAGTGTCTTCAGAACAAACTTGCGCTATTGCATGTGTGACCGCCATTTTGCTACAGTCATGGTACAGCTGCACAGCGGTTGTGTGTCTTGTTCCTCTGGCCTCTTCTTTATAGAAAAAAATATCGGGGCAAGCTGGAGTCTACAGGACACCAGGGACCCAGACCAGGTGGCTAGTGGGCAACGGAAGAAGGAGACGGTGCTTTGCTAAGCTCCCAGTCTTGTTGGGGGTTTAAACTTTCTGTGCCTTAAATACTTCAGATCTGTACCAAGTCTAACACCAGGGACTGTTCAATAACATCAACAATTATAAAACATTTTCTGTCTGATTAGACAAGTGATTCCTGACTACATAGGCAATAAACATATCCTATTCTAGGCAAACATAAACTATCTACGTAATAGCAAAACAGTTACTGAAAAGAATTCTCAGTTTAAACCTAACATTTCAAATAGACCCTTGGCATTAGTTATTCTAGAGGAACACGTGGCACTTTTACTTCTTCCTTGGCATCTGGTGTGCACTCCCGCTCATCGACCAGCGATGTAACAGCCTTGTGCAAAAATAGGTGTCAAAACTTTTTCTGGTACTTTGGCTCTGTTCTGTAGACTCAGCAGGGTCACCATTTGCTTAGTGAAGAAGGGCTTAATACTGGGCATGACTGGTGAACAGGAGATCGCAACGATGCTCCATGATGTAACAAGAGTGACACGCCTCAACCTCTACTTCCAGGCATGAACCTTGGGGGAGACATAGGCAATGCCTACCAGTGACACTACCCTGCTGATCCCCCAGGCTGACCTCAGAATTCAGTCACTCTCTCGCAGGTATTTAGGAACATCCAGCTGTAAATGGCTTCGGCCACACTGCCAACTAGCATCTGTAGCCCATTCTTGATTGGAACACTGTCTTTGGGCTTCCTACCAATTTTTGCAGAAAAGTCTCTTAGACTCCGACATTTCCGGTTCAGACAGAAGATGAGGGACATCTTCTCACTTTACTGACTCCGCTTGAACAGAAAAACTAATCTTCTCACTTTACTTGTCAGAAGACGGGGACATTTGCCCAGTTTACAGACTCCGCTTAACAAAAGAATGAATCTTCTCACCCACAAGTGCAGACTTAATCAGAAGAGCAATTTCTCATTCTCCACAGGAATACAAAGGCAGACTTCCCTCGGCTTTTTGACAGTGCTAACCTCCAAATAGGCCGCCATACTTCCTTAAGGCATCATGGGCAAGTTTCCCTTCCCTCAATAAACTCCCAGATGATTTCCTTAACTCTGGCCAGCAAACAATACTTTCATTCTGAAAGACTAAAAAAAAAAAAAAAATTGTCAACACACATCTTCCAGCCATTGGAAGACAAAGCAGGGTAATGTGGAGCACCTCCTGGGCTGGTAGCCATACAAGCCCCACTGGCAGGTCTCATCCTTCACCTGACGGTCACAGAGAGGCTTCCTATCCCTTAGAAACCTCTCAAACACTTTCTTGCTTCTGGTCAGCAAATCAACACTTCATCCTAAGCAGCTTCCTAGAGACATTAGAAGGCAAACATAGGGCCTCCGGGTTGGTTGCTGGGCAAGCCCCCAGGCAGGCCTTCTTCACTTCTTTAGGCATCATCACAGAGCAAGGGGCAGGAGCCCGCCTTCTTCAGAAGGGGCTCCAGCCAAACTGAACTGAACAGTCTCTGTCCTCAGGATTTCAGAAGCTCAAGGCAGCGCCTGATTGGCTAATGCAGTTGTCCATTTTGAAAATTAATATGCATTAGGCTTACTCAATGCCCTGTTGGTTACTCGTTTGGGTGCCAAACATTGTCCTTGCCTCTTTTCCCAGGAACCATAGTTGCAATCCCTTAGAGCTCTTGGCTGCTTCATTAGCTGCAGTACAGGTCAAAGGTGACTAACATGGCTGCTACAATTCAGTTTATGACACAGTTCCAACTTTAAATCCACCTTGCAGGCAAACAACAACATTTTAAGTTTAACTGCCCCCAGTGTCCAGTGACTACCCCTCTGCCGTGATGTCTGCTGGCAGAGTGGGGCTGACAAAGGACTTTCCTCACTTGTCACCAGTGCTGAAGTGCCCCCCCCCAGGCAGCAGGTAGGCTCAGTTCAGTGGTGGTGCAGGGACTACGTCTCCCTGCAGCCTCAGCTGCTGTTAAACTTGTATGTGCTTATTAGCGCTTTTTTAAGAGTTACTTTGGGACCCCTTTGTTCCCTTCCTCATTTCCCCAGACTCTAATTACCTGATCCATGGGTCTGGGAGCATGGGAGGAACCGTTGGTGCACCGCAGGAGTGGCTTCAAAACAAACTAGTGCTGCTGCGCATGCATGGACCGCCAGCTAGCGCATTCGTGGTGCAGCTGCACAGTGGTCGCATGTCTTTGTTCCTCCAGCCCCTCTTTTACAAAAAAAGTTTTGGAGACAGCTGGAGACTACATGGGTACCAAGGACCCAGATCAAGGGGCTGTGAGAAAACGGGAAGAGTGAGATAGCACTCTGATAAGCCCCCAGTCTTGCCTCACAGCTCCTTCTGTGTTCCTCTTGCTTCCTGTTACTTGCCTGCTAGTTTCCAGTAACTGCCTGCAAACGTTCTTTGAGGAATGACCTGATTGATCAGCTGTTTCTCTGTTTATGGGGACGTCACCGTTCTCACAACTGACAGCTACAGTAGCATAGCATAGAATGTCATCCAAGTGATCTACTTTTAAGTTAGCTCACAAAGTCAAGATTCTTTCAGAAATTGACAAGGTCCCCAATACAAGATTATGTGACCTTGCCACACACTTCAGCATTCCAAAGTTAACCCTGTCAGACTTGTTAAAAAACAAAGACCATCTCCTTTCAGATTGGGACCAGACTCAAAACCCTGAGAGAAAAATTAAGCAGCAGGGGAAGGAAGGGGATGATGAAGAAGCTTTGCTATGATTGGTTTTTTGGTGCCTGAGGTGCTATGATAGGCAGCTTGACGTCACAGCTGGCCATTGCTGTGGGTAAGCCCGATTTGTCTCCCTCGCGGATGGCTGCAATGGTTGAAAATCCACAGTAGCACACTGTTTAAAAAAGCCCATGGAGACTAATTAAACATGAATATGGCCAGAGCAGAGCAGTGGGTTAGAGATGTGCTGCCTGCACATTTTTTTTTTAATTTAGATATTCGGAAATAACCTTTGAGCAATGTGCTTTTTTTCAAAGGTTCCACGTCAGCATAAGAGAGTGACAATACATTCAGAGAACACAATAGACAATAACATAACATTGTTTGCATAGCGATACATAGGACTCTGTGTACATGGCATTTCAAATAATTACAGTGGTTACAGGAAGATAGTAAACAAGGTGAGAATAAATAGAAAAGATCGCGAGGTTTAGAGAGAAGACCTATCTTTATACCAAGAGGCTGCAGCCAAGAGAGTAGGCTTTATCAGGTAACAAAAGGCAGTGAGGCAGGTTGAGGCGGCTAAAGAAGAGGGGGAAGAGTGTATTGGACAACCAAGTGGGGGATAACACAGGTAGAAGGAAGGAGGGGAGTAGTATGTGGAATGATCGTGAATTGGATAAGAGAAGAGTGCCTGGAGAGGGGGCTGAGTAGTGGGAGTGGAGTGGAGAGGCTGGTGAGGGAAATGAGGGGAGAAATCGACCGGGAGTATGGGCACATTTTGAAGGCTAGGATGAATACCGTGCCAGTCACACTGTGTGTCATGACAGGATATTTGTTCACCAGCTGGCTCAGAGCGTGGACTGCAAGCTGCATTGTCAGAAACTTGCATTAACTGTGGATAGCTTTACTGGTCACCCAAATGTCCCAGGATTAAAAATATCAATTATCTTTTTTGTCCCCCAACACTACCTGCATCATTCAGCCCTTTGACCAGGGCATCATGTATTCTTACAAGCAGCACTATATAAAGGCCTTCAGAGTGAGGGTAACTGAGATGTTAAATGGCTCAGCCAATTTTTTTTTCTTAATCCTTTTTTCCTGTCTGGCACTACAGTCTGCATCCCCACGTCCAGGCATTAGTCTCTCTGGCCACCATCAGGTCCTGCCCTAGCCATCAGTGAGGCCCCCACTAATTACCCCAGCGGATTGCCCCCCACGGTGGGGCGGTGGACAGTCCTCATCCCAACGAGTCCAAACCAGTATGCGGTGGTGCCTCCGAGGCAGGGTGTCCCGTGGACGGCCATCAAGCTGCCACAACTGTGTGCCATTTTTCCCATTTTCCTGGCCTGCATGGGAGGGGGTGCAAGGACACCAAGGGGAACACACACGCATCCACATGCGCCTCCAGTGTTGTGCCCCAGACTCGCCCTTCAGTGGTGAGCCGCGCACTGTCCCCCAGCCTCCATCAGGGTCGCAAGCATGCAGACAACTGAAGGCCCCTCCCAGGAGAGGAAAGCAGTCCACAGATGCTCAATCCCTTTCTTCCCCTGCCGACCCCCGGTGGCCCGAGTCCATTCCCAAACCTGTGTCACCGGCGTGGAGCGAGATGTGGCATCCAGCGCCTCAGCCCTGCAAGGATATCTACTGGTTCTGTATTTGCTGCTCGTTTTGTAAACTGTATGTTGTACTCTCCCGGGTTGTGCTTGAAAATAGGCAGGGTTTTTGCCTAATGCACCTACCTGGTCAACAAAAGCTAATAAATAAAATAAACCCTCAGCGCCATCGGGCCAGCTTATGGCTCAGCCAGTTTGACAGCCGCTGTCTGTGTGATAAAAATCTCCCTTCTTGATGCACTGCATTTCATGAAGCAGGTTTGGGATAGCATCAGCCAGAAGACCATAATGTGCTGCTTTGCCAAAGCCAGATTCAAGAGTGACATGCTCCTGAAATGCTGACTGAGCCAGAAGGATACATTTTGGCTTCATCGGGAATGACTGACAGTGAATTCCTGGAGTTGTGCCACTTGGGGGACCAGACTGAACTTGATCAAACCGATCCAGTGTCTGCTGTAGAGGAAGTGCTAAGCCAGATGTCATTAGCAGCTGCACCTGAGGACTAAGATGAGGAGGATAAGGAGGACACAGAGCCCAAGCAGCCTGTCACAGCTCCAGATGTAAAAGATGCTTATGCTGCGGAGCAGGAGGCCAACATTGAACCAAAGTGGGAGCCTTGTGGGCACCGAGAAGATGTGGGAGCAGTATGCATTGATGAAAACTTACCAGTCATTGATAAGAGATTACCTTTAAAAAAGAGAATACAAAGTTTATGAGCACAACACATCACCTTCCATGCCTCTGCCACTGCACCAAGCACTTGACAGTATTTAATCAGCATATAAAAACTAAAAATAATTTAAAAAAAAAAAAAAAAAATTAAAGCTGAAAAGTAAACAAAACAAAAAAAGCACTATGCCCCTGAATGCAGTACTATACACAGAATTTCACTAGCATGGTATACATAATGCACATCATCCTAAGTAACAGTAAGACTACTGCACACAAGATATAATGGATAATCATTGTACTGGACAAAATGTTAGTGCACGAACTGGGCAGACTCTACTGGTTTTCTTTCTTTTCTGTGCTACCTCTCTTCACTCCATCTTCCTGCTCCCTCTCTTTGTCCAGTTCTTGCTCTAGTCACTGCTACAAAATCTCTGCTGGGCAGTCTGCCTTCTGCTGCCTCTCCACCTCTTGAACAGCTTCCCCCTCCTGGTCCACTCTGCCTCCTCCTCCCTGTCTCTGAAAGCCCTCCTTAGGGATCATTTCACCCCCTTTTCTAAATCATGTCATGTCCCAGGGCTGTAGCCAAGGAATCCAAAGAAGAATGGAAAATATAATTTTCAGTACTGTAGGTCGGTATGCTGTTGAGTGTGCACATGCTGCTCTGCTGCACTGCACATCTTCCTGTATGCTGGTGCTCCTTGTTTTTCCTGAAGGGTTAAACATTTTTCATGTGCAGTTTTGTTTGGGACAAATGGTGCAGGATTTTACATGCAGAGCTTTGAAACAGCCTGATGCCATATACAGTAACTCAGTGACCTTAGGAGTTGCCAGATGATAGAGTGCAGGCAATGAGAGAACTAAGTTATCAAGAAAATGCCAAGAAAACATAGTAAATGTGTAGTGCGAACCAGCTGTGATTATAGCTTCCCCAAATGCCGTGTCCATCTGCTGAAACCCTGTTATCTGGTTCCTCACTTTATGCTAAAGGGGATGGGTGGAATATGTGTTTCCTTATTTTCATGTTTTTTTTGGGGGGGGGGTGAAATATGGGGGCAAAAACAAGGAAAGGAGGCATTTCTGAAAAGTGAAGATGACCATGGGTACCACTTTTTAAAGTGTGTGCCAGCAACGGGGTTTGCTGCCTTGACTGTAATTTGTGCTTATTTTCACCCAAGACCTTTCTGTTACTGTCCTCCCTCCACTTCACTAGCCCCTCATTATTCATGGTAACTGCATTGTTTTATTTTACTGTATCACTACACTGTGAGCACTTTGTCATTCCAAGCTGCTGCTAGAAGATCCTTGCCTTGCTGATAGCTTGCAGTATTTTTGTAATTCCTTCCTGCCTTCCTGTTTTAAATAAACCTTTTTGGACAGTGCCAGGCCTGTGAGCTGACAGTTGTTTGGTCTGAGGGTACTCACGGGACCTCATCCAAACACAGTGTGCCTCAAGGCTCAGTCCTTTGGGCCATCTTATTCTTCATCTCCCTATACTATCTCCTCAATTCCTCCATCTCCTCACATATTCACATATATGCTGTTGACAGTGTTTTTTATTAAACCAGCAGCCCTAATGTCTAGGTACTCAAAGCCAACCTTAAGTAAGACTTCGATAATCTCCAATGTTGGTTTTGCTTTAACGTCTTGTACTGAATGTACAAAAGACAGTTACTGTGACCTTCAGTACCATGCCTAGACTGTCCCTTCTTCCTGCCTCTCCCCCAACAATCCCTGATGGCTTTTACTTGGAACAGTTCATCTCTTTCAAATACCATCAAGTTCGGCTTGACCATTACCTTGATTTTACCAAACACATTGATTCAGTCTCTGCTAAGCTCCGTGCTCGCCACTGGAAAAAAGTCTGACTACTTCTCACTGCCAGATGAGTCCTCGTGATAAATGATGTCACCTACATTGTTGTCTTCATAACTCCTCTGGCCTGATTGGTTCCCCTCTTTAGCACCTCCTGCTGGTTCACACTGAACTATCCCCATCCCATACCCACCACTGCAACTTGTAGAGCACCTTGGGCTGGCAGGCCCTTCAGTGTACTCATCTCCTAACAGTGTCACCGATCTCCATAAATACTTTGCAAACAACTTCCCAGTACTATATTCTACCCTTCCCTCTTACTCACAAAGAAATGCTTTCCATAGGTCATTTCATATCTTCAGATGCATGACATCCATAAACAAAGCAGCGTTATCTTATTGGATCCCACCTCTATGGAACAGCCTCCCTCCTGTTCTGAGTTTTACCTCCTTGTACACTACCCTTAATAGCCAACCACATGAGCTGGTTAGACCACACTGCACCTGTCACTAATTTACCCTTTGCTGGTGTTACGTAACCCTGTTGTAATGTACTGCATGTTTAATCGCCACAGCTTATGTAATGATTTTAAAGTGCCTTCCTTTTGATTGTAAACTGTAATTTTATCTTTATAGCTAGTTCCGGGCTGCATTCTGAAATTGGGGTTTAAAGGTTCCAGCATTTTCCATTGAATGGAATGGGTCAGTGATCTTTAAAATGACATGTGGCTGGTGTGTTTGCCTTGGGACTCCTCAGTTGTGTGGTTTCCCTGATATGGACCTACTACAAGAGCCAGTGATTGGTCAGTTCACAGTGCTTTCCCGCAGTGATATTGCCAAACAGTCCCATATATTACCCAGCTATAAAATGTTTGCTGGGGAATGTAGTTTTCCCCTTGCAGACAGTTTTATGGTGTGGTTGGTTTTATGGTGCTCATGCTGTTTCCTTACTGCAGGCCTCTATTGTAAATTTAGTACAGTTAATTAAAACAACTGCCAAGACAGCCAGTTTTGTTCAGTTACACATTTGGGTTTACAAAAGTAAGAAAGGCATTTGTTTTAATAATGCTGTCCCCTGGTTTTTATCAGTATTCGCAGCTGTTCTTGAACACCCATTGTTTAATGTCACTTTTCTTGCTTCCTCAATTTTTTTTTTTTTTACAACCTCTTTTCAAGTTTCCCTCATTCATCCCTCTCTGCCTTCCCTGGCTGTACCTGAAGAAAGGCTGTCCTTTTCAGCTTGAATCTTGCATTTGTTTCTGTCATGTTTGTTTTCTTTTGCTATACTGTTTTGATATCTTAACAGAAAGTATACCATACAGAAGGAGGAACCTGTCTCTACCTTTACTTTTGAGGTTTTTAAGTAGTGTTGGTGGTGGTGGTGGTGGGGGGTTGCATCTCTGCCCTCTGAAAACTGCAGTTGCAGCAATTAGTGTGAATGAGGGGGAACAAACAAAAGCAGAGCTTTGAGGAGGGAGAGAAGTTATCTCATTTTCACCTGGGTGGCTGTTTTGTATTTGGTTAAGCAGTGGATGGTTCATACTTCATATAGGTATTGGAAGTAACTGATTAGCTGGCAAAGTGAAGTGTTCTGATATTGCTATTCAGTTATTTTTTTCCCAGTCCAAAATGAAACTGTGTGTGTGTTGTCTGTCTGTCCTAGGGTGACTCAGAAAATTGATAATGCCCTAGGTAACATTTTATTAATAGGCCAGGTGTCTGGAGAACTAGTGACCCCGTAAACTTCATGTTTCCAGCTGTTCATGGTGTTACATTTGATAATTTTTGTACAATTTCATTAAGTGTAGTTTTCTAACCATAAGAAGACCAAGTATCTGAAACTTTTTAGTCATAAGAAAATCAAGTATTGGAAACATCATATACTTAAGCCCAGGCACCCTCCCTTAACCCATCCCATTGTGCCCTTAGTGTCTGGTGGCACTTTCTCACTCCTTCCCATCTCATATCAATATGTACCAAGCATCCAGTGAAGATCACCTCCTTCCCCTCGTCCATGCAGACAAGTCCCTGTTGCCTTGTTGCCCCTCACCTGCCCCGTCCAGTGTCAAGACAATCCCTGGCATCCAGTAGTACCTCCTCCCTACCTCTCTTACCCCATCCCATGCCAATACATCTCTTGCATCCAGTAGCACCCCCTCACTCACTCACCCTTCCATGCTAATAAGTCTCTGGCATACAGTGGTACTTCCCTCACTCCCATTTGATGCCAATAAATCCCTTTGTTCAGTGGCACCCCCAGTACCTCACTCCATTCTGTGGCAATCAGTCTCTGGCATTCAGTGGTACCCCCCGCCACATCTCATGCCTATATGTCCTTGGCACCTAGTGGTACCTCCCTCCCTTATCCCATCACAGGCTAATAAATCTCTGGTATCTAGTTGACTATCACTCTGAACCATGGCACACATCTCTAGGAGCCGGAGGCAGACCCCCACCCACAATGTTGACTGACACAGCCTTCCTCTCACGCCCCCCCTTAGCAGTCCACTGTGTGAAATGTTTATTGCAAATAATGATTTATGAAATGCAAGATCACTGACTGAGTAGGTGAGAAAAAGGCTGTGACATTCACCAGCAGGGGTTGAGGTGCCACTTCCTACATGGGGCTTTTGACATGGGATGGGGTGCTGCACAGAAGCAGCTAGACACCAGGGGTCTATTTGAATGAGTCAGGATGGGGTGAGGAAGGAGGATACCACGGGTTTCCAGGGAGTTATTGGCATTGGATGGAGAGAGGCAGGTTGTTACCACTAGACTCTGTGACCATTTGGCACAAAATGGGTTGGGGGGAGGGTGACTTGACAGGAACTTTCTGTCATTCTGTTTTGATTAACATGATTTAAACCAGTTCCTTTTTCCTGTAAAAGCCATACTTGAAGCTTTTTTGCTTCTCCTTTCTTTTTCTTCCTTAAGCTGACTAATCAACAATAAATATCTACAGGAGAGAAAAGAGTTGTGCAGAATAAAAGGGTAAGAAAAAAAATAACATTTCCCTCCTTGACTTTAAGCACTGGCAGCCCTGTTGTCTGGTCCATTGACTGGAGTGTGAATCATCAGTGTTTCTGAAATAAAGTATTAGTACTTGAATTTAGAAAATAAATGCCCATAGGTAGCTGTCCCTGAGATTCAGCGGTAATAGTCTTTTAATACATTCTCATCCATAGAACCGTCTTTTTTTTTTTTTAAGGGTCTCTGTCTTTAATATGAACAATATTCAGAGGCAGCGAACTCCAAATTCCCATAATATGCTGGTGTAGAATTTTTTTTTTTTTTTGTGAGTTTATTGCCCTCACTTGTTTATTATGACATTTTACTAAATGTATCAGTTTTGAATTCAGTGTTTAATGGCTTCATGAGACTTATCTGTATGCATGTTATAGAACAATATCAAGTCACTCTGAATTCCTCTTCTATGTAAACTAAACAAAACTGGAGTGTTAACATCTGGAGTATGGGGTGCAGTTCTGGAGACCTCACCTACAGAAATACATAGATAGGGTAGAGAGAGAGTCCAGAGGAGGGTGACCAAAATGGTGCACGGCATGCTGAAGACGACACATGAAAATTGGATGGGGAGCCCAACCTGTATCCCCTGAAAACAAGGAGGGAGAGAGGATATATGATCAAAACTTTTAACTACCTGAAGGGAATAAACAAGGTGAAGGAAGGGAGCATCTTCAAGGTGAAAGAAAATCAAAAAACACGGGAACATAGCTTAAAACTGGAGGGTGGAATTCTAGGAGAAATACAATGGGGCAGTACTTTACAAAGAGGGTGGTGGGCCCATGGAATAAGCTACCGGAGGGGGTGGTGGATGCAAATACTGTGGGGGAATTAAAGAGGGCATGGGATAAATTCAGGGCATTCAACAATAAAGGGATGGACAAGTACAGTGAAGGGAAAGAGGGGATAGGAAGCTTCAGGGGGGCAAGGGGGGGGAGTAGGATGAAAGGATCAGGGATTCATATGAGGGGATAGGGGTCGACTAGATGGGCCGATGGAGTCCTTTTCTGTCGACACATTTCTATTTTTCTATGCAGGCTTTCCTCACATTATAAATCATCTAATCATTTTTAACGTACATAACATAGTAACATAGTAAAAGCCAGCAGGATAGGCCTCATGGCCTATTGTGTCTGCTCGGTAGCCAGCCCCCTACTGGGAGCTCGCTCCTCTCCCCCCCCCCCCAACCTAACCCAGAGGGCTTCAGTATCCCTCTGTACTTGTCCCAACACTTCCTGAAACCTTCCAGTGTGCTGTCTTCCACCAGACTCCTGGGCTGTGCCTTCCATGGTTCCACCACCTCCCAGCTGAAGTAGTATCTCCTGCGCTCCCCCACCGTACTCCCCCATCAGCTTCCCTCGTGCCCCCTGGTAGTTCCCCTCCCCTTCTTAAGCCTGGATACCTCCTTGTCTCTGCCCTTATTTATCCCCTTTACATACTTGAAGACCTCTATCATGTCTCCCCCTCGGGTCCCTCCTCTCCTCCAATGCATACAGCTTGAGTTCTTCCAGTCTCTCCTCATAGGGTCTACCCTCCATGCCCTGAATCATCCTTGTTGCCCTCCTCTGGACCCTCTCCAGCAGTTCTATGTCCTTCTTAAGGTGAGGCCTCCAGAATTGCACACAGCACTCAAGATGTGGCCTGACCAGGGCATTATACAGAGGGAGGATCACCTCCCTCCTCCTGGAGGTAAACCCCCTGGTTATGCAGCCGAGTATCCTGTTTGCTTTTGCTATGGCTCTTCGACAGTTCTCAGTGTTATTCATTTTGATGTCTACCACTACCCCTAGGTCCCTTTCGCCTGTTGTGGCTTGTAGTGAGACCCACCCCAGAGTGTGTGCATTGCCTGGGTTGCTGACCCCCAGATGCAGCACCTTACATTTCCCTGCATTGAACTTCAATTCACACTTCCTTGACCACCCCCAGGGTATCTAGGTCCCCCTGGAGGGCCTCTCTCCCCCCTCTTCCCCATTCACCAGTGCTCCCAGTTTTGAGTCGTCCGCAAAGAGACTCTGCCTACTCCTAACACCCCTCCCTATGTCTGAGACACAGGCATTGAACAGGAGTGGCCCCAGGACTGAACCCTGGAGGACCCTACTGAGGACCCTTTTGGGAGAGGAGACTATCCCTTCAACCACCACTCTCTGTATTCGCCCCTTAAACCAATTTTCCACCCACCTGAGCAACTGCCCCCAACCCCATTCCCCCTAGCTTTGTTAGCAGGCCGTTATGGGGTACCGAATTGAACGCCTTACTGAAATCCAGATAGAAGACGTCCACTGGCCTCTGTTGGTCCAGAGCACTGGTCACCCAGTCCTAAAACTCCACCAGGTTGGTCTGGCACGACCTTCCCGGAACAAAACCGTACTGCCTGTCGTCAAGGTGCCCCAACCTTTTCAGCTGCCCCAAGCCTCTGCTTGATAATGCCCTCCATAACCTTGCCTACCACAGACATTAGACTAACAGGCCTATAATTTGTTATCTCCTCTCTGGACCTCCCTTTGTGGATGGGTACCACATGAGCCACCCTCCAGTCCTGAGGCACCCACCCTGTCCTCAGAGAGATGTTGACGATTGTAGCCAGTGGAGCTGCCAGCACATCCGCCAGTTCCTTCAGGACCCTTGGATGCAGCCCATCTGGCCCAGGCTCCTTCTCGGTCTTTAACGACCGGAGGGCCTCTCTCACCCTATCCACTGTTATTTCACCCTCCCAGCCCACCTCCTCATGCTCCCGCCCGTCCCCCTCTAGATTCTGCCTGTCCCCTGCCCTAACCCCTTCCAGTCCTTCAGACTCTTAAAAACACAGAAACATAGACTTTGACGGCAGATAAGGACTGCTTGGCCCACCTAGTCTGCCCATTTCCCTACCTAGAGGATAAACTGCAGATCCTATTTAACCAACAGCCTATTCCTTCCTACCCCACACAAAAATTGCCTTATGTCTGTCCCATGCATTCTTGAATTCTCCCACAGTTGGGGTGCAGTTCTGGAGGCCTCACCTACAAAGAGATGTTGAGCTGATGGAGAGGGTGTAGAGAAGGGCAACCAAAATGGTACGAGGGATGCAGGATGTACCCTATGAGAGAAGATTGAGAGGGCTGAATTTGTACCCTCCGGAGACTAGGAGGGAGAGGGGAGACATGATTGAGACTTTTAAGTATCTGAAGGGAATAAATAAGGTAGAGGGTAACAGCTTGTTCAAATTGAAGAAGGGAGTGAACATGAGGGGATATAGCCTCAAAGTGGAAGGTGGGTAATACAGAGGTAATGTCAGGGGGCAGTTTTTCACGGAGAGGGTGGTGGAGGCCTGGAACAAGCTGCCGGAGGAGGCAGTGAGAGCTGAAACGGTGGAGGGGTTCAAGAGGGTTTGGGATAGATTTAAGGGGTTTGGAAAAGAGGGTGGAAGCATAACAGAAGGGGGAGTTAGGGTGTTGGGCAGACTAGATGGGCCATGGTGCCTTTCTCTGCCATCATATTTCTGTGTATCTGTGTAGTTTTAGACCCCACAACCTCCTCAGGAAAGCTGTTCCATGCATCCACCACTCTCTCTGTGAAAACATACTTCCTCACATTGCCCCTGAGCCGTCCCCCCTCTATCTTCAAATTGTGTCCCCTTGTTCTTGCACATCTCTTTTTCTGAAAGATGCTAACCTCTTGGACTTTGTTGATTCCACTGAGGTACTCAAATGTTTCTATCATGTCCCCCCTCTCCCTCCTTTCCTCAAGAGTATACATATTAAGTTCCTTTAGTCTCTCCTCGTACGGCTTCTCTTGCAGACCCTGCACCATTTTAGTTGCCCTCCTCTGAACTGCCTCCATCCTGTCTATGTCCTTGCGGAGATGGAGTCTCCAGAACTGGACGCAGTACTCCAGATTGAGTCTCACCAACTGTCTCTACAGGGGGATAACAACTTCCTGTTTTCTGCTGGTGATGCCTCTCCCTATACATCCCAGTATCCCCCCAGCCCTCCCTACCGCCTTCTCACATTGCTTGCCAACCTCAAGGTCATTTGATATGATTACCCCTAGGTCTCTTTCCATTTTTGTTGTTGTTACTACCACCCCCCATTGTGTAATCTTCCCCTGGGTGTTTGTTTCCCAGGTGCATTATTTTGCACTTCTTTGCATGGAATCCAAGCTGCCATATTTCTGACCATTCCTCCAACCTTGCCAAGTCCCTTCTCATCCTTTCCACGCCTCCTTGTGTATCAACCCTGTTGCAGATCTTTCTGTCATCTGCAAAGAGGCATACTTTTCCTTCCAATCCCTCTGCAATGTCACTTAAAGACATTAAAAAGTACTGGACCCAGTACTGAACCCTGCAGTATCCACTAGTAACCCTCTTTCTTCAGAGTGGACTCCATTTACATACTTTCTGTGTCCTGTTGTCCAGCCAATGTTTTACCCTGGCTACCACCCTGGGACCCACTCCCAGGCTGGTTAATTTGACTATTAATCTTTCGTGTGGGACTGTGTCAAATGCCTTGCTAAAGTCTAGGTAGGCCATGTCCACAACCCCTCCCTGGTCTACCACGTTGGTCACCCAGTCAAAGAAATCAATTAGATTTGTCTGACATGACCTTCCCGCTGTGAACCCATGCTGCCTTGGGTCCTGTGCCCCACTGGCCTCTAGGTGCTCAACAGTTCTTTCCTTCAGAAGTGATTCCATCACTTTCCCTACCACAGAAGTAAAATTGACAGGTCTGTAGTTTCCTGCCTTTGTCTTGGCCCCACTTTTGTAAAGGGGAATCACATCTGCCTTCCTCCAGTCCTCAGGTACTACACCATCCTCCCATGATTTGTTATAAAGGGTAGTCAGTGGTGTCACTAGTTCTCTGCTTAATTCTTTTAGAATTCTGGGGTGAATTCCATCTGGCCCCATTGCTTTGTCCACCTTCAGTTTTAGGAGTTCTTTCAGAACCCTTTCTTCTGTGAAAGGACTGGGATCGATCCCCCCCATCCAGAGTGCTTCTGTTAATTGGATTAGGCACATCCCCCACCTCCTCTTTTGTGAATACTGAACAGAAGTATTCGTTCAGTATCACTGCTTTTTTACTGTCCCTTTCTGCCCATCCACTGTCCATTCTGTTCAGCCTCACTATCCCTCCCTTTGTCTTTCTACGCTCCCTGATGTACCTATAAAAGGTTTTATCCCCCTTCTTAACCGAGTTGGCTATTCTTTTCCTCAGTATGGGCCTTTGCTATTCTGAATACCCTCCCTGCTTCCTTCTGCCTTAACTGGTACAGATCTCTGTCCTGTCCTGCTCCTTCTGTGTTTCCTTATACTTCCTAAATGCTGTCTTTTTCTCCCTAACCTTCAGTGCCACCTCTTTTAAGAACCACAGTGGCTTTTTCTTTCGTTTTTCGATGGCAGTTTTGATATTAACCCATTGTTGCTCCACCCCTCCTTCTAGCATGTTTGCTAGTGATTTTCTAAAGCACTGTCCCATCTTGCCAAAGTCAGCCCTCCTGAAGTCTAGTACCCTCACTTTTGTATGGCTTGACTCTGTGGCTGAGCTTATCGTGAACCACACTGTTTGGTGGTCACTTGTTCCCAAATGACTACCCACTTCTAGATCTGAAATCCTCTCACTGTCCCCATTTGAGAGCATGAGGTCTAAGATTGCTCCCTCACTAGTAGATTCCAAAACTAGCTGCCTAACTGACCTCTCGATTCTGTGGGCTCCCCTTCCCTCCCATTGGGATGGAAGGATTCCCCACCCCCGGTAAAGACCGTGGCAAAGTACTCATTTAGTACCTCTGCTTGATCCCCTGATTCCTGCTCCCATCCCTCCCCAGTCCTAATCCTGCTGATCTGTGCCCTCGCTTTTCTTTTCTCCCCTATGTATCTATTGAACCCCTTTCCTCCTCCAGATATCCCTGGCCAGGTTTTGCTCCGTTCTCGCCTTGGCCCCCCCCCCATCACCCTGGTGACCTCCTAGCCAGTAACTCATACTCTCCCTTATCCCCCTTGGAGCTGCTTAGCGCACGTAGGCAGCCTTTTTTTTCCCTCACCACCTCTTGCACCTCCCGGGTCCACCAACATAGCTTTCTGGCCCTACATTTCTTGCGCCTTGCCTTTGCGCAGGACCTAGTAACCTCCTGCACCCCCTTCTTAATAGTCTCCCACAAGCTACATGCATCCATGTCCAGCCTTATCTCATCCAAGCACCCACTAAGAATCCTTCCCATGCCGGCCTGTTAGTGCAGCGGTTGGCTTTCAGTCTGTGATGCTGGTGACCCGGGTTCAGGAGCAAGCTTAGGTCGCCGGAGGGTCGGCCAGGAGGAGCAGGCTGAAGCATTTGTTGACAGCTCGCCTGCTCAGGGGGGAGGGTTGGGAAGCAGCTCTGTGTTTGCTGATCCCTGGGGTAGGCCAGGGATGTAGCATTACGCCGAGTGCCTCGGTGTCTGATTGGCCCCCGGGCGAAGGTCTGGGGCTCACTGACGCTCATAGGCAGCTGGGGGGGGCATTGCAGATGTCGGCAGTCACACCTTGATGTGTGGGCAAGTGCAACACCCACAAGAAAACAAGAAAAGAGCCTGACATCTCCGGGGAGACAGAGAGCCGGAGACGTGCCCACAGTGTGCTTTCACCTGCCCGATGGCTCTGGACCAATGCAGTGTAAGTTTTGGGGTGTTTGGGCCCCACCTTTTCCCCACTTGGGAGGTAAGCCGTGGCTCCATAGGGTCCCGGAGGCTGCTGCGGGTAGGGGTATATGGCAGTGGGATGTCTGCCTTGGCTCTCCCAATGGGTCAAGTCCGCACCCCTGAAATCTATTACTACAGTGTTAGTGCGATTTTCCTCTCCCTCTAGATACAGGGGAAACCAAACCATGGTGTGGTCACTACCTGCCAATGGGCTGTCCATCTCCAGGCCCCTTATCTGGTCATTGTCTGCTAGAACAACGTCCAGTATCCGGTCCTCCCTAGTAGGCTCCCCCACATGCTGGACTAGGAAGGCATCCTGGAAGACATCCATCAACCTCTGCTCCCTGGCCACCGAGGAGGTCATCATGCCCCAGTCTGCCCCCGGCATGTTCAGGTCGTCCATGACCACCACCCTGCCCTTTCCGAGGTCACAATGACCCTTGATGTTCTCAGCAAGATCATCCTCCCGGTCCACCTTCAATGTAGGGGGTCTGTACACCACCCTTATTTTTAATCTATTAAAACACAGACATCAGACCCCTGGAATGGTAGATCTGCTCACTGAATCATGCACAATGCTCACTGAATCATGCACAAGGGTGAGGGGGGATGCACACTGCTGTCTGTCAATCATTTGTGTGTCGCAAATTGCAACTAACAAGGGGTTTGCGAGTACCTTTTCCTCTGTATTCGGCTGAATATTCGGTATTTGGTAGCGAAATATTCAGTTATGTAGATATTCAGGAAAAGTCTTTTCTTTAATAAAAAAAATAAATAAATAACTGTTGCTTGCTTAACTTGCTTTCTCAGCCAGGACATAAACTTTTACCCCCTACCCCCCCCACACCGTTTATCTGCACTCCTATCCCACCTTCCCCCCCAGCACCACAGAATATTGTTAAATATAATCTTAGCCCACAGTGTAACCAGCACAGCCCACCTACCGCCACGGCTGGCCGCTGTGTTGTTGAACAGAGCTCTCGTCTGCACTGTGCAAAAATCAACCCCTGTGCTCCACTCCTGACAGAACCCTTATCCAATAGTCGCCTTCACGCCAAGTAATGAAATATGCTACAAACTAGTGACTGGCACAGTCCACTCCTCCACGGTCAGCTGCAGTGATCAGCTGGGTTTCTGTAGAGACAGAGCAGGCATGTTCATTCATTACAGGGTGGTAACCATGGAGGAGGGTGAATTGTGTCAGTTTTCAGTTTGAAATGCTTTTCGCTACTTGGGTGCAGGCGGGGTGGATAAGGATTCTGTGGGGGGGGGTGACTTTGAGCTTGCTTTTTTTTTTGTTTGTTTGCATACTGCAATCTAGTGCTTTCTGTTCAAGACAACAGCCGGCTATGGAGGTGGTGGGTTGTGCAGGTCGTTTACTGTGGGAGTGAAAGATCAGTATTGTGTGGGGGCTGGGATGGAAGGAGTGGATCGGGTGTAGGTCAACTGGGTGGAGAGGACAGTGGGGTTTATGTCCTGTGTGTGGAGTGGGGGAAAGGTGCTTGTACATTTTTTTTTTAATTCAATTGGGAATGAATAGTAGTTCCCTAATACGACTTGTTCCGTATTCGGGAAGTGCTCCCGAATATTCAGGTGCCCTTCTGTTTGCGATATTCGGGAAATGTTATTCAGTCCCTTCACACCACTACAACTAACAGCCCATTTTCTGCCTCCTGCCTGTGATACTTCGCCACCAGTATGATTCGTAATAAAACTCTGGGGTCAGGGAACCTAGGAGCAGCTGGAGGCGCAGGCTGCGTTTTGTGGTTCAACAAAGACAGCAGAGGCAGAACTGGTGGTGTGCCTGCACCCCTTGGAACTGTGTCCAGGCCGTGTTGTCTCAGTACAGAAGAGTGGGAACAGCTAGCTTCATACCTCTGCCCTAGCACAGCTATTACAAGCTCTGGTTTGCGCTTGTGTTTATCTACAGTAATAAGGCTGACTGCATTCCACAGGCTCGCTTTGTAGCCAGTGGGAGTGAAACCACTGATGTATTGGCCGTATTAGTTTTTTCCATACTTAAAGTTTATTGGATTTTTTTAATACACATTTCATGTTGAAAGGTCACACACATGAATGATGTCCACACTGAAAACATTCAAAAAGAATAATTGCTTCTTACATAAAGAAAAGGTTGCATTCATGAATATCAAATAACAATGTAGCAAAAGCCCTTATAGAAAGGCGTGTGTGTGTGTGTGTGGGGGGACTATATATCATAACAAACTGATGTGCAGACAGTAACCTTGTCTGCACCAAAATGCCTATGGGGTGTACAGTTTAGAGATGCATCACTATTTAGATTATTGTTATATATATATAGATATATATATATCTATATATATATATATATATATATATCTATATATGACCAATTCAGTTCATAACCCAGGGATCTAAACATTTTTATAGCTACACAATAAAAATAGGAACAGGAGTCCCTTTTTTCCCCCAAGTTCATCTACAGAAGATAAGAAAAATAAAAACCCATATTCACTCTAAATAAGCACTAATTAAAGAACGATTTGATAGTTTTAGTCACTCTTTGTAGAGATAATACAGCAAAAATGTTACTAATGGGTATCAACTTGGGAGTATATAATGAATCATGAAAGCATGAAAGAAAAGCATAGCAGACTTCCAAGCCTATACCCAGGAAGAAAGGCTTAGTTTTTTTCTTTTAAATATAGCAATTGATGGACAGTAGCTTTTAAGGAGACATTGTTTCATATTTACCACCCTTCTCCCAACCCAAAGGAGAAATTTCGGACACACAAAATAGAATTAGAAGAATAATCCATCCCTTATACATTGTGAAGAGGAGTTTTCCTACCAGAGACCTTTGCAGTCTTATGCCAGCACTGCATCTTTTCCTTTGTGGTTGCTGTTTGCCAACCAGGAATACTGGAGAGAAAAGGATAGCCACAGGATCTCGGCCCTTAGTACATTGAATCCTATGTATGTATTTGCCTCACAACTGTAACCTTGTACTTGTTTGCATACATACTCCTTCCTTCCCTGACTACCCCCTCCACTCCCAGGTTGCAACTGGAAGCAAGCTTCAAAGCTCTGCTTGCTTATCTGGTAAAATATGTTATAAATAAAACAGAAAGTAAATACAGCACACTGCAGTTCACTGCAGCATAAAAAACTACAGCTGTCATATGGCTATGCATAACTCAACCTGTTGTGCTTTTTGCCCTAGTAGGGGTTGACAGTTGTCTCTGTTGTTTTGTTTTTTTTAATTAAATATTATTAAAAATATAAAGGCAGAAAATTAGCTTTTTTTTACTTTTCTTTTTTCCTTTATTTGTATGTGCTTCTCTCACTTGGGATCACTTTTAGGTTTCTGTCCCAGCATACTTGGGAAGCAGCTGAAGCCAACACCTGGAACCGGGGGAGAGACCAAGCTTTCATCTGGACTGTCAGTCATGGCCAGTGATTTGCTGGAGTCATCATCCTGTTGTCAGTGAGGGCTTTTTCTCCCGCCCTTTACCTATCTTATTGGCTAGCGCCCACTACTACCTAGGGTGTTTGGGGGGCGGTCATAAAATGCGTGGCAACCTGCTGCATCAGCTGCTTCACCACTTAGCCCCCCTTGGTGTCTCTCTGGAAGCATTGTACCATGCCCTCCTGTCTAGGGAGGAAAATTTCCAAACAGAAGCTCGTAAGCCTGTATACTGACCTCACCTCCTGCTGTCTTAGGCTTAAGGCATGAACACGGGTCACCAGCATGCCACACAGACCCAAGGTGCCCACTGCCACAGAGCTGGCCTTTTCATTTTTAACTATACGTTTATTGACTTTACCAAGTCACATACAGTAAAAATGTGCAGATGTAGAGCATATGAAAGTAACATCCATACAGAGAGGATATCACTTCTCTTAACATTAAGTGAGATCGTCATATCTCATAAAGATGCATCATATGGGAGAAATATCCTTAACAGTAACGCTGAAGCATGTATACCAGTAAAGTGCTGTGTGACTGAGTCCATGAGTTGGACGGCTGTAAAGCTAAAATACCTTTCAAAGTCTTTACCCTCCTGCCAGAGAAGCAAAGGGATGACGCCACACTATCACATGTAATTCCTTAGCAGATTAAGCTGAACACAATTATCAGCTGCAAAAATCGATAGTTAGGCACTTAAAAGTACCACTAACAGAATTAAAGTGCATTTCTTTTTAAATGGTACTTTACCAAAAGTGCATTCAAAGTGTAAGAATAAAAAGGGGGTGTTGTATCAGCAAGAGAGCTGTAAAGAGAACAAAGGGTGATCCCCCTTCATTGCACATGGAGACACCAGAGTATTCCACTATTAAGCTGTAATTCAGAATGGTTGTTACAGAAAGAATGAAAGTTTAAAATAGAAAAAAAAAAGTTAGAGCCAACTGTCCTTTCACTGTTACCCATACCTACTCACCTTCAAGAAATCAGTATAACCCCCGTTACGAGGAGACACTTGTGAATTTTAATACCGCCGCCGAGATCACTCTTACGGTTGTAGGCATGGCCTCATGTACATCTTAGGGTATGAAAACCACTAACTGAAGGTGAGGGTTCTGATACTCTAAGGATATAAATGCAGCCACTCTTACAAGCGCAAGAGTGGTCTCTGTAGTGGTATAATTGATTGAGGTTGATGAGTAATGTGTTCAGATTTATTTTAGAAACCCACCCTGAAAGTGCCTGTTTCCAGGGTGGCTGCATATGAGACACTTTTTGGAGAGTATAAATGTTTTATCCGCAGAGGAAAAGACTGCTCCATTTGCTGGGAGTGGTCTCTCGATCCATAATGCCATATGTCATTGCCTTCTAGATACAGTTGCCAAAGCTACCAGCTGACCTGCACGTGGACAGGATGGCTCTCCCTGCTTATTTCCACAGCTAAACTAATGTTCCACTGCTTGGCATCGCATTTCTACCTCCACGAAGTCTGATGTCACAAGTAAAACGCCCCTCAAATATCATTATAGGCCTCTAAGTGTGATGGTAAACCTCTTACTACTACAAGTCATAATACTCCCCTTTTTTTCACAGCTTAGTTAATATCAGGAGGGACATTAAGTCGATCAAGTAGGCCCCACCCCAATTCATGAACAGGGACCAATTAGTATGCTCTGCAAATGTACTAATTTGTAGGAATTTCCCACCTATCCTACTCCCAATGGATTCCCTGAGATTCACTTGGTGCAGCCTTACTGTCTTCACATCTACGGTTCCTGTAGTAGATGGCTCCATAGATTCACCACCCACTGGGGAGGTACCTCCTAACATTACCCCTGAATTTACTACTTAAAGATTCAGAGTATGTCCCCATGTCCTGCTGGAGCACACCAGATCAAACATTTTTCTTTGTTCAACCTTGTGGATACCTGTGAGAATGCTGAAGATGGAGATTGTGTCTCAGTGCCCCAAACAATCTTCCTTTTCTCCAGGCTGAACATCTTAAGGGCCTCCAGTCTCTCCTCATGGCTTCTATCCTCCTTACTCCTGATCATGGTTTGGCTCTGTACTGCACCCTCTCAACTAGCACATTGTCGTTTTTTTGTACTGAGGAGCCCAGGACTTCACACAGCACCTATTTATGTACCCTAGCATTTAATGATTATGGTTAAGAATTTATTTAATGGTTTTACTGAATACTGCATTAAATGCTGCATTGTAACTTGTATGATTTCTATTATATTGCCCTGCTTTATATACATTGCCCTGAGCCCCTGGGATAGGGCACTTTAAACAATTTACTCCTCGACTTACTTACTGCAGGTAGGGTCTGACCAGGCCTTGTAAACTGGTATGATTACGTCCCCTGCTCTGCTGATCACCACCTTTTTGATACACCCAAGCATTCTTCCAGCCTTCTTGACAGCAGCTCTGCACTGCTTTTTGTGCTTAAGCCCATATGCATGTTACGACCACAGGTCCTTCTGCTCCTGCACTGCAGCAAGAGGAGCCCCGCACGCATGTTGGTCCTGCTGCTGTTTCTTCTCCCGAAGTGTAGCATCGTGCATTTGGTTACATTTAATCTAAGACTCCAGGAGCCTGATATTCAGAAGTCAGTGCGGACGCCAGCAGGTGTTGGCCCACACTAAACGGGTTTGCTCCTGGATTTTGGGGTGGAATCTATTCTCAGAGACTTGTAGCATGGGTTAAACCCATTAGCTACAATCAGGAAAAGAATGGCACCAAAACCATGCACTGTTACCTCAGTAAATTATTAATGCAGTACAGTGTTAAACCAAATTTATACAATGGCGTGGAAATTTCCTGGTCTCTGATTGGTCAGTGTGTGCCTGGGGCAGCAAGGTTATCTGAGTATAACTTCACTGTACGAAGTCCAGGCACACACTTGACCACAGCACATCAACACAAAATCACTCTGCCTGCAGCACACACAGGCAGAAACTGCCAGCTGCAAAACGCCACTCGTACACTCGCTGTACAAATCTCCGCTCAGCACTAGTTCAGTTATTCTAGCCACAACAATGTACTACCCCCCTCCCCCACACTATTTCCACAAAAAGAAAAATGTCTTTAATGGGAAAAAAAAGCCGTAATCTAATACAGCTTTTCGACTTCCCTCTTGGTGGGAGCGCAAGCCTTTTCAAACAGCTACACTCCCGCCCATCGCGCAGACCGCTCGCTTTCTGAAACTGCCACACACTGATTATGGCCACCTTGCAAAATAAATGTCTCCTTAAGTACCTTGCATCCCGTCCAGAATTAAGTAATCTACAGCCTTATCCCCTCTACTTTCACCGTCATGCTGATCAGATATGGAATCGGCTCTGCAGTGAGAATCAGCGAGCAACTGCATCCTTAAACAGTCATTGCGCAGCCCCTTTTAAAATGCTCACTCACTGTTCTAGAAACATTCTTCTTTTTTTGTTATTTTAACCGCACCAATCGAAACTAATCCATCAGAGTCCTACTTCCTACCACCTCCCTACCTCCATCCTCACAGCAGGGGCCGAGTGATCGTGACAGTGGAGGGGAAATCAAGTCAAAAAAACAAAACAAACATAAACACTCAGGTAGTAGGGCAACAAAGATTGTGTCTACAGCAGTAACAAAGGTTTCTACAGAAAAAGCAGAGCCTCATTAAAAACACAACAGCTCCACCTACTGACTTAAACAATAAATCTGTACTTTTTTTTTGTAAAGTATACCTATGCATTCAAAAAATGACAAAATATTTACTTTAAATGTAGTTTTTCATCAATGTTTTAGTTTCTTTTGCAAACAAACCATTGTACAATAGCAACGATGCACTCCAGGGTGTGGGCTGTGCCGGGATAACCTCACGTCTGAGGTGTTGGACACACTCGACCTGTGGCCTCATGCCCAACCACCCCAGGCACGAGGTTATCCCTGCACAACCCACACCCTGTCGTGCATGTTTGCTTAATTAAAAAACACTCAAGGCCCAACAACTTCATGGATATACATAAACGTTAACAGGAGCCCCGACTGGTTTCTCATATGCGCGCTTCCTCAGGGAGGACAGTCCCACACATTGACATGTCTTTTATTGTGTGCCAATTTAAAAGCACAGTACACATTTCCTATTACCGTGACAAGTATTTAAAATGAGGAAAAACGTGAAGATCACCAACATAAGCCAATGTGCAGAACTAATAGTGATATCAAACAATATAAATAATTTCTATCAACAATTTTGATTCCAGCATTGGATCGATATAAAATTGCTTAAAGCAATCCAGATGCAACTTGTATAGAACAGAGTCCAATCTGGACCACTGTACTACCTCCCAGTTTATATCATAAATAAATTTACATATATCATCTTCAGTTTCTTACAGAATGTAAGTATTAAGAAATTGGAGATGATATATGATTGGATTTTGGGCCTCTGTTGCCCCCGCCAGAGGGCGAAGCTCTGGGGGAAGAAGGGGAGGAACCCATGAAAGTCCTGGGAGATGCCAGAGTGACGGAGCTAGGACCAGGGGTTGAGCAGAATGGGCCGCCAGAGAATGTAGGAGGAAGAAGAAGAAAAAACAGTAAGGCACTTCAGGGCGTGGATGGTTATGTGATAACTGCTCCTCCAGATGTTGAAAACAACACACCTGACTGGTGGTTATCACATAACTCACACAATGTCTTGTCAAACTGCTTATTTGTCACAAATGAATTTTTCCTTCTAACTTCTGTGAAGTGTTCAGGGCTCAGTGTGTAGGAAAGGAGCTATGGAAAGTGAGGTTGGATTGTATTCCATATTTGGAGACTGCTAGTGTCAAAATCCATAGTAGATTGGTAGCCCAAGCCCCTTATCTTTCAGGTTTTTGTTTGGTTATACAGAATGTCAAAACGTACTTCCGTGTCTTCTCCCAGGAGGGTGTGTTGTTGAATTTATTGCTGTGGAGAACTGCACATCTGCCAGTAAGTGGTGTGCATCTTTGTGAAGTGTAGAGCTTTGGTAGCTATGTTATGCCAAAGGTGTAGAAAATAAGGTTGGTAGTGACTCATTTGTATTGGAATAAATTTCAAGAAAATTAGACTAACTTTTAGGAATCGGTCTCTCTATTAGCTCCGTGGATATAGTGCTGGTTTAAGTGCAGACACGTGTCAGAAGTTGACTGGCATTACATGCCGCATGCTGTCAAGCAGCACTATCTGAATCCCATTGCTGACACCAAACTGGCCCAGCGTAAGTTTAAAAACACTGGAAATGGACTGTTTTTTTTTTTTTGGTTTGTTTTTGGTTTTTGACCTATAGCTGATTTACCAAGAATAGCCCAAAGTAAGGTGCAGCATCTTTTTTTTCTCCACTGTGGTCCTACTTCTTCTACCCAGTGCTGTACTGTAGCTGGGAGAACAGAAGCAGAGGAAGATCGAGTGACTTGCTTAAGGTCACACAGTGAGCAAGTGGCTGTAGAAAAATTCAGACTAGGAATCTCCTGTTTCTAGGGACATGGATATGTTGTTCATCCACACTTATTGGCAGGTCCCTTGCCGCTTTAAATCTTGCTGGAAGGTCTTCAAGCCAGCTCCTCCCACCCACCCGGGTGGTAAAACTCTCGGCTCCGCCCCATGACGCCAGATCTTCCTTACCGCGTGGAAGCTCAGGTTCCCTCCTTAGCGCTCTGCGTTTTCGACTGGTTCCTGAAAATTTCGGTCTTCGAAATAATTGGAAGTGTCTTTTTGAAACTTCGATCTTTTCTTCTTCGCTACGGCGATGGCTCAGTCCTTTTCCGGCCCTCCGAGAGGCGCACGGTTAGTTCCTCCAGGAGAGACTCGCATTCCACGTGCGTTTATTGCCTGGACTTGGATCACGATCCTCAGGCTTGCAATTTCTGTTCTGCCCTTTCGGTCAGCTCTCTGGAGGACCGCGCGGCCCGTTTGGGGCTCGGACATCCGGTAGTTTTTTCCGCTCCGGAGATTCCCTCTGACCAGCGGGTGTCCGCTTCAACTGTTTCTCAGCAGTTTGATCCTGCTGGGAAGGGGGCGCCCCCCCCCCCAGGTGCGGCGCTTATCCATCTCTCCTTGGGTTCAACTCATGCAGCTTCGTTCAAGGAGCTTTGCCATTCACTCTCCTCCAAGGGAGAGGGACCCTGGAGCCCTGCCGCTTGGCCTAAGGCTAAAGGGCTGCAGGCGGGGTCTCTTTGTCGGCGGGAGCGGGAACTCTCCCCCTCCCTCATCGGCCGATGCTCGACCTCGGTCGAGGATGTGGCTTCGGCCACTGGCCTCACGGTGTCCCCGTCAGGTCAGCCGGCCAGGTCCCCTGTCGACGTTGTCGAGTCTCTTGACCCGTCTTTTGGGTGGTCTTCTGGTGCCGCCATCCCTCCGCCTCTGGCGGAGGCTGAGGTTCTGTCCGTTCCTTCAGGTCGACAGCCCCCTGTCCTTTCTTCCGAGCCGAGGGAGGAGCAGGTGCGTCCCGCTCCTTCCCAGGCCCGCCCTCGGTCCCCCCGAGGATTTGGGTCTCGGTCTCTGTCAACCTCTTGGTCTAGCCGCTCACGCCGATCTCGGCGTTCTCAGTCGGGGCACCGAGTTAAGTGGCTTTGCCGTTCTTCCTCGTCCCCTTTCTCGGATGAGGAGCGGTTTCGACGCCGTTGGCGTCGGTGTTTCGAGGAACTTATGTGGCGACAGCAGTTGTTGTCTGGGGATCAATCGACCCCGATTCATTCTCCGGATAGCAAGCAGCCGCCGCTCGGTCGGCAGCTGTTCGAGTTAGTCGAGGAGCCCTCTCCAGGGCCGATTGCTCGTCCGACCCCCGCTGCCCCTCCGCCTTCGGCGGGGTTCAGGCCAGGCCAGGCCATGACCTGTTCTTCAGGTCACTCAGTCCCCTCACTCCTGCCGGCCCCCGGCAGACGAAGAGTGCCTCGGGCCTGCGGCAGCTTTTTGCAGACCCTTCGGAGCCTGAAGCCGGCTCTGCTGTGTTTCCTAGCAGGGAGGACGGGGTCTTCCAGGAACATTCCGTGAGCGACAGCCCATCGTCCTTGAGGGGTCTGCTTCAGCTCATTTCAGAATTCACTGGGATGCAGCTCGGGCCCGTCTCCAAGCGGGCACCTTACCCCGTCTGGAGATTCTGGACTGAGGGGGTTCTCCCTCGGAGGCCTTCCCGGTGGCTGAGGCTATCGTGGGCCCAGCCCTGGAGCTATGGCGGCGGCCTTCTTCCTGCCCTGTGCCTTCGGCCAGGGTGGCTCGGAGGTACCCTGTCCCTGTCGGTTCTCTGCCCGGTTTCTCGGAGCACCCTCGGCTGAAGGGGTATTCACCGACGACGTTTTCCAATGTCTTGGAAATGCTCGGGACGTGGATAGACCCCCTGACAAAGAGTCTAAAAGGATGGACTACGTCGGGCGCAAGGTTTACGCAGCGTCCTCCCTAGGCCTCCGTCAGGCCAGCTCGGTGGCTCTTATGGCACACTGTTCCCACGCCCTTCTGGGCACCCTGGGCGAGGTTCTGCCTCATCTCTCGGCGATCTACGGACCCACGGTCCGGCGGGTATGGGACCAGGGTAGGGCGGTGGCAATACAACAGCTCAGGCGGCTCTGGATCTGGGTGACTCCCGTGCCAGATCGGTGGCGGCGCCAGTGGCCATGCACCGCAGGGCGTGGCTGAGGTTATCCTCTTTTTCCTTGGAAACCCAGCACGAGTTGGCGGACATCCCCTTCTTGGGGACTGACCTTTTCGGCCCTGGAGTAGAGGGTCATATCCAGGGGTCCGAGAAGTCCGATGCTACACCGGACTCGGTCACTCTCGCACAGAGGGTCAAGGGCAGCCATCAGCCTTTGCGTAAGCCCTTTTCCCCCTGAGCCCTGCGGCTCAACCGGCCCAGCATAAGGGCCAGCAGGCATGCGCTGGGCGGCCTGTTGCCAGTCCAGCGTCTTCCTCCAAAAGGAAGCAGGGAGGCAGGAAACCGAGACCCCTCGGCTCCTTCCCCCTCCAAGCCTGCTCAGTGACGGGCCAAGGGGCACTGCCCCATCGTCCCAGCCCGGGTTTCCCCATGGGGGGACGGCTCTGCACCTCGTTCTGGAGGTATTTAAGGGTAGATCCTGTCGCAGGTTGCGAGCGTTTCCCTTTTGAGCCATTGCCCCATGGGGATCTTGGGTCCACTGCCTCTGTGTCGGTCGTTCCGACATGCCTGGCCCTCTAGTTAGAGGTGATCAGGAAGGCTGCGGACCCCCTTTTCAACCCTGGGTTCGTGTCCAGGTATTCCTGGCCTCAAACGGACGGGGGCTCGCGCCCATTCTCCCGCCGCCTGGATGGTCTCTCTACTTCAGATATTCCATCCTCAGGACGTGGCGTGTGGCTGTTTCCTGGGTCTCCAGGATGTACCTACTCCTCGTTCCATCCGTTTCTTGGGAGGCTCCACCCCTTCTTAGCGGGGATCTCTTTCACGAGTTCCTAGCTTGGCTCTTCTTTTGCTCAGCAGTCTCTGTGGCACTGAAGGGTCGGATGTAACTTACGCGAGGCAGACTGGTCTCCATTTCAGAGCCAGTGGGAACTCGTGCTTTAGCGGTGAAGCTTCTTCGGGACTAAGCTCGACTCTTGAGTCCGAGCTCGGCTCCGGGCGGACAGGGCTGAGGTTCTTCCTCCCTTACCCAGTCAGGTTGGCCGGGTAATTCTGTCCTGCCAGGACCTCCTGCACATCCTGGGCCTCAGGGCGGCCTTCTCCTAGTGGGAGGGGCCAGCCAGAGGTCACAGCGCTGCGTCCTTGGACCAGTTTGTGACTACAGCCCAGGAGTTAAGAGAACGCTCCCTTTGGACCGTTCCAACTTCGGCAGGAGAACATCCTGTTCGTTCGCCCTGAGTCGGCAGTCTTCTCTGACCGATGCTTCTTGGATGGGTGGGGTGCCCATCCAGGGGAATACAGAGTGCTTCGCCTCTGGTCCTCTCGGAAGTCCTGATGCCCTTCCTGCTTGCTGGAGCACAGGCAGTCCGCTTAGCTTGCACCGCTCGCTCCGCTTGTACGAGGTCTAGTGGTCTAAGTCCAAGTAGGACAACACCACGACCATGTGCTACCTACCCCGACAGGTTCGGTCGATCCCCTTGTCTCAGTGCAAGGAGGTTCTCCGCATGGGATTTTTGCGCAGTCGAGGGTTCCCAGCCATTTGATGGCAGGAGCCCCCAATTTCCTGGCTGCTGCCCCAGTTGACATGGCACTGGAGTCGCCTAGATGGCTAATACTGGGTGACTTCAATGCCTGGGTCGACGATGAACTCTCACACTTTGGAAAGAACTTCCTCCAACTTATGTCTATGTTGGGCCTGTCACAGGTAGTTACCTCTGCTACCCATATAGGTGGACACTCTTTGGACCTGGTGTTCCTACTGGATTTGGATGTCTCACATTTGGAGGTGGAACCAAATGTGTGGACAGACCATCACACCATAAGATTCAGTTTTGGGGCACCCCTAATAGGTCTGCCTCTCACGGAGATGGTCCAGTATGCCTTTAAGGGGAAGTAACCCAGAGGGCCTATTGGCGGTACTGGACCTATCGGGTGTTTGGATGAGCATGGGTCCAGGGGACCTGGTTATTACCTATAACAAGGCGGTGACCGGGGCCCTGGACCAAATTGCTCCTGTTCGCGTTCGCCCACTCACTCAGCACCCAAAGACTCCTTGGTTTGATGAGTCTTTGAAGGAGCTGAGGAGAGTGGGGCGAAGGCTAGAGAGGGCATGGCGGAAATCTTGCCTGGATGCTGACAAACTTAGATTGATGGATCATTATGTTTTCTATCAATCAGCAATATCCCGTAAGAAGGCAGAATTCCTGTCCAGGCAGATTGCTGCTGCGCGAAACTGACTGGCTCAACTCTTTCGGACTGTTGACAGATTGTGCAATCCACTCTGTCTACAGTCTGGAAGAGATTTTTCACAAATAAAGTGTGATGAGCTTGCTCGATTTTTCGCTGACAAGATTGCCAGCATTAGGTCGGATATCAGCCAAGCTCACTCTTCAAGGGTTTGCAGTGATCGGCGACGGGAAGCAAACACCTGTGTCACCTGGTCTGACTTTGGTAGGCTGGACTTCATGGACATTGTGAGGATTGTCCAGACTGTCGTCCAACCAGCTGTAGTTTGGATCCGGCCCACGCCTCTATTATTGGGTTACGTGATATTATCTGTCCACCATTGCTGAAATTGTCTGGAAATCTTTGGAGCTGGGATCTTTCCTGAACCCTTAAAGGAGGCGGTCGTTCGACTACTCCTAAAAAAAACCTTCATTGAATCCGGACTGTCCAGCTAACTACAGACCTGTCTCTAACCTGCCCTTTTTGGGTAAGGTTATTGAAAAGGTGGTTGCACTGCAACTGGATGACCATCTTACAAATCACAATGTCTATGATACTCTTCAATAGGGATTTAGGAAAAGACATAGTACTGAGACTGCTCTTGTCCGGGATCTAAATGATCTCCTGATAGCGAGAGATCAAAAGGCTTGTACTATTCTAGTCCTTCTTGATCTCTCTGCAGCATTTGACACTGTGGACCATGGTGTGCTTTTGGAATGCCTGCGGTTTTATTGTGGACTGTCTGGTACGGTTCTGCAATGGTTTCAATCTTTTCTCACAGGGCGGAGACAGAGGTTATCACTGGAATTTATTCCTCTGATGCTGTCTCTTTGCCTTGTGGGTTCCATGAGTTCCATTTTGGCACCCATGTTGTTCGCTGTCTATATGCTGCCATTGGGAGACATTATTAGGCAATATGGCTTGGGTTTTCACTGCTATGCAGATGATACCCAGCTATATTTGTCCTTTAGTCCCGGGCAAGAAGATGCAGTCTCTATATTTAACAACTGTCTATCCGAGATCAATGATTGGATGAGTGCCAGCTGGCTAAGGTTAAACCCATAAGACTGAGGTGTTGGTGGTGGACCCAGGTCGCCTTGAGGCGGGTTGTAGGGCTGGTCTCCCTTCGGGCGTATGGATCGATGGTGCCCAGCTCGACCTCAGACCGGGTGCGTAACCTGGGCGTTATTATTGACGACAGATTGGCTGAAATTTCAGGTGTCTTCTGCTGTCAAATCTTCCTTTACCATCTGAGGAATATTGCTGGGTGAAACACCTTGTTCCTCCGGCTGACCTTCCGACATTGGTCCATGCCTTTGTTACTTCGCCTTGATTACTGCAATGCCCTGTACCTAGGGCTGCGGGGGTTGATATCCGCCGCTTGCAGCTAGTGCAGAACGCAGTGACCAGGCTTTGACTGGGACATCTATGAGAATCATATTACACCTGTGCTGCGCGAGCTGCACTGGCTGCCGGTTCAGTGGCGGATCACCTTTAAGGTCGGGTTACTGACCTATAAAGCCCTACACGAACAGGGACCGTGGTATCTTCAAGATCTGCTTGTTCCCTACTGTCCCTCTCGCTCACTCCGCTCCGCCGGCGAGGGATTGCTAGAGGTTCCCAGGGTTCGTTTAAAAACTTCAGGAGCATGGGCATTTTCTTATGCTGCCCCTACCCTGTGGAATTCTCTACCTCGTCGGATACGGAGCTGCCTGACGTTGAGCGCTTTAAGTTAGAACTTAAAACTTATTTATTTCAAATAGCTTATGGGTAGTGACTCGTTGTATTTTATTGTAATTATATTGTTATTTCTGTTGTTGTTTATGTGTATGAAATTTGTATGTATTTAAATTGTTCTATTTGTACAGCTTTGATATCGAAAAGCGCTTAAAAATAAATTTTTACTTACTTACTTACTTTACTTACTTACTAAGCTGGGCATAGGCTGCGCCTCATGAGTGGTCTCCCCTGCCGGAGGTAGCACAGGATCTTCTCCCTCTTCCCTCCGGGGAGAATACGAGGCCAAGACTGTTTTTTTGCCCGCCCCTCAGCAAGGCCTGTTGCAGGGGATGCCATCGGGGCCACGGACCCCGGGCCCCTCCGTGCCTCTCCCCCATTTCCCTTGACCTACGGGCAAGGCGAGGAGGGACTTGGCGCAGGTGATGCTGGTAGCCCCAGACTGGATTGCCAGTTCTGGTATCCAGCTCTCCTCAGTCTCAGCCCCAGGCTCCCGAGGCGGCCTCTAGTCCGCCCGGTCCTGTCTTCCTTTTCAGGGGAAGGTTATCCATCTGGACCTTCAATCCCTGCACCTGTAGGCCGACCCCTGTGCGGCTAGGGGCCAGGCCTAGGGTCTTTCGGCAAGGTCCTCGACCTTCAAGGTGTCCTGCTAAGAAGTCGGCCAAGATGCTCGTCCTCTGGGAGAAGTTCTCCCTTTTGATGATGGGATAGGGCCGGGCCCTTCCACGTCCCTGGGCGAGCATTCCGGACCATCTGCGGTCCATCCTTAAACCAGGGCTTCGGCCGACGACCCTCTAGGTGCTTCTGCGGGTCACCCCGTCTTCCGGGTGCGGGCCGGGAGGCAGTTGGTGGTGCGGAGAAGGTGATCTGGCACTTCTAGGCCTCGATCACGCCTCCCCTTTTGGGGAGAGTATCCCCATTTCTGTGGGATCCTTGCTGGTTTGGGCTTAGCTCATGAGCAAGCCATCTGAACCTTTTGCACAGGTGCGAGTTTCCCCCACCTGTTGTGGAAGAACACCTTCTTGGGGCCACTTCACCATCCAGAAGGTGGGGAGAGTTCCAGGCGCTCCTTTAATCTCCCTATCCGGTCTTCCACAGGGACTAGGTTGTCCTGTGCCCCACCCGCGAAGTCCTTCCGAAGGCGGTGGCGGAGTCTTCCCTTCGGGGGTATTGCCTCTGCCGGGGTTTATCCCCATTCACACCTCGGAGGCCGTATACAGGTTCCATAGGAACCTGTTTAACGCTCACCTACCTAGGGAGCGTAAAGCTAAAGTTCGGGAGAGGTTCGCCAGCTGTTCATCATCTTCGCTGAAGCCGCATCTGGCAGATTTGCAGCCCAGTGGACGACGAGCGGGCGGGTCACCCCTGCATAGGTCTCCACTATAGGTGGGCGGGCATGGAGCCTCCCAGAGGGATAAGCGCTCTTTTTACCCGTCCTTCCGCTGCATCGGTGGCTGCTTCCGAGGATACTTCCGGTCCAGGATATCCACAGGGCTTCTGCCCGGAAGCAGGCTTTACCGTTCCCCTTCCACATTGACCTTGGGTCGCGCTGGGGTGCTGGTCGGGGCCTCGGTTCTCCAGTCTTTCTACCTAAGTAGGGGTGTGCGCCTTGCCTCCCTCCTCCCGGAGAACTGCTAGGAGTCTGCCAATAAGTGTGGATGAACAACATATCCATGTCCCAAATACAGTTAACAACAGGAGTTCTAGGAATGGCCTGTCATCTACATTCCAACCTCCCAACCCCATTTAGCACAACCTGGCTTCAGCGGGCTAGATCTGGCGTCATGGGGCAGGCCGAGAGTTTTACCACCCAGGTGGGTGGGAGGAGCCAGCTTGAAGACCTTCCGGCAAGATTTAAAGCGGCAAGGGACCTGCCAATAAGTGTGGATGAACAACATATACCATTCCTAGAACTCCTGTTACAGGTGAGTAATCTGTATTTCAGAGCTCTGTGCTCCACCCACTAGACTAAACCGCCTTGAAATTGAAATATTAATAGTGAACAGTATATAGAGAATACTGGGATGGGCAGATATGCAGAACCAGTGTGATCTGCCACAGAGGGATTCTGAGTCCCTCTGACCTCGACAGCGAAGCTCAAGAGGTCCATGGCAGTCAGAATCCCGAGGTGGCAAAACACACTGGTTGTGCATAGAGTTGCTCATCCTGTATTTTTTATAGTGTATAGTACTGTGTGAAATGTTTTGTGAGTTCTTTTGCTTTCGAAATGAAACTGATTCATGCAGTCTCTAGAAGTTCTAGAATGCTGTTCTACCACAGTAGGGCAGAATCACATTCCATGACCTTGGAACTGTGGTAGAACAGCATTTTGAAATGGATGGAATTCTATACAGGACAACACTCCACTATACACCTATATTGGATTACTGTTATCTAGTAGGGTCACCTACTCTTGAGATGAACTGTTAAACACCTGTTGCATTGATACTATAGCAGAGCTGGGTATTACTGCAACTTACATTTTACCTCTGTTAGCAATCTGAACCTAGGCTGATACCTAACTATAATATCGAAGACTCCTCTATACATTTCAAAAGAAACCGTGTAAAGAGAAAAGTGATCTAGGGGTAATCGTGGACAGTAAGTTAAGAATCCAAGCAGACAATATGCTGCCACAGGCAAGCAATCAAAACAGTGTTAGGCTATATTGGTGGGGGGTAAGGAGCATATCAAAGGAGGTGATTATTCTCAAGTACAAGGCATTGGCCAGATCACACCTAGAGTACTATGTCTAGTCCTGCTGTACAGAAAGTGCATTGATGAGATTGAGAGTCTGTAGCACAAGGCTGCCAAGCTGAGAAGTGGCTTAGGTGACAGGAGCCATGATGAGGAAAGATGGGACATACTTGGATTACTTATTCGAGAGATGTGAAAGCCGAGAATGGACATGATCACAGTGTTATGAACACTGAAGGAGAGAGACAAGGTATTTCATACAAAGATGTTTGAGCTTGTGGGTTCAAGCGGAACCAGAAGATACAGCCTCAGTCTAAGAAGGGCAAGAAATGGGGAAACATTTGAAATCACTACTTTGCATGTAGTATGATTACCATGTGAAATAACCTAGCCGGTCAGGTTCTGGAGACTATAGCAGGATTAGATGAATTCCTGAGACAGAATGGCATCGAGGTTACACAACATGAGTAGGGATAGCATTCTGGCTGATAAGTTTGGAAGTATACTGTGTATACCTGTGTTTAAGTCTAGTGTTTGGTTCTAAAGATGGGCACCCAAGAGGAGGAACTGGAAATATATGCAAGCATACCTCTCAACTGCTATGAATTTCTTACAGCGCTAACATTTTTACACTAAAATCTACCCTTGCTCCTCAAAGGCTTACTAATGATCTTAATGTCAGACCTATTTCTGGACATGCAAACTATTTTATTATTGAACTAACTTGATAGAAACATTCCGACACCATCTAGGGCCCCCTACTTGAATACATATTATTCTTTAAAATAAGAAAGTGCTACACATTCTGGCCATTTGCTATGAATTTTGAAGGCCAGTTCTATGATTTTTCAATGCTGAAAGGTTGAGAAATATTTATGCAAGGTTGGCCAATATGTGGGATTTAGAATGGTTAACCATTTTTTGCAAATCTGTAGCCTGACTTTTTGTGCCCAGTTCTGGCCACAAAAACAGATGCTGTACCTGAGATTGGGCACAAAACAGATTTCTGCATCCAGTTTGAGCAGCAAAATTGTGTCTGTAATTTTGTTAAAACTGAAAAGGTTAAAGGGGTGCTGACTCATAGGCAGGTACAGCATATACAGTAATTACTGTTGTGTGGTATGAAAGGTGGACATAAATCACAAATCCCATCCATTATCGGAATACTATGTTAGGTGTATTTTGTGGCATAAATCATTAATGAAATTTACTTTTTATTTTATTCAATGTATTCTATACAAAGAAAGATGTAGAGGAAAAACATTTCTAATGTAAAGCAAAACAAAGCTGTGACTAACTGTCAAAACGAGTGCTGAGTAAAAGGGTGCCCTCTAGTGGTAGATTGTGAGAGCCAACAAGAATGAGGGTCAACATAGCAAATTCCAGACACAGGAAATTTATCTTTAGCTGAAAGGTTAGAGTTGTTGACTTTGGAATCCAGGGTCCCTGGTTTGATTCACAGCAAGGGCTGGAGGTGCGTCTTCCCAAATGGAGGTGACAGGCATAAACTGTAGGCAATAATGCATGGGCAGCTGTGTACAACAGGACTATGTTTCCATTGAGGGGTTCTGTTGACACCATAGAGACCTTGAGAGAACTCCTTGATGGAAACATGCTGAGTCGGACATAGTTCTCCATATTTTATTTTTATAGTATATGGTTTCAATCCTGCCCCATGACAGCTGTCTGTCTTGTAACCTCTCCCCCACCACTCATACAATATTTCTTCATCATTTATAAATGTTAGGAAACCCACCTTTGCATCCAGTTGGTAAGTACCCACCGAGTCTGTAGGATCACATGCCCAAATAGTAATTTATTTTGGTAATTTACTTAACATGTTCAACAGTGGCTGCCAACTCTTTAATGTTTCTGTTTTTTGGTTTTTTAAGCCAGCTGAGGACACAACCGGAAGAACAATTAGAAAGAATAAAACACAGTAACAACAATAAATGGGTAGAAAAAATCCTAGCTTCTACTTGGCTGAGGCAGACTGGCAACCACATTTACTCAACGTAATGCCCATTAAAACAGAAACGACCAGTGGGATTTGGAATGTGGGTGAATCACATACAAAATTCATGACCTATTTTGAAAATACTATTTTTTTTAAATGTAAAGAAACAGACCCCGAACTTCCTTCCTAGCCTAATCCTTTAAAATAATGTCATGCGATCAGCTGGTTTTACTGTGTACAAGTTCGGGAGTGCTTTTATTCAGTAGAAGGTAGCTGGCCCTGGAAGAGTGATTATATTTTTAGTACTGGTACCAGTTTAAGAGTTTACCACACTCTGTGTTGTGTAGTTCATTTTTTGTGCCCCTTGATTGGGTGGGTGCTTCATAGACTGTATGGATATGAAATGGTGGTAGTGATCCACAGTACAGTACAGGCTCCCAGGAGGCATTGCTACAAAGTGCGCATGCTGAAGGTGACATGCAGCTGTCTAACACCCTGTTTTCCTCCAGCTTCCTGGCCTGTGTTCTTAAATAAAAACACTTGTTAATTTGTTGAATCTTACTTCAGTATGTGCACCCAGTTTGTATAACCTGATTGAAGTATTTAATAGTGAAGGTAATAACGGTCTTATTTGTCCCCAGGGGATGGTCCAGTCCAGTGTGTGGAGGTGGGTAGGTACTGCATCCCATCGGGTGGTACTGCTCAGAACATCTGGTCCATGTATTCTCTCTGGGTGGAGACCCCATGCTATTTATTTGTTCTTTGACAGACTCCTCCTACTGCATGAGAAAGAACAAACCCAGTCCCCTCAACCTGGTGGGCCCTGTACTGTCACCAGGAAGGGGTGTGAATCTGGACACTGCAACCCTGGGGTAACACATTAGAGACACCACTGGGATCGCCTGTTGAACATCTCAGGGCTTCTCAGAGAATTTTACCATCCCCCCTTTCCCCCAGAAATGTCTAGGAAGGTAAACATGACTTTTCAAGAAGTAGAGGACAGGTGTGTGTGTTTGAGGGTCCGGACCCTCGGAGAGTACTCCTGGTGAAACATTTGCCTGAGGAGTGGGACAAGGGATCCATCTTGGAAACGATAGAGGATGCCCTGAAAAACTATGGGAAAATGAAAATTTAGAGATTGACTCGAGATCCATGTACCCAGTTTAGAAACCTAATTGTGGAAACTGAGAAGGACTTGGAGGCGGCAAACCTGCCTGCCACAGTGATGTCTGAGGTGTTGCAAGAGATCTGGTTGGTGATAAGCCAAAGGAATTCTGCCAGCCTGAAACCTCCTTCACCACACCTAAATTCTACTGGGGATTCCAAGACCAAACTAGAACTGTTGTTAGCTAATGAAGAGAAGACCTTCAAGGATGCACAGACCTTATTGCCTCCCCCGACAACCTTTGAAGAATTTGAGCTAGCTCACCCTGCTGGGTCAGACTATTACTGATGCCTAAGAATTTATTTCTGGCATCATCGCCATCCCCACTGGAGAATGATTACGAAACCTGGATCAGTTATGCTCTCCCAATACTACATGCATGGCAGTGCACTAAGGTGGAAAAATGTAACAGCCTGGCAGAAAGTTTGAAGGGGTCAACACTGGATGCCATCTGGTCTTTGCGTGCCACAGACCCAAAGGCCCAAGCAGATGAGTATCTTACCACCCTAGACAGTGTGTTTGGAAGCACAGAATCCTGTGATGACTTGTACTGGAAGTTTAAAACCATCAAACAATTCATGTGGGAGTCCCTCGTGCCTGTCTACACCGACTCAAGAGGGCCTCACAAAAAGCGTACTGCAAAGGTGGAATAGAGTCAAAAGATCTGAACAAGGTACAACTAGAACAAGTGCTCAGGATAGTCAAATTTTTCAGAGTTACTGCTCTTGAAGTTGCATTTAAAAGAAAGACTGGCTGATCCACCCTTTAGTGAGTCCTGCTGCAAGCGAGACAATGAGGAACAAAATGAACAGTGTGGACCGCCGCATGTGACCACCACCAGTGTACAAGTGTTGGACAGTGGGGGCTGCCTTGATGTCACAGAACTAGACTGATTCAAGAAATTAAAAGTATGATAGCGCAACCTGATATGACCAGAACCCCCCCGTGGGGGCCCGTACACTTAGTCTCCAACATGCCTGTCTTGAGTAATGTTGTGTCCACTGCCTAGCAGTAGGGTGCGAGCATCAAATGCTATCTCACTGAAGGAAGTCCATGCTGAACTGATGAGGCTAAAGAAAATGGTGAGAGAACCAGTGAACCACCAAGACCTGCAGTTGCCTAGGATCCCTTCCAGGGAAGGAGGTCGTCCATGGCATTCTCCCTCTTGACCCCTGAACAGCAAATGCATAGAGACTATGTTTATTGCTACTGCTGCAGCAAGGATGGACACATCAGAAGTCCCTGTTAGTCAGAAAGAAACTTTCAGAGGGTTGTCAACCAGCTACTCAGTATTAGCCAAGAACCCTGCCAAGTCTCTAAAATTCAGTGGGCCCCCAATAGAGGAGCACTCTGGTGCCCTGAGAATAAGTTGATTACCAGCAACCATTTCTGAAGCTACAGGTCGAGTCAAAACCAATTCCTTAGATACCACAGCTAAAAGGTCAAGGCATTGGGATGGTATTGTGGGTCATATTGCAGGTGTAAAAGCTCTAGTGGATGGGCGGTCCACCAGAGTACGCTGGGATAGTGGCTCCCAAGTCACTATAGTATTCAAAGAATATGATAAATATGTCACACAAAATGTTGGAGCCCTTGGAAGGCTTGGATGTGGGGGGTCTCACAGATGCGTCATACCCCCATCCAGACTTGATTCATATCTGGAGCTCCTTCTCAGTATACATTGCTGGAACTCCTACTGCTGTGGAGACATGGGCTCTGGTGTGTCCATGTACAACTATGTACGAAGAGATTTCTGATCATTGTAGGGACCAATGTCCATATGTTCCATTACCTAAGGCAGTTATGCAAAGAGTTGGAAGCCCAACAAGGAAAAGCACCAGTGCCACTCCATGGACTTGTCAGACAAGCTTGTACTTGAAAAGCCCCTGTCCTACCTAAGAATGAATCTGTGGGAACTCTTTGACACCAAGACCAATCTGAAGTGGTGTTATCCCCCAAAACAGAATGTGCCATCAAGGGAATAGTGCACCTCAAGGGATCTTGACACAGTTGGCTGCTTATGTTGGATGACCCAGACAAAGGCAGTTTGCCACAGGGGCTCATAGTCAAACCTAGCATACTGCATGCTAAAGCTCATGCATATGTCTGACAAGTAACAATTCATACGACAAATGTAACAGACTGAACAGTGACCATCTGAACGGGATGGGCCCACTCCAGGATCTAACATGCCGATCTGGCAGTGCAGTCGCAAAAGAGAGAATGCAGCCCCTGGACAACTGAATCCTTCATTGTTTGAGGTTAGACTCCTCTTTGCCCACAGAGTGGCAGAACAGAATTCGAAAGAAGTTGCTACAGTGGACAGAAGTTTTCTTCCTGAAGGAATGATAGGTTGGGTGTGCCCAGGGTATACAGCACCACATCCATGTCACTGATGAGAGACTTTTTTGGGAGAGGTTGAGACAACTGAAGCATTTCCAGGAAACACTGGCCGCAGGCATCATTTGGGAATTCTAGGAGCCCCTATGCATCATCAGTTGTTGTCAGGAAGAAAAGTAGGGCTGTCAGAATGTGCATGGATTACTAGACACTAAACAAAAGAACTGTACCAAACCAACACACTCTGCCATGAGTCCAAGATGCTCTAGATTGCCTCAGTGGAAGTCAGTGATTCAGTGTGATGGATTTGAGATCCAGCTACTATAAAATCCCCATGGCCGAGCAATGTTGAGACAAGCTGACGTTCATCTGCCTCCTGGAGTTCTACAGATTTCACCGAATGCTGCAAGGGATCTCAGGGGTGCCAGCCACATTCTGACAGCTGATGTAGAGAACAGTGGGTGACATGAACCTGTTGGAAAGCCTTGAGTACTTATACAATATTATCATATTCGAGAGAACTCTGGAAGAACATGAAGCCTGGCTGTTCAAAGTGCTCAGTGGACTGGAAGAGTATGGCCTCAAGCTAACAACTGCCAGTTCTTCAGGACCTTGATCCAGTATGTGGGACACATCGTGAACCAAGATGGCATCTGTACAAATCCAGGTCACCATGACCATGCCCAAACCCACCCAGCTGAGAGAACTGCAGTTTTTTGGGATTCTTCAGCTATTACTGCAAGTTCATTAAAGACTATGTCTAGATTGTCAAGCCTCTGCAGGATTTGACCCAAGGGTATCCTCCTGCCAACCAGAAGAACAATAGGGTGTCACAGTCCACTCCTGGGAAAGTTTACTACAGAGTGCATGGACCGTATTTTCCCCAGATGGACCTGCGCTTGTAATGAAGCATTTGAACAGATAATCAGACAGTTAACCAATGCCACCATGTTGGCCTCTGCAGACCCCTAGAAGCTGTATGTGTTGCATACAGATGCAAATCTCAGCGGTTTAGGAGTAGTGCTATATCAGGAACACCCACAAGGGATCCAGTCAGTAGCTAATGCCAGTCGGCATCACTACGGCATCCCAACACCCAGGAGCCTGAAAATTATATCCCGACTGTTGGTATCCTGACAGTTGGAAATTGCCCATGGTGGAGTTGGCAATTAAAAATAAGGGTCACCCCCCCCCCAGAAACGCAGTAAAAGCCTCAACCATACGCAGTTCCTGACTGTCGGGATACGGATTGTCAAGATATAATTTTCAGGCTCCTGGATGTTGGGCAACGGCATGTCAGGATGCCGTAGTAGACCCATGCCAGTCGCAATCTGTTGCCATCAGAAAGAAATTATCTGCTTACAGAGAGGAATTTTTAGCACTCAAATGGGCAATTGTTGATTAGTTCCACAAGTATCTGTATGGGGTCCATGCCACAGCTCACACCATTAACACTCTAACTTATGTGCAGACAGCAGCAAAATTGGATACTGCAGGCCTTTGGTGGTTGTCATCCCTCTCGACATATGATTACTGTGTGGAGTATCACCCAGGAAAAAGCAACACTGTTGCAGACATGCTGTCCAGAAGACCCAACACGGGGGTGCCAGGGCCTGTCTGAATGAATTGGAATTGCAGAAACTGCGGTCCAAGCTTTGTGCAAAAGATGTGACCTTGAAGAATTTGCAAACTCCAGTGAATGGCCTCGCCTAGTGGACAGATTGGGTGTCTCATCAGACTGTATACTTGTGGCCTACTGTAATGCTGTGTCTCTTAGTAAACCCACTTTGTTACAAATGAACCCTCAGGACGGAAGATGAAAACAAATGGTGGATTCTGCAGTCAGAGACATTAAAACCCTTCAACAAGGGGGAAGCCCTGAATTTATCAAAGTGAATCATCCTGACACTTGCCTGCTACTGAGAGAGTGGAGCAAATTGAGAGTGCATGAAGGCATGATTTACAGAGAGCCACAGAGCAATAATTGGCCAAGCCTAGAACAGTTGCTACTGTTAGTCAAGTTCTGAAAACTGGCTCTCGAATCCCTACATGATGAGTGGGGACACTTGGGCATTGACGGAATGTTGGACCAAGTTAGAAGAATATTCTGTTGGTCCAGGGTGAACACAGAGGTGAAAAACTTAAGTGCATGAGATGCATCCAGTAGAAAACACTGTCCACCCAGGCAGTCCCTTTGGAGAACATTACCACAAGGGTCACCATGGATTTGGTTTGCTTTGACTTTTTGAGTTTGGAACCAGACAAAAAGAACATTGCCAACATCCTGGTGGTGACAGATCGCTACTTGAGGCATGCCCAAGCCTTTCCTGCAGAAGACAAAAAGGCCACAACCATAGCCAAGATTCAGGTTGAAAAGTAATTAGTTCATTATGGACTGCCAAACAGAATTCTCATTCTGACCAGGGTCAGGATTTTGAAAGTTGGTTGATCAAGGAGTTGTTGTCTCTCTGGGAAATTAGGAGGTCATGGACCCGCTCCTTACCACCCTCAAGGTGAGCCACAACCAGGAAGATTTAATAGGACCTTATTAAATATGTTGGGCACATTGGGCCCTCTTAAAACAATCAAATTGGAGTCAATAAATGAGCATACTTGTCCATGCACACAGTTGCACTTGCAGCGATGCCATGGGACAGTCCCCATATCTGCTCATGTATGGAAGGAGGCCAAGTTCCCGGTGTGCCTTGCATTTGGAATTTCATCTGATGGAGACAGCCTAGAGACTTGCACTAAATATGTTCAAAGACTAAAACAGCAATTGGAAGATGCCTGCTGGCTAGCTGCAGACTTTTATACAAAGGGAAAACTTGGCAAACAAAACAAGATATGACAAATGTGTCAGAGCTCACAAGCTAATCCCTAGAGACAGAGTCTTGGTTCAGAACTTGGGGTTACCAGAAAAGCATTAACTTGCAGACTGGTCGGGTAACATCCCCTATGTGGTTAAAGAAAAACTTCTGGACTTGCCAGTGTACAGTTGTTGCCCAGAGTGGGATCTCAGTAGAAGTAAAATGTCTCACTGCAACCATTTGGTCCCCATTGGACAGTTGGACATGACAATTTCTTACAATGGCCCTGTACTCCCCCAGAGAATGGAAACCAGAGGTTATCATAAACACAAAAGCAAATCTAGTCAGCCTGCCCTTAACCTGGATACTAGTCCAGTCAGGCCTCCAGAGAGAGCTTCGCCTGAACCAGCACAAAATGCAACAGAATCATCTGAAGAGGAGGACCTTGTTCATTACTATTCCACTGTGGACATTCCCCATCTGTTAAATGTTTTCGATGGTTGGTGGACACCAACTACTCCATCCACACAGTTTAATCCAGATGCAGAACCGTTTGAACCCTCAATTAGATCAGCTACCTCTGAACTAGAACATGTGGAAGATCACATAGAAGCCAACAAAGAGCGAGGTATTGTAACTGAGCCAGCTCATTCTGAGGAATGTCATTCATAGAAACATAGAAGTTGACGGCAGAAGGAGACCGCTAGGTCCATTGAGTCTGCCCATTTGTTTTAGACCTATTTTGACACTCTAGTTGCCCTTTGTAGTCGGGGCCCCCTTGTATCTATCCCATGCATTCTTGAATCCCCCAAAGTGCTGACCCCCACAGCCTCTTGGGGCAGGCTGTTCCAGGCATCCACCACTCTTTCTGTGAAGAAAATCTTCCTGGTGTTGGTAGAGAACCTCCCTCCCTGAAGCCTGAGGTCATGTCCCCTGGTCCCGGGCCCTTCTTGAAGTGAAAAAGTTCCTGTGCCTGTAGCTTCTTAATGCCTTTTATGTACTTGAATGTTTCAATCATATGTCCTCTCTCTTCTCTGCTCCAGAGAGTACATATTCAGTTCCCCCAAGTCTTTCCTCGTAGGACATGTACTGCAGACGCTGAATCATTTTTGTCACCTTTCTCTTTACTGTTTACACATGGTCAATGTCCTTCCTGAGTTGAGGCTTCCAGAATTGGACTTCGTATTCCAGGTGAGGCCTGACCAGGGATGTATACAGTAGTAGTTGTACCACCTCTCTCCTCCTGCTTGTGATTCCCCTCCCAATGCAATCCAGCATTCTGTTGGCCTTCAATGTTGCCTTCTCACACTGCTTACTAACCTTCAAGTCGTCTGAGATTGATTCCCAGATCTTGTTCTTGGTTTGAGGTCGCCAGTCTTTCGTCTCCTAGGTAATGCTCCTTTCTTGGATATTCTTACCTACTGTATGTGCATGACCTTGCACTTTTTGACATTAAATCTCAGCTGTCACACTCCAGACCATTCTTCTAGTTTCTTGAGGTCAGCTTCCATCTTGCTTACTCCTTCTGAGGTGTCCGCCCTGTTACATATCTTGGTGTCATCTGTGAACAGACACACCTTCTCTTCCAGTGCATCAGCGATGTCTGCTATAAAAAACATTGAAGAGCAGAGGCTCCAGCACTGGACTCTGGGGCACCCTGCTGGTCACCCTGCCTTCCGTCGATTGCATTCCATTAACCTGTACCCTCTGAGTTCTGCCTTGTAACCAGTTTTGTACCCATCTGACTACTTCTGGACCAACCCCTGTATGGTCAAGCTTCTTTACCAGCCTTCTGTGTGGAACTGAATCAAAGGCCTTACTAAAGTCTAGGTAGACCACATCTACTGCCCCACCATCTTCAACTATTTTTTAGCGTAGTCAAAACACTCAAGCAGATTTGTCTGGCATGACCTACCTGCTGTAAAACCGTGCTGTTTAGGATCTTGTTGGCCGCTAGTTTCAAGGAATGCTATGGTCCTCTGTTTGAGTAGTGCCTCCTTTAGTTTCCCTACTATAGACGTGAGGCTCACTAGTCTGTAATTACTAGCTTCTTCGCAACTGCCTGATTTGTGAAGTGGAACCACTATTGCCTTTTTCCAGTCTTCGGCAATAGTGGTTCACTATCCAGAGAAGCGAGATAATGCACCCTCAGTTGCCAAGGAACTGGAAAAAGTCCCATTATGACATTCAGAAAGATCTGACATACCTATTTTGAATCTCAGTTATGTTTCTGGTGCCCCCACTGCCCTGCCCCTGTATGTAGTGCAACAAATGTTTGGATGCAAAGTACTGGAAATGTTGGTTTCCATATACTAGCAAGAAATGGGGCAAGAGAGATGGGATTGTTAAGCTCAGGAAAGGGGATAGGTGGGTAGAAGAGAATGGAGGCAAAGCATAAGTACTGAATGAGTACTTCTGTTTGGTCTTCACCAGCGAGAGAGACAGACCGGTGCCACTAGGGGGAAGAAGAGTAGAAGAAGGGAGGGAGCACAGATGATTTGATAGAGGTGGATAGGGTGAGGAAAACATTACTAGCATTAAGGGTAGATAAATCCCCAGGCCTGAATGGTATACACCCAAGGGTGCTGAGGGAGATGGTGGAGGAGCTTGCATGTCCCTTGGCCGTTCTGTTCAGCAGTTCTTTGGAGTCAGGTGTTGTACCACAGGACTGGAGAATGGCACATGTAGTGCCTCTCCATAAGAGCGTCCCAAGAATAACCCGGGGAACTACAGACCAGTCAATCTGACCTCAATCCTGTGCAAGCTCATGGAGACCATACTTTTATTTTTATACATATATGGTTGTTTCCACCGGGCACACCATGGGCAGCTGGATTCAGCCCTGTCCCTGCCCAGGTCTGTCTACTGCCATTCCCAAGCCAGCCAAGCCCCATTCCCCTACAGATGTTCCCCCTCTGGCAGAGCTGGGATGGGAAGGGCCATCCTTTTCCCCACCCAGTAATCCACAGTCCAGTTGGGGTATAGGCAAGCCGGTGACTGAGTGGGGCGAGGGCAGGCAAGCAGGACTTCGTGTAGCCCATGGTCGTCATTTTCCTCCACTTTTCTCCCCATGCCACAGCGGACGTAAGTACATGCACATGGAGACACACACACACTGCATAGCCACAGCCCCTGCTTGCTGATTGGACTCTGATGCTCCACCCGGCCTCCACCAGATGGCAGCCAAGGAGTGAGACAGCCAATCCCCCAACCCCAGGACAGGAGAACAGTCTGTTGGATGCTTGATCCTCTGGCTCCCCTGTCAACCCCCAGCAACCTGAGCTCATTCCCGAAAATGGGTCACCGATGTAGCGAGAGGTATTGTGCATAGTGCCTCTGCCCTCTACGCCACTGAGCCAGCTATGGAGACCATACTTAAGGAAAGGTTAGTGGGGTATCTGGCAGAGTATGGCCTCCAGCATGAGCGGCAGCATGGGTTTATGGGAGGGAGTTTGTGTCAGACAAATCTGATTGACTTCTTTGATTGGGTCACTAAAACAGTAGACAGGGGCCAAGCGGTGGGTGTCCTTTAGCTAGACTTCAACAAGGATTTGACTCTGTACCCCACAAGAGATAAATCAAGAAGTTGGCAGATCTGGGGATTGGTGAAAAGTTGACTGGGTGGGTTGATAACTGGCTGAGGGGCAGGACCCAGAGCGTGCTAGTGGGAAATGAGCTCTCAAGCACCAGGGAGGTCACCAGTGGGGTCCCACAGGGTTTGGTGCTCAGACCAGTACTTTTTAGTGTCTTCATCATAATTCTGATCCTGTTGATATTGTTATATGTCAACAGAACCTATGAATAGCATAACTAGGAAGCATTTGTCTTGGTAGAAGTGTTTTCCAAACCTGTGTAGATCTTTTTTTATTCTTTGGTAACCAGTTAAGGCCTGTTTTCCGGGGTGACCCAAGAGCACTGGGGAGGTGAAGTGACTTGCTCAGGGTCACAAAGCATGCACATGCAGGTTGTGGGAATCAGACCAAGGTCTACTGGATGTACCAAGTTCATTCATAGCTCATTACTGCTCCAGATTTGTGTCATCAGCAAAGCTGGTTATCCAGCTATTAGTATGAACCTCCAGCTCACCTGAGCACCAAACCTTGCAGAACTCCACTGTTACCATGTTGATTGGTTATCATTAATTATGATTCTTTGCTTCATATCCTGCATACAATTTTAAACCTATTTCAGCACCCTCCAGGCATAACATACATTTTTTAGTACACTTACTTGTGGTAATAACCTTTCATTAGACTAACGGAAGAATTTTAACTCAAGCATTCAAAACCTCTCTGGTCCCTTCAGCGGGTGCAGAGAAAACAAACCAGCATTTCAGAATGTATATATTCTGAAATGCTGGTTAGTGTTGTCTTCACCCGATGAAGGGATCTAAGAGCTCTTGAAAGCTTATGTAAAAATCCTTCAGTTAATCAAAGAGGTATTACCACAAAAAAATGAGAGTAACATGGCACTATTTACCTGCAACATAGAATCTGTTTTTTTTTCAGTTGATGTACTAGCCTCCTGTGTGGAACAGTATAAAATGCTTTGCTGAAGTCCAGGTATACAACATCCACCAGATTCCCCGTATCCAATTCCTTGGTGACATTTTCAAAAACAATAGTAAGGTTTATTTGTTATGATTTCCCTTTACAGAATCTGTACTGGGCCACCAAATCCAAAGTTATTTCTTTGTAGGTGAAACCTCTGAAGTCTGTCCTTCGTGAACACACTGCCCATAGTATGTATGCTTCCAGCACTAATACACATCTTTCCTCACTCGCTGCAGTGTCCCCCATCTCCTACCATCCTGACATGGTTTGTGCCAGTTCCCTAGCAAAAGATCTTCACTCACATACAGTACTAGCCAAGTTATTTTTCTTACTTCATAGAAGCACTTGATCCATCTGTCTTCCTGTCCATTGTTATATGTGTCATACACCCTTGCACTTTACTCTATCTGCGTTATTGCTGTATATGCCGTTTTGGCACATTGTTATATGTTGTTTATACCTGTACATGTTGTTTATATGTGGTTTATTCCCGTTGCACATTGTATTTCTGTTTCTTTGCTCATGTTCTTCTCACTGTTCCCCTTCACACAAGAGTCACCTGGGAATGAGCTGGCCACAGCTCAGTGGGCGTGCCTGGTCTAACAAGCTTATGAACAAAAAGACATTTTTTTTTTTTTTTACTTTCTGTTTATTAAAAAATAATACAAATACAAACTATAAGGGGTACAATAAAATAACTTGATAATACATGTATTAAAAGGAGCATGCCAAGCACCAGTTTTTTAGCACCCAGCCAAATATCAAGCCTGATTAGTATGACTCTGCATGATATCCAATCAGTTTCAATAAATTCAAGTACAGATATCATTTGAATCCTCTCCAGGAACAATCTGGGCCCAGGGCCAGGCCCCTCCAACACCCACTTCTCACCCCCTCCCCATTCCAACCCCCCCTCTATGGGACAAAGGTTGGATCCCGGTCTGAAATAAAAAGACCCAGATACGCCATCTAATTTCAAAGTGTGTAAATCTATCATTACATCTGGCAATTAAATGTTCCATTAAGTATAATTCCCCCATAATTTTCTACCAATCTTGAATCATCGTAGATCTGCTCTGCCTCCACAAACGAGTGATCGCCTTGTTGAATAAAAATAAGTTGCTTGACAATTTTGTTTCTTATGACCATCTCCCGCAGCTTTACTGGTATTGGTGTCAAGCTTATCTTCCTATAGTTTTCTGCCTCTGTGCAGGAGTCGCTCCCCAGTCATCAGGCACATATACAGTTCTGATGGGCTCACTGAATGTAATTGCCAGTGATATGGCTAACTCCTTTGCTAGTTTCTTCAGGAATTTTTGGATGCATTTATAGGGCCCAGTTTACCTTGCTTACATTTACTGTATTATCTTTAGTAATTTTTCAGCTTCCTCAGGTGGCCACTTATACCATTCACTCTTAAGCCAGATGGCCTCTTACAGCAGACAAATCGTAGATGCCAAAAGCCAAATTCTTTAGGATTCAATTGTAAATCTGTTGTCTATAGCGGATTAAGGCTGCCTGCTATACTGGATGCCTGAAGCCCATCAATACCTCCGTATCTGCAGTCAGGTTCCTCCCCAGAAAAATTATGCTAAGCAATGTAAGAATAGAAGCTGGAACACAAAAAGGTGGTGATGAGTATGAAAAGGCATTATAGGAGCAAATGAGCGGAGTCCTCAAGTGGGGACTCATTAACAGGGCATAGTAAGAAGGCTGAAAGGTGACAACGGTGGGGAAATGAAACAGGGAAATGTGGAGAAAATTAAAATGGATATGCAGACGTAGCTGGAATGCCCATGTGAGTATGCCCCCTCATCCACACTGGCTGGAAGTGTGTGCAGGCACGCAAACATACCATGCATACCCGAAAGCAAAGATATGATGGGGTGTTGGGGTAAAAAGGACAGACTACATTGATAAACCATAAGATGACCGAAGGATACTAGTAGAAAATAATTCTGTCATTTAAACCAGAGGGCTGCTGGAAGCCATAAGCTTGGTTTCTGTGGATTTTTCTTTGGTCAGCATCTGGAATCCCTGCTGAAGGACACAGACAGAAAGATCATTGACATTATGGTCCCTAGAGGTAAAATGGGATACAGTGGGTTTCACTGTCTCCATTCCTGACTATCCTGTAATGTTCCCTGAATCAGTCTGCCAGTTTCTCCAGTGTGGATAGCTGCACACTTCCTGCAAAGAATCCAATATATCACATAGCTGGACATGCACGAGAACATCTTGATGTGGAAATCACCTATGAGACCTTGAATTTTGGTTGCACTACAAATAAATGTGCAGGTATAAAAGTTAATTGTGTTACAAGCTTCAGTATATGGTAGGGAGGAATTGTTAGGAGTTTGGAGGCCGCTACATAGAGAATAATGGATAATTACCTAGTGGTAACAAGCTGGTTAGTGCATCGAGAGGTTGCCATGGTGACCGCATAAACCTTGAAAGGGTTGTTTGCCGTTGGCAACCTTGAGATGCGTTAATACAGCTTGTTACTGAGACGTAACCATCCATAGTTTTTTATAGTGTATGATGCCCCCACCCCCCACAAGCAGTAAATGTTAATTTAGTAATCAGTCCAACTGTTTTTTTTCTCCTCCCTCTATGCCACTGTCCTTCATGCTGCAGCTGCTTCCTGGATGTGTAACATGCGTGCGCCAGCGGGTTCGATGTTGTTATGCTGCAGTAGCTACGTAGCTAGTGCAGCATAACCGCTACGATGATGTAGCTACTACAGCATAACAGTGTTTGGAAAGATCTAGATTTTTATCAGAACGTGTTCTATCATACCCTATATACCAGGAGATTCTGAAGTTTGGGTGGCCTGCAGTTGGTGGCTCTGAAAAGATACTTCGATATTAGGAGCAGTTTGCAGAATAGGAAAATTCCTAGTGATCGTCCTGTGAAGAGAAGGGGCTTTAGAATGGAAGGGAAGTACCATTTTTGTTGCTGCATGAGAATATCCCTCCCATGACGGTCAAGGTTATGGGACATATTACTGACATGAGAGAGGGCTTTGTCCTCTATGCTTTCTGTGTAACCCCTGTTAAAAAAACAAAACAAAAAAAACTGCATTGTTTGAGCCTGCCCAGCAAAATAATCATCTTCACTGCATAACCTGCAAAGGCTAAGAAACTGAATATGGCAAACCATTTTTATCACATTGAGAGAGGAGAAAGCAGTGTGAATCAGTGTTTTTTTTTTATGTTTGCTTGCACGCATGTGCAAGAAACATAGTGCCATCATCCGAGTTTTCGGAGGTGTGTCACCCCCTCTTCCAGTTCAGTCAGTGTGTTGGCAGGCACGGTCCCAGTCCTCCAATGCATGCTGGAGCTGTCTATGACAGCTCCAAAATGCAGTGGACTACAGTTGAAAGGGGAAGCTATGCTTCAGTGAGCAGCGATTAGATATCGCCTGCTCATGCGCGCGCCCCCTACACACACACACACACACACGCACGCAGGCATACTGTGCACCCCCATGCACACACTGTATAGCCGGAGGTGCCCAATCCCGATCAGCTGTGCTGCGCCCAAAGTTTCGACATGCCACGCTGGGTGCCCACCCAGCGTGGCAAATCATCGTATAGCCGACGGGGTGCCTAATCCCCTGTCGGCCCACTGTCCCCCTCCCCGAGAGTATGGGTGTCACGCTGGGAGCCCACCCCAGCGTGGCAACTGATGCTATGGCCGACGGGGTGCTCAATCCCGCCGGCCCCCGCCCCCAACCAGTCGTTCTTGTGCCACGCTGGGAGCTCACCCCAGCGTGGCAAACATCCCACATCATCATTTAAAACAAACAAACCTGGAAATAAAACTGTCCTCAGGCTTCTCCCTGCCTCCCTCCCACAACCCGCACTCACCCATCAGCACCCTGCCTCCCCACACCCCTCACCCCATACTTACCTCCGGACCTCGGCGACAATCTTCGTGGACCGGGAACACGCTCTGCACTCTTCAAAGCCGACGTAACTGAGGAAATGCCGTAAGCTGTATAATGGGATAGATAAGGTTTTTCAACTTTATTGCATATCTCAGGCATTTTTGAAATTTTTGCAAATTTTCAACATGGGGTTTTGGGACCCCTTCTCATGAGTGCTGTCACTGTCATGGCGTTACTTTCGGACGAAGGGTGATTTAGCAGCCACTCTTGCGAAATCACCTTTCCGAATGATTAACGAAATGACACTGCCAGTGTTCAATAAAGTGGGCTCAAAAGCCTATTTTGAAAATTTGATGGAAAAATTCCAAAAAATTACTGTTTTACGAGTGTGCGTTGCGCAGTTCCTACGCGCACTCTTAAGTTTGCGAATTTTCAATATTTTCAATCCAGATTTTCAACATTGCCATTTTATTACACTTCCTTATGAGCAGTACAGCTGCCATTTGTCACATCTTGCCCTAAACATGTTTCCGCCCATGTAGCGCACAATGGCACAGTCGGTGTGCGAAAGCAATGTTTGGGACACATTAAGAAAATCACAGTTACACTGTTCATGAGCAGAGGTCTTAAATGGCTATGTTGAAAATTTGGTGACAAAAGTCCATAAAATGACTGTGTTACGAGTGAGCATTGCACAGTTTCCACGCACCCTCGTAAGTTCATGACTTTGTAATATTTTCAGTCTAGATTTTAACCAGTGGCATTTTTCCACACTTCCTTATGAACAGTACAGCTGTCATTTTTCACAACATGGCCAAAATGTGTTTTCACACTTTCAGCGCAGAGATGCGTGGTCGCTGTGGGAAATCATTGTTCGGAACAGATAAAGAAAATCACAGTGACACTGTTCATGATCGGAGGTCCCAAAATGCCTGTGTTGACAATCAGCCGTAAAAATCCCCAAACTAATTAATTCACGGTGTGCGCTGCACAGTTTCTATGCATGCTCGTGGACTTCACCAGTTTTTAATATTTTACTGCAGATTTGCAACATTGCCATTTTTTACACCTCCCCACGAACAGTACAGCTGTCATTTTTTACATCCTGTTCGGAATGTTTTCGCACCTGTGGTGCTAAATGCCGTAGTCGCTGTGCATAAGCAGCTTTCGGCTAACAAACTGATATTGCCACTGTTCATGAGGTGGGGTCACAAAAAAACCGTGTTGAAAATTTGGAGTGAAAATACCAACGAATGCCTGAGTTATTAGGGTTTCCAACCATAACGCCCAACCCTGTAGAGAATGACAGGCATCAGGGATGTGACTTGGGATTCTTGCCTGTAATGCTCATACCATTCCACACCCTGCAGCCAGTGAGAGGCATCGAGGTATGCCTTGGACTCTTCGGCCCCAAAGTTCACCCATTCTCCTATACCACACCCATCTCACCTGCATTCTCCTGATGGAATGGGTGCACATAAGGGCCAAAGACCCCAAGGCACACCGTGGACACTTTGTCAGTATCTGCAGGGTGGGGTGTGGTGAAATGGCGTGGCCGTTATGCCTGATGACCCAAAGGTACACCCCAATGCCTGCCACTCTCTGCAGGGTGGTGGTGGGGTTGGCTTCAGTTCAATACTTCACTGCCATTCCTATTACGCAGCTCTGTGACTTCTACACTACCACTGCCAATGCCAGCAAGCAAACATTCGGCATTGACAAATGCTTGTTAATAAAGTGATGTGTGGTGATCCCAAGATGAAGATGGAACACCGAGGTCTGAATTGTTGTGGATAAGATAAGTTACCCAGACAAGGAGAGGCAGGAGTCATCCAAGAGATTCAGTACCCTCAGGGCCTTTATTTAGTACCAGTGGGTAGGGAGACACAGTCACAGGAGAAGGTAGGCCCCACAACAATAACAGGGCGATAGATAGGATAGAATTACTTTTATCTAACACTGCTAAAATGATTACAAACAATAATTTGATGTGCACCTTGGCCAATTGCCACTCTACTTCTAACATTCCTTAGCAGTAACCTGTAAGTGACACTAATACTTAGATGGAAATCAGATGTTATTCACTACCCACAACACAATATCTGGTTTTTCAATGACCAAAGAATTATCACAAAGTCCGAAAGTCTATTGTCTTCGTGCGCACCGTTGTTCTTCGTTGGTAGCTACAAAGGAAGTAAAACAGAACTGTAGAACCCTAAACCCAATTCCCAGCAAGGACCTAGTTAAGGCCACTGGAGTGGTGAGAGGTTTTGTGAACAGACCATAGGTTTCTCGGCAAATTCCCACTCTCACCAAGGCTGCCGGAAAGAAAGAACTAGAGAAGCTGGTTCCTGGAATGAACCTGCTTACGGGTTGTCAGATTCCACACTAGATGCAAAGAATACCTTGGCCAAACCCACTTCCAGGGCTGCCAAGGAAGAAGAGAAACCAGGAGATGCGTGGCGATGAATCCACTGCAGGACTACTGTGACCTGGATGATGCTGCAGTTCTCCAAGGGCCAGCAACAGTTCGAAGAATCTAAGGTGAAGAAGGATCTCCGATGCAGTCAGGTACCAGAAGGATCTGAAGTGAAGATGGTTGATTCTGTAGTCTTATCACAACGAACTTGAACAAAACAAGGAAACGGCGGACACGTCCCGAACTGGGCTTCGACGGACTCTACTTGTGGCGAACGACCAGGGGGCACAGACCAGGTTCTTCTAGGATGTGCACACTCTTCTGCAGAGGGCGACCAACTTCAGGACATCCGGAACAGGAACCATATGAAACGACACTACAATGGCGGTCATGATGCACTTGAACTGCAGAGAACGTCACTTCGAACTGCAGAACAGAAGAAACTGTGGGTGCGACTTGTACGAACGGCGATGAACTCTACTTCGGCGAATGACACGGACGGAGTAGATGATCTGATGGTCGGACACTTTCCTGGTGAGGAATGATGATAAAGATGTCTTCCTCCGGGTACAGACTGATTCTAGACTTGTAGAACAACAGACCACACCATGGAACATCAGTGTGGTAGAAGATTGAGACTGTCCCCATACGCTGGCAACAATGTAGCTATTAGATACACCTTTCTGCAATACCAAGAGAACTGCATAATGACCAGATAATTTGCCAGGAGAAGGGCAAATTATCAATTTTGGGGCAGTTGTTTACTGGTGGGGAAATAGTTCAGATGCACGGGGCAATAGTTCAGATGCCAGGGGCAATAGTTCAACCAGAGGCAAATAACCACAATCCTAATGTTACAATACAGTCTTGGTGCTTCTAGCCAATGCACAATTGTTTAGATGCTGGAGCAATAAACAGTGGCATAAATAGTACAGTCGTCACAGTTACTTGGTAACCTGTAATGAGCCAAGCACCCTTGAATGGACCCTTTTCTGACTGTAGGGCCTACTGGGATAGGATCTGGCTACCCCTGAACATTTTGCTATGAATGCCCCAATAACTATACTGGGGGTATCACTTGCCCTATGCTAGTTGCCCTGAACACTAAAGGCCTAAATGCCTTACTGGCTATGGGGCCTATATGCCCTTCTTTCTACTAGGCGGGCTTGCCTTTGCTGGCTAGGCCTGGGATACCCTTACTACCACTAGGCTGGCTTGCCCTAACTCACTAGGCTGGGCTTGCCCCAACTCACTAGGCTGGGCTGCCCTAACTACTACTAGGCTGGCTTTCCTAATTCACTAGGCTGGGGCTGCCCTTACTTCCACTGGGCTGGCTTGCCCTAACTCCCTAGGCCGGGGCTGCCTTTACTACCACTGGGCTGGCTTGCCCCAACTCCCTAGGCCGGGGCCCCTTTTATTCAGGCCGGGAAACCCTGCTTTACCTTGAGCCTGGTGCCCTATATTTACCTTGTGCCTGATGCCCTACCTTGACCTCTGGCCTGGTGCTCTTTATTACTTGTGGCCTGGCGCCCTCCGAAATGGGCCTAGTGCCCTGCTTTAAACTTATGGGCCTGGTGCCCTCTCTGTTCTGAGCATGGTAGCCCATTTTATATCAAGTCTGGTAGCCCTCCCTTCAAACTGGGCCTGGGGCCCTCTTTAAACTGTGGGCCTGATTGCCCCTTTAAATTTTTTTATTGTGCTCAGGAGTGGCAGGGCCTCTTTAAATCCTAAGGCTCTCTGAGCCTGCTGTTACTCACGGTATCTCTACCCCCTCCTCCAACTCAGCCACCTGCTGAATGTTTATGAGGCCTTTACTTGGCCTTGCTTCCTTGGCCCCTCCCCATGGGCGTTGCTACACCCGCCTCTTTAAATAATTAATCTGGGTCCTTCTGACCCAAACCTACCCACGACGCTCATCCGCTCCTCCTCCTCTGCTATTGTGCACCTTTAAATAAATAAAAAAAACAGTCTTTGCTTTTCTTTGGGTGGACAACACAATGCAGGTGCTGCCGCCAACTCACCCCACCAGCAGGAGTAGTTCAAGGAGGCAAGCGGGAGGTGGGAGGCGCTCCGGCAGTGGGAGGGAATGCTGCAGGCGGCAGGAAGGACGTCTGGGGGGGCCTTGGGAAGGCAGACAAGGAAAGCGATGATGCGGCACTTGCAAGCCACTGACGAGGGACCGAAATTAAACTTCATAAACAATAATGGGGCAAAATAAATAAACGACTGGGCTCTTCAACCCAAAATGACCGAACTGGACATTCTCTTTCTTTGCAGTGCCCCGATGGCACCACTGACCGCACACACAACAGCTACAGGAGTCTTCAGGCAGGGAGGCAGAGCAGGCACACAGCTAAGTCCTTAGGGATGGCTTCAACAAACAGGTAACCCCTTCCTTGTCCCTCCGACTTATTGTGTCCTCTCTCTCCTCTACAGCTGCCCAGGATCAACTGCCCAAAAAACTGTTAAACTTCAAACTTGAACCCCCATGTTCTAGAATGGCTGGAGTGGAATGCTGTGCATGAGCAGCTCAGCACAGCATTCCATCCAGGCAATTGTCATGAGAGCTGCATGGAATCTATCTTTTACAGTGTTGCAAGTGCACAGGGAACTTTTCTTTATTAATTACAGTATTTTCCCACTATAGGGAGGGGAATTTACTTATGAGGGGCCCCTTTTTCCTATCTCCTGCAATCTATACCTGTAGCAGGCACACTGGGCACCTGTAAAACCCCTCATTCAGTTATTTGTTTTATGTTTCTGGGATGCCCCAACTTTGGGGCATTACAGATATCTTCAGGCCAGTGTTCTGTACTAAAAATTTTATATATTGAAAAGACAGTGTGGAGGAAGATACTTCAACAGGGTACTGAAGGTAAGAATGGGCATGGTAAACTTGTCCAAGAAGATTTGGAGAGATTTCCTGGAGCCAAGAGGCGCCCCCCCAACACAATGATCTACATAGCATTTGTACAGGTCGGGTACAGTTCCTGTGAAGGATAGAATTAATTACTTCTCAACCAAGCCAGCAAACATATTGGCAAGCTGGGACTAGTGGTGGGTGGCAAAGTCGGCAAAATTCGCTATGCAGAGATTTTCACCAGTTGCGCTCAATTCACGGAGCACAATTCGTGAAATTCGCCATTTTTCATAGTGTGGATCGAAGGTGAAAGTCTGGAACTTCACATGTGAAATTCCACACTTTTGCCCCACCCCACCAACCCCATAAAAATCCCTGGTGTCTAGTGGAACCCCTCACCCCATCGATCGCATGGCCAAAATTCCTTGTGTCTAGTGGACCCCCACCCTGCTGATTCCCCCACCCTGATACTAAAAACAATCAGTGCCTGTTGTTTCTAGTGGAGCCCCCATCCCAATGATCACTGGCTCTAATAATCCAAAAATACCTGGTGTCTTGTGGACAACCCCCACGCCATCACTTTTAGTTTTAAAAGGCATTAACCCCTGGTGTCTAGTGGAATTCCCCACCCCATTAGGTAATGCCCAACCCCAAGCCACCACATGCCCCCACCCGGCTCCCACCCTGTTCCTGACCCCAAGGGGCCACCAGCACAGCCCTCCACTCACCTCCACGGCCAGCAGCCCCACTGGCGATCGCTCTCATTCTCAATGAATGTGCGTGTTCTGTGCTTTCATGAGGGTGGGAGAATGGCATTCGGACCCAGTCCACAATGCTGTTCCTCCCTTCCAGCCCCCATAGAAGCACAGAGCAGCCCCATCCCTTCTGTACGGCCCTGAAATCCACTCCTACTACTAGGAGGAGGAGTTGACTGACTGAATGATTGAGCGGTGCTTGTAGAAGCACACACTCATTCATTCAGAATGAGAGCGCATGTTGGTGGGGCTGCCGTCAAGAGGTGAGTGGAGAGGCTGTCCCGTGGCCCCTTGGGGTCGGAGACGGGGGATTGGGACAGTGATGGCTTGGCATTGGGGGCACTACCTGACGGGTGGGGGGCCAAAAATACACTTGTATCAAATTACAGTGCCAGTACAGTCCATAAACTCCCAGTAGCAAAATCTTTGGAAATCATTTAATTTTATAGACGTTTCGAAAAGCACAAAGGTCTCTCCATAGCACTGTAAACTGAAAGCAGAATATACACAATATATTTAGCTTTACTGCATATAGTTGTTGCACAACTGTAAAAAGGAAACTAATCTATTAAGACGGATAGAACTCTGTCCAAAACTGGAAATTCTGTAGCTTAAAAAAATGTTCACAGAAACTTTTTCTTATGGTGTTTCCCCTTTTAGATCAACATTGTAGTTTCATGTTGTTATAGCTATTACTTCAACAGGAATTTTAAAATAAAATAAAAAAAGTTTCTGGTGTTATGATTGGGACGGGAATCGGCGGGTTGGGGGTCCACTTGACACCAGGGATTCTGGCCATGTGATTGGTGGGTTGGGGGAGTTCCACTACACACCAGGGATCTATACATATACACTATATATATAATTTATTTTAAACTGAGGGGACTGGTGATCGGTTGGTTGGGGGAGAGGGATGACCACTCAACACCAGGGATAGATCGGAGTGCTGTTGGGGGGATTCACAATTTCTGACCTCTACTTGCTTTGTTTTTTTTTTTTATAAACACTTTATCCTCCTTCTGCTCCCAATTGCCCCCTTCTGACCAACCCCCCAGCCTCATCACCCCAGTATCACCAAGACTTACCCCTGCCCGGTCACCGGGTGTGGAGCCTGCGGGAGGTCGGTCATCATCTTGCACCAGAGGTGTTTTTCCTCTTTCTTCCTTCCCTGTTTCTGGGGAGCACACACAGCACCCTCCCTATGTCTGGCCCCTCTAACCCGCACTACCCTCCGGCCTCCACCTGGGGGTAGTCATTCGGTGGGAGTGCCAGTCCTTCCTCCCCGGGAGAGGAGAGCAGTCCTCCGGACACTCGATCCTGTCCCTCCCATGCCGACCCCTGATGGCCCATGCTTGTTCCCGAACACAAGTTGCCAGTGTGGTGTCCAGCACCTCAGCACACTTAAAACCCCTCAAAGCAAGGCGAAGTCACAAATGGTGAATTCTGAGTAATTTTAGAAAATTATGTGAAGTGCTATGCGGGGTGAAATTGCTGACTTCATGGCAGTTTAGCCTGTGAATTAAAACTTTGCTGCATCTCTAGCTGGGACCCGTCCTGGTACGCATGGCAACTCCACTGATCTGCCGAAAAAAACTGTTATTGAAAGAAAAAGCATTAAGTTTAAGAACAAATTCAGCCTCAGCCAGTTGTGTTAATGTGTGTGTGGCTGGCTGCTGGACGGACTTCCTGCTTATACAAAAAATGTTGCAGAGGTTTCAGGCCATCATTGTGGGGGATCGCTGTTAAAAGAGATTTGATATCCATGATAAAGATGAGCTGATGGGAGCCAGGCAGTCTAAACCTGACAAATAACAGGAGAGCATGGTTAGTGTCTTTGATGTGGGAGGGCAGGGATTCAACCAGTGGTCTCCTGAGGCTGGCCAGAAATGCTGAGCTGTGCAGTGTGGGCCAGCAGCAGGCAGACACAATAGGGCATCCACGGTTACTTATTTTGTGGATTTTGGGAAGGAGATAGAACCTGGCTGCCTGTGTACGCATTTATTCTTGGCCTATGTTTATTCTAGTTTATTTCCTCCAAGTGGCTTGACTAAGTAAAATTAGAGAACACTGAAGAAATACACAACTTGGGTTATTTTTATTGGTGGTTAATTTGGCCACTGTTATTTAACAGCTAAAAGGAACTGTTTTTTTTTTTTCTTGGTTAAGTAATATTAGCCACTCAAAAGGCAGAAACTAGTTTGAAAGGTTTGTAATATACTTTTGATAGTAGACTGTAAATTGGTGTTTGGCTAGAGGAACAAGTAAATCTAACAAAATAGTCAGCCCCTACCTTTCAGAGTTAATTCCCCAAGACGACTGCCTTTTTATCGCTGAGTCGTGCAGTAAAATTAAATTTATTTCATATTCTCATTAGGCACGTTTGCCTCAATTATTTTCTGCACTGTTTCAGCTGTGACATATATCAGTGTCAGGAGGAAGGTGCAGCACAGCAAACCCAACTGATGTGGAGCGGCCTGTCGGGTTTTTCCGTTGCTGTGAATGTGACTTTGGAAAGGAGTTGACAGGCGTGAAGTGCAGCATCGCATCCGCATGGCTCTGGTGCAGTAGGTTCACATGTTTCCATTGCAGGGAGCTGCTGCATCACGTTAAACAAAGACGTTGAGGATTTAAAATTCCTTGTGTTGATGAAAGAAAAAAATGTGTCCAGCAGGGAGCGAAACCCAGGTCCCCAAGTGCATGCATTATTTCATTGTGTATGTTTTTTTTGTAACTATTCCTGCCACTTTCAAAAGGACACCCACCAAAATGAGTTGTCTCATCTCGGTGGGCATAGCCTGCATAAAATCTATTTTATAAATTTTAAAAAAATTTAATCTAGGTCCCCACAATTCCATGCATGTGCTCTTAAAATGGCCTACACGCCAGCTGACAAGACTTTCTAAGCTTAGAAAAAATGTCTGGCAAGGGGGAGATACATGCAAACCATAGGAAGTTGGACTGATCCTGGGCCAGGCTCAGCTTTAGTAACCTGGCCTCTACACCTTAGTGAATGTCTGATTCAGAACAGAGTTCTCATTCCCTGGAGAAACCCTAGGTGCTCTATTTCCCACAGACCGACATTTTCTGCAAAGAAACATACTGACAGCCTCTTTTACAACCCTCTAGAGAAACTAGCTGTTATGAACTGTTTCACATGTCATAAAGCTTAGCTAGCAGAAATTACTGCTGTCTCAAGCTTCCTGAAACCTAGATTGGCAGATTACGTATACATAAAAACAAGTTAAAACATGCACGTGACAGAAGGCTGTATTTACATACATTATTATTTCACCCTGCGTCTATGACAGCTGAGTAGACAGAACACATTTGTGTAGTAAATGTTTGTTCTATACTGATTGCTGCTCAGATTGCTTAAGGTGTTGGAGATGATGATAGTACTCAGTGAATAGAATATAATCAGTTGTACATTTTCTGCTACTTTGAGAGTTTTTATAAAATTGGTAAGTAATAAACACTAAATTCATTGGTCAAAAGCTGTCACATGACTGTGCATAGATAGACCTCGATGCACAGTCATCCTGGTACTTACCACAGATTATTATGCCCCTCTGGCAGTCATTATTTCTGACTCCCTAACCTTCCAGTCCCAACAGACATCTAATTACCACAGACTTGATCAGTAAAGTGTCTCCCCCAAAACACACACATAGACCCACAGACACCTTGTTGACAATAAATTGTTTTCTTTCCTTTGATTTTGGTTGTGTGCCACAATAGCAGCCCCAGTAGTTCCCTCTCTCGTACTTGCGCTTCTCCTACCAGACAACACCGACTGCAGCTTTACTTGCTACATCAGTGCAGTGGCAGACCGATGATTGCAGCATGGCTTGCTGCACGTTTGCCTTGAGCTGGAGGTGTCTCCTGGTAGATCTCATTCTCCCTCTCACCAGGTAATAGTGAGAAACCAGCAATCACAGCTGAGCATGGCTTACTACCACTTGTTCCTGCAGGTAATGTCTCTCAAACAGCTGATCCTCCAACCCGATGATCACTGAAAATGGGGAAGGGGAATGAGCATTCACATCCATTGCTGTCTGCCTCTCTTTACAAATAAAAATTGTCTGTTACCGTGGCCTAATTAGGCCAACCTAGAAAAGGCAAAGCAGAAATTACCATTAAGATCCAGCAGGCGGAAGGACTATTTCAGCAAACATTTGTATTTCTTGATAGCTAAACCTCTTTATTTTAAACATGTTTTAAAAAATATTTTATAAGTGCAACAGCACACTTTATGGTGTACACTGAGTTAATGAAGCACTTCCTGGGTGGCACCCAGGGCATGTGTCGATTTAGCTTGATGCACACCCTGTCATGTTTTATTGCTTACGCATTTGTCATGTGCTGAATTTATAACTTGGTACGGAAGGGGTTGCCCATACCATGCCATGCTGTTTTACAGTCCTTTATACTTTCTTGAAAGTGTAACCCCTACATGGCGCTATCCCAGGGGCTACTACCCCTGCCTGATTTGCCACTAACAGGTTGAGGGGCCTGGATCCAATGGCGGGTGCCTCCACCCAGAGGTCAGGGTTTGCAATAGTTAAACTAACTTGGTCACAGCCCTCTGGGACACTGCAACCCCCCTTTCTTCCCACTAGTGGCCCACACAATATATCAGAATTACCTTCACAGTATACACTTACCCCAGGTCTGGTTCCGCACTGGGACCTCCTGTGAAATGAGATACAGTGCAACAATCACAGTACAGTACTTTAACATAGACAAATACCTCAGGCAGTATAACTTTGCTGAAACAAGCAGCTCTGATTTATTTAGGGGATATAACAAGGACAGGGGAAATCAGGTTAATTAGCTTATCACTCTAATAATCTACCTATGGCTCTGTGCAAGGCCTATCCCTATCAGTTACTGTCCCTAGGTACCCAAGCCCTAGTGGCTAGTCCAAACCGTGGCAGCTGGTAGGGCCCTTTCACACAGAGAAAAGGAGAATTAAACAGTCAGCAGTACAGTAATTCCATTTGGATTTAATGTGGCAATTCAACAGGGAGCGACTCTGAATTAGTACTCACGACCTCCAAATAAGATAGGGTCCTTCAATGTCAGCAGGGCTCACTTGAGGTACACAAACCTCTTCACACATCCATATAAAAGAAAGCACTATACCAGGCAGGCTGCATCTGTATCCCGATCGCAATTACTGCACAATACCCGGAGAACACACAGCAGATTCAGTTCCTGACAGACGGTGCAATTTTGCAATTCATCCAGTCTTCTACAGGGTGAGCCTGGTTTCTACTCTTCAGAGATCCTTTGATTCTTTTCACAGGACGGATTCAGTCCTAACAAGCTGTTACACAAGCTGCAGACCGGAACTCTGGGTCTTACACACGCTTTTTAACTAAAACTGCACACTGAAAAGCACAGGGCTCCTTCCTTCTTCACTGCCAAAGCTCAACTGAACTCCAACCGACAAAACCGGCACTTCCTTTGAGTTCCTCCCAGTTCTTGACTGGATTGGCTGTCACTCACAATAGACTGCTGCTGTTGGTCCAAAAAGGCACTGAAGTCTAAACTACATCTCCCAGAGTCACTGCCCATACAATCCTCTTGTGGCTGGCTCAGATTATGAGTCCAAGTTCTGATTCGCCCAAGGCACCATTTTAGAGCTAGCTTACCCCACACTGATTGGTCCAGTTCAGCAGTTCAAAACTAGAATGGGAACTAGCAGACACAGTTCTGACTGCAAAGAAAGCAGGTTAGACAAACTGTAATTTCATTATTACTCTAAATAATTTCTGGCAAACAGTTACATCTTTCAGATAGGTTCCCTTTGCACTCCTAGTGACTGCAAAATGAAGTGAATTGCAGCAGCTTGAGTGGTACTCAATCAAAGAAACACACAGTCCCCCATACAAACTAATTATGTCTGCAAGCAGACAGCTCTTAAAGAGACAGTACCAGAGGTTCTAAAAACACTCACTGATAAATGGCTTAAATGCCAAACACCATTCAGGCTTGGAGCATTCAAGCAAGCTCCTGGAAGTCTTTTGGGAACCCCCATTTGCAGGGGGGTTACAAAAGGATGAAATACCTGTCTTGATTCTTGCTCTCTTCTATGCTGAAGAAAATGCTAAACTCTGTTTTGGGCCAACTTTTGATCTTGCTGAAACCTTGTGAGCCTGCCCCACTCCAAGATTTGCAGATTGCTTATCGTGGTGCTTTGTGCTGGGCTTAAGGCTTTAGTGTATGCTGCGGAGTGGGAGAGAACTAAGCAAAATAAACAAATTAAAACACGTGAAAAATTGGCATCTTGAACTGAGACGGCCATAATTGAAGGCAAAAAGGAATAAACTTGTTTAAAAACTGGACTGTGTTAACAAGTAAATAAAAACCCTAGTCTGTTAAATTGGAAGGGTGCTGGATCTGCAGTAGTGTCTTTATACTTTAGTACACCAATATAGCAATCCTACTACACAGTCAGAGGACTTAGGGGCTTGCAGTGCACTGATTATGCCAGATATGTGAGAGATCTGGCACTGTCACCCTGGGATTTTATTGCTGCTGGCTTTCTGAGCTGGAAGAGGCATGTTGGGGATGGCAGCCAAAAGCCACCCATGAGGAACGCTGTGAAACAGTTGGCATTTCAACATGACTTGGTTAGTGTAGATGCTTTAGATTTGGTCGCTGTCCTGCAGCAGCTGAGTGGGCCTTTTGTTTCAGGCAAACAAGGGAAGGCTGGCAAGGAAACTTTTTTTCTGCTACAGCTGAGCTACAGTAATAACTACTATAGGTGGTGGTAGTATTAAGATTGTGTTAGATTTTAATTACTTATAGTTGCCCCTGGGTCAGTGCACCCAGTGTAAACTGTTCTTCATGACAGTAACTTTTAGTTAAGCTTTAAATGCAGTTTGGGTAAAATAAAGAGCACTATGACGACAAGGGTCCTTTTTTTTCATATACTGATGCTACCGACCCCATTGCAGCCCACCTCTGCTTAGTCTCCTTCCAGCCCCATCATGTCTTCTCTGTTAGTTACCTGCCTTCTGGAGGGTCATAGACCATGTTTCTCTCAGTTGGAAGACCACAGCAACATAGGTTCATCGGGTGTGGAAAAGCAGCAGACCAGCGGGTTGCAGGGCTCAAGTGTGACAGCTTCATGTTACAGACACCAGGGATTTTCTTTCTTTTTTTTATTTTTTTTATTTAAAGTTTATTATAATTTTCCATGTGTAACTTACCGGTTACATGACAGTGCAAAGACATTTCTGTCTAACAACAATTCACAGTCTGTATAAAAATTACCTAAAGTTTGACCTGAGAAATCCATATACTGGATGTATCAGTGTGCCGTTTGGTACAGTGCAGGCACCCTCCTGATATAATAATGCTGTCAGTGTATGTCCTCCACACTAAGGAAAAATAGCATCAGACAACAGGGAGTTTCCAGAGTTTCTCCCATCCCTCACACCCGGGGACTCTTAATGTATACACTCACACATGCATAGCATGCCAACACACCAGTTAATCAGCGTCCTCTCTCCCAACCAGTGGCTCCAGCTGCCCAGCAATCGGTGGTCACCCAGGGGGCAATATTGCAACGTAGACCACAGCTCTCCCTCCTGGGGGAGAGGAAGAAGAGGAGGAGAGCTCCCTTTTGGATTTTCAGTATACTGCCCAACAGCCAATTCCCCCGGTCTGTTCCTGAACCGAAGTCCCTGGCAGCACAGTCAGCAGTCCTGCCACTGCAGCAGCGGCGGGCTAGTGACAACACGGACCTTTCATTTGTAACTTTTCATATGCGATGGGGGTGGATGTACAGTCAACACTCCGTTCAGAGGCCACTGATTCTCTTTGAGTAATTTGTGCCAGTTTTGATAGATGTATGTGGGGGGGGGCTAGTAAGAGAAATGTATTTATTTCCTGTGACTTGTGAGGCCTTTGGACTGAGCACACTGGTTAAGCCATTTTAAGAGAAATATTTTGTGAACTATGCAAGCTGGAATTTGCAAGCATGTATTTAGACACTAAGACTTGAAGGTTAGAGGACACCTCATTCCCACTCAGTCCCACGGATCCTTTATTGCTATTATAAAACACATTCTGACTAATCACTGAACTACGCCATTCATGTGCTGTAATACAGTACACAGTGAACAGATATATTTGTTTTAAGGATACAGTTTCTGACCCACTGCTTGCCTTTCCCTTGTGATAGATATCGGCTCTCAAAATCCTCATTGCCATGGGATTCATTTGGATGGAGATATTTAAGAAGGAGTCAACACTAAATTGTTCATAAAACAAAATTAAGATGTAAAACTGGTATCTGTTTACTTTTCCTCTACTCATTAGCATAACTAAATTGAGGAAAAGGAAGGCACTGGAAAGTGCAGTAATCCTGACGTCTGGTATGATATTGTGTACCCTTAATTGTGGAGGCATTTCTAGCATTACAGATGAGTACCGAGCAACAGGAACAGGTTGCAGTTTTCAGCTATTTAATGGGAAGATTTATGGAGGTTTTCTACGCCGCGGCATCAGATTGTGACATTTTGTGAGTGCTAAAGGCACAATCTTTATTATGCTCCTCCAGTGTTCACTGTGATTGTCCCGCAATGTAATGCAAGGTCTATTAAACTGCAGCATTTGCTGGAGGAGTCGGGGAGCTTTGGGAGACTGCCCAAATGCTAACAAGACTGGCTACACAATTTTATTAACAAGAATAGTATTCATCTGCAGTGCTTCTTGTTGGCTGATGTTTGAGAGCTTTGCCATTCTTTTGGTTAACAATAGCAGTTCTCAAACAGCTTAACGTTACGCTTTTAGAGCTTTAATGATGAGTTTACATCTGCTATTCCCTGGGATACTCATAAAAATGAGATGCCACATTTCAGTGAGCAAAATTAAATGGAAACAAGTAAGCAAGCAAAAAGCCACAACAGGGTGTGCATTAAAGGATTTTAATGCATGCCGCAGGGGAGTAAGGCTCGAGGCTACCAAAGTAGCTTATTGCACTTGCTTTTACAGTTATGTATTATATGTAAAACGAAACATTTAAAAAATGTTTACATAAATTGCTTGTGTGAATACATTTTAAATGGCAAAATAGTATACATGAATCACTCCCTAATTTTGTAGGCAGTGAAACTTTTTGCCTTGGTAACAAGATCCGGCACCTGACTGTGTATCTCTAGCTTTTCAGTTCACTGTCAGGTGATGTCTCTGAGCCAGTGATGTTTTCGGATTTTTTCTTGCCATCTTGTTCCCTTCTCCCTGTCAATATTTGTATGACTCAGCTAGCAGCCCTTTCACCTCTTGGCTACAGGGCTGCAAATTTCAAATCCCATACCTTGGACCTGGGCTCATTCTAAAGGGGCACTGCAGTCCCAAACTGTGGGAAGTTGCACAACTGGAAGTGTCATCTGTTGGAGGAACCATTGAGCCAAAGTTCCTCCTGCCCTTCTTTGATGCTAGTCCGAGTGGAAGCTAGAGATCCGTCTGTGCTACAGTTTCAGTACAGCAGGTTATATAATCAGTTGTCTATGGGTGTTTGTGAATGTTGTCCATGCTTAATAGCTGCTGTCATGTTTGTACGCATACTGCACAGTCACTGCACTATGGTATGTAAAGTGCTTTGGAATATAGGATATATGAAATCTGTTCTGCTCTTCTTCTTCTTTTCTATATGTGTTTCTCCTCCTTGGCAGGTATGGGCGACTGTTTTAGCCCCATGAACCGCAGCCATCCCAAATCTCCTCTGGTATCCAGAACCATTATACCCTGTGGATTTCCCCCTGTAGCTGGGCCAGGAAGGGAGGGCCATCCTCCCCTACCGGGAACACAAATCCAGGCTGTCCTGGACCCAGAGAGATTGGGCGGACCACGGCATGATGGGCAGGGCTTCATGTAGCCTATCCTCTATTGTTCCTTGTTACTTTATTTATTTATTTATTTTATTTAGCTTTTGTTGACCGGGTAAGTGCACTAGACAAATCCTGCCTATTTTCAGGCACGACCCGGGGGAGGGGGATACAGATGAATGCCAACTGACTTTGAAACCAGATTAAGCTGTTGGTGGTATTTATAGTGAATGAGGGAAATTTGGCCAGGACACCGGGGAAATTCCCTTACTCTTTTTGATAAGTGCCATGGGATCTTTAATATCCACCTGAACTACTACCAATCCAGGCACATGGGACCTCGGTTTAACGTTCTCATCCGAAAGACGGCACCTCAGAAGTGCAGCACCCCTCTCATGCTGCACTACAGTGTCAGTACTGGGATATTAACCCAAATGCCAGATGTGGGAACTGAACCCACAGCCCTCTGATCTCCCGGCCTCAGAGGCGAGTGTGCTACCTACTGAGCCACTGACACTTACTGTTTCCCCTATGCAGCACAGACATGTAATGAGCATGCTGTACGCACTCTGCCTTGGCAGAAATGCTCCCATGGTGCTCTGAATGTGGGGCCACCTGTCTCTGTAACTCGCACGCACTACCACCTGGATTCCTCCAGGTGGCAGTCAAGCGGCAAGTCCTGGAATCCCCCTTCTCTGAGGGAAGCGAGCAGTCCTGCGGACGCTCAGTTGCCCCTCTCCCAAGTGAACTGCATTCGTTCCCGAATCTGGGTTGCTGGCAGTGAAAGAGGTAAGGTGCCCACGGCACCTCAGACCTCTTCATCACTGGGCCAGCATATTCAAATCTATTCTATTCTGTTCTGACTTTTCAGAGGCATTAAAAGTGCAGACATTACAGTATTACTTAAAGAGCAGGTGTTCACTTCTAGTAAATGGACAATTGACTGTTTTATTTGTTATATTTTGATGTGTGTTAGTAATTATTTTCCACTTTTATAGTAAAATATTTTAGTGCAGTGAAATAAGTGGGTTTTCACCTTTGCTTTTCACACAGCTAGTAAAAAATGAATTCAGTAAAATTCTAGTATTATGTCAGAAACTGATAGCTACTTAGGAGCCCAATGTATTTCAATGAAAAACTAAATATATTTTTCTGTCTTTCTCAAAAGATATAGATACTACTTTCAACAACAAACTATATGTTTGCACTGTTGTGGTCCATCTGTATGATTTTACAATCTTTTAAAACAATATAGAGGATAATGTATGGCCCACGATCTATAGCAAGCCTGTGTAGCCATCAAGAAGCTGGCACAGTGATTGTTTAAGCCTCAGAAGCACAACTACAGAGGTTTTGGTTGCCATGCCAACCTCAAGATGGTTACACTTGCTTGGCATAGATCGTGGACCATACGTTGTCTTTTATAGTGTATGGTCCATGATAAAAAAAGGAGAACTTAGTCGGCATTCACTTTGGTACAGAGCTGGTCTCTTTCAGGGTCGTTCTTCACCACCGAGGCCATTTTGGAACGAATGGGGATTGTGGAACACCCATGTGTGAACACACTCCAGTCTGCAAAATGCACACATGCGTATACATTCCACGTTGTGCTACTGCAGCACAAGAAGCCTATTCTACGGATGGATTTCCATCCCTAACAACATTCCCCCATACACTGTAATCAGCTTCTCTTTTCTTCTTTCCAAGTAAGATCTGGAGAAAATGTCACCTGCTAAATTATAACAGAAAATCATAGGTTATCAAATATCACATGTTTCAATTAAATATGTAATATTTTGGTGGTAGAAAATGTTTTCTCTCTAAAATTCTGAAAACAGGTTTGTAGTTTCCCAATGAAATAGACTGCCAGCCTTGCTGGTAAGATATTCTTGACATCATAATACACACATTCCATTGGATTATTTTTTCACTAGTAGTTGACAAAATACAAATAAAATGATGAAAATGTAATTACAGAAAAAATTAAAAGCCAACAAAATGATTAGAGACATTTAAAAGCCCCAAACCTTCATTCTTTGATATGCACCCTTACGAAGCACTTGCTCTTTAATAAAAAAAATCTTAGCTGATTTGGTAGCTGTAATATAATAATTAGACCAAAATGTCACTATAACTTGAGCATTTGAACTACCATAATCTGTTTTCTGCTTAGCATGACTGTGTTACAAGCATTTTCATTGACCTTTTCTTAGCTAGACTTCTTACATTTTATGGCCACATAACGTATAATTTATCGTACTACATTTAAAGGTGGTGAAGTAGATAATGTTCTGTTAAATGTAAAAGGACACTAGGGTGACATTAAAGCTTAGCTTTAATTAGCTGAAGCTACAGAAAACCCACCTACCTCTGGGTGCTAATGAAGATTGGCTTTGGATGAAGTGAGTCAACTTTGGCCATGCATGACTGTCATTGGAAATACATCATGACTCCTGGGTTAACCACCAACCACAAGCTATTAGAACAGCAGGAACCTAGCACACTTCCTTTACTAATACAATGACTCCATACCTAAAAGGTGTTGGCATTCATACTATGTGCTAATGTTAGACCATACATTAAAAACATAAAATGAGGCAATTTCACAGTCAAAACAGGGGGACACTCTTTGATTCCAGTACACCATTTAAAGCAGCAGTATGTGTTAGTCACTCTGTATTTTTTCAGAAATATTATTTTCCTGTCAAAAACAGTAATATACCAATTTTTATTTTTGTTTTATTCTTGGATTAAGATACAGGAATTCAGAGATTTTCAAAGTTCCTGCTCCCATGCTGTGCCCACCATGAAAATATGAAATATCTTAATACAGTGCTGTGCTGTTTACCATCATAAACCAGTGGTAACACCATCCTAATATATCCAAGGTATAAATGTAGCATGTACATTCGATAGGTAACCTCAACAGACGAGAGCTGCAAAAATTGCCTGTTTCTGCCATATTTAACAGGGGTCACACTTAATTTTTTTTTTGTTTTTTTTGCACTGATCCAGACAGGAAAGTGGTACCAATTTGGTAACTGCATCAGACTTCCCCCACCCGGCACACACACATATTGTTAATTTACAATGATCCCAAATGGAGATCATTGAGAGGGTGGAACGATTCCCTGTCTCGTCCCTTGCAATTACTCTGCTTTGTAGTGGCACCTGTCTCTCTCTCCCCATCCTCTTAGTTTATCCCTAGTGTCCAGTAGCAGCCCCTCCTCCTCTCCCCATAAGCCCTCCCCGGGTGTCCAGTGGCAGTCCCTCCCTTTCTCTGTCTTGTTAGGTTCTTCCTGGTGTCCAGTGGCACCCTCTCCTCTCTTCATCTCCAAACACTCTGAGTTGTCCTATGGCATCCCTGAAAACTGGAGCACCCCAACCCCATGACACTGCTCCCTAATGGTGACTGGCATAAACCCACTGTTCACCTTCTCAGCCAGTCATCGTCTAAGTCACACAACTGCAATGCAGAAAAGAAACCAACAGTAGTTAATACCCTTCCCCCACCAATCTCAACCCCACCACCCTCCCCACCCAATATCCCCTTAGTCAACAACTCACCCACAGTGTGACAAGTGCCAGTGTAAAAAAGTTCTGAAACAGCATGCCACTGATCCTGTCTTAACAGTCTCACTGCTGGGCCTGAATGCCGGCAGTCTCTCCCAATTGTGCTTTACGACATGACATGAGGGAGAGATTGTCAACATTCAGATCTGGCTGTGACGCTGTTAAGATGGGATCAGATGTATACTTAAGAAGTTATGGGTGAGTTCTTTTTTAAGTAAGGGGACATGAGTTGTGAAGGTGGTGGGCCTCAGATGGGTGGGTGGAATGTTTTTTTTTTTTTTTTACACTAGCCCGAATGGGAAAGTCGGGGGGGTGGGGGGTAGACTCACACTGGCCCCAAGCAGTTTGCAGTATGCCCAGGGTGAGTAAATTAATACAAAAATTGACCCCTGCTTTAATGACGTACATCATTATGTATGCTGCTGTCAAGTCTATTTTAATATTGTCTTAATTATTTATTGTTTTATCATGCAATGTACAGGCGCCTTGGTTTTGGAAAGGTGCCTTTTACAAATAAAGATCGATTTGATTTGATTTGATTTGATTATTTACAAAATTAGCTATAATCAAGCAATCTTTATTTTACTGGCGAAACATTGAGAGGCAGTCTCATTTACAAGATGGACCTGGTCGGTTCACATAGGTCAACAGTAAAATATTTATTTATGTCTTTGGTGACCGGGTAGGTGCACTGATCCAGAGAACTGTTTTCAGACATCACCCGGGCCACTATAGTGACAGAGAAACAGCACGTGTACAAATAGTTAATATGATAGGTAGTACACCAACGCACACCTCGGTGGTGGCGGAAAACACATGTATGCAGGGTTAGGACAGTGTAAACAAGTGATGAGCATACAATATGATAGTTTATACAGATTACACATATGAACAGTCTATAAGATGCAATGGTACCAGTAACTTACAGTATGTGCAGCTATACAGGTACACACATAATATATGTATCTAAAGTACAGGGGCTCCTGCAAAAGTAGTAGCTAACAAACCGTAGTGACAACAGACAGTATGACACCACGACACCTGCAGGGAGACAGTTGTAGAAAAAAGGGGGGGTCAGGTTTGGTCAAAAGGGGATGGGGAAGGGAGGACAGGAAGGATGATGCATGAGTGCGGTTTCAGGTAGATCAATGCGTTTATTGCACAAAAGAGATTTGGGGGGCCTTGTTGTGGTGTCAAAAAAGGAGAGGGGGCGGGGGTAAGGGGAGTCTTTGGGCTGATAGGGAAAGAGGAAATGATGAGGAGGAAAGTGCCATAAGATAGTAATGGCAATAGCTGGAGGTAGCTTTTAATGTCCTTGCAAGGAGCAGGGACTGGTTGCAGCCATGAGGAGCCAGTCCTTTAGGTTTTGTTTAAAAGCATGGTGAGTGGCAGATGAGCGAATGGGCAGTGGGAGCTTGTTCCACAGGGAGGGGGCAACAATCGAGAAAGCTTGAGTTCCCATGGTAATGGAGATGTGGGGTACTTAGAGTGTGGGGATAGATGAATAGGGGGACAGGTGCTGGTTGCGGAGAGAGCTGTCCACCAGATAGCCTATGGCATAGTCAAATTGGCCCTGTAAGGGGAGTCATCCTAGGGTCTGGTAGAGGGAGCAGTGATGGGAGCGGTAAGGAGCAAGGAGGACAAAATGACATATGGAATTGTAGGTTGTGTTTAGCTGAGAGAGCAGGGTAGAGGACAGGTTTGAGTAGACTGGGGAGCAGTAGTCGAGGAGGGGCAGAAGGTTTCCATGAGCAATGGCAAGTCGTGCATCCACAGTGAGGTAGCGTATATGTCGATAGGCCACGCCTAACTTTTGGTGGATCCTTTGTGTGATTAGGTTAACATGCTTAGAGAAGGAGAGTGAGGGGTCAAGAGTGACACCTAAGTATTTAAAGGAGGTGACATTTTCAAATGGAGGACCGTCTGGGGTGAGCACTTGGAGGAAGGATTTGGTTTTGGCAGTCTTGGTGAGGAAGGGTTTAGATCCGAAAATCATAGACTTTGGCTTCTTTTGGTTTATTAGTAGTTTGTTGGAGAGGAATCAGTTGTAGGTGGAGCAGTAATTGCATGTGAGGGCAGAGGAGATAGTCAGCTGATTTGTCACTGTGATATATGACTAGATCATCAGCATAGAGAAGAGCGTTGCAACTAAGGCTGTCCTTGGGGAGCGAGTTTATAAACATGGAGAAGAGCAGGGGACCAAGTATGGAGTCCTGGGGGACCCCAGTGGTAACAGGGAGGGGGGCAGAGGATGCTTTCCCGATGATGACCAACTGAGTTCTGTTAGGTAGCTGCAGAACCACGCAGTAAGTCCTTGGGAGCAGCCAAATCATAGAAGGGTTGAGCAGAGGAGGTGGTGGTTGACCAAGTCTAAAGCTTTTCACAGATCAACAAAAACTGCACCCATGGGTTTGCCCTGGTCCATGTTCCTCAGAACATGGTTTGTGAAGATGTCTAGAGCAGATGAGGTGCAATGTTGCTTGCGGAAGCCATGTTGGAGGAGGCAAAGGAGGTTGTGTTTTTCCAGATGTTCCGATAGCTGAGCATGCACAGTTGTTTCAAGTAGCTTGCTCAGATGGGGGAGGAGGGAGATGGGCCTGTAGTTATCGGGAGAGAGTGAGTCACCAGCTTTAAAGACAGGTACTACGTTGGCGTGCTTCCATGAATCTGGTACTGAAGCTGTGGTGAGGGCAAGATTGAACATGTATGTAAGGGGTTTAATGATCACAGGCAAGACGAGTCTCACAAAAGCAGAATGTGGCCCACCACTGTCGGGACTTCCTTTCACTCATAGAGATTTTAGCAAATAACAGATGATACAATAATTTTAAAGAGCATCATAAAAGAATGGCAAGGGAGAAGGTTCCATATAAGGATATGAAAGAACAATACATGAAGCTCTCAACAAACATAATATTCACAATATATACATATATATATATATATATATATATATAGATATATATACACACACACACACAGGTACAGTGGTGAGTGGCTAATAGCTAGGTACTATAGTTAGCTAGAAGAGTTCAGCTGGAGGAAGGGAAGAGGTCAAGGATGCAAAACAGTAGGACAACAGGCTATCATGGGAAGCATTTACAAGACTTGTTGAAGGTACATGTGACTAGAGTTTTAAAGGTGGCCAATTTTACAGGGATCTCTATCTTTAAGGTTTTTTGGAGGTTCTTTCACAGAACAGGAAGGACATAGCTTATAGAAGCCCTACCAAAGCGCGTTCTGACTCTAGGGATGACAAAGGAGATGTAGGAGAGACTCCTGAGTGGTAGCTACCTACAGCACAAGCAGACAGACAATCCAAAATGTACTGGGGCAGCTTGTTGATTATTACTCAGTAAATCCAGGTGGCAGCGTTGTTTTGACTGAGTCTGAGTGATAACCAACCTAGTTTAGAGTACAGTGAACAGTACAGTGATGAGTGGAGTAAGGGGCTCCAGTGATAAATCGTAATGCTCGGTGGTAAAGCATGTCGAGCTTAGATAAAGCAGTAGTGGAACCTTGGCCATAAAGGAAGTCAGCGCAGTCTAGTAGAGGAAGGAATGTGGACTGAAGCAATCTAGTTTTGGCTTCTTGAGTAACTAAATGCTTGATGCGGAAAAACAGACCAAGCCTTCATTTTAATTTTTTTGCTAACTTGTCAGTATTGTCAAGGAAGGACAATTTATGGTCAACCCAGAACCCCAGATATTTGAATCTGGCCACACAAACTCCAGAGACTTCCCCAAAAGGATGGTGATTTGAGGTACTGGGCAGTGATTGGAGGCTTGGACTAAAGGTGAGAAAAGCATGGCCTTGGTTTTTTTTGGTGTTTAACAAGAGCTTCAGATGCAGGAGGTTTTGCTGCAGAAGGTCAGACTCCAGTTGCAAGCCTTGCATGCCAGTTCCGGGGTGGGCCTATCTATATAAAGGACAGTGTCATCAGCAAAAAAGTGAATGGTTGCTGATTTAATGCCGTAACTTATGTTGTTGATGTATAATGCAAATAATAGTGACCCTAAAATATAGACCCCTGAGGCACACCTCTCAGGAGAGGTTTCAGAGGGGAGAGTTCCCCGTCTACTTTGATCTACTGATGGCAGCCCGTTAGATGACTGGTGAACCAATTCAACACAGGGGAATCAAGGCCAGTGTTTGGAAGATAAAGCAGTAACAAGTCATGATCCACCGTATCAAAGGCCTTGCTGAGGTCAAGGAATAAGGCACACACATAGTGTTTAGCATCCAAGGCCTTTAACCAATCATTAGATACCTTAGCAAGTGCAGATGCTGTAACTGACATGGTCTGAACCCTGATTATACAGGATTAAGCAGATTACAAGTCTCCAGATGCTTTCTAAATTGGAAAGTGACTAGTTTATCGAGCATTTTGGATAGAATGGGAAGAAGAGATATGGGCCTATAGTTGTTTAGATCACTCGGATCATCGGATTTGAATAGCAGAATGACGTGCGGTTTTCCAAACATACAGGAGAACACCCTGAATAAGAGATTGAAAAGGTGCGTGATAGGGGTGAAGAAGACATGATACCCTATTTTTCAGAAGTAAGGGTCAATGTGGTCAGCACCCATGCCTTTCTTGGTGTCTAGATCTTGGAGAAGATCTTCCACTTCCTTTGTGGAGACAGGATGGAAGGAAAAGAGGGCATCATAAGCTGGGGAGGCTGGGGCAATTCAAGAAGTGTCCTGAGCACAGAGTTGTGCTCGAAGGTTATAGGCAGGGGAGGAATCAAATGCTAGACCAGCAGTGGCAAAGTGGTTAAGAAGCTCTAAGATAGTATGCTTATTAGTGGTGTAGGAGCCACCCGTGAAAACTTTTGCAAGAAGGGAGCTAGCCAGGTTATGCCCTTCAATGTCCTTTAAGGTCTTCCAATATTTGGCAGGACAGTTGGAGGCAGAGGCCAGTTCAGTTCAACAGTACCTAGCTTTTTCTGCCCTAATTAGCCTTGTGCATTGATTCCTTACTACTCTAAGGCTGCCCAGTCAGATGGAGTTTGTTTTCTGCGCTTTTTTCCAGAGGGCATCCCTATGGAGCAGTGCAGCTTTCAGGCTGGCCATAAACCATGGGCACGATTTTTTCCTAGTACAGATTTTGGCTATGGGTGCATGTCGATTTTTGGATCCAAGGATGATATATCCTGACACCACTAATGAGCCTCACTTACAGTGGAAGCCAGGTAAAAGTCTTGCCAACAGGAGTACTGAAGAGCCTCGAGAAAGGCACGTTGGTCGGTTGTTTCAAAAATATTTGAGGCAATTAAAAATACTGAGGATGACTGTAAAGGTGTCAGAAATGTATTTTTGCTAAAAAAAAAAAATCTGTGTGGTGAATTTTTTGCCAACTAAATACTGCTGCTTTAAACTAGAATGGACTAGAACTGGGATTTATACGGTGCCTCTCCACAAAATACCTCAAAAAAAGGATTTTACTTGTGAGTTTGCCATTTTTGAGAAAACCTTGGAAAACAAAACATTTAGACACAATTAAGCTAATATTTTATATACTGTCCGCATTTCTCTTCCCTTTGAACTGCACAACTAGGTTATTTGCATGAAAACATCCTTGTCCTCTGGAGTTCATCTGCTTTTGCTGTTTAATCCTTTTGCTGAAATCATAATCCTTGGTTTGTGACATTGCAGTTTGTTGCTGCAAAATTGATAATAATGTCATAAACATAGGATTGTGTCTTTAGCATAGGATTCAACAACAGGAGGAGATCAAGTGTAGGGGGCAGGCAGGATTAGAAATCATTTTTTGGGAGTGGCTGGTCTAAGGGATAGGTTGACTGCAAATTTTACCTGCCCCACAGAATATATACATGTCCAGTACATTTTTAAATAATTTTAAAAATCTGTTTCTTAATATAATTTGGCTTAGAAACTGGTGCCCCTGGAATGGCCGACTTGTGCCCTTAATAGGGCGACGTGACTGCTGCCTGTTGACAGGACAGATGTAAACTCTACGTAGTGCTACTGTAGCTGGTAACTCTGACAAGACAGACTAGTGCCATTACAGTTTTAAACTGACCCCCCCCCTCCCTCGGCTCTGCTGGCTTAATATTTGTTGATTATATTGGGGGATAATGAGACCCCCACACACACACACACTTGTTTGCTTGACTAGCCCTGAAATGGTCTTTTATTGTTTCCCCTCCTCCTTGTCAGCCTGCCCTTTCTGCTTAGCCCCTACAAGGCTTTTACATTTACTCTTTTTTTCTGAACTGAATTAGATCTTGTATGCTGTCAACTACTGTTCAGGCAGCCTGTAAAAGTTTTTTCTTAAATTCCTCCCACCCCCATGAATATTAACGCATTTGGTCCGGGTGGCCATTTTCAGCCAGGTTCTGCAGTGGATGGTTCCAATGCCATATTGCATCTACTGGCCCCAATGAGTTTTTAAAATGCTATGAATTCAGCCCCTGCCTGTGTTACACACTCTTCCTTAGTCCTGACAGGGGCTTTTCTGAAAATGTTTTGTTTTTTTTTGCTAGCCCTGAAAAAGGCTTCCTTAGTAATTACTCCCAAACCCTTACAAGGGCTTTTAAAACAAAAAAGTGTTTTCTAGGAGCTTACCTCCCACTGCTATCTCTCCTCATTGCAGTAATGAACATAGCGGAGGCCAGCATGGACCATCAACTGTGGTTATGGGACAAGATCAACATGCGTTGCGTAGTTGCAAGTACTCCCAAATCTACACCTGCCAAAACAATGTGAGTGCTGAGCTGAGAAGATCATGTGAGGATGGATTACACAGGGACAGTGTGCACAATGTGCTGTCATGATGCGTTGTATCCTTCACTACCCAACCTTAGAAATGCTGGCAGACTGATTCCTTAGCTCCAAGGTCCTAGTACCCCTAAACTGTGCTACAGCTCCCTGCCTGTCCCAGGGACAAGAAAAGGTAACAAAATGCCTGTCCTTTGTGAAAAACGGCTGCTCGGGATGGGCGGACAGCTGGTTATTTTGAGCCCTAGGGCCAAGGCTTCTGTTACCATGTAATTAAACAGATAAAATAAATGGTTATCCTTGAAGATGAACTGTGTACTATAAAAGACACCACCACCTACCAGGACTCATCAGTATACCTTGTATAGCTTGTGTGTTTGACACCCCAGTGGAATGAACCAGCTATCCTAAGATGGTCTATCTGGGTTATGTTGTGGTGAACCCAATTAAAATAAAGAACCTCTGTATGCAAGCACTGAGGCAGTGGTTACCCCAAAGGGCATTTGGCTGGGAAGCCAAGTTTCAAAGAAATACAAAATCACACAAGCCCACACAATGCAAAGCATCATAGTCTGCATATGCAGATCACCACAGAATATTAAGCTGGTTCAAATTTAAACAGAAATGCATGGTGCCGAAAGGCCTCTCACACAGTTTGCAAATGGTGCCAACAGAAGACACAGACACATGTTTCGTCCTACCAGGACTCATCAGTATACCTCATCTGTTTGACACCCCAGTGGAATGAACCAGCTACCCTAAGATGGTCTACCTGGGTTATGTTGTGGTGAACCCAATTAAAACAAAAAACAATTTAAAAGACAAAGAACCTCTGTATGCAAGCACTGAGGCAATGGTTACCCCAAAGGACATTTGGCTAGGAAGCCAATTTTCAAAGAAATTCAAAAATCACACATGCCCCCACAATACAACGCATTGCGGTCTGCATATGCAAATCACCACAGAATATTAAGCTGGTTCAACTTTAAACAGAAATGCACTGGGGTGTCAAACAGATGAGGTATACTGATGAGTCCTGGTAGGATGAAAAACGTGTCTGTCTTCTGTTGGCACCCTTTGCAAACTGTGTGAGAGGCCTTTTGGCACCATGCATTTCTGCTTAAAGTTGAACCAGCTTAATATTCTATGGTGATTTGCATATGAAGACCATGATGCTTTGCATTGTGGGGGCATGTGTGATTTTGTATTTCTTGTGTACTGTAGCTCACGGGCATACAAGGTATTAAAGAAATTAAATGAAACTCTATCTTGAAGAATAAAATTATATGAAATGCAAAACAATCTACAAAATAGAAGCTGAACTGTGTGAAACACATGGTTTATCCAATAGTGATAAACTCAGTTTAGCAAAATAACAACTTGGATATTGTTAGTGCATGGATGCATATAGACAAACAGAACGGCCCTGATATGCTCAGCAACATCCCAAACATACATAGAGCTGTGGGCTACTGTATTAGAACCAGCTTTATTGGATGAGAGAATATTGGCCAGAAACCATTGATGACCCACTGGACAATTACCAGAACTGTACTAAAGAGCCAGCTGGCCAGGAGTCAGGAGTGCTGCTAAGTGCAGCTCTTCCTGAGTAAGTGAGGTGAGAGGTGTGTGCACTGCTCTGCAACAGCTCCTTGCAGCTTGTCCTAGAAGTGCTGCAGTGTGCACGTGCACGGGTTGCAGAAATGGGGAGGCTCATGTGAAGACAAACCTCTTGACCACACCTATGTTTTTGGCACCATAACGTGGTGAAAATGAGGGAAAGAGGCTACTCTAGCTGGGCCTGACTTTCACAGTACCCTCTAGCTGGCCCCATGGACTCTGTCTAGCCCAACAAAACACTGGTCTGGCCATCTAGCTCCTCGGTGGTGGTTACCATTGTGGAAATAAACCACAGAGGAACAATTCAGCTGGATGTAGCATGTGCATGAGGCTTGGTGGTGTTAAAAGCCCTGTGGAGTTGTAAAAGCATTACAAAATAAAAAAAAAGGTCAGAAAGGGCCTTAGTTTTATATTGTATCTGAAGAATGGAGTTTTTAACAGAGCAAGAACCCCCACATACTGTGCTGCATATTGTCAACATTTAGAATACTTCTAAATCCCCACTTGGTGTGGGACATGACTCCACCCACTGGCGGTGCCCTGCCCAGGGCTACTTCCTTCACGGGTCACTGAGATGTTCAGACTGCCCCAGGCTTAATTTGTATCTCTTACAGGGCTCAGGTGGAGGAAGAAAGGCTTTATTCTGGCTACTGTAGGAGCAGTCTTGGACATTAGAGAAAGGCCTGTAAAGAGTAAGAACTTTATGGTGTGAGCAGGACATGGCAGCCATTGTCTGATTCCAAGGGCCTGCCGTTTTCCACTTTTCTGCTTCCCAGTGACATTGGTCGATGTCCTATATCCACAGAATGTTCAGCTCCGTCCATATTCCACCCTTTCTTTAACAAGATACTACTGCTTGCTGCCACTGCCTAGCTCTTGGAGGGAGCTATAGAGTGATGCCTGGGATCCTTTCCCCAAACCCAGTATTTCCGGAATTGAGTCACTCATTTATTTACTTAAACATTTTAGCCAGGAGAAACACCCTGAGCTGAAGCTCGTTTCCAGGTGCAACCTGGAAGAAGGGGGCAGGGGATATAAAATATAGGTATCTAAATCAGAGGGTCCCTCAATACCTAGACGCAGGCCTCTATGGGCCCAGTCTGTCACCAGGATCAGGATAAATTGGACATTAAATTACAGAAAGGCATTAGGTACTGACACCCTGAGCAACAACGTTCAATATGTGGTTATCTTTTTCATGTTTGGTGCTTTAGGATAGACTGATGACATGCTTCGGGAGGTGTATCTGTCCTGGAGAGACCCATTGGCACCCAGCACATCAGTAATACCCTGCCCTCCCCTTCAGCGTGGGTGGCTTGTTTGCCAGATGGGTAGCACCAGGATGTGATGACATCATTGTGCTAGCGAGTGCCATGCATTTTCCTGATTGAAAGTTCCTGCCAGCATGTAGCTACATAAGGCAGTATAGTGCAGTGGGTTAAGGCTGTGAGCTACAGATCTGGAGACCTTGGTTTGAATTCCGCAGCCACATAGGTGTATATTGTGTGATCCTGAGCAAGTTGTTTAACTTCCTTGTGCTCCCAGGTCGCATCTGGAAACAAGCTTCAACTTAGTATGCTACTCCTGGTTAAACAGTGTTCCCCATCCACATAAGAGAAAATGGCTTCTTTGAATCGGCATTTGCTGATAATGGCATTTTGAGAACGCAGACTGGAGAATGCATGGAATTGCTGTACAAGGGAGTACCTTGTTTGAAATGCCTTTCTACTAGCTTCATTTGGTAAGTACTTTGAAACTGTATGTAACAACTGCTGAATAGGTATTACTTAATATTCTAAAGTGAAATGAAATGTTACATACGTTGTGAACGACTACTGGAAGTCTGATTTGTTTTTTTGTTTTTTTGTTTTTTTACAAAAACAGGACCTCATCCGGATTTGATTTGATTAAAATTTTGCGATTGCAGCAAGTCACAAAGGACTGGTTGAAGTACATTACAAAAAAACTTACGAAGTTTATTATACCAAATTTACAGAAGTCATAAGAAATTTTACATGTAAGCTATCATACATACACATAAAACAGATAATATACACTCATACAGGATTTCCTTTAGTTCGAAAATTATCAACAGGTTAGCGAAGCACACCCTAAAACATGGGAATTTGACTGCAATACTTGTGTTAAATACTGTGCAAAAACTGATTTTTTTGTATCTCTTCGTTTTGGTCTAGATTTGTGCCACACTCCTTGGTTTCTGAAGGTTGTTTCCTTTTTAACAATGACTTTAGTCTATGATTTGGTTTACACATTTCTGAAAAAAAGCCCAAGACGGGTCTTCTCTTCTCCCATGTAACCGCTCACACTTGCATTCAGTCAGCACTTCAGCGTATCTAATCTTAAACCCATAAATAATACTCATTGTTCTTATTTTATTTTAATGTCATCTGACTGTGATTCGGTTAACCCTCCATGCCAGACGAGTACTTCATATTCCAAAACTGGATGGATGACAGTGAAAAAACTAGAGCAAATCAGAGTGACTCAGCACTGTTCTTCGAAGAGTAGACAAAATTACAGCCAAATATTGGCTTCCTTCACAACAATTTCTGCACACATCCCTTGATAAACCTTGCAGGGAGCAAGTGAAAGGAGGCAGTATAGCGTGGTGGTTTAATGCTCTGAGCTGCAAACCTGGAGACCTGGGTTGAAGCCCACAGCTCCCACTTGTGTACTGTGTGACCCTGAGCAAGTCACTTAACTTCCCTGTGCTCTCAGGTCGCATCTGTAAACAAGCTTCAGCGTAGTGTGTCTGTCCTGGTTAAAAACAAAAAGTGTTGGGAGTCTTAAGTGTAGTTGTGAAAAGTTTTGAAAAAGCACCAAAGATGAAATAACTATATACCGAATATTCTTCTTGTGGGTGTCAGTATCTACTGCCTTTCTGTGAGACAAAATACAGGAACATTAAAAATGCTGATACAATTCACAGAAATACAGCATGGTACCATGAAGCTAACCCAAAAGGGGAATTTTATTCAAGCTCTCAAGTCTTCAGTTATCCTAAATGTGGAAGTATTTGTCATCCCAAAAGTATTTCTGGAGACACATTGATTGGTCTTTTTTTTTTTTTTTTTTTTTTATTACCACCAAATTCTTTTGGATGACTCATTTTACAGTTGAGAGCCAGGTGTTCTTTAAAACTGACAAAATGATAGAGGCCACATAATTTTAGATCTGGTTGCATTTCAGTGAGATCCAGTGGTTTCTGCCAAGAGAAATACTGTGTGTCAGGTTGCCCTTAACCTGTAACTTTCTGCCCACGAGAAGGAATCCCTTGTTCCCTGCTCCCAGGTTGCAAAGAGGGTCTTAGGACCTACCTTCTGATTTGTGCAGGGCCCAGAGTGTATCTGTGTGAAACAAGTTAGGACTGACCTGTTGATTTACACAGGTCCTTATTCGTACAGCACCCTTACCTCCCAAAGAGACCTGCATGAAGCAACTACAAACTTATCTTCCCTTTTGTGGACTTGCTCCAAGTCGCCGTGAGGGCCCTGAGCAACACATCCAGTACCTGTGCTAATCAGGAGGTAAATCCTAACTTGCTTCACACAGGGCCCATAGGTCCTAATTTGTTTCGTGAAGGCCCCTTTTTATAGTGTTTATATTATATATAAAATATACACACATGCACACTCCATCTGCTTGCCTACTTGATAATCCCAGATCTTACTTTGAGAGGGCTCTTGCAGTAGGTAATTACATATAGGACTGACGCTGGCAGGCGTCAGGACCCTACGGAAAAATTTCCAGCTAGCCCGCCTTCCAGTTCTTTTCTGCCGTTAGCTCATGTCAGCGCCACGCGGTAAAGTTCAATGCTTGTCCGCCTTAGTCGCCGGTAGTTTTTACAGAGTTATTTTCAAATTTTTGTCAGGTATTCGTCAGTGTATGTCGTCCATACACCTCCGAGCACAAAACAAGGCAACTCGTGGCGCCTAACTCCCGCACATGGACGGCCATTCCCAGTGCCTCTTCTGCCTAGGCCCAGATCATCAGGTGAAGTGCCAGCACTGCCTTAAATTCAACGTGGTTGCCCGCAGATGGCGGCAGCAGTCCCTGGAGGCTCATATTTTAAAGAAGAAAATGTTCTCCATGGAAAAGGAGTTAAAAAAGCTCTGGCAGGCATCCACTTCCACCGAAGGCCATCGCATGAAAAAAGACAAGGAGAAGCACCGGGATAAGGGCTCCTCATCCACCGCGTCTTCTTCGGGAGTTGCCGTGCTTCAGATAACGTCCCCGCGGGGGACCGATCCGCGACGGCCACCTTGGAGGTTTCCAAGGTGGCGTCGGCTGCCCATCTGGCTCGTGCTTGGGCCCTTCATGCGCCTCTGGGCTATTGGAGGCCTCCACTCCCAGTAAAGCCACCACTGTGCAGATTACTGGTTTGAGCGGCTCCAGTAAGCCGGACGTCTGCTCTTCCGACGCCCACATGGAGATGGTCGATAAGTCACCCCTCTTCCGCCCGACCAGGCCGCCCCTCCTTCGCGACCTGTCTCGGGTGATGGGTCCACTAAGTCCAATGTCGGTTCCTCCGGCATCCTCCCGGATCCCACTGATAAGTCGGACATCGGCTTGCCCGATGTCCACACGGCAGCTGAGCCAACGCTGGACCCTCCTACATCTGCCATTCTCGGCTCCCCGCAGCCTTCGCTGCCCTCTGGGGACCGTGGGTCTCCTCAGCCTGACCCTGGGGATTTTTCCCCCTCCATCCCTGGGCGATGAAGAGGTTCCTGCTGTGCCCCTGTAAGACCGTCCACCCACTGGGCTGACCGACCTGACATCGGGCCGCCGGCCCTGACGCTGGTCTTGCCGACCCCTGGCGACATCCCACTCCCGGATGCCGATCCAGCGCCGGGCCCTCGGCCCACCAGGCCTTCTGCTCCAGACCCATCCGTGGGCCCTCCGGCCGGGCTGTCTGCTCCTGCAGACCCCTCGGTTCCCAGGTATCTGACACCATCTTACCCGGCTCCGCAATATCTGATGCCCCAGTACCTGATGCCGCAGTACCTGGTGCCTCAGTACTCGACGCTGGACTTTCCACCGTCGGATTATGGATACCTGCCTTATGGGTATAATCCATACCCGTATCCCCCTCCTCCGCCCCCTCAGCCACCGGTGGACTTGAATGAGACTCTGGCCTCCTGGTGGGCTGTGGCCAGAGCTCAACTCACCAGAGGGTGGAGTACGTCTCCAGCAACAGTGCTGGTTCGATTCCTGTGTCACGATGACAGACTCCTCCCCACCTCCGGACACCAGGGCCGAACCCTGTGGTTCCAGGGCGGGGCAGGACACGCTTCCCCGAGGGCTTCCCAAGGGGTCCGTTCTTCCCTCACACCGGGAGAGAGAGAGTCTTCCTCATCACCATCTTCTTCCTCCTTGGACACCTCAGACGACTCTTGACGGTTGTTCTGAGCCGGACGACGAGCCACGCTCTCCATCCAAGCCCAGGCCAAGGACTCCTCCAAGTCCCCTCCGGAGGATCCTTCTTTTACGGAGTTGCTGTGCAAAATCCAGGAGGTTCATAGGTGGCATTCCTTGGAGCCGGATCCCCAGCGTAAGAAACTTGCTCAGCATCTGGATCTGCCCATGACCGCTCCCACTTTGGTGCCACCCTGGATTGAGCCTCATGCCAATCTTGTTTCCACTATTTGGAGGCAGCCATCGGCTTTAGCCCCACTTCCTCGGAAGTCGAACAGGCTATATCAGGCTCCCAAGGGTGTTGACTTTTTAGATTTTCACCTGTAGCTGATTCAGTCGTGATTTGCGCCACTCATGGCCGGTCAGCTAACCCGAAACATCTGAGCTCGTCTCCACCTGACAAAGAATCCTGTCTTCTGGAACAGTATGGGAAGATCTATGCTTCTTCCACTCTGGGTATTAGGGCCCTAAATTATGTCAGTCACATGGGGGATTACCAGAAGGCGATTCTTAGTGAGGTGGGATCCAAATTGGACTCCCTTCCGGACTCTCAAGTCAAACAGGAAGTGACTGACCTCGTCCGCTCTGCATGTTCGGCCAGTCAGCACATGCTTCATGCTACTTACGATGCAGTGGACACTGCTGGTAGGAGCTCCGCTTTCGCCGTAGGCTTACGGCGTCATGCCTGGCTCCGTGTGTCAGGGCTGGTCCCAGAAGTGCAGTCCGCTATTAAGGAAGTGCTCTTCTGGGATTTCAGCACTTTTGCTGAAGGAGGTGATAGAGCCCATCCCCCTTTCTCTTCAGGGAACGGGTTACTGTTCCCTCTTCTTCCTGGTCCCGAAGAAGACAGGAGATGTAAGGCCGATTCTCGACCTCAGTTCCCTGAACTTATACGTGGAGTACAAGAGGTTCAGGATGCTCTCCCTACAGGGCCTTCGGCCCCTCCTTTGGCCAGGACAGTGGCTGTGCGCTCTGGATGTGCAGGAAGCTTACCTGCACATCCCTATCCGCCCTTCTCACCACAGATACCTCCGTTTTGCTTTCCAGGGGGACCACTACCAGTTCAAGGCCCTCCCATTTGGTCTTTCCTTGGCACCCTTGGTGTTCACCAAATGCCTTTCGGTGGTAGCGGCCTTCCTTCGTATCCAGGGGGTGCAGGTTTTCCCATACCTGGACGATTGGCTTCTGGCAGCCCTGTCCAAGCAGAATCTTCTGCGCTTCCTTTCCCTTACCCGGGGGGGGGGCTGTTTATCTCCCTGGGCATCACCATCAACCACTCCAAGTCCCACTTGATCCCGTTACAGAGGCTCCAGTTTATCAGGGCGATCCTGGACACGACCTCTAACAGGGCCTTCCTTCCACCGGACAGGGCGGCCACTCTCCAGGCTCAGGTCAGCCTGTTGTCCGGCCGCAGACGGGTCAGTGCCAGATCGGTCCTTCACCTCCTCGGGCTTATGGCGGCTGCAATCCCCCAACAGTCCCTCGCACTCGGCTCCACATGAGGATCTCTCAGTGGACACTTCAGTCCCAGTGGGATCAGTTGGTGGATGACCTGGACCAGCTTGTCCTAGTCTCCTCCCCCATGGTTCGGGACTTGCAGTGGTGGATGGTTCAGGAGAACCTTTGTCGGGGAGTTCCCTTCTGTCTTTCTCCCCCCTCCCAGACTCTGACCACAGACGCCTAGGGCGGAGGTTGGGGAGCCCATCTCGGACCTCACAGGACTCAGGGCTCCTGGTCCAAGCTCGAGAAAACTCTTCACATCAATGTGCTCGAGCTTCGGGCAATGCTTTATGCTCTTCAAGCTCTGCATCTCCTTCTTGGCCACTTAGCCGTACAGAAGGACAATATGTGTGTGGTATGGTACATCAACAAACAGGGAGGGACTCGTTCCTACCCTCTTTGCAGAGAAGCGATGCGAGTTTGGGATTGGGCAGTACAGCACAACCTCCACCTCATGGCAATGCACGTCCCGGGGCTCGAGAACACCTTAGCAGACAAACTCAGTCGCTCGTCTGCTCAAGCTCACGAGTGGGAACTGGATCAGTGGGTCTTAGACGATATCTTCCTACGTTGGGGAACACCACAGGTGGACCTGTTCGCCTCACCTCTAAACACAAAGTTTCCCGACTTCTGCTCACTCGCTCCAGGGCGCGGCATTTCTTTGAGAGACCTTCTGTCTCTAGATTGGAAGGACAGATTCGTCTATGCTTTCCCCCTGATCCCTTTGATTCAGAGATGGAAATGAGAAAGGAAAATGTGGGTGCACCGGGATTTGAACTCCGGACCTCTGGTATGCCGTTCCAGCGCTCTAACCATTAAGCTACAGGCCCACTTGTTACAGGGTCCGAAGAACTTCCCGACTTCACAGTCACACATTCCTTTCTCTAGTGTTGCTTAATCTGCAACCAGAAACCAATTTAGAAATTCCACTACTTCAGTCCAGTTTAACCCCTGCAAGGTATATAGTTTTTTTAAACCAAGGATGGAAATGAGAAAGGAAAATGTGGGCGCACCAGGATTTGAACTCCAGACCTCTGGTATGCCATTCCAGCGCTCTAACCATTAAGCTGCAGGCCCACTGGTTACAGCGTCCGAAGAACTTCCTATTTCACAGTCACACATTCCTTTCTCTCTAGTGTTGCTTAATCTGCAACCAGAAACCAATTTAGAAATTCCACTACTTCTCAGTGCAGTTTAACCCCTGCAAGGTATATAGTTTTTTTAAACCAAGGATGGAAATGAGAAAGGAAAATGTGGGCGCACCGGGATTTGAACTCCGGACCTCTGTTATGCGTTCCAGCACTCTAACCATTAAGCTACAGGCCCACTGGTTACAGCGTCCGAAGAACTTCCTATTTCACAGTCACACATTCCTTTCTCTCTAGTGTTGCTTAATCTGCAACCAGAAACCAATTTAGAAATTCCACTACTTCTCAGTGCAGTTTAACCCCTGCAAGGTATATAGTTTTTTTAAACCAAGGATGGAAATGAGAAAGGAAAATGTGGGCGCACCGGGATTTGAACTCCGGACCTCTGTTATGCCGTTCCAGCACTCTAACCATTAAGCTACAGGCCCACTGGTTACAGCGTCCGAAGAACTTCCTATTTCACAGTCACACATTCCTTTCTCTCTAGTGTTGCTTAATCTGCAACCAGAAACCAATTTAGAAATTCCACTACTTTTCAGTGCAGTTTAACCCCTGCAAGGTATATAGTTTTTTAAACCAAGGATGGAAATGAGAAAGGAAAATGTGGGCGCACGGGGATTTGAACTCCGGACCTCTGGTATGCCGTTCCAGCGCTCTAACCATTAAGCTACAGGCCCACTGGTTACAGCGTCCGAAGAACTTCCTATTTCACAGTCACACATTCCTTTCTCTCTAGTGTTGCTTAATCTGCAACCAGAAACCAATTTAGAAATTCCACTACTTCTCAGTGCAGTTTAACCCCTGCAAGGTATATAGTTTTTTAAACCAAGGATGGAAATGAGAAAGGAAAATGTGGGCGCACCGGAAGTTGAACTCCGGACCTCTGGTATACCGTTCCAGCGCTCTAACCATTAAGCTACAGGCCCACTGGTTACAGCGTCCGAAGAACTTCCTATTTCACAGTCACACATTCCTTTCTCTCTAGTGTTGCTTAATCTGCAACCAGAAACCAATTAGAAATTCCACTACTTCTCAGTGCAGTTTAACCCTGCAAGGTATATAGTTTTTTTAAACCAAGGATGGAAATGAGAAAGGAAAATGTGGGCGCACCGGGATTTGAACTCCAGACCTCTGTTATGCCGTTCCAGCGCTCTAACCATTAAGCTACAGGCCCACTGGTTACAGCGTCCGAAGAACTTCCTATTTCACAGTCACACATTCCTATATTCCTATATACCTTGCAGGGGTTAAACTGCACTGAGAAGTAGTGGAATTTCTAATTTGATTCAGAGTCTTACAGAAACTCTGTTCAGAAGGAGCTCGAATGATACTGATCGTTCCTTTCTGGCCCAGGCAAGTTTGGTTTTTTCTTCTGCAACAATACTCAGAGGAACCTCCTTTTCCTCTTCCTCTGTCACGACTTTTACCAACCCAGGATCAGGGGACCCTGGTCCATCCAGGTCTCAAGTCCCTTCAACTGCACACATGGTTCCTTCAGATGTAGCTCAAGCCCAATTTGGGATTTCACCCTGAGTGGCTGAGATTTTGGTGGAGGCTAGAAAACCCTCCACTAGGTCTACATATGCCATGAAATGGAAACGGTTCACAATCTGGGCTGCTTCAAAAGATTTTGAGCCTTTCTCGTGCTTTGTTGGGCGGCTGCTGGATTACCTGCACCACCTCTTTGATCTGGGTCTCAGTCACTCATCCTTGAAGGTACATATGGCAGCCATTTCGGCCAACCATGTCCCTTTTGCAGGCAGGACGTTTGCTCAGCTGGAGGTCTCTAAGACTTTCCTTAGAGGGGGTTCTCCACTTGAGACCCCCATCTGGGTTCCTGCCCCTGCTTGGGATTTGAATTTCATCCTCAAGAAGCTTACTCTGCCTCATTTTGAACCAGCAGCCTCAGCAGACATGAAGTTCCTCTCATGGAAGACTCTCTTCCTAGTGGCCATTACTTCTGCTCGGAGGATTTCCGAGCTCCAGGGCCTGATGTGTAAAATCCCGTATTTGATTTTTCACAAGGAATGTGTGGCTCTGCGCATCAACCCTAAGTTTCTCGCCAAGGTGGTAGCGGAATCTACTTTAAACCAGTCCATAGAGTTACCAGCTTTCTTTACGCAGCACTTCAGTCAAGGGGAGTATCTCTTACACACTCAGGACGTTCACCGAATTCTGAGATACTACACTAACAGAACAAAAGATCTCAGAAAGACTGATCAACTGTTTGTCTCTTTTGCCCACAAAAGAGAAGGCAATGCTGTTTCTAAGCAATGCCTGTCCAAATAGTTGGCTCATTGTATCACTTTCTGTCATGACAAGTACAACAAGACCCTTCCGGGTCAAGTGAGAGGCCACTCCACCAGAGGAGTCACTGCCTCGGTGGCTTGTTTCAAGAATGTGTCAGCGGCGAACATCTCTGCTGCTGCCACTTGGACTTCTGTCCATACCTTTACAAAACATTACAGTTTGGACATTGCTTCTTGCCATAGAGCAGGCATCGGGCTTGCGGTTCTGCAAGGCCTTCTTTCTTAAGGCCTTCACAGCTAGAGGACCTACTTTGAGTATCTTTCCTTCTCCCGTTTTGCTTCTTCTTGTTCCAGACTGCTTGGGACTTAGTCCTATATGTAATTGCCTACTGCAAGAGCCCTCTCAAAGTAAGATAGTGTACTTACGTAAGAACTTACCGTAACAGTAGATCTTTGAGAAAGGCTCTTGCAGTAAGTAATACCTTCCCGCCCTCCATCCCCCTAAGCTTTTTTAGCTCCTTTTCCAGGTTGGGAAATATCCGCTTCTCTCTCATCTCGCCCTTTTGCCCTTTTGGGCCTTTGGCGGGAAACAACTGGAAGGCGGGCATGGCAGACCGCCCCTTTATAATGACGTTGCATGATGTCGGTCACCTGACGTGGGGGCGGTCCCCCACCAGAGACTGCTAGCCGGAAATTTTTCCATGGGGTCCTGACGCCTCCCGGCGTCAGTCCTATATGTAATTACCTACTGCAAGAGCCTCTCTTGAAGATCTACTGTTACGGTAAGTTCTTACGTAACTGTACTTTTCTGACCTATTCCCAGACCCCCCACCCCGCCTTAAACATGATATTGCAACCATTATAGTATGTACCTCACCGGATTGCTGGGCACTGACCAGGTTGCAGATGACAGTACGATGGAACACTTAACAAATTCATCATAAAAAAACAATTTAAGAGGTTAAATGTGCTGGCTCCGTGGTGTTCAGTGATGGATCAAACAAATATGGAAATGCCACACTATGCAACTCTCCATCTGCTGCATCTACTTTCAACACTTTCTTCACATCCTGTGCTTCCTCACTGCTAACCACTCTCCCCCCATATTCTCCTACTGCCTCTCTATACCCCCTCCCTGCACTGAACCTCTCTACCATTCCTTCCTCCTCACTCTCATTCATCTCGTCAAATGATGCTCTTAAGGCCCTCCTTGCCTTGAACCCAGCAAGGGAAAGAGCCCAGATGGCCTGGACCCCAACTTGGTCTACCTCTCCACTTCTCCTATAGCTTCTCCCCTGGCCTCCCTACTAAATCTATCCTTTCCTTTTTCCTCAGTTCCCAAAACCTAGAAACACTCTACTGTTACTCCTCTCCCCAAAGGTGGAGATCCCACAGCCCCAGGGAACTATCAACTAGACTCTTTACTTCCTATTCTAGTTAAGCTCCATGAACGTATTGTCCTCGCTCAGCTCACCCCTTACCTTTACCTAATTTTTTGCCCCTTTCTAGTATGGCTTCCCCAAGTCCCACTCCACTACCACCTCCCTCATATGGCTCGTTGACTCCATACTTTCTAATATGGATCAGGGGCATGTTACCTCTGCCATATTTGTCGACCTGGCCTTCAACAGTGTATCCCACTCCCTTTGCCTCCAAAAACTCACAGCCGACGGACTAACCTCCTCAGCCACAGCGTGGTTTCAATCCTACATATCCAGGAGTTCTCAATCAGTTAAGATTGCTTCCTTCCTCTCTTCTCCATTCCCCATCACCACAGATGTCTCGGAGGGTTCAGTACTTGGCCCTATTTTATTTTCAGTCTTTCTCAGCGATCTCTCTACAGCCTGTTCCTCATCCCAAATTCACATATATGCGGACAACATCATCCTTTACACGTCTAGTACTTCTCATACTGATGCGTCGGCTAGATTGCAGTATGATTTCAGTAAGGTCCAGCTATGGTTCCAGTCCAACCAGCTGTTCCTAAATGCTAAAAAGACAGTCTCCATTTCCTTCAGCACTAGGCAGAGGCTATCAACTCCCATCCCCCGACCTTCCACACCCTGGATGGCACACCTGTTGAAAATGTCACTACCTTTAGATACCTTGAGGTCTGGTTAGACCACCATCTGGACTTTTCAGCACACATGAATGCAATCCAAAAGAACCTACACCTCAAGCTTGGTGCTTTATACAGAAACACGGATTATGAACATATGCACATGTGAAGAAGCCAGCAGAAGAAGGTTATGTGGTCTATCAAGTCTGCTCGTATTGCAGGGTTCACAGCTTGAGCTAATGTCCCTGCCCTCCCTCCCCACTGTTCCCATCATCCCTACCCATGATCCTTACCTTCTCCCATGCCTATCCCATCCTTTCTTAAAGCTGCCCACTGTCTTCGACGAGATGACTTCTTCTGGCAGCGCATTCCAAGTTTCCATCACCCTCTCTGTAAAGAAGTGCTTCCTTACCTCCCTCCTAAACCTCCCACCCTCCAGCTTAAGACTGTGCCCCCTCGTGTTATGGTTGCCACTCAGCTTAAAGAGACTCTCCTTATCAACCTTATTTATCCCTTTCAAGTACTTGAACGTCCCACTCATGTTTCTCTCTCTCTCTCTCTCTCTCTCTCTCTCTCTCTCCTCTGTCTTCCAGGGAGTACATGTTCAGTGCCCGCAACCTCTCCTCATATGCCTTACTCTGCTGACCGACTATTATCTTTGTAGCCCTCCTCTGGACCTTCTCCAGCAGGTTAATGTCCTTTCTGAGGTATGGGCGCCAGTACTGAACTCCATACTCTAGATGCAGTCTTATCAGTGACCTGTACAAGGGCAGTATAACCTCCTCTCTCCTACTACTGATCTCCCCCCGCCCCCCAGATATGCATCCCAGCATCTTGTTTGCCTTTGCTGCTGCTTTCTTGCACTGTGTGGAGTGCTTCAGGTTAACCCCAGGTCTTTTTCCTCCTTTGATGCAGATACTCTGACTCCACCCAGGTAGAACTCTGTCCTGGGATTCCTGGCTCCAGTATGCATAGCTTTGCATTTCTTGGCATTGAAGCCAAGCTGCCAGATCCTGGACCACCTCCCTAGCTTTTCCAAATCTTCCTGTAGGTCCTGTATCCCTTCAGCTGTGTCCACTTTCCCACAGAGCTTAATATCATCTGCGAATAGGCACATTTTGCCCTTAATGCCATCTCCAGTGTCATTGATGAAGACATTGAACAACACCGGCCCCAGCACCAAGCCCTGCAGGACCCCACTGGTTACCTCTCTGGTGCCAGATAATTCTCCCTCCACAACCACCCTCTGGGTTCTGTCCCTCAGCCAGTTTTCCACCCATCTGGCCATCTTTTTCCCAACCCTGAGATATACCAACTTCCTGATCGACCTTTTGTGGGGCATAGAGTCAAAGGCCTTGCTGAAATCAAGATAGAGGACATCTACCACTTGCCCTCTGTCTACTGTCTTAGTGACACAGTCAAAGAAGTCAATCAGATTTGTTTGACACAATCTCCCAAGCATTAACCCATGCTGCCTCTCACCCTGCAGACCATGATCCTCTAGATATTCCACCAACCATTCCTTTAATATGGTCTCCATGAGCTTGCCCACAATGGAAGTCAGGCTGACTGGTCTGTAATTCCCTGGGTCATCCTTGGGACTGCTTTTATGATAGCATTCCACTAACTGCTTGCCATGCAGTAGTGCAGAAAATGATCCTCCCCACCTTTGACTATGCTGACATAGTCTACAGTGCCACCCCTAAAACTACCCTGGCCAGACTAGACACCCTCTTCAACTCATTTTGTCACTTTGATCTATCCTGCCCCCCCCCCACACTCATCTGTGACCTGTATAAAGCCCTATCACTCCCTTCCCTGGAATCCAGACGTCTCTCCCATACTGCTATTCATGGCCAAATTCCTAATTGATAATCTCCCATCCTACCTTTCTTTTCCCATCTGCACATCCTCCCAACACACTTACTCCCTCGAAACACTGACCTAAAATCCTTTGTCACCCCCGCTAATCTACCACCACTGGTCAATCCGCCTTCTCATTCCGTTGTCCTAAACTGTGAAACGCTGTCCCTCTTGCCATCCACAATGCCACTTCACACAAATCTCTCTCTTCCCTCTTATGGGAATACACAACCCTTGCCTGCTCCTACCAAAACTTACCGACCTCTCACCATACTGCTGCCCCCTCTACTCCCCCCTAGCCCTAAGGCATGGCCTCCCCAGGACATGGTCTTGCTGGGCTGCCACCTAACACAATGTTCAACCCCCTGGGTTCCCAGGTCTTGGATCTTAATTGGACTGCTCCAAATAGCCCCATCAACTGATAAACTATTTAAGTCAAATTGGTTGTCTTCTCAGCTTAATCTGAGTATTTATTTCTGCCTTGTATTTCTCTATGCCCTTGTTATTTATGCCTGGTTAAATAAAGTGATTGATTGATTGATCTATGATGTAATTATGTGTAAAACTGGATGGACTACAGTATGTTGTAACACACTGTCTGCTATGTACACTATGATTTGTCACTTACTCTCTTTGTATTCTTGTGAATATGTACTTGTACTACTCCCTTTCCCCCCAGGACGCATCTGGAAACGAGCTATTCTGCTCAGTATGCCTTCCTGGTGAAACACCTGAATAAATAAATGAATAAAAAATTGTCACTCTGTCACATGCAGAACCCAGGTTTGCACCACCAATCCAGGAAATCAGAAGCCAAGGCTTGCAGGGTGGGATGCAGAGTATCTTCTAGATGCTTTCCTCCCAAGGGGTGGGTGGCGATGCTTTGCCGCTTGACTTTTCCCAGGAATGTCAGCCATGTCACTTTAGCCGCTAAATTCTGATACCTGTGCACCTATGCAGAGAGAACTGACTAAAGTAAACAAACAAAATACTGTGACAGGCATATATAGCAAATTGTTACACAGGGGTTCACAAGCAGACTTTGCTCCCCTGCTGCTTCTCTGTCTCCTGGGCTCTGGCAGGACCCCTCTTGAAGGCTTGGGTCCTTTCAGATAGACTTGCACATTGTGTGTCATGGTTGTACTTGCTGTACTGGATATCCCGCTTACTGTTGTGTAACACCTTGTAAAGTGAAATCTCTGTACAGCTTGTCATTAATATTGTTTGTTGCTTCTTTGATTGTGTGTGATTCCTGCCTCTTTTCTCCTCCCCACCCTCTCCCCCAGGTTGCACCTGTAAATGAAGTTATAATTATTATAGCTCTGTATGTTTATCCGGTGAAACAGTTTATATAAGTACATTAATTAATTGTTTACGAGAACATCATCTGCCAAGCACCCATCTCATTTTCTGTTCAATTGTGACAAAAAGACACAATTTGCATGGAAAAATAAACCTAAAAGATGCAGCTTCAGTTTGTGTGTTGTTTTTTTTTTTTTCTATTCACATTTTGCTGAAAACTGGACTGAGGCATTGTCGAGCATGTTCAGATTGATGCAAATGCAAGTCTGAAGTTGAAAATGAGGACAAGAGGATTTTGGATATCTATAATTTTGGTCCCCCATGCCCCCCACCCCCATTTTCCTACTTCCTCCCTTCTCTTCCCTCCATACTTCAAGGCAGAAATATGGACTCCATGTACTTCATATAACTGAAACTGCCCCTGTTTACTGTAAGAGTTTTTCAGAGAAATGTTTTGTATATTATTTTGTATGATAAAGGACATAGCTCGACTAACAAGGGCCTTGTTAGTTGAACGGTGTCTTTATTAATCTGTACATGACCATTCTTAAACTTAAAAATGGAAGAAAAATCAAGCCCCATTCATTTCAATGGGGTGTGCCCCCAAGCTCTCCCTGGCCACATGTCATTACATGCTGGAGAGTGGGGGCGTGCCGGAAGCACCAGGGTACCAGAAATTGAGGGAGCCAGCTGGGTCTGCATAAAAGTTACGGGGCATACCAGTAAGGTATGGTATGTTATTTCTTAACAAATCCTGGCTTGAATAACTATCCATGAGGGCAGCTACCACAATATGGGAGTAGCCCCTACATTGGAAATTTCCTTTACGTAAACATTTAGTGCTGCTGAAGGATTGATGAGTCAGAAAACTAAACCCTTTTATAACTTGGGGTAGGGAAATGTAGTCATCTCATTGGTAGAACACCATCAGGTGATAGTTGGTTAATCCCTAATATATACATAGTTGTGATTAACAGTCCCTAAAGTGGAATCCCTGAGCAGGTCGTATTGGCACCCATTATGTGCTTCAGAAAGTAAAGCTAACAGGCAGCCATTTAAACTTTGTAGTAATCAGAGAGCAGATACACTGTAAAGTTACTCGGCCTCCCTGTGTTTGTCTCCTGATTTGTCTCCCTTTGAGGTCCAGTGTAAAGGGAACTGCATTTATGTAGTAGTCACATAATGGCATTCATTAATGTTTGCAGGCAGAGCACACAACATTGTCAGAATTGTCACCTTGCTGCTATTTGGCTATCCACCCACCCGCCCTGCGAACCTCCGGGGCTCCAGTGCACAGTGTAGCACCATGTATTTTGCTGAGTGTGTAATACAGTCCCTGACACTGAACACTGGAGAGACTGCGCAGCATATAGTGCTAGAAGTGGCTGTTGCACTGTGCTGTTAGCTGAGAGAGAGTCAAGCACTGTTACTGCAGTCTCCTGTGTGTTGGCGTGTCCCACTCTGCCTCTCTCTGTGTGCAGTATACTCAGATGAAGAAGCAGTTTCCTTCACACAGTGTGGCCCCAGTTAGTGCTTGTTTCACTATGTGGGGGGACATGCTGCACTGAGATAGGAAAAGGCTGGTGAGCTGTAGCAGCTGTGTCTGCCACCGAATTCCTGCAGTGTGCTGTCTGCTTCTATCCCCAGTGTCCGCCTTTGCTCATTGGCAATTTAATGGCACGCACATCGCAGTTAGTGGGAGAGACAGTCACACAGACTGAGACCAGGACATCCAAATAGAGAGAGGTTTGGAACGAAATTGTGGATCATGGTGAGCAGCATTCAAGAGGCACACAACCCCCCCTCACATACACAGTTACCAGTATGATGTCCTGCATCCAGAGGGGGCCACAGTGCCCCCCCCCCCACGATGCAGTGCAGCATTCACCCTGACCCGCACTGGAGGAAGAGACACAGTGATAATGGTGCTGTTCCTCCTGTCGGACACAGGGAGCGAGAAACAAACACAGCTGAAGACTGCAACAGTGAGCGCTGACATGTCAATGTCTCTCTCTGTGTTCATGTTGCCTGTACTTAGTAAAGCAGAGATCCTCTCTCCATGCATCCTGCTGACTGTGCTGACATGTTCCTCATCTTTCTGTACTGCACCCTTTGTGACAGCAAGTTGTCCTGGCTGTCATCATCCCACGGGACAGAAGTTCAACACGTTTTTCCCTCATACTAGGAGAGTGTGCTGCTGTGTCCTCAGTGCAGGTATGCCATTACTACTGCAGTCCCAGTCTATGCCATACTGCAGCTGTGCTGGAAACACTGTTGTGTAGAACTGCACCATTTGTTACACCAACTTATGTTCCATAGCATCCTATATAGAATAACCATCAGTAGCACAGATCAGGTTGGCTTGACCCCTACCATGTGTGCAAGACCAAAATGTTTTGTACTCAATAACACTTTGAAGTTTCTGTGACCCTTTCTTCAGTGTTAAGTGCAATGCTTGCATCCCACAGCAGTGAAGTCCTAGAAATGTATCATCAGCACAGTTGGCCTACTGAAGTATATTTTTTTTTTTTCATTATGGTAAGTGTTCCTCCCATTGTGCCTGTCCTTTGAGTGTGCCATCATTAGTAAGAGCACTGAACAGTGTGGCTGTGCCGCTCCTTACAGCAAGTAAACAGTTGGACTTTTTTTCTGGTGGAAGGATGTTGAATAAATATTGAATAAAAGTTGTAGTTTTGTATGATTTTATGTGTGTCCTTCATTTGTGTATCACTGTAGTTACCTCCATGTTACAAGTGTAATAACCCACTCCAGGGTGTGCGGTTATTTGGGATTATACAATGGTGTGTGAAACTCCTGTTACCTCATTGGTTAAAACATGTCACATGACTGTGGGTAAATCCTGCATAACCCATGGCTGAGGAATGGCATTTATAAAAAAACATAAACCCATTTTAAATTTATTTTACATATGGGTCCATTGTATAATCTCAATAAGGCACTCCAGGGTACGAGTTATTGGGTGACTTGCCCACTTCTTGTATGGTTGTCACTTAGCTGTGCAACATGACACAACACACAAGACATGGATAAATCCCCAATAACCCACACCCTGTTGTGCCTTATTGCTTAATTAATCACCCCGAGTGCTGTGAGGATGCTTGACCTGTGGCCTCTTGTCTCACAACGCACCGGGGTGTTGATTAATCCCCAATAACCGCACACCCTGTCGTGGGTTATTGCTTACATATTTATTGTCTGGCCACTCTTACTGTTAGAGAACATGGTCCCAGATTTCATCAGTCTACCTCAGTTGTGCACCTCTGTGCTGTTCCCTGGATGGGGCTACATCTCCTGAAATTACTGTATTAAGTAGTGGCACTAATGGATTCTTAGCTGGGTAGAGCTTTTAAGTGCACATAATGACTGTTCACTGTAAGCATATTATGCTGCAGTGCAAATGTCACTTTAGTCCCAAGCTCCTTCCCCTGTTTGTTTTACTCGGGTTAAGAAAGACAATAAATACTGTCAAAAATATTTTTCACACATTTAAAACTCAAACAGTGTTGCTGCGTGACTTGCCTCTAAGCTTAGTTTAGAAAGCTGATGTTTTCTTGTTAGATTAAGGTATCTGGCAAAGAAGTTACAAATGTGGTTCCTGTTAGAAATCAGGACAGTCACGTGGTCCTTAAGGTGGGATACAGGCAAAACCTGTTTGAACCTTTGTGAAAGGTTTGAGGAGGGGTCAGTTTACTTTATGGTAGTGTAGCTTCACTGTTGAAATTGGTACTGTAATTAAAACTGGATTATCACTCTGCTTGTATTTACATAGCATGTCGGCTGATCGAATATGTTGAAAGGCTTGACATACACTGCAGCCTGCCAAACCAGAGAGGCCATATAGCTAGAGCACAGGCTTGGGAACCACAGGTTCGCACCTCACCAAAGTCACTTACTGTGTGACCCTGAGCAAGTCACTTAACCTCTCTGCTTCAGTCTTCTTGGCAGCAAAAACTGGCTGAAAGATGAAAATACAATTTTACATCTCAGCTGGGTTATGTAAAAAAAAAAAAAACACTCTTCAGAAATCCTGTCTATGGAGTGCTCAGGGGTTTTGAACATATTGAACTAATGTAAGTATCATTGGATACCCCAGCTGTTATTAACGTTGAGCCTGTGTTCAAAACATAGTGCTACTCTCCTGCTAGGTGTCAGCGTGGCTTAGTTGGTAGCACATCCACTTGTGGCCCAGAAGGTTGTGGGCAGTGGTAGTTTGCTCATACCATAAATGCTGGCACCTGAGTTCAGTACTAGGGGGATGCTGTACTCTTGGGGTGTGCCATTCTTTGAATGAGATGTTAAACTGAGGTCCCTTTCTGGTGCTGTCCTGGTGGTGTCAAACGAAACCAAGGCACTTTTTGCAAGAGTAGGGGATTTAACTTGGTGTATATAGACAAAGTAGGCTATGTGCCCATTAAATTGTCTCCCACTCTTAGTGGGCCTATTATTTAACACTTTTACTTGTTAAATATTCATCCAACCCTTTTTTGAAGGTATGTATTGTTGGTGCCTCCACAATTTTCCCTGGTAATTTATTCCATAACTTTGCTGTTTGTATGTTATAGAAGTTTTGGTGTCTAACTGTTTGAACTTTGTTTATGCCAATTTGCTTATCATGTGATCTTAAATGTACTATTTTTGAACTCTATTTATTTTACACTGTTCCATTATTATTGGTTCTTTCATGATTTTATACATTAGTAACAGATCTCCCCTGGGTCTTCTAGTTTCCAAGGAAAAAAGATTTAGCTTCTCCAATCTTTTGCATTATTTCAAAGTTTTTGGTCCTTTGATGGATTTAGTCAGTCTTCTTTGAACTTTTTGTAATTGGTTTATATCCTTTTTAAGACATGGACTCCAAATTGGAGATCCATAGTCCAGGTGTGGTAAGACACAAGTGATATATAATTTCATAACACATTTTGTATTCCTGGAAATAAAGGCTTTCTTAATGGAACGGATGATACTATTACATTTCCATACAGTTTTAACTATGTGTGAACCTGATGATAGCTGTGAAGTTATCCATACTCCTAGATCTTTTTCACATTTACTGTTTTTGATTGATTTTCCATTAAGACAATGTTGGTGTTTCAGATTTTTTTTACCAAAGTGTATTACTGCACATTTGGTTTTATTGAACTTCATATTATTGGTCCCCCCCATTGTTCAATTTTCCTTAAACTGTCACATAATTGTTTATATTTGGTCAAGGATGAAACTTCCCCACCTACCTTTGTGTCATCTGCAAATTTGGTAATGACTGATGTTGGGAGGTCTAAACCTCACTTTCAGATTCTTGACGATATTGGGAATGCAAGTAATCACAGACACGTTGCATTAGAGTAATAAACAAGTTTATTACTACCAAAGGGATAAATCACAGTTGCCCTAAGCAGTTCTTACCAATACAAACCGGGAGCCAGTGCTAAGCGTTCCCTACACCTCGAGGTTTCTCTGTGTCTCTTGGGGTTTCTCAGGTCTCCGAGGTACAAGGCTTGTGCATTACATTATATACCTATGATAATTACTATGGTTACCAAAAGATAGAAACATTTTTAGTTACAGAGATGAGCCCTATTGGCTAAATTAGAGGTGACTCCACGGTAGAAGATAACATTATACAATTCTGTAAAGTCATCAGTTTGAGAACAAAAGAGTTCTTATACAGAGTCTTACATTACTCAGTGTAGTGGTACAAATTGCCAAAAGGTGGCAATGCCGTCTTACATATTATAACTACTCCAAGGACACAGATGTCCTGGCATCTTCCAAGTTAGAAATACACAGAAAATACATAGCAGAATATATGAATTAGCAAGCAAAGTGTATTACAACAATATGCATCCATATCCTGACATCTACTCTTGTACGGTAGATGCCCTTAGCCCTATATGTTGGTATAACCTATACTTAAGTGCTAGCTGTCTACGGTGTACCTCTGAGGGTACCAATTAGGGTGCAGGTACCTCATGTAACACTGACTCTAGGCCTATTCCCATATCGCCTGTAAGTAAACCAAATGGCACCAGACCCAATACAGACCCCTGTGGGACTCAACTACAAGCTACGCCTTCATCAAAGAGAACTGAATTCTAACTTTCTGTTTTCTATTTGTCAGCCAATTCCCAATCCATCTCACAATGTACAGTATTTGTTTTGTTCAGACCTAAATCACATAATTTTTGTATCAGTTTGTCATGTGGTACTGTATCAAACGCTTTCCCCAGGTCCAGTAGGATAACATCAATGGGTATTCCTTTATCTAAATTAGTGCTAACAAAACTATAGAATGATAACAAGTTGGTATTACATGAAAGGCCTTTCCTAAAACCGTGTTGAGAAATGTCCTGTAGAACTAATGCGACTATATCATTTTCAATTTTATTTTTGATCAGTCGTTCTAAGGTCTTGCAGCAGATGGATGTAAGGCTAATAGGCCTATAATTGGCAACATTTTGATTTATTACCCTTTTTGTGTATTGGCACGACTATCGCATTACGCCAGTCAAGTGGGACTTCACCAGTCGAAATGGATTTATTAAATAGGGTAGTCAAGGGTCCAACAACCACATCAGCCAGTTCCTTCCAAATTATAGATCAATATTATCTGGTCCTAGTGATGAAGTTGTGCGTATTTTATTTAACTATTTTAAAACCATTTCATGGGTGACGCTAAATACTTCTGACTCATCCACACCAGGGGTAGTCACATTAGGGTTATTAACTTTATAAATTGATGTAAAATAAGTATTGAAACTGTTAGCAATTTCCTTATTATTTTTCTTTATTGCACCAGTGACAGAGTTTAATCTAATATTAGTTTGCTTGTTATTATTGATATATGCATAAAAGGCCTTATGAGTTTTGTTAGATGACAATTTATTTTCAAGCCTTATTTTCTCTTTTTAATTATTAATTTCAATAGTCTCTGTTGAATCCTATAATTACTTTAACTTGTGATGGGTTTATTTTATATTTTCTGAAGGCTTTCTTTTTCTTGGTTATTTGGGATTTAATTGCTTTATAGAACCATAAAGGGATAGCACCTTTGTTGTTCTTGTTTTTACACCTAGGGATATGGTGTTCAATTATCTCTTGAATTTTAGATTTTAGTGTATCCCACATTATACTGACTTCCATTTCACCAGAAGATGTCCCCCAGTTGATGCTATTGAAGGCTTTAATAATCTTTTGCCAGTTTGCTTTTTTATAATCTAATGATGCAGGATGGCTTGTAATTTTGGCCTTTCTAATATTTAAAACACATTCTATAGTTTTGTGATCACCACAGCCCGGATGAAGGATAACCTCAACATTACTAATTCTTTCCTTAGAGTTTGTAATAACCAGGTCCAAAATATTGTTCCCTCTGGGGGATTCCACCATTTGATAACAACCATGGGATGCTAGTGTATCAAAGTTTTTTTTAAAGTAGTAACTCCTGTCATTTGATCCCAAGTGACGCCTGGTACATTAAAGTCTCTGAGTAGTATAGTGTCACCCATAGTGCAGGCTATATTAATTTAATCAATTAAATTGTAATTATAATCACTATTACTATTTGGAGGCCTATAACAAATTCCCAGTACTATATTTGTTAAGTGTGAAAATATATTTAACCATAGTATTTCTATTATTCTTTCAGGGGTGCTGGATATTTCAATTTCTTGGCTATGAATCAACTCGGATACATAGCAGCAAATGCCACCTCCTTTCCTATCTGTTTGATTTTTAAAGAAAAGTGGATACCCTGGGATGCTATTAGACCATTTATTCTCGTCCCACCAGGTTTCAGTTACACAGACAATATCTATGTTATGTCTTTTTATAAGTGTTTTTAATTCAGTTAGTTTAATGTTAAGGATTCTAGCATTAATACTCCAGATCTTAAGTTTATTTATGTTATTACAATTGGGGTTAGGTTTTTTTCTGGGTTCTCTTATCCCCCCTTGAATTTAGTTTAAAGATTTCAGGATAATATTCTCAAAGGTTCTTCCTAGTTTGTAAGCACCTTGCTTACTTTGCTTACTTAGATGTAAACCATCCCAACAAAATAGTTGTCTATTATCACAAAATATTTCCCAATGAAGGATGGTAGAGTATCCTTCTTCGAGAGTCCATTTCCTCAACCACTCAAACATTACATTTTTCTTGTTGTTTGATAGCTAGCTCTTGGTACAGGTAATATTTCTGGGAAATATGTGTCGCAATTAATTTCTTTCAGTGTTTTCCCTAAGCTCATATATTCCTGTTTTATTTCATTGATTGATAATTTTTTTAAATAATTTGTTCCCGCATGTATTATAACAAGGGGATTTGGACCCAAGTTATGTAGAATGTTAGCACACATAGAATGTATATCCCTAATTCCTGCCCCTCTAAAGGATGAGCAGGCAATATTGTGTTTATCTCTTCTGCATACAGTTTTATCGGTGTATTTTATTATAGAGTCACCTAATACTAAGTATTGCCTGTGAGTCTCGTTTATTGGTTGAGTCTCCATGGGCTGTGTTATTCATCCTGCCTGTTAGGGGTTCCTGTGTTCCTAGTTGATTCTCCTCATTTCCCAGTAGTTCAGAGTGTTTAGTTTTACTTTTATGCTTGCCTCCCTTAACCTTATTAAAATTTTCAGTAGAATTGTATTTATCCATAATTTTGGACTGGGATTCTAAAGAACCAACTGTTTGAGTGCATGAGTAAGGTCAGTCATTGTCAGTGTCAGTATGTTCACTGACATGTAGTTCTTTGTCGTTTCCAGCAGGGTTCTCCCTTGGATTATCTTTTTCCACACTGTTACCTAAGTCCAAATTAATTAATGGTTCATATCTGTTACTAAGTACCATATTAATTGCCAAATGCCCTATGTCTAGTCTTGGGTTTGTGCCCCACTACAACTTTAGTCCAGTCCTCAGTGTCAGAAGTGTTACTGGTCTCACTATAAGTTGGGTGTTTCCTTTTTTCTTTCTGTAGTGTACCACTCTGTATGTTTAATGTTCCTGTTTCGTCATTATCATGAGATTTATCAGATGTTCCCTCACTCAGTACAGTACAGCCTGTATTAAGGCTCAGTGCTTCTTGTTGTTCAATCACAGTCAACCATTTGTAAAAAAGTGTCAATATCTTCTTTAAGTACACTGTTATTCACACATTTTATACAAATATAATAAGGGGTTTTGGGGAGGAAATCAAAGTGTACATATGAGAAGTATGGCACATTAGACCAGTCTCCCCATCGAGTGTCATAATGACTTCTCTCCTACTGGATTTTATTGTATTTATTGTAGTGGTACATGGGGTAGGTGGACTATCCAGAGCAATTAAATCACTCATTGTCGGATACTTTTCAAGAGATACTCTGCAAGGAATAGTGTACTTACAAGCAAATTCGCTATATACGTTGTTCCCTCTTGACATACGTGACATGCGTGTGTCCTTGTGCGCGCAAGCGTGCGCTTACCCTGCTCCTGCTCACAGCAGGGCTTCCTTATAAAGGCCCTGGTAACCCAGGAAGTACTGCTGGGGGTCACGTAGTGTCTTGGTATCCAAGCTTTGAAAATAAGCTCTAAAATGTTAAAATAACCACAACTGTGGCTTAATAAGGGTACAGGAATCACTCCAAGTGTATAATATAAGAAAATGCCCCCCAATAAGCGAGTGGTAGTTCTCGAGTGAAACACTCAGAACTATACTCCTCTTCCTAGTTCCTGTTTAAACTAGGTCTCCAAAAACTCCCAATAGCAGCAGATAGCGAGTGCTGTAATAAACAGTTTTCACACAGTAAAGTTTCATTTACAAGTAAGCATACATAGTGCTGTATCAAAACAGCAAAATTTGTGTTTTTTCAACAGAGTTTCATCAGTTAGTCGCAGCAGGGCTTCCTTATAAGGGCCCTGGTGACCCAGGAAGTACTGCTGGGGGTCACAGAGTTTCTTGGTTTCCAAACTTTAAAAATAAGCTCTAAAATGTTAAAATAACCACAATTGTGGCTTAACAAGGGTACAGGAATCACTCCAAGTGTATAATATAAGAAAATACCCCCCAATAAGCGGGTGGTAGTTCTTGAGTGAAACACTCAGAACTACACTCCTCTTCCTAGTTCCTGTTAAAACTAGGGCTCCAAAAACTCACGATAGCAGCAGATAGCGAGTGCTGTAATAAACAAACAGGATTGTCCCTGATGGCCTGGCCAACACTACCGTTTCCATAAAACCAGTTCATGCAGTTGTTCAAGACTGTGTGGGTGCAGACGTGTGATATGGCTGTTACTGTGCATTTACATTCTCTTCACCACCAGTCTCTCATTGGTTGTAAAACTGTTTGGGATACAATCTGTATGAAAATCACTATATTAATGCTGCTTTTACTTTGGCATTGTAATACTTCAGCTGTAGTAAACAAGGGTCTGACCTGAAATAATTATTTCCCAAAAACAAATCTAAAGGTAATGATGGTCATTTCACATCATGAAAAGGGCAAACGGTAAGTTGCAGTCTGTCTCGTAGGTTTTGTAAGTCTCTAGATTATCTGCTGGAAAACCTGAGGTAAAAGTCTCATCACAAGAAGGCACAACAGATCTTATACTCTAGACTGAGAAAAACAAGATATGTGTAAAATCCCAAGTATTATAAGGAAAACTGTCTGGCAGATATAGGGGATATATAGTGGGGACCTGTGTGATACATTATTTATCTACACAAGAGCAATTTTACCTCAGGTAACCTCACAAGTGGCATAAGCCACGAGTGATGTGTTCAATGTCAGACTCCACAAGTGTAGAAAAACAATGCATCACACAGATCCCCATTGCATGTCCTGTTTATACAGTGGGCTGCTGTGGTTTTTTTGAGGGAGGATGATTGACGGGTATTGCATAACTAACATATGCCTGATAAATTTCAGAACCCGGGATTTATCATACACTTGTGGAGATAAAATTTTTTTATGGCACTGGATTTGTGTCCATGCATATTGTATAAAATTTCACGAGTTACCTGCTGTAGTAGGCAGTGGGTGCATACTGTTCCAGCTACAGTCTTCAAACTCTTTTTTTTTTTTTTTTATTTAAACACAGAACTGCCACATGAGCACATCAGTACAATGAGTAAATACATTTTAGGAGCGCCAGTAATACCTAAGGGAATCATCATGTTACCCCCACCCCCACCAAAACTCTCCGGGTTTCTCTTGTGGTTTATAAGTAGCTCCATTAGCCCACAATGACCATCACGGGGTTTTAAATAACTGCAAAACTGATTAGCATTTTCACGAGTAAAACTGCTAGTCAATTGGGATAATGCATAGCTCGTGTTTCAATTTGTTTGGCAACGTAAACAGCTAGAAAATGCATATACATACTTTGTCTCAACTAACTACAATAAAAGTGCTAATCAATTTTTGCAGTTATTTAAAACCCTGCAGCACATAGATACATAGATACATAGACAGTGTCGGCAGATAAGGGCCTATGGCCCACCTAGTCTGCCCATTTGAGCTTGTAAGTTCAGTTTGTTTTCCTAGAAGTCTGTTTCCCCTAACCCCTGCCCTCTAGAATTCCTTTATGTCTATCCCATGCATTCTTAAATCCTGTGATTGTTTCAGCCCCACTTCCTCTAAGGGTGTTCCACTTGTCCACCATCCGTTCTGTGAAGAAATTCTTTCTCATGTTTCCTCTGAATTGTCCTCCCTCCAACTTCATCCCATGCCCTAGTCCTGAAACATCTTTTTTCGCTTAAAAATAGTGTTTTCCTGCACCCTGTTCCTCCCTGTAAGATACTTGTATGTCTCTATCATATCCCTCTCTCCTCCTCTCCTCCAGGGAGTACATGTTCAGTTCCTTCAACCTGTCTTCATAGGACTTGTGATGCAACCCATGCACCATCTTTGTTGCCCTCCTCTGAACCTTCTCTACCCTGTCTATGTCCTTATGTAGGTATGGTCTCCAGAACTGTACACTGTACTCCAGGTGGGCCTCACTAGTGTCTTGTATAGCGGAATTATGACCTCCTTTTCCTGCTGGTGATGCCCTGCCTATACATTCCAGCATCCTATTTGCTTTACCTGATGCCTTGTCACACTGTTTCCTCACCTTGAGGTCATCAGAGATGACAACCCCAAGATCCCTTCCGCTTGGTGCATGCTATATCCTCACCCCCAACTGATATATTGTGCCAGGGTTTTTGTGCCCTATATGCATTATCTTGCACTTCTTGCATTGAATTTCAACTGCCAAACCCTTGACCATTCTTCAAGTTTCTGCAGGTCCTTCTCATTCTGTCTACACCCTCTGGTGTGTCTACTCTGTTACAGAGCTTTGTGTCATCAGTGAACAGTGAATTCTGCCTTCTAGATCCTGTGCAATGTCACTGATGAGATGTTGAATAGGACGGTCCCAGCACTGATCCCTGTGGTACCCCACTGGTTACTCTTCCCTCTGTGGAGTGACAGCCATTTACCACCACCCTCTGTGTCCTGCCACCCAGCCAGTTACCTACCCACCACACTACTGTCCTGCCCACACCCATATTCCCCAGTTTGTGTAATAGTCTTCTATGTGGCACAGTGTCAAAGGCCTTGCTAAAGTCCAGATAGGCCATGTCCACTGCCCTCCCTGATCCACCTCCTAGTCACCCAGTCAAAAAAATTCAATGAGGTTGGTCTGACATGACCTCCCCTGGTGAAACCATGCTGCCTTGGGTCCTGTAGTCCATTGACAACCAGATGTTCCACCAATCTCTCCTTCAGTAGTGCTTCCATGATCTTTCCACTACCGAGGTGAGGCTGACTGGTCTGTAGTTTCCTGCTTCCTCTTTGTTCCTACTTTCGTGATAAGGGACTACATCTGCTGTCCTCCAGTCTTTGGGTACCTCCCTGTTTCCAGTGATTGGCTGAACAGGATAGCCAGAGGTTCAGCCACCACCTCTCTTAGTTCTTTAAGGACCCTGGGTGCACCCCATCTGGCCCCATTGCTTTATCAGCTCTTATTACTTCCAGTTCCTTCAGGACCCTTTCTCGTAAAGGGACTTGTGTCCATTTCTGCACCATTCTCACCCCTTGTACTCCCTTCAGACCCATTATCCCCTTTCCTTAGTAAAGACTGAGCAGAAATACCTGTTCAATATGTCAGCTTTATTGTTGTCATCCTCCACGTGGCTCCCATCCTCCCCTTCAGTCTCACTATCCTCCTTTGTCTTTCTTTTTCACTTATGTACCTGTAAAGGTTTTGTCCCCTTACCCACTGATTTTGCAATGTGTTCTTCTGTCTGAGCTTTGGCTTCCCTTACTGACCTCCCTGCCTCCCTTTGCTTCTCCTGGTACTTCTCCCTATCCCCTTCTGCCTGTGTCTTTTTGTGCCTGAATGCAATCTTTTTGGCTTTCACTTTCTTTGCTACCTCTTTGGAAAACCATAATGGTCTCCTCTTCCTTTTCCTCTTGCTAACCTGCTTAATGCATAATTCTGTTGTTCTTGTAATCCCCATTTTAAATACTGCCCACTGTTCCTCAACCCCTGATTCCTGTCCCATTCCCTTTAATGCCTCTTTTCAAGTATCTCCCCATTTTCCCAAAGTCTGCCTCCTAAAATCCAGGATACGTGTTTTTGTGTGGTTTGGTTCTGCTCTTCTGTGATGTCAAACCACAATGACTGGTGGTCACTGTTACCCAGGTGCTCCCCACTGTTATCCCCATCACACTGTCCCTGTTTGTGAGCACAAGGTCCAGTATTGCCTTCTGCCGAGTTGGTTCCATGACCAGTTGCTTGAGGAAGGCACCCTGAAGGGAGTCCAGGATAAATCTGCTCCTAGTTGATGCTGCTGCTGGGATGCTCCAGTCCACATCTGGTATATTGAAGTCTCCAACCAGTACTACGTCACCCTTGTCTGCCATCCTTTGGATGGCTAGCATCAGCTCTATCTGTTTCTTCCTCCTGGGCTGGTGGTCTATATAGACCACACCTGTCTGGATGGCTGGCCCCATTTTCCTTTCCAGCTTACCCACAGTATCTCTCCCCCATTCTGTTCCTCCTGGATCTGTGTGGCCCTTATGTCATTTTTTCACATACAGTGCCACTCCTCCTCCCTTCCTGCCTGCTCTGTCTCTTCTGAATATGTTGTAGCCAGGTATGGCCATCTCCCAGTCATGGTTATCATTACACCCAGGTTTCAGTGATGGCCACAATGTCAGGTCTGACTGTACCATGACAGCCTCAGATCTTCCATCTTGTTGCTAAGGCTCCTGGGCTTGCACACATGGCTTTCCATGATTTGACCTCCTAGACTGCTTCACTGTTCTACTCCAGCCCCTTCCTTGGTTGTCATTTATCCCTGGTTCTCCTTGCTGTTTGCCCTTCTGCTGAATTTGCCCTTTCTGCTTATCCACCTTTTGGACACTAACCTCCATCTTTGCACACTGCTTTGCAGAGATAGCCACTCCTCTGGTTCACTGGTTCCACTACTAGCTGTGGGGTGAGCAAGAGGCACCGTCTCTGCTGGCCCGTTACCCCCTTTCGCGTTTAAATGCTTGTCAATGTAGCATTTAAACTTATCATTGAGTGCTTGGATTTCCTCCAGGATGGATGCAGGCCGTCAGTCTTGAACAAACCTCCATCCCTCCAGGTGGGTCCCCAGTCACCAATGATTCCAAACCCTTCCTCACAGCACCAGTTCTTCAACCATGAGTTAAAGTTCCTGGTGCATGCACTCCTATGCTCTCCCTTGCCTCTCACAGGTAGTACTTCTGAGAAAGTGACAGAAGTAGCTACTTGCTTGAGACCCTTCCCCAGTTTCCTAAAACTGTTACTGAAAGGAAAGTGTGACTACCCAAGCTTTCTTCATGTACCAGGTCACCTGCGTGACAGTACAGTGCACTGTCTGGGTCCTCGGGGTACTGAGTATGTTTCATACAAATAAAGCTTTTTCACCGCTGTGAAGGTAACAGGTAGGAACTAGTCACTTTACAATCACAGGAGACTTGGACAGTTCCCGGCAGGGCCGTGTGTTAACATGACTGTTGATGTTGGTATTAGTAAATCACCTACAATAAATTTTTTTTTTTTTTTTAACGTTACTAGTGCTCATTTCACAGTCCTGTGTTTCAGAATTAATATAAAATCAAACAGAACATTTCTAACGAGTTTGTCTCCAAACTAAGGGAAAATATATGAAAAATGTACTATTTTTTTCTCATAATTCAGCAAAGTATAGTTGGTAAATAAAACTCTTTAAAACTTATGACTGTAGCAAAGTTGTATAGAAGAATGTTGCATATCTGTTCCTTTTTATAATAGCATTATGGTAGTCTGGGGGGGACTGGTTTATCAATACTGTAGTTAATCCAACCCCCAGGTGCATGAGGCTATACCTCGGGCCTCATTATGCACCTGAGGATTGGAATAACTACTGGTAAACCATCCCCCAATCATATCCGAATGCTTAAGGCCCTGTCCACACTACGCCTCTGTAATGTTACAGAGTGCCCAAACCGTTACCACAATGGTTTGCGTTTACACCTGTAATGTTACAGAAGGTGTTTTCGTAACCGTTGTTGAAACCACATATGAGGTGGTTTCAACAACAGTTATGAAACCGGTCCCACCTTGGTACGTTACAGCGGTAGTGTGGATCGGATGTAACGGTCCTCGCAGGCCCGTAGCGCAGCGCGAGCTGCATTATGGGATTGCGCACCGCGGTAACGGTCGCACGGTTCCTGAGGTGTGGACTGATGGTACTGGTCTCGTACCGATCACTGCTGCAGTGTGGACACACTGTACCGCTCCCTGGCTGTAACGGTTTCTGTCTGTTACGGGGTCTGAGTGGTGCAGTGTGGATGGGGCCTAAGAATGCTGCCATGTGTTGTCACTGTACATGCTATTTTAGAATGACATGCACCAGAGACAAGAACAGTATGCTGTCTAGGGACTATGATGCTGTGAGCACTTGATTCAGTCAAGAATAATTTAACCTGATCACAGTTAGATTAAAGGGCGCATCTTGCATTTGGCCTTCAGGAGCCCAACACAAGCCTTCCAGTAGCCTTTTCTTCAGTGTTCAGTTTAAGTGAACTATGCAAGCAATTATACCCGAGAGGGTGGATGGTATTGGGCAACACCAGACCACCGAGGGGCATACAGAGCCCTGATGCTGCAGGCAGATGGCCTTATAGTCTCTGAAAACACAGAAACACAGACCTCGGCAGATAAGGACCTCATGGCCCACCTAGTCTGCCCTATTTTCCTTATCTACGATGCCATAACAAACCCTTCTTGGTCTCCTGGTTTCACCCCCCGCCTTTCTAATATTCCCATGTGTATATCCCATGCATTCTTGAATCTCTGTAACTGTTTTAGCCTCCAACACTTCTGCTGGTTCAGGTCCTGTTCCAAGTGTCCTCCAGCCTCTCCATGAAGAAGTACTTCCTCATTTTTCCTCTGAGCCCTTCCCCCCAGCTTCATAATGTGACCCCTTGTACTCAAGCATCTTTTTCTTTGGAAAATGCTCCCTTCCTGAACCTTGTTTATGCCTGTAATGTATTTGAATGTTTCTATCATATCCTCCCTTTCCTCTAGGGAGTACGTATTTAATTCTTTAAGCCTTTCCCCATAGGGCTTTTGAAGCAGACCCTGCACAATTTTGGTTGCCCTCCTTTGTACCGCCTGAAACCTATCTATGTCCTTTCGGAGATGGGGCCTTCAGAACTGTACACAGTACTCAACGTGGGGTCTCTCTATACAGGAGTATTATTACCGCCCTCTTTCTGCTGGTGATACTCCTGCCTATACATCCGAGCATCCCACTAGCCTTCCCCACTGCCTTGTCACACTGTTTCACTACATTCAGGTCATCAGAAATGATTACTCCTCAGGTCCCTTTCATGTTTCATGACTGCTAATACCTCTACTCTCAGTTGGTATGTTGCCCTGGGTTTCTGTGCCCCAAGTGCATGATTTTGCAGTTTTTTGCATTGAAACCCAGCTGCCAAACTCATGACCATTCTTCCAGCTTTTTTAGATTGTCTCCCCCCTCCCCCCCCCCGTGTGTCTGCTCTGTTGTAGATTTTTATGTCATCGTCGAATAGGCACACTTTCCCTTCCAATCCTTCTGCAGTGTCACTAATAAACACATTGAAGAGGACTGGGCCTAGTATTGACCCTTATGGCACCCCACTGGACACTTTGCCTTCTCCAAAGCAGATGCCATTTACCACCACCCTCTGACTCCCATTGCGTAGTCAATTCTCTACCCATTTGACTATCTTAGCACCTACTGCTAGGCTACCCTGCTGGCTTACCAGTCTTCTGTGTGGAACGGTGTCAAAGGCCTTGCTGAAATCCAGGTAGGCTATATCTATTGCTCCTCCTTGATCCACTTCCCTGGTAACCAGTCAAAGAACTCTATCAGGTTTGTCTGGTAAGACCTCCCCCCTGTGAAACCATGTTGCCTTAGGTTCTGTAAACTGCTGGCAACATGGTATTCCACAATCCTTTCCTTCAGTAGTGATTCCATTACTTTGCCCACTACCGAAGTCCGGCTGCCAGGCCTGTATTTTCCTGCCTCCTCCCTTTTTCCACTTTTGTGGAGTGGGACCACATCTGACCTCGTCCAGTACCCCCCCTCCCGTTTGTAGTGACAGGTTGAACAGGGCTGTCAGAGGTGCAGCCGCTTCTCCCTGGGTTCCCTCAGTAACCTGGGATGCACCCTGTCTGGTCCCATTGCTTTGTCTACCTTTAACTGTTAGTTCCTTGAGGACTCATTCCTCTGTAAAAGGACTAGTGCCCACCTTCTGCCCCTTAATGCCCTTGTCCTTTATTATTGGTCCGTCACCTACCCCTGCCTCCGTAAATACTGAAGAGAAGTATTTGTTCAGTATGTCTGCTTTTTAGTGGCTCTCTTCCACACAAACCCCTCCTTCCCCTTTTAGCCTTGCTATCCCTCCCTTGGTCCTTCTCTTTTCATTTAGGTATCTAAAAACATGTTTATCCCCCTTTTGTTTTTTTAGTGATTTGGTAATAGTTGGAAGGTCTGGTATTGCCCTTACCGCCCACCCTGGAGGGTATTATTGCACTTAGAAAATGGGCATATGTGTAAATTTTAATTAAGTAATAAAATAACAGAGGAAATCACTTTCAAAACTAATACAAAGACTGGGAAAAAAAAACAACTTTTTATTTGATGTAGTCCCTCTGTTTTTGTGCTGCTCCATCTCGTGTCCCCAACAGGTTTGAAGATGTGGCTGTCAGATGCATGACCTTGTGGGACTTTGGTATGTAAAACCTGGAAGTGGAGACCCAGAAGTACAATATGAAATGGCAGTGCTCCAGATTTTTTTTTTTAAGTTAAATACAGAAGGGATCTTACATTTTTAAATTTGCTGCGATAGAGGCAGCCTGTTTGCCAGTAGCTTGTGTACGGCTTCCGTGTGTTTGGAGGTTGAGCGGCACTGGGAATGTGTGTGACCGAAATGGAGTTGCAGTCTTAAACAGCTGCAAGGAAAATGTAAACCGTTTTTATAAGTAACCGTGCAATACTCTGTACTTGGGAGTGAATGTGCTGTTTTGAAACAGTAGGCAGTTTTTATTTTCATTTATTTATTTTTTATTTATTAAATGAAACTTAGACTCGGGGGTGCTTGGCTGCCACCAACTCGCCCACTAAGCGAGAGAAAAAAATGGTAGCATTTTTAAATTGAAAATTCTGTGGGCAGTGATACCAGTCTGGTGCTGAGGCAGGTTGGGCGGGTACCTTTTTATACCCGGGCTCTGTTGTCTGATAGATGCCCACCTTGCCAAGGGGCTCAGTCAGTGAAAGCTCGGGTAAACTGAAGCCCATTTTCTCAAAACATACAGTGCAATACAAGGTAGTTTTGTGTAGCGTCATTTATGCAAATTGTATTTCAGTCCTTTTTGCAGTGAAAATAAAAAAAATACAGAATTGAATTATACATGACTATGAAATGTAAGCAATGTATAATACATAGACATTCTACACAGTATTTACAATTATATTGTCATGGTAGTACCCCTGTACTTAGGGTTGAGATGTTACCTTTATGTCAAACCATGATGTTTGTATGTTTATTATTGTCTTGTCCTTGGATGGAACAACCTGAAATTTGGTATGTGCTCCCTCAGGCACGGAATCTCATGATTCTGAAAATTTAGTTATGGGAGGCTTAGCCGTTTAAAAGTTTTAGAAGAGTGAAATTGTTAAAAATCATGCATTTTAACACTGTTTAGGCACAGTGTAGCTATAAGCATCTATTGGGGTCATTCGCACTTTTCTTTTTTTGCATTCAGTCAAGTTCAGAAGTACATTCAGTGTGAGTGATTCGGCTGCATGATTTCACTGATGATGTCAGTGATAAGTTTTTTTATGTCCTGGCACAGTGTTTCAGATCTATACAATCCTGGGATTGATCCGCAGTGCAGAACATATTTTTTTTCTTCTCACTACACTTTCTTTAGTATGCGAGAAATTGTTAGATGCCCTTGCTGATATAAATGACAGTTTCAGCAAAGTTTGAAGTTCAGTGTTGCTGATAACATGAAAAGTTCCAGCTGAGACTTTCAGGTTTGAATGCAGCTTGAGAAACACTACTTCAGATTCCCAGACTGGTGCATTACTAAATCCACTGCAGCTGTTTTTTTTTTTTTTTTTTGGGGGGAGGGGGGTCCTGTACTCAGTACTGGATGTCCTTTGTCACAGCATGCATTTCCTCTCAATGTGCTTTAGTGCAGCATTAGAGTTACAGATTACCAAGCAGTAGTGGATAGGGGATCTGGGTTTGACCTACAATGTGGGACATTTTCTTTCTTTCTTGCTTGCTCAGTTTCTGTAGTATGAAAGAAATTGTTTGATGTCGTTGCTGATGTTAGTGATAGTTTCTACTAGATGTGATGTTCTATATTGCTGATAACCTGAAAATTCCCGACTCGGACTTTGAGGTTTGTATACAGCTTAATTGGGAACATAACTTCAAATGGAGTGACTGGTTCATTACTAAATCTACTGCAGCAGTGTGTGTGTGTGTGTGTGTGTGTGTGTGTGTGTGTGTGTGTGTGTGTGTGTGTGGGGGGGGGATCTGCACTCAGTGTTAAATGTCCTTTGCCACAATACACATTTCTTGTCACAGCCTTTGTGCAGTGATAGAGGTACAGGCTACCAAGCAGTAGTGAATAGTAGGCCTGGGTTTAATTCCCATTGTGGGACTTTTTTTCGTTCTCACTACAGTTTTTGTAGCATGAGAAATTGTTAGATGCCCCTTCTGATGTTAGTGAGAGAGTTTCAGCAGAATTTTAAGTTCTGTATTGCTGAGAACATGAAAGTTCCAACTGAGACTTTCTGGTTTGAATGTAACTGGGGAAACATTATTTTAAATTACCAGACTGGTGCATTACTATATCCACTGTAGCTGTTGGAGTGGGGGCTGCACTCAGTACTGGATGTCCTTTGTCACAGCATGCATTTCCTCTAAATGTGCTTTAGTACAGTAATAATATTTTATTCATGAGACATAAACAGGTATGTGTCCCTTGAGCTAGCACTCATTTTTAAGGGACACCTTGGTAACAGAGGATATTACATAGTTTCTTTGTTACAGGTTTACATAGTTATATATTTACTTAAATTACATAGTTTACATGATTGCACAGATTACAGTAGATCTGCAGCAGTAGAGCTACAGACTACCAAGCAGTTGTGGGTAGGGGACCTGGGTTTGATGATCCCAGTGTGTAAAATGTTTCTTTCTTTCTTACTCAGTTACTTAAGTACGAGAGAGATTTTTTGATGTCATTGCTGATGTTATTGATAGTTTCAGCAAAATCTGAAGTTATGTATTGCTGATAAGCTGAGACTTTGAGCTTTGAATGCAAATTGGGGCACATTACTTCAAACTGGTTCATTACTAAATCCACTGCACGGGGGGGGGGGAGGTTGTCTGCACTCAGTGTTGAATGTCCTTTGCCACAAGTGTGCATTTCCTGTCAAGGAGCCTTTATGCAATGGTAGAGCTGCAGGCTACCAAGCAGTAGTGGGTAGGGGGCTTGGGCTTGATTCTTAGTGAGGGACATTTCTTTTGCTCTCACTATTTCTGTAGTACGAGAGAAATTGTTAGATATCATTTCTGATGTTAGTGATAGTTTCAGCAAGGAGCTTCACTCTTGTACTGATGATGTCACTATACTAACTTGGTGTTGAGAACCAGTGATCAACATTTAGGGGTTAGTTATTCTCAATGTTTTCTTGCAAACGGTTGAGGTGTTCCAAACTGGAACACAGCTACAGCAGTTTTTTAAAAAAAATTTTTTTAATGCGTTTTTATAATAAACACAAAAATGAAACGAAACATACAGCATAAATCAAAAACGAACATAAATTAAGAGCAATGGTGAGAGAAACCAAACAATTTTCATTATTATCAAATCATTTTTGATTACTAGGACCATGATTTATTAAGCTAAATAAGGTAGTACTAGTATGGGTGGCTTCACTCAAACACAAAACCTATGCTGCTTTCCTTCAGGTCTTGCTAAGTTCATTATGGCAGCAGGACAAATCCAGTAAGCCAATACAAGTTAGGCATGTACTGTGTGGTATGTTATTGCAGGACCACAATCAAGGTTGTTTGGTCGTACTCACTGGCTAAATGTGAGTTGATCCCAAATTGGTAGACCAGCTGACATGAAGATGATATGCCTCTGTAGACATGGAAACCAGTGCATGATGGCCAGTGTTGCCAATGAGATGGACTACCTTTGAGCATGCTGCATCCCCCCTTGAGATCCATACTGGCTTCAGGACCCATGGCAGCACTGTCTATGCCAGCTGGGCAGCATCCATCCCCTCTCCACGAGGCTGGCCATTCCCTTATTCCCTGCTCCATGATAGAAACTGTAGCACTCGGAACTAAGCTCTTCCATAGCCTCGGGCCCAGGAGTACAGTACATGTTGTCCTACTGTCTAGCACTTCCTATGTTGAAAGGCAGATCTGGGTAGGAACCCAGCATTAAAGTGGCTCCCCTAAGGTGGGTTACATGGATAAACATTAACTATTAGCACAGTATTACAGATTGCCATATTTAAACACAGAAATAATTGTGTTTCATGAGTTTTAAAGCTTGTTTACTTTTTTGTCCCTCCAGCAATCACCAAATGGAGGCAGAGTCACTAGCACTGCCTTTTAGGATGATGTTTCAGGGGGAAGCCCCTGTAAAGGTACGAGTGTCTGATGATTGGGAAACATTTGAATTCATCATATTGGGAGAAATTATCAAGACATATCTATCTGTCTGTTTCAGGAGGTGTGAGCTACTGAGGGATTTTCAGTCTCTGCTGGTGGTGAGAGGATTATTGGGGTCTGGAAAACCGAATTTTCTTTTTTCACCTGGTATTTCTCTTTTTTTAGTTACAGTGCCAAAGATTTATCAGCTAACTTTAAGTTTGTTCCATTCAATCTGCTGTTTTGAACTTCATGACTGTGATGCTTTATTTCATTTATTTTTTAGTTTAATACTGCTCTGTTCATCTCCTGAGGCTGTGAGAGGGCCTTGGGGAGGTGAAGATTATGCTGTTCTTGCTTGATTTATTTTTGCATTTCCTGTTTAATGTATAGCATCACAAAGGTTTACTTTTTATTTGTTACTGAATCTCATTCAAGCATATTAATTCTATCCAAGACTCTTGAGTTGTTACATTTTTTAATTTATTTTAGAATTTCAATATTGGGGAGGTTTGTTTGAGGGTTATTAATTTATTTTATTAAGGAGGATGGGTGTTTGAGGGTTATTTATTTTATTAAGGGGGATGGGTGTTTAAAGGTTATTGATTTTATTAAGGGGGATGGGTGTTTAAGGGTTATTTATTTTTCCTTAAGTAAGAGTTTTGTTTAATTTTGTTTTATTTTTAATATTATTTTGTATGTTTTTAGACATATAATTGGTCTAGTTAAGGAAGTGTTGTTCAGATATATTGGTCACCAGAATGTGTTGGAGGCCTTCCCCCACGGTTGTGCGCTATTCACCTTCTACTCTCCATGCCCTTCCCCCGCTTTGCAGTATACAACATACCAGCACTGTAGGGTGCTAGGTATTGCCTGTGGGGGGAGGGGGAGCGGGGTGCAAACAGTGGAAGGTGAATGAGTGGGGCCACCATATCGGGATGGTAAGATCCAGAAGACGCCCTGGGATGAAATAGAACCAAGAGCGTGATTTGCCATGTCTGGTTTCCATACCCAAGGGCACTACCGATTTTGGCGGGCAGGTGGTTCAGGCGGCCCGGGAGGTTCATTCAACTCGAGTGGTGTTATGCAAAGCCAGGTCCATTAAAAACAAGACTACAATTATTACAGATCTTGTTGGAACTGTGGACCTGGCTTGCATCACTGAGTCATGGCTGGATGACAACTCTGGCCTCATATTGGAGGCTTTAACTTCGGCCGGGTGCTCTGTGATTCACCGCCCGAGATTGGATCGCCGGGGGGAGGGGGGTTGCGGTCTGTTTCAAGACTGAACTTAACCTCACGAGTGTACCAGTTGAGGAGACTGAGTCATTTGAGTGTACCGTGGTAGCAGGTGTAGTTTGTAGGATCGCCACTCTGTACCGTCCACCCGGAGTTCCTTCAGGAAGTCGCGGACTTCGTCATCGATATGGCATTTGAGTCTTCCAGGCTGATGGTCCTGGGCAACTTAAAGCCTGGGTCGATGAACTGTAGCAGTTTGGACAATACTTCCTCCAGCTGATGACATCTCTGGGCCTCACACAAATAGATACCACTGCTACCCATAAACACAGCCACTCTTTTGACTTAGTCTTCCTCCTGGGGATTGAAGCCTCCAATTTGGGGGTGGAACCAGTTGGATGGTCCAATCACTACACCATGGGGTTCAGTTTTAGTGCCCCTCTTCGTAGGCCTACCCCTGTGGAGATGGTCAGGTATCGCCCTGAAGGCCTGGCGGTGGTACTTGACCTGTCATCCCTCCTAGTGGCAAACAATGACCCAGAAGCCCTCGTCATGGCCTATAATTCAGCCATTTTGGCGGCCCTGGATGTCATTGCTCCTGTCTGGGTTCATCCTCTCTCCCTTCGCCCACGGTCCCCATGGTTTGATGGGACTTTGAGGGAGATGCGGCGATTAGGACAAAGGTTAGAGCGTTGCTGTTGGAAATCCGCCCTTGATGCCGACCACCTTAGATTGATGGACCATTATCAAGCCTATCAATCTGCAATCACCCGTAAGAAGGCAGAGTTCCTGTCTAGAGAGATTGCGGCCACTCAGAATTGACCGGCTCAGCTTTTTCGAACTGTGGACAGACTGTGCAGCCCAGCCTGTCTACAAGTTCGAAAAGCCTTTTCACAAATAGAGTGCGATGAACTTGCTCAAATCTTTGCGACTGAGGTGGCTGACATCAGGGCAGTACTCCAACCAGCACACTCTATGGGCATTGCTTTGGATAGACACGAGGCCACTGCCTCTCAGCTTTTCTGGAGTACATTCGACCGACGAGTTCATGGATATCATGCGGATTGTCCAGGATGCACACCCTATGTGCTGTAGTTTGGATTCAGGACCAGCTTCCCTGATTTTGGGTTGTTTTGATTCCATCAGTCTGGTCCAAGCATGGATAGTCTGGTGCTCTTTGGAAACAGGTGAGTTTCCAAGCTCCCTGAAGGAGACAGTGGTATCACCCCTCTTGAAGAAAGCTTCTTTGGACCCAGACTGCCATGCAAACTACAGACCAATCTCTAACCTTCCCTTTTTAGAGAAGGTGATTGAGAAAGTACAGCTGGAGAGCCATTTGACCATCCATGACATCTATGAACCCCTCCAGTTCGGATTTTGAAAGACATAGTACAGAGACAGCGCTGGTTCAGCTACTCAGTGATCTGATGACCAGAGATCGGAAAAAACATTTCATCTTGGTTCTTCTGGATCTCTCATCAGCGTTTGACACTGTGGGCTGTGGACCATGGGGTCCTACTCTGTTGCCTGAGATTCATCTGTGGACTGTCGGGTACAGTCCTCAGGTAGTTTACATCTTTCCTTACTGGAATAACTGAGAGAGTGGTGTCCGGGGTTTATTCCTGGGACCCAGTTTCTCTGTCATGTAGGGGTCCCTCAGGGTTCAGTGTTGTCCCCCGTGTTGTTTGCAGTGTATATGCTGCCCCTCAGAGACATTGTAAGAAGGTGTGGGCTGAAGTTTCACTGCTATGCTGATGATACCCAGCTCTACCTTTCTTTTGCACCTGACCAGGATGGAGCTGTCTCAGTCTTTAATAGCTGCCTCGCAGAAATCCAGGAGTGGATGGATTCCAGTTGGCTGAAGTTGAACTCGGAAAAGACAGGTGCTGGTTGTGGGCCCGGCGTGCTGGATGGGGGGCTGGGGGGCAGGTTCGCCCTCAGGGCTTTTTCTTGGGGGCTTATCACTCTTTACCTCTGAATGGGTGTGAAACCTAGGGGTAATTTTTGACGAAGGGCTGACTCTGCATTCGCAGGTGTCAGCCGTCATCAGATCCTCTCTTTATCATCTGAGGACTATCTCCAGGAATAAGCACCTTGTTCCATCTGGTGATCTTCCTATTTTGGTCCATGCCTTGTGTCCTCGCGCCTGGATTATTGCAACTCCCTTCATCTAGGTCTACCTGGGGTGGAAATCCACCACTTGCAGCTAGTGCAGAACGCTGCGGCCCGGCTTTTGATGGGAACTCCTTGGTCCTGTCATATTTCGCCGGTGCTGCGCGGACTGCACTGGCTGCCAGTATAGTGGCAGATCACCTTTAAAGTCAGTCTTCTGACTTTTAAAGCCCTACATGGACAGGGCCCAGACCACCTGAAAGAGCTTCTGGTCCCTTACTGCCCTGGATGATCGCTCCGCTCAGCTGATGAGGGGTTGCTAGAGATTCCAAAGGTGTGTTTGAAATCTTCCAGGGCCTGGGCTTTCATGCATGTGGCCCCAACCCTTTGGAATTCTCTACCCCGTCGGTTATGGGAGTGCACGACCGTGGAGGGATTCAAACAAGTTTTAAAAACATAACTGTGGTACCCAGCTTTTGGTGAATGATTTCTGCAACTGGATTAATTGTTTTTATACTATTTATAATGCTGGATGTTTGATGTGTTGTTTTAAATTTTGTTAGACGCCTTGGTATTTAAAAAGGCACCATAAAAATAAAGATTATCATTATTATTATTAAAGGAACGCCATGGGGCTGTTATTACAGGATGCCATTTCATGATTTACTTTCACGTTTGCAAATAAAACTCTAAAACAGTATGAAAAGACCAAACTGTTTTTCACATTGCTTTAGAGTTTAATGTAGAAATGTGAAAGTAAAAGGAAACGGAGCACATCCGTAGTGGCCCCCATGGCAGTCCTTTGCAGTGGCTTCCTCATGACATGTCATCTGGGAGGCAGAGCTACCAACTCCAACTCATGACTTTCGTTTCTGACAGAGTTAATGACACAAACAGACTTCAAAACTCATAAAATGCGTTTCTGTGTTACAAGTATGGCAGTCTGCTTTAGGATGCCGATGATTACGGTTTATCAGTAACCATCAGCACATTAGCTCTTCAGTTACCAACTGCATTGTTTTCATTTAATAAACTAATACTGCAGCTTTAAATGAAAATACAAAATGGATAGCAGATACGGTAAAGCAATAAATAACCTGCAGTGTCAGGGCACTATGAATGACTTGACCTAGTAAACAATATCCGTTTTAGCATTCATTTCTCATCTTTTCTTTATAGAAATATTTACAATTATACCAGTGCTCATATGAATGGGGGTAGGCAAAGTAGGTGATCTGACGTTTTTTGTTGTCCCAGCGTATAATTTAATGTACAAAGACTTTCAAGCTGATACAGGTCCCTTTGTCTTCTGCCAGTAAATGACATGACATCGGTTACGCTGTGTTTTTGTCAATGTTTGGGCATAGTTAAATAGCCTGTATATAAACATCTGAACCTGAGAAGCTGTTCAGTAGCAGAAGACGGTTTCCTCGTATACTATGTTACAGTCAGTAGCAAAAGGAGAAATACTATAGGTCTGTAGCTGTTCTGGAATTACCCTGTTTGGTTCCTATTGAGACTAACCTACTAAATCGGCAGCGGTTCAGCACATTGGAGAGTTCTATGAATCTTGCCCTGGAAAAACAAAACCTACAAAAAAGGTTCTGGGAGAAAACAACTGCAGCAGCTATCAGATCAAGAGTCACTGCAGTGACTTCAGTCAGGTTAGCAGAGTGTTTTATACCTCTGGAAATCCAGGCCTGCACTGATCCAGAGATATTTAAAGGCAAATTAAGAGCCCATCATTATGTATCCTGATTTTGTTCTAGTGTTTGTACAGTGCCTTGAAAATTCTTAAAGGTGCAATAAAAAGTGCATGTATTATTATCATACAGGACTGAACTGGTTGGGGATGCTATGGGACTGCTAAAATGACTTCAGCGACTCATTTTACTCTTAGTGTTACTGTACAGATCTCCTCATTCTTACATCAGCTACAAAACATCATTCACATACTGTAGATGTTCTACTTCCTGAGAATAGCTAAAATGTTGAAAAAAAAAACACTGTTTCTGTTCTTCCAGTCCTTCTCATTCCCTTTATTGAAGAATCAAAACATTTAGTAAATTAAGTGTGATTATCACAGATATTTGTGGATTTGTTTGATAGTACAGCCATTAAGGAACAATTGTAGTAACTCATTTTTACCATTTTCAGTGCATCAGTATTGTATATGCCGTGTCCGCAGTTGCGTCCTGCCTTTAATCAGCCTTCTGTAGCATAGTGGTCAAGGAATTGTGCTTTGGGTGGAAACTGACAGTTCAATTCCCAAAAAAGAATGTTTGTTACATATTTTTTTATTGATATATACATTTTTCTGTTTGGTATACTGACATCTAAAGTCTAGCAATACATTTAATGAACCAAAACATGAGTTGTCTAGTCTAGTGCCAACAGTGTGTTTGTGCAGTTGTGTGATCTCACACATGTACTGAAGTTATGTTCCCCCCTGCTGCAGTTCCCCACTGATATGCCCTCAACGTTCATATGCTCCTTCAGACTCTCCTTAAATGGTGACACAGCAAAATTCATACATTGAAGTTTAAAACTAATTTTTTTTAAGGATAGGATTTTCTTTTCAAAAGTGCTCTTATGGGCAAACTGGGTGGGCCAAGCAGTCCTTATCTGCCAAAAAATTGTTTCTTAAACATAGAGTGTTGTCCAAGTCCATAGCAGAATTTTACCAATATTAAGACAGGGTACATTGCAAATAAAAGACAATAAAATTCACATACAAATAAAGTGCAGAAATGCACATAAGTAATCGGCGTAACAGTGTCAGTGGCTCAGTAGGTAGCACACTCGCCTCTGAGGCCGGGAGATCAGAGGGCTGTGGGTTCAGTTCCCACATCTGGCACTTGGGTTAATATCCCAGTACTGACACTGTAGTGCAGCATGAGAGGGGTGCTGCACTTCTGAGGTGCCGCCTTTCGGATGAGACGTTAAACCGAGGTCCCATCTGCCTGGACTGGTGGTAGTTCAGGTGGATGTTAAAGATCCCATGGCACTTATCAAAAAGAGTAGGGGAATTTCCCCGGTGTCCTGGCCAAATTTCCCTCATTCACTAAAAATACCACCAACTGCTTAATCTGGTTTAAGGTCAGCTGGCATTCATCTGTATCCCCTTCCCCCGGGTCGTGCCTGAAAATAGGCAGGATTTGTCTAGTGCACTTACCCGGGCAACAAAAACTAAATAAATAAATAAACAAGGTTTATATTTTATCCTGCATAATTCTAGTGTGAAAGAAATCCGGAGAACAAATTACGATTGAAAATGCCCTGCAGGCTTTAAACAAGAGCGCAAGACAATCTGCAGCTCCTGGTCTGCAGATTATAGGGCTTTACATGGACTGTGTGTGTCTTGGGGAGATCAGCAGGTCATGGAGGTAGGCAGTGCCCAGTCCCCTGAGTGCCATAAATGTCAGCATAATAATCTTGTAGTCAGTACTGTGCTTAACAGGCAGCCACTACGTCTGACACAGCACCATGGTGGCATGCTCTGACCTTCAGATGTAGTCTGGAGCCCACCCTACCGCCTTCTGCACTAACTGCAAGTGTGGACTCAGATGACAGGGTAGGTCCTTATAAAGCATATTACAGTAGTCCAGGCATGAAGAAATATGACTGTACTAAGGTCTGAAGATCTTACAATGTTGGCAGGGATGCAGCTTAGTGATGTATATCTTTTTGTCAATCAAGCTTTTTCTCTATTCCCAGAATCTGCCTTCCCATTCTGATAGTACCCCTTCCCCCCCCACCTCATCACCTGCCTTCTCATGGATTTATGACTTAATTACCACTTATCCAGGACCATTGTGTGGTGGGTTGGCTGCCATGCCGGTAGTATGTGGGCCTGCAGGGGAATGCCAGCATCAACTGCAGCAGACTAGAGGATTTTTCTTCCTCCAGTCTTTTCTTGCCATGGGACTCCATCATTCAGTTAGCAGTGTGCAGCCATGCTGGCATCTGATGGGATCCTTCCCCTTCTGATGTCCCAAATGAAGATTTCCCTCTAGTCTCTGCTAGGGGGTGATCTCGCAGCAGGGAACACAGCTTTTCCACCCTGAAGCAGGAGAGCTGTCCATGAAATGCTCGGTCTTCCTTCTTGAAAACTCACATACACTCCTGAACCCAGGTAGCAGGTGTCACAAACCTTAATGATACCACTGCGCCAACAGGCTAACCCCCACCTGGTGATGTTTTTTTAGGAAGGGATGCCACCAAAAGTGCTGAACTTGGAATTGGGAACAGTAATCAACACAGTAGGCATCATGCCAAAATGCAGGTTTCTACATTACTGTACGTTGTTTAAAAGTTACAAGCCAGTTTGTAACCCAGGTTTCACTGCCAATTAAAAAAGCTGGTTACAGTGAAGAGTTGCTGCTGATGTCATGTGATGTCAGCTAGGGTTCCACCACCATTTGTATAACTTCCTTAATTTTGATCCCTGTGCCTCTCCAGAAATGTTTAGCCTGCACCCCTTCCAAAATCAGTTCTCTATCTCCTCCTAAAATTTATAGTTTGTGGTCCTGCCGCATTTTTCACCTAACACTATCCCAAATTTGCAGCTTACATCCCTCCCAAAATGTGTACCACAAAGCCCTCCTAAACTGTGTCCCATAAGCCTCCTGAATTGTGCATCCTACATCTCTCCGGAACTTTGTACACCGCATCAGTACCAAAAATTGCACCTTACACCCCTCACAAAATGTGTGCCCCATGCTTCCCTGAAATTTATGACCTGCTGCCCTCCAGAAATTCAATCTCCGTTCTTCCCTGAAAATTTGCACCAGTATCTCTCCCAAATGTACAGCCTCCCAAAATGTTACTCTTACTTCAATCTTAAAATGTGGACCCCATACCCCCTCTTGAAATGCATTTGTAAATGAAGAATAAGAATCTGCATGTATGTGGTGCTTTTCATGCACATTGTATCCCAAAGCACATAACGCGCAATGAGAGACTTGTATTGACGTGAAAGTAAACATGTAGCAGCAGCCATTCTGCACATCAACCCACATACATCCTTGGACAATTGCTTGAACCGGATTTATGGGATGAGGAATATTGGCCAGGACAACTGGGAAAATTCCCTACTTTTCTGTAGGGGGATCCCCTGGCCATTTGGTAGTCAGCCAAGGTGGCCAACAAGGTGGATGGATATGAGGTAGCTGTGAGTGCAGGGAGCCAAACTCCTCTTCTGCACTTTCTGTTATAGAGGCCACTACTGCTGAGAAAAGTAATTTGGGTAAGAAGTGATGGAAGGGGATGTTCCTGAAAACGAGACTGCTTGTGCTGTAAATCCTGACAGAACTGCTACTGTAAGTCTGAAAAATCTTGAAGAGCCATGGAGGGTAAGAAACACCATCTGCTCTCCTTGGTAGCTGAAAAAGAAGAATCAAAGTTTCAAGTCTGCCAGCAAAGACTGTTTCTGGCTAAACAGCGTACATGCAGTGGAGTTGATCAGCTTACCTCCCAAGATGACATCACTTCTCAGTTGTTTTCACAGACACCACTTCGCAGCCCGACTTCAAAGCAGTTGGCTCCACTTGACATGACAATGACTGCTCTGAAATGCTGGAAGCAACTTCTTCAGCTGCCTCTGTATGCATGTTCGCTGGTCGGGAGAGCTGTGTCGTGTTTTCCAAGGAAACTGAAGCCGCTCCTGTTTTTGATCCTCTGGACGGCCCTGTAAATGTACTATCCGCTGCCATTAAACCAGTACCGTTCACAAATGCCACAGCACAGAAGAATAAAGGGAAACCCAAGAAATCTCAGCAGAGATAACAGAAGCAAGCTAAGAGCTGCTTTTTCTGACAGCCAGATGAAGAGGAGCAAATGACCTCATGTATAAGACTGTCTTCATTGGGAATGGCACAGTGGAGTCACCGGCTCAGCCTAAGACAGGGACGCCCTGGTCAGAACACTAGGACACCCACTCGCGTTGCTCAGTCTTTGGTCAGTAGAATCTGCCCATCTTGAAGCTGGGTGGGTAAAGGCATCAGACAGCATTTGTTGGCTCCCGGATCCCTCATACTCTCCTAAGATGGCAGCTTCTACAACAAGGACCGAAAGTACCCCTGCAACAGCAGAGTGTGTTCATGATGGTGTTTCTGACCATTTGCAAGATGATGGTTTCTCTGCGTTACCTTTCTCACTTACTGCAAAAGAACTCTCAAAGCCAGGGATGGGGCAATGTCCCTATGATTAATACTGATAAAGTGAATGTTAATCTGACCCCCAAAGTGTCTGAGAAATCCATGGCAATCCTTCTTGAAAACAACATTGACCCTTCTATAGTGCCTCCCCCAGAGATATTCCTCAGGCACCTGAGCACTCTGAATCACAGCAAAATGTTAGCATATTGCATACTGGAGCTGCACTGTCATGTCTTAAAAACTCTGAGTTTGAATCTAGTTGGCAAGAGCAGCCTTGATGGCAGTTTATAATGTCGGAATTATTTTATTTTCATGGCAGACCAGCTCATTGATGGATTGCAGTTCACCTGAAGTATGTTGGAGATTTGGAGGTGCCCCAGACAGAATTGATGTGATTAGTAATCTTTTAAAACGGTTTTTTTTTTTTTCATATTATGAATTGTTTGTTAGTCACATCTCAGGCAAGACTACATTTAATATCAGCTTTAAGACTTTAAAGTCTCTTGAACTATTCTAGCTTAAATATGATCAGCTTAAAAGTACAGAAGTATGATCTCCTTTTACAGCCATCCACTTGTCCAAACCTGCCATTAAAACAATAATACTATTTAGGAATGAGGGTGTGGAAGTATTTGATAGTCTATATTGGTCGCGCCAGTGCTGCAAAGTTTTGGATCTCCCTATCCCCATAATTGATTTGGAGCAGGTTTGGACAGAGGGGTGGAAGTTCAAAGTCAAATTGAGACAGACAAATACTGGTATTTGCCAGCCATTTACTGGGAAGTTTTTTCCTACGGAGGGTACAGGGTATGTTTGTATCTGGGACAGCCCCGTTCTTGCCATAAATGAGGCTCCCTATCCCACCTGAGCCCTGCTTGTGACACTGAATGTTGTAACATGTGCCTCAAGTAGGGTCATGTAAGTCACAACTGCCCAAAGCCCTTCAAATGTAACCTGTGTGAGGAACGGGGCACTCATGTAGGACGTGCTCCTGGGCCTTGCACAACAGGTCTGATGGGGGTGCATGGCTAGCAGCGAAGCTAGAAGCAGCTTTCTGCTTCAGCTCCACACTGACTTAATTATACTTGGTACAAAACAACGCAAAAAGTAATTTAATATTGCTCCAAAACACTTTTATTAGCTTGCTAATATTCTAAGGAACGGAGAGATATAAAACTTGGCAAAGTCTGGAGAATGGGTTGCACTAAAACCATGATGGGAGGAGATGGGGCTAGGCAGAAAGATGCTTGTGCAGGCCTGGAGAAAGAGAAGAAACCTCCCGACAGCAACCTAAATCAGTCATCTAACACTGCATTGCTGAAAGGAATTCAAGCACTTGATAAGAAAATGGACGAGTTTACTTCTAAGATCCAAAATGTTGAAATAAAACTTCAAATGGTAGATGATTCTGCTCAGGGAGCCAACAAGACGGCGGAAAAGGCGCTATCAGTAATGACCGTCCTAGTTGAAATGCTTGGAAATGCTGGAAAATGGAGCGCAGGCATCCCGCATTAGAATCCTGGGCTTACCAGAAGAATTGGCAGGAGAATCCCTGGAAAGCTTCATCGAGCAATGGTTGCCTAATCTTTTTACATTTAGATTCCCCAATTTCTGCGTTGCGGGCCTACAGAGTGAACACCAGAGGGGCCTGACTTTGTGTGGACTTTGCTCATCCATCTGCAAGAGCAGTCCTGGTGGTTTTTAGATTGGTAAAAGAGAGGGACTATGTTTTACTTGAAACGCATGCAAACAGGGTCCCTCTAAATGGCAGGGTCTCCATTCATGTCTTTCCTGACTTAAGTTATGCCATGAGGCAACGGCGTAAAGCTTTCAACAGTCTGAGCTAAATTGTGGGGACTTGGAGTCCACCATGTTCTCCTGATGCCGGCGAGTCTCAAGATTGCCTGTGGGGTGAAGACTTACCATTTTTCAGATCCAGTGGAAGCAAGTAAATTAGTCATGAAGATTGAACTGGATTACTCAGCCCAACGAGCAGAATCTGAATCAGGGGAGGAAGAGAATACTTGAATTTTTGTTGAACATGGTTCATTAAGTTATAATGAAGAGTGACTGAATGGACTTGGACACTTGTTAAATGATCACTATATTACATATAGTAGTATTTCTTCTGGTGCACAAATTACATTTTAGATGTAAGATTTGAATGCCTTTATGTGTTGTACGTCTCCGTGTTAATGGTTGTGGTGCACTTATTGGGGAAGTTAGTATATGTGTGATGCAAACGGACGAGATCACAGGGGCATGCCAAGTTTCAAAGAGTTGCTCTCTGCTCTTAAACGTTTATATAGTTCATTGTTTCAGTGATTCATTAAAAAGTTTTACTAGGTTTAGTAACTGGGGCATATATATAAATGTTTGGGGTTTTCTCATATGCAACTAATTGGAGGAATGACACCTACTAAAAGGGGTGGGAATTTTAATAATAGTGACTTTACATATAGAATTTTTCCACTCGTGGCAGCAATTAACCTGTGTAGAGCACAGTATTAATTAAGTGAACATATTCATACTGGATACCTCAAATTATGTAACAAATGCGGAGTGTTAAAGATACTGTTTTGTTAACCGATGCTGTGTTTGTAATGTGATGATGCACTGTCCTATGGGCTATACTTGTATCTGTTGCATTGCTAAATCAATAAATACAAGTTCAAAAATAAAAACTGGTCTGATGGTTTGAATCAAGAAGAACTGATTCATAAAGTTCAGGCCCTGGGATCAGCTAGAGCTTCAGCTTGGTGGAAAGCCAAAAGACAACAAGAATGCAGTAATACAAAAAAGACATGTACCCCCCCCCCATTGTAGTACCTAGTGCATCCTCTGTATGACTCACTTCTCCTTCAGCCCCTCCTGAGTTCAGAGGGGATGTTGTTGAACTCCTGGATGTTGAACGAGACTGTGCCAATAATTTGCCTGCAGGTGATGAGGAGATGGAAGCTACTTCTGGCACAAGCCTGGTACAAGAGCATATGCCACCATCGTGTACAAAGATGGAGAAACTTGACTCTCTGGCATATAAGGTGATGCCCTCCTCCCCCTCTTCCTTTAGAGAAACAGATGGAGGTTGTTACAGCTAAAAAGAGAAGGAAAAGGAAACTAAAACCTAAGCCTCCCCTTGTGCTTGTAGTAACAGTTAATAAGTTCACAACCCTGTCGCCTAGGGAAACACAGAAGAGAAGTGTGATTTGGAGGGATCATCAATTTCATCATCTATCTGTGATGCCTCTGCGAAGTGTGGAAGACTCTCTGTCACAAAAGGCAGTAGCTAAGAAAAGTCATAGACGCACAAGATCTCAGACCAGGAAAGGTAGACCCTTCCCTTAATATCATATTATGTGTTTTGGGTTCACTATATTCCCTGTAACACTTAATGGTAACAAAGTCCCACAAGAAGAAGGTTTCCACCTTGGCTGTCCTGGAATCCTTAAAAAGCAATGTGGTATTTATATTAGACACCAGAACTAAATCCATGTTTAAATTGAATGTCATGGAAAGACTGTGGCCACACTGGTCTCAAGGTATGAGCCGCTGTGATGGAGTTTGCATTCTCTTGACGGGCTCCACCTTCACTTTAAAACTTATTGAAATAGAACCAGGCTGGGCATTATTGATAGACCTTACATATAACAACAAGACATTCTGTCTTACAAATGTTTATGCTCCACAGACCAAAGTAGTCAGAGTGTCCTTGTTTGAGGAAATCCACCCTTTCCTACACACTAATAAACTGATGATTTTAGGAGGGGATTTTAACTGTGGACTTTCCCATCAAGATGGGGGGGAAGGTGGGCCACACATCTTTAGTGATTCTGTGTAACCGAGTCAAATGATTAAAATTTCTGGTTAATAAGTCAGTGGTGCTGGTGGGTCCTCATTGACTTTGACTTTTCGTTCTTTTCAGACATGTTAAAAGTTGAGAGCAAGGGCCATTGCAATAGAAACCCATGATCACTTGACTATCGATAGCATATGATTTTCTGCAGTGGTGGGAAGACATTAAAAAAGGATCTAGGGCATTTGTTTCAGTCATATGGCAAAAAAAAAAAAAACAACATACCGATAAATGCTTGAAATATTTATCCTTAAGAAATCAGCTACATAGAATATCATACATGCATGAACAAGGTGTGGATATGTGGAATCAGACAGTATCAGTTAAAATGGATATGAATGCATTTAAGTATGACAGGACTATGTCTTTAGAGCAGGAACTAAGATTTGGAACACAGGGTCGCTGCCAACACCTGGACAAATTCATCAGTTGTCAGGATAGGGTTAGTAAGATACAGATGGCTGGCTTAACGGCTACCACTGGTGAACCTGTGGGCTCTGCCTGGGTTAAAATGATGGATATTGTTCAGGCCCATGTTACACAAACATTTGGAAACCCTGGTTGATGCTGTTGGAACCCTCAGCTTGTTTTCCCTAGAGATTCCTGCAATTTCCCCTCAAGATGTTGCCCTGCTGACTGCCCCTAGTCAGCTTAGTGAGGTGGAGTATGCAATTGAAGGATTAAGGAATGATACAGCCCCTGGATTGGACAGGTTGTCCTCTGAATTATGTGTGGTTTTTTTTGGTCCAGTACTGACATTTTGTTCAATATCATACTGTCAAATGAAACTTGAACCTTTTCTATGGCCTAAGCCCTCTTGATTTATTTGTTTAAAAAAGATGACAGATTAGATTTCGCCAACTGGAGGCCTTTGTGTCTGCTCAATACAGACCAAAAAATTATATTCAAAATACTTGCTGGAAGGTTGGGGGCTATCACAGCAGTGGTCCTTCCTCCCTCAAAAATGTGTGCAATATAACGTAGATCTATTTATGATAATTTGATTATGCTGTGAGAATTGTGTGAAAGAGGGAAGAAAGAGCTGGTATCTGGCTTCCTTTTAGCACTAGCTCAAGAAACAACCTGTGACTGGGTCTCTCATGGGTATTTGTGAAATGTGCTCTGCCTTTATGGAATTCTGGAAAGGTTTATTGATTCAGTAGCTTCACTGTCACTTACATACTAAAGTCAAAAGTTTCGGGGCGTTAATAACTTTGGACCCGTTCAACGGACTTGCCTGAAATTTGGCACGCATGGTGGGGTATGGAAGGTTTCTTGATTTGCCAAATTGCGTTGTGGTCGGACTTATGGTCTTTGCATATGAAAGCACTGAAAAATGCAAAATTATCCATTTTTGGAGACAGCTTTTGGGATTTTGGACGTGGCCCTGCACGGCCTTCGTGTGGTGTGCCATGCTGCGAGATGGCTTGTTTGAAAGAGCTCTGGTGACCGAACATGCTGCTTTTCATTTGGTGAAAAAATATTAAGGCATTCAAAAGTTATGCCACTTTTAAGTTACCATTATAAGTCAATGGGAAAATTTATATGTCTATTTTGCAAACAAAGAATGGGGTTTTGGCCATCTGATCCCACCTGGCAATCAAAGAATTTGCAGCCTCGCAGTTCAAGAATCTTTGTCCCTGAAGATTTTCAAAATTCTTTGATCGCAAGGTCCGCCATCTTGTTCTGAAATTTCTGATTGTAAAAACACAAATTTCGTCTCAGCGGTCACTTCTGAAGTAAAACTTGGATGGTTTTACTCAGGGAACCCCGATCTATTGAGCCGTGCCTTTGGTTTTATCCAAATCCGTCCAAAAATAGAGTTTTGAGCTTTTAAAATCTTCGCTCATGGCTCACTAACGATCTTTGATTGCGAGGCTGCAAATTCTTTGATTGTGAGATTCTTTAATCGCGATCATGCATCGCGAGCAAGGGACGATATGGACAGATTTTAAAATGAGTTTTCTCAGCCCAGGGGTGCCCTACAAACTTAAATGAGACTAGGTTTTGCTCAGAGGACTTCGTTATGCCCCATCTGAATAACAGTAACAATGTATTTAATATCCCTGGTAGTCTAGTGGCCCCCGCCCCATCATAATAAAAAATATTATCATGTGTAATGTCCTGGTAGTCTAGTGCCCCCCCATGTGTATTTTTTTTACATCCCGGGTAGTCTAGTGACCCCCCCAATCTGTATGAAATAATATTCATTGTCATTGTACGTATCCCTGGTAATCTTACGGGCCCCGCCCCATCATAATAAAAAATATTTTCAGAGCGCCTCTTTGCATTAGCGCTCATAATGCAGTCGGCGGCTGGCCATGGAGGTGAGAGGTGGGCTGTGCCAGTCGCTGGCTGGGAAAGGGTGGGGGGATGCTGGGTGGGCTGGCACGGCTAGGTGGGGGGCCACTAGACTACCAGGAAATATGAAATTATTTATGTTATTATGGTGGGGGGAGCGCTAGAGTACCAGGGATATGTACTGCAGGTACTTTTTCCCCTTTCTAAGTCATTGTGAAAGAGACTGCTCCTGATATGCTGTGCTGTTACCTTGTGTCATCTGCAAACCGGCAACTTTGCTGGTACCGAGTGGGAGGAGAGATGTACCAGAGCATCAGAGTGAAGGAGGAGGGGCAGTGCAGTTTAAAATGCGCGCCAGGCACAGAACACTACAGCTGCAAAGAATTCAACTTGCCTGCCCATGTGTCACCTGGGCAGGTCTGTGTTCCTGGACTGCAGATACTTTTTCCCCTTTCTAAGTCACCGTGAAGGAGGCTGCTTCTGACTTGTCCTGCTATTACCTTGTGTCATCTGTAAACCGGCAACTTTGCCAGTACCGAGTGGGAGGAGAGATGCACCAGCATGTCAGAGTGAAGGAGGAAGGGCAGTGCAGTTTAAAACACTCATGCCAGATACTGTGCGAGCGAAGTAGCACGAGCGCCATTCGGAAGAGAGCACTTCCATGGACTGCCACAGTGAAAGGTTACAAAATTAGTTTTTACTGCTTGTGTATTACTAGGTAGCATTCTGTGTATCTTAAAAGATCTAGATCTTGTCTAATAGATTCTGAAGTCCTACAGGAAAGGACCTGTTTTGTGGACTTGTTCTCTTGCGCTGTATGTATACATGATATTGTTGAAATCTGAATCTGAAGGCACTTGCAGTATAGCTATGCTCTAATCTTAAAACTTGTATGTTTTTGGGTAAATTTGAGTAGTTTTAATCATTTATATTGTGCTTTCTCTTCTTTTTTTTGGGTGTTCCCCAAGTATAGTTTCTCTGTGATACCTAAAGGAAAGCTTTTTAAGCCAGCTTATTTAAATTACTGTTTGAGTCTTAGCAGTTATAAAGTATGGCTTATTCTACTTTTCTGTTAGGAATGCTGGTTCTGGCATTTTTAGATAAACATATTTTTGGGTTCCAGTCGGACCCAGAGATTAGGACATGTTCCTTTTCTGTAGCTATGACAAAAATGACTCCTCCATAGAGGGGGTTAGCAGAAGGAATAAATTTCATCTTTGTTGTCATATGGGTAGGACTGGGCCCATTGCAGAAAAATTAGGCCAAAGTGTTAAATTTCCTAAGGCCAGTAAAGGTTTGATATCTCTCCTCATCATTGCTCTGGCCAGTGGGGATATTAAACCAAACCCAGGTCCAGTAAACCGGACTGTCACTGTCAGGATAGCTCATGACAATGCCAGAAGTTTTGCTGGAAGACGGCCTCTGTTTGATTACTGGGTATCTGAAAATGCTTATGATATTATAGGCAGCATGGAGACATGGCTTTCAAAAATACATCCAGATTCTGAATTTCCAAAAAGCAAATTTATTTTTATAGGTATGACAGGCCAACTAGAGGGGGAGGTGTAGCACTCTATATTAGAAATAATCTGGGTCAAGTAGAGTTGCCTTTTTCAGGAAATATTGATGGTATTGAGATAATACTGGTGTATATATAACTGGTTGAAAATGATATATTCCCACCCAAGAATTAAAACGTCAGCTTTTGAGGTATTGGCCTTAAGATTAAATGAGTTGGGGCAAAGGGAAGTACTCTTGATTGGAGACTTTAACGTTACATGGGGAGCAGAAAGAGGTTTTAAGCCTCAATCTGAATTTCAGTCCCTGGGCCTCAACCAAGTAGTAAATACTCCAACATGTAGAAGTTCCCATGCCAATTTAGGGAATATCTTGGATTTGATATTTATAACAAATGGTATAACGGTATACACCTGTTGGATTACAAGGTGGGTCCTCCGAATCTAGGAGATCATAGCTATCTTGAGTGCAACATAAAACAAAACTCTGGAAATACTGATACTTTAAAATGTCGGTATGTCAGAGACTTCACTCATTTTGATAAATCTTCTTTTCAGTTTCAACTTGAACAAGTAAACTGGACTCGTATAGATTTGATTCCAGAAGTAGATATGGCAGTTAGAGAGTTTACAAAGATGTACCTAGATATATGTGATGAAAATGCCCCTTTTAAAAAATCTAAAGAAAGATATAAACATAATCCTTGGGTAAATGATGCAATCAAAAAACAAATAAGATGGAAAGACGTTATGGAAAAAGGCAAACCGATCTTTAAAAATAGAAGACTGGGAATTGTTCAAAAGATTAAGAATAAAAGTAAAAGTATGATAAAAAAGACAAGGAAAAGATACTATAGAAACAAAGTAAAGCAAATAAAAAAAAAAAGCCCAGTACTGGAATCTAATTAAAGATTTTGGAAGGTAGGGAAAGGAAACATTTGAGTATAACTTTTAAGGATGAGTTGGGAGGGGACATGTCAACAAAGCAAGTAGTAAACAGCTTGAACCAATATTTCTGCTATCTGCCAGATATAAAAATGGAACAGGAAGATGGCAAACAGAAATATGCTTTTCAACAAACTAAGCAAATGGAGAGACACTATAGGGAGAACATTCCTTCTTTTATTTTCGAGTAATCAAAATTAGTGAAGTAAAGAAACAAATAAGGCAGTTTAAATCCACGGAAAGCAATTGGCATGGACAAAATAGAGACAGTCTTTTTAAAAGCTTCAGTAGAACAAATAAGCCCAATTCTGACTAACCTCTTTAATTTTAGTTTACAGTAAAAAAGTTTCCCAGACTTTTGGAAAAACTCTAAATTGATTCCTGTATTTAAGGAAGGGGACAAAAATAACCAATCAAATTATCGTCCAATAGCTTTGCTGTTGATCATTTCGAAGGTCTTTGAGTGTCTGGTCTGTGCCCAGTTACACAGTGCCTTCAGAAAGTATTCACCCCCCCTTGGATTTTGTCACATTTTGTTGTGTTACTACCAGAATTTTTAATGCATTGAAATGATTTTTCTCCCTTGATTCACACAGCATACTCAACAATTTAAAGGGGCAAAAATATTTATATCGTGTAACAAAAATTTATGAAACATTAAAAACTGAAGTATCTTGTTTACTTAAGTATTCACCCCCCTGAGTCAATACTTTGTAGAAGTAGAAGTGCCTTTGGCAGCAATTACAGTTTTGAGTCTTCTTGGGTATGTCTGTATCAGCTTTGCACATCTGGATTTGGGGATTTTCGCCCATTCTTCCTTGCAGATTTGCTCAAGCTCTGTCAAGTTGGATGGGGAGCGTTGGTGAACTGCAATCTTTAAGTCTTTCCACAGATTCTCAGTGGGATTCAAGTCTGGGCTTCGGCTGGGCCACTCAAGGACATTCACCTTCTTGTTCTGAAGCCACTCCAGTGTTGTTTTGGCTGTATGCTTGGGGTCGTTGTCCTGTTGGAACGTAAATCTTCGCCCCAGTCCAAGGTCTGTTGCAGACTGATGCAGGTTCTCCTCAAGGATGTGCCTGTATTTGGCTCCATTCATTATTCCCTCTATCCAGACAAGTGACCCAGTCCCTGCCACAGAAAAGCATCCCCATAACATGATGCTGCCACCACCATGCTTCATGGTAGGGATGGTGTTACATGGGTGATGAGCTGTGTTTGGTTTGCACCAGGCATAGCGCTTTGCATTCAGGCCAAAGAGTTTTTTTTGTTTCATCAGACCAGAGAATCTTTTGCCACGTGGTCTCAGAGTCTGCCATGTGCCTTCTTGAAAACTCCAGGCATGCTATTTTGTGGCCTTTTCTCAGGAGTGGCTTCCATCTAGCCACTCTCCCATAGAGGCTACATCTGTGAAGTGCTGCAGAGATTGTTGTCATCTGGACAGGTTCTCCCATCTCAGCCATGGAACTCTGTAGTTCTGTCAGGGTGGTCATTGGGTTCTTGGTCACTTTCCTGATCAAGGTCCTTCTTGCCCGGTTGCTCAGTTTGGGAGGACGGCCTGCTCTAGGAAGAGTCTGGGTGGTTCCGTAATCTTTCCATTTCCTAATGATGGACTTGACTGTGCTTCTGGGAACTTTCAACACCCTAGAAATGTTTTTATACCCCTCCCCAGATCTATGCCTCCTCACAGTTCTATCACGGAGTTCTACGGACAGCTCCTTGGTCTTCATGGTAGAGTTTCTGCTCTGACATGCACTGTCAACAGTGGGACCTTATATAGACAGGTGTATTGCCTCTGAAATCATGTCAACCATTTGAACTGACCACAGGTGGACTCCATTCAAGTTTTAGAGTGATCTCACAAGGAAATTGGATGCACCTGAGCTCAGTTTGGAGTGTCATGGCAAAGAGGGTGAATACTTATCAAATCAAGACATTTGAGGTTTTTATTTTAAATTACATGTACAAAAAATTCCGGAAGTTTCATTCCACTTTGACATTATAGAGTAATTTGTGTAGATACGTGACAAAAAAAATCCCATATAAATGTATTTTAATTTAAGTTTGCAACATCACAAAATGTGACAAAATCCAAGGGGGGGGGAATACTTTCTGAAGGCACTGTATGAATATCTGGAGAAGTATAAGCTATTGACTGATTGTCAAGCAGGTTTCAGACCTGGAGGTTGACGGACACCGCTCTGATGGACTTCATGGGTTCTGTGGCAAGTGGGATTGAGGCACGGGAGTCTGTTGGCACGGTGTTCGTCGACCTCTCAAAGGCCTTTGATTTGGTCGACTTCAATATATTATTGGGGAGTTTAGCTCAGATAGGCATGTCTGAACCTGTTCAAACCTCGTTACTATCTTATTTAACTGAACATACACAACAGGTCTGTATAAATAAAACATTGTCAGATATGGAAGGTACTTTTAGGGGTGTCCTCCAAGGTTAAATTTTGGGCCCCCTGTTATTTTTGATTTATATAAATCCTCTTCCGTCGTATATTAAAAATAGCAAGATTTATCAGTATGCCGACGATATGGCTCTCATAGGAAATGCTACAAATATATATAATTTACAAAAAACTCTTCAATTTGATTTTATTTTACAAAATTGGTTATTACAATCTGAAATGGTTCTTAGTACAAAGAAAACTCAGGTAATGCTTTTTCACTCAAAAGGTAAATTGCCTTATAATCAAACATTGAATATATACTCACTAAGGGGTCAAATGTTAGAGCAGGTCCAGGCCTATAAGTATTTAGGAGTTTATATGGATAGTTCTCTTACTTTTTCCACACACATAACAAATGTAGCTAAAAGGTTAACTCTAGATTGGGTGTGCTAAGAAGGAAAACATCGATTCTCTCGAGAGAATCAAGAAATAGAGTGACTGTTCAGTTACTCTTACCAACATTATAATATGGTACCTTAATATATCAATTTGCCTCTAAAACATCATTGAACTGTTTGGCTAAAACATATTACAGAATGGCAAGATATGTGTCGAAATGCCCTTTTTCCACTCATCATTACATTCTACTTCAAAATCTAGATTGGGATTCTCTTGCAATTCGTAGAAAAAAACGTGTAGGGTATAAAGCCTATATGGAGTATGGGGGAAAGATGAGCATGGAGTGAACTCCCTTGATATTTCTACTTCCTATAAATATAATTTGAGGCAATTGAAACAAATGTCTAAAAGTCCCTCTAGAAATTAGTATTTATAGTAGAATGCAAAGACATTTCTATTTACCAAAAATATGGAATGAGATAGATCCAGAAATTAGGATTATTGATCGTTTAGGTAAATTTAAGCGCACTCTAGATTTAATCTGGAGAGACAGATGTGCTTGCTATGGTGTTATCAAGTGATACTACTATTTGCTTGCTTGCCTGGATTGTAGATTGCCTCTAAACTCTCTCTCTGCTTTATTGTTATTTCTGGGTTGGGGTATTTGGTAGTATAAGGGGATGATATTACTATTCCTGTCTCCCCCTCCTCTCTTTCTTTTGATGTTACCTTTCTTAGACTTGAAATCCTAGAAAAATGCCTTGCATTAATTGTATACATATATAGACTGCTTTGTCCATTTTTAAATGGTTATATTTATTCTTTAGTACAAATTCTTTTATTTAGATTTATGGTATATTGTGTATTTTTGTTTTTGTATGTATCCTGGGAAATTAAGTGATGTTCTTAAGACTGCTCCTGTATCTCGGAAATGGTGCGAGATACGGACTTTTCATTACAAAAATGCTTAGCTCCCAAGTGAGGGTTAAGAACAAAACTAGCCAGGAAAGTCATAATTGATACAAAATATTTTTTTTCTATGTCGTACGGTTCCTGAGATCTAAGCAATTTAGTATTCCAAGTACTAATTTTGTGCTCAGAGGTCCATTATGCATACATTCTTTGTTTTCACTGTGTTTTTCAATGCAATTTTTGGGGAAAAGGAGGGTTTGCCCTTTTGTTACTATGCCAGTTAGCATTTTCAGTTGTACAAAGTGACGCCAAAGCAAACAGTGACTCAAAAGAAGACGCAAACGGTGACATGCACGGTGACAGTACCGCAACTGGTAATGCAAATGGTAATGTTAATAGCAGAAATAACGGCAAAGGAAACAGAAATGGAAATGCGAATGCAAGCGCATACGCAAGCGAGAACACAAACAGTAACGCACATGGTGGCGTATACAGGAATGGGAACGCTAACGCAAACGGTCACAGAAACGCAAGTGGAAACGCTAACTGGAACTGAAGTGCACACCCTGTTTTTGCCCAACAGCTGAATAGAGAAACACATTGTGTACAAAGAATGTATGCATAATAATAGGCCTCGGAACAGAAAATGAGCTGCTGGAATACTAAATTGCTTAAATCTCAGGAACTGTGCAACGTAGAAGAAAAAAAAATTCACATGATTCATCAGTTTCCTGGCTAGGTTTTTACTTACGCATTGCGCAACGAAAATTCCGTATCTCCCACCGTTTCCGAGATATGAGCCCCAAAAGGCGCGATGGACGCCACCATGTTAGTCTATGGGGAAAAAACATCAACTTCGGAGTACCGTAACTTGGCATCTGTGCAATATTTCGTCACCAAAAGGCACATCTGTGAAATGTTGGCTGCCTTCCCTCCAAATTTGAGCCCAAAAGACCAAACCGTTCTTTTGCAGCAGGGTGTCAAAGAACTCCAGTCATTCTGGCCATAGTCTGGAAAAGTAGTGTCGCAATTTGCGACACCTTTCACAAAAATTTGTGAAAGTGTTGCAAGTGCAACACTAGTTTTCCCAGAAATTTGAAAAACATATTTCTGGGGTGTTTAACCCCAATATAAGGACATGGTTAGCATCCTCAGGGCTCAAATAGGTAAACACAAAAATAATTATGTCCCTAGATGGTCCCAATTTTAAATGCCAAGCATTTCTGTGATCAGTAACTGAAAACAAAATGGCGGATTTGCAACAGTACTAGGGCCATTTGCGACACTATAAAGTGCATTTGCGACACTTTAAAACTTTTTAACTTTTCCCATTGACTTATAATGGGAACTTGTTTTTTGAATAACTTTTGAACCGTTTAATATTTTTTCATGAAATCTTTGAAAGGCACATCGGGGACCCTGGACACACGTTCCCTGAAGTTTTTGGACTGGTCACACAAACTGTGCAACTTATAGGCGCAAGCAAAGAATTCTCAAAAAATTGTAATTGTGCACACGAATGTTGCTTAATAACTCAGCAGCCGTATATCTGAATAAAAATATATCGGTATGAAAGTTGGCAGATCCCAAGATCTATGCTGTCAGTCTGTGCCTGCCAAATTTCAGGCAAATCCATTGAAGAGTGGCAGAGTTATCAAGGTGCAAAATTTCACCCTTTAACCTTAAAAGGGCTTCTCAACCCTAACTATGGTAGCACTACCATGCTACCATAATGTGTGTGTGTGTGTGTGTGTGTATATATATATATATATATATATATATATATACATACACACATATATATAAAAAAATAGGCAGTCCTGTTCCCAAACTCCCTCCTAGGATCTCAGTTCTTAATATGAGATATTTTGACATACTTCAGTACCATTCTTCTCCTAACATTCTGAATTACCACTAAGTATTTGGGAACGCATCCTATTATGTAATAGTCTTAGGCTGTAAATAGGATTCTTAGTAAGGTGTTTGGGTCATTGTCTTAACTACTGGGTTAAGCTATTGCTTTCTGGCTTTATTATGCCAGGGACACAGTAACATTACATGCTTCAGGTCTTCTTTTGAGCTGTTATTACAGAAACATAATTCATCTTTATAATTAGAAAATTTGCTCAATCTGATCCTCAACATATTAGATTCAAACATTCCTATCTTAAATTTTGCATAGGTTTTCCTTTCTAGAGGATCTTCCAAGATGTCCAGGTAGTGTCTATAATCACATTGCCAATCCCTCTCTAAATGAAACTGCAAATCTTGAATGTAATATCTGGTGCAAATCCTTTACTCTATTAAAGTCATTAATCTTATTACAAATATACGATTTATAACTGATAGGGCTTTCTTGCTGTGTATCTTGGAAGAGCTTCCAGTCCATGGGAAAGCAACATTTTCATATTTTTATTCAGCACATAGAGGACTTACATCCCAACACATTCCATAACATTTTCTCCTCTAAGCATTCTGGTGATCTGGTTAGTTTGATCCAATAATTTATAATTCCACAGTCTGTCAGCCCTTGGTGATTATTTAACCCACATTCTGCCCTGACAAAACAGCTGTGCATTGCTTTATTGAAGCCTAGGGCTGCTGTTAGTACTTGAATGGTAGTTTTTTTTTAAGGTTTTCAACAGGTGACCTGGCCCAGATGTCTGCACCATATAGAATTTTAAAATCGTATTTAGCCCTTATCGCGTGAAGTAATAGTCTTATAGTGTATCCTCCGGAAAGGTGATTAAATCTTTTAAATGCTATTGCTGCTTTAGCCTTTGCTGCAGTATGATCATCTTGAGTTTTCCATGACAGATTACTTGAGAAGATCAGACCTAGATAACAATAAGATTTTATCACTTCAGTTGGAGTACTAGCTATCTTCCACTTATATTTGGAGGTGTTTCCGCCAAATATAACTATTTTACTTTTCTCTGTTTACTATTAAATCCTTTTTTTTTTTTGAGAATTCATTGAGCATATTGAGTTTTCTTTGTAAACCACTACAAATTAAGGTGAAGAGAACCAAGTCATCGGCATATGTCAGGGCAGGGCACGACTGAGAATTTATTTGAGGTGAGTCCAATTCTAATTTCTCAAGGCCTTTTAACATTTCATTTATATAGATTGAAAATAACAAAGGAGCCAAGATACATCCCTGTCATGTTAAATTTATCCGAAAGTTGGTCCCCAGGTCCCACTCTAACCCTTACCCATGTGTCAGTATATACATTTCTTATGGTATTAATTAAGATGGGGCAACATCCCCATTCTGTCATGATTCCCCACAGTGTACTATTATTGATTGAATAAATTGCACTGCTAAAATCTATAAAAGCAGTAACAATGTTTTCTCCTCTAAGCTTGACATAGTTCTCCAAGCGATGCTGCAAAACAAAGCAGCTATCAGTTGTGGAATATCCTTCTCTAAATCCAGCCTGCAAGACTGAAATATCCCCTAAATTTTTAAGTTGCACTTTTAATCAATCCAGAAGAGTCCTTGCAAACCTTTTTGCCAAAATATTGATCAAAGTTATGGGCCTGTACATTTTGAGGTCGTGTCTATTTCCTTTTTTTTTATATTTGTATAAGCATGGCACCTCTCCACAATCTAGGGATAAAATTATCATTGACACATTTATTAAAAAGGATGGCTAGGTTACTAGATGATCTTTCTGCCATACATGTATAGACTTCAGCAGGGATTTTGTCTGGATCTGGGGCCTTTTTCAATTTTAGGACTTGAATGGCACTAAGTACTTCCTGAGAACTAAAAGGTTTAAATTTATTTATACTATGTATCATTATTCTATATTTGGACTTAAGGTTACATCTTGGATCGAAAAAGACATTTGAAAAATGGTGTACCCATGTTTCTTTAGAGATATACAAATCAGTTTCATTTTTGTATCCATTGGTTCCCTTGGCTACCAGTGACCAGAATGACTGATGTTCTTTTTCTGTGATAGCTGTCAACATGTATGTCCAGTTGCCCAAGTAGTATGCTCTTTTCTTATTTGTTGCGAAAGACCTATATAATTTCCTTTCTGCTGTGACTGCAAGTCTGCTATCCCTATCTCCTAATTTTTGGTGGTTCTAACAAAGGTCATTAATCTGTTTTTCCTTCTCTTACATTCTGAGTCGAACCATCCCTTTTTCAATTGAACTCTCTGTTATATGTTTTCCATATGTAGAGAAGCCCTATTATTTCAGAAGAGCATTTCAAGTTCTTATACTTATATCAGGGGTATGTTATTTCTTAGTTTTGTGGACCAAAATAACAAAAAAAGTCACTTGCTTAATTTTGCACCATATTTTGTATAGAATCATTCGAGAGGACAGGTTTAGAGTATCTTATATCTAATCTAGACAGAATAGAGAGAGTTACAGGATTTTGTCTTTGCTCAGATAGATCATCCCTTTTTAAGACCAAAGGAAAATGGTCACTTTCACATTTAGTTAAAATTAACAAGTCTGACCAGAACTCTGGTGGCCCATTCCAGATGGCCAGGTCTATAACTGCTGAACCTTGTATTGATACATACAGTGGTGCTTTAAAAAAAGTTGACCGTTACCGCAATATTTATCAACTATGGAAAAAAATGCCACTGATTTACTGCTGCCGCAGGAAAAGACCAGTGTTATTCAATGCATTTTTTTTACCACACTAGCATTTAATATGTGGTATTTTGTTTCCCATGGTTGATAAATACTTCGTTAATAGTCAACTTTTTTGTAACTACCACTGTACGTTTGGGGCCGTTACAGTCTCTGAATTTTCCGTGCAAAGGGAACAGTTGATTACATTTCATTACTTAGACGTCTAACATTATGGTTTATTTTCATATCAGTGGTCTATCTACTGAACGTAGCCACTTCTGGAAACATCTAGTTCAACAGTGTTTCATTAGTAAGTCCATCAAAGGGACCAATTCTAGCACTTGTCTCCTAGTATTAAAAGGTTTACCTCTGGAAAGTTTAACTGGATTTCAGAAATTTCTGCATTTAGGGCATTCCATATATAGTTAGGGTAATTCTGTGATTTATAAAGTTGGTGGAATATACAGAATAATGTATACCCAGCTATTAGTAACAAGCTGGTTAGTTCATTGAGAGGTTGCCATGGCGACCATTTGAACTGTGTGCGTAGCTAGAGAGGTTCGTTTGCCATTGTCGACCTCGAGATGAAGTAACTCAGCTTGTTATGGATAGCTGGGTATACATTGCTTTTTATAGTGTATGATGAAATTCTGCTATGAAGTGTGACTTGCTTTGTTTTATTTCTCCACTTTGTCACTCGTTTCACTGTTTTCACCACCGCGGCCACATCCTGGTCTTATAACACGCATGTGCTAGCGCGTTCAGTGTTGTTATGCTGTAGTAGCTACGTAGCTAGTGCAGCATAACAGCTTCGATGACATAGCTACTACAGCATAACATTTCAAAAGTGATGGATTTTTAACAAAAACAGCTTTCCATCATACACTATTTAGATAATAATTACTGAAGTCTTCTTCATCCTGACTCTGATAGCCAAATAAATGTCTGATTCTAAGCTTTTCTGCTGTGTCAAGCACACCTACTTTGATAAAAACTATCAGACCGCACACTCTTCTACCATAAACTTTTCTTTTTTTCCCTGGTGTCTGTATTACTTGGTATCCATTTAAATTATAAGTGCGAAGAGTATTGTGCCAGGTCTCCTGCAGGCAAATAATTGTAAAATTAGTAATAAAAGTAATTCACTCAGCTTCCATATAAATAAAATCTATACCCGTCACATTCCAAGATATAATAAATATCCCTGTGCTCAAGAACCAGTTAGAACCTGATAGTGTTCCCAGATTAGAAATATCCTCTTAGGCAGAAGTTCCCAGTCAGTTGTCATAATCGGCTAGAGTTAAAAGTCTGTTCCTAGTTGTGAACTGAGAACTCAAATTCATAGGGTTTTTTACTTCTGTGTTTTCATGTAATGATTCTGCTGTGAGCCTAGTTAATGAGGGCTTGCCATAATTATAGGAAAAATTATCCCCCAGAAAGTAACCAAAGCTATTCAAGATTGGAATTTTCTGCATTACCCTATTAGCAATTAGTTGATTTGTAACTAGTAAGTCGATTTGACAGTCTCCTTTTAGATTGTCTTGTTAGTAAGTCTTTAAGATCACATATTTACCCAACCTTATTTTAAAAATATGACTCAAGAAGTTACACAGTACAAAACTTAGTTTCCGATTGTTTTCTCTATGAAGTTTGGGAAAGCCAAGTAAGGTGATGGTGACTCGTCTAAATTTATTTATCTCATTATTAGATCTAGGAATTATTTTCCCTGCATCCTTAAAGTGATTTTGCGAGCTTTTGCAGATGCCTTTTTCATATAGTGTGCCATTGCCACCCATGCTTCAGATGTTAAAGTTGCAATTTATTTTATAAAAAATCCGTCAGTCATTTTTATTTGTTTTATCACCACTGTGTCCTCCAGTTTCCTGTGTGTGGCCACCCCCCCAGAATGATGTAATGCAAGGGAACTGTCAAAGTTTTACATACAGCACCAAGGAATTCTGGGTAAATTATCATGTTGATGTAAATGTTAGTTACTCAGAGGTGCAGTCCCTTATTTTGGTGGTAGAGACTGCACCTAATATGTAGCTGTACATAGCAAGGCATTGTGGGTACAATACACAAAGTTGTTTTCCAGTTCTCTTACTGTAAGGTGCAGTCTCATTTCTGTAGTGGCTTCAACAGTAAAAGCTCTCATATGTTTATTTTCCAAACAAGGCATTGTGCATATAGTATCTAGCCGACAAGATTTCTTTACTGGGAGATGTAGTCTCCAATGTTAGTAGTGTAGATGTCTACAATACCAAGACTGACCACCATGGTCTCTGTTTCAAAACAGTGCTTATAAACGTTGTTTTCCTTGCATGATGTCACACTTGGGGGTTGCTGCACTTAGGAAAAAAGGGGTAGGTTATGCAAATCACTTTAAGTTCTGCCTTCAGATTGAAGTTTTCCAGAAAATGACTGTTGGTCCATATATAATATGTTGTTCTAGGAGTTATTCTGTATACATCAACATACCCTACATTGGGATTTTCTTGAGAATCTTCCTGTTTTATAACTGCATAAATGTCGTCATCCTCAATATTAAGCCCTAAGTCTGCCCTTAATAGGTTCACAGTCTTGTCTTTCAGCATGGCTTGGCTTTCATTCTCCACTCTCCTCCTCCATCTAATATAGAATAGGCTATTATTGGCTGCATTGCTCATGTCTCTTAAGTATTTTCGATGTTTCTTCCCTGCTCCTCTGAAACTCCTGCCTTATGCGTCAATAAAGGTTACTTAGTGTTTGCTGTCTGGGCTATTGCAGGGTCATTCTTGGTGCAGTTTTCCACCACCGCTGGCTTTATTCCATTCATTTCTATCAATTCTTTTTTATGTTTTCTCAGACCTGCCTCTTTTTCTTGTTGGTCCTGTTAGTATCTTTATGAATGGAATTTTGTGAATGACCACACCTCTTCTTTCCTCCTTTCTTCCCCCCCCCCCATTATTTTTTTTTTTTGGACTGTCTTATTTTGTACCGGGAAGTGAATGGAGGGAAGGTCTGGCCTTTTGCTGCTACTTGATATGTTAGTTTCCAAGGTGGCCATCTCAGTGGATGATGAGGGTGTACGAGGATGCAAAATATTCAAAATTCTTGGAGCATCATCTAATCTTCCTCTGCTGATAGCTGTATCCACCCAGAAAATCTCAGTCACGTTTCTAAGGATAACTAGCTGCTCCATTATCACTAGACTGGCTGTGTACTGTTTTTCATTACTCTTATTATGTCCTCGCTTAAATACGATGAAAATATGTTAGATGACTTATGTCTGAGGGAATATCATAACTGTTAATTAAGTTTAACCATGCTGTTTGGGATTGTTCTTTTCTAAAAGCTCCCATTATTACGGTTATCAAGCTCTTGGATGCCCTGTATTGTGTTGTGAAGCTGAAGGGTAACCTCATTTATTTTGGTTGTCATAGTGGGCCTGCAATTCAGGTTTTTATTAGCTCCCCTAATCTGAGGGCTATCATGGTGCGGACTAGGGGAAGGGAGGGAAATATAACTTTGTGACATAGTTCTGTGACCTATAATAATAACAATAAACTTTATTTTTATGGCGCCTTTCAAAACCAAAACACTTACAAAGGTAAAACCACATAATCACAACATTTCACCAAAACGTAATCAACAAAACATTTTAAAAACAAATATAATCATAACATCTTAAAAACTTTCCATCAGTTAAATACCATAAGCTTGACTCCATAGCCAGGTTTTCAGTGCTTGTTTGAAGCCCCCGACGGTCATGTGCTCACGTAACCGACGAGGTAGAGAATTCCAGAGGATAGGGGCAACATACATAAATGTTCTAGCCCCAGAAGATTTCAAAGGTACTCTTGGAATCTCTAGCAACCCCTTGTTGGCTGAGCGGATCAATCGGCTGGGGCAGTGAGAACTGTACTTATGTGTACAGAATGGGTCTACTGATAATTCTGGAGAAGTAAGAGAAATAACTAGTATCAGAATTGGTTCTTCTGTGGTTAAGAGTTTAGGAATCTGATTTGGTCAGCTCAATACGACAGTAGATAACTGGACTACTTGTATAAATAAGGCAGAAGTGATACTGCTGATATGGAAAATTTGACCTTTGTTGAAAACAGGGTCTTTTTGATAATGACTCTCTGCTTGTCCCATGTTTTTTGTATATTAGTGCTTTATATCCTCTCCCAAAGTATTTGGAAGTCGGGATAGACAATTATTTTTTTTTTAGGGCCTATGGGGGAGCAGGCTTAATCCCATTAAAAGAGAATGTACTTGAAATAAATGGAGAGGTACAAATGGTTAACCCCATTTGTTTTTTTACATTTCCTTGTATGCATGTGCAAGAAATGTTTTGTTACACTAAAAGGTGATTGGGGGGGGGGGTCACTGCTGAGCCCATTGCAGTTCAAACTGGAAAGGGCTCGGCAGTCCACACCAGTGATAACACACTGTGGTCATGACACCACTCGCTGCTTGCTGGGCAGAAACTTCTTGTACTTGAAAGGATTGAAGCCACTCCAGTCAGAGAGGGCTTCAGTCCTCTCATTTGCATGAGGCTGGTCAGCAAGCAGTTGATCAGCTTTCAACATCAGGAGCCCGTCCTGTTAAAGGGAAACTGTCAGCTTTTGGTGCAGTTTTTAGTGTCCCTTTAATAATGCTACCTGTTAACAAATCTCTGCCCACTTACAGCTAATATACTCCATAACAGATGTGAAATATAACTTCAAGTGAGATTTTTGAGAACTAATGAATTAAACTTTGCGCAGCCTTATTTGTCGCTGCTCGATGCTCCTGCGCATCCACAATGGTGATATTTCGCTGAACCACAGTAGACTTGTGCATGAACGAGTCCATAATTTTTGGAGGCATATAAAATAAATTTCCAAATACTGTGCCATTAACTGATTTTGCAATATAGCTATTTTCTCAAAACGAGCATTAAAACCCATTGATTTTAATAATTAAAAAGTGAAACTGACTCCGAAGATGCGCATCAGCCCCATGGCACTCGATCCGTCCTCCATTGGTCCTGCCATCTTGCTCAACCCTGTCACTAGCTTTTTACCACTCACCATGTTCCACTCTGGCATAACCTCCAGGGCAGGGTCACTAGGAGTGGGCCCAGACACCCCCCCAATGGAGTTGAAGCACAGTGTTGGCAAGTGTGTCGCTGTTGGTAGAGTGGGGCTTGCAGTGAGGGGCAGATGCCATCCTTGGAGCATTAAGGGAGATTTTTCCTTTTTCTCATTCACCCCTAGGATGCCAAGCTGGACTTCTCTGAAAAACACCCTCATGCAGAAGCATGTAGCATGTGTCAGAGTACATCGACATCCTCCCACCCTCGATCTTCAGCTCCAACTTGCGCCACCAGGTGTGGTCACCCAGGTGGCAGTACTGCAGTGGAAACCAAGAGCCCTCCCTCCCTGAGGAGGAGAGCATCCTATGGGACGCTCTACCATCCTACCCTGGCTGACCCGCGGACAAACCAGGCTCATTCCTGAACTTGTCATCAGTGCCACGAGCATTAGTGCAACCGCTGTACCAACATGTGTGGAGTCAGGTCCTCGTTTCAGTTATACATATCTAATCAGGTATCATACTATGGGTCAGGTGGCCATTCCCTCTCCCTGTGGTGCAGGGTGGGGGAGGAACCACATTCTGTATTCCTATCTGGAGTCCCTTATGACTAAGTCTGTGAAATAGGTATGATATGTTTCAGTTTAACCCTCTGTTCGGGAGGAGGGCCAGCCAACAAGAGCTTCAATTCCAGGTATGCTTAGAGTGCACTGAAGGGGAGGGACATAGAAAGGGCTCACCAATGCAAGGGTTTCAGGTCTTTCTTTACATTATCATGACTTCCAATAACTCAACATCTTGGTCTATATTCACTACGTGCAGGAGTCCTCCAATCCAACAGGATGAACATAACCAGGGAGTGTGTTATCTTGTCTATTTTTTATATCTGATTTACTGTGTTGCACCTAGCTGGGAGCCTCATGGCCTGAGGGATCAGCCAAAGTATAATGATTTGTTTTTTTGGGGGGAGGCTGCTGTAAGCAATATGCCAAACAGGTAGTGGGGAATTTAGGTCTTGAAGGCCTTCAGAAAACTGGAAAAACAGACAGCTGTGCTGTCAGGGGCTCTCACCTATGAAATGTCTCCTCTGAGTCTCCCTCCAGATGTTGGAAAAAGAGCATAAGGCAGAGCAAGTCCAGGTTATTTGGGTGCTATGGTCATGCATTTGGCCACAGTAAGATAATGTGCGGGCATGACAGGGTTGTGGAAGAATCTCACCAGGTGTTTCCAGACGTATTCTCTCCACCTGTGGTAACTCATAATTTCAGAAGATATCTGACAGGATCTGACATATATTTTGGGGCGAACAGGCGTACCCAGTTCTTCCTTCCATTTCAAGACTATATCTAGGGTATTGTCCCTCATAGATTTCACCAGTGCTTTCTAAAGTTAAGAAATCATACGTGACACCTCCACCCCCCCACCCCCATTTTCAAAATGGAGAAGACAAGGCATGGGACTATTACTGGGTGGGATTCTGGGGTACGGACACCTAACAGGGTGGCAAGAAGCAGAAGAATTCTGCTGGGAAAAGACCAAAGTCTCTCTCTCTATGTTGGTAAGGGATTTGAGTGGATCCTGTCAATAGCTAGTACATGTACTGTACTAAATAGTATTCCCAGGTACAGAACACTGGGTCTAACTGGGCAGGGTTGAAAGTTTTCTAGGAAATGTTGTCGTATAGAGAAGGGAGAAAACGGGAATGAGATGTAGATGTTTCCTGATGGTGAGTCCGGTTGTAACCTGGTGCTGATGTCATGAGTTTAGTTCTTCTATTAAGGCCAGGTTAAGTTCTGTATAGTACTTATCCTCTATAAAGTCTCTGATGGGAAACGGTTCCCTCTGTGCATTGCCATATTGTTGGTGAACTGTTCGTGTTCTGCATAGAGATATACCGAAGATACGCTGTCCAGAAGTGTAGCCCCAAGTGTGGCAGGGCTAAGCCCCCTGCTTTAGTATGGAGAAAAAGCCTGGATCTTAATTGTTGTTCTGCCTATATGAATCCAGATATTTCACGATTCCAACTTCTGAAAGTCGTTTTAGTGAGAGAGACAGGAATATTCTGGAATAAGTACAAGGCTCTAGGTAAGGTGATCATATTATCACTTTGGTATGCCTAGATAGGCTATGAGGGGGTGTACTTCATCTTGCTAAGTCTTGCACAGTTTATGTGGTAAAGGTTGAAGCAAATAAATGAAATAGACTGGAAATCCTAGCCTTCCCAGCACAGTGTATAGGAATGGCCAAGAGGCCCTGCCAAATGTCTTCTCGGCATCAAGGATTAACAGAACAGATGGGGAATTCAATCACTGCATCTGATGTACAATACATATTGTGTATTTGGAATTATCAGCTGTTGTCCACAAACGGACAAAGCCTGTCTGGTACAGGCCCATAAGAAAGGGGAGTAACTTATCTATTCTACGAGTGAATAAGGACATGAAGAATCTGTAACTGGCATTTAAGACCAAGATAAGATGATAAGAACCGCAATGCAAGGGGTTCTTATTAGATTTTTAGAGCACATAGTTTGTTGCATAGGATCAAGTGGGGGGCACCACCTGCCAGAACCTCATTTGTGGCTGTATGTAAGATAGGGAGTGATTGTTCCTTTGTAGCCTTATAAAATTCTTCCCTGTAGCCATCTGTGCTGGGGTCTTCATTATTTTGGAGCCTCTTTATTACCTTTTGCAATTCCCCTGATGAGTTAAGGGCCCTAAGTTGTGCTCCCATTTCCCCTGGGAGGTTTCGAAGGTTAAAGAGCACAGAAAGGTCTCTGTTTCACTGGCGTTGGCATCGTGTTCTGGGGTGTACAGAGATTGGTAGTAGGAGCAAAAAGCTCAGGAGATGGAGCTTTGTCAGCCTTACACCCATAAACGGGTGTAGCAAAGTAGAAATTGTGTCTGCCTGCCGCTGGTCGCAAACTTGGCAAGCCAGTAGTCGAGACACACAGGCACCTACTTCGTAGTAGTGTTGCCTTGAAAAGGTTAACACTGTTTTGATTTGGTGGAGACATAGTGCATGAAGGTCTGCCTGAACTTGTTTCAGTTCTGGGGCCACCGAGTTATCCACCTGTTGATGCACAATCTGCAAGAAATGAAGCTTCCGGCACAGCTTTGCTGAGCTAGTAGTGTGTGTTACATGATATGCCCAAGAGTGGGACTCATTTAAGGGCCATACAGTATAGTAAATTCACAATTCACATAATAGCACGTGGATTGTCTTTTTGTAATCTTTTTAAAAATGTTGTTGTAAGCATTTTATTCCATTAAAAAACCTGTTCATAGCCTACCTAGCTGTGTTGATTTTCTGTGTCACACAAGGTCATGATATTGCATAGAACTCTATCGATAACTGCTGGAAAGTCTTCTACAGTATGTTTACTTTTTGGCATGAGATTTTTCAGTTTGAAATATAAAACAGCAACATCATCCAGTGTCTTGACATCCAAAGGAAAGATAATGTAATGTGCCCTTTTGACCAGGGAAGGCCAACTAACAAATCATTGGATAATTACTAACTTTAAAAAAAGTAGATTCAGTTATTGAAGTAATTCATTTTATAATCAGCAGAATATTCAAGTCGTAAAAAATAATTGACAGGCTTGTCCCTGTTTTTTGGTATTTATTAGGTTAGTTAGGTAGTTTGTTTTTGTTGACTCTGAAAGGAGGGCTAGGAAATATTTTTGAGCAATTTAATGAAAAATGTTTTCCCAAAAAGTTAGTTTCAGATACAGTTGATACAAATGTTATACCTACGAAATCTACTTTTCCAGGTACCTCCTTTGCTGTGCACCTTGTGTGTGTGTTTCTTTTTTCTTGATCCTAACCTGTTCCAAATCTACAATAGTATTTCTAAGCCAAATGTGGTGGCCATCTTTTTTCTTGAGAGAGAAAAAATAAATAAAACATTTAAAAAAATAATCAGATGTTGGTGAAACTGTAAAATGTTACCACCAAATAAAACTGGAAGATGCCTGGGATATTGCATAGTGACGAAAGAGCCAGGGTAAATTTTATGGTCCAGTTTCATTGTACTGTTGCTTTAAGCATTTTTGTTTTTTTTTGGGCGGGGGGTTGTAATGAATGGGGGAAATCTGGCCAAGACACTGGAAAAATTCCCATACTCTCCTTGACAAATGCTATGGAATGTGTAACATCCACCCGAACAACCACAAGAGCAGGCTGACTGGACCTTGGTTTAATATCTCCTATGAACGAGGGTACTTCACAACAGCACAGTGGCCCCCTAGCACTGTGCAGGTGCATCCAGTATGAGTATGTGTAACCAAGGGCATAGTGACTGAGTGCAGTAAAGTGATGCTGTATCCAAAGATGGTCTTAATTAATGGCATATTGTGCTGCATATATGCAGTGAAGTAAAAATGGCACCACAGAGTCCCAGGAATATTACAGTTTAATGCAACACAAAATGGAGTCATACTGTAAGCTGTTTTGTTATATTTTTAACAGTGTAATACTTTTTTTCTTCTCTTGCAGGCATGTTTATTGCTTCCCCCGTATGTTTTTCCTACCCTACTCATTCATTAAAATTTTGTTTTTGCTCCTTGTCTAACCCCATCACCGGGAGTAGCATATACTAATGCATTTGCGTACCGCAAACTGGCTATGTGCTGTACAAGCTGTGTATACCTAACATTGCACTAGCCATATTCGAAAGGACAGTATTCTCACCACAAAGTAGTTTGCACAGCAGTGCTAATGGAAACATTCACACATACAGATGAGGAAGGTTGTCATTCATAAAGGCCCAATTGGATTTTTGACTCTAGTTCTGCATAAAAAAGTGGGGTATGCACAGCACAAGTCAACACTTCTTGGAAGCATGTTGTAGCTGTGCACAGATGGCTGCAGAACATAGCAAACACTGTACTTTTGCCCTGAACAGACCAGTGCATTTGCATTATAGGTCCTAGTGGATATGTGTGTGTGAGTGAGGGGGGGGGGAGGGGGGCATGTATCATGAGCTCTGTGGAATAACTTCTGTTGAGGGTGGGGTAGCATAGGGATAATGCACACACAGGTGGATGCAGTATAAAGCCCTTCACATGTCACTGGAGCATTAAAAACTCTTACTGATTCCTACCATGGTACTTCTACAAAGAATTGAACTATCCTGATAACTTGTTGAGCTGCAAGCAGCTTAGAAATTCTTGCACATAGGTCGGCAGGGGCACCAAAATGAAATGTTTTATAAGAAACTTCCAAAATAACTGCATTGCCTCTCAAAAGTGCTGGAAGGTTATTCTTTACCTTTTTGACCTCCCCTCCTAGTAGACTAGCCCAGCTGTCCTAGATGGAAATACCCATATTACTGATACTTCCCAAGTTGCCTCCTGTTTCAGCAAATTCCACCTGTGTCCTTTCGTTTCTCCCTACTCACCCCTCTCATCACCCTCATAACCCCCTCCACCTCCTGCCCATCTCTACTTCCGCTCTTCTGTTTCTCACCCAGCACCCCATGACACTTTATGTGCACTCCTTCCCCTAAATCCCTCCTGGGGGCATTGCCCAGACAGACTGGACCCTAAAACTCCTTTACTTCTCTGTTCATGTGATATGTACCCCTTTTTCTACTCTTCTCAACCTTTTGTTTGATCTCTCATCCATCACTTGTGGAAACAGGCCAGCGTCCTCCACTTCCACAAAGGGACTGTTCCACCCCTGGAAACTACTGCCCTATCTTCCTGTTTCTTGTCCTGCTTAAGCTCCAAGAAACACATGTTTGACTCCACTCTCAGCTTCCTTGGGGATACCTCTATCTTTCTCTCTCTCTCTCTCTCTCTCCTTTCCAGTCTGGGTCTAGGAAATCATATTCCACAATCTCCTCCCTCCTCTGAGTCACTGATTCCACCCTTAAGGGGATTGACCAGGATCAGATTACTGCTACCCTTTTTCCAAGCACCTCAGTGTTTGGCTTGATTGCCACTTGCTTCTTCTAGCCGCATTGATGCCGTCCATAAAAAGCTGTTCTTCAAATGTGACATCCTTTATTGCAACAAGTCTTGTCTTACCCATCCCTGTCTGCTGTGAGTTCCTCCTTCAGAAGATTCTTCCAGTGTTTGACTATATAGATGCAGTCTACAGGTCTGCCCTGAATTCTTGTGTTGCTAGACAAGACCCTCCTTCCCATACTTTCTGCCATTTTGCCACTAACTCTCCTCCCTATAACTGCCACTGCTCACTGTACACTAATCTCTCTCCCTCTGCTTATGTCCACACGCCTCTCTCATTGCTTCACTTTTCTCCCCAAATTCTAGTTTTCTTCCCTCCTTCTGTATCTGTCCTTTCTCTACCCCATCTGCCATCCACCTGCCAACTTCAGTCTGCAGACTCTCAATCATTTGCTCTCCCTCGCTGCAGAACCTCTGTGTGGCAGTTTGCCTTCTCGTTCTCCTTTCCCACCACTGCATCTCTTACTGCTCACTCAAACAGCTCACTTGATTCCCTCCTGTTTGCAATATGTTCATACAGATTGAGGCATGCGCTGAAGCCCGAGTTGCTGCAGGTGCTATGATAAGGTGGACACATGTGTAAATACTCCCCTACACGAATAAAAAGTAAGTGATGTGTTGTTGAGAAGGGCATCAGCCATCCACAATGGCAAATATTCCAAGTAGCGCATAAAAATCACGTTGACCAGGAAGAAGGCAAGGACTACCTGTGCCATGGCTCATGACTAATAAATAATTTACAGAAAGATGGTGAGGACAGACCTGAAGGAGAGTCCCATCTAACAAGAATGGATCCCGACTCCAAAGACATACTTGTAGCATTTCTAATGCGAGGAACAAGAATCAAATTGAATCTTTGTTTCAGAGGTGATAGCCTAGTACAGTGATTGCCTGTGCTATGTATTCTTTCCTAGTATTCTTCCTGGGAACACTGGGCAGTGTTTATCTATAAACAGGATATGACACTTCGTTTCTATGAACATAGACTGCTCTTTGAGGCAGTGCCTTGTGTTATCTGATAACACTTGTCGTATTTCTGCATGTGAACAAAGTCTATTTCATTTTCCTTGTAATGTTAGTATTAAGGCAAATACAGTATGTTTGATAGGTGCTTAGTTCAGAGACATTGGAAGTGTCAAACACTCCTTGTAGTATCTACATCTTGTGCAACTTGGGACCAAATCCTTTACATTGAAGTATGTCTGTGATTTCTGTAAAGGTGTCACTATTTATTTATAGCCTTTAATTTATTATTTGTTTTTTACATCTTGCTTTTTCTCATTGTTACCGCATCCTCAGCTTTGTCGTGCCATCTTATCCCAGGCTTATCCACCCTGTCTAGTGAGCACAGAGGAGTAGCATGTCCAACCTGGAAAGTACTCATAAGGAAATTTAAAGAGCAGCTGACACCTTTGGGAAAACTTTGGAAAATATAATATTTACACCCGAGTCAGCTTGCATTTCATATACCCTGTACAAATTTATCTTCTGCATTATTTACTACTGAAGAAATTCCCACAAAAACAAGGTACACAAGATATTCATCCCTTAGAGTTCATCTGTCTCTATAGCTTATTCCCTCCTTGAAATCATAATTGCCTGTTATGACATCACAGTATGTTGCCATGGGAATAAGCAGAGTATTATGATATCAGGTTAGGAAGAAGCAATAAGAGCTGATGAATCCTCAAGTAACAACTATCTTGTTTTTGAAGCAAATGATCTCAGTAATAAGTAATGGGGATAAGAAATACTGAGCTAGCCAGCCCGGTGGTGCTGAGGGTTGCGGCGCTAGACGCCACACCTCGCGCTGCGCCGGTGACCGGGTTTGGGAACGGACTCGGGTGGCCGGGGGTCGGCAGGGGAGGGGGAGGATCGAGCGTCCCAGTGGATGCTCTCCTTCCTCAGGGGTTGGAGACCAAGAATGCACCTGCGTTCTGCATCCCTTCCATAGACAGTGGAAGCACCGGCAACAGGAAGGGATGGAGGTGGCTTCGCTCGCCGGGGAAGGGGTGATATCGACGGCGCACGAAAGGCTCAGCATGCGTCAGCACGCCACCACTCGGGACGTACGTCCTAAGCGCCGGACGTCTCAGAGGGTAGGGGATCTAGGGGAGAAAACGGAAAACACCTCTTGGCAGCCCTGGATGAAAGCCGCTCCAGTTCCATCCAAACCACCAAGAAGGGACAGACCCCGCTGTGAAGGGAGATGGAGAAGAGGCACTCTAGGGGTAGATCCCATGGAAGGTGGATTGGAGGAAATTGAGTGGACGGAAGGAGTGGGCACTGAGAGCGGATAGGAGGGATAAAGTGAAAAAAAAAAAGGAAAAAAAGAAATACTGAGCTGATGAGAAATATAAGCTGCATTGTGTCCAAATATTATGTTTTTGAAAGTTCTTCTTGAGGCATCGGTGGCTCTTTAAAATCCCAGCAGGGGAGACATCAAAGGCAGAATGCCCTGTAATTCATTTTACATCAGTGGGTGGGCATAAGGTTAAAAAGCAGATGTTTGAATAAAAAGATGAATTCATGAACTTGTGGCTCCCAGATGAAGTGACATAGGTCACGAAACAGTTGATAAATGCACAAATGTGTCATCTTTTCATATTTTTAAACAAAAAGAGTTCTACTAGAAGGCAGTTTGGTGAGTTGGTCTACTCTTTGTGCAGAGTACAGCATCCTGTTTAAAAACATTATTGAAGTACCCAGAGAGTAGTGGTCTGTGGAGAGCTCTCGAACCCTAGAGAGGTTGGTAGTGGGGTACCACAGGGCTCGGTCCTGGGTCCGATCCTGTTTAATGCATACATATCGGACATCAGGGAGGGTATAGGGCGTGAAATGAGTCTCTTCGCGGATGACTCCAAGATGGGAGCAGTAGTTGAGGGAGAAGAGGGGAGGTTGGCCCTGCAAGGGACCCTGGACACCCTGGAAGCTGGGCTCACATGGAAATGTAAATTTCAATATCACCAAGTGCAAGGTGTTGCATCTTGGTGGAAACCTCCTAAACACAGGTACCCTGGGAGGAGCGCTGCAGGCCTCAGTAGGGAAAAGACCTGGGGGGTGGTGGTGGATGCATGTATGAATAACTCTGAGCACAGTGCAGGAGGCGGCTAGCAAGGCAAACAGTATGTTGGGATCACGTGAGGGGATCACCTCTAGGAGTAAGAAAGTGATTCTGCCACTGTACAATGGACTGGTTAGACCACACCTTGAGTACTGTGTACAGTACTGGAGACCACACTTGAAGAGGGACATACAGCTCCTGGAGAGGGTACAGAGGAGGGCAACAAAGATGATACGAGGGCTAGGGGATTTGACGTATGAGGGCAGACTTGAGGAGTTCTGCCTGTTTTCATTGGAGGAGAGGAGAGACAGGGGGGACATGATTGAGGTCTTCAAGTACCTCAAGGGAATAAATAGAGTAAACATGGAGGGATCTTTAGACTAAAGCAGGGAGGTATCACCAGAGGGCATGGTTTGAAGTTGGAAGGTGGAAGGGTGAGGGGAAGAGGAAGAGGTTTTCACTGAGAGGGTGGTGGACCCTTGGAATGCACTGCCTGGTGAGCTGGTTCAGAGATCCACAGTGGAGGGCTTCAAGAGAGGGTGGGACAGACACAGAAAGTGGATGTATCAGATGATGGCCTGTCCCAGGGGGGTGGGGATGGATGATAGGGGTTTCTGGAGCACAAGGGATGGGAGGGTCTCGGCACCCAACTAAGGATCTAAGGTTCGAGCAGACTCGATAGACCGTAAGGACTAATCTGCTGGCAAATAGTATGTTAGTATGTTAAGTACAATGAAGCACTTCTGTTTATATGTGTTTCTCTTACTTTTATACATTTCTAGGCCTTGCACATCTGTGCTGCTAATTTAAAAAGGCATTATATTCATTGCAACACGTTTAACTATATTGTGTATGGAAATCCAAACCAACCAAAATATAATGTTAAACCACTGCTCAAAGTCAAAAAGTTGTCACATTAGCTACAGCATGTCATGGCTAAAGTGCAGCAGCTTTTCCAATTATTGAATCCTGGGCCATCTGTGTCCCCTCAGGCCAATACCGTTTCAGACCAACGTGCTACTGCCCCTCAACTATAAACTTTTTTTGGTTTCTGTATTTTAAAAATTAAACCAACCCTACACCCAGCTGTTCAGTACCCACCCACCTGGTGTAGGTAATAGTATTTCCCAACTTGTTTGTAATCGTAAGTGAAATTACTCTATAATTACTGGCCCCCCAATTTTTTCTCTTGAGAGCCAATTGATATTTGCCGTAATAACTCACAGGTTATTACGGCATTCATGCACTGTGTCAATTAAAATACACGGCTCCCTCACTAGCTCTCGTTTTCCAGGTGGGCGGTCTGAACAGTTCCGAAAACATGGTGGCTCCATCTTTCCATTACCGAGGAGCTGCCACAAACAGACTTGTTGCTCCCTGTAATTTTCTGCCACATTTCCCACTCTATCTGGTTGATCCTACCTAACGGTAAAATAAAAAAGTGTTTATCTGGTTGACCATGCAGTTTGTTTGCTTCGGGTACCAAGTGCAATCAGGAACGGGTCCCGGGATGACTGGCGCGATCCCCACTGGAAACTGTAAGTTAAAAAAAATAAAGAGCAAAAACAAAATGCCCATTCTGGAAAGGGAGGAACAGGGAGAGAGAGGTGGAGGGAGGGAGAGAGAATGACAGAAGCCAGGCTGCAAAAAAAATTGGTAACCAGCAATTATAAAAAATAAAAGATGTGGAAGTGTGTGATATGATGATTTAAACCAAACCCTTGGTGTGGGGTGCTTTAATAGGCCCCTTGGATTTCGCCCTCGGGGTTTATGTAGTATCCCACACCTCGGGTGTGCATTAAATTCTCATATCACACACTTCCCCATCCTTTATTCTCTATATAACAATGTCCATTACCGAGTAGCAATCCTCACTGTATTAGCGCTTCCATTTAAATGCCCACAACTTTTATTAAAATAGAAGCATATGTACAGTGAGGATCGATGCTCAGCACTGGACATTTTTACAAAGTAATTTGATGATTTGAAACAAATTAAGAAATTCTAGTAGTTCTGTGGAGCTGAGTAGATGGGTACTGAGCAGCTCAGTGTGGAGTGGGTTTATTCTTGTCAATGTAAAAAAAATGTCAAGTTTATGGTTGGGGCACTACTAACTTTTTTAAATGATTTAAAACCATACAGTATACAAGTGTAAGCAACAATATATAAAAAGGTATGTGTTTACATATTGGGGTTGTAATGACATTGGGGACCTCTCAAGCTTTGTTCTCAAGATCTGTGATGTCATCACAGCCTCATAGTGGAATGACAGCACTGCTGTGCCCGGGGTGATGGGGGCTGGGGTGATGGGGGCTGGGGCTGGAGTGCTGGGGCTGGGGTAATGGGGCTGGGGGAGGGCCATCTGGGGAGAAGGAAGATAAAAAAAAAAAGCATTGTTGTGTACAGTTACACATAATTAGATATAAGGTGCAGTACATTACTACATTATGTCAGCTGATTAATGGGGAATGGCCATCAGCAAAGCCCCACAGGTTGTGTAGGGTTGCTGCTGGTTTGCATTTTTAGTGTAAATGAAAACGTTTTACTGCCCCTCAGCTTTATGTTCCATCATGCCAGTCCCACAACACTCCTAAGCCTACGTACATGTGGCACCTGTACTAAGGCTTGGGAGTACATCAGGGCCAGTGACCAGCATGTCAGAACACTAGCAGGTTCCAGGACACATTGTGCCTACTTGAATCTCCTGTGGCTGACCACATCTATGACAGCAGCTGTAGGGGATTCTAGGATGCTGTAGTAGTGGCTTTGTGTGCATCATGTTGAGGTGGGGGAATTGCAGGATCACCCAGCTAAAATCGAAGATAACAGCAACTAAGTGAGTAAAAATGTTTCCTTTGCAGTAGAAGTGGGCATTGGGGCATCCCTCCAAATTAGGTGTGGGACTTTGCTGATGTACGCCCCCCTTGTAACAATATGAAACATTACTAAAAGAGCAACTGTCATGTTGCGCCCCCCAGCTCCCGAGAAGCAAAAAGAATCCTTACCTGCTTCCAAATCCAAACCACATAGAAATTTATTTTTTTGGTGCCCTGGTTTAGGAAGGGATCGTATTTTTGCTCCGAGGAGCCCCGCAGCATGGATCCCTTCCACTTCCTTGTAGCGCTGCAGAGTGCACGCTGCCCCCAATCTGCCCCCTTGCTGCCACGTTTTGTGGCATCACTATAAGAGGAGCGCAGGAGCGTGTGCCTATAGATATGAATGGGGGCTGCTTTTTAAAGTTACATTTTGGTACTTTAAATGACCATTCAGAATAAATGATGGCCACCGCCTAACTAACAATATCCTTGTTAGTTAAATGGTGGCCATCATTTGTTCTGAATGGTCATTTAAAGTACTGAAATGTAACTTTAAAAAGCAGCCCCATTCATATCTGTAGGTGCACACCCCCTGTGCTCCTCATATACTGATGTCACAAAACGTGGTAGAGCGGGGGCGGAGTGCAGTCTGCAGCACTACAAGGAAGTGAAAGGGATCCATGTCGCGGGGTTCCTCTGAACAAAAATACAATCCCTTCCCTCCTAAACCGGGGCACCGAAAAAATTAATTTCTACATGGTTTGGATTTGGGGGCAGGTAAGGGTTCTTTGTGCTTCTCGGGGAGGAAAAACATAGTGTGATAGTTGCTCTTTAAATTACAGAATAAAATGATGAATGTGTTGGCTTGCATTGTTTTGCTTTTTTTTTTTTTTTTACACATATTGTATCTTAAAGCGTTTTACAAACTTATGGAGTAAGATCATGTCAATGCAGGGCCGATATACAGTCATTGGCAGCCACTAAGAACTTCAGAGCCCCTCAAGGGCATAAACAGTTGCATTAACCCCACATAAGTGCCTACATGCATACCAGCATAAAGCAGCATAAATGCTGCTCGTGTTACTCCAGGCGCTATTCCTCCCCTCTCGGCAGCTGAACTCCATGTCTTCATATTTATTTTCTAAGTGGGGGGAGGGGGCTGGAGTGTTATATCTCTAATGACGTAGTGCAATAAAGCACTTTTTCCGAAGCTGTCGGAGTGCTTGTCTCATTTGTTTGCTGTACATTGGCTTCGTGAGCACACACCCTTAAGCTCTCTGCCATTATTGTTACCTCTGCCTGGCCCTGAACAACCACCAGTGATGAGCAGAAGGGACTTTAGTTTAAAGCCTCTGGATATAAATCCTCTAGTACAGAATTACAGAGTGAGCTTGGGACTGGAACCCAAGTATCAAGTGATAAATGGACCCATGAGTTTTTTGTTTTATTTTTAAATACTGTATCTGTTTTGTCCTGGCCAGTGCTGTCTCAGGGTTATACCTTGTACAGGGATGTGCCCTAATTAGGCTTGGGACACCACCCAACAACGCCACTCACCTTATCTGCCCTCTGTCCCCCACAGCTTCCCTTCTGTGGCAGTGTCTTGAGGGGTGGCCTGTTCCCACCCCCTGATGGGACAGGATCAGATAGCAGGCAGATGGTTCATGTTTTGCAGGCTGGAAGACAGCAGACTATGGTCCTGATGGCACTGGTGTTTTATGCCCCCTTGTAACATGGCAGTAATGGCAACATTGAAATCAAGTAATCTAATTGGTCAAAACACATCAGCTGACACACATCCAACCATGCATTAATTCCCTAGATATGACCTGCTATCTTTCAAAGCAAGAAAATCAGGATCGCACCTTGGTGAAAGTCACAATCCGACCTATAGGTGGCACTGTGTTAAGAATACTGTGCAAGAACTTATGCATGTTAGAAATTTTTCCCAGAATGCATTACCGACATAAATGAATGTGAGGTAGAAATAGAACTGAAAAGAATGAACGTGGTCAGTACAAGTAGGAATTTTTGAAGTTGAATCAGTACTGCATATGAGTTTTCCTACATAATCCAAACGTAGTAGTTGTAATAAATTGGTAGCCACTACATTAATGGATGTGGCCTGTGCAACGTGCACATTGGGAGTTGTGAAAGGCACAGAAGTGAAGCATTTCTTCTAAGACGTGAAGTTCTTTACTATAGATGATTGTTGTGATTTCACTATTTTTCCATGAGAAATACCAGTATGCAACAGTAATCCCATTGTATAATTCCATGTTACAAGTGCCTTAATGACCTTGACAGGAGGTCATTTCCCAGGCATTAATGCATGGTTGGGTGATGGGAAGCCTGCGACCTCGGGCACCCACCCCACCCAACCATGCATTAATGCCTGGGAAATTACCTCCTGCCTCAGTCATTGAAGCTTACTTATATGTCCTAGCCTCCTACCATGGTACTACTATAACCTGTTATGGCCCTGTGCAACTGCTGTGGGCTCATGCCACCCAACACAGAGGAGTAAGCTTTCTGGCCCACCACTGTAGTGCCGGAGCCAGGTATCTCTCTCTCCTCAGGCTGGTTCAAGCTGCACTCAGCAGTACTCCCCAGCCCTGGACCACTCATGATCCTGGCTCCCAGACCGTCTCCCAATTCCAAACTTGGATTGCCAGCATAGACCAGCAGTGTGCTTTTGTTGGACCACTGGGCAGCCCCTCAAATCCATGACTTTCTTTTAGTACCAAGATGACTGTAGTACCAAATCATGTTGACCCCCACAAAAAAAGAAAGCAGTCAACCATTTGAAAAGCACCACAAATCTGACCGTAGAACTGGAGAGGGAGGCGGGGGGATTAGGAATCTCATGAGTGAGAGAAAACAATATATAGAATAATACAAATGTAACTGTGTTAAGAGGTTTTTTTTACACTCCCGAGGTGTATGATGACCCATAAACCTTGAGAGCTCGAGAGGTTTATACAGTCATCACACACCACGGGAGTTTAAAAAAAAACTCATAAGCACACAGTTATATAGATATGTTTTATTTTTTATGATAACTGGTTCTTGGAGTTTTAAAAGGAAAAACGTTACCCCTCCGTGACCAGCAAATGCTTTCTCCCTGAAGATAGGAATCTGTATAATTAAAAAATGAGCTCAGCTGAGTATTTTCCATAGTTACCTTCCTGCAGGGAACAGAGAAATTATTTTAGTTTTTAAACTAGGGAGTGGACACCTGGCAGTGGCTAGCAACCATGAACTGTCTAACTTTAAATAAAATGAGGACAGGCATCGCACTAGCTGCCTAGGCTGCTCACGAAGGACCCGTACCTTTTGGCAGTTTCTGTGGGGTGTCCGAAGCTGTCTTTATTCAGGATTAAAGATATCTGTACTTTGCATACGAAGTGCTGTGATCAAAGGGACATAGGTTACTTAGAATACTTTTTTGACATGATTTCTCTAAGTTGTGTTTAAGCGCAAGTCAGTGTGTCAGCAAAAGCCATAATAACTCGGTGTGACATCACACGGGTTATGACTGATTTAGAACATGTTCTACAACAAGTTGATATAGGGGGTCACCAGTTATTGTATACAAATACTGAACAAAACAGTCCGGTCAATATAATTTCTATTAAACTTTATTGGTTTACATTACATCCCTGCCCCCCAACATGAACTACTGAAAACTTACCTTTGTTGTGGTGTACCATACATTTAAAAATCAAAAGTTTGTTGGTGACAGTGGTCTCCCCTTGGACTCGTATAGTGCCCCCCCCATTGGAAAGTGTAAAAGGCTTTTCCTTCATAGCTAGTGTCCCTTCCCTCCCAGTCCCAACTCATAACCTCCGTGCTGTTCCAGAGATGGCGATAGGTATTTCTCTTTTGCTGACCTCAGTTACTGACCGTGCCGTGCTGGAGTGCATGCATGTATGAGTGTACTGGGCAATAGTTTGTTGAACTGTTGCTCGTTGATAGGTACTTTTGACCATTATTAGAGAGGACAGCGGTCAGTAATACCTAGTTATGGATTAGCATGTGATGGTCAATCAACCAATCACATGGCAGGATTTCAGTGCATGGTTTAATAAATACATTTTATGAATGACATTAAAAAAGTTGCAGTTGCTGAAATAAAGTGAAAGGAGCGCTCTTCCAGATAGTGGGTGTTACAGGGAGAATGCTGTACCACCAGTAGTTGCTAGGTTGTTGAATGGGACAGACAAAGAATGGTAACAGGAGGAGTGGAGGAATAGGGTTGAGGGGGACACGTTTGGAGAGGTATGCAGGGGGCAAGTAAGGGGAATTTTGAAGACAAGGAGGGTAATTGTAAATTAAATCCTGAAGGAAACAGGGAGTCAGTGGAGGTTTCTGAGATTAAAACTGACATGCTCTTGCTTTGTGGTGGTGGTGAGGATGTGGGCAGCAGCATTGTAAGTATTCTGAAGGTTAGTCGGCTCAGATATGAGGTGTCCGTAGAAGAAATAACAGCAGTTAGGGCAGCAAAAGAGCAATAATGGAGGAGTGGTCAAGGAAGCGGTGCATATTATCACTAGGAAAATTCATATTATATGTTAGTACGTGTATGTACCTGTTCCCAGTTCACTGCGATGAGCAACTGCTTTTACTTATTCATCTTGTTGGTGTTATAAGGACATCCTATAGATGAGCTCCAAAAATTCTTTCTACAGTGGCTCTTAAAATTGACATACATGCATTCACTTTTGTACCTGGAGGGATATTGTTTGGGGTGACTATTGATAATGTAAGGCTTGAACCCCCTAGGGGCAAGCTAGAAATTGTTCGGCCAGAAGCTTGGCTTAGCCAGTACAATTGTAGATACAGTACTGTACATTTCACTGTTTTTAGCTGCCAGTGTTCAGACAGAAAAGAAAATGTTTTTTGACAGAACAGATGCTGTGGTTTTCTAGTTTTGATGATGATGATGTGGAGGGATTCAGTTAAAATGGTGTAAGTTTTTCTAGTCCTGGAATATAGAATTATACTAAACTGCTCCGCATGCTATACTGGTCGAGACACTGAAGTGTTGAATGTCACTGCCAGCCTTCTCATACAGGCTGGCTTAACCTTTATGTTGCGGAGAAGAGATTGCTGCACCTCGAAGTGCCAGGGTAGGTGCTGCTTTTCTTCACAGCAGTATTTCGGGCACTTAGGGATATCTATACCACAAAATTACTAGATACCTCCAGCATACAGAAAATACATTCTTTATTAGACAATGATTTAGAAAAGAAAATCGCTTACAATCCATATGTGGAGAAAAAACATACAAGATAACTAAAAACAGGCACAGAGGTGTTAAAACTAAAGACAACCCAGCGCTTTGCTGAACCAAAGAGGCTTCATCAGATGCTTCTTTTGCCTGCTGCTTGTTTTTGTGTCGGCTTGCTCGGCCAACATATTGCATTAGTAGCAGATTTGGAGGCGCCGTCACTGTTGGGCAAATGCAGGGCACGCATCAGTAGCTGCGTCCCTCATTCCCCAATAAGCCAGCATGCAGACGCCACACCAGGAATACGTAATGTGGCGAGCACATCTAAGAAAAGGTCCGTTGCAATGACAGCCAAGCTTGTCATGCAGCGACACCAAAACATGCCCTCCTACATGCCTCTCCTGGTGAAGTCCTTCAGTTAACATGGCGGTGTTGGCTGCTGCTGCACGGAGAGCCGACTTCGAGGGTGCCCAATCCCCCTATCAGCATGCCCCAACACATGTTATTTGCCAACCGGGGAGCTCACTCCCCATCAGCATAATGCACCCCCCCCATTCAAGCGTGTGCCGAGGGGGTGTCCAGTCCCCCTTGGCATCATGTCCCCCCTTCCCAGTTTAATTTGCCGACAGGGAGCCCACTCCTGTTGGCATAATATCCCATTTGTTGTGTGCTGATGGGAGCTCCCAATCCCCCCATCAGCTACAGAACCCCTCCCCCAAAAAACAGTCACGTGGCATGCTGGGAGCCCACCCCAATGTGCCAAATGCCCCTGTAAAAGAAAAACTGTCCTGTGATTTTTTTTTTTTTTTTTAACTTGTAAAAGCAGAAAATGGTCCTTAGTAACTCGGTGGCCCTCCCCAACCCATGCCCACCCTACCTCCCCCATACTTCCTCCGGAGCATGGCGCGATGATCTTCAGTGGATCGGGAACATGTCTGCACTCTTCAAAGCCGACCGCGAACTGAAGAAATGCCGGTAAGCTGTATAATGGCATAAATGTTTTTTTTCAACTTTGGTGCATATCTTGGGCATTTTGGGGAATTTTGGCACCAGATTTTTAACATGGGGTTATTGGGATCCCTCTTCATGAATTCAGTCACTGTCATGGCGTTGTTCGGTCCGAAGGTGATTTCGCAGTCACTGCGTGGAATCACCTTTGGGACAGTAATGAAATGACAGTGCCACTGTTCATGGGGGGCTCTCAAAAGCCTATGTTACAAACTTGGTGAAAAAATCCAAAAATGGCTGTTTTAAGAGCTGGCGCCGTGCGTTTTACCACGCCGTGAACTTTGTGAATTTGTAATATTTTCGCTCCAGATTTTCTAAATTGGCATTTTCCCACACATCCTTATGTACAGTATAGCTGTCACTTTACATGTCCTGACCGAAATGTGTTTCTGCACGTCCGGCGCAGAATAGTGCAGTCGCTGTACGAAATCAGTTTTCAAGACAGTTTGAGAAAATGATTGTGACACTGTTAATGAACAGAGGTCCTAAAATGCCTATGTTAAAAAATATGGTGACTAACGTCCATAAAATGACTGTTACCAGCATGTGTTGTGCAGTTTCCACGCACCCTTGTAATTTCGCAAATTTGCAGTGTTTTCATGCCAGATTTTCAACACTGGCAATTTTTCACACCTCCTTATGAACAGTACAGTTGTCATTTTTCACAGCCTGCCTAAAATGTGCTTCCACACCTGTGGCGCACAATGGCGTGGTCGCTGTGGGAAATCAACTTTTGGGATAGATTAACAAAATTGCACTGCCGCTGTTCATGAGGGGAAATCCCAAAATGCCTATGTTGAAAATGTGGCTAAAGAAATTCCAGAAATAATTGGGTTACAGACGTGTGTTGCACAGTTTCTATGCATGCTCATGACTTCACCAATTTTATTTTCACTCCAGATTTTCAATGTTGCCATTTTTTTACACCTCCTCATGAACATTACAGTTGTCATTTTTCATCACATCCTGCCCAAAATGTGTTTTCATCCCTGTGTTGCCAAATGGCATAGTCGCTGTGCAAAACCGCCTTTCAGTTAACAAACTGATTGTGCCGCTCTTCATGAGATGGGGTCACAAAAAGCCTATGTTGAAAATTTGGAGTGAAAATACAAACAAACGCCTACGACGTTAGGGTTTCCAACTGTAACACCCCACCGTTTAGAGACTGCCAGGCATCAGGGTTGTGACTTGGGATTATTGGCTGTAATGCTCACGCCATTCCATCCCCACCCCCACCCTGCAGCCAGTGACAGGCATCTAGGTGTGCCTTTGAGTGTTCGGCCCTAAAGTTCACCCTGTTCTCCTATACTACACCTGTCTCAGCGTATTTCCTTATGGAATGGGGTAAGTATAAGGCCCAGAGACCCCAAAGCACACCACAACACTTGTCAGTGTCTACAGGGTAGGGTGAGGTAAGATGGCATGAGCGTTATAGCTGATGCCCCAAAGGCACACCCCAATGCCTGTCAGTCGCTACAGGGTGGGGTTGGCATCAGTTCAGTACTTCACTGCCATTCCTATTATGCATCTTTAACTCCTGCACTACCACTACCAATGCCAATGCCAGCGAGACAACATTCGGCATTGACAAATGCTTGTTTGTACCTGCACTGATGAGGTACAGTGCATGCCACTGTTTAAAGAAATCCATTCAGAAATTGTGACTGGACTTGGAGGGTTTCCTTTTTTTTTTTTCTTTTGTTTCTGTTGCCACTGGTTAAATGTTTATGTCTAGGCTGCAGTTACTTTACGGTGAGCAGACACATTGGAGAGTCTCACCCATACCTACATATTCATTTATTTACAAACTTGTTATTGAGAAGGCACACTGAGCCAGAGTTCTGGTTTCAAGCTGTGGTCGTAGGGAAGGGTACAGTGAATGATATAAATCAGAAGTACAGTAGCTCTGAAAACAATCAAGCAATACAAGCTGAACAATATACAAGCAAACTGGTGCAGTGTGAGCTGTTAATGAGAGGCACATAGCAGCATTGCACAAATACAAGGGCTAAGCACAGAGGTATTGTAAGAAAGTTCAGGAGGGACCAAAATGATTCCTTAGAAGTTAAGAGTTGGGTATCGGGGTGGATGTGAGGGGGTTGGAGAAAGGTTGTACCAAACAGAGAGAAAGCAGTCTGACCTATGGGGGAATTGCAGCCAGGGGTAACAAGATAGTTGGATGATGGGGCCAAGGGAGAAAGAAGGGAGGAGAGGTACAGTAAAGGGGAGAGAGAGAGAGAGAGACAGACAGAGAAACCAATACTTGGAGAGAGAAGAGGAGCAGTATAAAGGTAGCGGGAGCAGTGATGGGTGAAAGGAAATAAGTTAGGAAGGACTGAGCATCCTGTGAACTGCTCTCCTTCTGGATGTGCTTTCTGCTGTTTGATTCTACCTGGTAAAGGCTGAGCTTTGATATGGCTTGAGACACCGCAGTATGGGGGACGGGCTGCTGCCAGCACTGACTGCACATGCATGGGTGTGCCCCTATGTGTGTCATTGCACGGCAGCATCCCTGGGGAGGGGGAAAAATGACTGCCAACTGAGCAGATGACACTGCCTGCCCCAACATCCATTGTCATAATGTCTCCGCTTCTGGTACCACCTCTGCTATGGATGACTGGATATAGGGTGTGGAGCTGCCGTGGAATAGAAGGCAAGACCCCCTCCCAGGGCAATGCACTCTTGTGTTGCAGGTGGCCAGAGCATCTCGTAAGGAGGAACCTCTGCGGACAAGAGGGTGACACAGGCAGTGGTAAAAAAAAATCCTGGCTGGAGGAGTGCGGCGGGTGACAAATACATTTGAAAAAGAAGTAAAATGAGGAAAAGATTAAAACAGAGGGCCTAGTCTGGCTTGGATAGACTTGTGGGCAGCACCATAAACCATATCCACATAGCTGAACACCAGCAGGATCCTTCTGAAAAAGGTCTTGCACTGAACAGGGAGCAGAAGGCACGATTTGTTCTGTTACAGGGCACCAAGTTTGGGGGATTGTTTTGTGGATAATGTTAAATGTGAGAGGAGAAATCAACGTTTCAAGCAGCCACACACTGAGGTGCATAAGGTGTGAGACCTCTTCAGGGGGGCACCATGCAGAGTTTTAAATATGGGGGAGGTGCGGGGCGTAGAGGACTTTTGCCTAATGCCAAAGGACATGGACACTGTCTTTTTGGCATTCAGCACGAGCTGGTTAAAGCACAGCCAGCATCATACCTTGTTGAAATCGCACTGTAGTGATGATTCCAACTCAAATCCAAGGCACCAGTGGCATACAAACTGCGTCATTGGTGTACATACTGTATGTATGTTCAACATAGCATGAACATGGCAGCCATGTAATGCCCCTGATGCCTCTCCTTCAGGATAGTGTCCATGACACGAAGAAGAGAAAAGACAGTGTGGTAGTTTACGAAGGTGGGGCTTACAAATGGTGGGCAGCAGTCAGTCTACAGAGCATTATGGCTTTGCCTTTGTGGACTGAGAGTGATCACCTAGGAAGCGGTGGATGGAAGGAAAGAAGTGGATTGAGGGCAAGGAGTGAAAATACCCTTGAGAGGTAATTTCTTTGGGTTTTCAGAGGGTCGTGTTCATAAAATTGTTGAAGGGCAATATGTCACCCTAAATTTAGAACTATTGAAACATTATTACTGCATAAATAGTTCTGTTTCTTTAGTTTTCATGGAGTCCTTTACTTGTTGTTTTCATGTGCTTGAACATGAACTCCGGTCACTGGCACAGGAAGGCAATATGGTCCCCACTGGGCTAACAGCCATCCCTGGAAACATTAGTTTATCTTTTTTTATGTTTGTAAGAGTTTTGATGCCAATATTTCAACATAGTCTTTCTGCGACCATGAACATGACAGATGTCATTTATAAAATACTGGACGGAATGTAATTTCATGTCACAAGTGGAAAAATCACATTTTGGCCGAGATTCAAAAAATAACACCTGTCGGGCTCATGGGGTGGTGTGAAAATATGTCTGGGTTGAAAATTTGGGGTCAAAATATTTAACATTACCAGATTTATGAGTGATCATTGAAAAATGTCAACAAACTTTCATAATTTTATTGTTTACTATTTTGACCCCAGCCTTTCAACATAGCCTTTTTATGGTGCCACCCCATGAACCTGATAGGTGAAAATGTTCAAATCAATGCTGAAATGTTATTTTGTGCCACGGGGTACAAAAAACAAATACATTTTGACCAGGATTTGAAAAACAGCTATCACATTCATGAGGTGGTATGAACAATTGGCTATCTTGAAAATGTGGAGTCAAAATTTTGAAAATTGCCGAACTTGTGAGTGAAAGTTGAAATATTTCAACATATGTTCATAACTTTGTTGTTTTGTAATACTGTATAACACCTTAAATTCACTCATGTTGCACTCCAAGCACACTAGACATATTCACTCCATCTTGTTTTCACTGGTGGAACACTAGTGCTGCTATTGTGTAGTGCTCCCACCTAATATTCACTGTCTTTTTATTTTCACGCTGATGTGAAACCAGCGAGTGTAGTGAAAATAAAGTGAATATTTCCTCTTATACGGTATTTTTACTCCAAATTTTCATCATAACATTTGTTCCTATACAAAATCGCTGTTATCAGAGAGCACACTGGGAGGAAATCACCAGGGAAATAGCTCCTTTATCCAGGGGTGTTCAAATGAAAAATTTTAGGACTTGCCCAGTCATGACTAAGGCCACTGGAAAATCGTGGCCGCAATTATATGGTGGAAAACGCGATTTTTGGGTCCCCTCGCAAAATATCACGTTTCCCGCAAAAAATACACAGTTCACTTCCCAATGCGAAAAAAGCTTGCCCACACGCCAGCAAAGTCAACAATCACAAAGCCTGCCCACCTGCAAGTCCACAATTACAATGCCCGCCCACCTGCACTCCAAGCAAAGTGCCCAGCCAGGCTATACCTGTATGAATTAGCTTATTTTCAGTCTGCTGCGGCTTCCAGGCTTGCATCCCAAGTCCATCTGGTGAGTGTGCAGTGTACCCACTGCAGCATCCCTCCCGATGTGCCTCTATATCCTGCACGCTCCCTTGCCCTGGACAAAGAAGACCCCTTGGTTTTGCAGCATGTGACGCTCTTAGTGACACTGTCGGGAAGTGCGTCACACCAAGTGGGGCCAATAACGCCAGTCGGAAATTTATTTAAAATTGGTGCTCTTTTTGTGCACTTTGCTCCCCCTCAAGTGTGCCAAACCATGTAAAAAGTATGCAGACAGGTGAGGGGGGCTACCTGAGAGAGGCAAGAGGAAGAATGAAGGAAGGAGCGAGCGAGCAAGCACACGAGAGGACCTGCATCGGAACCAGTTGGAAGCCATGAGGAGTAGCCAGCCAGGATAGTGTTTTAGCTGAGGGAGAGAACGTGGAGCAGAAGCAGAGGACGTGGAGCAGAGGGAGAGAACACAGCAGAGAGCTACTGACTGCTGACTCCTGGCTAGCCTTTAAATTTCATAAAAGAGCTGAATCCTTCGCTGCCAGTAGTGGGCAACCCCCTGCCAGTTTGCTTTCTGTGCTGCCAGCCTGTCAGAAACCCTTATTTGTGTGACCATTTGTGGAGACTGCTGCTGTTGCTGTTAGGAGTTGAACTACACTACCAGGTGTTTATATGATATTATATTTTCTGCATAAAACTTGTGTACCCCTAGGAGGGAGGGTGGGAGACCAGGGGTCCAGCTAGAGGGCAGCTGCTCTAAAAAAAAAATGTGGGAGACAGGGAGGGCCCTGACGGATGGGAGGCATTTCTTTAAAAAAATTGTGTCTCCCACGGAGAGGGGGGAGACCAGGAGGGTCCAGCTGGCGGCAGCTGCTCTGAATAATTTTGTGTCCCCCTCGGAGGGAGGGAGCCGGGGAGGGCCCTAATGGGGGGAGGCATTTCTTTAAAAAAATTGTGTCTCCCACGAAGAGGGGGGAGACCAGGAGGGTCCAGCTGGGGGCAGCTGCTCTGAATAATTTTGTGTCCCCCTCGAAAGGAGCCCAGAAGGGTCCAGACGAGGTGAAGGAGGGAGAAAAAATGCATAGTGTTTCAAATGTACATGTCAAATTGCTGTGGTTTTGCAGAGATGGAGTGGAGGGGTGGGCCTGGTGGACATGGCGAAAATATTGTTCTGGCCTCTGGTGAGGGAGCAGGGTGGGACAGGCTACCAGAATGACACAGAACAATTTTTTTCCATCATGTATAGCAGTTGTCTGGGTCCGTCCCTCACTCCCATAGTGTGTCCTTGGCTTGCTGCTGTGATTTCTCTGAGATGGGAGTGGAGGGGTGGGCCTGGTGGAGTGGCACACATGGCGAAAAAAAATTCTTCTGGCATCTGGTGAGCGAGCAGGGTGGGGTGAGCGACCACAATGGCATAGAACAATTTTTTTCCATCATGTATGGCAGTCACTTGGGTCCATTCCTCACTACCGTGGTGTGTCATTGACTTGCTCCTGTGGTTCATCCATGCGTCGATCTTGTGGGTTGGAGAATGGATGAATGGGTTGAGCCGACATGGCACAATGCCTTGCTCCTGTGTTCTGTATAGTGCCCAGATTAAAAAGAAATTGAAAGGTAGCAAGAAAAGTGAATTTTTGGAGTCTTTTGTTCCATGGATACTAGTAAGTCTATGGGCAAGCTCAGCGCCACGGCAAGGCAACTCCAGGAGCTGAGGTTTTGAAACCAATCTGCCCAGCTTAGAACATTGTGGGATGCAAACTAGTGGTGTGATATACGAGGATCAAGGATCCCAAGGAAAGCTGTCCTCCCTCTGTGCACTGATGCTGTCTTTCAAGTCTTAATTTTTGGGGTTTAATGTTGTTTTAGTTAAACTACACCATGTCTACACCGACACCAAAGCGCTTCTGTCTTTCTCGCGAAGAGGCTAAGGACCGTCATGTCTCTTATCTTGTATGTGCCCACGATCAGGTTAAGTTATATCTGGATGATCTTTTTATGAGGATGGAGGATTGCTGTTTTGTCGTGCTTGCACTCAAAAAATCGACTTAGTGTGGAAGCATACAGTTGACATGCACATGAAGTCGCAGAAACATCTAGAAAGAAAAGAAGCTGCAAAGAAAAACATGCAGAGTAAGTACTAATCTCACAGATGTTTGCAGTTATTTTATTTTTTATGCAGTCTGTTTTTCCCCTTGGGTGACTGGTATCTGCTCTGTCCCTGCCTCCCAAGTCCATCTCCTCTCTCTCTGGCACCGTGGAACCCCATAACCCCCCTCCCCCCATGTGCACATGTGCTTTGTTCCTGCATCCCTATTCCTTGCTGCTAGAGTTCAACACTACCACCTGACAGCAGATTTCCACCCCCACTTGGGAGAGGAGAGCAGCCAATTGGACACTCAGTCCTCTCCCTCCGCGCCAACCTGATTTTGTTGCCAGTGTGGCAGGAGATAAGGCTCACAGCTCCTCAGCCCTCCATTCCACTGGGCTGGCCTACAGTTTGTTTTTCCCTGTAAAATATTATATCTTTTTTTTTTTGGTTTATTTTTAGGTACATCTCTACGACAGCAGTCACTGACTTCTTGTTTCAGTCGAGCAACGGAATCGTCCATTGAACGAAAGAAATTTGTTCTGGACTTCGTCTGCTGTTTAACCCATGCAGACATACCACTGGAGAAGGCTTCTAGCTTTCAAGAGTTCTTAAAGAAGCACACAAAACAAGGCAGTACAGCTTCGGAGCATGCACCTCCAAGAAGTTTGGCCTGATCACGAACAGTCCCTGAAAGAGGTGGTGGAGGATCAAGATGTCTTCATTTTTCTGGATGAGACAGATGCCTGTGGGTGTAGCGTGTTGGCTATTTTGGCCCAACATTTGCTTAATGTTGGGGAGCAGCCACTCCTAATTGGTGTGGAGTTTTTGCATCATGTGAACAACACCACAGTATCCCAAGCTCTACTTAAGTGCTAAACACCAATGGGGATGAACTTCAATAAAATCTTTGCCATTGCCACGGACAGTGCAAGTTATATGCACGAGGCTTTTGAAACTGTGCTGCCCTGTGTCCTACCAAATGCAGTGCATGTCATTTGTATTGCCCACTTCCTCAATTTGGTCTTGGAGGTCTGGGCGGATACGCTGGAAGACTTAAACACTGCTGTTTCCCTTGTTAAAAAAAATATTTTGCCAGAGCCTAATGTGTATGCTTCAGTATGTTGCCTTCATGGAATCCAAGCAGGGCATTGTACCCAAGATGCCAGTATATGCAGTGGTAACTTGGCGGTGCTCCTGGGGTAACGCTGTTCAGTATTTGGCAGACTGTTTGCCTCTGTTAACAGAATTTGTTGAAACACTACGCTCTGATGCAGCAACATTAAAGTGCCTGAAGTGCTTATTGAGAGGTAAAGCAGCAGAGCTGGTAACACAAGCCACTTTTGTGGTGGAACACTCTTCTGAACTTGTTAACCTTATTCTACAGTTGCAGTCAAGCAGCCAGCCACAGGGACACTTCATATATGGTAGGGTGCAAAATGTGCATATGTTTTTGGACTTCTGTGCCACCGCAGGGGAAACTGGATACAGACCAAATACAGTAGAAATGTTGCCCCACTCTCAGTTACATGAAAATCAAAACTGTGTGAACCTTTTTCAGAAGGTTATGTTGGACAGCAGTGAGAAACTGGACAAAATTTTAAAATCTCAGCCCTCAGTCGGCACATTCAAAGCTGCCCGAATCTTTGATTCAAAGCAGCTGCCAACACTGGACAAGGAAAAAGCAAAGCACACCCAGGAGCTACCATCTCTGGCTGGTGTTTCAAACTTTGAATGGCATGGGTACAGAACTTTTGCCCAGTCAGTACCCAGTGACGATTTTAATATTGCTGAGTGGTGGGAAGCACAAAGGGATACACTTCCACATCTTGCTGCTGTGGCAAAAAAGTGTATCTGGCTTCCTGTAAGCACAACAGATGTTAAACAGACTTGTTCACTGTACACAGACCTTTAAAAAGACAATCAGCAAAGTCTGACAGATGACAACACTAGACTACTTATGTTGAAGTACAGTAAGACAGTTTATGAAATGGATGGTAGAAAAGCAGCATTCTGATTGGCTGCTACGAGTGTGCTAATATGTCTAACACCATGGGGAAAAGATCAGGTTGTGCCAAGTTATGGCAAGCGAGCATTGATGTGGGTGATGCTGCCCACTCAGAACCTTGAGAAAAGAAAACGCAGCCATCTTGTTTCTGCCAGAAGTGGTGTCAGCCTAACTAAAAAAAAAAAAATACATCTGACTGCCTGTTTACTTGACTTTCGGTCTTTGAGGGTTTCTGTTTATAAATCCATGTAGCATGTAGAAAAGTGGGGAAAAAAAAACAAAGTGCCACGGTCTGTCTCCCAGTCCGCTCGCTCGCTCTCCATCCGAATCGAAAAGTGATCTCTCTCTCCCAGTCCGCTCACTTGCTCTCCTCACCTTAATCAGAAGCCGATTACAGCCGGTGAAACATTTAAACTAAGTATGGACACAATCTCTGTCCTGGCACATCTGCTCAGTGGCTGTTTAGATCAGTTGCTAACTTGCAGCGGGGTCACAACTTCCACCGCATAGCATCTAATTTCTGATTTATGTAAAAATTATGTATTTACTGTATTAGTTACAGAATTCACTTCTTTGCGTGTGTGTGTGTGTGGGGGGGGGTGAATACTGCCATGATAACCAGATGTAAACTACAGAAGCCTTTGTGGGGCAAAATTCCTTAAGTCAAAAAAAAAAAACAGTAGGCGGAGGAAAGAGGAACTATTTTATTAAAAAATGAAGACAAACATTAAACTTTTTCACTTTTAAATACTATACATTTTAGCTATCACATACATCTGTATATTTGATAGCCATTTCATAAGTGCAATAAGCCATTCCAGGGTCTGTTTGTTAGACACATTAACACACGGCTAGGAGGTTGGACGCACCCGGCCAATAGCCTCGTGCCTCACTACGCCTCCTCGCCGTGTTTTAAAGTATCTAACACACACCCTGTTGTGTCTTATTGCTTACTTAAAGATCTTAGTTGGATAACAGTTGCTGCTCATTCTGTGATGTACAAATCCTTTCTTGACAATCTGGTGTGGTGATGGTGGTACTATAGAACTGTAGAATACTAATAACGTTTATTGTTTGGATTATTAGAACTGGTGGTGGTGGTCGTACTGATTTGACAATGATGCCACTATTATAATGTATATTGTTTTTTGGTCAGTTGTGTGTGTTTTTTTTTTTCCTTTTTTGTGTCTGTGTTTTTTTTTTTTTACAAAAAACGTATACCTTTTTGATGGCTGGCTTTAATAGGCATCACAAAGCAACTGAAGTTGAAAACCCATACCTGTACCTCACAAAGGTAAATGTGTGCCCAGTAGCTCGCAAAATCCCAGCAAAATACATGCAAAGTCCCGCAAAATCCCCTCAAAATTTGGAAGGAAGAAGTCCCACCAATTCTCTGCAAAATCTGCTAAAACATTCCGCAATTTCCCAGTGGCCCTGGTCATGACTGAAGCTGAATTTTCACTTACCCCTATTCATTACAATGAAACTAGCTCTTTTTGTACTTGCCCTTCAAGGAAATTTACTTGCCCCGGACAAGGGGCAATGGGATTTTGCACACCCCTGCCTTTATCTGAAATTTCTGGGCAAGCATCTCTAGATTTGGAGGCAAGGATTTGTATTTTCAAACTATATAAACAGCTGACCTTATTAAAAACCAGACCCTCTAGTGCATATTGGACAGGTCTGAAGTGGCAGATTGACAATGGTAAATCAAAAGAGTTTGGGTGAGAATTTGGGAGGAGATTAATTCTACCACATGTTCTAATTGGAAGGACTTCAAATGGAATGTTGTATGTAATTACTTTTAGACACCTTTGATGACCTGTCATTTTAAAGCCACATATCTTTGTTATTGTTGGAGGTGATGTGGGGGCCTGGGGAGATCATAGTCACATTTTGTGGGGGGCTGTACATAGTACCCTTTCACGCTTCTGTTAAAAAGCCTATAGCAGAATACCTTGAAATCCGAAACAGTGTTTCAATTTTAATCCTTCTACACCCTACGTACAACTTTTCCATTCAGATGGGGCTTACACAGCTTAAAATACCTGGGTACATATGTGGCCCATAGACACACCTCAGCTTATAAAAACAATTACACTCCGTTCAGTCAGGCCATGATTGGGGATTTTCAAAAATGGGATGCCTATGGCCAACCAAGTGGCATGGAGGGTTGAGGTATCCATGACTTACCTCCTGCCACACTGGCAACCTGTGTTTGCGTTGCGAGCGGGTCACCGGGGGCTGGCCAAGGAGGGAGAGGATCAAGCGTCTGAAGGACTGCTGCCCTCTTCTGGAGTGGATGGTGTGCCGCTACCACCGAACAGCTGGAGGCCTGGGGGCAGTGTGGGTCAGGGAGCATCCAGAAAGTGAGGGTGCTGAAGGGCTGCAGCGCGCACATCCTTCCACGGGCGCACACTGATGTGCGCGTCAGCAAGGGGCGAGGAAGCAAAAGAGGAAAATGGAACTTCTGGGCTCCATGAAAGCCCTGCCATGCAGCCCCAACTCTGCGATCCCGGGCGACTGGATTGTGCTCTGGGTTGGGGGAGGGGGTGGTGCTCCCCTCCCTGGTCCCGCCACAGGGGGAAATCCATGGGGAGATCAACCCAGGAGGAGGCTGAGTCGGGTGGCAAGTCAGGAATGAAGGAGCACTCAGAGAGGGGCTGAAGCCACCGCTTGCTCCACGGCAGAGAAACAATAGAAGAAAAAAACAAAGGGATGCCTTACCACTATTACTCTCGAGTAGAATAGAGGTGATCTGAATGGTCACGTTACCCAGAGCTCTTTATCTCTTCCAAAATATCCCCTTGGCCCTGACCAGCAGCTGCTGGCGTACACGGCATAAAGAAATTTCAAGATTCATTTGAGCCAGTCAAAGACCCCATATGCAATTTGAGGACCTTAGCTTACCTAAGGCCCAGGCTGGTTTGGTCCTTCCCAATCTCCAGCAATATTACTGGGCTGCACACTTGCAATTTATTCTCCACCGTCACCTAGAGGGCAGACACATTGCCTGGCTTGACATGGAGAGAACTCTATCCATTCTCTCAGTTTGTGCAAGTCTATGTATTGTTGATGGATATCTCAGGATCACGTGTGGGGCATGAACCCTTGGCTGAGGGACCAGGTAAAGGTATTGCATTCCATTCGGAAAGCCTTGCATTTAACCCCATTTCTGGCACTGCTATGCCCAATAACTCAGCTAGAGGACTTCCTATCCTGTCTTATTGACCATGGATTCCAAACCTGGGAAAGGAGCAATCTCCAATGTATCTACCAATTTTTTCAGGGACCACACATTCCAATCATCAGGCCATACAGGCACAGCACCATCTACGAGGACTGTAGTTTTACCATTATCTGCAGATATGTCATTGTACCTCTGTTCTCCCTGTTGGTGCTCAATCTCCGGACCTATGTCCTCCTATAATTACATATTGCTTAAATTTCTTTAACTTGGCAAACCCCCTCACATGATCTCCCAAATATACCAGGCAATATGGGTCTCATCAGGAGATGACACTATGACCCTTGCAATAAAATTGTCAGAAGACCTTGGAACTCCTGTGGATAAAGAGACATGATCAAGTGCCTGTCAGGCTGTGGCAAAAGTCGCAAGCTCCCATATATGGAGGAAGCATGCATGGAAGCAACTCATTAGACATTTCAGAACCCCTGTGATGACATCACATTACCAACCTGCCAGCAGGTCAGGATGCTGGAGAAAATGCGGCGAGTCTAGGGCCATGCATCTACATGTGATGTGGTCATGTCCACTGCTGCAGCTGTTCCTTCAGTCTTTGGAGGCAGTCCTGCAAGAGTTGTTTGGACCATATATTCAACTCAATCTGCATCTTTACTGTAGGCAAGAATGGGTCCTGAGTTATATATTTTAACATGCTGCTTTAACCTGGTATGTGGAATGCTGAGTGCTGGTGTTTGAATGTTTTTCAAATAGAGGTAAATTGAAATCTATAAACAAATTTGAATCTGTGACATCAGTATAAATATGTGGTGAGTGCCTAATTTTTTCAGCGTACAAATAAATCCGCATCCATATATACTACTGCAGTATCTCAGGGGCATACTAGACACGGGTTTCTATTATCTGCTGTTCATACTGCTTGCGGTAGCTAAAAAAGCTATCATGAAATGTTGGCTCACATTTACAATACGGAAAGTAGGGGATTGGTGGATGATGGTCCACCCGATTTATCAAATGGAGAGATTCACATACTCTCTGAATGACAGAGATAGATTGGAGGAATGTAATGGTCATTAGACTCGCTAGTTATTTCACGCCATGAGCAGGGATCCTTCACTGATCCCCTGAACCTTACTTTACACAACATATTGATGGTCCTGTGTTTGTAAATGCACAGTAAATAAGTACACAAAGTGAAAGCAGCAGGGAGTCACAGACCGCAATTGATGGCTCAATGGTCCCCCAACCTCGCCCTCCCTCACTCTTTGATATGGATATGGCCCACACTAACCTCCACACACACACAAGGGTATAAGATCCTCCTCAGCAAATTCTTGATAGGCACTGCTGGGACAGGAACAAAGTTTGAGTTAACGCACAAGAATTTGCACTGCCCCTCACACTGTACCTTGGGGACAGGTGGTGTAGTAATGCAGTTTGGTTGTAATGTAGTGCCTGTTGTATAGTAACATGCTACCTGATACAGTATGAATGTGTAATTTCCAGTAATGCACTCTGTAAATGGATGGCCTATGAAAATTTAAAAAAAATTGTATTTGCAAAAAAAGCCTGTCATGGAGATGCATAATAATAATTCTCCCTTAGAAGAAGAACATTTCGTGGCATGGTGCCATCATAGGGACCATAAAACGTGTTCAAACATTTATCTGTTGGGCTGGCCCAGTGGCGTGGAGGGCTGAGGCAACATGCCTTACCTCCTGCCATGCCGGTGACCCATGTTCGCAGTGTGAGTGGGTTGCGGGGGGTTGGCCGTGGAAGGAGAGAGGCTTGAGCATCTGGAGGACAGCTCTCCTCTCCCAGGAGGGAGCCTGGCAGTCCTGCCGAATGACTGCCCCCAGGTGGAGGCCTGAGGACAGAACAGGTCAGGGACCCCAGCATGGGCTGGGTGCTGCGGAACTCCGCAACATGCGTACGCCTCCAGGTACGCCGCTGACGTGTTGCACCCCAACAGCAGGAGAGGGCCAAAAACAGAAAAGAAGCAATAGGCAGGAGAATTGATCTCCTCAGCACACTGCATCTGGCTAGCTAGACACCTCTGAGCCGAGACGTGTGTAATCTGGTTGACGCCGAGTGACGGGACTGGGGGACTGATAGGAGCTGGCCACCAGGACGAAGCAGAATATGAAAAGTTATCTGTTTTGCATTCACACAGTTACAATGTTAAAAGAAATCACCAAACACTGGTTGTCATAGAATCATAGAAATGTGTTGTCAGAAAATAAACTCACTGGCCCATCGAGTCTGCCTCTTACACTCCCCTCTACTTGTCTTCTTTGTCTAGGGACCTCTCCCCCTCCCCCCTGGTCAACCCATTATGTCTGTCGCATGCCCTCTTGAATCCTTTCATCATTTCAGCCTCAACCACCTCCTCATGTAGTTTGTTCCAGGGCTCCATCACTCTCTCTGTGAAGTCACACCCCCTCACATTGCCCATAAATCTTCCTCTTCCTAATCTCAAACTATGACCTCTGGTTTTGGCCCCCACTTGCCCTGTAAATAAACTCCCCTCCCTCACCTTATTAAACCCTTTCACATACTTAAATGTTTCAATGATGTTCTCCCTCTCCCTTCTAGTCTTCAATGGGTGCAGATCCAATTCCCTCAGCCTCTCCTCATAGGGCTTCCCCTGCATACCATGCACCATCTTGGTTGCCCTTCTCTGACCCCTCTCAATCCCATCTGTCTTTTCACAGGTGAGGTCTCCAGAACTGAACCCCGTATTCCAAGTGGTGTCTCACCATGGTTTTGTAAAGAGGCATCAGCCTCTCCCTCCTTTTGCTTGTTATGCCCCTCCCTATGAAAGCCAGCTTTCTATTTGCCTTTCCCAACACCTTACTGCATTGGGTGCCCACCTTCAGGTTGTTTGCCATTATAATCCCCAGATCCCTCTCCTGTTCAGTTGGCTTAATTACCTCAACCCCTAAAGTGTAAGTGGCTTGCAGATTCTTACGCCCCATGTGCATTACGGTACACTTTTTGGCATTGAATTTCAGCTGCCATGTTTCTGACAAGCTCCAGACTCTTCAGGTCCTATCTCATGTCCTTCACCCACGGAGTGTCCTTCCTATTGCAAATTTTGATATCATTTGCAAACAGGAACACCCACCCCTCCAGCCCCCTCCACTATATCACTGATACAGATATTAGAGGTTGGAACCCAGTACGGACCCCTAGGGCACCCCACTTGTCACCCCCTGCTCCCTGGAATGCACCCCATTTACCACCACCCTCTGGCTTCTGCCCTTCAACCAATTTGCCACCCACCTAGTTTTTTTCTGCCCCACCCCTAAGCTTTCCATCTTATTAGCCAGCCTTCTGTGAGGGATGGTGTCAAAGGCCTTTCTGAAGTCCAGATAGGCCACTTCCACCGCCCCTCTCTGATCAACCACCTTTGTCACCAAATTGAAAAACTTGATAAGGTTTGTCTGGCATGATCTCCCATTAGTGAAGGCATGCTGCCTGTCATCTTGCAGTCCATTGTTCACCAGATAGTTTACCACCCTTTCCTTAATTAGTACCTCCATCCTCCCCACCACCGATGTGAGGTTGACTGGGTGATAATTCTCCACCTCTTTCTTGCAGCCCCCCTTATGAATTGGCACCACATCGGCCTTCTTCCAGTCTCCTGGCACCCTCCCTGGTTTCCAGGGACAGTTTAAACAGCCTCATCAGAGGTGCTGCCAGCTCCTCCCTTAGTTCCTGGAGTACCCTAGGATGCAAGCCATATGGCCCCATTGCCTTGTCTACCTTCAACCTTCCTAGTTCCTTTCTTACTCTGTTTTCACTGAACAGGCTAGGATCCACCCTTTTGTCCCCCCCCTTCTAACCCTGGTCCCTTTCCCTACTCCTGCACTGTGAAGATCTAGCAGAAGTAGCCATTAAACACCTCTGCCTTCTCTTATCAAATTCTCCCTCCACTAGTACACCTCCCCCCACCTTACTATCCCTGCCTTGCCTTCCTCTTCTCTCCCACATACCTAAAAAAAAAAAAAAAAGTCTTATCCCCCCTTTTGGTCTGCCTAGCAATTCTCTCTTCGGTATCTGCCTTGGCCCTCCTAATCTTTTCTCTGCCACCCTCAGCTTCTTTCTGTAAGTTTCCCTGTCCTCCCTTCTCTGTGTCTTCTTACATGTTCTGAATGCCCTTTTTCTTTCCCTAATTACCCCCTGACACCTCCCTGGTAAACAAGAGTGGCCTCCTTCTTTTTTGTTCTTTCTCACTTTCTTTATGCAGAATTCAGTGGCTATCAGTAACACACCTCTAATAGATTCCCATAATTCCTCCATGTCTCCTAATTTCTTCTTTTCAATTTCTTCCCTGAATACTTCCCTCATTTTGGTAAAGTCTGTATGCCTGAAGTCCATAACCCTAGTGCTGGTCCTAGTATCTTCTCTCCCTGTCCTTACCTTGCTCTTCACTGTTTTGTGGTCGCCTGTACCCAGGCTGCCCCCCCAACCGCAACTTCTTCCACACTTTCCCCATGGGTGAGGACCACATCCAGTATGTCATCCCCTCTAGTGGGCACCCTAATCAGCTGCTGCATGAAAGCTCCCTGGAGAGAATCGAGGAGCTCTCTGCTCCTGACTGACGCTGCAGTTGTGGTTTCCCAGTCCTCATCAGGGAGGTTTAGGTCTCCCACTATCAGGAGCTCCCCTTTGAGTGCCATTCTTTTTATTGCCTGCAGCAGCTGCCTGTCCCCTTCCTTTCCCTGCATAGTAGGTCAGTAAATCACCCCAGTCTTAATGTTTCTCCAGACAGTTTTTCTATTGAGACCCACAGGACCTCCATCTCCCCTTGTTCCTCCTGCCCTTCCATTGCCCTAATGTCATCCTTGATGTACAGTGCTACCCGCCTTCTTCCAGCCCTGTCCTTTCTAAAAAGTCTGTACCCAGGGATACCTATTTCCCATGTATGGTGCTCTGACCTCCAAGTCTCCGTTATAGCCACAATGTCCATGCCCTCATCTACCATAATGACTTCCAAGTCCACTATTTTATTCCCCAAACTCCTGGCATTTGCGGATAATCCTTTCCACCATGTACCCCCTACCTCTCTGCCACTCCTTACTACTCTACATTCCCCTTTTTGTGAGGGAGTGCTAGCTAGTCTATTCCCTGCTGCTCCCCCTTGCTTATTTTAAAGGCAGACCTTCCCTTATGTAGTCATCCAATTTATCCATTAGTATCCCTTGTGCCCCCGCTTAGATGGAGACTGTAAGGGCATAAGATCTACATTATCCTATGTCTTACCTCATTCTCCCACCAGACCGAACCCTTTTTTCTTGCACCACCACCTGCTCAACTGTGAGTTGAACTCCTCAATTCTCTCCTTTCTATCTGTGCTGGCTTTTGGTACTGGTAGGACTTCAGAAAAGGAGACTGTGTTCCCCTTCTCTTGACAGATTCTTCAGTCTAGCCTGAACCTCCATCACAGTGTTGTCCCCAAGATCATTAGTGCCCAGATGCACTACGACGTGGGCCCCCCTTGCTCCCTGGCCAAGCTGTGCACTTTGTGCTTGGCCCTGAGCACTGTCATGCCCAGCATGCACTTAGTCCTAATAGAGCTCTTCAGTCCTTCCCCCATCCCCATTTAATGCCTTTAATTATGGAGTCTCCCAGTACAAGTCCTCTGCCAACCTCCATCCCCTGCAGTCTATGGATTTCCCACCTAACTGTTCCCAGCCACATTTCTTCCCATTCCTCTCTAAGCCTTTATCCCCCGCCTCTACAGTGTCCTCCTGTCCAGTTTGCCTGTATGCACCTCTGGCTTTTCCATCTGCTGTGGTGCCTAACCAGAAGTAGTTCCTTCAGTGCAGGAACAGCAAAATCTGTTTAAACAGATATGAGAAATGAAATTTATGACGGTGCTGCTCTGTTTAAAAGCGGAAGAACGTCAGACTGGTTGCCATTCTCTAGGTATTTAGAGGTCAGAGAGGGAGAAGATATTTTTCGCACTTTGGGGTGGTCCTGTTTAATTCAAGTACCAAGTCAGGGGATGTTGTATTTTATGGAAGGGGAGATCTGTTATTGGATAATAATAATCCAAACATGTTTGATTGTTAGCCGTGGTCTTATGGAAGTGTCAAACTTTGGGGGTGAAGGTGAAGGGAGGATTATAATCTGTGTGCCTCCTCCTGCAAGCACCCCAAGATTATATTGTAAGAATGTAGAGCTGGGCTGTATGTATATGAATGTGATTGTATTATTATAGTCGGGGGTTGTCTTTTTTTTTTTTTTTTTATGAGGAGGAAAGAGAGTTAAAATAAAAGGCAGTGCAGTGGTTTGTACAATACCCAGACTGGAAGTTAGGAAGCCTGAGGAGTCTATGAAGGAGGAGAGCTGGGTGAAGACCAGCTTCTCTTGGATTTTACTAGTAAGAGGTAGTAAGAGAAGGAAAGAGAATGAGTGGTAGTTCCCTGGGCCAGTGGGGATCACCACCATTGTGGTGGGGGAGGACCTTGGCCTGCTTTCATGCATGAAGGACTGACCTGAGAAAGAGTGATTCAGAATGTTATTGCGTGTACGTGTGTGAATGTGTGTATGGGTGAACAACATGGGAAGCATAGAGATGCAGTGTTCTGGGATTCAAGCCACCAGGGCTGTAACTGTTAGGGGGATTAAGAGAGAGAAAGACAGAGAGGGTGATTGAGGGAGAAATGGGAGAGAAATAGAAGAGGAGGGAGGAGCTGAGGAATGCAGAGAAAAGTGGAGCACGGGTAGTAAAGAAATGATTAAAGGCAACAGCATCCTCAAGGGGGCTAGAAATAAGGGGAGTTCACTAGATTCAGGATGAGAGCAGATGACTATGTGGGGAGAGGGCTGAAAATGGAGTGGGTAACCTGGAATTTGTTGGGGAAGAATTCATTTTTCTTCTGAAAGTTGGATGCAAAGTAGTTGGCCTTTGCTTCTCTGGTAGTCTTGGTGCTGGCATTTTTTAGCTGTTTGTACATGCTCATGTCGTTAGAGGCATCGGAGGACCTCAGGAGGCACCAGGCAGATGTTATTTTTACATTTGCATTTGTGACTATATCATGGTAACCACTTATCAAAGTTTGATCAACTTGGTGAAGCATGCATTTATGTCACTTGAGGATACTGCAAGCTCAGCTTTGCTGATCTAATCATTATACACGTGCTCTGGCTTGTGATTCCCTATTACAGCGTCTGTTTCCTTCATCACATCCATTATTCCAGTTCAGATAAAGCTGGCATATACATTGGCAAGAGCAAAATACCAAGGCAATTACTGTCTCAGCCATGGTGACCTAATTATGTACACATTCTAGCTTGTGAATTACTGCCATGATGCGATGCTAAAATTATCGACTTTTTTTTTTTCACACAGAGAGTCACTGGAGGAGAATTATTTGAAGATATTGTAGCAAGGGAATATTACAGTGAAGCAGATGCCAGGTAAGTGCATGTTTGTGATCAGTTATTTGAACATAAAATTGTTGACGAACATCTGTTATAATTTAAATTGAATACTGTACTTACAAACTAACTGCACTCTCTTTAATTTGACAGAGCAGTCTGATAACTCTAGAGGGATGCAGTGATGTCACGTCTTTTGTTTGGACCTTGCAGCACTGCTTGCATACTTCACCACATACTTAGAACCCGATTTTCAAGTCCATGGGACTCATTGCACATGCTCAGTTTCTGTGTATCTGTCCTTGAATGTGCACTGAAATTCCCCTTTGATTCCCAACATTGCAGTGTCCCTTCATGAAAGAATTGGAAATTAGAATCATAATGTGAATGCCTTTTCATTGTAAGCGCTGCTCCTAAAAATACCCCCCCACCCCATGATACATTCATAAAGCTGTCAGGGTCTGAATTGTGTCCCTGAATTTTCTTTTTCCATATATATTTTTTATTACCCCCTCCATGCCATTCCCCCAAGCATGCATATACCTTGTATTATTCATTGATATACCTTATTCAGGCGATTGTTGTCATACAGATGGCAGGGGATTTTTTTTTTTTTTACTTCCTGTGGTCTTTTCCCTTGTCTTCCTCCCTCCCCGTGGTGTGGGACATGCTATATAGCCTAGGCAACATAGAAGGCCTGCAGAAAGGTAAGCTGCCTGGACCATACACAGAGGTCACTCCCCACGTGAACCCACCGTCAAACCTCCCCAACTGAGGTGTGCTGCCCTTTGGCAGCTGGCTGCAGCCTAGTCTGTCCCCAAACACAGAGACCAGAGTCCACTCCCAAACTCTGGTTGTTTGCACAGCAGGCACGCCACACTGATGCTTGCATCCATGATTTTGAAGGAAGGCACTGTAATCCAGATGTTGGAACTTACAGGTGTAAATCAGGAGATCCCTGGCTATGATTCCACCTCTGTCTCTTATTCTTTGTGTTCACTGGAATGTCATTTAGCCTTCCTAAGCCTCAGTCCTCCCAGTGGTAAAACTATTTAGAAGTAAGTAGCAAGTAAAAATGAGATACATTTCTCAGTTGAGCTGTCCTGGGGAAAACAAAGATTTAAACAAATGTACTAATTTTTCCCCAATCTTTGGGCATAATTTTTTAGCTATGGTACGGAGGTATGTTTCTCATTCATGATAATCTTACCAGTTTTATTGATGGCAATTTGGTATATGTGTTGGTTGTAAGCAAGAAAATGCCCACTTGCAGAATTATGCACAGCCAGATTTTTTTAAAGCAGAAACAATCCTTTTTCTGCTTTTTTGAGAAACCTACCCAGAAGAAACAAAAAAATCCTTTCTATGTCAGCAATCATGGCCACATCGTCTACCTTTTTTTTTTTTATTCTAAACAAAATTAATGAATAAAATTGTTCAAATAGTTCTTGTTCTGTGGTTGCCCTGGGGGCCACCATTAGTAGCCTGTTTCCTGTTTCTGTGAAAAATTCCCTTTAAGGAGACCGTATTGCACACAACTACTCCACTTATCTTTATGAGCTGAAAACCTCCATAACCAAGAAATGTACACTTTATACTATCAGCCTTAGTGAAGGATCTTTTAAATTTTATAGGAAAGCACAGTTTTTCTTTAGTTAGTAAAGGATGTGACAACACATTGTTATACCATCCCCCCAAAACAAAATCCTTGAAAACTGGGCCCTCTGTGTGAAGTATAACATACTGTATGCCCCACTTTACAGACTTGGCAGCTCCCTGAGAAAACTCCAGTTAAGTGTAGTACCAGTTTGCTGCTCAGTTTTTGTTTTTGCCACTTAGCTTTTTTCATCAGATGCTGCATGCCCAGTCCTCGGACTTGTGAGCAGTCTGTAGTTGTAGCACCCTCTGAATGCCTGCCATTTGCCCCGCTGCTCACACCCAGTGGGGGTCAGTGGGGAAGGGCCCAAGAGTGCCAGTTGCCCTGATTCTGGGGGCATTGGGTTTTTACTTCTCTCGCTCTCTTTTTCTGGCACAGCCTCTGTTGGCCTCACGCACACAGTGTGCTCCTGTAGAAAGACCACGCTTCCTGACTGAATGCAGTGGTCACTCTGGTACCAGAGCTATGCTGCCAGCTTTCCCTAGGTGAGACGCACTGCTGGTCACCAGCTAACCCAGGCTGAATGGCCTTCTAGAAACATGGAAAATATAGAATTTGCTGGCAGATAAGGACTGCTTGGCGCACCTACTCTGCCCATTTTCCCTGCCTGTAGTATCACTGCAGATCCTACTTGATCTCTGGCCCATTCACACCCACCCTTCCCTTTCCCTAAGATTTCCTTATGCCTATCCCCTGCATTCTTGAACCCCTACCACGGTTTTCATTCCTACTGCCTGTCCTGGAAGACTGTTCCAGGAATCCACTACTCTTTCAGTGAAGAAGTATGTCCTCATATCTCTCCCTAATCTACACCCCCCACCCAGCTACTTATCATGCCCCCTTGTCCTTGAGCACCTTTTTTTTCTGAAAAATACTTTCCTCTTGCACCTTGTTTTTCTTCTGTAGAAGTATTTATAGGTCTCTGTCATATCTCCCCCCAAACTCTTCAAGGGTGTACATTTTTGGGTCCTTTAATCTCTTCTTGTAGGGCTTCTGATGCAGACCCTACACCACTTGCATTGCCCTCCTCGAGACTGCTTCCTCTCTTATGTCCTTACTGAGATGTGGTCTCCAGAATGGACGCGACACTCTAGGTGAGGTCTTACCAGCAGTCTATACAGAAACAATACCACCTGCCTCTTTCTGCTGGTGATACCCCTCCCTATGCACCCCAGCATCCCACTTGCCCTCCCAACTGCCTTGTCATGCTGCCTGGCCACCTTTGTGATCCAATGATTACCCCAGGCCTCTTTCCTGCTTGGTGGTCGTCAGTACCACCCCAACCCCCTGTTTTGTACTCTGTCCCCGGACTTCTGTGCCCCAAGTGCATTATTTTGCACTTTTTCACAATGAAACCCAGCTGCCATACCCTTAACTACTCCTCGAGTTTTCTCAGGTCGCTGCTCATTCTTGCCACACACCCCCCTTCCCCCATGGAGTGTCCACCCTATCACAGAGTTTGGTGTCATCTGCAGAGAGGCAGACCTTCCCTTTCAGCTCTTCTCCAGTGTCACTTTTAAAAAGTCATTAAAGAGGACTGATGCCAGCACTTATCCGTGAGGTACTCCACTGGTCACCCTCCCTTCCTCTGCATGAACTCCATTTACTACCACCCTCTGCTGCCTATCCCTTAACCAGTTTCTTATCCAGTTTACCACCTTTGGACCCACTCCTAAGCTACCCAGTTTACTTACTAGTTTCTTATGTGAAGCAGTGTTGAATGTCTACTGAAATCTAGGTAGGCTACATCCACTGCCGCCCCGATCTAGTTCCTTGGTCAATCCTTTCTTCCAGCATTGGCTTATATTATTTCCAGCCTCTTCCCTGCTACCAGTTTCATGAAGTGGGCAGGGGTGCCGACTGGGTGGGACAGCCAGGACAACTGTCCCAGGCTCAGGTGTCTCAGGGGTGGCCCAGATTTACACATTTACATGTCTTGGGGATGGGAGGGGGGGCCCCAGACCTAAAGGTGTGTCCCAGGCCTGGAAATTTCTTCTGTCACCCCTGGAAGTGGGACTACATCTGCCCTCCTTCAGCCCTCTGGGACCACTCCTGTTTCCATTGAGCTGTTAAATAGGACCTTCAGAGGTGCAGCCAGTACCTCCCTCAGTATCATTGAGTAGACCCCTCTGGACCCAGTGCTTTGTCCATTTTCAGATTTGCGAGTCCCATCAGGACTCTCTCCTCTGAAAAAGGACTAGTGTCCACTTCCACCATCCAGTGTGCCACCACGCTCTTCAGGTGGCATGCTGAATATATCCTGGCCTTGCAAGTAAAGGGTCAGAGGTTTGATTCTAGGTGTGAGCACATGTTTTGAGAGTCTTGGATACCGGGAAGAGAAAGGAGTCGGTGAAATGTGGGAGTATCTCAAAAGAGCTATCACAGAGGTAACTGAACAGTGCGTCACAAGGGTGAGCATGGCAAAAAAGAAAACCCTTCTGGTTCTCCAGGGAGGTGGCTGCAGTAGTAAGGGGGGAGGCATACACAAAGCTTAGGGTGCACAAAGCTTAGGGTGTCACTGAAAGATGAGGATAAAGAAACCTGTGAGGTAGCACAGAGGGAAGCTGGTAAAGCAGTAAGGAAGACTAAAGCCCTGACTGAACTGAGGATTGCACAGGGGGTAAAGGATGGAGGTAAAGCCTTCTTTAGGTACATAAGGGAAAAGATGAAAACCAAGGGGGGGAGGGGATAGTTAGACTAGCAGATACTAGAGGGAAGCTGTGATTGCAAGAAAGCAGAAGTCTTAAACCAGTACTTCTGTTCTGTGTTCACCAAGGAGAATGCAGGGGATGGGCCAGGCCTACACAGATACAAGCCCCTTCACTGAGGCTCAAGTCTTGGAAGCTTTAAATAAACTAAAGGTGGACAAGGCCATGGGACCAGCTAGGATTTACCCTAGAGTTCTCAGGAAGCTGGGGAGTGTACTAGCAGCACCCCTAGCAGACCTGGTCACCAAATCACTAGAGAGTAGGATCATACTGGAGGACTGGAAAAGGGCAACAGTGGTCCCACTCCACAAAGCAGAGAGGATGCTGGCAATTACTGTCCAGTAAGCCTCACGTCATTGGTAGGGAAGTTGATATATCTGGAATTCAGTGGGCAGCAAGACCCAAAACAGCATGGGTTCATGGCAGGTAGGTCTTGGCAAACTAACATGGTCGACTTCTTCGATTTGGGCTACAAGGATAGTCGATCAGGGAGTGGCAAAGCCTTCAGCTGTGTTCCACACAGAAGGCTGGACCACATGGGGGTGGGCAGGGAGGTGGTTGAGTAGCTGGCTGAGAGGAAGAACACAGAGGGTTCAGGTAAATGGGGCATTTTCAGCTGAGAGGGAGGTGACCAGCAGGGTACCACAGGGTCCGGTACTGGGTCCCCTACTCTTCAGTGTGTTCATAGTAGACATTGCAAATGAGCTGGAAGGTAAAGTATGTCTGTTTGCTGATGACGACAAGATTTGCAACAGAGTAGACTCCCCTGAGGGTGTGAGGAGTGTGACTTAAGACTTGAAGAAACTGGAGGAGTGGTCGGAAACATGGCAGTTGAAATTCAACACCAAACATTGTAAAGTCATGCACTTAGGCAGAAACAATCCCAAAGAGGATTACTACCTGGGAGGGGAGAAGCTAGACTCCACCAGCCAGGAGAGAGACCTAGGGGTCATTATATCAGAAGACTTGAAAGTGGGTAAATAATGTGAAAAGGCGGCACTAAAGGCAAGTGGTATGTTGAGCTGCATCGGGAGGGAAGTGGTGTTACCACTCTACAGGATGCTGGTACGCCCTCACTTAGAGTACTGCATACAGTACTGGAGACCGCACCCCAGAAAGGACATAGAATTGAGACTGTGCAGGGAAGGGCCATGAACATTATTCAAGGACTGCACCATATGGTATACCAGGACTGGCTGAGGGAACTCAACATGTACTCCCTGGAACAGAGGAGGCAGAGGGACGACATGGCTGAGACTTTTAAATATATGAGGGGTATAAATAAGGTTAACGTTCAGGGGCTTTTCCAGTTGAGAGAGAGCGGGAGAGCAAGAGGGCATGACATGAGGCTGAAAGGAGGGAGGTTCAGGAGTAATACAAGGAAGTTCTTCTTTACGGAGAGGGTGGTGGACTCATGGAATAGCCTACCCAAGGAGGTGTAGTGGGGGCCAAAACAATAAGCGAGTTCAAGAACACATGGGATAGACATAAAGGTAGCATACAGAAAGGAGGGAGGGGGAATGGCACCAGGTAGGTTCTTGGGCAGACTAGATGGACCCTCCTCTGCCATCACTTTCTATGTTTCACTTACCTCCCTGTAATGCTCCTGTTACATTTTTGTGGCTCCATCCCCATCTTATTCTTCTGTGAACACTAAACAGAACTATTTGCTCATTATGTCTGCTTTTCCTACCCCCCCCCCCCCCGAGTCCCTCTTTTCCTTCTTAACCTTACATTCCATCACTGGTCTTCCCTTTTTCACTTACATACCTAAAAATGTCTTGTCCCCTTTTGTTGCTGCCATGGCTATTCTCTCAGTTTGAGCCTTTGTGCACCTTACTGCTGCTGCTCCCTGCTTTCCTCTAATACACGTCCCTATCCACCCCCTTCTGCGTCTCCTTGTACCTTCTGAATGCAACCCTATTAGCTTTTACCTTTCCCCCACCTCTTTCAAGAACCATAGTGGTCTCCTTTTCAGTTTTTCTTTTGTTGCCTTGTTTGACACAGAGGTTTGTTGCCTTCACTGTAGCCCTTTCTAGTTTCTCCACCCCATCCAGTTCATTGCCCTTCTAGGTCATCCCTGAGGCATTCACCCATCTTTTTAAAACCTGCCCTCCTGAAGTCCAGGACATTCACCTTTGTGAAGTTTGATTCCGCAGCCATCCTTATATTGAACCACACATACGGTGATCAGTGGTCCCCAGTTGGCCCCACACCTTGATGTTTGCAACACTGTCCCCGTTGATGAGTACCAGGTCTAATCAGCTGGCCCTTCTGTGCAGTGGTGATGTCACCGCTTGCAGCACCAGTGACTCAGATTTGGAAATGAGCTTGGGTGGTTGGAGGGTCGCCTGGGGGGTGAGATGGATCGAGTGACTGTTGCATGCTCTCCATCTCTGGGAGGAAGTGGTGTAACACCTCCCGGTGTAAGCGCTCTCAGGTGACCATGGGAGCACTTTACCTGAGGGCACCCGGTTGGGCTGTGAGGCGTGAGGGTGCTAGCATGGTTGCGTCATTGCATCTGTGCATGCCTCCTGTTCCACTAAAGTTAGAAAAAGCTCGGCCCCGGCCAATCCCCGAGCTACCACCACAGACCCACCCAATGACTGGATGTGTGAGGGGGCACAGCCAGCCGCCTCCTTCTCCCGCCCGGGGGATAAACCGAGGCTCCATGGGGGTGGTGAGCGGTAAGTGGGAGGAGAAGTCGGCCCGAGTTACGGGGCCAAAAAGCATAAATAAAAAAGAGTACCAGCTCTAGTATTGCCCCATCACAAGTGGGTTCACTGACTAGATGCCTGAGGAACTCCCCCTGTATTTAACTCCTCTCTCTTTGCTGGGGGTCTGTAGATTACACCAGTGTGAATACAGGCTCCATTCCCTATCTCTGACCCACAGTACCTCTGCCCCCCAGCCTCAGTTTCCCTGAATTTTGGTCACTTTAATAATGTTCTCTCTCACTTAAAGAACCACACCTTCCTTTCTTTCCCACCCTGTCCATCCTGAACTGACTATAGCCTGTTATGGCCATGTCCCAGTCATGGTTTTCAGTGCACCATGACTTGGTAGTGGCCATAATATCCAGGTCAGCCTCTGCCATTGTTGTCTCTAGGTCTTACTTCCTAGACGTCTAGCATTCACATACATGGCTTTCCAGGTTTTGTTACCACTCTGTTTGTTATCGCCTTTTTCCTTTTTTGCTTTCCCTCTTCTCCCTTCTCCCTTCTCTTTTTAATGCACCCACTCCTATCCCCCTTCATTTCTTCCACCCTGCTTCCTGTATTAATTGCATCCCGTGGGATTGCACTCCTCTCAGGTTGTCCCTACTCTTTACTTCAGCCTCGGGAGGGGGGCAGTTTCTGTTACTCCAATCTCTTCTACTATCCCCCTTGGCTGGTTTATATGTTCATCAAAGTAACATTTAAACCATCCACTGAGGACTGTAGTTCCCACCCTGGATGGATGCAGGCCATCACACCTGAATAGGCCCTTTTCCTCCCAGGTGGGTCCACTGAGTGACTTCCTGATTTCACTTCCAAACCCATGTAGCCACTGCTACTGAACCATCAGTGAGGCCTTCTTTCCCAGTTTTATTTTTGCAGTCTGCATTTCGGTCTAGATTAATGATTTTAAGCCAGTTTCAGAAAAGAAATGTATAGTTTTAAGTTTAAAAAGATAACTGGGAGGGACACTTTTAGGGATTATGGACAGCAGTGGTTCCATGACTTGAAACAGGTCCAACAAAACAGAAGACTTGGGCGCCCACCCTACAGAGGATCAAAGCAGTTGCTTCTGTAACTCAGTTTTGCCTTGGTGGCCATTTTGTATCAAGGTAAGCAGTGGAAGGTTCAGATAAAATGCTCTGCTGTATTTGTTCAACCAAAACTGGGCTACAGTGCACAGTTTGAGGTTAGGTATTAGCTCGGATCTAAGACTGTGCGCTAAAACCCACTTCTCATTGCACAAAAAAGCAGTTTCTAGGGACGTGGATATGTTGTTCAATCCACACTTATTTCCAGGTTCCTTGCCACTTTAAATGTTGCTGGAAGGTCTTCAGGCTGGCTCCTCCCACCCACCCGGGTTGTAAAACCTTCGACTCAGCCCCATGATGCCAGATCTTCCTTACTGCTTGGAAGCTCAAGTTCCCTCCTTACCGCTCTGCGTTTTAGGCCTGGATCCAAACTCTTCGGTTAACCCGAAACTAATTTTTAAAGTTTACAAGACTTTGGTCTTCGGCTTCCCTCGTGGCTGTGATGGACAAATCAACTCCCGGCTTTTGTCAATGCCCTTGTGGGCAGATGATGTCCCGGACCGATCCGCACTCCACATGCGTCTGCTGCCTGGGGCTTGGTCACGATTCGCAGGCTTGCGAATTTGCAGCTCCTTCTCGGCTTCAGTCTTGGAGGACTGCGCTGCTCGACTTCTTCTTGGGCGCCCTGAAAGACGGTATCCACCCGTAAAGTTGAAGGAGGCCCGTTGGGCAGTGTCCACGGCGGCGGGCTCCACGGAACAGTTGGAGCAGATGATCACCCTCAAAGAGGTGGCCCAGGCCGCTTCTTCTTCCTCCTCGGCGGCGGCATTTATCCCATTCTCTTTGTGCTCCTCCTACATGGCTTCGTTTAAGGAGCTTTGCTAGTCCCTCTCCACCAAGGGAGAAAGGCCACTGGGACATTCCAGTCGGTCCAAGAAGGACTCAAAATGTAAGTCACACCGTCGACGTTCATGGGAGCGGGAGAGATCCCCTTCACCGGACCATCAACTTTCGACTTAGTTCGAGGTTGTGGCTAAGGCCACTGGCTTCATGGTGTCCCCGTCAGGTCAGCAGGCCGAGACAACCGTCGATGCAGTCGAGATTTTTCTTGACCCGTCGGACGGTTTGTCAGCTGGTGATGCCAACAACCCTACTTCACTGGTTCCCCTGGTGATTACTGAGGACTTGCTTGTGCCTCCTGTACTGGAGTCCCCAGTTAAGGTCCCTGAACCGAAGGAAGGGCGGGTTTCCCCCGTTCTCTCTCTGACCCACCCTCGGAAACCCCGAAGGTCTCGGTCCTCTTCCAGGTCCAGCCGGTCCCGCCGACGTCGGCAGTCTCTGTCTCGGCACCGCGGAAAGCGGTGTCGCCGCTCATCCTCATCGTCCTCTTTGGAGGATAGGCTCTGGCGCAAGTTGCGTCTGCGCTATGAGGATTTAATGTGGCAGCAGCTCTTATTGTCTGGGAATGAGCCGACTCCGTCACCTTCTCCGGCCATTAAGTGACGCTGTCACGGGCGAAACAACCCTGTAGTGGTCGAGGCCGACTCCGGCACGGTTGTTGACTAAGTCTGCTGCTCTACCCATTGTGGTGGAGACCCCGCCTCCACAATGGAAAACTGGGGCCCTGACCAAGGATTCTTGGTGGGGTCAGGGCTTGCCCCACAGGTTGTTGGTCACCCTCACTCCCGGTCGACCTCGGCAGGTGGAGGGTGGCTCAGGCACCTGGCAGCTGTTTGCAGATGCCTCAGAGTCTGATGATGACTCCTCCCTGTTCTCCAGGCCGCTTGACCTGGAGTCTGCAGGGGGTCAGTCAGTGGACGAGAGCCCATCTTCGTTTTTAGGTTTGCTTCAGCTCATCTCAGAGTCCACCGGGATGCAGCTCGAGCCCGTTTCGAAACAGGCCAAGTATCTCCTCATGGAGATACTGGACCGAGGGGATTCCCCTACGGAGGTCTTTCCTGTGGCTGAAGCCATTGTTGGCCCAGCCCTGGAGTTGTGACAGCGGTCAGCATCTTGTCCCGCGCCTTCGGCCAGGATGACCCGAAAGTACGCAGTCCCTACCGGCTCACTCTCTGGTTTCTCTGAGCACTCCCTCTGCGGAGGGGTTAGTGACCGACAGTGTTTTCCGGTGCTCCGGGAGCACGCTCAGGACGTGGCAACTGCTGATAAGGATCCAAGAAGCTGGATTCGCAGGGTGGAAGGTTTATGCTGCTTTCTCCCTAGGCCTTCGTCAGGCTAGCTCGGCACTTCTGATGGCGCATTTCTCACACGCCCTCGTGGTCTCCCTGGATGAGGTGATTCCTCATCTTCCAGCTGACCTTCAGACGACGGTCAAGCAGGTGCGGTATCAGGGAAGGGCAGTGGCAAAACAGCTCCAAACTTCGTTGGACATTGGTGAGTTTTGTGCCCGATCAGTAGCGGCTGCAGTGTCCATGTGCCACAGAGCTTGGCTGCGGATCTCCACCTTCACGGCGGACACCCATCACAAGCTGGCAGACGTTCCCTTCCTGGGCACTGACTTGTTCAGGCCAGGGGTGGAAGGCCATCTCCAGAGGTTCGAGAAGTCCAGTGCCACCTTGGACTTGGTCACGTCTGCCCAGAAGGACAAAGGCTGCCAGCAGCAGCGTAAGCCTTTTCGCCCTTCTGCCTCTGCGGCACGTCTGGCCCAGCAGCACCAGCACCAGGGCCAGCAGGCACACACTTGGAACCCTAAGGCCAAGTCTGCCACTTCCTCCAGTAGGAAGCCTGGAGCCAAGGGTCCAGGAGGGCCCTCAGTGGGCCCTGCCTCAAGCCTGCCCAGTGGCGGGTTGAGGGTGTCGCCCCAACCTCGTCCTCCCTCAGGTCCCCGGTGAGGATGGCTCCACCTTCCTTTCCACCTGGTCTGCTATCACCACGGACCGCTGGGTGCTAGAAGTGGTGGGCAGGGGTCTACCTCTGGAATTCGAGCAGTTCCCTCCCTATCAAGCCGTCACCCCACGGGGGCGACGGGATCCTCAGACTCTCTGTCGGCTCATTGAGCCGACATTGCCTTGCTCCTCCAGAAGGAGGTAATCAGCGAGGTGGCGGATCCTCCTCCAGACCCAGGGTTTGTGTCCAGGTACTTCGTGGTCCCAAAACGGACAGGGAGCTGGTGCCCCATTCTCGACCTACATGACCTGAACAAGTTCCTAAGGCAGCACACCTTCAGGATGGTCACTCTGGCTCAGATTATTCCATCCTTGGAACTAGGCATGTGGTTTTGTTCTCTGGACCTTCAGGACGCATTCTTTCATGTCCCAATCCATCCATCTCATCAGCGATTCCTCCACTTTCGAGCAGAGGGATCTCTTTTCGAGTTCTGGGCCATGTCCTTCGGCTTCTCTCCAGCTACCAGGGTCTTCATCAAATGCATGGCAGTGCTGACAGCATTCCTGTGGCGCTGAGGGGTCCAGGTATACCCTTACCTAGACGACTGGCTGATTGCAGCCCCCTCCAGGTTGGAGGTGGAGCGGTCCAGGGATCTGGTCCTCCAAGTCTGCTGTTAGATTGGCCTCCTCATCAACGAGGCCAAGTCGGAACTTGTACCATCGCAGGTGATTCAGTTCATCGGAGCAGAGCTAGACTCTCTTCAAGCCAGAGCCCGACTCCCGATGAGCAGGGTCGAGGTCCTTTCCTCCTTTGCCCAGTCATTTCTGTTTGGGCACTTGCGCCCTGCCTGGGACTTTCTGGGCCTCATGGTGGCCTGCACCAGTGTGGTCCATTAGGCCCGCTGGCATATGCGTCCCCTACAGTGGGGGCTGGCCCGCCAGTGGTCACAGCGCTCCGGTCCTCTGGACCAACCAGTGGCAGTGACCCAGGAGATGTGGGACGGCCTACATTGGTGGCTCGTTCCATCTCATCTGCAGGAGGGTATCCCGCCCCATTTGTCCACCCCGAGCCAACGGTCACTCTGACGACTGATGCCTCTCTGATGGGTTGGGGTGCACATCTGGGGGAGCTCAGAGCCCACGGCCTCTGGTCCCCTCAGAAGTCTCAATGCCACATCAACCTGCTGGAGCTTCGAGCAGTCCGACTAGCCCTCACCACCTTCGCTCAGTTTGTACGGGGTCAAGTGGTCCAGGTCCAGATGGGCAACACCACGACCATGTACTACCTCAACCGACAGGGTGGGACGCACTACTTGCCCCTGTGCAAGGAAGCTTTCCGCACTTGGTCTCTCATGATCAGCCTGGAGGCGGATCTCCTAGCCATTCATGTGGCAGGAGCCACCAACAGTCTGGCCGATGCCCTCAGCCAGATAGGCACTGCATCTTACAAGTGGTCTCTCCTGCTGGAGGTAGTACTAGATTTGTTCTCCCACTGGGGCACCCCTCAGGTGGACCTGTTTGCCTCCAGGGAGAATGCAAAGCTGAGACTGTTTCACACCGGCCCCCCTCAGCAGGGCTCGCTGCAGGGGGATGCCTTCTCGAGGCCATGAACCCCGGGCCTCTTCTACACCTTCCCTCCATTTCCCTTGATCCACAAGGTGCTTCTCAAGGCCAAGAGGGACAAGGCACAGGTGATTCTGGTAGCCCCAGACTGGCCCAGCCAGTTCTGGTATCCAGATCTCCTGAGCCTCAGCTCCAGGCTTCCGAGGCGGCTTCCAGCCCGCCCTGACCTGATCTCAGTCAACCGGGGGAAGGTACTCCACTCGGACCTTCAATCCCTGCACCTGACTGCCTGGTTCCTGAGTGGCTAGAGTTCCAGGCCTCAGGTCTTTCTGATGAGGTCCTCAACGTCGTTGAGGCGTCCCGTAAGGAGTCAACCAGAAAATGCTGTGCCTTCAAATGGAAGAGATTCTCCATTTGGTGTCGGGACAAGGGGTTGGACCCTTCTTCCTGTTCCTTGGCCAGCATTCTGGACTACCTGTAGTCCTTTCTCAACTAGGGCATCGATCGACGACCCTAAGGTGCACCTAGCAGCCATCTCTGCTTACGGGGGGCGGGGCGACAAGCGGTCGGTGGCACGGAGAAGGTGGTGGGCGCTTTTCCAAAGGCCTTGATCACATATCCCCTCCGGTGCGAGAACCTCCACCTCTGTGGGATCTACTGCTGGTCTTGGCTAAGCTCATGGGCAAGCCATTTGAACCGATGCACAGGTGTGACATCTCTCACCTGTCATGGAAGACCACCTTCTTGGTGGCTATTACGTCAGCCAGAAGGATGGGAGAGCTCAAGGCGCTTTCCATCAAGTCTCCTTATCTGGTCTTCCATAGGGACAAGGTTGTCCTGCGCCCCAACCCGAAATTCCTTCCGAAGGTGATGTTGGAGTTTCACCTTAACTAGGTGTTGACTCTGCCGGTGTTCTACCCCAGTCACACCTCGGAGGCCGAATATAGGCTCCATACTTTGGACCCTAGAAGAGCACTCTCCTATTATAAGGAGCAGACAGCTGAAGTTCGGGGAGAGTTTCGCCAGCTGTTTGTCACCTACGCTGAAGCCGCACCTGGCAGACCTGCAGCCAAGCGGACGACAGGCAGGTGGGTCACCTCCTGCATAGATCTCTGCTATAGGTTGGTGGGCATGGAGCCTCCCAAAGGGATAAGAGCTCATTCTACCCGCCATCCCGCTGGCTCGGTGGCTGCTTCTAGGGACGTCCCTATCCAGGAAATCTGCAGGGCTGCTACCTGGAAGTCAGCACACGCCTTTATTTCCCATTACCACATTGACCTAGAGTCATGCCGGGATGCTGGTTTTGGGACCTCGGTTCTCCAGTCCTTATTCCCTAAGTAGGGGGTGTGAGCCTTGCCTCCCTTCTCCCGGAGAACTGCTAGGAATCTGCCAATAAGTGTGGATTGAACAAAATATCCACGTCCCTAGAAATACAGGTTACTCACCTGTAACTGGAGTTCTAGGAGTGGTATATGTTGTTCATCCACACAACCCACCCAACCTCCCCAGCTTCGACGCACAACCTGGCTTCCAGCGGGCTAGATCTGGTGTCATGGGGCGGAGCCAAGGGTTTTATCACCCGGGTGGGTGGGAGGAGCCAGCTTGAAGACCTTCCGGCAACATTTAAAGCGGCAAGGAACCTGCCAATAAGTTTGGATGAACAACATATACCACTCCTAGAACTCCTGTTACAGGTGAGTAACCTGTATTTAAAGAAGCAACTGGTCTGGTGCTTTATGGAGTGGGTGCTGTCTTCCATTTTTTGATATTTGACTGTCTTTTTGTGTTTAAAAAAGCCTAAATGGGACTTAAAAGATGATTGTTCTTCTGTATGCAGATGATCTGTACTATATTCCAAACTAACCACTTCCCAAAGGGAAATATTTATGTTGGGATACTGCCATTATTTAGCTATTGAACCAAAGCACCATCTATGGACCAGTGATCAGAGCTGAATAGAGTGAAAGCTCAATAGTGTCAATTCCCTATCATGCAGCAGTATCAGTGCATCATTTTTAACATCTGCCTAGTTTCTAGTGGGAGGCTAAGGATAGTAGTAACCGTGGACTGTCATAGTTCATTGAAGTTTAAATTTCTGTAATGCTCCACCTAGGACAGCGTTTAAAAATATATGTTCCCATGCATCTGAGCATCAGTTGACAGTAATCAGGAATTGTAACTGAAAGTAGTATGTTGTGATCTATTTCCCAGTTGTCTGTTACTGATTCCCTTTCGTGTTTGTGTTACCATCCCATTTTATTCTGTGATTTTCTTCTTTTTTTTTTTATTTCAGTTCCACCTGATCCAGCACTTGTGTAGATCACAGCTTCAGACTAACATTGTTTGATTTGCATCAGAGCATTTCTTGTGTTTCATGCATTATTGTGTTACCCGGTTAGCTACTCCATTCATGAAATGCTACTTTTTTGCAAGTACTTAGAATGCTCTTAATAAAAATTCGAGAAAAATAGCATATTAAAGCTGCAATGCATGATAGCGATGAATATATTGGCCTATAAATTTGCATTCTGTTTTATATTGGCCTTTATCACTTGACTTATATGATATAAATTTTTCTACATTTTGAGTCTGCGTTACCACGTTTTTTATGTTGGTGCACTTGCGCGGCCAACATCTTGCGGTAGTGCAGATTTGGAGGCACGGTCGCTGTTGGGTGAATGCAGGGCTCACACCAGTAGGTGCGTCCCTCATTCCCCAATCAGCCTGCATGCCGGCACCACACCATGCATACTAATGTGGCGAGCACATCTAAGGAAAGGTCCGCTGCAATGCGAGCAAAGCTTGTGACACGCAGCAGACCCTTCCTGCGTGCTGGCCAGCTAGTAACATGTCAGCACAGTGGCCGCTAAACTGTTGATTTTGGGGGTGCCCAATCCCCCGGTCGGCTTACCCTGCCCCTCAAAGTATGTGCCGATGGGGGAGCCCACTCCCTGTCGGCAGAATGTGTCCCCTTCCCCGCTTTCGTTGTTTGCCGATGGGGTGCCCAATCCTCATCCCACCTCCTTCTGCTTTAATGTGCTGACGGGGTGCCCAATCCCCTATCGGCTGCTCCAAAAGAATCAACTGTAAAGAAAACCGTCCGTGGTGTTGTTTTTAGTACCTGTAAACCGAAACGGTCCTCGTAGTCTCCTGCCCACCACCCGCATCCACCCAATGCGAACCCTGCCTCCCCCACTCCTCACCCCATACTCTACTCCAGAGCTCGGCATGACGATCTTCGGTGGACCGGAACATTCTTCACTCTTCAGAGCCGACGCTTAACTGCGAAATGCCGGTAAGCTGTATAATGGAATACGAGGGTTTTTCAACTTTGATATATATCTCAGGCATTTGGGAATTTTGCACAAATTTTCAACATGGGGTTTTGGACCCCTCCTCATGAATTCTGTCACAGTTATGGCGTTAATCTGTCGAGAAAGGTGATTTCGCAGTCACTGTGTGGAATCACCTTTTGGGACCGAGTAATGCAAGGACAGTGGCAGTGTTCATGAGGTGGGCTGTCAAAAAACCTATGTTGCAAATTTGGTGGAAAAAATAAAAAAAATGGCTGTTTTACGAGCGTGCTTTGCGCAGTTGCTACGCACTCTTGTAACTTCGCGAATTCACAATATTTTCATGCCAGATTTTCAACATTGTCATTTTTCTTCACCGCCTTGTGAACAGTATGGCTGTCATTTTTCACATCCTGGCCAAAATGTGTTTCCGCACTTCCAGCGCACAGTACCGCGACCGCTGTGGGAAATCAGTGTTCGGGGCAGATTACAAAAATGACAGTGACAGTGTTCATGAGCAAAGGTCCTAAAATGCCTATGCTGAAACTTTGGTGATGATACTCCATAAAATGACTGTTACAAGCATGTGTTGCGCAGTTTGCACACATGCTTCATTACGTTGTGTATTTGTAATATTTTAATTCTGGATTTTCACCATTGGCATTTTTCCACACCTCTTGATGAACAGCATAGCTGTCATTTTACATATCCTGTCTGAAATGTGTTTTCGCACATCCGGCGCAGAATAGCGTGGTTGCTGTGCGAAATCACTTTTTGAGACCGCTCGAGGAAATGACAATGACACTGTACATGAGCAGGGGTGCTAAAATGCCTATGTTGAAAATTTGGTGCCCAAACTCCATAAAATGACTGTGTTACAAGTGTACGTTGCGCATTTCCCACTCACCTTTGTAACTTCGCAAATTTGCAATACTTACATGCCACATTTTCACTACTGTCATTTTTTTTACACCTCCTTATGAACAATACAGCTGTCATTTTTCACATCCTGCCAAAAATGTGTTTCTGCACTGCACTACCAAAGCCAATGCCAGCGCGACAACATTCGGCATTGACAAATGCTTGTTTTATTTGCAGTTGAAATAATAAAAGGTGCGCTCCTTTTTACTATGGCTCAGACCAGGTTGTCATCAGTATTTTCTGTTTTTGAACACCTGCTGTTTAATGCTACTTCTGTTGTGACTAAAATGAGCTAGCGTGTAGCAGGCAGTGCTCCCTGACCTTACTGGCCAATAGGTATACAAAAACGGGTATGAATACTGATCAGAACCTGTTAAAAGGGGTGCTCCTTTTATTATTTCAAGTGTAGAAAAAAGTAGGAACTCAGGCTGAAACTGGGGAAAGAAGGTTATCATACAAGTCAGGAGATAACGGGCAGTCTAAAATAGAATAAAAAAGTATAGCTCAAAATTTCCATCACTGTCATGTACTGCTGCTGTAAGTTACTAGTTTCAAGATAATTGTGAAGCTATGTAATTGGTTCCCTAGGTTTGGGGGTCTCACATTCTGTAAACATTGAAAACCATTTTGTAGTCTTGCACTGTCAACCTCTGCATGTTGTCAGTTTTTTTTGTTTGTTTTGTTTGTTAGAGATGAAAGCTGTAAATTCAATCTTGATTTATTCCAGTTCCAGTTAATGTTGACAGTGTTTTGTGCAACAATGTGATTTTTTTTTGTCATTTTTGTTGTTGTATTGCCTGTGATGAGTGCCTTTAAAATGTTTTTCCCTTCCATTCTGCCCTTGTATCTTTACAGTCATTGTATACAGCAGATTCTAGAAAGTGTAAATCATTGTCACCTAAATGGCATAGTTCACAGAGACCTAAAGGTCAGTATCTGTAGGCCATAATATTACATAACAGAGAAATACAGTAGTCTGGCAAAGGGTGGGGGAAGAGATGAATCATAAGGGTCCCTTGCCTAATCAAAAAAATTGCATGTGACCTTTTATGAACTTGCTAGTCGGCGGTATAATATACATCATGGCTTAAAAAAGGCTTTTTTAACAAAATAACCTGTTTTGCTATATTTGGAATTGGATCAGAATTATTGAGCTGGCATAAGTGATGAGGAAAGATTCTAAGAAACGCCCTCCTTAAAAAGCACATGAGCAGAGCCTTCCGCCAGACGTGATGTACATTAGCCTGTGGATTAAACACCACTTCTGTTCTGAGACTTTGGGTACCAGTAGCATAACAACTGGTCTCACATTACTCCATTGGAGTGTGAAGTACACTCCGGGCTAAAGGTCATGATTTAGAGAGAGGGTCAACTTGTGGAAAACAAAACATTGTGTTCAGAAGTACATTACTAACTGCCTGGATTCAGTTGCTTATCCTCAATCTCCCAGTTCCACTGAGTATGTTCAGTGCCTCAGGAAGGAGTACAACCTGACTGCTACTACTGCCTAACCACATGTGCATAAGTCTCCACTCCCTAGAACTTCCCGATCTTTCTTTCTGCTGAAAGGAGAGGTGGCCTCCTTAACAGATTCTGCTGTACTTAACAGGATGTTTCTCTACCCTAGTGTTTTTGTATTAGTTTTCTAGTGATGTTGCTTGACTTCTTTTTCTGCAGACTGCTGCCTGTTTCTTGCTCCTAGCTTCTTAATCATATCTTGGAATTTTACAGGACCAGTTTCAAGAAATGTGTGGCCTGCAGCTTCAAGATATCCATCAGACATTCTTGATGGATATGGCTATTGTCTTGGTATAGACCATGAGGCAGAATCTTGCTGTGAGTACCAACAGGGGCAGTCCAAATCTTGGCAGGACCATCACAAGTGACCCCTTCTTTCTTCTTGTGCCTTGGTGGCTGACAGCTCAAGGCCTAGCTCACAGCCTTGACCAAGGAGTCTTTAGGTGAGGAGGATGTCACCAACATCTACCTCAATACATGCGAGCATCAATCAGGCATCAGTAACTAGGATTTGGAGGCTATGAAGTAGCAGTTTAAACTGCATACCTCCACAACATACTCTGATGTCAAGCCTATGATTCTAGCATCAACTTCTCTTTTCAGAGTCCTTGATGGCATTCAAAGTCTGAAGAAGCACAAACACCAATGCTTCCACTCCCAGAGTTGGTGCAGCCCTTGATCTCAACACCTTTCTCTATTTTGATGCCACTTTTAATCACCAAGATAACATCTTTGTGATAGACTGTTGGCCTTCCCTGTCCCCGTTGACTATTTTCAGTGGGAGTCCCAGCAGAATCTCCCATCTGGTCAACCATCTAACCCCACTTGGGTTTCTGTTTTGGTTGAGAACTTTGATCAGTGGATGTCAACTCACCTCTGGTAAAGGTGGTTTTGTTGACTCTTTGTTGAAGACTGTTGACTTTGCTCAAGGTTCCACTCTTATTCTCATCCTCATTGCCTTGAAAAGAAGTCAATATTTTCAAGACTCTCCGCTGAGTGGGCTCACTGGCTGTGCCACAATAGCAGGCACAGCTGGGGCAGTTTTCCTTTATACAGTTGCCATCCTGTTGACCATTTTCATTGCCTGAACCCCTTTTTTGTGGCTGGGTGGGGTCAGAAAGAATGCTAATGACCTGGCCATTCTCTGTGACCCCTATATCAACTGGACTCCCAATTAAATCAGTGCCTCCACTGACCCCACCTTCCAAGGTTTTCCAGGTGTCTTAACACCCAGAGTATATGGGGGACGTCAGTTTCTGGAGGAATCTGATCCATAGGGTTGGACTTGGTCCAGTTTGTTGTATCCTGTGAGAACAGTCACTCTTAGACGTGAAGTATAGCTTTGCATTTCCTCCTTTTCACAGGAGATGCAGATGTGGTGTTAGACCTACCCTTTCAGGGGAGAGTTGTTTGCTCTGTAGGTGGAAAAGCTTCTTGACTAAGAATAAGGCATCCAGCACCCTACTGCAGTCCTTTGTTTCCCTGATTCACAAGAAAAAAAAGAACAGTCAAGACCAAAGTAGTCAGGCTGTTTATCTTTTCAGGGCTCCTCCTTTTGTCCTTAACAGCAGCAGAGGCAGTGCTGTAGTTTGCCTTAGCCCTTCTGCAGAAAGGACTTGGGACAGGGTAAGCACAAAGATGGTGCTGGTGGCTCCAAAGGGCAGGATGGATCCCATTATCCACCTTCTTAATTTCCTGCCACTGCTGCTGGTTGGGGCTTGACTGTGACAGACATTTCTCCAGTGGCCCATAATTTCCTTGGACTGGTGGCTCCAGAAAGTCATCTGCAATGGTCTCTCTGGAGCGCTAGACCTTGCCTCTTTGTCAAGCCTGTGTACCACGTGAGAACATGCTGTCACAGGTATACCATCTGGCGCTGTAAGAAGTTCAAGTTATATACTGTCAAGCTCAGTAGGGCTTCATCTTGCTGTGCTTTGTTGTACCAGAGCAGATCAGGATGGTGACCCATCCTGGATCTGCAGATCCTGAATCTCTTCATTGGGAAGAGAATGTTCCATATGGTCCTACTGAATAAAATTGTCCCATCTGCTCCCTGGATCTCAAGGATGCTTACTTCCTCATGCCAGTTAGGCAATTTCACAGGTAGCTCCCCTAATTCCAGGTGGAAAACAGCCTGTATCACTTGTGGGCAGTGCCCATTTTCCTCTGCCCTGAGGGCATTCATCAAGTGCCTCTTTGTGGTGATGATATTTCTGCCTTGCAGGTAGAGATGGGTGCGAAATCCACAAATTTCACCCCATGAAATATTTCGCAAAATTTACGTATTTCATGAAATATTTTGTGGGTGCAAAATGCGAAATTCCACCCACAAAATGTGGAATTTCGTCCATGAATTGAGGAATTTCGTCACTCGTGTGTGAAATTCTACTGTTCATGGGCAAAATTCTGCATTTCGTGGGTGGAATGTGGTATTTTGTGAAATGTGCAAAATTCACAAAACTTTTCGCAGGGCGAAATTCCTGATTTTGCCAGAACTTCACCGGTGAAATTAAATTTCGCTGCATCTCTACTTGCAGTTCTTCCCCTGCATTGATGACTGGCATGTCACTGGTCAGTTGATGTGGTAGATGGAACAGTCTATGGACCTCTAAGTCTAGACTTTCTAGTCTCTGGGATTTCTTCTCCACTTGGGATACCAGCTTGAAAATAGATGCTTTTGAGATGCTTTTGATTTTCTTTCTGTAGTTCAATATGAAATACTTACTGTATTCATTTTAAGTTTTTATGCCATCAGTACTGCACAGCATTTAGAGATGTTTGCATTATTTACACTATATAACATAAAACTGGATTGACTGAGGAAATGGTAACTCATTTCCAAAACAGTAAGTCTTCGTAGGCATGGAGCTGGACTGTCTTCATGTGCAGGATATATTGTCCTATGCCCAATCGTTGCAAACTAGGCAGTTGTGGGTGGCCAGGAATTTCCTCCAGCTTCTGGGATACATGGTGTCAACAAGGTTTATTCTATGATGGGCCTTCCGGCACAATGGAAGCTCTGTGGCCGATAGTCCCATATCCATTCCCAGCTGGTTCAGATGACTCATTCCATAATGGACATGTTGCTTTGGTGGCTTTCTCCTCAGACCCTTCAAGAGGGAATCTGATTCCTCCAGCTGAAGCTTGAATTTATAATTAACAATGAATGCCTCCTTTACCAGCTGGTGGGGGCTCATCTGCAAGACAGCAGGGTGCATGGCATCTAGTCCCTGAGCAAGTCATGCCTGCAAATCCAACCGCTGGATCTCTGAGCAATTCTCTGGCTTCTAACCAAGATTCAGGGGCATGTTGTCCAGGTTAATAAACATAACTTGACCACCATGTTTTAAATCAGTGAGCAGATGGAATTCACTTATTTAAGCTTTGCCTAGAAGTTACTTGGGTAAGGCAGTTGACTAATTTGCTTCAAGTGGATGTGGTCGTAGTCCATGTAGTGGGCTTGAACAGTCAGCTTACAGATACTCGACCATATGAGGTAGGTGTCATGTGTTGTTGCTGCATCAGCAGGTGCTCTTTAGGTTTTTTATGGGATGAGGAACTCCGCAGGCGGACCTACTTGCATCCTGCTAAAACTGAAAGCTGAAACTGTTGTGGGCCCATCCTTCCCAGTAGGGGACCCTGCCAGGGAATTACTTCCCCAGATCATGCATTGGTGGGTTGGTCACCTTGCCTTTCCTTCATTACCTTTGATCTACAAGGTGTTGAACAAGGCATAGAGGGGCAGAGTGAATCTTATCCTGATTGTCTCAAAATGGCCTTTTCAGTTGTGGTATCAGAATGTCTTCTGTCTTAGTCATGGACAGCCATGGTTGTTACCACTTCAGCCACACCTTCTGGTCAGATCCAAAAGGAGCAGTTATGCACTAGGACCTGTAGCCCCTGTTCCTGACTGCCTGGTTATTGAATGGCTTGAATTCCAGTCATTGGGGTCTTTCTTTCCAAGGGAGTCTTGAAGGTACTGGAAGCCTCTAGGAAAGTATCTACTCATATGAACAATGGCTGTGAATGGAAGAGGTTCACCTGGTGGTGTCAGGAGCATTCCCTCTCATCATTAGCATGTTCATTCAGTCAGGTTCTTGATAATTTATGGTCTCGAACTCCGGTCTACATGGTACTGTGCCCAAAGTACATTTAGTGGTCATTTCAGCTGGCCACACTTAGGCTGACATACTGAATCCTGGCTCAGGAAACAGCAATGTTTAAATAATTTTAGGACTGGATAACCTCCTGCTCCCAGTAAATCAATCTCCACCGCATGGGATTAGACTCTAGTGGTATTAAGTGTCATAATGAACTCATTTAAGCTGATGGATACCTGTCACATTTCACACCTTTTATGGAAGACTGTTTATTGCAGCCACCACCTCATTCAGGTGTGTGAGTTTCAAACACTCTCTTTAGAGTCGCCTGTCTTTGCTATCATGTGAAGTTCCTGTCCAGTGTAAAGACAGATCAAGTATAGTCAGAGCTCCATTTGAACCAATCCTTGGTGTTGCCTGTTATCTTTCCAAGGCAACAGGAATGAGATGGGGAATGTGTACAACATGCACTTGATATCCTGAGGGCACGTCTGTTCTTCAAGGATACACACCAGTAAATGGATGCTAGCCTTATGTCTCTGCATTTGGTGTTAGATCAGTGTTCATTTGCTGGCGTGTAGTCCTTTTTTGTTACTGTGCCAATAAATGGTTTCGTAGCAGTTAACTAATAGTATATGGTTAGGGCTTATTGTGCATGGAAAGCAGCCCCTTCAAAAATGTTGTTGTGCACGTTCCAAAACAATTTCAACTATGTCCCTGCTTGTGGTGTCACCGACCGCACTGTAGTGCTTCACCCAAAAAAATAAATAAATAAAATAAAAATCATGGTACCCCTGCTATGTTTAAAAACATTAAAAAGTATAAATTTCACTCATTCAAAACTGTATACTATAAAAACTAAGCTATGGCGACCATGCACAACTTGCCCTGTGTTTCAATCCCGGGGTTAAAAAAGAAACAAAAAAAAACAAAACAGCAAGGACCTCTTGAGTTTCACTTCAAAGTAAAGGTCCATACGCTGTTATCTCAGCCCCTCAATAGATACACAGGCTTGGCCTATGGCTATGGTCCCCCATACATTTATTCCTTATGTTATGGGTTCATTACAGTCTCTGTGGGTACACCACTTTTTGTTTTTCTGTGTGTGGTTTTCGGCTTGCCACCGTGCGGATCATCGATCTCTCAGTGTGTGTTTGCCCTGCATTTTTTTCTATTTCATGATGACAAGCGTCATTTATTGCTTACCTACACTGGTGACAGTCAGGGCAGACTGTCAGTCAAGAAGATGATTGGCATTGGAGCACATTCTTCATTGCCCTCTGCAATACTCTTGCTGGTCAGGAGCTGCCAACTCTGCTCTGGGCTCACTCTACCAGACACACTGCTGTCACTGTTTCTGCTGCCAGGAGAATTTCCATTGCCGATATCTGCAGGGCTGCCATTTGGTTTCATGTGTACACTTTTATTTCCCACTAGGGCATCTACTTGCTGAGTCATAGAGATACTGCTTTTGAGACGTTAGCCCTCTAGTCTGTTTTCGTTGTGGTCACACCGAGCCTTCTCCTCCCAGAGGACTGCTGGGAGTCTGCCAGAGAATGGACAGTAAACTAAATCCAGGCAGTTAGAATAAAAGTTACTTGTAACAGTAGTTCTACTGCTGGTATTCAGCTCACATGCACATGACCCACCCATCCTCCCTTAGCAAGCCTTTCTTCAATTTCTGTTTTCAGAGTCCAGCTTTACAGAGCTAGGGGGCAGTGACTTGGGGGAATGTGGTTGGATGGTAAGATGAGTTAGCTTAGAAACCTTCCCTAGGCACTGAACAAGTTCAGCAGGACTGGTGACTGATGTATTTATATGTAGGTATGAACTGAATGCCTGCAGCAGAATTATGGTTTCGAGAAAGATGCCTCTTCTGTCTTACTGCCATGTATCATAATGACAGATGCTGTCGGTCATAATTATTGATTGAAGTTATCATTGGAGCTGAGTAAACTGCTCAGAAAACAAAAAATTGAAAACCTTCAAACTCATATTCTTTTATATTAATTTGAATGTGGGAGGTTTGGATGTGGTGCAAACCCCCTACGTTGGGCTTTCCAGGGGATTTGCATCTTCCTGCATGACTTTTGCATCATGGCATACGGCAGACAACATATGTCATGATATTAGAAAGCTGAAAACTCAGATGTAGCACTTAAAAGATTTATCTTGAAATCTGAGGGTTCATGGGGTTTGTATCCAGTTCCAAACCTTGCAAACACTGAGCTTCACCCAGCCCAAGTTAGCATTGTCAAAAAAAAAAAAAAATTCTCATCATTTAAGGGTGTAATAGTAAATTATTTCACAGAGCTTCACTTTTGTATTATACACTTTAAAACAGTGTGGCTACGTTTGCTGTGTTGAATAAAATTAAATTACAACATTCGACTGATAAAATTGAAGCACTTAACTGTTAAGTGGCAAATGTTAGTGAGTCACTCTGAGTGTGTGTGTTTCTGGAGGTGGAGCAGTAATGCCCCAGTTTTTTGCTACTGGTACTTTGAAACCCAGTCTCCCTGACGGTATACAGACAGTGAGTGTGAGCTTGGAACTAACACACGCCCCCCTGGTGTTTGCATGCAGTCATTGCATTCAACAGATCCTGGAGGCTGTGCTACACTGCCATCAGATGGGCGTGGTCCATCGGGACCTGAAGGTGAGTAGCGACTATGGAATAGACAGCTAATTTTTAAGCTGCCGTTGTGCATGTACATTAGACAAAGGTGAACAAATAACCTGGCAATGAACTATTACATTGGTTACATACAGTGTGTTTGACTTTGTTCGGCTTCAGACTATATTATATAATCTTTTATTGATTTTTTTCAAACATGAATGACTTTTCAGAGGCCATAAAAACCTACAGTCTGATATTTTTCCTTTAACCGCTATAATTTCACACCTATCCCCTAAGACTGCCCTTCTTTCCTGTCCTGATCTCTGTAGTTTTCCTCCCATCCCAAACTATGATAGGCTGGAAATGAGTCAGCTGTAACTTAATTTCAGCCTTCACCCATGAACCCGATCAGGCAAAGGAAGCAGTACAAACTGTACACTGTAGTTGCCTCACCTTTCCTCGGCATGTTAATGATGGTTTCACCCATAGGTGGCACACACTCGGAGGCAGCTCCAACAGACGGTTAAGACCTTACATGTATGCGTGGGTCATTTGAGGGCTGATAGAGTATGTATAGATAGCATGACTAGTAGTGCCAAGGACAGTCTGCCTCTTTTGTATCTCAGGCTCACCCAGGTGGTCTGTGAATTGAAGCTTAGTTACCCATGAATCATTTTATCCTTCTATATTTGAAAGCCACAGGTAATGGCTTGTTATTGTTAAAAATGTTGTACAAATTTCATTAGTTAAGTACATTACATATTTATGGTCGTACAATAGCCACTGCAAAATGAAGTTTGGAGTATCGGAAATAGGAACACACAATACAGTGAGTCCTCAAACTGAACTAGTTGTTACCAGTTTCAGCACTGGCAGAGTTTTTTGCTACTTAGACCAGACAAGTAAATAACCAATTTACTAAATTTAGGATATAACAGTAAGGGTCCCCTGACCCTAGAACATCCCACACCATCTAGTTAGGAGTTCTTAGGTCACTGCTCCAGCAACAGAGGTAATATACTGTACAGAGCCCAGGCACACGGAAAGTCACCAGTCCTACCACTCTCCAGGTGGCTAAGCCTTTCATCAGAAGCAAGTACCCTCATTTCCTGTTTTAATTTGAGATATGTTAAACCTCCTCGGACCTTCATTTCTGAAGGATTAGCCTGTTAGCCTATGTACTTATGGCTCCTATCCATTTACTCAGAGCAGTAATTACCTGTTTTTAAGCATGTGCACTAGTGACAGTCCCACATTTGAAATGTCCAGCTTACAAAAAAGGGGGGGCATTTTCTGCTCTGCCAGTCAAGCAGGCGTTGCACAGTAGGCAGGTATGCATACCAGCTGTGTAATGAACATCAGAATATCTGTAAATGTAGTGAATCCTATATATATATATATATATATATATATATATATATATATATATATATATATATATGTGTGTGTATTTATATATGTATAATGTATAATTTTGAAGAATTAAAAACATTTACTTTAAATGTGCACTTTACAAAGGACGTGGGCAATTTATTTTCAGACAAGTCACAATCTAAATAACTAGCATGCTGTTAAGTAATGTACTTAAAATCAATATGAATTAGACAAATTCTGATAATTTAAGGCGGCACTGAGCATGCTTTTCATTCTGCAGTACCCACCTTTCAGTACATTTCAGGCATTTGCCAGTTAGAATAAACATGCAGCTTCACTGAAATGTTAGCGATGACAGCGAATGGTTGATTCAGCTTCTGTTGGAAGACACTGGTTATGCCACACCTGGAGTACTGTGTACAGTTTTGGAACCCTCATCTTAAGGATGAGGACAGGCTTGAAAACATCCAGTGGAGGGCAACGAAAATTATTTATGGTCAAAAGGGGAGGACATGTCTAGAGTATCTGGAGAGCCTAAACATGTACTCATTGGAGAACGGGTGGGAGATGGAGAACATGATATTTATTTATTTTTTGTTATTTAAAAGTTGATAATTTACAGGATAAGTTCTATGAGAAGCTAGTCTCATTTACAAAACATCCCAAATCACAACATACAAAACAGCAAAATAGACTTATAAAAGTCAAGTACATACAAGACAAATACACAAACAAGATTCAGTAGACAATGTAGACCATAAATACAATGATGATGAAAACAACAATCAGTCATGAACAATCAATTAAAACTGATGCAGATGAGTTCTTGTAAAAGCAACTTCTTCAATTATTGTTTAAAAATAGTCAAGGGGCGAGAAACTTACTGATGTGTACAAGTCATGATAAGGTAGGTGTCATGGATTTATTTAAGTTAAAGGGGCAGATGACCACCAGGGATCACAGCCTCAGACGGGGGCTGTTATTGCAGGGAAGACTTGAAGAGCACCTTTACTGGCCTTTTTCAAAATTTCCCCCAGAAACACTATGGCCCAGATATTGAGGCAGTGGCGCAAGCCTGGGCGCAGCGCAACTGTAATGCACTGGGGCCAGGTCCAGGTATTATTCAACAGGGAAGTGCCATGGCGCAGCACCGTTGAATATGGCACAGTCAGTGCACATACTGCACATGGCACAGTAGCACTGCGCCTGCGCAAGCCACAGATAGGGAGGACAGGGATGCGCCAGCGCAAGTGCAGTTGCGCTAGGCGCATCACCCTCAATATTCAGCAGGGGGCATGCAAATGAAGCCTCAATATATGCAAGGCACAAATGGGGCGATTTACATGTCATTATGGCCCCATTTGCATGCCTTGCAAAGGGCAGCCCGGTGAATTGCGCCTGGCGCCCTGCACAGCATGACGTGTATACAGTGGGGGTTCCGGCACCCCCGCCCGTAGCTGCGATCGCAGTACAGATCCAAATATATGTCCCTGGCAGTCTAGTGGTACCCCCCACCCTCCCGATTCCATGTTAAATGTCAATGTAAACACACCTCGGTGGCCTAGTGGTTCCCCCCATCCCCTGATCACTGGTAAGTGTAGAAAGAATCGTTCCCTAGTAATCTAGTAGACCCCCTCCTTTCCGATCGCGGTAATTGTAGAAAAGGCATTCCCTGTTGGCCCAGTGGAACCCCCGCCATGCCTGTGTCTCCGATGCATGATGATCTGCCATATTGGCAGTCCTGGTAGTCTGGTGGTACCCCGCCCATTGCCATGATCGCAGTAAAGCCCTGTAATACAATTCCTGGTGATCCAGTGGCACCTCCCACCCACACAGACACCCTTGCCCACCCGCTCCCCCAGTCATCGGGCAGCTGCAACCGCCTTCATACCGCCTGCCATCCGTCGAATGTCAGGTACAGTATTGGCTGTAAACCCACTGGTCGACAGTGTGGATCAATGGGCTTGCAGAGCTTATTGTATTAGACAGTCCCAAATATGTGAATGACTTCATTCACATATTCGGACTGTCTAGTACAGTATGCCCCAAGCCTATATTGTACCTGTTATTGGGTGGGCGGGCTACAGTCGCCTCGGGGGCGGGGCAAGGGGAGTCTGTGTGGGTGGAGGTGCCACTGGATCACCAGGAAATTTTATTGCAGGGCAGTGGGTGGGGAGGTACCAACGGACTACCAGGGACCGTCAGTATGGCAGATCACCCGCGATCTGGGACACGGGAGGGTGAGGGGTTCCACTGGGCTACCAGGGAATGCTTCTTTCCACAATTACTGGTGAACAGGAGGGAGGAGGGTCCACTAGACTACCAGGGAATGATTCTTTCTACAATTACTGGTGATCGGGAGGGGGATGCCACTCGACCACGTGGGAGCTGTGGGTGCTTGTGGACGATGTTCTGGGTGGGCGGGTGGCCACCCATGGCTGGCAGCTGCTGTATTGTGTCCTGCAATACAGCAGCCCACCTGTGGGTGGCCGGGATTTGTTCCCACTTTCCACGGGCTCAACTTTGAGCCCCCCAATGCGGCGCAATGCAGGGCTGCATCAGCATATGTGCCACACGTCCTGGGCTGAATATCGGGATGTGCCACATATGTATGGGCACGCCCTCTGTATCTGCGCCACATACGTTTACATTGCACCCTGGTGCATCGGGATTTGCTATGTGCTGGGCAGCCATTTCAATATCCCACCGGGGCGCAATGTGGGGTTGTGCCAGCGCAACCCCTTTGAATATCCGGGCCTATATGTGTCTTTCCTGGTCTGAAGTCCATTGGAGCCAAAGGTTCAATTTTAATGTGGCCTGATTTTAATGATGGAAGGGATCGTAATTTGGCTCTGTGGAATCGAGCGGCAGATCCCTTCCACTTCCTAGTCTTCAGCACTATCCCTGCACTAGCCTATTTTGTGATGTATTTATATGGACAGCACAGGGATGCGCTCCATAGACTTTTATAAGGGCTGATTTTTATGTCTAATTTTTAATACTTCATGGTTCCGATTCAGATATATCAAGGCCACCGCTCAGCTAATAAGAGCCTTGCTAGTTGAACAGTGACCTTGTTTCATCTGAATCAGAACCCTGACGAATTAAAAAAAAAAAAAAAAAGACGTAAAAATCAGCCTCTGTTGTAATCTGTGGAGGGCGTCCCCAATCTCTCCACATAAAACATAATAGATGCTAGCATGGGGGTGGTGCTGAAGACTAGGAAGTGGAAGGGATCTGTGGCTGTCGGCTCCACTGAGCCAAATTACGATGCCTTCCTTCATGAAATCAGGCCAAATTAAAATTGAACTTTTGGCTCCAATGGACTATGGAGTAGGTAAGGCTCCTCTGCAGTTTATGTAATGAGCACCAGGAAAGGTGCTCTTTAAGGAAGTTTTTCTTTACAGAAAGGGTTGTGGATAGATTGAACAAGCCACACAAAGGAGTAGTCACTGCCAGCTCAGTCATGGGGTGTAAAAAACCCTAATGGGATAGCCACAGGAGAGGTGATTAAAACAAGCAGAAGCTGTGAGCCTTCAAATGATTGAGAAAGCCTGGGTAGGTAAATAGGACAGACTTGGTGGACTCTTGTCTTCATTTGTCCTTAACATCTATATATCTGTGCATCTATACATGCACATGAGATTAACTGTATGGCCCGCTGTATGGCCTCTGTAGTTGTTTCCCCAAACACACCTGACTGTGCTCTGCTTGGCTTTTAATAAACACCAAATTTGGTAGTCAAATAATGTTCTCAGAATTACTTGGACTGGGAGCAGTAATGACTGTGAGTAATCCCCATGTGACCTTGTCGTATTTGCATCCTTAAGTAAATGTGCACAGACAGAAAAAAAATTAAAAATTAATTAGTAAACTGAGCACAGTGGATTATGGTTTTTTGATTGGTGTGTAATGCTCTGTAACAGGCCACAGACATTTTGCGTCACCGAAAATTCTTATTTTCCTTGCAAGAAATGTTTATTCCCATAGAAGGAAGGATATTTTGCTCTAGCAGTGAGAAATTAGCATATCGTTAATTCAGTACTTGAAAGGATTTAATGAAAGAGTACGTCCTTTCAGTGCATGATAAAACTTGTCTTTATTAAATGAAACGAGCTATAGTCACATTGTTTGGGATGCAGACAAACACAGTTTTGGAGAGACGCAAGTGCTCCCACAGTGGATAAGGTTTTTGTTTTTTTTAACAAAAATAACGTGAGCAAGAGCAGATGTCCCCTCCTTTCTTACCAGCGTTATCATTACACATAACAGTAGAATGCCCAGCTGTAAACTCCAGATTAATTTATCCCACACTCCCTTAAATACTGATGGAGATTAGGTCTATACGTGCACTAATGCCCAACGAAGTGCTGCACATTGCTGCTGCCCCTGTGTACTAGGCAGACAAGGGAATGTCATTTAGATGAGGTGTACCTAAAACAAGGCATTTAGAGGTTTAGTACATGTATATTGGTTGTACTGTAGCATACTACAGCCATGGTGTGTTGTAGATGTACAGTGCCAATATATATTTATTCTGGACTGAATATCAGAAGCACTTTAACCCTATAGATATAGCAGTGATTGTTACTTCCACAGAACCCCGAGTGGAGCAGTAAACCAGTTTTTCTGTTTATTTCTTTGGATGGATAGATAGGTAGCCATACAGATACAACTTAAGTTCCTCCAAATTTAGTTGTCTCGCAAGAAACAGTAATTTAGAAAAAAAAAAAACTTATTCATTCAAATAATTGCAGCATGTTATACTGCAGGGATCATTTTTCTGTTTGTGTAGTACAACAGTGAATAGGCAGTTTTGGTCAGGAAGGTAATTAAGAGTAAGGGTACCCTCTGTTATCAGTTGAATGATTCTGAAAGAACATACATAGAAATCAGATCCATCCCTTGAGATTGGCTGTGGAAAAAATACTAAAATGTTCTATGGTTCAAATGTATTTGCTCATATTTATTAGCTACTAATACAGTAATTGAATGCTATCAGGCATTATAAAATGGGCCATGAAAGTCCTGTAATGTCATTGGTCAAAACTCATCACAAGGACTGGACCGGAGCGGCAGCACAGCAGCAGCAGCGCTACCACTTGTGGTGCAGATGACCCAGGTTTGGGGCTCTGCCCAAGCATCAGAGAGCTTGCCAGGGGGAGAAGACTCAAGCATCCTACACTCCTGTGGGGCAGTTGGGAAATGGCACACAGTGATATTCTGACCCCTAGTAGTGGCTAGGGGTTGGTGAGCCTGAGGACCACTGCAGCTTGGGGATTGGAGGAGCGGCAGACCTTGGGGTATCATGTGTAGGAGCATGCGTGATGTCACCTGGACATTATTGCACATCCACCCCTCCAGGGGCAAGGAACAAGAAAAATGCCGCCAACTGGGGGAGGTGAAGCCACCCCATGCCCACCATGCCTGCTGCTGTACCTAGTCCAACTGTTTCATAGGAAATATTGGCCTTCACTGCCACCTGCAGGCAACCAGATTATGTGGGGAAATGCCATGGCACAGAAGGCAACATTGCCTGGGGGGGGGGGGAGCAAGCTGAGGAGGAACAACCCTGCAGTTGAGTTGCAGGAAGATCAGGGATCCAGGTTGGTGGGGGGGCTTGGGAGGACAGGAATTAGGGTGGTGATGACCTAAGAAGGAGGGTTCCACTGATGGAGGAAGGTGGATAGACAGAATTAAAAAAAGGCACATGACCATTGAATATTATTTTAGGACAGCACACCTTATCTGAACTACTTATTAGTATTATTATGACGTTTTTAACAAATGCCCATTTTCAAAGCTGGCTAACACATGCAAAGGTCTGCCGCTTTCATAAGGGAAAAGTGCTCTTTTTGAGTGGGTATGGCACTTGGCTATGCCTCATGCCTAGCAGCTACCCAAGGTATGCATTATTCCCTTTTGACTACGCTCTCTGTCCCGTGTTCACGATTTTTACATCATAAACATTTGCAGTGTGAGTATACTCATCTGCCAGCAGGGGAAAAAGGAGAGGATCCCGTGATACTACAGCATCTGACTAGGCTTGAATGATAGTCCTACAATCACTTATCTGCCTATGGTGGCAGTGTGATTTAGTGATTAGAGCCAGGGCTTCAGTTAACTACATTTTGCAAGCATTTGACCTACAGAAGAAAGTTAAAACTTTCAGAATAAATGGGGTAGAAGTATTGTCTCCCAAAAGGGAAAAAAAGAAAATTAAATATCTTCCAATATAGCAGGCAAGGAAGTCAAAATGATTGATTTTTCTGAGAAAAAAAAGGGCATTTTACTAGTACTAATTATATTAAAGATGTTCCCTGGTTTGAATTTTTCTGATGCATCCAAAAACATGTAATATTATTTGGGGGTGCATTTGCCATCAGTCAGTTATTTTCCTCACCTGGCAGATAGGAGTAAGATTACCAGCAGTGGTACTGGGCATGGACTGGAGCACCTGCCACTGGTCAGTTATATTCCTTATCAGATGGTTGGAAGGGGGTGGGACGGTGAGTTTGGGCACTTACCACCAGTGCAAAACAAGTAGTTGAGCAGCCAGGAAGGAGGGGGTACTGACAGCAGGATTAGGCACCTGCCGGTGGTAAAAATTGTATTAATTTGGGTGATTTTAAGAGAGTGGGGAGCTGTTGGTGGGGTTGAATGTCTGCCGCCAGTGTGAAACACATAATTACAGCCATTGGGAGGGAGAGGAGACCAGTGGTGGGATTGAGGATCTACTACCTGTAATGCATTTTTAACAGAGCATGACGGGATATGAATTAGCTGGGTCAGATGAGTTGGTGTTACTCTAAACAACCTTTGTTCATAACCTCTGATGTTTTAAAACATTTTAGACCCAAATTTTCAACACAACCTTTTTATGACCCCGCTTCATGATCCATGTAGGTGAAATTTAAAAAATGTCAAAAAAGGTTATTTCATAGGAAAGAACTGTAGTTCTTTCATGAGATCATATGAAAGAAGAAACTCCTTTCATAAAAGAAGACTTATTGTGTTTGTTGGCCTTATGAACCCCACCTAGTGAACCAGGGAAGTGAACATTTTCAGACATAGCCCATGAGGTCATTTCACGGTTGTTCTACAAAATCACCTTTGAAGGGGGATTTTAAAAAATGAATCTTGACTGGTTCATGAGGTGGGGTTATAAAAAGGCTATGTTAAGAACTGTGGGTGAAAACATTTCAAAACAAAGTTATGAAGGAAGGACCATGCTTGTATATATCTGTAGGCACTGCAGGTCCTACGCTTCCACAGCCAGATAGACCCCTCACTTGGTGCAGGACCCGGAGGATGATGTTGGTGCGCAGATGCAAATACACAGTGCCCTTTGCCAAGTGAGGAGTCTGTCTGGCTGCAGAAGTGCAGGGCCCTGCATGTCTGCATCTGTGAACAAGGATACAATTCCACTATCTCAAAAAGAAAGGAAATTCATTGCAAAAAACTGCATTAATGTACCAGTTAGGATTACACTTAACATCACAAAAGTAGGGAAATGTGAAGTTAGAGTTTCCAACCCTAAACCCCCCCCCCACTACCACCACCTAAAGCAGCAAAAGGACAGCAACACACAAGCACACAGACAGCTAACATCAGGAAAGACAAACATACAGCTGTTTCCAGATGATATAAATGCAGTACCTCTTATTTGGTACCTTTGAACATATGCATACAACCCAGTGCACTTCAAAAAAACATACTGCATGACTGCTGTTTAGAAACATTATAGTTTGATTGCATAAGTGGGTTTGCATGGTTTATGGTGTGCATCTGTATTTGCTGCTGCAGAAGCACAGGCCCCATAGGGGCCTGCGCTTTTGCACACAAAGAAGTGTTGTAATATTGGTATCATTTACCTTGCATTTTTAGATGTTGAAGTTTATGATCTTATAAGGCCTGTAGTCGTGCAGTCACACATAACCATACACAGTGTACAATATTTGTACCACTTGTGAGTTCAAAACTACAGGCCCATATGTAGCATACACTTCTGTGGTTGAAAATACAAGTGTATTTCACCAAAAAATAGATAACTGCCTTTTGTCTGCAGAAGTGTTAGGGCCCTGTGGGCTCAGCTTTTCCGCATTCAGTGATCAAGATGCACACAGTGTAAGACACAAAAACCAAGCTACAACTGTAGAAGCACATGTTTCAGCAAGGCCTGCACTTTGGTTGGTATAAATAGAAATCTGTGATACCAAAATCACAACAGTACCTATGTCATGCAGAAATGGAGCACACTCTATAGTCATTGTTGATGCAGCACGTTTCAGCCGTGCACAGTGTTAAACATACACACTTTTGTGACTGCAGAAACACAGGTCCCTGCAAGGTCTGTGGTTCTGTGAGCAATAATAACAATGTGGCACCACATTTTTCCATTCACTTGGACCCTCTCAGTTAGAAATATGTTATGTCAAACTTATTTTATAGCACGACCTCTGTCTGTACAGGCAGTAACCATGTAGTATCGGTTTGCACAGTATGACACATAGATGCCTGCTTATGGCTGCTAAAACATAGTTTCCTGTGAGATCTGTGATTCTGTAGTCACAAACACAAATGCATGATACTGAACTTGAAATACAACTTGTGACTGCAGAAGTCTTAACCAACACATCAGTATACACATCTTAAGTCATATACTCTTGTGTATGGCATAGAAGCATATGTTACTATGTGGCCTGTGCTTCTTGTAGTTGCAAATACAAGTCCAGATACCCAAACTGAGATGCTGTTTGTCTCCAAAAGAAAAGACCCCTTAAAGGGGGGAAGCAGTTGTTCATCCACATGTGAACATGCACAGTGTAAGACATACACACACAGTTGTGGGTACAGGACAGAGGCCCCTGTATGACCTGCACTTTTCTGTGTGAAAATACAAACCTGTCATACTGAAATACAGCATGAGATATGCAGCTAAAAATACAGACACACACACACACACACACACACACACACACACGTCTGCAGTCATACTATAACGTTTCTAAACATCTGTGATGTAGTATTTTTTTTTAAAGTGCAACTTTTTGTATGCATATGTTCAGAGGTGCCAAATAAATGGAACTACATTTATGCCATCTGGAAACAGTTGTACACTGCAGTAGTAGTAGTCTTATTTATATGTGGTGCCCTTCCCCAGAGGCCCTGGGTGCCATTACAATAAAATAAAAAAGCAGCAGTAATTTTATTTATTTATTTATTTGATATTCAGAAAGACCTTTGAGTCACAGACTCATTTACAAAGGTTCCACGTCATACATAAATTGCACAGGGGACGGGACTTAAGATACAGAAATACAGCACATTACATAGTAACATTAATAAAAAACAGGTTACATGGTTGTTTCATAAAGGGCTAACAGACATACCTCTCAACTGTCCCTGATTTTCAGGGACATCCCTGATTTTGCTTCAAAATTTTACTCTGTCCCTCCTAAAAATTGTGTTTCTGTGACCAAACAGCGGGGATTATAAACACAAAATAATGTCAAACATTAAAGTTACAAACTTGTTCTTCCTTAGAAAATGCATTTTACACTAAGCCCTTTATTCTACCAGCTTCCTGAGTGAATATCTCCAATTTTGAACAAGTGTCCCTGATTTTGGTCCGTTGTCCCTGATTTTTTTAAGCCTTGTCCCTGATTTATGAGGCAGGAGGTTGAGAGGTATGCTAACAGAGAATTTAGGTACTTTAGCAGAGCCAGGAGGAAAACAAAAAAAATGTCAGAGAGATTCTGTAGGAGGCTGATTGTCATGTTTCATAAATGCATTTTAGGTACATTGACCTGCTAACAGATTGTTTATAAGGAGGGAAGGCAGATCAGGTTTCAAGGGCAGTCACATCTATTTGAATCCTGCGGGTATTCCCTTAGCTTTGATTTATATGGGCCCAGCCTTCTTTCATCAGTTATATGGATAGGGAGGGAGTTTGTCCAGGACGGGGCCCTGAAGCTGAAGGTGCATTGGTATTGGGAGGTCCGGCCATGGAGTACCCATAGTAGCCGCTTGTTTGAGCTACGGGCTGTTTGCCTGGTAGTGTTGGGAGGATAATTTGGTGTAGCGAGGGTTCACTGCTGCATGTGAGACCATTTAGCAGCACACATTTCTGACTATATATAAGGCTCCTAATTGTTTCAAACATTAACTGTGCACCCAGAGCCTCCTAGGCTCCTCCCAGTTGACAACACTTCCAAGTGGCTTCTGGAAAGGTGGAGAAGAACAGAGTACTACAGTAGGGGTAGCCAGTGTGAAGTGGCATATGTATGTCGTTTTAATAGCAGGACTAAGAATTACCCACTTAGAATGACCTGGACTCTGATTAGGACAAATTTCCGGAAATAGCGCAACATGAGGTTCATTCAGTCCTTATATCCTAGGCAGTAAATATGAATACAGATTAAATACAGGCACCAGAGAACTACTGCATCATGCTTATCCACGAAGGTGAATCTTGGTCATTTCAGAAATCTTTGATCACATGGATTCAAATCAAACAAAATAGTTATGGCATGCACTACATCAGCTATATGAGGCAAAACCACCAGCTAAAACCTAAATCTACCAGTCTCTAAGATCCTCCACATTTATTTAAAATGTTATCCAAACAAAAAAAAATGAAATGGGCCCTTGGTTAGTGCACTGAAGTGTGAACAGGAGATTAGAGGTTTAAATCCCACCCTGGCCACTGGCTCACTATGTGTCACTTTACCTCCATGTTGTTCAGTCCACCTGAGCTAGAAAACTGGGTAGGAATGTGGCTTCACAGAAAACAAGATGTTGCAGCTCAGTTGGGCCATTCTAGGCAGATACATTCTTCACAACAAAGCAGAATCAGAAGATAGAAACCAAATAAACAGAAATCTGCTCTCACTGGAAATCCTGGCATGCTTTTGAAAGTGGACCTATTTTTATTTTATTTCTTATTTCCTTTTGGCAAATCCTTTGATATGGTATTAGCAGTTACATGTCAGTAAATGACAGCAGTTTCAAACACCTTCACTGTTTATCTGTGCCAGGGGTCAAAATTGGCACCGACCCACTAGCCAAATGCTATTAGATTTTGTTTTGGGCTGTTAAAATTTTCCTTTAAATAGTCCTGCAGGCTTGTGCTGGAGAAAGTAACATTTCAGTAAGTACACCAGCTGGGTCAGTGGAAAGGTATGTGGGGCTAGTGGATTTTCACAATCACTAGCCTTGTTGGCTAGGGGCTGCAGAACTTAATTTTGACCCCTGCTTAACCCAGTTGTTGAACCATAGGTGCCTCAAAAGTCAGTATTATTAAACATTTAGCAGGTTTCATTACACTGCTTTCCATGAGACACTGTCTGAAATTTTTATTAGTTTCTGTTGAACAACTATAACTGGTTTTGGGCCCCCTCAAGAGAAGAAAGTAAAAAAACAACTGGTGTGATTATCACGCCCACACATTCCTTACAGTTGCAGCATAAAAAAATGGTATCTTAGTCAGATGTAGAATTAGTGCATCGAGTCTACAGACACACACACAGAAATCCATCAGCAGTGAGATCCTGCACAGTTGAAGCCATAATAAAACAAAAAATACACACACTGCTGAATTTCATTCTAAATTATACATTTCAGTTTTAATGTACTTTGTCTTGTTACATGCACGACTGCTGCACAACTGTCTTTATCAGTGCAAGATGTGATTCCTGATCTGGTTAACTCTTTGATTCCCACCCCCAACAAGGCTGCTGCCAAGTGAATTGCACTGCTGAAACTCTCAGGTCCTTCCCAGTTCTGCACATGAGACTCCGTCATTAGAATTTCACGCATGACTATCATTCAGTGCCTGCCATTCTAGCAGTAAGTCAGCAGCTGCATGATGTCCAAGGGCAGCAAGCTACACCGTTTCTACCCAAGAGGTGTAGCTTATCTTGCATTATAAGGAAGCTGTTTGTTAAAGCATGAATTTAGAGCTTATGCCTACAATTGTGTGTTGCAGAATTGGAAGCAGTTTCTTCTTAAAGATGAAGTGTAAAGTGATTTATTATTTCAAGGGATTGTTCTAGTTCCCTGCAAAACAATAACAGCTGTCGTCAGCGGAATAACAGCCCCCAAAACACTGAATTTCAAGACATTTCATTCTTAATTATTAAAGGCATGTGCATAAAACCGGGCTGTTTCCCCTTGTACCTATTGGCACATATTATTAATCACTATCAGGTGTGGCACAAAACGAGAGCATTACGCTCAGACTGTTGCACCGCCACCCAGTAGTACTGTGCACAGAGGTGGGGGGCATGTCAGTGGGGGAAGGAGTTCCTCCCCCAGTAGCAGAGATACAAAGCTGATTTGTAATCCAGCATTCCAGGACTGGATAGCTTCCGGCATCCAGATTGGTACATGGCATTGTGCCACTCATCTGGTAGTGCTGTAGACCCCACTCTTCACCAACTCAACCAACACGTCATTATTCCCTGGCCTCTAGTGGACCCTAGCCTGACATAGCTAGTGCTACATGTGTCCTTAACCCTCCTCCCCAGATGTGTATCCATTCTTCCTGATGCTGCGACTGTTCACAGCACTGTGCCCTCATTACCATCTGCTTTTCCAAGACAGTAACCTGGGGGAAGCATAGGAGGGTCACTGTTGTTTTGGGCATGCTAGCCCTTGCCTGTATTGTCAGTCTGTTGCAAAGACATTTGTGACTGCTAGACATGGAGATTTGTGCTGTGGTCACTCCATCCACTTAGTGCCAGTGTTGGAATTGCACTTTATCAGCTGTGGGAGCTATGGGGGCCAATGAGAGGCTTTGCTTTAAACTGAGCCCCAGCCCCTTCCCATTGTAAGTCCATGAATAAAGGAACCTTTGAAAGTTCATTTTACAAAATGGCTAGTATTTAGGAATGCAAGCAAATGTTTCTGAACAGTGTAATGTTGTACTTTTGCTATATATTTTAATGTAAATTGTATTGTCTTTGTTCTCTGTACATGTTGCAAGTGAAAACTGGCAAATTGTTCATCTGTTAACAAGTATAAAACCTAACATGAAAATGAATGAAATGTGCCAGGCCATTGTAGAGCTATGGAGGCTGAGCTCTGGCAAGCGCCCCCCCCCACCACCACCAATTCCAATACTGCTTAGTACCCCTCTGTTACTGAGGGTAGGAACCCATCCATCCCTGCTACTTATACTTGCCCTGAAGTAATTATCATCTGACATCAGAGTCATTTCCATGGCAGTATGCTCTGTCATGACACGATTACGACTTCAGGACAGGTATAAGCCAGGCGAACAGGGAAAAGAGAAAAAGATCTACTTTTAAGGAACATGTCTTTAGAAATGAAAAATTTAATGTCTCGAAATTAAAATTTTCATAGAAATTTTGTTTTACTGAATTTTGCTGATGCCAAGTCTGGATTTTGTTTTGCTAGAAACAAGGAAGTTCTGTTAAAGGAAGGGTGCGCCCCCCCCCCCCCACCACCACCACACACACCCGCACCCGCATTCAGCTATGTTGGATGAAAGAAATCATGAACTTCTCTCTAGCCCGAAATGTAGGGGTTGCCCTAGTGATCCGCAGCAGTAAAGCGTGATCGGGCTACTAGTATTGATATGTACACAAGGCTGGCATTTGGCACCAGAAATCTCTGCTGCTGTTGAGACCCCCTGGATTTCAACAGCACTTCCTAGCTGTGCATTATATATGACATTTTATGTGCACTTATTTTCATTTGTGGGGCATGAAAAATGACCTTACAGAGATCAGGGGATCTTCATCGCAACTAAAATTCATGGGGGTCAGGGCCCGGTGGCGCTGAGGGTTGAGGCAGTGGACGCCACACCTCACGCCACGCTGGCGACCCGTGTTTGGGAACGGGCACGGGTGGCCGGGGTTCGGCAGAGGCGAGATGGATTGAGCGTCCGGAGGACTGCTCATCTCCGGTGGGGATTTGCCGCCGGTGCTTTTTCTGTCTGACTTCTCAGCGGAGGCTGGGGATTCACAGCACATAGCCGGGGCAAGACAAGGAGGGCGGGACGTGGCAGACGCTGACTAGTGCGCGCGACTCAGTCGCTGGCGCCATTGCACGCCACGTCCTGGCCGGGAGGAAAAATGGGTGTCCGCCGCGCGACGCTGCTCCCCGTGCCACTCCTGGAGGACGCCCCTCCTGGCATGGATCCGCTGTGGTGGGTCGAGTCGCCTCCTCACCACCCTGCCATGAAGGGTAAGTCGCTGGGTGCTGGGGGTCTCATGTCCGGGATGGCTCCGGGGAAACGACGGAGTGGGGGGTTGTAGCCGAGTCTGTGGAGAAAAATAACACCCAGAAAAAAATTCATGGGGGTCCCTAAAAACTGTTAGTGCTCCCTTTCTACACATTAGGTCATCCACACCATATTGAGCCACTAAAATGATTTCAGAAATAAATTGATTTTCTCTAAAGAAAGATGTTTTGAAATAAAAGCTGAAAAAATGGCACAGCAGCTTGTTGTTTTAATTAGAAAACAGTATTAGCTGATATAGTATTTTTTATGACATCCAGAATTTTAAATATTGGAAACGCTAAATGGCAAAAGATCATGGACCCACCATGTTTGCCGCCTGCCATTTAGGTACAGTATATGCCATGGTCAGTGGCATGTGAAATTCCTGTAGCCATTGTTAATTGGAAGTGCTATAATACCAGTACATTTTATAGACTTTATTACTATGGAGAAGAAACCCTCCAGTGTAGGAACCTGAGGTCAAGTGATCCACCCCTTTCTCAGAGGTATTACCAATTCTACTAAATTACAACAGTAAGCTTTTACCAAACTGTGTTGTATTGCCTCCGAGTAGTGCACTAACTGCTTCAAAGCAGCAATATTTGTTAGTCACCTGTTGTCTTTTTAGCATTAATGCTTTTCTGACAAACACAGCAATATACCCATTTTTCTCTCATTTCTAAAGGCATATACAGGATTTTGAAGTATAAAACTTCCGTATCATGCCCATCATGGAAAAAAAAATATTGGTACTGTGCTGTCTGCTATCTGAAACTATGTTAACACCCCCAATATATCCACAGTATGAACTGCATGTACACTCAACTGGTAACCTCAGCAGAAGAAATGTGTAGAAATTGCGAGTGGCAGCCATCTTTAATGACTTTAGTCATTAATTGCATAATTAGCTGTAAAAACTGATGTAACAGTATCTGAGAAAATTACAGATACACCAAAGATGAATCTAAGGCTGTTAGAAATACATTTTTGCTAAAATAAAAGACCATATGATGAAAATATTTGCCAACTAATAAATAGTGCTGATCTGAAAAAGCTCTGACTTAACACCCATTCCATTAAACTCCTGAATTAGTTGTAAGTCAAGTCCCTAAGCAGCAGTCTGCATGCCCAGTTTCAGGCTTCCCTAGCCCACTCTCCAAGTACTGAAAACCTGGAAATCCCTCACACATGTCCCCTACCTGCCAAATTCCACCTCAGTCCCATTCCCATGTTTGAAAACCTGAAAATCCCTCCCCACGCCCCCACCCCAAATAGTGCCAAATCCCAATCTAAACTCGAGCCTAGTTTTCTAGTGTTGATCTTCCACTGCTGTTACCCCAGCACCCACCTTATAGCAGTGGAGAGCCCAGCTGGGTGCAGGCCGTCATCCCCAGGTAAGAGACCTGAAATAGTGCACCAAAATTCATACCAAAAATGCATTGTATTGCACTAGTTCAGTCTCCCCCTCCCTGAAGAATAACCAGACAGCAGTCGTCTGCTAGTGGGGGTTGGGGGGCCTTACCTGTTGTTTCTCGTTTGTCAAAAAAGAGACTAGTTTTAATGGTGGGCATTAGGTTGGGATTTAGCAGTGGCTGCATGGGTGGGGAGTTTGCAAATTTTTAAACTTTCGAAAACGGATTGGAGTGCCAGTGTTATTTTCAGTAAGGAGTGATATACAGATGGGGTGATGTCCATATCTTCCTCACTGGGAAACTGGGATCAGGGGGTTAAGGTGGATTGTGGTATTGCAGGATGCATTTTGGGTATTTACAGATTTTACATATTAGAAGAAAGGGATGAGGAAGCCTGAAACTGGGCATGCAGACTGTGGCTAATGGAGTTTCCTTAGCTGATTAAGGAATTAAACGTGGCTTAGTGAAAGGAGCCAAATTAGACCTCTATAAAACGGGAAGTGTAAGTGCTGCTCAGAGGCAACACGAAAAGGTTGATAAAAGCTTAACATTTTCTCTACAATTTGTGGTTATCATAAAACTAGCACTGTCAGCTGTTATGCTTTGCAAATGTGAAAAGCTGATTTAGTGCGTTCCCTTTTATACTTATCACATTATCTGTGAGTGAGACACTGACGTGACACTTCTGCTAGATGTCAAACTGATACTGAAGTTTAAAAAAATATATGGCTATTTTAATGTTTTTTCCGATTCTTTGTGTTGCTGTTCTAAAACTCTTTCTCTCTTTATAACAAAGCCAGAGAATTTGCTTTTAGCTAGCAAATCTAAGGGAGCTGCTGTGAAATTGGCAGATTTTGGACTAGCTATAGAGGTTCAAGGAGACCAACAAGCCTGGTTTGGTAAGTAAGAAGCTCATAGCATTATTTGTCTGTTTTCCGTTTTGTTTTGCACATGTATGTTAAAAGGGTTCATTTCATCAAGAAAATTCCTAATGTTGGTCATCCTAAGTGGCAGTCTGTACCCCTGGGAATGATTTGGCTTCCCCAAATATATGGGTGCAAGCAAAGGGATAGGAAACCCCTTTAAATCTGTCCATGTATGCACAGCATACTTCATGTCTGGCTATGAAACAGGGACTGATATGATGGACTCCGAGTCCTTTACACCCTTAAATTACTATGTTTCTATTTAAATTTGGTCTTTTTGTACTTTTATAGACTGATGAATGTGGAAGCAGCTCCCACATCTGCTTGCGTCATCATGGGGAGAGAGTTCGGAAACATGTTTTTTTGTTTTCCATATTTTTTATTGCCTTTGTAAAATGGTGGTTTGGTTTAGCAGTACATCACATGTCTGATATTCAAAAGTTTGAGCGAGCGCTAGCAAATCTTTGCCCATGCAAAACGGGGCTTGCCTCGGATCCCCATATTCAAAAGGTGCTTTTGCGTGAGCAAAAGGGGGTTGACACACACACAGAACATAATGCAAAGGGAAGGGCACGGCCATGAATAGCTGCTACCCATATTCATGCGCTTTGCATCATGTAAAGGGAGTTTATGCTGTCCTTTTGCGCGCAGTGTACCGCTGAACTCAACCTGATTTACTCTGTGCCACCCTAGTGGCTGCCGGAGGTAATGCCGCCACCTAGTCGGTTATCTACTGGGGGGGGGCACACCTGCCTCTGTGGACCGTGGCACCCCCCCACTCTAATCGCCAGCCGCTAATGAAAGTAAAACATCCCCAGTGCTAGTGGTCTCCCTTCCCCAGTCACCAGCCCGTATGTAAAGTAACACTTCCCTGGTGCTAGTGCTGTCCCCCTCCCTCAGATCACCAATCCGTATTTAGAATAAAACCTCCCCGATCACCAGCCCATAATAAGTAGAATACTTCCCTGGTGCCTGGTGTCGTTCCCCCCCATCGTTAGCCCTTAGGAATCCTGAAACCCTCCCTGGTATCTAGAGCCCCCATGGCATCAGATACCCAACCCACCGACCTGCCGCCTTGCCAGGGTCCTCAGTGCCACGGGTGTGCATACATCAACTGTCACAGCCCTCTACACACCTCCTCGGCTGCGCATCACCCTGTCCTATAAATAAGATGCATGCTTCCTGCCTGGACATATGGCGGCCAGCCGAGGAGGTATGTGTGAAGGGCTGCACCAATCATCATGTCGCCATATGCACACCTGTGGCACAGAGGATTCTGGTAGGTGGTGGGGTGAGGGATGTTCAGTGCCTGGTGGGGGGGCCACTATCACGCGAGGGAGAATTGTCAGGTTTCCTGTGGCTGGCGTATCAGTGGGGGGGGGGACCACTAGGCACTAGAGAAGTATTATACTTATTACAGGCTGGCAATCAGAGAGGGAGACCACTTATGCCAGGGATATCTATACATACATGTCTGTGACCAGGCAATTGGGGGTTCAGCGCTGTGCTAACCTGCCTTGTTGCCCCTGCAAATGAACCCATAATGGGCATGCAAATGGCCCCTTAGCACCTTGCATGCCCAGTTGGCTTATTTTCATGGGTCCCTTTAAATATTGCAGACAGCGCTCTGGTGCTGTCCACTCTGACGGGGCATTTCGGGATCCATGTTGGAGCAGCGCTACTTGACTTAGCGCTGCACCCACATGGCCCTATATTCAGTCAGATAGTGCTATTGCACTGCCCCACGGAATACAGCATCTTGGAGCTCCCAGGCTACTCCAAGGCACAGTGCAAATGTTTGCGCTCCACCTTGTGCAGTGTTGAATATCGGGCCCCGCATCTTTAAAAATATTTCTAATGCTGGCCTAGTGGTGTAAGGCCATATTAGATTGATGAACAGACTTTGCTGTCCTGATCTGAGTCTCCCCAGGAGCTGGGTGCATCATGTAGGTGAGGAACTTTGCATCCATGGCGAAGGTGGGGGTTATCTTCCAGTATCCATGCACCCCCAACACCGCTGGCTGAACACAAAGTGTCATTGGTGCTGACTATGAAGGCAGTTGCTTTTACCCCTGACTGAGATCATTAATGTTTTGGTGATTGCAGGGTAAAATGGTGGGGGGGGGGGACATGGGCAAAAAAAAAAGTCCCCTTAGCACCTTGCATGCCCAGTTGACTTATTTTCATGGGTCCCTTTAAATATTGCATATAGCTGTCTTTCTGACAGCATCCCATTAACCCTGCCCACTGCCTTGTCATCACACAGTGCTGCCACCCTGGGGTTCTCTGTTATAATAACTCCAAGGTCCCTTTCCGGTCTAGTGACTGTCATTAGCCCCCCCCCGTCCTATACTCCGCACCGGTGCACTGTTTTGCGCTTTCTAACATTGAACCCCAACTGCCATGTTTTTGACCACTGCTTAAATTTCCCTATATCCCTATGCATCAAACTTTCTTCACTCTTCCGCTCGCTGTCTTGTCTCCACTTCTCTAAGCACTGCAGGTGCCACCCTTTTGGTGGATACATGAATTGTATTATTGTACACTGAAATTTCATTGCTTATGTATTCCATTTCTGTAAAACCACTGTTTGTACACTAACTATTCTACCATTGTTGCGATTTCAGCATATTTACCCACCGTGTGTCAATACTCATTTGACTGTACAGTTCTGTGTTTAAACTTTAAAGGTATGTACAGATCCTTTTAACTGCTTGTCTGTAACCTTCCCACTCCCTCTCCCCCAGGTCGCACCAGGAAATGAGCTCCGGTTCAATGTGCCTCTCCCGATCAACAACGTTAAATACATTTTCTCCACACCCTCCTGAGTGTCCACACTATTTCAGGTTTTGATGTCATCTGTAGAAAGGCATATCTTCCCCTCCAGGTCTTAAGCAATGTTCTCTATGAAGACACTGAAAAGGACTGGTCTCAGTATCGAATCCTGTGGTACATTGCTGGTCACTCTACTGTCCTTAGAGTGAATGTTAACGACCACCCTCTATCTCTTATCCATTAACCAGTTTCAAACCCAATTTACCAGTTTGGACCCCAGGCATAAGCTGGTCAATTTCGTAATCAGCCTCCTGTGCGGCACAGTGTTAAAGACCTTTCTGACGTCCAGATAGGCTACATCCACTGCCCTCTCCAGTCTATGTCGCTGGTTACCCAGTCAAAGGAAACTAGCATATTGGTTTGGCATGCCCTTTCCTCCATGATTCCATGCTGTCTGTGGTCCTGCAGCCCATTGGATTCTAGACACTCAATCACTCTGTCTTTCAGTAGGATTTTTATTAATTTCCCCACCACTTACGTTAGACTGACAGGCCTATAATTGCTATCCTCCTCCCTTTTGCCACTCTTTTATATAGAGGGATCACATCAGCCCTTCTCCAGTCCTCTGAAACCACATCTGTTTCCATTGAGCTGGTAAAGAAGGCTGTCAGTGGGACAGCTAGCATTTCCCTGAGCTCTTACGGTATCCTGGGGTGTATCCCATCTGGTCCCATAGCCTTATGCATCTTCAGGGCTTTGAGTCATTTCAGGACTCTTTCCTCTGAAAAAGGACTTGTGTCCACCTCCCTGCTGGTCCGTCCCCTCCTCCCTCTACTGTGAAGACTGAGCAGAAGTACTTGCAAACTAAGCAGTTCAGATATTAAGTGAAAGCAACATTGTAACATATTTTACGTATGTACAGCCTATGCAGGGAAAATGAATACATTAATAACAATAGGTCAACTTTAAAGCTATAAAACAAAATAGGATGTACAGGACTGTTTTGCAGATTAGGACTTCACAGAAGATGTATGAGGTGGTTAGCAATCACATGGTTTGCAGAAGTGGTTGACAGGGCTCTGTTGATAACCTGTTTAGGTTGCTGAATTCCATGATGCTTCAGGAAGGCAGATTTAGATGGCAGTGGGGGAGCTGGCAAATGCCTCTCGCCAGATGTGTTGCACAGCTGGACTATAATCTACGTGCAGTAGAGGCTGCGCATGCATTTGAAACTGAGAGTGGGCCCATTTGAGCTCTCTTCTCTTTTCTGGGGATATACAGCCTAGACTGCTATACTAGGGGTAATTGTGTGTACTATTGCTACGTCCTAGTGCAAATCTGCGCAGGTTGTCAAAAGCTACTGTAAGCTTCTGTGATGATGTAGAATTTGCTGCTCTTGCTCATTTCACTCCCATATACAAGGGTAGAGAGTAGGATTGTTGCTCCTTAAAATCCTGGTGGTGTTTTCTGAGTATGATAGCTTTGAATCAGCCAAGAGTCCAAGTTATTTAAGAAACTTTGCACTTTCCAGTGCCAGATCTGAGCACGATAGGATTTGTAGACAGTTGGGAGTCATCATCTTGCCATGAAAAAGCATGGTTTTCATTTTGGTGTTATTAAGGAATAGACAGTTTGTACACATGCAGGTCTGTTTGGCTTGGAAAACTGCTTGCAGTGCTTTAAGTTCAGTGATGGAATCTGATTAGGAATAAATGACAGTGTCATCTGCATAAAAGTCCACATTGGGTTTTTAATTTGAAATAAACAGAGGAGAGACCATTGATGAAGAGGATGGAAAGCAGGGGCCTAATGTGGATCCCTGTGGCACAGCAAGGCGGAGCAGTTTTTAAGTGGGAATGTTGTACATGACCTTGTCTACAACACTGCCTATCAAAATGAAGCACTGTTACTACAGCTTTTGCTAGTGATATCTTGTAGGATACTGCAGAATCACAATGTAAAACAATGGCAATTAGTCCAATTTGTCAAACAGGAAAAATTGACATCGTTATCAAAGAGTGCTTCATCGTGGTTGGTTGGTTGGTTCGTTAGTTGGTTGAGCTGACTCCAAGCATTATATTTCTTCCTCTGAGCTGCAAACATGATTTTACATGTATAGTAGCTTGTCAGGGCTTCCATGTTGTAAAACATCATTTCTTCAAATTGAACAGGACACAGCAAATCTAAAAAGACTGAGTATTTTACCCAAATAGTCAAAATACACAATAGGGCCCACTGATGGCCCAGCAGTGCTGCCAGGCTGGCAACCCAGGATGTTAGCAATTGGGAGAAGGACTGGGAGGAGCAGGGCCCAAGGTAGGACATCCCAACTTGGGAAAGGTTGGCAGCGCATTCCTCTGACCACAGTGACCACTAATGGTGGGTTAGGAGCTTGCTTCTCCATCAGGGGCACACTGCATGTGCACCAGCTACCTATTAAATCTGCTGTGTCGCCCCTGGGAGGAGGGAGGGAGGATCAAAAACTACATTAGTATCTAGATGACAGTTGCCAGTTTTCCGTGGGGTTCCAACGCCTGGCAGCATTAGTCCTAATGGTATTACCTGCTGCAAGAGCTCCGCTTAGAAGTAAGATCCTTTTGTTTACTTATTGCCATTCTGTCCAAGATAAGCACCATGAGATGCAGGGTCTCATTTACTATGCAGTCCTGGGGGACAGCAGCAGAACAAACAAATGCTGTAGTAAGATATCTAACAATACAGAAACAACGTTTGATAAGTGAGTAGCAGGACTACACAGATTCCATAGGAAACATGACACTGGCGGTTACATAGCATGCATCGGGTGATATTTCAGAAGTTATGATTGGATGGGTCAGTACTCAAACGGGGGGTATACTATACTGTCTGCCCTGGAAAACTTGTAGCTAGCAGTCTGTTGCAGGAGACCGCCCCTGATGTCGGCTCTGCCCGATGTCAGATGTGGTATAAAGGGGGCAGTCCCAAGGCACCATCTCAGTTCTTTTCCTGCCATCGACTCACGTAGTTCGGCTCCATGGACGCCTTCTCTGCCAGTTGACCATGCTTGAGGAAAGTCAGTCTAGAAAGTAGTTTGTTTCTTAGCCTTCGTATTAATCTCCGACCTTATTTATGTCATCACCCTCTCCACTGCGATGAAAATCAAAGTGTGCATGCGGGATGCAGATTCTGGCTAAAGACAGCCACATGGCCTGCCTAATCTGCCTAGGCTCCGACAATCGGGCCCGACGCCTGTCTGCACTGCCAGAAATTTAATTGGAAAACAAGAACAAGAAGAGCCAACGCAGTCAAAGCCTACCTTTTGGAGAGAAAAGTGGTGGCTATGCACCGAGGTTCAGGGGACAGCTCTTCTTCTCCTCCTGCCAGGGACTCCCCACCCAGGGAAAAATTGTCAGGTGGGAAGCATCACCACCGGGATAAAGATAGGACCAGTCTCGCCCAAAGTCACCCTCCAAAAAGGTACCTTCCAGTTCTTTGGCTTCCAGCCAGAGGTCTGTCTTGGTTCCGGCCCATGCCGCCGAGTCCTCCCACAAAGATGTCTACTACCACCTCTTCTCAGGGCAAGCACCAGGAGTCTGCCTTTTCTGGGCAGTCTTCTTCCCTGGCCCTCCAACTCCACAAGCCTGCCTCAGGGTCGACCCAGAAACGTCAGTCCTTGGGGATTCCGAAGGACAGGCCTAGTTCATCTGAAAAATGGAAGCGCTCAGACAAACAGGAGGGTAGGTAGAAGGTCGTCATGCATCAGATGTCTCCTCCACCCCCGCCAGCCAAGGTTCACCTTCCAGCCGACAATCGCAAACCTAGCCGGTCGCCTTCACTGACATTTCGCACCCAGACGCCTGATAAGGGGTGGTCACCGGTGGAGGGTCTGATGCCTGCCCCTCTTTCAGAGGGTCAGTGTCCTGCAGTTCCTCCACCCACCCCGGATGCCAGCTCCCCCAGGTGAAGGTGACACCGAACGTCCAGACACAGGTACAGGCCTCCAAGACCCGTGCCGGTCCCTGACCGCCAGATGCCCAGTCCTGCTAACCCGATGCTTGGCCCAACGGTTGTCCCAGTGGCGGACATCGGGTCCTTATTCACTCCCTGATAGAGTACCATGAAGGATTATCTTCTTTACAGAACCCCAGACCCCACCCCAGTTCCACCACCCATGAGACCTCCCCCCACTCTACCTACCCCAGCTGGGGATGAAGGCTCCAATGCAGACCTGAAGGGTAAAAGAAGGCAGAATTGTTCCCCACCTATTCCTTCATCCAGTGGTCACACCTCCTCGTCAGATGAAGGGGACGCTGGCTCATCATCTCCTGACTCTTTGGGGGATGCATTCTAACCCTCTTCCCTGGGTCCTAAGAACTCTTCTAGATCTCATCTGGATGATCCCTCATTTTCAGACATTGAGGCACATCCAAGCAGTCTATGAATGGGACATCGAGGATTTGGACCCAGAGCGCCATCGTCTGACCAAATTCCTGGGAGAGAAAGAGCCAAAGCCTTTGGTTATCCCGCTCCTAGTCAATCCCTTCCAAGATGTAATTCGACTTTCCTTGCCTACGTCTTCTTCCATACCAGAAGTACCCAAGAAGGCTGATAGGCTATACAGGTCTCCCACAGCAGAGCCTTTTTTGGCGGAGCAACCAAAGGCTAATTCTCTGGTACTTACCACTGCCCATGTCTGCATCGCACAACCTAAGCATTTAAGCTCTCAGCCGCTGGACCTGGTCTCCAAGAAGCTGGACAGCTGGGGCCAGAAAATATATTCCTGTGCCACAGGTGCCATTAGATCCTTTAACTTTATAGCACACATGGTGACTTATCAGCAGTCACTTTGGCAGAAGACTGTGGAGCTGGTTGATTCTATGCCAGACTCAGATGCCAAGGAGGAAGTGCTTGCCTGCGCCCAGTCAGGTCTGGACGTAGATAAGCATGTCCTACGCTGCTCTTATGACATGGTGGACATGGCCTCCCGAGCCACTGCCTTGGGGGTGTGTCTGAGGAGGCAGTCTTGGCTGAGGCTTACTGGCTTTAAGCCTTATCTGCATGACTCCATTTTGGACTCCCCATTTCAAGGCCCAGTGCTGTTTGGCCCAGAGGTAGAAACCTTGGTCAGACAACTTCAAGAGTCAGGGAAAGCAGTTGTGGATGTTCACTGCATGTATAAATCCCAACCTCATTAACCCCATCGCCATCCCTTTCTTAAAGGACAGGGAGGCAAACCCCCCCCAAGGCTAGGGATTCAAGAAGCGGGGTCACCCTGCCCCCCCCATGGCTCCCAAAGCTCGGGGCCCCATTACTCTCCCACTGCCTGACTCGCTGCCTCTCCCCCACCTTTCCCAGGAGTCATAGACCGAGAAGGTAGGAGGGAGACTTGCCCTGTACCCGCTCAAATGGTCCAGCATCACCACAGACCAGTGGGTACTGGACACTAATTGAAAAGGGTACCCTGTAGAGTTCCTCTCTATCCTACCAGACAATCCCCTCCCTCCCATCAGTTGTCCACCAGCCCACACCCATCTTCTGGCAGAGGAAATTGAGCTGCTTCTAGAGAAAAAGGCTATCCAGCCAGTTTCTCCAGCACAGAGGGACAAAGGTTATTACTCCCGTTTTTTTCCTGGTCCCAAAGAAAACTGGAGACCTTCGCCCAATTCTGGACTTAAGTCAGCTCAATCTCTTGGTCAAGTACCAGAGGTTTCGGATGGTAACTCTGGCAAGACTATTCCCTTTGCTCCACAAAGGGGACTGGTTATGCTCCCTAGCTATGCAAGATGCTTGCATGCATATCAAGGTTCTAAAGTGTCACAGAACATTCCTTCATTTCAGGTTTCAGGACCAGCATTATCAGTTCTGGGTTCTGCCGTTCGGTCTTTCATCTGCCCCCAGAGTCTTCACCAGGTGTCTGGCAGTGGTGGCAGCAGCCCTCCAGACGATAGGCCTGTTTGTCTATCCCTACCTGGATGACTGGCTTCTCTCTGCCTCTTCAGACGAGCTGCTTCGAGTTGCCCTCAGACAGACAGAAGAGCTCTTCCGCTCCCTGGGAATAACAATGAATTGGCCAAAGTCACAGCCCTGGCCATCCCAGTGGTTGCAATTCATAAGGGCGATCTTGGACACCGTGCAGGGAAGAGCCTTTCTACCCATGGACAGGGCAGAATGCCTGTGGGCTTTGGCAAGCAGAGTACAAGCAGCCTTCTCTATCCCTGCACGTGTTATGCTGCAGCTACTGGGCCACATGGCAGCCACCATAGCTACAGTCCCCCTCGCCAGGTTGCACATGAGGGTCCTTCAATGGCACCTCAGGGTCCACCAGAACCAGGCGTAGGACGACCTGGATCAACAGATCTGGATTTCTCAGTCGGTGTGTCGCTCCTTCGACTGGTGGCTCTGCCACGCAAACCTAGAGGGTGGAGTCTCCTTTCGGAGACCAACCCCATCTCAAATCCTGACAACAGATGCCTCATTGACAGGATGGGGGGCCCACTTAGGGGATCACAGGACTCGAGGGTCCTGGGCTCCCAAAAATCACTCTCTACATATCAGTGTTCTGGAAATGATAGCAATTCTGAATGCACTTTAGGCATTTCAAGACCAGCTCTCTCAGGGTCCTCTCCTGGTGCAGACAGACAACACACCAGTAGTCTTCTACATGAACAAGCAAGGGGACACTTATTCTTAGCCCCTTTGCAGGGAGGCCATAAGAGTGTGGGATTGAGCAGTAGAACATCTTCTAGACCTTCCAGGGGTCCCGAGCATTGTCGCTGACAGTATTGGACGCTCTCTTTCTCTCTCCCTCTCCAAGTCATGAGTGGGAACTTCTCCAAGAAGTCACAGATGACCTATTCGGTCATTTGGGCTATCCAGAGTTGGATCTCTTTGCGTCACTGTGCACGCCAAACTGCAAAATATTTGCTCGCTCCAGAGTTTTTTTTTTTTTATTTTTTTGCCGAGACGCATTTTCCCTCCCTTGGACAGGGAGGTTTCTGTGTGCCTTCCTTCCTTCCCTTTCCCCTCAATCAGAGAGTACTGCTCAAACTGCAGTTGGAAGTAGCCAGGTTGATCCTCATAGCTCCTCTATGACCTTGTCAAATTTTGTATCCGCTGCTTCAGCAACTATCATTGGAACCCCAGTGCAGCTGCCTCTCTCCACCCACCTGCTCTCACAAGAACAGGGGACTCTCATCCATCCTACTGTTCACCTGCATGCTTGGCTCGTACAGTCTTAGCAGAGGAGAGATTAGGAGTGTCAAGCAGGGTGGCAGCAAAGAAACCTTCAACTAGGGCCACGTATGCTATGAAGTGGAAGCGTTTCTGTCTATGGGCAACTGACCGTGCCCTAGATCCCCTGGATTGTCTGGTTAGGCATGTGCTAGACTACCTCCTCCACCTTTTGGACTTGGGGTTAAACCAGTTGTCCATCAAGGCGCACATATGTATGGTCTCCGCATATCATAAACCCTTTGGGGAGAGAACTCTAGCCCAAATGAATATCTGCAGGACCTTTCTCAGAGGGGTCTTACACAACAGACATCCCAGGAGGGACCCTGTTCCTCCTTGGGATTTGCTTTTGTTCTTGAGAAGCTCACCCTCCCTCCCTTCGAACCAGCTGCAACTTGGGAGCTATGTTTTCTTTCTTGGAAAATGCTTCTTTTGATTACCATAACTTCTGCTCGAAGGGTCTCCGAGCTTCAGGCATTGATGTGTAAGGAACCTTACATTGTCTTTCACAGGGACAGGGTGACCCTGCGTACGAACCCTGCATTTCTGTTGGAGGTGGTGTCAGTACTGACTGTGAAACAGAACATCAGTCTTCCGGTTGATTACCCTGAGTTTACAAACCAAGGTGAGCACTGTTGCACACCTTGGATGTCCATAGAATCCTGAGGTGTTATCTCCACAGGACTCAACTTTCCAGAAAAACGGACCAGTTGTTCATCTCCTTTGCAAAACTGATGACAGGGGCTCCTGTCTCCAAACAGTCACTAGCCCGTTGGCTGGTGCACTGCATTTCTTTTTGTTGCCAGCATTATGACAAACCCCTTCTGGGGCCTGTTAAGGACCACTCCACAAGGACTGTGGCTACCTCTTTTTCCTCCTTAAAAAAATGTTTCTTCAGCAGACATTTTTGCTACAGCAACATGGAGCACGGTTCACACCTTCATCAGACATTACAGCCTAGACATTGTTTCTAGGAGGAGAGCTGGTTTTAGACTAGCCGTCCTGTGCAAGGCCTGCTCTCTTGAGAGTATTCAGTGTTTAGCCAGTAGTTGGCTACTCTCCACCTCCCAGTCAGACCTGGGCCTATCTTTGGACACTGCTTGGGACTCAGTCCCAATGGTATTACGTGCTGTAAGAGCTCTCCCTCGAAGTTAGATAGTATGGTTACATAAGAACTTACCGTAACAGTAGATCTTCAAGAGGAGCTCTTGCAGCAGGTGGCTTTCCCACCATCCGTTCCCCAGGAATCTGTGTTATTACATTGGTGTAAGGCGGGGAGTTCCTGTCCGGTTCTCTAATGTTTTCCAGCCAGGTCTCCAGTGGGAGAACTGAGATAGTGCCAGGGGACCACCCCTTTTATACCACGTCTGGCGGAGCCGACATCAGGGGCTGTCCCCCACTACAGACTGCTAGCTACAAGTTTTCCATGGGGTCATAACACCTGGCGGCATTAGTCCTAATGGTATTACCTGCTGCAAGAGCTCCCCTCAAAGATCTACTGTTACAGTAAGTTCTTACATAACTACTTTTTTGGTATATCAGCCAGTATAATGTTCCGTGCCTGTCTTGTCATACATGCATAACTGCCAGCTCTAACATTGCCTATGGTTTTGTAGTGCGTTCCCACCTTCACATCGGTTTGAAAGATCATCCCAAATGTTATGAACATCTGAAAAGAAGACTTGCCAGTTTTCCGTCTCTGAAATATTTTAAATTAAAAGAGAGCTGCAACAGTGTGTAGACCCTCTTTATGGTACATCATGCATTACTGTGTGCAGCAGCATTACATTAGAGATAAATGTTCTGAAGAGTTATGGAACTCTTCAGTCTGTGCATACCAGCCCAGACACTCCTGCTAATTTTGTTATTAACATCTGGGATTGCCCCTCTGTGATAATTTACAGTTCATTCCCACCTTCTGGTCTGTTGTTTTCTTTATTTGTATTGCATTTTATTTGGTCCCAGGCAGGCCTGGAAATGGGCCAGTGATCCAGTCTGCCTACCAGTTAAAAAATATAACATGAAATTGTACTGTACTTGCAAATGTTCATGTAAACCTAAGAAAGATAAATTATAGCTTAGGCTTCTCTTAAAGTGAGTGGGAAGAAGCAGACAGATGACACTGCAGCAACAATGATTAAGATTTCTTAAGAACTGTACACATGTCAGTGCTAATTGATTGTACTGACTTTACTATAATGCGCAGTTTGATTTGTGAGGGTGTGTATTAGTTACTCTTTACAGCTGTAGTCAAAATTAAACCTGTATGAAACGTTTTTTTACACTAACTTGTTGAAACCATAAAATGAATACGTTTCTATCAAATCAGACAGTGATAGTCAACCATTGTTTTGAATATTTTTCTTGCACCCTAAATTCTAACTTGACTGGAGTAAAATTCTGCATACCTTTCAACCTACCCAGTTTGAGTAACTTACTAGACGTAATACGTGCAAACCCCGAGGCAGGGGGGTGAGTGCGCTTTGTTGAGATCCCCCCCTTGCCCATTGGTCAGTTTTCTGCAGCATTGATGGTACAGTGCAGAGACACAGACACACATTCATCAGCCCTCAGAGAAGAGGCCAGCTGCAATGAGGTGTACATCATTAGAGTGCAAGGCATTAAGTGGAATGAAGGGACAGGTAGCAGACCCTGACAATGGTCCTCCTAGTTCCTGAGTCAATGTCTTCAGATCTCTCCACTTCTTGAGCATATATCCCATAAAGTGGAGAATCAGGCAGGAGCAGTGATTTGGAGTGCCTACTGCCCTTGAATCTGGGAGCTGCCAAACATGTTAGCAAAAAGGGTTGCATGCCTGCATTTCATTGCCTTCAACAAAATGAGGCACCTGGGTACAGAAAATGTTATATTTTTGCATTTGTTCCTGGTAAGGAAATAACTGCATTGGAAACTCCTGCTTATAAGAATTTAGGGCACAATTGGGATACTAAAATTAACCATGGTGTTTGTTTTCTCTGTTATGTACACTGGCTAAGAATCTTGCTCACCCCTCAGAGCTGGTGCCAGTGCAGCAGTTTGTGATGATATGAGTTCAGCAAGTATTGGGCCTGAGCCGTCTGACCTTTCACCCGTATTGCAATAGTAGATTCAAAGTTGAAAGCAAGAAACACTGCTTACTTTGTTGTATCACCAAATCCCTGTAAATAGAAAATAAAAGGATAGTTTTCACTGTTTTATTATATCCCTATGTACCGTCTTGTGGAATTAATCTCCAAAGATAGTGAGGTACTGTGACCCCAAAATATTAATTAAACTGACTGGGCATTAAGTAGTATTTATTGTACTGCACAAACTGAGTAGCTGGAACTGTGGTTGATTGACTGTGAAACGTATTGTGTTTAATCAGTATTACCATTACTTGCTAAGGGATAAGGAGGTATGGCGGTGCAGTCATAAGACCTTCATACAAGGATGTAAAGTGTAGTCCACAAAGAATTCATTATGCGTGTGTAAACCTCCCACTGACCCCCTTTCTTTAACTAGCAGGGCTGCTCCTCTCACCATAGACGTCTAGGGGTAACAAGAGGGTTGGGGATTTACATAAGTGAATACATATTTGGAAAACAGAGAAATGGCCACCATTAGGCTAGGTGGACACGACTGTTACACTAGAACAGTCAAACCTAAGTATGGCTACATGGCACACACCTGGGGGGACCAATTACCATGACCAGCAACCCGGGTCCCTGAGAGAAAACGTTTACTCAGTTATGCTAGGTTTGCACTTTTGGACAGGGGCATCCAAGTAAATTCAGACAAGGAAGCAATAACAATATTGTCCAAACCAGGTTGGGATTCTAGAGTGTGGCTTTTATTCATGTAACAAAGTAGGAATAATCACAAAGCGAAGATGGACTCCCATATGGCTACACATACTGGCATTGCAGATTCTCCAGGGTGCAGAAGTTCCTGACATTCCCATTTAGCATAGGCTGAAGTAACACAAAACGGTGAACACCCTGGTTTTAAACTGGAGATTGGCACACATGGCCAGAACTGGTACATTTCCCATCGACTAGGCACACACGGCCAGTACTAGGACACTTTCCCATATTTCATGAGGAATGAAGGTGGTACACATGACCACAAAGGAGCACATCCAGGCTCAGGAACTTTCAGAACCCTCCATATGGGGGTAAACAGAGAAAACAACCCACGTCCAGGGGTAACTACTTCCATTAGGCATTGGCTAGATGCACTAAATGAAAAAGTACTGGTGCACAAACTGGACCCGGAGACGGTAAACAGAGTCACTCCAGATGGGGGTCTCCCACCTTTTGCTTCCAAGATTTTACTCAACCATTCATCTGGTTACTAAACACCACACAACTGTATAAAACTGTAGATGCTATCTTGAAATGTGTTTCACACTTAACATACTACACACACACACACACACACACACCTCTGAGGTGTCAGAAATTAAAAGTTCTGCACTTGGACGGTCACATACTGGACTCCCAATGTAGGCAGACACTTTTAAAACACAGAAAGTCTAGGTGACTGAGTCCCTTTATCAGAGAAATTCACCCCTAGGTATTGCAGGTGCCCCTCCTGGGCTTACTCAGAAGAAAAGTTGTACTCACAACAAATGAAGATGTCCAAGGCAGCTTCACCAGACAGAATGGATGGAGGTGATTGCCCCTGAACCCTGAAGATCGCCTCCAAAGGAAAACCCACTTAGCAGGGTCTCCACCACTTCAGACACTGTCTTCTATGTCCTTCTTCTAGGGTGAGAACAAACTACCCAAAACTAAAGAGGTAGCTCTCTGTCAGAGCTAAATGAGGAGTTGCACAGCAAGCTGCAGCCTCCTTGAACTAACACTCCAAGACTACTAAACATTCTATTCTAGCTGACAACTGCTTGCCAGAGTGTGACTTATGCCACTGCGAGGGTTCTGGGATTACATCATCACTCCAGCTCAGCTGAGGCTGAAAACAGATTGTGACAGTGTGAAACCCATTTACCTGCATTAAACAAGCTGCCTTCCCTGCCTGCCACTGATTCTAACTGGGATTCTACTAACCCCTCGGAACAAGGGAGTTACACATGCCTAATGAAATTGTTGCACATACGTGTTCACATATTGCTTAAATAAAATGTGTGATGCTGTGGAATGTTCTGTCCTGGTAATTCAGCAGTATTTGCAGCCAACAGCACCTTTTCTGCATTGCAGCACACTGTAGTTTGCACAAGTCCTAGTGTTGAATTACCTAATTATCAGGGAGTTCTGGATTTAGATTTTGTCAGATTCCCTGTTACGCATCAGTTCTCTCCCCCCCCCCCATCAAATCCATATGGGTATGGGTGATGGAGTGTGTATTAGAGCTGGTTGATACATAGATACGTTGATGGTGAAGGACAGATAAAGACTGAAAGTCATGGAGACATAGGCACTATCAGCAGAGAACGACCATTGATCCATCCAATCTGCTCTGTTTTACCCTACTCCATGACCCATTGTCTAGACAGGGTTCCACCCTTGCCTCCCCTTTGCTCTCTGCCTTACTGTTGCTCCCCCCCCCAACATAACTATCAAACCCATTACTCTGTCCCAGTTGTTCTTGAACCCATTAATAGTTTGTGCTCTCACCACCTCAGCTGATAGACTTCTAAACTGATCAAACACTCTTTGTATAAAGTAACACTTTCTCTCAACCCTCCTGAATCCCCTTCCCCGCCAGCTTCCATTCATACCACTTGATTATTAACCTGCTATTTCTGCTGACTAGTTCCTCACACTGAAACCACAAAACCACATGCTTTTGGAAACTGAGAGGGTGTTTTGCCACAGCAGTGAACAAGCAGGAACCACAAATTGGCGACACTCTGCAGGAAAATAAACGCAGCAAAGTCAATAAAGTACATTTAATCCAACCTTTATTACAGAGAGCAAAGTATTAAGCCCCAACACTTCGCCTCATACATGAGAGGCTTCGTAAGGAGGCCCTCTGATGAAGCCTCTCATGTATGAGGCGAAGCGATGGGTCTTAGTGCCTTGCTCTCTTTAATAAAGATTGGATTAAATGTACTTTACTGACTTTGCTGCATTTGCTGTTTTCTTGCCGAGTGTCACCAGTTTGTGATTCCTTCTAGTTCCTCACACGTGTCAGGAAATTATAGGTCTGTATTATGTTTCCCCTCTCCCTTCTGGCATGCAGCAAGTACATGTTTGATGCCTTAAGAAGATTCTAATATGATTTGCCCTGTTGGCCCTGAATCGTTAGCAGTAAGGCATGACAGGACATGGGTTATTGGGGGATTTACCCACACCTTATGCAGTGTGTCATGAGTGACTTAACCACAGAAGACATGTGTAAATCCCCCAGTAACCCAAATCCTGGAGTGCCTTATTGTGATTATACAGTGGAACAAACGAGCAATCCTTTAAAGATAAACCAGTGCATGGTCGTGATCCAGAGTTCCGGACAGAAAGAGAGGGAGGGAGGGTCAGTGTATAGCCTCTTTTTCCAGTGCTTTGTTATTCTCTGTGCCACCTTTAAATTACCAATGTTTCAAGGCTGTTTGGCTGTAAATTGTGATATCAAAAGAACAATAGTCAATTCAATCTGCATCAATTTTATATCATTGTTTAAAATCTCTGCATAATATTGAAACAGTGAAGTGGGTTGGTTTCAATTAATATATTCTGTTGTGTACCTGATTAATTAAGCTGAAATAATTCATACACTTCTGCTTTCTAATTTCTGTAAATAACATAAAAAGACATGTTTGTATCTCTATAACATCCTCATTACATATACAATCTATCCTTTAGTTATTGAATGCTGTGCTGATGTCCTGAGTTTAGAAGGGCGCCCGGGAAGTTGGCTGGGTGGCCCAAGGGCTGGGAAGGTCCTGTCATTGTCACTTGGCAGCACTCCTAGCCCATGGAGGGGAGGACTTCTGATTCTGCTGCTCTCTTGACCCCCTGCCATGGGGCATGAAATCACAGGGAACCAGAGTATGACGAGGCAGACAAAAGGTAGCTCCAGATGTCAGGGGAGGTGGACGGGACCGAAAACAGGATGTGAAAACCTTGACATGTGGTAGGCTTTGTGAAGCCATGCCTGCTGAACCTCCGCCTGCACCGTCACCACTTCACCTGCTGAGAATGTGGATTACAACTCCGGGGTGGGTGAGGACAGCCCTCCCTCTCCTGGCCCCGCCACAGAGGGCAAGCTGTGGAGATTTCTCTCGGCAGATAGCTTTGGGAGATGGGGACCTGCAGGAGGGTCAGTAGGGACAAGGTTGAGTAGCCACCTTGTCATGCGAAGAAAACTTCTATTAAACAAAAAAAAAAAAGGTGACATGCATATATTTTTAAGTGTGCCCGTAATCATCATTATTGGTAATTCTGAAGATCTCAGCAAGGAAGCACAGACCAGTATCCAGAGGGAATTGTTAAAACAGATTTTAAAAAGGTATACTTAAATTAACTGTGTATGCATATTTATTTGCGTGAATTGTTTCTTTACTGTACTATACTGGTTGTTCTCCCGGGTCGTACCTGAAAATGGGACTGCATTGTCTCAGTGGACTTACCCGGTTACCAAAATTCAAATAAAATAAAGATATAAGATTGTACTATTTCAGACTTGAATTACATATTATTATGATTTATCTATTTGAAGGTCACTTATTAATGAAAACGGAGAATTTTCTAAATAATTTTTGAGTTTGAGCAGAAGAAAAGAGGGCATACTTAATAGACTACAATAAAGAACCAACGGTAACGAATAACTAAAGGAGAGATTGTATACATAACAAAGATGTTATGTTTTTATTTATAGACATTAGAAAGTAGAAAGTGTATGAATTATTTTCACTTAATCAGATGCATATCAGAATACATTTATAGGTAAAATGGAGTTTCAAGTCCACTCCATTGTTTCAATATTATATAGTGCTTTTAAATATAACATACTCGAAGTAGATTGTATTGATTATTGCTCTTTTGATATTATAATTTACAGCCAAAAGGCCCTGATGAAGAGTATTGAAACGTTGGTAACGTGATGGTGGCAGTGAAAATAGCAAAGGACTTGAAAAAGAGGCTATACACTGGTCCAGTTTCTTTCTTTCTTATGGTTATACAATGGACCCATGTATAAAATAAATGAAAAATGCTTCCCCTTAGTATGCTTTTTTCCCCCTGGGACAGACTGACAGGCTGTCAGCCCTATCCCTGTCCCTCATGGTTGACATCTGATTTCTCCAGCTCAATGGGGGCTATGTCCCCCATATTTTACCCCCCCATGGTGGGAATAGGAGAGAGAGGGCCCTCCCCTTGGTACAGATATCCAGATGCCCCTGGTGTTCTGGCTGTGTCTCAGGTCAAGAGAGTGGGCAGACTTTTATGAAGCCTGTCTGCCCCCACTTTTTCCATGTTCTCATTCCCTTCCCCGCCACAGTGACATGTAAAGACGGGCATGTAGAGGCACACACATACTTCTGAGCCCCGGTCCCCCCATCGAGTTACCTGCTGGCCTGTACTATCACCAAGCTCACAGCTAGTGGCAGCCAATGGCCAAGACAGCTTGACTTCCTTCTGTGGGAGAAGAGAGCAGTCCTTGCTATGTGTGATCCTCAACTCCCTTGGCTGACCCCCAGCACCTCGAGTCCACTCCTGAACTCAGGTTGCTAGTGTGGCAGGCAATAAAACTTTCAGCGAGCTGACTAATTTAAAATGCACTTATGTTTTTATTTTTTTTTTTTTTTTTTAGAAATACCCTTTCTCAGGCATGGGTTATTGCAGGATTTTCCAGTGGTTAAAGACATTAGCTGATTAATCAGGTTGCCGGATATTTTGTACCCATTGTATAATGTTGGTTACTTTATGCTGCACCATCTCAGCCTGTCTCTCTTTCCTCAGGTGGGGGCTCCAGTATAGGGTACAGTGTTCCAGATGGAGTTGCACCAGTGATCTATAGAGAGGTAATCATTACCTCTTTCCTCTTTGGTATCAAAACCCTTCCCAATATACCCCCACATTTTGGCTGCCTTGATGTAGGCCTTGTTGCATTGGCTAGTTTGAATTAGTCACTTATGATGACTCCCAGGTCCCTTTCCTTTGAAACTGTGATCAGCCTAACCCCTCCAGTGGTCTCTTCAGGGAGTTTTATTCCCTAAGTGTGTCACCTTGCACTTTTTGGCATTGATTTTCTTGTCAAACCTTGGACAACTGCTCTGACCTTTGTAGGTTCCTCTGCAACTGCCTGACCCCCTGCTCTCTATCTACCCTGTCAGAGCTTAGTGTCATCTGCAAAGAAAAGTCCATTCAGCCTGCCCTGTGGTTCCTACCTAGAATTACTGGTACATAATCCCTTCAGAACTCCCAGATTCTCGACTTCCCTTGTGTTCTAATTACCCCCTTGCAGTTATCCAGTTGGGTTTTGAATCCTTAGATAGTACTAAAATTTATTTCATAACTGGGCAGCGTGTTCTTATTCCGCCTATTCCCCACCCTCTCAGTAAACAAATATTTTGTTAAATCTTTCTTGACATTTCCCCTTGTTAGTTTGAGGTTGTTTTACCCAGGTGGTCATATTACTTCACACAGACTTCCATTAAAATACTCCCATGACAGTGTACCATATCTTGGTTTTCTCTTTAAAAAAAGTGAATAAAACCTGTCCATAATCTTCAAGGACAGTTGTAAAGTGTGAGACAGGCTGTGAGGCACAGCCTGCCAGACTACCCCAGCTGCAGGACAGCCTGGTATGTGCAGTAGTAATGAAAGTAGGACTTTTCTAAGGGTGCCCAGTTACAAGGATGTAAGCTCTACCTTCTTTGGAGGGTCACCCAGCTAAAGAGAGTCACTGCCATTACTGAAACAACTCCGAGCCTCCCCTCCAGTTAATAACTTAGAGTATCACATTAATTGGGGACATATAATGGTGTGCTAGAACATTATGAACCAGTTTTGTGTGAATACCTGGACTCAGCTGGCCAACTGGCACAGTGATAGGGCTACCTCTCGTGATGGTAACAGCCTGGGTTTGGGAACAAGCTCAGGGCATTGAATGCTGGCAGTGAGGGAATAATCAAGCAACACAGTGGATGCCCTCCTCCTTTGGGGAGCGAGGGATGTTGTCTTCAATGAAATACTGCCACCTGAGTGACCACAACTGGCAGTGCAGCAGGGCACCATGAGTGAGATGGAGGACACTGGTCGGGGACCTGTGCAGTGCATTGTGTGTGCATGCACGTTGGTCCCCCTCACACTGGCCTCCTTCAGGGGATTGGAGAGAAAACAGGAAGGCATCTTCAGTGCCAGCGTGACCTCGGTATATCCAAGGCCAGCCCCATGCCCCTGATGTCTGTTGCATTTGGAGTATATCACCTCTACCCCATAACCCACCTGGGGGGGAGCCGAGGCTCTGTGGAGGATGGTGAGTGCAGAGGGTAGGGGCCGGTAATATGGTGCCGGAGGCTTCTGGAGGAGCTGAGCAGTGGAGACAGGAAGGGGGCATAAACAATAAATATAAAATAAATAAAACACCTGGACTGGACTCAACATAGGCCCTATTATTCCACCCACACACACACTCTCACAATGCAGACATGGGCCAGAGGAGGGTAGGGAGTATAAATGAATCACAGTGGCCTCCCAAAAGGGAGTACCCAAATTCATGTTTGAGTATTCCTGAATGTGAAGGGGCTCAAAATATTCGTCTTTTGACACCCATGTACACCCTAGATTCCAGTTAGGAGCAGTCCTGCACCAGATTGGCCTAGATCTGTATCATTCTTGTACAGTGAAGGTTCCATTCCCACATTATTAATAAATTCATGGTGCACATGAACCACAGTAGTGAGTAGTCTTATAGTCTATGGAAGTTAAAAAGTATTTGCACTCCTCTTTGGTTCAGTTTGCTTTGCAGCTGACTCTGAATCCCTTTTTTTTTTTTTTTTTCATGGATGCTAATTTTGCCTTCTGTTGATTTTATAGGATCGTTGTCAAATGCACCAAATGAAAGAAACACTGGCTAACTCAGACGTCCCTAGCAGAGTATGGCTGCACACACTAAAGCATTTTAGAACAGTAGAACCACAGACCAACTACTGTATGTTAACATAGTCATCATATCCTCTTCACAAAATAACTGTATACAACATTGGGATGGGACTTTCCCCCATATAGAATCTCATAATGTATTTCCCTGGTATGTCATGTCAATCAGTTATATACCACAGAAACCAAAAGACTGTACCCAGCATACTAAACCCCTATGTTGCCACATTAATTACAAATAGAATAATAGATAGGTTACAGTGAATTACAAGGCTGTAATTCCATCGAGAGGTTCTGGGGACATAGATAACCTCGAGCGCGAAGCTCGAGAGGTTTCTATGTCCCCAGAACCTCGAGATGGAATTTCAGCTGAGTAATTTACTGTAACCTATTTTTTATTTTTTGTAATATATGGATCCGATTCGAAAAATGTGCTGGTTTTCTAAATTCTGTGAACTGGGCTGGCCCCCTGTTGCACTGAAGATATGCTCGCTCTCGGCCAACCACCCACAGTATTGAAGTTGTGCCTGACCCACATTTGTGACGAAAGGTTTTAGTTAAATTTGGTAGTCCTACCGTTTAGTTTCTTTCTTCTTTGTTTGGCAGGTAATCTGGTTTTGTGGAAATAAAAATGAAAAAGCAACTGGCCATAACTCGAGGTCGCTGCTAGCGAGTGTAACGTCCGCCATATTTTTCCATTTGGTTTGCCCGCCACTAGAAAGTCTGCCGATTGGCATTGCACATTGTTACATTGGTGCACAACCTGGAACGTGGCACTATGGCAACCGTGTTGTGTGGCAGGGAGACTGGCGTATGTGGAGTTTCAGTGATAGTATCATTTGAAGCTGAAACGATAGTATTATCAACACAAACGACAGTATTATCAGCAGTGAACAATACTATTATCACTTGAGGAAGGGTAGTATTATGGGAAAGAGAGCAGTGTATTACAGGGATTTTTTTATATGGTTTTTGGATGTATTATTTTAACAATCCATATGTTACATAGAGAATAATGGATAAGCAAGTGTGTGTTATGAATGGTTTTTTCGCACCCGAGGTGTGTGATGACCCATAAACCTCGAGAGTGAAGCTCGAGAGGTTTATGTAGTTATTACACAGCGAGGGCGTGGAAAAAAGTTCATAAACACACATTTGACCCTCCCTTATTTTTTTATAATTGTTGGTGCTGTACAAGGAGTTGGCCTTGAAGACAGTTCTAAGGTGGATTGTGCTGCTGACAGGCTCTCTCTCTCTCAAACTGACTTTTTTCCTTAATTTACTCACTCCAGTGTTGTCATCCATCCACTTCAGGTGCAGCCCCATCTGACTCATGCTCGGTGTCTCCCGATGTGGATGGGTGGTGGGATCAGCCAGGTATTTGTTTTAGCAGGGAGGATCAGCCAGATAAATAATAAATAAGGAAAACAAAGTTTATTGGATTTGGGATTATTACAGCGTCAATGCCATAATAACCAGATTTGGGGTTATTACGGCATTTGGTAGTACCCATAATTGGGTTGATAAATAGGGTCACCAGTAATTATATCTAATTACCAAATCAATGAACCAATTAACATGCTTCCCAAACCAATTATATCAGCTACCACACCACTTAATAACAGTTGTCAGTGCTGAATGTCCGGCACTTGCATTGCTGTTGTCTTGCTTGTACACATTTTTACTATATCTTTACCCAGAACAGACCAAATGAGATGCAATATCTAATTTTCAGTGGTGTCCTGCTAGTACACATTTTTAGATTGCCTTTACCCAGGATAGGCCAGCTGAGAGGCAATATTTAATTTTCAGTGGGCTCCCACATTTTGACCCCAAATTTCCAGCAGACTTTTTATGACGGGACGTTATGATCAAGACAGGTGGAATTTTTTAAATCCAATCCAAAAGGTGATTTTGCAGTGCGACTGCGAAAACAAGTTTTCAAGAGGATTTGAAAAAAATGACACCTGTCATGTTCTGAAGGTGGGGTAACACAAGAGATATGTTGAACATTAGGGGCCAAAATCTGCAAAAATAAGTTGAGTATTGCAACAATTCAACGTTTCTTCATAACTTATCTGTTTTTTACGTTTTTACCCCAAATTTTCAACAGTCTTTTTATGACCAACCCTTATGAACATGACAGGTGTCATTTAAAAAGCAGTAGCCAAAACATCATTTTGCGCCACAAGTGTGAAAACATATTTTGGCCAGGATTTGAAAAGTGGCAGCTGTCGTTCATGAGGTGGTGTGAAAAAAAAATGACTATATTGAAAATTTGGGGTTAAAAAAAATATTAAAAACTGCAAAAGTTACAAATGTTCATTGACAAATTTCAACATAAGCTCATAACTTTGTTGTTTTTAATATTTTTACCCTAGATTTGCAACATAGCCTTCTTATGATACTACTTCATGAACAAGGATAGAGAAATATTTCAAATCCTGCCCAAAAGATGATTTCAGACAGCGACTGTGAAATCACCTTTCAGGACGGATTTACATAATTTTATTTAAATCTTTATTTTAGTCTTTGGTAACCAGGTAAGGCCCACTAGGCACAAGTGCCTGTTTTCAGGGGCAACCTGGGAGCACTGGGCGGTTAAGTGACTTGCTCAGAATCTCACAGTATGCAAGTGGAGGTTGTGAGAATCAAACCAAGGTCTGGTCTATTGGATGTACCAAGCTCATTCACAGCTCATTACTCTAACCTCTAGGCTATACTGCCAGCCCACTGTGCTCAATCCCCAGTCCTCAGTGGATGGGGTGAGGGGTACTAGCTAGCACTGGGGATTGGGCAACCCAGTGTTGGAAAATTAAGAAGGAAGGGACAGGAGGGATTTTATTTCAGGTACCAACGCTGGGGAATGTCACCATCCTTATTCATGAGGTAGGGTCCCAAAAAGGCCATGTTGAAAATCTGGGGAAACATTTTTTTAAAAATTATCAAGGTATGAGGAAAGTTCAAAACCAATTGAAATACATTGAACAGCAAACCTAATTTCTTCAGTTCAGAGTCTGGCATTGAAAGAGCAAAGATGAGTCTTCAGTCTATAGAGGATTATGGCGTTGGACCCCCCAGTAGGTGAGTAAAAGGTGTGGGATTGTGGGTCCTGAGTGGGAGGGTCAGGTGGAGGGAGGGTAACAGTGGTGGTGGGCAGGCAGCATTGAACAGTTTCCTTTTTTACAGGGTGCATAAAAGCAAAAGAAGACTGCTTTTCTTTATTTCAGGTACTGACACTGGGGACTGGGCACCCTAGTGTTGATGCTATGTTTGGCAGCACTGACGGTGAGCTTCCCACTGTTACAGAGTGAAAATGGATGGGGTGAGGGGTACTAGCTAGCACTGGGGATTGGGCACCCCAGTGTTGGAAAATTAAGAAGGATGGGAGGGACTGAGGGACTTTATTTCAGGTACCAACACTGGAGAATGGGCACCTCAGTGTTGGTGTTATGTTTGGCGGCACCGGGGGGTGAGCTCCATGGTGTTGCACAGTGAAAACGGGCAGGATGGGGGGTACTAGCTGTATACATACACACTCACACTGTATACACACACTCTTGGCCGATTGCAGTGTTGATTGTGAAAAAAACTAAGCCCATAATTATTTAAACAGTTTGCAGTGGGGAAAAAAGTGTTATTTATTCCCTCTATGAAGCTGGGTTGGTCCTATCAAATCCTCTCAGCTTTTATGTAACCCTACCGCCCCCTCTCTTCCACATGAAGCTCCCTACCCTATCCTTCAGGCGATGTGGGGCACAGCAGCACCAGAAGCCACGGAAGTGCCGAAATTCTTTCTGTTGTGTCTGGAAGTGGATAGTGTGTCTGCTATTCTGGCCCTCTTGTGAACTGTAGCTGGGGCAGGGAGCACAGAAAAATATTGCTCAATTTCGGCTATGGCGAGTGAGTCGCTCAAGGAGTCCATTCTCTCCCCCCACTCAGCAAATTTGGCTTGGGGAATACTGTGCACATTACGCTGCCTCTTGGTAACTGAAATAACTGCAGGTGTTTCTCACTCCCCTGCTCCCACAGACATTCCAGCAGTAGGGCAAGGAGCATGCAGCGCACCACCAGCTCTTCCGGAGCATCAACGACCCAAGGATCTGCAGGGCCACAAGATCAATCCCTCTCCCAACGGCCCATGGGGACTGGAAACACAACAAAACAGGGCAGCAAACTAGCTCTGGGCACGACTGAGCACTGGTAGATTTCTCCTTCCGGACACAACAGAAAGGATTTCGGCACTTCCGTGGCTTCTGATACTGCTGTGCCCTCATGTCGCTTGAAGGGTAAGGTACGGAGCTTCATAGGGAAGAGAGAGGGTGGTAGGGTTGCATAAAAGCTGAGAAGATATGCTAGGACCAACACAGCATCATAGAAGGAAAAAATAACACTTTTTCCCACTGCAAACTGTTTAAATAATTACGGGGTTTCCTTTTTTCACGATCAACATTGTGATTGGCCAAGGGTGTGTGTATAGTGTGTGTTTGTTTTGGGGTGGGGGAGCCACCAAATAAGTCAAATTTGAATAGGGTGTCATTTTTAGACGTGCAATAGGGCATTAGTCTTTATAGTTCAGGGTTTTATTTAACTCTAAAAATTGATTAGCGTTTTGCTCATAAAAGTGCTAAAACTTTGTGAAAATTAATAGCTCTTGCCTCACTGTGTTTAACAAATACAGCACTTCTAGAAAATCTATACAAATACTTTCTGCACAGTTAGTATCGTCCCAAGAAAAAAACTGCTAATCAGTTATTTAAAACCCTGCAGCTGATGCAACTGACGAGTTTGGCATGAACTCTGCAGTTAACTGAACGTTGTATCGGGAGTCTGTGATGTGGCATTTTTAAGCTTACCATGCGCTGACTCCAGATACTAAAACTCAGTGTCAAGCCGATTGTCGTTTCAACATAAGGAACGAATAAATAAATGTACATTCTACACATGTACAGTACAAAAAAAACCCACAAAGGTCACTGCTTTTTATATATAATTTATTGAATAGTTTTTATCAGCAGAAAATAGTTTCCTATCACCTTTGAACGTATAGTGACCTTCTCTGTTAGATTGTATATCAAGCCATATACAGCAAGGGATTAGTCACACCCTTCTCTTACTGGGTGGATGAATAATCTCCCCTGGTGCAGCACTAGCCTCAAAGTGTCATTTTAACCCTGCAACTGTAAACAGTCAAACTTATTCAAAATGTCCAGATTTTTGTAATTTACAACTTCCGGTTTGTAACATTTTTGCAAATTATACAACCTGAACCAAACTTTAAAGAAATATCTCATATAGGCAACATGCATCAGATCTTTTGCACTATATCATTTAATGCTTCTACTAGAAATCACTGTATAGTTCTCTCTGATAGTGCACTTTTCCCTCGGTTGACCGGTCCCATCCACACTGCTCATGCCTGGCAGTATAACCTTAAATGTTACCAGTCTCTCAGTGGGAAAAAAAACAGAGAACACTGATACTACTCAGTTTTTATTCCAGGAGCAAGGAGACCTTGTACAGTAGATAGTGTTAGTCTGAAAGTTTATAATACTCGAGTTGTACCCAGTTCCTCAAGCAAGTTAAACATTCTCCTTTGGAAGAGAGGTCTTCTCCCTATTCTGCTTGCCACTGTCTTGCCAGTTCTGCAGTACAGATACTGACCTCCTTGGGATTGGTAAAAAAATAGTTTTTCTGACACACAGCTAAGTGAAGATGAGATGGAAACAAACTAGAGTATGGGATCTCCATCTCTCAAAATAAACACTTTATATCATCAAAAGCCTTCCATCTGAATCTGTTCGTGAAAGATATGTCTGGAAGAAAGAGTATCCACTCCTGCTCCATGACGAATCATCCTTTAGTGCGAGATGCTCCTAAAATGAGCTATCTTTCTTCCATTCTTGCCACTACCACCAACAAGGTTCTGCGACCCTCCTACAATGATCTAGCATGCCTGGTACTGATCTGATGTACTTGTATCACTTTTATGTCCTCGCAGTTGGTGGGGATCCATTTTCTGGCAAATGCTTTAGGGCTGTTGTTCTCTAACCCATCCAGGAGCCCCAAAATTATGATGATGTTGGCCCGCACAGCATTTTCAGGTTGTTCTACGAGTGTCTTAAGCACAGTCTGCTCTTTTACCATTGCTGCTGCTGCCAAGGCTTTAGCTGCAGTAGAGTTTGATTCCAGTACTGATTCTCCCATGACTTCTGTTTTGTTTTTTTATGAATTACTGTACTTTTAACCTCCTATGCCCGACTGGCCCCTAGTCTTTCTTGAATTAGTGTGCTTTTAATCTCCTATGGCTGTCCATCCTCTAGTCTCCATGGTCTTCAGTCTGGTTTTGTCCAGCTTGTGATCCATGCTTTGGGATGACTTAGTTAAGGCTCTTGGGGCCTGCTGGAGGGCATCGAAGGAGACCAATGTCTGGTCTGTTGGTTGTTGGCAAGGCCCCAGCTGCTCTGCTTGTTTTCCACTCTGCTCATGGCTGGAATAAATCTTGTTTTAAAGCTTCCTTCAGATGTACCATTGTTGTAGATGCTAGATATTTCAAATGTCAGTATTGTTGCCTATCAATTGATGGCACCGAGTCATTATGTCGCAAGACATATTGCCGCATGACACAATCGCATTGCCGATTTATGCCATGAGGCATATTTCTTTGTTCTGTGGAGGGCTGTGCCCCTATACCACCTCTGTTATGGGGCTGCACTCCCCGCACTTCACCAAAGATTCTCAACCCGGGACGCCAACTCGGGGAGCACACAAGTCCGGGTTCACCATTATGCTGTTAAGCGTGCAACATTATGACCTGGTACGTCAATGGGATGCCTTTCAAATTAAATTCCAGCACCAAAAGTATTGATTTTATAAAGTTTGAACAGCTCTGTAGCAGGACCTTGAGATTTTTGCTGCTCATAGCTGGACTGCTGACTCTACGCCTCATTGCATATTTTTTTAACAAATGAAAGCCCATTTTATAAGTGAGATAGTACACTCCAGGGTCACAAGGGAATAATGCACTTCATGTATGGTTACAGCACATCTCTATGCCTCATGCCAAACAACCACCCAAAGTGTGTATTATTCTCTTAGAACCACACACCCAGTCATATGTTAACCATACATGTTTAGCAAATGATTATTTAAATAGGTAATTCAATACATAGTCTACCGCCAAAGCAGTCACTTTGGCTAATTCTTAATCTGAATTCATGGTAGATGCAGTGCTTTCATAGAGACATAGAAACATAGAATTTGTTAGCAGAAAAGGACTGTTTGGCCCACCCAGTCTGCCAGTTGTTTTCCCTGCCTATTCCAGCCTGTCTCCGCAGACCCTACTTGATATCCGGCTCCCTCCGCCTCATAGATTCCCAACTAAGATTCCCTCTTGCCTATCCCATGCATGCATGGTTTGACGCCTTCAACAGTTTTCACCCCCACCACGAATGGTGGAAGGCTGTTCCAGGTATCCACCACTCTTACAGTGACGAAGCATTTCCTCACATCTCTCCCAGCTTTCTTGCATGTCCCCTTCATCTCATGCATCTTTTCCTCTGAAAAATGCTCCCTCCTGTACCTTATTTAACCCTTTGAGGTATTTATAGATCTCTTTCATGTTCCCCCCTCTTCCTTCTGTCTTCCAGGGTGTACATGTTGAGGTCTTTCAGTCTCTCCTCATAGGCTTCTGATGCATCCATTGCACCATTTTAGTTGCCCTCCTCTGGACAGTCTCCACCTTGACTATGTCCTTCCTGAGATTTGGTCTCCAGAACTGGACACAGTACTCCAGGTGGGGTCTAACCAGTGATCTGTACTGTGGCAACTCCCACTTCCCTCCTGCTGGTGACACCCCTCCCTATGCACCCCCAGCATCCCATGGGCCTTACTCACTACCTTGTTGCACTGTGTTGCCACCTTGAGGTTATCAGATACAATTACCCCAGGTCTCTTTCCTGTTCAGTGACTATCAGTACCTCTTCTGCCATTTGTTCTCCACTTGTGGGTTTCTGAGCCCTAGGTGCATGATTTTGTACTTTTTCATAATGAAACCCACCTGCCTTGCCCTTGACAGCTCCTGCAGTTTTCTCAGCCACTGCACATTCTTTCCACCCCCTTCTGGATTGTCTACCCTATTGCAGGTTTTGCTGTCAGCTGCAAAAAGACATACCTTCCCATACTGTTCCCTGAACTGAGCCTTGAGGCACCCCAATGGTCACCTTCCTTCCCAAAGTGAATTCTGTTTACCACCACCTTCTGTCGTCTATTCACTTATTGATTTTGACTGAGAAAGAGGACTGGGCAATTCTGCCTATTTTCTGCCTCATCCTGGGGAAGGGGGCTACAGATGGAAACCAACTCACATTGAACCAGATTAAGCTGTTGGTGGTATTTTTAGTGAATGGGGGAAATTTGGCCAGGATACCAGGGAAATTACCTTACTTTTTTTCGGCAGGTGCCAAAGAACCTAAATAGCCACCAGAATAAGCAGATGAGACCTTGGTTTAATGTCTCATTTGAAAGACAACACCTCAGGAGTGCAGCATATGTGTCATGCTGCCCTACAATGTCATATTGGGATTTAACCCATGTTCCTGGTATGGGGATGGAACCCACAGCCTTCTAATCTTCTGGCCTCGGAGGCAAGTGTGCAACCTGCTGAGCCACTGACACTGGTGTAACCATTAAAAATGTATTACCCAATTTAATGCCTTAGGACCCACTCTTAAGTTGCCCAGTTGTGGTACAGTGTTGAATGCCTTACTAAAATTTAAGTAGGCCACATCCTCTGCCCCACCCTTTTCTATTTTCCTGGCAAAGAAATCTATCCTATTTATGTGACATACCCACCCACTGTGAATCTGTGCTGTCTCTAGCCCTGTAACCTTCTCAATTCAGGATTCTCCACAATCCTCAATTCTTTCCTTTAGCAGTGACTCCATTAACTTCCACACCCACCACCAGTGTCCGACTGACTTGCCTATAGTTGCCAGCCTCTTCCTTGTTACCACTTTTATGAAGTGGAACTACATCAGCCCTCCTCCATTCCTCTGGCCCCACTCCTGCTTCCAGTGAGTTGTTGAATAGGGCTGTCAGAGATGCAACCAGTACCTCCCTGAGCTCCCTGAATGCCCTTGGGTGTACCCAGCCTGCCCCATAACTTTTGTCCACTTTCAGATTTGTGAGTGTCTTCAGGACTCTATTCTCTTTAAAAGGATGTCTGTCTACTTCCCTCCCCTCAGTGCTTCTACTGCTTCTATGTGGCCCATCCCCTTCCTCTGTGAAGACTGAACAAAAGTATTTGTTCAAGAGATCCTCTTTTTCTCTGATCCTCGTCTGCACAGCGCCTGCCAGCCCTTCTTAAATTCACAATCCCTCCCCTAGTCCTTCTCTCATGTACAAAAAAAATCTTGTCCCATTTAGTCACTCCCTGCGCTGTTCTTTCCTCAATTTGTGCTTTTGCGTTCCTTAATGCTTTCCGTCTCCTTCTACTTCTCCTGATTCAGCTGCCTGTCATCTTCCCTCTGCATCTCTCTATTCCTCCTGAATGCTACCCTTTTACCCTTTTCTCCACTTCCTTTGAGAACCACAGCTATCTTTTTTTTCCTCTTGCTCACTTGCTTTGCACAGAGATTTGTTGTCTTCACTATACCTTCTTTTAACTTAGCTCACTGTTCCTCCACCCCAACCAGGTCATCCCCCGGCTAGGTCGTCTCTGAAGCATTCACCTGTTTTCTTTAAATCTGCCCTTCTGAAGTCCAGAACCCTCATTCTTAAGTGATTCGTTTCCACCGCCATCCTTACCTTGAACCACACAGTATGGCTATCACTGGTCCTCAGGCCTCCCACCTTGACATCTGTAATACTGTCCCTTTTAGTGAGCACCAGGTTCAGAATTGCACCATCACGAAAGGGCTGCCTGAGAAATGTCCCTTACGGGGGGAGTTCCAGATGTCCCTGCTTCTAGCTGAAACTGTGGCTGGGAGGCTGCAGCCTACATTGGCACAGTGTACAAGAATACCATTTACAATATGCCTACAAGCATATAGATGTCCCCGCAGCTTAAACCATCATGCATGTCACCAGAGAGCTGGCTGCAGGGGACTGTGGGAGAAAGTGGCCGATGGGGGTCTCTGAATCAACCAGATAACTGTAAGGGTTACAGACAAGTGAGTAAAAAAAAAAATCACTTTACTTGCGATTTTGCTAATTGGGATCTATCGGTCCCAATGCTTTCCTTCTGGGGGAGTTGATAGTTCCCCTTTAATTGGGGCATTACTGCTGGAATCAAACCCAGACCATTACTACCAGGTCTCTGTATATTCAGGTGAAGGAATCTATCGATCAGCCAGACCATTGTGGAAAGGGACTAGGTCAAAACCACGTCAGAAGAATGTCGCGGTAAAAAATAATGCAGCACAGGCACCAGGATATGGGCGCGGTCAAAAAACTATGCTAATATAAATGAACCAACTTCAAAACCACGCACTCTGTAATATTGCATGGTTTTTGACCATGCCGTTTTTCCTACATGGTGTTGACCGTATACCTTGTGGAAAAACTCCTCAGAAGACTGTGATACTGTAGCCTTCCTTTCTTGTCCATCAGGATATGCCTCAGAATATACTTTGCAGAGCACAAACAGCAGGTTGGACCACAGGGTTCAGATACTAAAGCTGCAGCATGGTGTCAGCAATCCTGTAACTCCCATGCACATTTTCTCGTGCTTAATGCTACACACAAATGCTTCTGTTTCGTAAACAGGCAGTATACATTATGTAAGCAGTAAGACATGATGATTTTAGTTCTCATGGATTATCCTCTCGCCCTGGGGTGGTGTTAGGTGCAAGGCTCATGTGCCGAGTGCTTTCAACCCCCAAGAAGTGTGGTTACTCTATCAGAATAAACACTACAAATGTTTTATTGCATGTATAAAATGGACTGAAGGGTCTATATGTACAGTAGTTTGTGTACCTAACAGATTTTATGTGAGTATACTAGAACATGAAATTTATGTTCTATAAAGTGTTAGATGTAATGAGATTGTCATTGTGTCTCTTAAAGAGCAGATTGCAGTGATGTGCTGCTGATTGCCTGATAATCCCAACATATGTGTGTGTGTGTGTGTGTGTGTGTGTGTATGTATGTGTGTAGTGGAGCTGCTGGTTACAAGCTGAAACACCAGAGGCTGGTTGGGGAAGGGGGGATGTGATGCTATAGAGTGAGACAGAGAAAAGCAGGCAGGTTGGTTTTGAAAACTGGCTTGTGGGTGTAGTGTTTTTTCTTTTTTTCTTTTGTGGTGCAAATTTGTAGCTTATCATTAGTGTTGGAATTAGACTTTATGAGCTTTGGGAGCTAGGGGCCCCATAAAGGTCATATCATTAAATTTGAGCCCCCCCCCCTTCCCATTATAACTGAATGGCAGTGATACATGAGCTTCCGGGGCTCTTTTTCAGAGCTAGGGGGCCGAGCCCTGGCAACCCCTCCTGTAATTCCAGCACTAGGTGTTGTAATGGATTGAACATATGGTCGGGTGCTATGTGTTGGCCAATTACGTTTCTGGGATTTCACTAACCGGTTTATAAATCTTGGTATTCTGCTTGCTGACTGCCTGCAAGAGGCTTTAGCATCACTGAACTAGACCTACATAAGAAATTAATTTTCAGGAACCAAGATGGGGAAACGCAATGAGCAACGGTGTAAAAATAAAATTGCTGTTCATTTTCACTGAAGTATGGAAATAATGTGCCGAATGTAAATGAGCACTGTTGGCTCCATGCCAGTCTGTATGAGCATGTTTAGACTGAACACAGAATGCATGTATCAACTAAAACAAACCTTTTCTTACCTTTAGTTATTCAGGTTAAGTTTTTTTTTTTTTTTTTTAAGTACAACCCTTTGAGTTGCACCACACTATTTAAGTGCTGTCAGTCCTTGATACTGAGCATGCTTTCATTAGGTATCTAGTCAACACCACATCAGAAGAACGGTGCGGTCGAAAAGCGCACTGACATGACAGCGTGCATGGTTTCAGAGTTGCTTTATTTATTATTAGCGCAGTTTCTGACCGCGCCCAGTTTCTGATATCCACACTGCGTGATTTTGTACTGTGCTGTTCTTCCGACATGATTTTGACCTAGTCCACTATTATTTCAAGCTTGTAAGCCACGTTGGCTCTGGATTATTTTGCTACGCAAAGCTAAATATGAAATTTTGTAATTGTGATAGGGAATTTGTTCCCTCTGCTCCTTAAGATGGCCAGAAAGGACTCTTAGGTCCATCATGTCCACTCCCTGACTTCATAAGCAGGGATCAAAAAAGTATGCTGTGCAAACATGCACCAATTTTAAGGGATTCCCTGCCCACTCAATCACTCGGTGTACCCTGGGATTCCATTGGCAAGCAGAATTTAGTCCAGGTTTATCAAAAAAGCTTGCACTCTCTTCTTCTCTACTGTTTCTGCTGGCAGGTTGGTTCATAGGGTCACCTCCTTCGGGGAGAAAAAGTGCCTCCTAATTGTTTTGCCCTTGAGCTTCAGGGTGTGTTCCCTGTGTCCTGCTGCATAACACCATATCAGACAGCTCTGACTATTTGATCATGTCGATACCCTTAAATAAGCGAAAGAATGAGATATTTTTTTAAAAAACTTCTGTTTAGCTGTGATGTAGAAAAAAAGATGTAAATGTTGCTGAGTGTTTCATGTTAGCAAATGACAAGTTGATTGTTCCTTGTGTGACATTGTCAAAACTAAATGGTAAAAGATTCAGTACTTAGAAAGACTAATAATGCTGAGTACTCCCACAGGTTTTGCTGGTACACCTGGCTACTTGTCTCCTGAAGTTTTAAGAAAGGATCCCTATGGAAAACCAGTGGATATGTGGGCATGCGGTAAGAAATATTTACAAATGTTCTGCCAGTTGATGATGTAAAGTGCTGGCAGATGTCACGCATACAGATGTCAAGTTAATAACCTAGCAAGAATGTTTGCATAAAATCTCAGTGGAGTTTTTTTTACTCATTCCTGAGAAGGGGTAGAAGCACAGCTTTTATCATAGAAAGATGTTCCAGGAAATTCAGTGCTTTATGAAGTGATTCCAGTCTTGCCTCTGTCCCTGCAACAAAAAAAGCGATGCTAGGAGGAATCTGCTGCAGTGAGCCGTATCTATAACTGCTGCCCTTACTGGAATAAAGTGCTCCTTCACCCTAGGTGTAATAACCCTGATCATTGTTTGCATCACTTAGATAATAGTACTGTATGTATCCTGCCTGCCTCCAGTGTTTCACTATGTCCGAAGCTTCCTCAGGATAGAAAAGTGCTGCAAATAGTTACTGTTCTTGGAATTTATGATGTAACTCTTTTTTTTTTTCCCTTTACTTAGTTCCACAGTCTGCTGAGTTCAGGTTAAAACTCTCTGCCCTCTCAGTTTTCCCTTGGGATTCTAACAGTCTTATTAAAAACTTTCTATAGCTTCCATGGGTGGCACTACCGTTTGCAATTGGCACCATCTGTGAAGGCTGCAGAAGGTTTTTAGTTATTAAAGCAGTAAGGTAGGAATTATTTAAGCAGTGAGACGTAACATATGGAGGGTTTTCACAGGGTAAATCTATTCCTCGTGCACCAAACTGCATAAATGCAGGCTTGTGCGGTTCACCATCAGGGTGGTAGATTACCGACCTTGCCCCAGAGTGCCTTGCCATGATTAAACACAATTCGGTGTTCTTTTTTTTTATTGAAAAATAGTTTTTTAAAACCTATTAATAACTTCCTTGAACATGCCTGTGCATTTTGCAATTGCAAGATGTGCATGTCCAGTGTAGAGATGGTGTGACATACACACGTGTCATAGCCAATCTGAAGGATGGATTTCTTAAAGCAGTTTTATAAATGATTTTTTGTTTAAAACTTTTATTGAAGATTTCCATATACAACATTAATATAAACTTGAAGCAGTACAGTGAAATGACGTGCAGAGATACAGTTCCTCTGTGAGAACATATACACCAACACATTTGTGAAAACAGGTACATATATTGAAAAGTCAGGAATACAAGTACCATCACCATATCTGTTGTAATATTACTACCATATCTTTTGTGAAAGGAACACGTCACATGACAGTTTGAAGACGGAACAATATTATTGATTGTAACCAGCTAAAATAATGGCGAAGAGTCTAGATAGATATAACCTGCTATAGTAAGATGTAGATAACGGGAGTAAATAAGGCCAGTTTTAGTACTTATGTTGAATGAAAAGTTTGGATAGATTATTGTACCTTGCCTTTTTCACTGACAAAAGATTTCAATCTAGACTTACTCAGTTAAAATCTAGCACTTTTTTTTTTGCAGTGAGAACATCATTATAATAACTTGGTAGCCCCTTTATTTACTTGAAATTCAGTTGCTATCATGTCACACCCAGTTAGTATGGCATTTAGTTAGAGAACTGAAGTACTATGCTAGAGTCTGAGAACAACTGGCATCTGACAGCGTGAGCTGTGGTCAGCACTGTCAGACGTCAGGCGCTCAACGGGAAACTCTCCACCGCAAGTCTCACTCAGTGCTCCTGTGAAAGTGAAAACACCTTCTGAGGAAAATAGTCACCTAAGCCTTACCGATATTGCTTTAAACAGTTTATTCCAACACACTGAAGAAACCCGAACCACTTAACGTCAAATAGCAGCACTTGTAAACACACTCCCTTGTTGTCCAGCAGCCTACTCTGCAGTTTCAGTGGCAATCAGCCTGAGCCGACCACAAGGGGAACCGAAGAAGAAATGTGATCTGTAGCCATTTATTATACAAAATAACACTCGGGCCATGTGTATGTTTGAGTTTTTTGACACCCTAGATGTTTGATAACCTCATAACACACACACACACCTACCTAAGAATTATTCTATGTATTTTATGCCAGCGAGCAGTTTTTTTCTTCTGAATCAATGGCTGGTCTGCCTCTCTGACTGGTCTTCTGATAAATGAGCAGTAATGGTATATTGTGTGGGTGAGTCTTCACCCATTTTGCCATGCATCTCAGTTTTGACCTGCTTGATGGTTTGCAGAGAATAAAATAAGTTTTGTACAACCAGCATCTGTGGTCCAGTGATGAGTGTATCGTGATTTAAAAGAAGTGTTCTTGACATCCTTTTTGACTAGTAAACAGTGCTATAATATGAAGAGGAAAAGTCATGAGATCAGTGCGCGTCTAATTGATCCATAAAGAAAAGAGGATCAAAGTGGTAGAATACAGTCTTTTTTCAGAAAGATATGATTGATCCCTGTTTCCTAAATCTCTACAGGTGTCATCTTATACATTCTGCTTGTGGGATACCCACCTTTTTGGGATGAAGACCAGCACAGGCTGTATCAGCAGATCAAGGCGGGTGCCTATGATGTAAGTAGTGGGGAAGGCCTGCTGCTGACCCCAGTTTGGAATATGTTGGTACATGATAATGGATGCTCAACATAGGTAAGGAGAGGGATGTCATTTCTCCCTCTGGTTACCTGAGAGACTAATAGTTTGATAGAGTTAGCAGGCCATGACATAGTGTGGTATGTTGGTTAGGTTATACTAGAAACAGAATTTGTCTGCAGAAAAGGGTCTATTGGCCCACCCAGTCTGTCCATATGGTTACTGTCTAGTCTGGCTCCACAGACCCTAACTGGTCTCCTGTGACGTCCCTGCTCCCTGTCTGTTTACTAATATTCTCCTATATCTGTCCCACCCATGTTTGAAGCCCCCTACTGTTTTCACCTCTACCACTTCTGCTGGCAGTCTGTTCTAGGCATCCACCAATCTTTCAGTGAAATATTACTTCATCACATCCCTCTTAACCCCCCCCCCCCCAGTTTCATCGCATGTCTTCTGGCCCTGGTGCCCTTTCTCATTTGAAACAGACTCCCCTCCTGCACCATGTTCACCCACGTGAGGTACAGTACTTGTAGATTTCTATCATGTCCCCTCTCACTCTCCTGTCTTCCATGGTGTACATGTTGAGATCCCTTAGTCTTTCTTTGTAGGGCTTTTGATGCAACTCCTGCACCATTTTAGTTGCCCTCCTCTGGACAGTCTCCACCCTGCGTATGTCCTTTCTGAGGTGCGGCCTGCAGAACTGGATGCAGTACTCCCGGTAGGGTTTCACAATTGAGCAATACAGTGGCAACACCACTTCTCCAGCTAGAGATGCCTCTCCAGATGCTTTCCACCATCCCACTGACCCTACCACTGCTTTGTCACAGTACCCTGCCACTTTGAGGTCATTAGATATAACCCCAAGGTCCCTTTCCTGCTTAGTGACTGTCAGTACCTTCCCCAATTCTGTACTCATCTCCTGGGTTACTATGCCCTAGGTGCATGATTTTGCACTTTTTGGTATTTAACCCCAACTGTCATGCTCTTGACCAGTCCTTGAGTTTCCCAAGATCCCTACGCGTTTTCTCCACACCTTCCTGAGTGGTCACCCCATTATGGATTTTGGTGTCCTCTGCAAAAGGCATAGCTTCCATTCCAGTTCTTCTGCAGTGTCACTTAAGAAGACATTGAACAGGACCAGTCCCAGTACTGAGCCCTGCAGCACCCCACTGGTTACGCTCCCCTCATTAGAGTGAGTGCCATTATGATCACCTCTGTTGCCAGTCCATTAACTAGTTCCTTACCCAATTTGCCACTTTGTATCCCACCCTAGGCTACCCAATTCCTTTATCAGTCTCCTGTGTGGCACAGTGTTGAAGGCCTTGCTAAAGTCCAGATAGGCTATGTCCACTGCCTTCCTCTGTTCTTTTTCTCTGGTCACCCAGTCCAAGAAATCAGTCAGATTCATCTGGCATGACCTCCCCCATGAATCTATGCAGTCTTTGGTCTTGTAGCCCTTTGGTTTCAAGATACTTTATTAATCTTTCCTTTAACAGGGTTTTCTTTAATTTCCCCACCACTGATGTGAGACTGACCAGCCAGTAGTTGCAAGCTTCCTCCCTTGTGCTTCTTTTATGGAGGCGGATAATGCCTGCTCTCCTCCAGTCCTCTGGAACCACACCTGTTTTCAGTGAACTGTTAAATAAGGCCATGATTGGGGCAGGTAGCACCTCCCTGAGTTTCTTTAGTACTTTTGAGTGTATCCTGTCTGGTCCCATAACCTTGTCCAGTTTCAGAGCTCCAAGTTCCTTTAGGACTTCTTCCTCTGCAAATGGGCTTGCATCCACCTCCCCCTCCCCCATTCATTCCTGCTGCTCCCTCGTTGCCTGTCCTTCCTTCCTCTACTATGAAGACTGAGCAGAAGTACCTGTTCAGGATGTCTGGCTTTCCTTGATCCTCTTCTGTGCAGTCTCTCCTGCCACCTTCCTTAGCCTCACTGTTCCTCCCCTTGGTTCCCTCCTCTCACTTATGTACCTGAAGAAAGTCTTATCCCCATAAGCTGCCCTTTTGGCTATCTTTTCCTCTGTCTGCACCTTTGCTCCCCTTACTGTCTTTCATGCTTCCCTCTGTTTTATTTGGTATATCTCCCTGCCTTCCTCTCTCTGCATTTCCTTATACCTTCTGAATTCCACCCTTTTCTCCCTCACTGCCTTCGTCACTTCCCTAGAGAACATCAGCAATCTCCTTTTCCTCCTACGTGTACTCCCTTCATGCAGAGTTTGGTTGCCTTAATTATGCCGTCACTTATTTTCACCCACATTACCCTTCCCTGACAATCCCCCCATGAGACAGGTTCTGAGGCAGTCTCCCATTTCTTTAAAATCTGCCGTACTAAAGTCCAGGACCTTCTTCCTTGTGTAGTTTGCCTCTGTTCCCGTCTTATTGTTAAACCATACTGCACGGAGATCCTTGATACAGTACCTAAGGAACTGCCTATGATATCTGCAATGCCACACCAGTTTGTAAGCACCAGGTCCAGCACTGACCCATCCCTAAGGGGTTCCTTGACTAGCTGCCTGAGAAAAGCCCCTTGTAGTGAATCAAGTATGGTCCTACCCCTTGACCAAGCTGCAGTTGGAAGGCTCCAATCCACATCTGGCAGACTGAAGTCCCTAGCTAGCAGCACCTCCCCTTGCTTGCCATCCTGATGATGACTTTGCAAAGTGCCTTATCCAACTCCTCTCCCTGGGCTTGAGTTGTGTATACCACCCCAGTGTGGGTGGCAGCCCCAGTTACATATCTCCAGGATGACCCACAGTACCTCCAGCACTTCTTTTTCTTCTGTATGCCTCTGTATATCCATGGCCTTCATTCTCTTCCTCACATATAGTACAACCCCTCATCCCTTCCCTGTCGCTCCTGAACAGAGAGCAGCCCAGTATGACCATGTCCCACTCGTGGCTTTCAGTGCACCCCGACTCTGCTATGACCACCAAATACAGGCTAGCCTCTGCCATGATGGCCTCCAGGTCTGGAATTTTATTTTACAGACTCCTTGCATTGACACACATGGCGCTCCATATCTTGCTCCTTCCCTGTCTGCTTTCCTGCTTGTGCTATTCCCTGATGCTCCTCTTGCCCCCCCCTTCCTTTGTTATCTTCTCGGTTGTCTGTTTCCTTTACTCCTTTCTTGTTGCTTTCCTAATTTATACCACCTTGTACTCTGCCTTGTCATCACCCCGTCTCCTTGTGCCCCTGGCCTGGATGAACTTACACCCCTTGGGCTCTCCATCCCTGGTGCTTCATCACTGGGGGAGGCAGTTGTTGCCTTCCTTGATTTCACAGCCCCCCTGGCTAATTTAAATGCTCATCCAAGTAGCATTTCTATCTCCCACTAAAGACTGTGGTCCTCTTTCTGGAAAGATGCAGGCCATCTCTCCCATAGAGGTCCACATCTTCCCAGGTTGGCCCCCAGTCCCCAGTGTAGCAGAAGCCCTCTTCCATGCACCATGCCTTCAACCAGTTGTTAAAAGCCCTGCAGTGGAGTGTCTTATCCTGTCCCCAGCCTTATACAGGTAACAGTTCAGCAAAAGCCACTGTGCATGTCCCGCTACTTGAAGCCCCACCTCAGCTCCATGAAATTTCCTGCACTACCCCTACCCTGTCCCTTGCCAGGTCATTTGTCCCAAGGTGGACAATGACATCTAGCTGCCTACCATCTTCTGCTGCCCTAGTGATCCTCTGTATCCACCCTCCATCCCTTCAAACTGAAGCATTTCTCAGACACTTCACCTCCTTCTCTCTTCCCCCACATGCTTCCAAGTCTGCCCCTCTAACAGTAGAGTCCTCTACCAGGAGCTACTTCCTCTCAACTGAAGAACTCTTCCTCCCTCCTTGGGGCCTCCCTTCGGATGATCTGATGGTCCTAAGAGAACTGGCCAAGGTGCTGGCCGGCCCCTTGGAAGATCTGTTTAGCACCTCACTGGAGTCCAGGAATGTGCCCTGGGACTGAAGAGCTGCACATGTGGTGCTGCTCCTTGAAAGTGGTCCATGGGAGAACCAGGGGATTACAGGCCAGTCAGTCTGACTTCAGTAGTGGGGAAATTGATGGAACCTATCCTGAAGGAGAGGCTGGTGGGCTTTCTCAAGGAAAATGGGATGCAAGACGAGGCAGCATGGGTTTATTGTCAGGGAGGTCCTACCAGATTAATCTGATTGACTTTTTCAACTGGGTGACCAAGACAGTGGACAGGGGCCTAGCCATTGATGTCCTGTATCTGGACTTCAGCAAGGCCTTTGGCTCTGTACCTCATAGGAGATTGGTCAGGAAGCTGGAGGATCTGGGGGTGGGGGCCAAGCTCGCTAGATAGGTAAGAAACTGGTTAAAGGACAGAAGCCAAAAGGTGGTGGTCAGTGGGGGGGGTGCTCAGAAAATAGGCCAGTGACCAGTGGTATCCCACAGGGCTCACTGCTCAGTCTGGTGGTGTTTAACCTCTTCATCAGTGACATAGAGGATGGGATCAAGGGTACTATCTGCCTGTTTGTAGCTAACACAAAGCTGTCTGGGGGGATGGACATGGAGTAGGAGAGTCATGAACTAAGGAACGACCTGGCTAGGTTAGAGAAGTGGTCTGGCATTTGGCAGCTGGGGTTCAGCACTAAAAAGTGCAAAGTTATGCACTTGGGCAAGGAACCAGAGACCAGATACTGGCTGGGTGGTGTACAGTTCACCAAGTCTGATGGAAAAAAAGGAGGCGGGGTTATCATCACGAGTGACCTGAAGCACTTTGCACACTGGAGGAGAGCTGTGGCAAAAGCAACTTGGATGCTGGGCTGCATAGCCAGGGGGATTTCCAGCAGGATGGCAGAGGTCATTCTACCATTGTATGGGTGACTAGTAAGACCGCACCTAGAATACAGTGTGCAGTATTGGTGCCCTCATTTTAAAAGGATGTCAGCTTGCTGGAGACAGTCTAAAGAAGGGCGACCAAGATGATACAGGGCCAGCAGGGTAACACCTATGAGGAGAGGCTAGGGGGCTCAAAATGCACTCCAGTGAGGACAGAAGGGGGAGGGGGATAGGCTTGAGACCTTCAAATACCTTAAAGGTATTACTAGGGTGAATATGGAGGGCCTCTTCAGTCTTAGTGGGAATAAGTCCACAAGGAGGCATAGCCTAAAGCTGGTTGGGGGGGAGACTCAGGAGGGAAGTGAGGAGGCACATTTCACTGAGAAAGTGGTGGCTAAGTGGAACGAGTTGCCAGAGGAGGTGGTCCTTTAAAATGGTGGATAGCTTCAAAACAGGATGGACAGAAAGAAGGGGAAAGTTGTTGGAGGAAGGGGAGAGGGGGAACTGAGAGGTGTCGGGGGGGTCTCTTGAGGAGGGGGCAGATGCAACTGTAGACATAGTAGGGACCTGCACAATCAAGCAGGCAAGATAGACCCTGAAGCCTTTATCTACTGGCATCTTCATCTCTTCATATGACCCCCACTTCCTCTGTTCCCACTGCTGTGGGTGCTTCCTCCCTGCTGTCCCATCTCACCAGTACAGGGAAGGAATTATGCAGGGGTACAGGCTGAGGGGTGTGTACCCTTCCCACTTCCCCCACCCTCCCAGTGGTACTCTTCATAATCAATAAAATTGTACAGCATATTTAATAATTACTGGGTTAGACTGGAAAAGTTATTTATAACATGGGTAAGAACATTCAAGCCATATAACTGGCTAAATGACAAGAGTGGAATTATCTTGCCATGATTACACTCCTGTACTTGTTTTGCCTGTACACTAGATTCAGTTATAGTATCAATACACCTCAGCCAGACCTGTGTGTGTTTCATCTCCAATTTTATGCAGAAAACTATTTTTTTATTGAAAAAATGTGAAATATTTTTAAGCAGAACCCATGTAATAAGTGCAATAAGACTCTTCAGGGATGTTGTAATTATGGTCAGTAATCACTTTTACCTCTCGTGTTTAAAGGCAAGCAATACACTTGACTCATGCCTAACACACTTGAGGTGTGCAATTATTGACCCTTAATTACACACCTTGGCATGTCTTTTTGCATACTTGATATTTATGTTACAAAAACTTCTAATTAAAGTGGTACGACATACAGTTGTTATGATGTTATTACATACAGTAGAAACAAATGAATATTTTTAATTGCTACATCATAGCATAGTAATGTGTCACATAAAAGTTATGCCTTTAAATAGCTTAACCAAACACATAAATATTGTCTTACTGGTGTTTTATATCCCCTTTTGTCTGTCTATCCCTCTCTTCCCTGCTGTCTCGTTTCATCTCTGTCCCACTTCCTTCAAACATTTTCCATGTTTCTCCTTCCTTGTTCACTTTTAATCCTCCTCTGTCTGTGTCCATTCGCTCCCTCCTCTCCCCCTCCTACTTGTATTTAATCCGTAGTAGCCATTTCATACTCCTGCTCTTAGCCTTGTGTCCCTCTGGAGAACTCTCACCTGTCCCTCCTGTAGCTTCTCACTCATGTCCCTCTTCTCGCAGGAGGAAGTTTCACTGTAGCAGGCTCATCATCCCCCTTCTACTGCTGCTATCAGGAGATTTGAGCTAATGAAACATCATTATGTTACTATGTATTTGTGGTATGTGTAAGCAATAAGACATCACAGCGTGTTGGTTTGCTCAGATAAATGCACTCCATGGGTGTGGGTAGTAGGGCCCTAGGTGGCAAGCCAAGTGCCTGTAGCCCCTGAAGTGCATTTATCCCAGCACAGACAACACCCTGAAGTGTCAGAGAAGAAGAAATGAGAAAACAGTCACTACAGAAATTGTTTTAAATTAACTGAAATCTAAAGATTATGATAAAACATTCAAAATGTGAGTTAGAAGTCTTTCCACCATGAAAATCAGTTCTACATTTTGGAGCAGGAACTAGCCCATGACAAAATAAACAGACAAAAAGACTAAGGGCAAGAAAGCGGTCAGATTTATGAGCTACAACCTGAACATTTAGTCATGGTGTGACCCCAGTCCCTGAGGTGTGGTGCACAAGAGTATAGCTTTGAGTGGCTGGAGCCTTTAGACCTTAGGACAGATGGCCCTGTGGTCAGTGGTATGATAATCAAGGTGCTTACAAATTGCATGGTGCCCCCACCTAGCAAGATCCTTCTGACAGTACTGGTGCCGGGGTGCTTACCACCAGGAAAACATTAATGTATTTGTATTGCCACCCCCCACTGGGTATTGTAGCCATGCATTATAAAAGGGAAAATCCTGCATACTGTTTGGTCAGTACTCATGCATTAGGTCAGTAGAATGCACTGGTAAAAACAAGTCCTACCAACCAGGATGCAGGACATGGTAGAAATCTTAAGCAACTCAGTTTTTTTAGAAAAATGAGTGTCATTTTTAGGAGTCTAACAGAGTTTGCAGTCTACTGTTGTTAGTGCAAGTACAGTTTCTAGGGACATGGATATGTTGTTCAATCTACACTTACTGGCATTTTCCTTGCTGCTTTAAATCTTGCCAGAAGGTCTTCAAGCTGGCTCCTCCCACCCACCCGGGTGGTAAAACTCTCGGCTCTGCCTCATGACTCCAGATCTAGCCCGCTGGAAGCCAGGTTGCGCATCGAAGCTGGGGAGGTCGTATGGATGAACAACATATACCATTCCTAGAACTCCTGTTACAGGTGAGTAACCTGTATTTCTAGGGACATGGATATGTTGTTCAATCCACACTTACTGGCAGACTCCTGGCAGTTCTCTGGGAGGAGGGAGGCATGGTGCGCACCCCCTACTTGGGAAATAAGGACTGGAGAACAGAGGTTCCAAAACCAGCATCCCGGCGTGACTCTAGGTTGATGTGGTAATAGGTAATGAAGGTGTGTGCTGACTTCCAGGTAGCAGCTCTGCAGATTTCCTGAATAGGGACGTCCCTGGAAGCAGCCACCGGCAGTGATAACTCTGACAGATGGAGAAAGAGAGAAGAAAAAGAAAAGACATTAAAAACAAAACAAAAGGAAATGTTCAAGGAGCACTGGCCTCAATCAATATTGACAACATTACTGGCATGTTAATGAATCAGGAGTAAGCCAAAATCAATAGTCATTTCGTGTAAATTAGTCCAGAGTCATGAGAATAATAATATAGCATCATGTAAGAACAGGACACTTGAGATCTTATTTGTTACTATTGATGGAAATATACTCAGTAAGTTCAGCTTCCTCCTCCAGCCCATCTTCAGAACTAAACTGCGATAGCAACAGAATGTTTTTATGAAAGAATATTCTGGCCTTGTCAGGGTCTTCGAAATAATACACCTTCCCTTGAAAACAAGCTCTCGGGTTTGCTGGAAATAGGACAGTGGCAGGAACACCAGCATCTACAAACTCTTACTTCATAGCCAGCAATCTTTTCCTCCCTTTTTTCCCATCCTTTCCTTTATGCTCCTTGCCATCCGGAAGTTTCCTGCTCCTCTGTCCTTTTGAGCCGGGGCAAGCAATCGGCACTGAAGTTTTTGGGGGCTTCCATTAAGCCCCAACCCCCAGTGTTGACCACTGATTTTTTTTCCCCTTATTCCCCCAAGCCCCAGACAAGGTCAGGTGTGCACGTGGAGGTGCGCCCACATGCCTTGGCCCGAGACAACACTGCTCCTGCCACACCTGACCTAGTGCCTAGTCCCCTACGATGTCTGCACCACCACAACACCTTTACACGGTGGCAGTCAAAGGCTGGGAGAGCCAACCTCCCAAATTCAGGAGTGAAGAGATGCCTGGTGGCTGCTCGATCCTCACCCAGCCCCCTCCCGGCCAACTCCCAGTGACCGGTGCTCGTCACTGAACATGGGTCGCCAGTGTAACAGGAGAGAAGGTGCAGTGCTGTTACGGGAAGTAACTGATATTTAATAATGTGTATTTGGAGGTGAACTAAAGGACAGACCAGTGAATCAATTGTAAAATCCGCCCCCTGATAGCACACATTTGCAAAGGGACTATTTTATATTAATTATTTAACTTTTCTTAAATGTTTTGTGTGTCTTTTAGAAAATGTATTGTGTTTTTGTTGTTGTTTCCTAGGTGCCCATTTTATAAGTGCAATATGACACTTTGCGGTGTGCATTTTGCTGGTTTAACTGCATTTCCAGGTGCTAAAGGCACCCAAACTGTAGCCTGTCATGCCTTACTATGTTCCTGGGCATGTGACGAGATCAGCACAATACACACAGCATTGTGTCTTATTGCCATGGCTGGATTAACAGTTTCTGAGGCAGTGTGTAGTGGGGGGACCCACTGGGACTTTACCAGTAATCTGGGGGTTTGGGGCTGCCTAGGCTTCTGAAAGCGGAAGGATTTTTGGTGCCTTAAAATGCATTTGGAAGGGTTTACAGGTACTCTGAATACTATTTATGGGGATGGGAAGTGAACAATAGAATGTTTGAAATTGTACAGCTCAGCAGTCACTTGTTTCTTCTTGATCACTTGTTTTTTTTCTTGTGTATAGCTATTGGCAGATTTTTGCCTCTTTGCTGCCCAGCCACCACCAGCAGGCCAGGACCAGTGGAGACCACCACCAGGGCTCAACTGCTTATATTTTTTCTTCAACCCCCTTAATGCCCTCTCCGGTCCATCTTACTAGGACATCCTTCAGCCAGCACCTCCTCCCATCCCTTGAGGCTCCTCTTAACTGACCACGGAGATCCCACAGACACATCTGACATACCTCAGTGTTGCCCCAAAAGGCCGCAGCAGATTCTGTCTTCAATTCCTTGGCAGAGCCCGCCTCCATACAGTGCAGCCCTGCATAGTGGAGGAGAAGCCTTGGAACACCTAGATCAGGAGAGGGAGCCTGAGATAGAGGTGGGGGTGGGGTGGGCAGACAGGGCTTCATCTGCCCAGCCAGTGCCAATGATTTCCCTTTCTGTTACATCCCCTGAGGTTGGACGTGACTATTAATGATGTCCAGGGCATGAACCCCCCCCAGCAACCATGTCCCTCACTGAAGCTGCTCCAGCTGGACTGCCAGCCAGTCTTCACAGGGTGACAGTGAAGCAGCATAGCTAGCATGCATCCCTGCACCCCCACCAAAGGGGGATGAGCAGTCTGATGGGCACACCAACCTCCTTTCACTGGCCGGCTCCCAGACTGGAGCTTGTGTCTGAACTCGGGTCACTGGCGTCACGAGTAGCAGTGTTACTGCTGGACTGACAGACCAGATTAAGTGCTACTAGTGCCATGTTTATTAAGCCTCTAAATTAAAAGGTGTATACCTAAAGGCGAATAGTTACTCTAATTTTCTTTTACCTTCCTAAAACTCGGTGACACTGTCAGAGAGCACAGTTCTAGTTCCACTGCCTAGACTGGCCTGACCCACTGCTCAACTAGGACTCCTCTGACTGTCTGTCTCACTGATTTTATATCGGTAAAAAGCCCACTACCAGTAGGCCAGGGCCTGGAGTCCAACCAGACTGCCGGGGCCCAAGACAGTGTTACGTAGTATTGCCACATAACTTTTTATTATGTGCCCCAAAACAGAAATGCTGTAGCAGCCTGTAGGATAAAAAAATGAAGTTGTTTTTTACCTACCTAACAGCGAGTGACCACCAGACAGTGGGAGTAGTAGTAGTAGCCCTCTCTGCCATCCACTATGTGTCTGTGCCTCCTACCAGGTGGGTGGACTCCAGAATCTGAATTGATGTAGGTATTTTTTTCTGAGGGGACGGACAGTCTACAGTGCAAACTTACTCCTCGGAGTACTGGGGAGAAAAAGGGCAGGCAGGTTCCCAGTCAGCTCTGAGCCCCACATCTGTAGTCAGACAAACTGTGACCGGCAAAGGAAAAGTACATGCAAAAATTATAAAACAAATGTTTTTCTTCCCAGTTTTATGGCCCTTGGGGGAAGCCATTGTCTTTGATCTGTTAGTTTGCACAGAATGCCTCTGGGAATGATGTCAGACCTAGCACTAGCACAAAGAGCCCAGAATCCTCCTTATAATGTAGTCACAACATCTAAGTGCAACTGATTGAGAAAGTTAACTGCTTTGAAAAAGTGTTTGCCCTCCTTCCCCGGTAGAAGTCAGATTAATCGAAGTAGCTACTGTCATTTTTGTGGATGTGTGGCCATTTTTTTTGTAAAATGTTGTCACTGGGTGATAATAAAGCCAGTACACCTTTGAAGGTCTTGCGTTCAATTGACACAATTCCCTGAGGCATTCTGGGAAAATTCCAACAAATCAAAGACAATAAAAGAAGCCTGCATTGCTACCCCCCAGGCGCCATAAAAGTGGCAGGGAAAAACACCTTGCCACAGACACATGGAACAGAGTGCCAGAGACCGTTAGATGCACAAAAATACAATGCACATGATGTGTTTCTATAATTTCCGAATGTAGTTTTCCTTTAATTGATGCCAACTGATGGTAAAATGTGATGATGAGACACTCTTTCACAAGCATTTTACATTGAAGCTGAGCCACGTCCGCCATTAGCCCATCGTGTGCTGCTTACAGAGAGTCCATGCTTACTGGAGCCTGGGAGCATGTATGCCAAGCGGCAGTGATGTATGTTGACATGCATCTCCATGTGCGTGCAGTTTGCATCGTGAGGTGAAAGTGGCTGCGGCTCAGCAGTTAGCTGGTGTCTTGCTTGTGCAAAGCAAGAGTCTTGCTGTTTTGTGGGCTGTGATTTTCCCACCCTTGCTGCAGTAGGTATGAGGACCAAGGACCAGGATCTGGTTGGGTAGTTTGTTGTGACCTAGTCCGACTATGCATCTAGAGTAGATGCATCATTGATGGAGTCAGACTAGACTAGCAGTCTAACACTAGCGGGGGGTGTGGGTGTGTGTGTGTCAGTCAGGGCAGATGGAGGCAATTGGCCATGACCATGTTGTGGTGGAGGGACTGTACTTGCCTCACTCTGCTGCCCTTCTCTGACAGGTGACTGGACCAAGTCTGCATAGCAGCACACAGAAGCTAAAAATAAAAAAAAAATGTGAAAACAAAAAAGAACATTGTCACACTCTGGGGAGGGGGCCCTCAAATTGAGGGCCCTTGGCAACTGCCCCTTCTGCTTTATTGTTAATCCGGCCCTACTTTTTGCTTGCATGGCATCCCCAAAGAACAGAGATCTCTTCACGCTATACCTCAGTAAACCAGTAAATGCAATTCTAGGAGCGTGGATATGTTGTTCATCCACACTGTCTGCCAATGTCCCTTTCCCCTTTAAATCTTGCCGGAAGTCTTCAAGCTGGCTCCTCTCACCCACCCGGGTGGTAAATACCTCGGCTTTGCCGCATGACTCCAGATCTTCCTTTCCGCTGGAAGATACAGGTTCCCTCGTGCTAATTTGCAAGTACCGTAGGCCCTGGAGTCTAATCGACTGTTTTCACCGCACTTACTCACCTTAAAACTCATCAGAGTTTATGATTCGGATCCGAACACTTCGGATATGGAGGACAAGTTGTCCCCTGGGTTCCACCGGTGTCCTTGTGGACAGAAAATGTCTCGCACCGATCCCCACCTCTCATGCATTTATTGCCTAGGCACCGTGCACAATACTTCGGCTTGCATCATCTGTTCGGCCTTCCATCCCACCGTCCTGGAGGACCGCAAGGCGTGCCATAATTTGGTGAGACCGGAGCTTCGCAATCCACCGGTGAAATCGAAGGAGGCCAGGTGGGCGGATCCCGAGGCTGCGGGATCCACCGAACATCTCGAACAGATGGCGGCTTTTGAAGAGGAAGCTGCCCAAGCTTTGGCCAACCGAATTTTCTTCGTCCCGCTCAACCTGGGCCCCACCTTCACGGGGTCCTTTCGGGAGTTGTGCCAGTCTCTCCCTACCAAGGGTGAGGCGCCTTGGGGCTTGCACTCCTCCCAATCCCAGAAGAAGGATAAGACCCCAAATCATCTTCTTCTAGCCGAAGAAGACGTTCCTGGGACCGAGAGCGGTCCAACACTCAGGAGCAGGCGGTCTCGGCCACGGTCGAGATCGCTTCCTTGGCTGCCAGCTTTTCGGACCTTCCGTCAGGCCAGGGCACAACGAAACCAAGCATATGGCAGAACCGGCCAAGATTTCTCTCGACCTGATCGAGCCGTTGTCGCCGACGACCTGTCGACGACTCCTTGGAGAGGACTCCCATTCTCTCTTTCCCCGATGAGGAGACCCGTCCTTTGGGCATCCCGATCGAGGGACAAGAGCCGGAAGCTCGGTTTTCACCGAATCCAGCTTCTCCCGACCGAGATGACGCCATCGGTCTTGATCGAGGAGTAGGACCCCATCTGTCGAAAAACTGTGAAAGGGTCACAGACACTCCCGGAAGAGGTGCTGCCACCGTTTCTTATCCTCCTTGGACGAGGAGAGACTTCGACGGAAACTCTGTCGACGTTATGAGGACCTCATGTGGCAGCAACTCTTTTTGACCAGTCAAAAGCCATCTACTCTGGCTGTACCAGCCACTACTTGGACCCAGCCTCTTCGGCCGACACCGACTCCCTCAGTTCCGAGGACTCCAGTTCTCCCTCCGGTGGGACCGGCACGTATTTCTGGTCGGCCTGTCACAGGCTTCCCACCAATTTTGGTGGAACCACCACCTAAACAGCCTCAGGGAGGGGCTCCCTCTAAGGAGGACTGGACAACTACGGGCTTGCCCCATAGGTTGTCTATTACTGTTACTCCTGATTGCCCTAGACGCATGGAGGGGGACATAGATGGGAGACCCCTGTATCCTGATTCCTCAGACTCGGATACTACTGACCTTCACTCACATGATGAGCTGTCAATGACAGGCCTGGAGGAAGGTCCTTCTTCCTTCCAGAGCATCCTTCAACTCATTTCTGAGTCCTTGGGTATGCCTTTGCAGCCTATACTAAAGAAGGCGGAATATCCTCTCACGGATATTCTTAAGAGGGGGATACCCCGACAGAGGCCTTTCCAGTGGACAAAGCCATAGTTGGCCTGGCACTGGAGCTTTGCCAGTGCCCTGCCTCTTGCCTGGCTCCATCTGCCCATATGGCCCTCAAGTATTCGGTGCCCATGGGGTCCTTAGCCGGCTTCACTGAGCATCCCTCGGCCAAGAGCCTTGTGACTGCCTCAGTGTTTCGGCGCACGGGCAACTCTTCGGATACTGACCACCCTCCGGACAGGGAGTCCAAAAATATGGACCACTCGGCCCGGAAAGTTTATGCAGCATCATCTCTGGGCATTCGTCAGGCCAGCTCAGCAGTGATTATGGCACACTTCTCTCACGCCCTACTGGGGTCGCTTGATGAAGTCCTCCCTCATCTCCCAGCAGACATGCAGACCACGGTCAAGCAGGTCCGTGACCAGGGCTGTGCTGTGGCTAAACAACAGCTCCAGACGGCCCTGGACATTGGAGATTCCTGTGCCCATTCACTAGCTGCCGCAGTGGCCACTCACCGCAGGGCTTGGCTGAGGTTATCCTCGTTCCCAGCGGATACCCAGCACAAGCTAGCTGACGTGCCCTTCTTTGGCACCAACCTCCTCGGTCCGGGAGTGACAGGTCATCTCCAGTGCATTGAGCAGTCTAATGCCACCTTAGATGCCACCTCTGCTAAGGGTTCTTCAGGCAAGAACCAGCAAAAGTGCAAGAAGAAGTCCTGTCGGCATTCTTCCCCTGCGGTTAGACAGCCCTCCTTCCGGGAGGTCAGCAACTACAGCAGGCTAAAGCTTGGTGCCCTAGGCCCAAGCAAGGTCCCCAACAGCCCCGCAAAGGAGGCCGAGGTGCTGGTTCAGGTGCCCCCTCCTCCTCCAAGCCTGCACAGTGACTGGTCTGGGATGGCCTCCCCTACACCCGTCACGCTAGTTTTGGGTCCTCCCATGGGGGGCCAAGTCCACCACTTTCTTTCCACCTGGTCCAGTATCACTTCGGACAGGTGGGTTCTGGAAGTGGTCGGACAGGGACTGCCTCTAGAGTTCGAGCAGTACCCCCCCAGCCGGGCCCGTGCCCCACGGGAGGAAAGGATCTCAGTTGGCACTCAGTCGGCCCTTCAGGATGACATTGCTCAGCTCCTCCACAAGGAGGCGGTAGCTCCAGTGCTGGATCCTCCTACAGACCTAGGCTTCGTGTCCAGGTATTTCCTGGTGCCCAGGCGGATGGGGGTTGGCGCCCCATCTTAGATCTCCATGACCTGAATCAATATCTCAGGTCTCGCACCTTCCAGATGGTAACTCTGTTCCAGATCATACCATCTCTGGAGTGAAACGTGGTTCTGTTCACTGGATCTTCAGGATGCGTTCTACCACATCCCAATCTGTCCGTCCCATCAGCGGTTCCTCCGCTTCAGGGTTGAAGGGACCCTGTACGAATTCAGAGCCATGCCGTTCGGGCCTGTCATCGGCCCCACGGGTCTTCACCAAATGCATTGCAGTGGTGGCAGCCCATCTACGGCATCAAGGGGTTCGTATTTACCCCTATCTAGACTATTGGCTCCTGGCGGGTTCCTCCCTACAGGAGGTGGAGAGGTCCAGAGACCTGACCCTCCAAACCTGTTCCCACCTGGGCCTTCTAATCAGCGAGGCCAAGTCAGAACTCGTGCCCTCTCAGGTGATGGGCTTTATCGGGGCAGAGCCCGACTCTCGTTAAGCCAGAGCTCAGCTCCCGGCGGACAGGGCGGAGGTTCTTTCCTCCTTTGCCCAATCATTTCTGGTTGGGCACTTGTGCCCTGCCGGGGACTTCCTGCACCTTTTTGGGTTACATGGCGGCATGCACCTCAGTGGTCCGTTAGGCCAGATTGCACATGTGCCTCCTTCAGTGGGAGCTGGCCGCTCAGTGGTCTCAGCATCAGGGTCTTTTTGACTAGCTGGTCACTGTCACCCAGAGGATGTGGGACGCTCTCCAATGTTGGGCTGTCCTGAGTCATTTGTGGGAAGGGGATCCCATTTGTCCGCACCAAGCCAACGGTCGTCCTTACGACCGATGCCTTTCTCATGGGCTGGGGAGCCCACATGGGGAACAACAGAGCTCACAGATTCTGGACCCCCGAGGAGTCCCGATGCCACATCAACCTATTGGAGCTCAGAGCAGTCACACTGGCACTGTCAGCTTTTGCTCCTCAGCTCCGGGGTCCAGTGGTTCAAGTCCAGATGGACAATACCACGACCATGTACTACCTCAACAAACAGAGCGGCACGCATTCACGTCTGCTATGCAGGGAGGCGCTCCGGATCTGGACCTTCGTCAGCCGGCTGGAGGCAGATCTCCTGGCCATCCATGTGGCAGGAGTCTCGAACCAGCTGGCGGATACTCTCAGCCGCATAGGCCAGACATTCCACGAGTGGTCTCTCCATCCAGAGGTAGCTTACAGTCTGTTCTCCTGTTGGGGCAAACCGTTGGTGGACCTGTTCGCCTCCAGGGAGAACACCAAGCTGCGGCTGTACCATGCCCACCCCCCTCAGCAGGGCTCGCTGCAGGGGGATGCCTTCTCGAGGCTGTGGACCACAGGCCTCCTTTACACCTTCCCTCCATTTCCCTTGATTCACAAGGTGTTACTCAAGGTGAGGAGGGACAAGGTGAGGGTGATCCTGGTAGCCCTAGATTGGCCACTCCAGTTCAGGTATCCAGATCTCCTCAACCTCAGCTGCAGGGCCCCAGAGCGGCTTTGTACATGCCCGGACCTGATATCATTGAACCAGGGGAAGGTCTTCCACTCGGACCTTCAATCCCTGCACCTCACAGCCTGGTTCCTGAGTGGCTAGAGTTCCAGGCTCTGGGTCTTTCCGAGGATGTCTACACCGTGGTAGAAGCATCTCGAAAGGAATCGACCAGGAAATGTTATGCCTTCAAATGGAAAAGGTTTTCCATTTGGTGCCAGGGAAAGAGCCTGGACTCCTTATCCTACTCTGTGGCTAACATTCTAGACTACCTTTGGTCCCTCTCCAAAGGGGATCTTCGGTCATTGACCTTTAGGGTGCACCTGGCAGCCATCTCTGCTTACCGGGCGTGGTCCGGTCAGCCAACATTGGCACAGGAGACAGTGGTCAGATGCTTTTTCAAAGGCCTGGCTCACATATCCCCTCTGGTGCATGAACCTCCACCTCTGTGGGATCTCTTACTGGTTTTGGCAAAGCTCATGGGCAAGCCATTCGAACCGATGCACAAGTGTGAGCTCTCGCACTTGTGGAAGACTGCCTTCCTGGTGGCTATCACGTCAGCCAAAAGGACAGGGGAGCTCCAGGCGCTTTCAGTGGACTTCCCTTATCTGGTCTTTCACAGGGACAAAGTTGTCCTGCGCCCCCACCCAAAATTCCTTCCGAAGGTGGTGTCAGAGTTTCACCTTAACCAGGTGTTGACCCTGCCGGTATATTATCCTACTTACACCTCGGACGCCGAGTACAGGCTCCATACTTTGGACCTCAGACGTGCTCTCTCCTATTATAAGAAGAGGACGGTGGAAATTCGGGGAGAGGTTCGCCAGCTGTTTGTCACCTACGCTGAAGCTGCTTCTGGCAGGCCTGCAGCCAAGCGGACTATTGCAAGATGGATCACATCATGCATAAGTGTGTGTTATGAGTTGGCGGGCAAGGAGCCTCCCAGAGGGATAAGAGCTCATTCTACCCGCCATACTGCTGCATCGTGGCTGCTTCCAGGGACATCCCTATCCAGGAAATCTGTTGGGCTGCTACCTGGAAGTCAGCCAACACCTTCATTACCTATTACCACATCGACCTTCAGTCATGCCGAGATGCTGGTTTTGGGGCCTCGGTTCTTCAATCTCTTTTTCCTAAGTAGGGGTGTGCGCCTTGCCTCCCTCCTCCCGGAGAACTGCTAGGAGTCTGCCAGACAGTGTGGATGAACAACATATCTACGCTCCTAGAAAAACAGGTTACTCACCTGTAACAGTAGTTCTAGGAGTGGTATATGATGTTCATCCACACGCACCCACCCGACCTCCCTGGCTTTAGGCGCACAACCTTGCTTCCAGCGGGCCAGATCTGGCGTCATGGGGCGGAGCGGAGGTATTTACCACCCGGGTGGGTGGGAGGAGCCAGCTTGAAGACTTCTGGCAAGATTTAAAGGGGAAAGGGACAATGCCAGACAGTGGGGATGAACAACATATACCACTCCTAGAACTACTGTTACAGGTGAGTAACCTGTTTTTCAGGCAGCAGCAACAATGAAATCTGTAAATGCAGTATAAACAGATTGAAAGAGAAACAAGAAAAGGCTCGCTGTGCACAAGTGGTGTAGAGGATGCGGGTGTAGCAGCAGGTCCATCAACCCTCTCCGAGAATCAGTCTGTACTAGTAGCTGCTGCAGTCAAAACCTCACAGCCATGATTAGCTGCGCAAATGCAGTTTCTTAACCAAAATCAAAAGTGCATACAAACATGGGACTTTGAAGCTGAAATTGGCTAGTACACCAGTTGCCTTGGTGCTTCGGCAGTAGTCTTCGTTAATTCATTAGATCTTTTAAAAGAGCAAGTAGAAAAATTGTGTTGATACAAAAAAAAAAAAAACTCAAATGAGCCCATAAGCACAAGAGGCCTACTGCCCCCCTCAAGTCTCTGTGCATAGAAATAATTGATCTTATTTAGAACCGCACTTGTAACTTTTTAATGTTTATTATCACAAGTACATATCTGTATGGTTTTTCAATTGTCATGTTAATGGTCTTGATAAGTTACAAACCTCTGATGAAGCGCACCTTGGTGTGAAATGTTAGGTTTGGCTCCTAGCGTGTCTGACCACCTCTTGTGTTTATGAGGGTTTTTTGTATCAACACCATTTTTTCTACTTGCTGTTTTAAATGACGTACTGAATTAAATAAATACTTCTTTGCATGCATCTTTTTTGTATAATGGTATGTCTGTTGCATGGTATAGTCCCTTTGGAGGTAGCAGGTGCTTTTTGTTTTCTTAGGCCTTATATACAATTACATTTAAAGAGACAGTAACTTTTACCAAACTAGATTCTGTGCTGCATCTAGACGGCTTGTGGTCAAGGAGAATGAAAAAGTGCAAACAAGTGCAATGATTTAAGTGCTATACAGTTACGTGCAAGTGCAAAAATAGTGTAAAGGAACCTATAGTGTAAGGCATCCTACGCTTCTGCTTTACCACAGAAAAGGTTACCACATTATGGTACTGTACTACAATACAGTATTTCCCCATTACGGCAGTATTATTCCAAGTACCAGATCACTCCAAGTGGTACCTTATTGTGCTGACTAAGCACAATATGGTACTACTTCAGCTTATGTGGTATCTTGAATAATGAAACCACAAGGAAGAAGTGCTGTGTTGCAGTACCTTAATGTGGCACACTGTTCTGTTGGTAGAGTATAAGATTAGGATGGCTATCGCTATGCATTATTAAATACAGTTAATGGAGTTACACATACAGTAATACATATTATGGATCAAGGGAGTGCTCCCGACCAATCGGAGTGCTCCTTTCCTCTGTGTGTGAGGCACTTATTCTGTGAAGAGTGTCTCACACGCAGATGCCCTGGAAATTGGCACATTCTGGGACAGTAAAAAAAAAAAAAATACATAGAGAAAGAACCTCTGTGCGTAAGCACTGAGGCAATGGTTACCCCAAAGGGCATTTGGCTGGGAAGCCAAGTTTCAAAGAAATACAAAATCATACATGCCCCCACAATGCAAAGCATCATGGTCTACCTATGCAAATCACCACAGAATATTATACTGGTTCAACTTTAAGCAAAAATGCATGGTGCTGAAAGGTCTCTCACACAGTTTGCAAAGGGTACCAATAGAAGACATAAACAGCGTGTTTTGTCCTACCAGGATTCATCAATATGCCTTGTTTGTTTGACACCCTAGTGGAATGAACCAGCTACCCTAAGATGGTCTACCTGGGTTATGTTGTGGTGAACCCAATTAAAACAAAAAATATTTAAGACAAAGAACCTCTGTGCACAAACACTGAGGCAATGCTTACCCCAAAGGGCATTTGGCTGGGAAGCCAAGTTTCAAAGAAATACAAAATCACACATGCCCAACAGTGCAAAGCATCATGAGCTGAATATGCAAATCACCACAGAATATTATGCTGGTTCAACTTTAAGCAAAAATGCATGGTGCCGAAAGGCCTCTCAGACAGTTTGCAAAGGGTGCCAATAGAAGACATAGACCACGTGTTTCATCCTACCAGGACTCATCAATATGCCTTGTCTGTTTGACACCCTAGTGGAATGAACCAGCTACCCTAAGATGGTCTATCTGGGTTATGTTGTGGTGAACCCAATTAAAACAAAAAAAATATTTAAAAGACAAAGAGCCGCTGTGCACAAGCACTGAGGCAGTGGTTACCCCAAAGGGCATTTGGCTGGGAAGCCAAGATTCAAAGAAATATAAAATCACACATGCCCACACAATGCAAAGCATCATGGGCATTATATATATATATATATATATATTACTGATTGCACTCGATCAATAATATAGTAATATATTCCCCGGATTCACTCATTGCTGGATGAGTGGTTTCCCTAGCATTCTGCTCGTGCCAAAACAGTTCAGCTTCGCTTTGCTGCTCTCTCTGTCATGAAGAACGTGGTGTGAAACCACTCATCCAGCAACGTGTGGCTCAAGGGGACATATTAATATATAGTACAAACCCCTTAAAAACTTAATAACAAATAAAATAATTTCATTTCAATGCATTTTCATCAGTAAATATCGACATCGCTTTTTTCTTTTTCATACTGCACTTTTAAATTCACCCAACTGGAAAATGTAGGTACAACTTCTGTTAATTTCACAGGGCTCCAAAGACTATTCTGATTTGGAATCCCCAGCTTATATTTTTTTAAAAAGAGGAAAAAAAAACAGATAAAATTAATACATAGCATTATACTGTGCAGTAACTCACAATACACACCAAGGAATTCAGGGGTTCTAACGAAGTCATGGAGCCAAAATAAAGCCACTGCTCAGGTCGGGATCTTTTGTCTCATCCAAACTGAAAATCCAAAACTCTTCTCTCATTATAACCAAAAAATCAAAGTCCCGTCCCATGAGGGGTTACTTCTGGCTTTCGGACATGCTGTATGTTTTTCACTGGGTAGCTGCAGTTCGTTTTCAAAATTGTCTAAAATATACTCTCGATGGCTATTTCTAACTCATTTTACATCTGCGCTGCTTGTGGAGGTCTCAGGACATAATCAGTGAATCAGAGTTAAGAACCTGACGACTTCACAAGCCGACATACGAAGTTACCTTAAACTGACAATGGTGGGCAGAGCAACCCTGGGGCAGGCTCAGGAAGGGAGCCACAGCTGCTGGGATGCCTGCAGTATAACGCTCGAGTTTGGATACCAGGACAAAATAGAAGGAAGCTAAGGAACAGAAGATGGCACTGACTTTATTTAATCTCATAACGGATTTTCAGCATGAGACTCGTATAGCAACAAAGGACCTTAAAGACCAGATATTAAAGTTTTCCAATAGAGTTTCTTCCATTGAAATGAAACAAGAGGCTATAAAGAAGGGAATGATGCTGGCAGAAGCTACCAGGAGGCTGCAACTGCATCTCTGTTGCATAATCAAATAGTTTTAAAGATCATCAGCAAATGAGTCCCGATTATATTATTCTTTTATATACAGAGATTCACACCTGGCATATTTGTCGTTTTCACTGTATATGTGAATTCTACTCAATGAGTGAAGGGCTCAGAAAACGTAATTCATGGTTTTATGAAGGAAAAACCTGACCCATAATTTAACGCCATCTGGTGGATAGATGCAGAATAGCGCTTGTGTAAAAAAGAGGCCTCATGATTGGCTTACTGTTACGTTTTCTTTTGCGTGCATGGTTTTTCTGGTCACTGCCACCCCCCATCTCCAAATGCACTTGTTTGGGTTGCCACATCAGCACTGTATCCTTCGATATTGGAAAACAAGACACATAAAATCAACTTCTTTTGGATCATTCAGACGTAAGCATGGGGCAAGATTAAAACTTTAAATAACGAACTTGCTTAGCAGGCATTCGTGTTAAAAAATATACACAACTGATGGATGAGAAGTATTCATAGTGTATTGTACATAGATAACAGAATGAAATCTCATAACTGGCACAATAATCATCAGAAGTAAATGCTAAAATGAGACCAATCATCAGCAACCATGACAGGGTTGTCACTTGCTTCCTCTTCATTGCTGGACAGCATACTAGACATGATGGTCTCAGGTGAATGGGGATGAACTAATAGTTCAAAGGAGTGTAGAACTATTGTGCTTTGAATGATTGCATGTTCAGGCCCCTCATTATTATACATCATTTAACAAAAACTCTTTAAATAGATTAAAATAAAATAAAAAATGGATTAAAACACTGAAAAAAAAGCAAATGCTGCAAAACGTTTTGACAGCACTTATCAAAACAACAAGCAGTATTCACATCAAGCTACAGTGTTGTAGTCAAGGCAATGAGGGCTACTCATGAGCACCATCAATGACGCGCCCCTGCTAAAATTTCACAGACGTGCTGTTAGGCAGAGTGAGCATGACAGCATCTAATACATGGACGAAGAGAACACAGAACTCAAAAAATAAAAGTAAATGAGCCATATGTCCCAACATAAACTGAATGAAGTGGCTTAAAAGAGTAAAACTCACAAATTGAATGTGCTCAGTATAAACAGAGGCAGAGTATATTTGCCCGTGATCTTTAACCTCCAAAATAGAAAAGCTTGAAAACAGTATTCTAGTTAGGAATCTTCCTCTCAATGGGTTTTCTCCAGATATTTGTGCTACTTCAGAGCCCAAGGAGTTCTGTATTAAAGTAATACAATCTCTGCTTTTGTTGCAAGATTCTATTTCCCTAAGTCAGTATATCAGGGGAAACCTAAAAAAAGACAAGAGTCCAGAAGGACCACTTGCTCTGACTTTGGAATCTGTGCGTGGATGTGCTCCTGTCATTATTTTGACTTTCAGTTCTGTAGTAGAAAGGAGTAGGATCTTGCAGTTGGCAAGGAACCTCAAACAAACATTCTTTTAAAATAAAATAATTAATTTGTACCCCGATGTTAGTCTCGCTACTCAAAACTGTAGGAAAATGGCTGAGGCATTGCACCTTGTCTCCTCTTACACTGGCGACCCGTGTTCGGTGACGAGCACCGGTCACTGGGAGTTGGCTGGGAGGGGGCTGGGTGGGGATCGAGCTGCCACCAGGCATCTCTTCACTCCTGAACTGGGGAGGTTGGCTCTCCCAGCCTTTGACTGCCACTGTGTGAAGGTGTTGTGGTGGTGCAGACATCATAGGGGGCTAGGTGCTAGGTCAGAGGTGGCAGGAGCAGTGTTGTCTCGGGCCAAGGTATGCATACGCACCTCCACGTGCACACCTGACTTTGTCTGGGGCTTGGGGGAATAAGGGGAAAAAAATCAGTGGACAACACTGGGGGCTGGGGCTTAATGAGGCCCCCCCCCCCAGCTGGTGCTAGTTGCTTGCCCGGGCTCGGAGAACAGAGCATTTGGAAACTCGGATGGCCGCGGAGCATAAAGGAAAGGATGGAAAAAAAGGGAGGAAAAGATTGCTGGCTATGAAGTAAGAGTTTGTAGATGCTGGTGTTCCTGCCACTGTCCTATTTCCAGCAAACTTGAGAGCTTGTTTTCAAGGGAAGGTGTATTATTTCGAAGACCCTGACAAGGCCAGAATATTCTTTCATAAAAACATTCTGTTGCTATCGCAATTATGTTCTGAAGATGGGCTGGAGAAGGAAGCTAAACTTACTGAATATACTTCCATCAGTAGTAACAAATAAGATCTCAAGTGTCCTGTTCTTACATGATGCTATAATATTATTCTTATGACTCTGGACTAATTTGCACGAAATGACTATTGATTTTGGCTTACTCCTGATTCATTAACATGCCAGTAATGTTGTCAATATTGATTGAGGCCAGTGCTCCGTAAACTTTTCCTTTTGTTTTGTGTTTAATGTCTTTTCTTTTTCTTCTCTTTCTCCATCTGTCAGAGTTGTCACTATTTTTATATAGCCGCAATGAATTGGAACGAGTGAATATCTTTTTTTTTTTTTTTTTAAGATATCCGAGATCTGTTGAATGCTTTATCTTTTTGTTTCTTACTCCCCCCCCCAAAAAAAAGAATTTGTTATTGCGTACTTGAAATAATAAAAATTATAAATTATAAATCCCTTCTGGAGATGCTCTTTCTGTACCTCAACAAAGGAATTTATGATCAGATGATTCTGCTATGGACCACACGTGTTTTGCTGTTGCATAGGCTATATTTTTTTATTGAACAGTACAGTATATAAAAAAGAGCCTTCAGTGAAACCAAGCTGTCAGCCAGCTCAGTCACTTGTTTTACTCACTGGTTTTTCCTCTGAGTGTTTACATGCAATGATGTCAACATTTGTCAGTGGAAGCACTAAGTCATGACACATCTGATGATGGCCCTCCCTACCACGTCATGCCCCTGCTACACTACCACCAGTCCTTCCCTTGGTGACACTCAGTGAGCAGTGCGGCCAGATCCCCTCTCCAGGAGAGCAGTCCCGCCCTCCCCATATATTTTTTTTAATAGTTCATCTTTCATTTAAATTTTCAAAGAATCAAGACAATAGTAAGACACGACTAGTTTATATGTTGACAATCTGGGCCCCCACCCTCTGCAGCACCCAAAACCCACCATCCTCCTTACCAGACATGACCATCATCTAAAATGAAGTACTCCTTTTCACCTGCCCATTCAGCAATGCCCGATGCTTCCTCCCCCTGCCCCACACAGAGAAGTAATAACACCCCCTCCCCAGCACACTCACTCATCAAAGACTCGTCCTCCTTTCCCTACCCTGCAAAAAAGACAAACCCCTTCATCCCATCCACTCAACAGCCACCACCCTCTGTGCCACACAGAGTGGCACCTAGTGACCCAACTCAAGCGGATTCTCAGTTTGACTTACAAGTTACAACCAGAAGGCATACAGAAGAAGGGGAGGATGTGCTTTACTCGAAGTCCGCACTCCCATTTATTTAGACAGTGGCCGGCCAAGAAGGTGGGAGGGTTGCTTTATGCTGGTCACTATACTCCTGGCACTCCTTCTTTGGTATCTTTTCCAGTTATAACTTTTGCGTCGGAATGAGTATTGGTAATGGTTGGGTGCTACTCTGTGTAGCATGGGCGCGGTGGCTGCTTAGCAGATGTGGTGGTGAATTGTCAGTTTTGCGAGGCTGAGGGGTGGAGGGGAAGATTTTGCTGAGTGGATTGGCTGGGGGATATTATTACTTCTTGGGGTGAGGCAGGGGAGGAGGGAGGTACAGTCAGTGTGAACCATATACTATAAAATGTAACATAAACTGAACACCTTTAACCGATCTTACTTGAGTAAGAGCTCTTGCAGCAGGCAATAACCTTAAGGACTAAGCCACCAGGCGCCAGGACCCCGCGGAAACATTCTAGCTAGCAGTCTTCAGCAGGGGACCACCTCTGACATCGGCCCGCCCCAACGTCAGCCAGTGGTATAAAGGGGGTGGTCCCCAACCCCACTCGGTTCTTTTCCCACCATCGATCCATTCACATCGGCTTCTCGGATGCCTCCTGCTGCAGTTCGACCACCTTTGCATGTTTCAGCATTTTGTTCTTATTTTCTCTCTAAAACTTACATTTATTTCTGCATGTCTGCTTCTCCAGCATTGTCAGTTTCTTCTGTCAAACAGTGAAGATCGAAGTGTACGTGCGGCGAGCAGATCCCTTCAAAAGATGACCACGAGGCCTGCCTTCTCTGCCTAGGCCCAAACCACGACACCGTGGCCTGTGAGAACTGCAAACAGTTCAACCAAAGGACTCGCATCCACCGCTAGAAGGCCCTCAAGGCTCACCTTCTTGAAAAGCAACTAGCAGCTATGCAACAACAACCTTCGGGGAAAAGTCTCTTCGTCCTCCTCAGTTTTGACCTCTTCATCTTGGAAGCCGCATAAGGAGAAGGTGGTCACAGAGAAGCATAAGTCCCAAGAGAAAGAAAGGGAGAAGGCCCGGACTTGCTCCCACTCCAGGTCTCCCCATCACAAGAAGAGTCCTTCGGGTTCCTCCTCCAATGGGGGGTTGAACTACTCATCCCAGCCTGCCTTTACTCCCTCCAGGCACCTGGTGGTGAAACCTCACACCTTTGTGGTGGCATCAGACGGAGGTAAGTCAGGGTCTAGGACTTCGGTTCTGACAGTGACACCCCTGAAGGTGAAGGCCAAACCTCCAGCGTCCACCTCCACCTCAGGGGTTGGAACCGGTTCTAAGTCAGACAGCGATTCCTTGGCTCCTGTCTGCCCAGTCCTGATATCAGTCACTGCCAAGCCTTCGGATGCGGCACACCGTCTGTAGGGGCAGGCGTTCTCCTCTCAGGAACTGTCAACGCTTCCCCATCGATCCTTAGTGACCACACCTCAGGCTTTGGCTAAGCCAGTGGCCTCATCTACTCCAGACCATCGCCAGCCAACACCTACCCAGACGTCAACTACACTGTTGTCGGACCCAGCGACAATGATTCTGTCACCAGCCCGTTTGACATCTCCAGCCGATAGGAATACCTCATCAAAGCTAACCCACGGCTTGGTGAGGCGCCTGACCAACAAGCTCCGGCCCCTCTGAAGCCTGCTCCACAGACATTGGTTGTACCGATGCCAGATACCCCGAAGCCGGCTAAACCAATGGCAGCCCCAGCACCACCTCAGGCACCTACCGGTCCTTCGGGCCCCCAAATTCCTCTTAGTGAGATGAAAGATTTATTCTGCTTCTGGTGGAATAAAATGAAGGGGGATCTCCTCCCACAAAACCTGCATAGCCAGTGCTGGCTGTGCCAGAACCAGAGCCATACCTGGAGCCAGAACCAAGATTGTCGACTCCAGAGCCAAAAAGCCCTTCCCGAGCTCAGACCATAAGCATGAAGGCCAAAACTCCGGGGATGGCGGCACTGGCGTTCCTCTCCGTTCATCAGACCGACTCAGACATTTGTTTACCTAGGACCTGCAGCCTCGCATCATGGACCTCCCTTACAAGGGCTCGGTCCTCTTTGGAGACTAGGTAGAAAAATTAATCACTTGCTTCCAGGACTTGGGCAAAGTCATCTGGTCTGTACAGAAGATGCATAAAACTAACCAGAAGCCATTCAAAAAGCAGCCTTTTTGTAAGCTCTTCGGTCAGCAGCCCAAAAAACCTGCCTCAGCAGAAGGAAGGCAACCTCTCAAACTCCTGGGGGTTCTGCCTCTAGAGCCACTAAGACTGCTCAAGCCACATTGCCCACTCCCGGAGCCACGCAATGACTCCTTGCCTGACTCCCCCCCCCCCAGTGGAGTTTGTGGGGGAAGCACTAGGGGTTGCTTCTCCCTCTGTCCCGAGGGATGGAGCAAAGTCACAACAGACTCATGGATCCTCCAACTAATAGAGAGAAGTCATACCTTGGAATTCCTGGAGAGACCACCAGTAAACCTCACTAGTGTCATCCCATTATCCTCCTCCTTACATCTCCCTCATCAAAGGGGAAATCCAGGCCTTACTACAAAAGCGGGCCATAGAGCCAGTTCCCCCAGACCAAAGAGGAAAGGGATTTTATTACCACTTTTTCCTCGTTCCCAAAAAGACTGGGGACCTTGGCCCCATCCTGGATCTCAGTTCCCTGAACAATTATATTGAATACAGGAGGTTCAGAATGGTCACTCTGCCAGGGCTAACTCCCTCCTGCACCAGGGAGACTGGCTCTGCTCTCTAGATATGCAGGACATGTACTTGCACATTCTAGTCTTCCCACCCAACAGAAGGTACCTGCGTTTCCTCTTCCAGGGGTGACACTACCAGTTTCGAGCACTACTGTTCAATCTATCCTCCGCTGCCAGAGTCTTCACCAAGTGCGTAGCGGTGGTGGCTGCAGCCCTCGGAAGACAAGACCATTATGTCTTTCCCTACCTAGGTGACTGGCTTCTGACAGCTCCCACAAAGGGTCAGCTGCTTCGCACTCTTGGAGACATCTTTACCCTCTTCTGAGGATTGGGGATCACCTTGAATCTCCCAAAGTTGTCCCTGTGGCCCAGCCAGAGACTCTAATTCATCAGCGCGGTGCTTGACACAGTGCAGGGCAAGGCCTTTCTCCCCGAGGACAGGCTGGAATGGTTTCTATGGCTTCCCATGTCCCGGCCCAAGTCTACTTAAGGCTCCTTGGCCATATGGCAGTGGCCATATCCACCGTTCCTGTGGCTCACCTCCACATGAATGTCCCGTAGTGGACACTCAGGGTGCAATGGGACCAACGGTCAGACGACCTGGAACAGAGAGCTCTTATCTCAGATCCAGTTTGTCAGACCCTGACCTGGTGGATGGACCCTGACAACCTGTCCAGAGGGGTCCTTTTTCAACAGGAATCCCCGAGGCGAGTTTTGACGACTGACACCTCAGGACTTGGTTGGAATGCTCATCTGGGGACAGGCAGACCCGAGGATCCTAGTCCCCAGATGAGCAATCCCTGCATATCAATGTCCTGGAGGTGAAAGCAATCCTGAATGCCTTGCAAGCTATTCAGACCAACCACCTACTGGGCCCTCTCCTCATTCAGATGGACAACATGTCTGTAGTGTATTACATTAGCAAGCAGGGAGGGACTCATTCTTACCCCCCTGCAGGGAGGCAATGAGGGTCTGATATTGGGCTCTGGAACACCGCCTAGAACTCACCACTGTTCATGTTCCAGGTGTCCAAAATGTCTTGGCCGACAGCCTAAGCAGGTCTTGATCCAAGGCCCACGAAGTGGAAGCTCCTTCCATCAGTGGCAGAGCAGTTGTTTGCCAGAGTTGGACATCCTTGCGTCCCCACTCAGTGCCAAACTGCCCAATTTCTGCTCACTAGATCCAGAGCCTGGAGTTTTCTGGCAAGACTTATTGTCCCTCTGCTGGACAGGGAGGTTTCTTTATGCCTTCCTCATTCTTCAGAGGGTACTTCTCAAACTACAAGCGGGAGGAGCAGAGATTATTCTCATTGCTCCCTTCAGGCCTCTCCAGATTTGGTTCCCTCTGCTCCAACAGCTAGTCTCAAAACCCCCATTTCCTCTACCCCTGAGCTTGCACTTGCTCTCCCTGGACCTGGGCACTTTAGTCCATCTGGATCTCAAGTCCCTGCATCTGCACGCTTGACTCCTGCAGACCTAGTAGTCACCAGGTATGGGGTGTCTTCCAGAGTGGCCGATGTCCTAGTAGCGGCAAGAAAGCCCTCCACTGGGTCCACCTATGCCATGAAGTGGAAGAGGTTCTGTGTGTGGGCTGCCGCCCGTCACCTTGACCCCTTCTTCTATGCAGTGAACTCCATTCTTGAGTATCTCCTCTCTCTGTTTAACACTGGTCTGAGCTACTCCTCTGTTAAGGTGCATCTCTGTGCCATCTCTCATAAAACTCTTGCTCAGCTGGATTTGTCCTGTATCTTCCTATGGGGTATTTTACATACGAGACCCTCCCATCAGGAACCCTGTTCCTCCATGGGACCTCCTCTTTATGTTAGAGAAACTCACGCGCTCCCCTTTTGAACCAGACGCAGATTGCAAGCTACGCTTTCTCTCTTGGAAAATGTTATTTTTATTTGCAGTTACTTCTGCTTGGCAGATTTCTGAGCTTCACGCTCTGATGTGTAATGAGCCCTATTTGGTTTTCCATAAGGACAGGGTGTCCTTGCGGACCAATCCTAAGTTTTTGCCCAAGGTGGTGTCCGAATTTACTTTGAACCAGGACATTCACCTGCCTGTCTACTACCCAGAGTATTCCAAGAGGGGAGAAGCGTTATTGCATACTCTGGATGTCCACCAGACACTTAGTTTTTATTTGAACCATACCAGTCCCTTCAGTTATTTGTATCGTTCACTCCCAAAACTCAGGGAGCACCAGTTGCTAAACAGACCCTGTCTAAGTGGTTAGTTAACTGCATAGTTTTCTGTTACAAAAAATACAAAAAGCCTTTACCGGGCTCTGTTGAAGTCCATTTCACCATGGGAGTTGCCACCTCTTTTGCTTCATTGAGGAACGTTTCCACTGCAGACATTGTGCAGCTGCCACGTGGAGCTCTGTTCACACATTGATCAAGCATTACAGCTTGGATGTGGCTTCCAGACGTAGGAGTGGGTTTGGCCTTGCAGTTCTGCAGGACCTGCTCAGTCTGGCTGTTTTTCTATCTCCTCCCATGCTAGTCTATTCCTTCTCCCTTAATTGCTTGGGACTCTGTCCTTAAGGTTATTGCCTGCTGCAAGAGCTCTTACTCGTAGCAAGATAGTACAGTTATGTAAGAACTTACCCTAACAGTAGGTCTTCGAGAAGAGCTCTTGCAGCAGGCATTGCTTTCCCTCCCTCCTTCCCCCAGGGTTTTATTTCTGCCTTTCCTTTAGGCAAGAACCTTCCCGATGCTCCTTTGATACTAGTCTCCGGCGGGAGAACTGAAGTGGGGCTGGGGACCACCCCCTTTATACCACTGGCTGGCCAATGTCGGGGGCAGTCCCCCACTGCAGACCGCTAGCTAGAAGGGTTCCGTGGGGTCCTGGCACCTGGCGGCGTAGTCCTTAAGAGTATTGCCTGCTGCAAGAGCTCTTCTTGAAGATCTACTGTTATGGTAAGTTTTACGTAACTGTACTTTATCAATTACCTGCAGTATTATTTCAATATAATAGTTTCCCAGCTTTAATAAATACTAAATGATCTATCTCAAGAACATTTATGTCAGTACTGTCACATTACTGGCCACTGTGGCTCTGATCAGAGTTGTTTAGAGAAGTGAATTGGAGGTACTGTATAGATAAAACACTTTTAAATTATTGGTGAAGGAAATGGCCTCAACTTGCACAAGGGATTGTACATGACAACTCTGGTGCTCTTTCATCCCCACAATTTATTTAGTTCCTATGTGCCCAAGCCCTAGTGTAAGAGTATAACCTTTGCTCTTCATGCCCAGAGGCACGCTATCTTACCAGTTGAGCCACATTGACTTGTTTGTTATTAAATTACTACGGCATGCATACAAAACCATTTGATGCCAGCTATATTTTGCTTTTGGAGTATTTTGCCAAAAATAGCATTTGACTTAGAATTTTACATACCAGACTTGTCCTCGTGTGGCCTGAATGCTGTCTGTTAGTGCAAATCCCATGCATGAGTTCACTGTAAAAACAGCAATGTGAAATAGTAATACAGATTTAGAGATGATCTGCTTTGCAGTATGGAACAACCTTGAGTCATGGTATACTAAAGTGAGCCAAAGCTGGATTTTCAGAGGGTTTCATTTAAAAAATACATACAGTAAACTTACGGGAACCAGTGTGCAAATGTGTATTTTACCAGTACCAACTCTGTAATGCACAAATTCTGTAAACAGTGAAATCTCCACTGATGCAGTATATTGTCCCCAGCCATGCTCCACCCCTGGCAAGTAACTCCTCTAAATTGTTTAAAGAGCAAATTTTCTGGTGCTCAACCCCAAAAATTCATGAAGGACCCTCACCTGCCCCCAATTTGAACAGTGCCTGAATTTGAATTTTATATGCCCCTGTTTTAGAAGGAAAGGGATTGTATTTTGGCTCTCTGGAGCTGAGCTGCTGATTCCTTCCACTTCCAGATACTGAGAGCTGCCCCCGCACTAGCACATTTTTGTGATGTCAGTGTATAGAGAGCTTGGGGCACGCTCCATAAACATTAACGGGGCCATCTTTTTACCCTTGTTTGCCATATTTTAGATGGCCATTCCAAACAAATCAAGGCCACTGCTTGATAAACAAGGACCAGATACTGGCATCACAAAACATGCTAATGTAGGAGTGGCTGTCAATATCAGGAAGTGGAAGATATCAACGGTTCGGCTCCACAGAGCCAAAATACGATCCCTTCCCTCCTAAAATTGGGTCATATAATATTCAAATTCAGGCACCATTGAAACTGGGGCAGGTAAGGGTCCTTCTTGGTTCTTGGGTAATTTCAAAAAGAACAGGAAATGTGCTTTTTAAAGTAGCAACATTTCTGAGTTATCGTACATAGTCATCATGTGTTTTTTTTGTTTAGTTTTTTTATTTATCCATAATGTATCTTTGACATCCTTACATTCATGATCAGTGTATATGTGCTTCTTATCTGCTGTTTTTTAAAAACTGCTTTTATTACTACTTTTGTAATGAATGACTCCTTTCACTAACATTAACGTACTAAAATGCCAGCAGAATAGGCCTAATGCAGTATATTGTCCCCAGTCATGCCCCACCCCTGGCAAGTAACCCCTCTAAATTGTTTAAAGAGCACCATTTTAGTATGTTAGTGATAGGACTCATTAATTACAAAAGTAGTAATAAAAGCTAGCTATTTTTAAAAGTTCCTTCCCCTACGGATACTTTTTGACTGCACATATGAAATCCATACCATGGATGTAATAGAATGGTGCTGGCACACACTTCTGTTGGTTAGCAGCATAGTATACCATGGCAAGAGGTGAAATTCATTGTCATGGGGGCTACGGCAAAGGAGCAGGAACTTGGAAAACTTCACAGCCACATCTCTCAGTTCAAGAATGAGACAAAATTGGAAGAAAAATGAGTATGCAGATGGGTTTACCAGAAATACTTTACTGCTATAAAATACACAATGGAATTTTTTGACAACTATTACTGCTGCTTTAATGAACTGTATATTGGAGGACTAGTACGGTTATGTGGCTGAAATGGTGAGGAAGGCCATGTAAATGATAGATAAAACCTGAAAATACAGTTTAGAGAGTAAATGCTACAGAAGTGCTACGCTACATGTGGTCTAGCCGGTGATTTGTACAGGGGAAGTATGACCTCTTTTGATGTACTACTAACATTTTTCTTGATGCAAAATCTAATCATACTACACTTACCAATTACAGCATCACAATGCTCCTTCAAGAACTTTTCCTCTGTCATTACACCTAAGTCTCTTTCACTCTGTATTTGTTTTAAAGGACTTCCATTCATGTAATACTGTGTGTCCAAAGAGATACTCATGCAGCTAATTTGATTAGTTTAGCAAGACAAACATAATGAAAGAACATTTTTAGTTGCAGAGAAGTAACACTGTTGACAAAATTGTTCTGTCCCTTTAATAGAACAAATGATAACTGGAAAAAGCAGGTATTACAGGCAGGCTGTTTTGGCAAGAACTCTGATATGCTGAGCATCATGTTAAACTAGAGTAAATCTGGCAGTCCCAGTGGAACCTTTGCTTCGTGCTATAATGTCAAACCCAAAAATGGATACAAAGAACCACTTTAATAAGTTGCAGCAGTTCTCATTTGGGACATTCCCACTGGTTAAGTATGTTGCAATAGTCTTGTAGATTTTTTGTTGAAGGCCTCTCTAGTTTCCCTATGACTTAGAAACATGCATAAAACAGAGACATAATGTGCTGTCCCTGAAAGGTGCTGCCAAACAAAGCCACAAAAGTGTTCAGGTGTCATAAAGGAAAAAGAATTCAGCACATACTATCGAAATCCCAGTGACAAAAACACAAAATGCGAAAGAAAATTTATTGCAAAAGTGCAGCTGCCACAGTAGCAGTGATTGCTCAGCTAAGTGCAAACACCCTGACATTTCAGGGGTGGAGTTGGCATGTGCCTATATCCTTTCTATGTTTGCTTGCGTATGGGTGAAACAAACATACTGTTACAATAACAGGGTTTCAGATGTGTGTCACTGTCGGGTCCAATGTAGCTCAGGTTGCAGGGGGCTTGATAGTGACAGACCAGTGATCAGCAAGACTGATCATGACAGTGTTCTTTGCTTGCAGGGTGGAAACTTCATGTACTGTAGTTGAAAGGAATGAGACACTCCTGTCACAGAGCATCTCAAGCCTATAGGCTGTGTGATGCCACCCAGCCTGCTGATCCTTTCCCTGGTGCCTCATCCATTAAAATGAAACACCTTCCGACTGCCAAGTATCCCGATCTTTCACCTGGTGCCCCATCCATTAACAAAAAAAAAAAACACCCTCCCGCTGACAAGTATCCCACCCACCTCTTGATCCTTCCCCGTGCCCCATCTGTAAAAATAAAGCACCCTTCCATTGCCAAATATCCGGCCCACTTCAGGATTCTTCCCCATTTCCCCCTCCTTAAAAATAAAGCACTCTTCCACTGCCAAGTACCCCACCCACCTCCTGATCCTTCTCCAGGTGTCCTGTCTGTAAAACTAAACACCTTCCCACTGCCAGGTGTCCTACCCACCTCTCAGTCCTCCCCTGGTGCCCCATCTGTACAAATAAGGCATCCCCCACTGCCAAGTATCCTGCTCCTCTCCTCTCCTGATCCTTCCACTTGCCCCATCCATAAAAATAGAACACCGTCCCACTGCCAAGTATCTAGCTCACCTCCTGATCCTTCCCTTTGCCTAGTCTGTAGAAAAAAACACTCCCACAAGTATCCCACCCACCTCCCGATCCTTCCCCTGTGCCCCATATGTAATCCTGTAAAACGAGAAAACATGTCAAGTGAAGACTTCTGTCCCCACCATCCCACCCGAACCCCATCTTAGCACCCCCACCCTCCTCTACTTACCTATCTGGTGCAATGCTGATCATTCTCAAATGTCCTGCTTCTTCTGAGCTCCAATTGGAAGTGACTGAAAACAAGGTGTAGCCCCCCTCCCAAGTCGGGAGCTTACCTGGGGCTCCTGCTGCCTCCTGATAGCTCCTGCCTCCTGCAGCCACTGCATACCATGCTCCCCTGGCCCGCTTCTGGACTGCTACTGGGCCGGGGAGCACTTTAACTTTGTTGCAACACCTCCTGCGCCCGATCCCCATGTGGCTGGCAAGCCACTTGCATCCTCGCTCTCCCGGCATGATCCTGGACTACAGCCAGGGCCAGGGAGTGTAACAAACTGTGTTGGCGCCCATCAGAAGAAGCGACCAGTGAGCCGCGTAGCAAAGATTGCTCCCCCGCCCCCTCGAACTGCTGCACAGCAGGGCAGGGAGCGGGACATAGGCTGCAAAACTGTTTCTGGTGCCTCAAACGCCCATAAGGACCATGGCAGAAGCGCCGCTTTCCATTCATCTCCCCAGCCCCATCGGACACCAGTGGGGGCTGGGGAGAACACAGTCAATAAAAAATAAAACATTTGAGAGGCTTCAGACCCGATTCAAGCCTCCAGTGGGTCAGGAGTCATGGGACAACATGGCACCCGCTGGGACTACAAGTCCCATGATGCTCAGCAGCCAGAAATGCCATTTTCAATATCTGCTCCTCCTGGGGACCCACAAAACAGAGCTAGCGACTCAGCTTCTGTCCCCCAAAAGTGCCCCCTGGACCTAGCGACCCTCAGTAGGGACTGGGATGGTGCTAGCCATGCAGCCAAATGCTGCCAACTCTGTGCCAACTTGACTTAATACTTTAGAAAAGAGACTGAGCTTGTAAGAACTTTACAAGGGTGGCCATCTTTGCAGAGGTTGCTTGAGGATAGCATGGAATCCTATTGGTAGCTGCAGTACCTCCAATCAGGACATAGGGCTCAAGACTAGTGTGGACCAATGAGGTGTCGAAATTCAAACCAAACATTCTGGGGTTGATAGTTTGACGTTGGGTCTTTTCTGTGAGAGTTTTAAAGAAGAAACTGATTTTGACTGTAGTTTGTGCCAAAACAAACTAAGGGCATTCTGAACTTGTTCCTAATTGTCTGGTGAATCCCAGAAAGAAGGGGATTTAACTCTGCCTGAACTGAACTGCTGGTATTTGGCAATCCAGATTTCAGTGACTGCTAGAAGGAGTCTTTTATTTGTGCTTGTGTGAAGTGACAAATCCTCTGCCTCACTGTCCTGACACAATAGACTGTAATTCCTGCCCGGGGACCTAGGTTGTGAGGTCCTGCCTGCCTACTGCCAAGGTGGGTGAAGACAAGTCCCTTTGTGGGGTGAAGACAACGGCCTGCCTACCCGGCGAGGTGGGTAAAGACAAGTCCCTCTGTGGGGTGAAGACTGCCTACCTACTGCTAAGGTGAGTGAAGACAAGTCCCTCTGTGGGGTGAAGACTGCTTACCTACTGCCAAGGTGGGTGAAGACAAGTTCTCTTGTGGGGTGAAGACAACAGCCTGGCTACCCGGTGAGGTGGGTGAAGACAAGTCCCTCTATGGGGTGAAGAGGATCATCGCCTGCATTCCACACCAGTCACCCTGTTCTTCCAAAATTGCCTGAAAAGGGGAGTTGTCCCCCAACCCTTGCATCTCCTATTCATCCAAAAGGTCATGAGTACTGGGTTTTTACCCAGCCAAATACTTTTCTAACTGCTCAGCTAGATAGCTAGTTAACTTTCCATGCGGGCTTCCTGCTTGACCTTAGCTACGCCCACAGCAACAATTACAGCCAGGATAAACTGTATTTTGCATCTGCAGCATCTTACCATTGCAATGGTGCTGCATCTAATCTCCTCTAGCCACAGGCCTGCAACTCCTCAGTGTGCACACAAACTACTTGGGAGCTGCCATAGGGACTGTGGAGTTAACTGGTGCACCAGTGCGGGGAGACGGGCTGTACAGAGAATACTGGGGTGAAAATTACTGTGATGCACGTTTATTCTGCCTAATTACAGTTTTTATTACAAGGGTCTTGTTGAATGTTTTATTACCCTTTGTTTCCCTTGTCCCTTACCTCATTCTCCAGCCCCAAAATAACCCCCCCTTATTTATTTTACTGTGGTTGCTGAACTGTTTGCATTATTGTGTAGTGTAATAGTTGCATGCTTAGAGTGATAAGTGGGAAGGGGACCATATATTGTTGCACCTGTTTCAAGGGGCTGTATGTAATTTCCTGTGGGGAAGCACCCTGGCAGTATGCTGCTACAAGGATCCCAGGAGGCACCACAACACTTGCCAAGCCAATTATAACTACGAACCCAGGCACAAACCTATATCCCTTAGGCAGCACCACTTGTGGGTGGGAGGTGGGTGTGCAGATGGAAGGGGAGTGGTTACAAAAGTAAGTTGGTTAATGGCTTTTTAATGCGTTTTCAACTTTTAGTCATAACTTTGTCATTTTGTAATATTTTTATCCTACATCGTCAACCTGGCCTTTTTTTTAACCCCACCTCATGAACCAAGTAAGTGAAAATGTTCAACCCCCAAAATATTTTTGCAGACACTCTGCAAAATCATGTTTTAGATGGGATTTTAAGAAAAGTCACCTCTCTTGATCATAAGGTGATGTAATAAAAAAAAAAAACTACGTTGACAATTTGGGGTCAGAATCTCAAAAAAAGAGTTATGAAGCAATGTTGAAATTCTTTGACATTTGCTCATAACTTTACTCTTTTTCCAGATTTTGACTTCACATTTTCAACACAGCCTTTTTTTGTTATCCCACCTCATGAACAAGGCAGGCGCATTTTTTAAATCGCCTCTGAAATATGATTTCATAGTCACGCTGCAAAATCACCTTTTGGATGAGATTTTAAAAAATCCTCGTCTTGATCATAAAATGAGGCAATAAAAAGAATGTTGAAAACCTGGAGTCAAACTCTTAAAAGAACAAGTTATGAAGCAAAGTTGGAATTCTTCAGTGTTGTCGCATAACTTTGCTATTTTACTAGATTTAGTCCCCAAATTTTCAGCATAGCCTTTTTCACCTCTCCTCATGAGCACGGCAAGTGTAATTTTTCAAATCTGTTCTGAAATATGTTTTCTCATTAGCTCGGTAAAATCACTTTTCAAATGGGATGTAAACAGTCCACTTGACATGTTCACAAGGTGGTTTCATAAAAATGTTGAACATTTGAGGTCAAAATTGGGGGAAAGTGTTATGATCAAATACTGAAATTTTTCAACATTTAGTCATAAATTTGCAATAATTTTACTTTCTAGGAACATGGATATGTTCTGTCCACACTGTTTGGCTGGTCCCTTTCCCTTTAAATCTTGCCAAATGGTCTGAAACGTGGCTTCTCCCACCCACCCGGGTGGTATCTCGGCTCTGCCCCATGATGCCAGATCTTCCTCTCTGCTGGAAGATTCAGGTTCCTTCCTTACGGCTCCCATGTTGAGTAGGCCCTGGCGCTTCAATCCTCTGATTATTTTTCAAAAATCAAACTTGTTAAGAGTGTTTCCGTATTGTATTGTGATAGCGACCGCGATGGAGGACAAGTCCTCGCCTGGGTTCAGCCGGTGTCCTTGCGGGCAGAAGATGTCTCGTACCGACCCGTATGCCACGTGCGTCTACTGCCTGGGCCATGATCATGATACTCAGACCTGCGACTTTTGTTGTGCATTCCATCCGGCATTATTGGATGATCGCCTCACATGTCTGCAGCATGGTCGACCAGAAAAACGGTACCCGCCGGTCAAATCAAAAGATGCCCATCGGGTGGTCTCTACGGCTACGGGGTTTGCCGATCAACTCAAGCAGATGAAGGCTTTCGAGGAGGAGGGTGGCCCGGGCCTCCGAGCAATCCTCTTGAGTTTCGGTCTTCATCCCGCTCAAACTGGGCTCTACCTTCTCAGGCTCCTTCAAGGAGTTGTGCCAGTCTCTCCCGACCAAAGGGGAAGGCCTGTTGAGTTCGCACATCTCCTGCTCCCATAAGAAGGATTCTAAGGAGTCGAGAGAAGAATCGTCTTGTTGACGTCGTTCCTGGGGTAGAGAGAGCGTTCTTGGTCCCAGGAATCTCCACTTTCGACTTCGGTCAAGATTGCGACCTCGGCCGCTGGCTTCACGGTACCCTCATCAGGCCAGCCAGCCAAGACGCGGGACATCAATCCAGTCGAGATTACCCTCAACCCCGTCAACCTGTTGTCGAATGATAAGGCAGACAATTCTCTATTCAGGACTCCGGTCTTGACTGGACCTACCGAGGAGACCCAGCCTGCTGGAAACCTCTTCTAGGACCCTGTCCTTGACCTGGAGGAACCTCTGGTTTCCCCGGCTCCTTCTGAGAACCCCATCAGTCCCCACAAAGGAAGAGGTATGGGTCTTGGACACTCTCGACCGACAGGCTGAGGAAATCTCACAAATGTTCCGAATAGCGGCGCCGCTGCTGTTCATTCTCATCCTCTTCAGATGAAGAAAGGCTTCAATGCAAGTTGTGTTGATGCTACAAGGATCTCATGTGGCAGCAGTTGGTGTTGGCTGGTCCGAAGTCGATCCCAGCTTCCACACCAGCCATCACATGGCTGTCGCCCTCTAGGCTGATGCTGACTCCTTCGGAGCCGGTTGACACCATCTCTCCTCCTGTGGAGCTGGTGAAGACCCTCCCAGTCTAAACCTGCCTCTTTACCAATCAGGGTGGAGCTGCCATCTCAGCAGCCTCCCACTGGGGCTCCTGCCAAGGAGTCTCTGCCCACTAAGGGCCTCCCACACAGGCTGTCGGTTACTCTCACTCCCAACTGTCTGCGGCGGGTCAAAGGTAACTCAGGTGGTTGGCTGATCTATCCGGACTCCGACTTGCAATCTGTCCATTTGACAATGACTTGCTTGGGGGTCTCTCGACAGAGGAAGGTCCAACGTCGTTCATGGACATTCTCTGTCTCATCTCTGAATCCATGGAGATGCCTTTACGGTTTAGAGCCTGTTCAAAAATAGACTGAATATCCCCTGACAGATACCCTGAAAAAAGGGTATTCTCCTACAGAGGCCTTCTTCGTGGCCAAAGCCATTATTGGCACAACCTTGGAGCTTTGGCAGCACCCTGCCTCCTGCCCTGTGCCTTCAGCCTGAATGGCTCGCAAGTATCCCATTGGCTCCCTATCGAGATTCACAGAGCACCCCTTGGCTGAGGGGTTGGTGACCAAATCTGCGTTTCGGCGTTCAGACAGTTTGGGAGACATCAATAGACTCCTGGACAGAGTCCAAAAAATTGGACCACTCTGCCAGGAAAGTCTGTGTTGCCTCTTCACTTGGTCTCCATCAGACAAGCTCTGCTGTCGTCATGGCACAATTTTTCCATGCCCTCTTGGGCTTTCTGGATGAGATGCTTCATCATCTCCCCACAGACCTTCAGACTACAGTCAAGCAGGTTTGTGATCAGGATCAGGCTGTTGCAAAACAGCAACTCCAGATGGCTCTGGGCATTGGTGATTCTTGTGCCCATTCGGTGGCAGCCGTAGTTGCCACGCACCGCAGGGCCTGGCTGAGGATCTCGAACTTCACGGCAGACACCCAGCACAATCTGGTGGATGTTCCATTCCTGGGTTCCGATTTGTTCTGTCCCATGGTCGATGGTCACCTCCAACATATTGAGAAGTTCAGTGCCACATTGGATTCTGTTACTTCTGCACAGAAGGAATCTCAGGGTTCCAATTCTGCCCCTGCGGCCAAGCAGCCCCAGTACCAGGGGCAGCAGCAGCAACAGGCTCAGCTTTGGCACCCTCGGCCCAAGTCAGGGGATTCAGCAGCCTGTAAGCCTGGAGGAAATGGAACCGGCAGTCCCCAGGCCAGATTCTCCTCCTCCAATCCTGCAGTGTGATGGGATGGGGGTTACCACCCCCATGCCTGTCACGCCCACTCTGGGTCCTCCCGTGGGGGGCCAGCTCTGCCACTTTCTTTCCGCCTGGTCCACTGTCACAATGGATAAGTGGGTCTTGGAAGTGGTCTGTTAGGGACTGCCTCTGGAATTCGAGCAGTACCCGCCGAGCCCGCGCCCCATGGGAGGAGAAGGTTTCTGCACACACTCAGTCGGCTCTCCGAGACGACATCACCCAACTCTTCCGCAAGAAGGTAGTGGCCAGAGTCGCTGATCCCCCGGTCAACCCAGGGTTTATTTCTAGGTACTTCCTTGTCCCGAAATGGATGGGGGGCTGGCGCCCCATTCTAGATCTGCATGACCTGAACAAGTTTCTCAGGTCTCGCATCTTCAGGATGGTAACTCTGTCCCAGATCATACCATCCCTCGAGCAGAACTTGTGGTTTTGCTCCCTGGATCTGCAGGACACGTTCTTTCATGTACCGATCCGTCCGTCACACTGAACGTTCCTCTGCTTCCAAACAGAGGGAACACTGTATGAGTTCCAAGCCATGCTGTTTGGCCTGTCATCGACCCCCAGGGTCTTCACCAAATGCATTGCAGTGGTGTGGCAGCCCATCTTCGACATCGAGGGGTCAGGGTGTACCCCTGCCTGGATGACTGACTCATAGTGGGTCCCTCCAAATTGGAGGTGGAGAGGTCCAAGGATGTGGCCCTCCAGACCTGCCACGACCTTGGCTTCCTGATCAACAAGGCCAAAACCAGGCTCCCAGTGGACAGTGCAGAGGTTCTCTCCTCCTTTGCCCGATCATTTCTGGTTGGGCACTTGCGCCCTGCCTGGGACTTCGTGCGACTTCTGGGTTATGTGGCGGCTTGCACTTCCATGGTCTAGTGGGCCCTGTGGCATATACGCCCCCTTCAGTGGGAGCTGGCCAGCCAATGGGCTCAGCATCTAGGTCATTTCGACCAGCTGGTCACAGTGACCCAGAAGATGTGAGACCCTCTCCAATAGTGGATCATTCTAGAGCATTTGCAGGAAGGGATCCCATTTGTCTGCCCCGAGCTGACGGTCATCCTCATGACCAACACCTCTCTCACAGCCTGGGGTGCCCACATGGGGAATTACAGAGGCCACAGGCTCTGGACTCCTAAGGTGTCCTGGTGTCGCATCAGCTTGCTGGAGCTCTGAGCAGTTTAGCTAGCGCTGACTGCATTTGCTCCATTCCTTCAGGGTCAAGTGGTTCAGTTCCAGACAGACAACACCATGACCATGTACTGTCTCAACAAACAGGGCAGCATGCACTCCTGGTCTCTGTGTAGGGAAGCTTTTCACATCTGGACCCTTGTGGGCCGACTGGAGGCGGATCTGCTAGCCATTCATGTGGCATGAGCCTCAAATCAGCTGGTGGATGCCCTCAGCCATGTACACGAGGTCTCATGAGTGGTCTCTCCATCCAGAGGTAGTACACAGATTGTTATTCCAGTGGGGCACCCCTCAGGTGGACCTGTTCGCCTCCAGGGAGAATGCCAAGCTGAAGCTGTTCCATGCCCACCCCCCTCAGCAGGGCTCATTATAGATGGGTGCCTTCTCGAGGCCGTGGACCCCAGGCCTCTTCTAGGCCTTTCCTCCACTTCCCTTGTTTGTTTGTTGAATTTTGTTGACCTGGTAAGCCCACTGGGCCTAGAAGTCCCTTTTTCAGGGGCGACCGAGGGGGGGTGAATACAGATGGTAAGCAACTGAAATTTAACCAGATTAAGCTGTTGGTAGTATTTTTTAATGAATGAGGGAAATTTGGCCAGGACACCGGGGAAATTCCCCTACTCTTTTCGATAAGTGCCATGGGATCTTTAACATCCACCTGAACTACCTCCAATCCAGGCAGATGGGACCTCAGTTTAACGTCTCATCCAAAAGATGGCACCTCAGAAGTGCAGCACCCCCTCATGCTGCACTACAGTGTCAGTATTGGGATATTAACCCAAGTGCCAGATGTGTGAACTGAATCCACAGCCCTCTGATCTCCCGGCCTCAGAGGCGAGTGTGCTACCTACTGAGCCTCTGAGCACTGTAAAAGTGATCAGAGCTCCAGCAAGTTGATGTGACACTGGGACACCCTTGAGCCACAAAATGCTCCTTAAGGTCAGGAGGGACAAGGCACAGGTGATCCTGGTAGCACCGGATTGGCCCCACCAGTTTTGGTACCCCAATCTTCTCAGCAACATGCTTCCGAGGCATCTTCCAACATGCCCTGACCTGCTTTCAGTCAATCAAGGGATGGTCCTCCACCCAGACCTTCAGTCCCTGCATCTGACAGCCTGGTTCCTGAGCGGCTAGAGTGCCAAACTTTGGGTCTCTCTGAAGATGTCCTCACTGTAATTGAGGCATCCAGGAAAGAATTGACTAGGAAATGCTATGCCTTCAAGTGGAAGACATTCTCGATTTGGTGTCGGGGCAGGGGCCTGGACCCTTTTTCTTGTCCAGTGGCTAGCATTCTTGACTACCTTTGGTCTCTCTTCAAAGGGAGTCTTCGGTCTACGACCCTTAAGGTGCTCCTGGCAGCCCATCTCTACTTACTGGGTGCGGGCAGGTCAGCAGACAGTGGCACAGGAGAAGGTGGTCTGGCGTTTCTTTAATGGCCTCAACCATATTTCCCCTCTGGTGTGTGAACCACCACCACCATGTGATTTACTGCTAGTACTGGCAAAGCTCATGGACAAGCCATTCAAACCTATGCACAGGAGTGAGATGTCACACCTGTCATGGAAGACCACCTTCCTGGTGGCTATCACATCAGCCAGAAGGATTGGGGAGCTCCAGGCATGCTCTGTTGAGTCTCCTTATATAGTCTTCCACAGGAACAAGGTTGTCCTGCGCCCCAACCCGAAGTTCCTTCCGAAGGTGGTGTCGGAGTTTCACCTGAACCAGGTGATGACTCTGCCGGTGTACTACTTCAGTTACACCTCGGAGGCCGAGTACAGGCTCCATACTTTCGACATGAGACTAGCACTGTCTTATTACAAGGAGCGTACGGCTAAAGTTCAAGGAGAGGTTTGCCAGCTATTTGTCACCTACGTTGAAGCTGCACCTGGCAGACCTGCAGCAAAGCAGATGATTGGCAGATGGATTACATCTTCCATTGATCTCTGCTGTAGGTTGGTGGGTAAGGAGCCTCCTGTAGGGATAAGAGCTCATTCCACCCGCTATACTGCTCCATCAGTGGCTGCTTCTAGGGATGTCCCTATCCAGGATATCTGCAGGGCTGCTACCTGGAAGTCAGTAAATGCCTTCATTTCCCATTACCACATCAACCTAGAGTCACGGCGGGATGCTGGTTTTGGGGCCTAAGTTCTCCAATCATTATTTCCTAAGCAGGGGGTGTGTGCCTTGCCTCCCTCCTCCCAGAGAACTGCTAGGAGTCTGCCAAACAGTGTGTATAGAACAAAATATCCACATCCCTAGAAAAACGGGTTACTCGCCTGGAACAGTAATTCTAAGAGTGGAATATGTTTTTCATCCACACAAACCCACACGACCTCCCTGGCCTTAGCGCACAACCTTTGTTTCCAGTGGGCAAGATCTGGCGTCATGGGGTGGAGCCGAGGGATATACCACGTGAGTGGGTTGGGAGGAGCCAGCTTTCAGACCATCCGGCAAGATTTAGAGGGAAAGAGACATGCCAGACAGTGTGGATAAACAACATATACCACTCAGTTGCAAATGTTAGAGCCACTCGTGTAGGGACTGGGTTCCAAGTGACTCAAAGGTACTCAAGGTGCAAAGACAGTCACAAAACTTACTTCTTTGGATACACTTCAGATAAACTTAATGTCCACGCTATTACAGCTTCTTGGATCATGAAAAAGTTTTATTGCCACAGCGCTCAAGGAGGAAAAATAACGACTAACGTTTCACCTCGTAACGAGGCTTTGTCAGTGATTGCCCCCTATAGACCATTTCATTATATAACAGTGAAGTACAAACATGATTACTTAACACCTGTCATATAAAGTGCTGTGTTTTACAAAAAAGCAGTTTTATATACTCTTTAAAGTGTTATCTAAAGTGCTATACAGGAACCTTTAAAATATGCTGCTCACTATTTTATCTGAATTCTACATTACCACAGTTATATAGTTAAATTACTTATTTCATGTCCTAACTGGACTAAATTCACATAAAAGCTGTCGTGTTCTGTGGAAGATGACTAAATATTTCATTAAATACACATTTCAGTATAAATTAGCACTATATAGATACATAGACAGTGTCGGCAGATAAGGGCCTATGGCCCACCTAGTCTGCCCATTTGAGCTTGTAAGTTCAGTTTGTTTTCCTAGAAGTCTATTTCCCCTTACCACTGACCTCTAGAATTCCTTTATGTCTATCCCATGCATTCTTAAATCCCGTGATTGTTTCAGCCCCACCACTTCCTCTGGCAGGGTGTTCCACTTGTCCACCACCCGTTCTGTGAAGAAATTCTTTCTCATGTTTCCTCTGAATCATCCTCCCTCCAACTTCATCCCATGCCCTCTAGTCCTGAAACATCTTTTCAGCTTAAAATAGTGTTTTCCTGCACCCTGTTCCTCCTGTAAGATACTTGTATGTCTCTATCATATCCCCTCTCTCCCTCCTCTCCTCCAGGGAGTACATGTTCAGTTCCTTCAACCTGTCTTCATAGGACTTGTGATGCAACCCATGCACCATCTTTGTTGCCCTCCTCTGAACCTTCTCTACCCTGTCTATGTCCTTACGTAGGTATGGTCTCCAGAACTGTACACTGTACACTGTACTCCAGGTGGGGCCTCACTAGTGTCTTGTATAGCGGAATTATGACCTCCCTTTTCCTGCTGGTGATGCCCCTGCCTATTCAACCCAGCATCCTATTTGCTTTACCTGATGCCTTGTCACACTGTTTCCCTACCTTGAGGTCATCAGAGATGACAACCCCAAGATCCCTTTCCTGCTTGGTGCATGCTATATCCTCACCCCCCAGCAATATGCAGATGACATACTGCCCTCACTGTTAGACACTGAACGATTGCTCCCAATAGTCTGGAGAATCTTAGGCAAATTTGCCAAAGCCTCAGGGTATAAGATAAATTCGGCCAAAACTGAAGTTCTGACACTAAATTTTTCCTCTACCCCAGGCCTGTGGACACTGCTACCTTTTAAATGGAGAAGTACGAAAATAAAATATTTAGGTATTTATTTGCCTCAAAACTTACAAAACATAACCCTCATAAACTATGAACCCCTTACACAAATGTTGGAAACAAACCTTCATAATTGAGCTCAGCTACGCCTCCCCTTCTATTCCAGAATAGACTTAGTGAGGATGAATATATTACCCAGATTACTTTATTTCAAATGATACCTGTCACTCCTTCACCCTTATATTGTGTATCTTGGAATAAGACTTTAGCAAGATTAGTTTGGGTGGGGCAGAAACCCTGTAATCGCTGGTCTGTGCTTCAACTCCCAAAAGCTTTCCTAATTCACTACACTATATTTTTTATTTATTTAGTTGACCGGGTAAGTGCTCTAGACAAATTCTGCCTATTTTCAGGCACGACCCGGGGGAGGGGATACAGATGAATGCCAACTGACCTTGAACCAGATTAAGCTGTTGGTGGTATTTTTTTTAGTGAACGAGGGAAATTTGGCCAGGACACCAGGGAAATTCCCCTACTCTTTTCAAAAAGTGCCATGGGATCTTTAACATCCACCTGAACTACCACCAATCCAGGCAGATGGGACCTTGGTTTAACGTCTCATCCGAAAGATGGCACCTCAGAAGTGCAGCACCCCTCTCATGCTGCACTACAGTGTCAGTACTGGGATATTAACCCAAGTGCCAGATGTGGGAACTGAACCCACAGCCTTCTGATCTCCCGGCCTCAGAGGCGGGTGCGCCATCTTCTGAGCCACTAACACTGACGATATGTATGCAGCAGTAATGAACCGGATAATGGGATGGCTTAATCCTGCAAATAAAGTGGCCTTGGAAACTTTAAAGAGCTTTCACTTAGTGTAGTAGATACTTCACGAATAGTGTTTCTCCCTATGGGGGCTCTCCCACATTTAGTAGAAAATTACATAGGAGCCCAACATAATTTACAAACTTGGTGTAAAATAAGAACTTCTCCAAAACTGAAACAGGTCTTATACTTTTTACAATTACTTCACTTAGAAGCAGAGTTTTTCCCTACCCGGATTGACTTGACCTTTCAGAGTTGGCATCGGAGAGGCCTGTCTTTTATATTTCAGTTTCTGGATGCTCAGGGGTGGTCCCCTTTCCAAAAATACAGGAGACCTATGGACTAACTAATAGGGAATACTTCAGATATATGCAAGTTCAAACTTTCCTAATACATAAGGGCCCTCAGAGAAACTGCCTTCCAAATCCCCCCTCCTCTGCTACTAAATAGGTTCATGACCATCATGCGGGGACAAACCTGGCCACATGTGATTGGACTGCTGTACAGAGGTCTAAGGGCGTTCTCGATGGGCTCGACTAAGGAAATTCTTGAAGCTTGGAGCAGGGAGGTGCCTGATCCAATCTCGGAGGAGAATTGGACTAGGTATGTAAGTATGCTAGACCCTCCTTTTGTGTGTCACTTGCACCACATTGGCGTGAATTTGCCTGGAGGGCACGTAACATAGAGGATAATGTATGGTCCTCTGTTGTTAACCGGTCAGTTAACAGTCGAGAGGTTGCCAGGGCGACCGTGTAAACCTCGAGAGCGAAGCTCGAGAGGTTTACATCGCCATGGCAACCTCGAGATGGTTAAAATTGACCGGTTGACGATAGAGGGACCATACATTATTTTTTATAGTGTATGGTCCCACCTCAAAGGCTGCTTACTTTTTCTTTAGTAGTCACCGCCCACGGCTGTTCAGTCCTTCCCTAACCGCTGCTGTTCGCTCGTCGGTTCCCCGTCGAAGGTGCCGCATGCGCAGACCAATCGCTGTTGTTAACCTATCGATGTGACGTAGCATCGATAGGTTAACAACCTTAGGAAATGATGATTTCCTAAAGTTAACAGCGTTCTAACATACATTATAGATAGTTTAACATAACTGCAAAATTAGCAAAATTCCTTACAGGGCCAGTGGGACACTGTTGGAGACGATGTGGAGAGACTAGGGCCGGGCATGTACATGTGTTTTGGTCCTGCCCAGTCCTGAGACAGTTTCGGTGGGAGGTGGCTGATTCTCTGGTGGAACTGGTGGGAGAGGAGGCAGTTCTTACCCTGGAGCTGGTTCTTTTCTCCATCCCCCCAGATGATCTACAGATATGTAGAGGTTCCCTCCTTCTTGCATATCTTTTGGTGACTAGGAAGGTGGTAACACGCCTGTGGGGCAAAGTAAACCGTCTACCATTCAAGATTGGTATAAAATAATGGGGGAATTTTATTCAATGGAAAGACTTATAGCCAGATGTAATAATAGATATGAACATTTTGAGATACAATGGTGCAAATGGGTTTTCTTTATTTCAAGTCAGGCCCCCTGTTTGTCCCATAGGAAAAGGATGGGGGAGGAGAGAGAGAGGGGAATTGTGTGAATTTGTCTCGGATCCCAGTTCTGAAAGGATAAAGAAGAAAATTGTACATTTAATGATCCTGATGTGTGTTAGATTTGCTTTATTTGTAGACCGAGATGTTAGACACATGTATCATGGATTGTATATGCTGAGCCCTGTAGAACCTTTGCTAAAATATGTATTCTGTATCCCAAATACATTGCACTAGTGTAAACTTTTAATAAAAAGAAAGTTTAAAAAAAATACATATTTTAGCAGAACCTATAGTATTCTGATAATTTTCTCGTGAAGCTCCAATTTTACCAAAGCTATATCTCCATTTTATTATATTTGGACTCCACAGGAGAGAAGAAAAGGAAGGGAGGGAGGGGGGAAGAAGCAAGGTGGGGAAGAGACCTAGCGTAGCTCAGAAACATTATACCATGGATTTAATACATTCAGATAACATGATAATGTAGGCCAATACAAAACAAACAATGCAATAAGTCCAAGGGTTTTGGCATGAGGAGGATGTGTTCACAAAGTAGATATATCCCTGTGGAAAAAATTCAATAAAATCACAGACTATACCATGTCAAAACTTCATATTGATTACATAGTGCAAACCTTAAACCAATCAGTAGAACACAATTCAGGACGGGGGGGGGGAGGGGGGAAACAAACAGTTCTAACACTGTAATAGTCCCACTTCGCCTTCTTTAAGGAATTGTGCCAATTCGATTTGTTCATTCAAACTTCTGGCTGCTGAATGTGATCCCAGTCTAAAGATCCAGTAGCCTGCCTTCTGTTAAGGGCCAGTTCCCTTTCCCCTCGGACCAAGACTAGTTTGTTCAATGCCGGTGAATTTGAGGACATGTTCTTGCTTGTTAGTAACTCCTTGCATATGTACTGCAAGATCATATTCCAAATTGCCATTACTAATGGCTCTTACGTGTTCCCTAATTCTCTCCTTCAATTTCCTCTTGGTCCTCCCCACATAATACATGCCACAACTGCATTCCACAGGATATACTGTATCACCCATTTTGTGTCACAGTTAATAAACTGTGTAATGCCAATCATTTCTCCGTTAAATCCACTTTTAATTGTTGTACATTGGTTTACACAGGGGCAATATTTGCATCTACTGCACTTTCTACAGCCTTTTGGCAATGGTGGGAGCCGCCCCTTTTGTTTTTGTTTTTCATGAACTGAGCTCACAAGGATGTCCCTTAAGTTTTTGGCACATCTAAATGACATTCTTGGGGATGTAGTGACAGTACTCTGTAATCTGGCATCCACTCCTAGGATATGCCAGATCTTACTTCGAGACACAGCTCTTGCAGCAGGTTACACCATTAGGACCGAAGCCGCCAGGCGCCAGGACCACACGGAAAAATTCTAGCTAGCTAACTACAGCGGGGACCACCCACGACGTCGGTCCCGCCTCCGACGTCAGGCGTGGTACAAAAGGGGGCGGTCCCGCCAGATTCCCCAGTTCTTTTCCCGCCGTCGACTTAGCTACCTGACCCCTTCGGTTACCAGTCTAGCGCGCGACGCGTGAATAGTTCTTTTTTCGATAAAATTTTCGAGAATCTTCAGAATCCTCTTCAAGCAAGATCTTGATGTCATCACCAACTTCTGGCCATCCATCGAAGTGCGCTTGTGGAAAGCAGATCCCGTTCAAGGACCCCCACACGGCCTGCGTCCGGTGCCTAGGCCCAGACCACGATACCCGGGCCTGTCCTTCTTGCCAAGGGTTCAACAGCCGTACCCGGATCCGGCGTCAGAAGGCTTTGCAGGCGTTTCTTCTGGAGGAACAACTGAAGACCATGTCCTCCAAGGGGGAAAGCTCCAGGGTCCACAAGCACGCGGAGAAGAGAAGGAAAGGCCCTTCCAGGTCCCTTCTAGGGGTTCGAGTCCCGTAGCTCGGTTGAAATCTCCCGGCTGCAATCAGAAACCTTCATCTCAGGAGAAATCCCCAGGCCTTCCTCCCCTTCCAGGGCCTTGGCGAAGTCCGGGAGCGACACCATCACCACCGCAGAGTCGGGTTCCCGCTCCTCGGTACCTGGCGTCAGGTCTTCGTTGGTCCTCCAGCAAGACGCTGGAGCTCACGCCTTTAAAAGGCCTGTAGCCCAGACGCCGGCTCGACAGCCGTCAGCCGTGCGCTTCTTCCCTGGAGCCGCTGGGGCCCGACGACCGGCGCCCGGCCATTACATCCCGGCGGCGCGGTAGGGGACGACGCCCGCCCTCCCTGAAAAAGAAGGCCCTGTTGCCTCCGGCCGACATCGGTCAGGAGCCTCTATCGGAGGAGGACCTAGAGCAGCCCGAGGACCAGGCAGGCGACCCGGTCCCGTCGGTACTCCCAGGGAACCCTCGCCATTACCAGAGCCCCTGTGGAGCAGATGCGGGACCGGCGACCGCCCACCGGCACCCGGGCCGCCGATGGGAACCTCTCTCTAGTGGAGGTGAAAGATCTGTTCACCTACTGGTGGGATACCATTAAAAGGACGTGGTTCCCCCCTCCTCCTCCTACTCTCTCCTCCTCCTCCTACTCCGGTTCCTGCCCCCCTCGCCAGCGGGGTCGGCAGGCGTGTTCCTCTCCCGAGGCCTAGGAACCCCTCAGGGAGACCTGATAAGCGGAGACCTCCGTCGAAATCCTCTTCTGGATCACCCAGCCCCAAGAGATCCAGGAGGCACGGTCGCCTTCAACGGAGGACACGGGATCAGACTACTCCACCTCTAGATCCCCATCTCCACTCTCCATCCCTTCTCCGGACCCACAGTGAGACCTAGAGTCTCCTCCGGATGATCCCTCGTTCCCTTGATATTATGAGACATATACAAGAGAACATGGGATGGGATGCTGAAGCTTAGACCCCAAAAGAGTACGACTAAGCAGATATCTTGACAAAAGGACCCCAAGCCTGTGGTGGACCACCCTTGGTTGACACTTGAGGTGAGCTCACAAGAGCCGGCTGGGCGTCCACACTCGCTCCGGCGGACCGAAGAAAACTGATCGCTGTACAAGGCTCTAAGGGCGACCAGTACCACGCCAGCATCCTCAGGCCGATTCTCTGGTCATCACAGCCTCCATGACCGGTCACAGAGGCCACAACATTTGAGCACCCTGCCACGGACCAGAGTCCAAACAACTGGACCTTGTTGGGTAGGCTACACGTGTGCTTCCGCTACCTCGCCATCAGATCCCGAACTATTTAACCCACATGGTTCAATTCCAGAGCGCTTTGTAGGAACAGGGTCTGGAAGCGGCTGAAAAAGATGCCCGAAGGTGAGCAGAAGGAGGAGATGCTTCAGCTCCTCACGTCACGGGTTCAGGCAGTAGGGACCCAAGTGCTAAGGCAGCGTATGACTCCACGGACTCATCGGCCCGAGCAGCAGCTCTGGCGTTTGCCTCCGGAGACACTCTTGGTTCAGCGTCTCCAGTTTTACCAGACGTCCAAAAGAACATCTTGGGCGCCCTTTTTGAGGAGAAGTATTGTTTGGTAATCCTACAGAAAGATCCTTACCAAACTCAAGAGGCGGGAAAGCGGTAAGGTCGGTTCAGGCCATGTGCCGACCTAAGCTTGCGGTTCCTTCACGTGGAACCAAAGCCGTTTTCGTGTCTCGGACGCAGAGGCAACAGACCCACCGCTGCACCTCAGAGGGGCTCTTGGTTTCGTAGAGCCCAGGGCAAACACCCTGCCAGCCAAGGCCAGCGTTCTCCCTAGGCAGGCCCAGCCAGCGGGTCCATCTGCCGCCACAGCCTGACTCCTCGGCCTCGCCCCTCAGGATCCAGAGGAGTTTATAGTGGGGCCTGCATTAGGAACTTCCTGCGGGATGGCAGCCATTCCACCGACAGGTGGGTTCTTCAGTTGGTCAGTCTAGGCCACTTTATAGAATTCGAGGAAGCCACCCGAGGCCTCCTTTGCTCTCCCGGTATCAGGGTCAGCACAAAGCCTTGATCTGGCAAGAGTACTCGCGCTACTACGAAAGGAGGCGATGAAGTACGTCCCAGAGAACCAGAGAGGACTAGGATACTATTCCCACTTCTTCCTGGTTCCCAGAAAACAGGGACCTCCGTCCAATCTTGGACCTCGCGACCTCAATGTGTCGGTCACTTACAAGAGATTCCGCATGGTGACCCTTCCGGGTCTTATCCCATGCTCAAACAGGGCCTTTTTGGCGTCTCTAGACATGCAGGATGCCTACCTGCACATCCCTATGGCTCAGGCGCACAGGAGGTTCCTGCGCTCGAGTTTCTTAGACCACCACCTTCAGTTCCGAGCCTTCCTTCCGGACTGTCTTCCGCGCAAGGGTCTTTACCAAGTGCATAGCGAGTCGTGGCAGCGTCTCTGAGGAGACAGGGCCACTCGTGTTCCCGTACCTGGCGACTGGCTTCTCATGGCCGCCTCCAGAGGCGTTGCTTTTGCAATCAAGAGCACCCAGGATCTGTTCGATCCTGGGCATCCTCATAAATTACGAGAAGTCTCTCCTGGTACCGTCGCAGAAACTGCAGTTCATTAGGAGCAGTTCTGGACACTGTTCGAGGAAGAGCTTTCTTCCGGCCGACAGAGCGGAGCGCATCAGATCCCTCATAAGGGACCTATCATTAAGCAAGGTTGTACCTGCCAGGTCGGTCCTTTGCTTGCTGGACACATGGCTGCGGCCATTCTTACTGTCCTTCACAAGACTCCACATGCGCATTACTCAGTGGATGCTCAAAGTGCAATGGGACCAAAGCAAGACCACTTGCAGCATCCGGTCAGACTCACGAATTCAGTGATTCAAGACTGGCAGTGGTGGCTAGCCCCAGGATTCGCTCTCATCAGGCGTCCGTTCATTGCGCCGTCCCGAGTCACCCTCACCACAGACACTTCCGGTCTTGGGTGAGGCACACCTGGGACGGGTAAAGTCCCAGAATCGTGGACCCAGATGGAGCTCACCTTCCATCAGCGTGCTGGAAATGAAGCGGTCCTCTATGCCCTGCAGGCCTTTCAGTCAGTTATCCCACGGTGTACTCTTCTGCGCCAGACAGACAACACGGCGGTGATGATTACCTCAACAAACAAGGGCGCACCTCTTACCCCTTTGCAGGAGGCCATGAGAGTGTGGGATTGGGTAATCAGACCGGAGCGAATCACTGTCACTGTACGCGTTCCCCGGAGTGGACAACACGGTTGCAGGCGGCCTGAGTGGTTCTCAGGCCAGAGTCCACGAATGGGAACTCCTTCAAGAGGTAGCAGAGGATCTGTTTCTTGATGGGGAACTCCAGATCTAGACTTGTTAGCCTCCCATCAGCATAAAACTGCCCAATTTTGCTCGCTAGATCCAGGGCCTGGTGTTTTCTGGCGGGGCCGTTATCCCTCTCCTGGGCCAACAGATTCCTCTCGCTTTCCCTCCTTTCCCGTTGATCCAGAGAGTTCTTCTCAAACTGCGCAGGAACACGCAATAATGATCCTGGTAGCTCCCATTTTGGCCCAGACAGATTTGGTTCCCTTTGTTGATTCAACTATCTGGGAACCCCGCTCCCGTTGCCGCTCCAGCTCCCACTTACTGTCTCAGGAAAAGGGTTCCTTGTCCACCGGACCTCGTTCCATGAACCTGCATGCTTGGCTCCTAGAGACCATAGCCATTTTGCCACGTGGTCTCGAAGAGGTTGCAGAAGTCCTTTCTGCAGCCAGAAAGCCGGCGCAACCGACTGCTCGCGCCATGAAATGGCGCCGTTTTATATAATAGTCGCGAGCACGCGACCTTCCCCTTTAGGTTGTCCTGTGGGAGTAATATTGGAATATTTGCTCTCCCTCTTTCATTCGGGTCTAGCCTACTCCTCTATTAAAGTGCACCTCTGTGCCATTTGACTTACCACCTCCGGTGGGGAAATCGTACAGTGGCTCAGGTGGGCGCCCTCCGAGGAATTTCTTGAGGGTGTTGCACCTTGGGCCTCCTATTAGAGACCCTGTGCCTCCATGGGATTTGCTTTTTGTCCTTGAACAGCTCACGCTTCCCCTTTGAACCTGCAGCGGATTGCGAGCTACGCTTTCTGTCGTGGAAAACGTTGTTTTAAGTTGCTGTTACCTCGGCAAGAAGAATTTCTGAACTTAGGCTCTCATGTGCAAAGAGCCTTATTAGTTTTCCACGGGACAGAGTATCCCTGAGGGGCAGACCCTAAATTCTTGCCTAAGGTGGTTTCTTCACTCACTCTGAACCAGGATATCGACCTTCTGGTCTACTTCCCAACTACTCTAATAGAGGAGAGGCTCTGCTCCATACCCTGGATGTTCACCGCAGCCTGAGGTTTTACCTCAACAGAACTCAGTCCTTTCGTAGTTCTGAGCAGCTTTTCATTTCCTTCTCTGAGAGAATGATGGGCCAATCAGTATCCAAACAGTCCCTTTCTCGCTGGCTTGTCCAGTGTATTTCTCACTGTTATGGTATCAAACAAAAGCCCCTCCCGGGTACAGTCCGGGGTCATTCCACTAGAGGGGTGGCTACTTCCTTTGCAGCGCTCAAAAATGTTTCCACTTCTGCTATATGCACTGCAGCCACTTGGAGTTCTGTGCATACCTTTATCAGGCATTATAGCCTGGACATCGCCTCTCGGCGAAGGGCTGGTTTTGGTTTGGCCGTACTTCAGGGTCTCCTGTCCTAGGTTCTGGACCTGGTATTTATCCTTTATTTTCCTCCTCCCGGATTTTCTGACAGCGTTACCGCTTGGGAATCCGTCCTAATGGTGTAACCTGCTGCAAGGCTGTGTCTCGAGTAAGATGGTACAGTTACGTAAGAACTTACCGTAACAGTAGATCTTGAGAACAGCTCTTGCAACAGCTACTTCCCGCCCACCTTCCCCTTGGAGGAAGTATGGCTCAGTCTTTCTGAGCAGGAATTGTTATCTTTCTGTCTTCTGACGGTAGATCCTAGGTCTCCCATTTTGATGTCAGCCTGCGGCAAGAGTCTCCGGCAGGAGAACTGGGAATCTAGGCGGGACCGCCCCTTTTGTACCACGCCTGGCGTCGGAGGCGGGACCCGGCGTCGAGGCGGTCCCCGCTGTAGTTAGCTAGCTAGAATTTTTCCGTGGGGTCCTGGCGCCTGGCGGCTTCGGTCCTAATGGTGTAACCTGCTGCAAGAGCTGTTCTCGAAGATCTACTGTTACGGTAAGTTCTTACGTAACTGTACTTTTTTATACACTATTTCTTTTACCTTCCCAGTCCTCACACTGTATGTTGTAACAAAATTAATAGGTTTCTGAACATCCTCTTGTAAATCTTCCCCATTGATCTGTTGTTCTTGGGACTTATACGAACATACGAAGAAGCCAGCAGAAGAAGGTCATTTGGTCCATCAAGTCTACTTGTATTGCAGGGTCCACAACTTGAGCTAATGTCCTTGCCCACTTCTCTCATCCTCCCTATCCATGATCCTTACTTCCCTCCATGCCTATCCCATCCTCTCTTAAAGCTGTACACTGTCTTCAATGAGAAGTACTACTTCCTGACCTCCCTCCTGAACCTCCCACCCTCCAGCTTAAGACTGTGCTCCCTAGTGTTATGGTTGCCACTCAGATTAAAGAGGCTGTCCTTATCAACCTTATTTATCCTTTTCAAGTACTTGAAGATCCCAGTCATGTCCCCTCTCTCTCTCTCGCCTGTCTTCCAGAGAGTGCATGTTCAAAGCCCTCAACCTCTCCTCGGATGCCTTACCCAGCTGACCCACTCTCATCGTTGTTGCCCACCTCTGGACCTTCTCCAACAGATTAATGTCCTTTTTGAGGTGTGGGCCCAATACTGAACTCCATACTCTAGATGCGGCCTTACTAGTGACCTGTACAAGGGCAGTATAACCTCCTCTCTCCTACTACTGATCCCCTAGATATGCATCCCAGCATCTTGTTGGCCTTTACTGCTGCTTTCTTGCACTGCATGGAGTGCGTCAGGTCAATAGTGATCATCACTCCCAGGTCCTTCTCCTCCTCTGATGCAGATACTCTGAATCCACCCAGGTAGTACTCCATCCTCTGATTCTTGACTCCAGTATGCATAACTTTCCATTTCTTGGCATTGAAGCCAAGCTGCCAGATCCTGGACTACCTCCCCAGCTTTTTCAGATCTTCCTGTAGGTCCTGTATCCCTTCAGCTCTTGCCAATATCCCGCAGAGCTTAGTGTCATCCGCGAATAGGCACATTTTACCCTTAATGCAACAGAGACTAACTTATCTAACAGAGACTCTCTTGTGACCCCGGCACATTTATTTTTGGCTTCCCCAATTACATTGTTTGCGTACCCCCTCTTTAAACCTTTCTGCCAAAATTGTGGATTCTTTCTGCTACGTTTCCACAGAACTCTGTTTTTATTTCAGATTAGTAGAATATCTCCATATGAGCAGTACACACCTCAGGTTCACACTAGGCTGTAGCCCAGTGAGTATCCCCTTTCTGGATGTTGTGATTGAGAAAAATGCAGAGGGTAAACCGAGTTCTAGGGACATGGATATGTTGTTCATCCACACTTATTGGCAGGTCCCTTGCCACTTTAAATCTTGCCGGAAGGTCTTCAAGCTGGTTCCTCCCACCCACCCAGGTGGTAAAACTCTCGGCTCCGCCCCATGATGCCAGATCTTCCTTACCGCTTGGAAGCTCAGGTTCCCTCCTTAGCGCTCTGCGTTTTGACTGGTTCCTGAAAATTTGGTCTTGAAATTCATTGAAGTGTCCTTTCTGGATCTTCAATCTTTTTCTTCTTGGCCTTCTGGCGATGGCTTTTCGGCCCGAGGAGCCTACGGTTGTTCCTCCAGGAGGGACTCGCACTCCACATGCGTTTGTGCCTGGACTTGGATCACGATCCTCAGGCTTGCAATTTCTGTTCTGCCCTTTCGGTCAACTCTCCAGAGGACCGCGCGGCCCGTTCAGGGCTCGGACATCCGGTAGTTTTTTCCACTCCGGAGATTCCATCAGACCGGCGGGTGTCCGCTTCGACTGTTTCTCTGCAGTTTGATCCTGCCGGGGAAGGGGCAGTCCCCAGTTGCGGCGCTTATCCCGCTCTCCTTGGATTCATCTCATGCAGCTTCGTTCAAGGGCTTATCATTCCCTCTCCTCCAAGGAGAGGACCAGAAACCCTGCCAGCTTGGCCTAAGGCTAAAGGGCCGCAGGCGGGGTCTCTTCATCGGCGGGAGCGGGAACTCTTCCCCCTCCCTCATCGGACGACGCTCAACTTCGGTCGAGGATTCGGCTTTGGCCACTGGCCTCACGGTATCCCCATCAGGTCAGCCGGCCAGGTTCCCCGTCGACGTTGTCGAGTCTCTCGACCCGTCTTTTGGGGGGTCTTCTGGTGCCGTCATCCCTCCGCCTTTGGCGGAGGCTGAGGCTCTGTCCTCCCCTTCGGGTCGACAGCCCTCGGTCCTTTCTTCCGAGCTGAGGGAGGAGCGGATGCATCCCGCTTCTTCCCAGGCCCGCCCTCGGTCCCCCCGAGGATTTGGATCTCGGTCTCGGTCAACCTCTCGATCTAGCTGCTCACGCTGATCTCGGCGTTCTCGGTCGAGGCACCGAGTTAAGTGGCTTTGCCGTTCTTCCTCATCCCCCTCCTCGGATGAGGAGCGGTTTCGATGCCATTGGCGTCGGTGTTACGAGGAACTTATGTGGCGACAGCAGTTGTTGTCCAGGTATCAATCAACCCGATTCATTCTTCGGATGGCAAAGCGGCTGCGGCTCAGTCGGCAGTCGGCCGAGATAGTCGAGGGCCCTTTCCAGGGCCGGTTGCTTGTCCGACCCTCGCTGCCCCTCCGCCTTTGGTGGGGTTCAGGCCAGGCCATGACCTGTTCTTCAGGTCGCTCGGTCCCCTCACTCCTGCTCACTCCTGCTCACCCCCGGCGGACGAAGAGTGCCTTGGGCCTGCGGCAGCTTTTTGCAGACCCTTCGGACCTGAAGCCGGCTCTGCTATGTTTCCTAGCAGGGAGGACCCGGGGTCTTCCCAGGAACATTCAGTAGATGACAGCCCATCGTCTTCGAAGGGTTTGCTTCAGCTCATTTCAGAATTCACTGGGATGCAGCTCGAGTCCGTCTCCAATCGGGCACCTTACCCCCTTACGGAGATTCTGGATTGAGGGGGTTCTTCCTCGGAGGCCTTCCCAGTGGCTGAGGCTGTCGTGGGCGCAGCCTTGGACCTATGGCGGCGGCCTACTTCCTGCCCTGCGCCTTCGGCCAGGGTGGCTCGGAGGTACCCTGTCCCTGTCTGTTCTCTGCCCGGTTTCTCGGAGCACCCCTCGGCTGAAGGGGTAGTCACCGAGGACGTTTTCCAATGTCTTGGAAATGCTGGGGATGTGGACAGACCCCCTGACAAGTAGTCCAAAAGGATGGACTACGTCGGACGCAAGGTTTACGCTGCGTCCTCCCTAGACCTCCGTCAGGCCAGCTCGGTTGCACTGATGGCACATTTCTCCCACACCCTTTTGGGCTCCTGGACGAGATCCTCCCTCATCTCCTGGCCGACCTGCGGACCACGGTTCGGCAGGTGCGGGACCAGGGTAGGGCGGTGGCGAAGCAGCAGCTCCAGACGGCTCTGGATCTAGGCGACTCCTGTGCCAGATCGGTGGCGGCCGCAGTGGCCATGCGCCGCAGGGCGTGGCTGAGGTTATCCTCCTTCTCTTTGGAAACCCAGCACGAGTTGGCGGACATTCCCTTCTTGAGGAGTGACCTTTTCGTCCCTGGAGTGGAGGGATATATCCATGGGCCTGAGAAGTCCGATGCCACTCCGGACTCGGTCACTCTCGCCCGGAGGGTCAAGGGCAGCTGTCAGCCTTTGCATAAGCCCCTTGGCCCCCTGAGTCCTGGGGCCCCACTGGCCCAGCATAAGGGCCAGCAGGCATGCGCTGGACGGCCTGTTGCCAGTCCAGCGTCTTCCTCCAAAAGGAAGCAGGGAAGCAGGAAACCGAGAGGCTCCTCAGCTCCTTCCCCTCTAAGCCTGATCAGTGGCGGGCCAGGGGCACTGCCCGCCCGTCGTCAAGCCGGGTTTCCCCATGGGGGCGGCTCCGCACCTCGTTCTAGAGGTATTTAAGGGTGGATCCTGTGCGTAGGTTGAGCGGTTTCTCCTTTTGGCCGTTGCCCCATGGGGATCTTGGGTCCACTGCCTCTGTGTCGGTCGTACCGACATGCCTGGCTCTCTAGTTAGAGGTGATCAGGAAGGCTGCGGACCCCCCATTCAACCCTGGATTCATGTCCAGGTATTCCTGGCCTCAAACGGACGTGGGCTCACGCCCATTCTCCCGCACACCTGGATGGTCTCTCTACTTCAGATATCCCATCCTCGGAACGTGGCATGTAGCTGTTTCCTGGGTCTCCAGGATGTACCTACTCCTCGTTCCGTCCGTTTCTTGGGAGGCTTCACCCCTTCTTGCGGGGGAACTCCTTACGAGTTCCTAGCCAGGCCCTTCTTTGCTCAGCAGTCTCTGCAGCACTGAAGGGTCCGGATGTAACCCAACCCGGAAGGTAGACTGGTCTCCCGTTTTCAGGAGCCAAGTGTGAACTCGTACCTTAGTGGTGAAGCTTCTTCGGGACTAAGCTCGACTCTTGAGTCCGAGCTCGGCTCCAGGCGGACAGGGCTGAGGTTCTTCCTCCTTTGCCGGTCGGGTTGTCCGGGAAATTATGTCCTGCCAGGACCTCCTGCTCCTCCTGGGCCTCAGGGCGGCCTTCCCTTAGTGGGAGGGGCCAGCCAGAGGTCAGAGCGCTGCGTCCCTTGGACCAGTTCGTGACTAACAGCCCAGGAGTTAAGAGAACGCTCCCTTGGACCGTTCCAACTTTGGCAGGAGAACATCCTGTTCGTTAGCCCTGAGTCGGCGGTCTTCTCCGACCGATGCTTCTCAGATGGGTGGGGTGCCCATCTTGGGGAATACAGAGTGCTTCGCCTCTGGTCCTCTCGTGAGTCCCGATGTCCTTCCTGCTCGCTGGAGAACAAACGGTCCGCTTAGCCTGCACCGCTCGCTCCGCTTGTGTGGGGTCTACAGGTCTAAGTCCAAGTAGGACAACACCAAGACCATGTGCTACCTACTCCGCCAGGTTCGGTCGATCCCTTTGTCTCGGTGCAAGGAGGTGGTTCTTCGCATTGGGTTGTTGCGCAGTCGAGGGTTCCCAGCCATTTGATGGCAGGAGCCCTGATTCCCTGGCTGCTGCCCTAAGCTGGGCATGGGCTGCACCTCATGAGTGGTCTCCCCTGCTGGAGGTAGCACAGGATCTTCTCCCTCTTCCCTCCGGGGAGAATACGAGGCCAAGACTGTTTTTTGCCGCCCCTCAGCAAGGTCTGCTGCAGGGGATGCCATCGGGGCCTCGGACCCCGGGCCCCTCCATGCCTCTCCCCCATTTCCCTTGACCTACGGGCAAGGCGAGGAGGGACTTGGCGCAGGTAATGCTGGTAGCCCCAGACTGGATTGCCAGTTCTGGTATCCAGCTCTCCTCAGTTTCAGCCCCAGGCTCCCGAGGCGGCCTCCAGTCCGCCTGGTCCTGTCTTTCCTTTTCAGGGGAAGGTTATCCATCTGGACCTTCAATCCCTGCACCTGTAGGCCGACCCGTGTGCGGCTAGTGGCCAGGCCTAGGGTCTTTCGGCAAGGTCCTTGATCTTCGAGGCGTCCTGCTAAGAAATCAGCCAAGATGCTCGTTCTCTGGGAGAAGTTCTCCCTTTTTGTTGATGGGATAGGGCCGTGCCTTCCCCCGTCCTTGGGCGAGCATTCCGGACCATCTGCGGTCCATCCTTAAACCAGGGCTTCGGCCGACGAACCCCTAGGTGCTTCTCCGGGTCACCCCTGTCTTCCGGGCGCAGGGCCGGGAGGCAGTTGGTGGTGCGGAGAAGGTGGTCTGGCACTTCTAAGCCTCGATCACGCCTCCCCTTTTGGGGTGAGTATCCCCGTTTCTGTGGGATCCTTGCTGGTATGGGCTTAGCTCATGAGCAAGCCATCTGAACCTTTTGCACAGGCACGAGTTTCCCCCACCTGCTGTGGAAGAACACCTTCTTGGGGCCACTTCACCATCCAGAAGGCGGGAAGAGTTTCAGGCGCTCCTTTAACCTCCTTATCCGGTCTTCCACAGGGACTAGGTTATCCTGCGCCCCACCCGAAGTCCTTCCGAAGGCGGTGGCGGAGTCTTCCCTTCGGGGGTATTGCCTCTGCCGGGGTTTATCCCCATTCACACCTCGGAGGCCGTATACAGGTTCCATAGGATCCGGTTTAACGCTCACCTATCTAGGGAGCATAAAGCTAAAGTTCGGGAGAGGTTCGCTAGCTGTTCATCATCTTCGCTGAAGCCGCATCTGGCAGATTTGCAGCCCAGTGGACGACAAGCGGACGGGTCACCCCTGCATAGGTCTCCACTATAGGTGGGCAGGCATGGAGCCTTCCAGAGGGATAAGCGCTCTTTTTTACCTGTCCTTCCGCTGCATCGGTGGCTGCTTTCGAGGATATTCCGTCCAGGATATCCCAGGGCTTCCCTGGAAGCAGGTTTTACCGCTCCCTTCCACATCGACCTTGGGTCGGCCGGGTGCTGGTTGGGGCCTCGGTTCCCAGTCTTTCTACCTAAGTAGGGTGTGCGGCTTGCCTCCTCCTCCCGAGAACTGCTAGAGTCTGCCAATAAGTGTGGATGAACAACATATCCATGTCCCTAGAAATACAGGTTACTCACCTGTAACAGGAGTTCTTGGAATGGTATTATATTTGTCCATCCACCGACCTACCCGGCCTCCCGGCTCCGGCAACCACCAACCTGGCTTCCAGGGCTAGATCTGGCGCCATGGGGCGGAGCGAGAGTTTTACCACCCGGGTGGGTGGGAGGAGCCAGCTTGAAGACCTTCCGGCAAGATTTAAAGCGGCAAGGGACCTGCCAATAAGTGTGGATGAACAACATATACCATTCCTAGAACTCCTGTTACAGGTGAGTAACCTGTATTTTCAGTTTGTGTAGAAAACCCATAGACAGGAAGACAGGAATACTACTTTACTAGCTAGTAGTTGCCACCCAGGACATATCAAGAATATTCTGAAAAGCCAGTTTCTCAGAATAAAAAAAAAAATTGTAGTTCTGTTAAAAAATATCAGAAAGAATCCACAATTTTGGCAGAAAGGTTTAAAGAGAGGGCCGGTGTACGCAAACAGCGTCATTGAGGAAGCCAAAAATAAATAAGCAGAGGTCACAAGAGAGTCTCTGTTAGATAAGTCCCAAGAACAACAGATCAGTGGGGAAGACTTAAAAGAGGATGTTCAGAAACCTGGGGGTAATTATATCTGATGACCTAAAGGTGGGCAAGCAATGTGAGAAGGCAGTAAGGAAGGCTGGGGGATACTGGGATGCATAGGGAGAGGCATCAATCGTAGAAAACAGGAAGTTGTTATCCCTCTGTACAGACAGTTGGTGAGACCCCATCTGGAGTACTGTGTGCAGTTCTGGAGACCTCATCTTCGCAAAGACTTAGACAGAGTGGAGGCTGTCCAGAGGAGGGCAACCCGAATGGTGCAGGGTCTGCACCAGAAGACATACGAAGAAAGACTAAAGGAGCTTAATATGTATACCCTTGAGGAAAGAAGGGAAAGAGGGGACATGATAGAAACTTTCAAGTACCTCAAGGGAATCAACAAAGTCCAAGAGAGTGGCATCTTTCAGAAAAAGAGATGTGCAAGAACAAGGGGGCACAATTTGAAAATAGAGGGGGGACGGCCCAGAGGTAATGTGAGGAAGTATTTTTTCATGGAGCGGGTTGTGGATGCATGGAACAGCCTCCCTGAGGAGGTCGTGGAGTCGCGCACAATGGGGGAATTCAAGAATGCATGGGACAGACATAAGGCAGTCCTAGTGGGGGGGTAGGAGGAAGTAAGTAAGCTGTTGGTTAACTAGGATCTGCAGCTTATCTGTTAGGTAGGAAAATGGTCAGACTAGATGGGCCAAGCAGTCCTTATCTGCCGTCAAATTCTGTGTTTCTATATTTCTATGTTTCCTTGTGAGCTCAGTTCATGAAAAACAAAAACAGAAAGGGTGGCTCCCACCATTGCTAAAAGGCTGTAGAAAGTGCAGTAGATGCAAATATTGCCCCTGTGTAAACCAATGTACAACAATTAAAAGTGGATTTAATAGAGAAATGATTAACATTACACAGTTTATTAACTGTGACACAAAATGGGTGATATATCTTGCGGAATGCAGTTGTGGCATGTATTATGTGGGGAGGACCAAGAGGAAATTGAAGAAGAGAATCGGGGAACATGTAAGAGCCATTAGTAATGGCAATTTGGAATATGCAGTTGCAGTACATATGCAAGGAGTTACTAACAAGCAAGAACATGTCCTCAGATTCACCGGCATTGAACAAACCAGTCTTGGTCCAAGGGGAATAGATAGGGAACTGACCCTTAATAGAAGGGAGGCCTATTGGATCTTCAGACTGGGATCATATTTAGCACCCAGAGGTTTGAACGAACAAATTGAATTGGCACCATTCCTTAAAGAAGGCTCAGTGGGATTATTCCAGTGTTAGAACTGTTTGTCCCCCCCCCGGATTGTGTCCTACTGATTGGCTTAAGGTTTGCACTCTGTTATCAATATGAAGTTTTGACATGGTATAGTCTGTGATTTTATTGAATTTTTTTCCACATGGATACATCTGCTTTGTAAACACATCCTCCTCATACCAAAACCCTTGGACTTACTGTATTGTTTGTTTTGTACTGGCCTACATTATCATGCTGTCAGTATGTATTAAATCCATGATATTATGTTTTTGAGCTATGCTAGGTCTCTTCCCCTACCTTGCTTCTCTTTCTCCCCCTTCATTCCTGTGGAGTCCAGGTATGATAAAATGGAGATATAGCTTTGGTAAAATTAGAACTTCACAAGAAAATTATCAGAATACTATAGGTTCTCCTGAAATATGTATTTAATTAAATATTTAGTCATCTACTACAGAATATGACAGCTTTTATGTAAATGTAGTTCAGTTAGGACACGAAATAAGTAACTTAGCTCTATAACTGTGGTGAAGTGAATTCAGAAAAAATAGTGAGCAGCATATTTTAAAGGTTCATGTGTAGCACTTTAGACAACAGCACTTTAAAGAGTATGTAAAACTCTGCTTTTTTTGTAAAATACAGCACTTTGACTGATGTTAAGTAATCACATATTTGTACTTCACTGTTATATAATGAAATGGTCTATAGGGGGCAATCACTTTGACAGAGCCTCGTTACGAGGTGAAACGTTAGTCGTTATTTTACGTCCTTGATCATTGTGGCAATAAACCTTTTTCATGATCCAAGAAGCTGTTATAGCCTGGACATTAAGTTTACTTGAAATGTATCCAAGGAAGTGAGTTCTGTGACTGTCTTTGCACCTTGAACATATACCACTCCTAGAACTACTGTTACAGGTGAGTAACCTGTTTTTTGAACCCACAGCTTTAACTTACTCATATTTTTTTTTACCCACAATTGAATGAACAAGGCAGATGTCATTATCAGATCTCTCCCAAAAAACTTTTCTCCGTCGTTCCACAAAACAATAATGTTTTGGGTCACATTTCATAAATGACACCTGTCATGTTCATATGCTGGGGCAAAAAAACCCTGATATTTTGAAAATTGTCTAAGAAAATGACAATGTTATGTGTGAATTTCATTTCCCAATCATTGCAATTTAACTATTATAACTTGTAATCTTCTTCGAGGATATCTCTTTCATCAGGCCACACCTATGGAACTTTAAGACACTAAACACTAGGACCACATGTAAACTTTTACAAGTAGTCCACTAGGGGCCGCCTGCAACAATGTCAGATGTCAGCTCTCCCATAGAAATGTGAGTTGCCCCTTCCCTCCTCTGTTCTTTTCCTGATGTGGACCGTGCACAGAAATGATGCTGTTACAGTCACCGATTTTCATTTTTCTCCCCATACTTAGTAATCACTTTCGTGATTTTCAGTGGTGTCTGTTGATTAAGGTAACATGGTAAGGGTAAAGGAGCAGAAGCCTTGCCTACACCGGGAGCCACTCCAGGTGCCCACTGAAAAGCCCCTAGAGGTGGTGGTGTGGCAGGAGTTGCCGCAACTGGCTCTGCCTGACTCCTTCTACACTCCAGCCACCATTGCCTCCAGGGGTGATTGTTGGGCATCATCTCTCCCTCCACCTGGACCAGTGGATGGAGGTGACCTTGGATGCCTGGATCCTGGAAATAATAGCACAAGGCCATGCTCTGGAACTTCTAGAGCTACCTCCAGACCATCTACTAGTGTCTGCGCATTATCCTCCAGATCATATCCCACTGCTTCTAGACGAGAAAGCCTACACCTTGCTTTAGACCGGAGATAGGAAATGATTCTTGCACAGTTAACTGTTCTTCCACCTTCCTTTCCCTGCCAGTTAGGTATTCTGATATGCTTTGACCAATGTTTGATAAATCAATAATCAAGCTTTGGGGTGCCCTCAGAGCTACATAGGGTTTCACTCCCCTCACCAGTTACTGTTCTTTATTTTCACATTTTGAAGACATTCTGCGACATCAGTAACTCTATTCCATGCTATTCATCTGAATGGCCTGGAATGGTGCTAATGATGTCATAGAATGTTCGGGCAGTGTGAAAAGAGAACACAGCAACTGCTGAGGACAGAGGACTTCGGGGCAGTTGCAAAGGCAAAAAATTAGGTGATTAATTTGACAAAAATGGCCAAAAATAAATCAGAATATTGGGTAGACACCAAAGGAACAACTGGAAGCCATCTTGAAGTGTAAAACTGCTTTCTATCACCTAGAAAAGGGCAATAGAACCTGTTCCCATGGAATAGAGAAACACAGTTTTCTATTCTTGGTGTTTCCTAGTTCCAAAATGGACGGGAGATCTGAGACCTATGTTGGATCTCAGGGATGTGAACTTTTTTTTATAGAGCACAAAAAGATAGATACATAGATACATAGACAGTGTCGGCAGATAAGGGCCTGTGGCCCACCCAGTCTGCCCATTTGAGCTTGTAAGTTCAGTTTATGTTTTCGAAGAAGTTTGTTGCCCCTTACCCCTGACCTCTAGAATTCCTTTATGTCTATCCCATGCATTCTTAAATCCCGTGATTGTTTCAGCCCCCACCACTTCTTCTGGTAGGGTGTTCCACTTGTCCACCACCCGTTCTGTGAAGAAATTCTTCCTCACGTTTCTTCTGAATCGTCCTCCTTCCAACTTCATCCCATGCCCTCTAGTCCCGAAACATCTTTTTCACTTAAAAATAGTGTATTCCTGCACCCTGTTCCTCCCTGTAAGATACTCGTATGTCTCTATCATATCCCCTCTCTCTCCCTCCTCTCCTCCAGGGAGTACATGTTCAGTTCCTTCAACTTGTCCTCATAGGACTTGTGATGCAGTCCATGCACCATCTTTGTTGACCTCCTCTGAACCTTCTCTACCCTGTCTATGTCCATCTAAGGTAAGGTCTCCAGAACTGTACAGTGTACTCCAGGTGGGGCCTTACAGGTGTCTGTATAGTGGAATTATGACCTCCCTTTCCTGCTGGTGATGCCCTGCCTATGCATCCCAGCATCCTATTTGCTTTACCTGCTGCCTTGTCATACTATTTCCCTGCCTTGAGGTCATCAGAGATGACAACCCCAAGATCCCTTTCCTGCTTGGTGCATGCTATATCCTCACCCCCCAACTGATATATTGTGCCAGGGTTTTTGTGCCCCATATGCATTATCTTGCACTTCCTTGCATTGAATTTCAACTGCCAAACCCCTGACCATTCTTCAAGTTTCTGCAGGTCCCTTCTCATTTTGTCTACACCCTCTGGTGAGTCTACTCTGTTACAGAGCTTTGTGTCATCAGCGAACAGTGAAATTCTGCCTTCTAGGTCCTGCGCAATATCACTGATGAAGATATTGAATAGGACTGGTCCCAGCACTGATCCCTGTGATACCCACTGGTCACTCTTCCTCTGTGGAGTGACAGCCATTTACCACCACCCTCTGTGTCCTGCCGCCCAGCCAGTTACCTACCCACCACACTACTGTCCTGCCCACACCCATATTCCCTAGTTTGTGCAATAGTCTTCTATGTGGCACAGCGTCAAAGGCCTTGCTGAAGTCCAGATAGGCCATGTCCACTGCCCTCCCCTGATCCACTTCCCTAGTCACCCAGTCAAAAAATTCAATAAGGTTGGTCTGACAGGACCTCCCCCTGGTGAAACCATGCGGCCTTGGGTTCTGTAGTCCATTGACAACCAGATGTTCCACCAATCTCTCCTTCAGTAGTGCCTCTATGATCTTCCCCACTACCGAGGTGAGGCTGACTGGTCTGTAGTTCCCCACTTCCTCTTTGTTCCCACTTTTGTATAAGGGGATGACATCTGCTATCCTCCAGTCTTTGGGTACCTCCCCTGTTTCCAGTGATTGGCTAAACAGGATAGCCAGAGGTTCAGCCGCCACCTCTCTTAGCAACTCCTGTGCACCCCAGCTCGAACAAGACAACAGTTCGATGCCCTGGAAGTCACTGTTAATGTGCCAAAGTCTGTCCTGATCCCTTGCCAGTGTCTGCAATATATAGGGGCAGTTTTGGACACAGCCCAAGGCTCAGCCTTTCTTCCTCTAGACAGTGCCGAATGTCTAATTGCAGAGGGCCAGATGGTCCACAACAGCCGTTACGTCACAATCAGAATGCTCCTTCGACTTCTGGGCCTCATAGCAGCGGCCATTATCACAGTGCCCCTGGCCAGACTACACATGAGGATCTCTGAGTGGATCTTGAGAGTCCAGTGGGTTCAACTCACAGATGATCTAGAACAGAGGGTTCTAGTAACCTTTTCCGTACGCAAGGTGCTCAAGTGATGGATGGAACCTAGCTACCTGCTAAAGGAGATTCCCTTCACCTCACCAGATTCTAACTACAGATGCCTTGGGGATGGGCTGGGGGCACATTAAGGGCACCATTAGAAGCCAGGTGTATGGACCAAGGTGGAGAGTACCCTGCATATAAATGTTCTAGAAATGAGAGCTGTTCTGTATGGCCTAGAGGTCATGCAAGATTAATTGTCCCTGGGTCCTTCGTTAGTGCAGACAGACATCAGTGTGATGCGTTACATCAACAAACAAGGGGGAACTCATTCTTACGCCCTGTGCAGAAAAGCAATGAGAGTATGGTATTGGGCTCTAGAACGTGGTCTAGAACTGTCAGCAGTACATGTTCCAGGTGCCCAAAACATGTTGGCAAACAGGCTAAGCTGGTCACAGTCCAAAATGAACAAATGGAAATTGCTGACCTCAGTTGTGGAAGACCTGTTTGACTGATGGTGTCACCTCAAGCTGAACCTTTTTGTGTCCCCACACAGTGCAAAATTGCTGCTTTTCTGCTCGCTCATTCCAGGGCATGGAGTTTTCTGGCAAGGCGCATTGTCCCTCTCTTGGAAGGGTCTGTATGCCTTCCCTCCCAGCCCTCTAATTCAGTGGGTGCTACTCAAACCTTAGATGGAGGGGCAACGCTAATCCTCATTGCTGCCCTGTGGCCTCAACAGAGCTGGTTCCCCTTACTGCTGCAACTGGCAGTAGAACCACCAGTACCCCTGCCCTTATATCAAGGACGTCTGTACAGGAGCAGGGAACCCTGGTTCATCTGGACCTTAAATCACATCACCTCCATGTTTGGCACCTGAAAACATAGCCATTGTTAGATTTGGGGTTTACCAAAAGGTGACTGATATTGTGGTGCTTGCTAGAAATCCTTCTGCCAGGGCCTCTTCTTCCATGAAGTGAAAGAGGTTTGATTTGTGGGCGCTTCCCATCACTTACATCCCTTTACCTGCCCAATAAATTGGGTTCTTGAGTATGTTTTCCTTGTCAGATGCGGGCCTACTGTACAGTATTCTACTATTAAAGTGAACTTGGCTGGTATTTCAGCTTTCCATGAGCCTATTGAGGGTCATACGGTTGCCCAGCTGAAACTGACCTGTACGTTTTTGTGGAGCATTCTGCACTTGAAGCCTCCTATTCATAATCCATTCCCAGCTTTCGACCTGAATTTTGTGTTAGAAAAGCTTACTTTGGCTCCTTTTGAGCTGGCTGTGACTTGTAGCTTTCTTTCTTAGAAAGCATTGTTTTTCTTGCCATTACTACTTTTCTTATACATACTTTATTTTTATTAGTTTCGCTGTATATAATACACAGAACACTCCTCGTAGGTAGGCTTACAGATACAAAATAGGCATTTCAATTAATGCAATACATCAGTTTTACAGTAAGGAGTAGATAAGCCCCTTTAAATTGATACCACTCCGGGGGGTGTATGCAAACAGAAAATAAGATATCCCCATAACATTTTTATAACAGGCCATTGCTGCCATGAGTAGGGATTACCAACACATCTTTTGTAAATAATATCTTGCACCCTATCTAACGGGTAAAAACATCCCCATGCCAGATCGTTAACTCAAATCTAAAATCCAGCATTGCGCCCTCAAACCCCAACAGCCCATTAAGTTTTTTAACATTAAAACTTTGAAACGGAATAAGGCATTTAAACAGTTTGGTTTAAGCAAACAGAAACTGAAGTGCCCCTAACTTGCATTCACTTTGTTTACCACAAGACATATTTCTGCATTGCGCATGATTGAGTGTTCAGTGGCACCTAAATTAGTCCACAGGGTAAAACAAAAAGGTCCTCTGTCTGCAGGACCTATATATAGTCAGTGGGGTCACCATTTTAACTATCGAACACACCGTCTGTATGACCCCTATAGCCACAGCCCCAAAACAAAATTTTAAGTCCCAAATGAGGCACTCTAATAAAGTTCCTGTAGCCAGAGACAGTGGTGGATAACTGTTCACACTCTCAGCTAATTCAAGTCGCCGCAACGAGAAACAACCATATCTCATGGTGTTTACTAACTGTACCCAGAGTCACCCTCGGAGTTATCTTCTTTTGCCTGGAATTCTTTTTCAGTATGGTCCATTAGTTTACTGGCATCCCTAGGATCAGCGAATTGGTACACTTTCCCTCCATAGAAGATCCTTGGGCTTGCGGGCATCCGTAACATGTGTTGCACCCCCAACTGCCTTAAACAAGCCCTTATGCCATCAGATCTTTTCCAGCACTATCTGGTGGCATAGCTTAGGTCTGGGAAAATATGAATTTTATTACCTTCCCATTCCATAGGACCCCGTCTCTTTGCTTGTGTAATTATTAGATATTTGTCTGACAGTCCCCAGCACAGCAAGAAGGGTTCTTGGCAGGAGCTGATTAGTGGCTGTGCAGCTTTTCGCACCACGAAGAGTGATTCTGTAGGCCTTTACCACTGAAATTTCTTCTTGCACCTGCACAGTTTCCATAAAAAAGGTAGTTAAAAAGTCCATATAGTCTTCTCTTTCAGCACCTTTGGTGTGCCCAACATCCTTACATGAGTCTCTCTGGATAGATTCTCTAATTACCTCCATAGTACAGCGTTTTCCTTCATCAGGCCTGCTCTAACCGTCAGCACTGTTGCCGCAGATTTTGTCGCCATTTTAGTTTCTCCCTCAAGCAAACTTACTTTAGTGTCCAGGACTTTGAATTGGGTAGTGAAGTCCTCCATTTTCTGGCATAACTTCTGGATGGCTTTTAAAAGTGTTGCGTTTGGTTGGGAAGAGAGCTCGTCACCAACCCCCGTGCTTGTCCTTGCTGGTACCAGGCTTAGAATCCTTTGCTTGGGCTCGATCCCCGCTAGCTACTGCTTTATTTATCCTGCCCATTTCTCCAAGATGCCGACAAATATTGTATATTAACTTAGATCGCTAGACACAGCAAAAGTTCTATTTTCAAGTTACGTGACTTGCTTTCTCCATTCCAAAGTATATTTTACTTAATTTATAAATTAGTCTGCTGTTAGCGGAACTCCGCTGGAAAGCTGCTGTAAACTCGGCTACTAGCCACACACCCCCTTCTTGCCATTACTTCTGTTCGAAGGATTTAAGAATTACAAGCTCTAATGTGTGAGCCTCTCTGTTTGATTTTCCTCAGACAGGGTGTGTTGCATACAAATCCTAAGTGTTTACCCAAGGTGGTGACTGAGTTTATTTTAAGTCAAACCATCCACCTGCCAGTTTATTTTCCTGAGCATGCCAATCCTGGGGGAAGCATTGCTCCATACTTTAGATGTACATAGAATACTCTGGTACTATATACACCACATGAAGGACTGCAGGAAGTCTCCACAGCTTTTTGTTTCCTTTGCCCCAGGAAAGATGACGCTCCAGTTTCCAAACAGTGCCCATCCAAATAGTTACCCAGAGAAGTGGAAATAGAGGTACCCAGAGAAGTGGAAGGAAAGGATGTGGAGGTTAGCCAAGGAGGTTAGCCAAGGAGGTGACCTCAGCGAGGAAAGCAGTGGACCCCAGAGGAGGAGGAAGCGAATCCTGGTGGGGGACTCCATCATAAGAGGGATCCAGTTAGGAACACAGTAGGGGGAGGACAGGGAGGTGAGGTGCCTACCAGGTGCCACGGCATGGAGGGATGGAAAGAAGATCCTGGGGATCACTGGGAAGGCAAGACAGGAGGGTGAGCTGGATGTCATTATCCACCTAGGTACTAATGACCTGGCAAATGGGGAACCAAAGGAAGTTCAGGAAGAGTTTAGGAACTTGGGGAGGGGTCTCAAGCAAGTAGCTAATTCTGTCACTTTCTCAGAGGTACTACCTGCGAGAGGCAAGGGAGAGCATAGGAGTGCATGCACCAGGAACTTTAACTCGTGGTAGAAGAACTGGTGCTGTGAGGAAGGGTTTGGATTCATTGGTGACTGGGGACCCACCTGGAGGGATGGAGGTTTGTTCAAGCCTGACGGCCTGCATCCATCCTGGAGGAGAATCCAAGCACTCAATGATAAGTTTAAATGCTACATTGACAAGCATTTAAATTAGCAAAGGGGGGTGGCAGGCCAGCAAGGAGGGTACCTACTTGCTCACCCTCCACAGCTAGCAGTGAAACCAGTGAACCAGAGGAGTGGCTATCTCTTCAAAGCAGTGTGCAAAAGATGGAGATTAGTGCCCAAGAGGTGGATAGGCAGAAAAGGGGCAAAATTCAGTAGAAGGGCAGACAGCAAGGAGAACCAGGGATAAAGGACAACCAAGGAAGGGGCTGGAGTAGAACAGTGAAACAGTCTAGGGAGGTTGAATCATGGAAAGCCATGTGTGCAAATGCCAGGAGCCTTAGCAACAAGATGGAAGATCTGGAGGCTGTCATGGTGCAGTCAGACCTGGACATTGTGGTCATCACTGAAACCTGGTGTAATGATGACCCGACTAGAAAGATAGCCATACCTGGCTACAACATATCAGAAGAGACAGAGCAGGCAGGAAGGGAGGAGGAGTAGACTGTATGTGAAAAATTGCATAAGGGCCACAGAGATCCAGGAGGAACAAAATGGGGGAGAGATACTATGGGTTAAGCTGGAAAGGAAAATGGGGACAGCCATCCGCACAGGTGTGGTCTATAGACCACCAGCCCAGGAGGAAGAAACAGATAGGGAGCTGATGCTAGCCATCCAAAGGATCGCAGACAAGGGTGAGGTAGTACTGGTTGGAGACTTCAGTACTCCAGACGTGGACTGGAGCAACCCAGCAGCAGCATCAACTAGGAGCAGATTTATCCTGGACTCCCTTCAGGGTGCCTTCCTCAAGCAATTGGTCATGGAACCAACTCAGCAGAAGGCAATACTGGACTTTGTGCTCACAAACAGGGACAATGTGATGGGGGTAACAGTGGGGGAGCACCTGGGGAACAATGACCACCAGTCATTCTGGTTTGAAATCACAGAAAGAGCAGAACCAAACCACACAAAAACACGTATCTTGGATTTTAGGGGGGCAGACTTTGGGAAAATGGGGAGATACTTGAAAGAGGCATTAAGGGGAATGGGACAGGAATCAGGGGCTGAGGAACAGTGGGCAATATTTAAAATGGGGATTACAAGAACAACAGAATTATGCATTAAGCAGGTTAGCAAGAGGAAAGGAAGAGGAGACCATTATGGTTTTCCAAAGAGGTAGCAAAGAAAGTGAAAGCCAAAAAGATTGCATTCAGGCAATACAAAAAGACACAGGCAGAAGGGGATAGGGAGAAGTACCAGGAGAAGCAAAGGGAGGTCAGTAAGGGAAGCCAAAGCTCAGACAGAAGAACACATTGCAAAATCAGTGGGTAGAGGGGACAAAACCTTTTACAGGTACATAAGTGAAAAAAGAAAGACAAAGGGAGGGATAGTGAGACTGAAGGGGGAGGATGGGGGCTGCGTGGAGGATGACAACAGTAAAGCTGACATATTGAACAGGTATTTCTGCTCAGTCTTTACTGAGGAAGAGGAGGGTAATGGGTCTGAAGGGAGTACAAGGGGTGAGAATGGTGCAGAAATGGACACAAGTCCCTTTACCGAGAAAGGGTCCTGAAGGAACTGGAAGTAATAAGAGTTGATAAAGCAATGGGGCCAGATGGGGTGCACCCCGGGGTCCTTAAAGAACTAAGAGAGGTGGTGGCTGAACCTCTGGCTATCCTGTTTAGCCGATCACTGGAAACAGGGGAGAGGTACCCAAAGACTGGAAGACAGCAGATGTAGTCCTCTTATACAGAAGCGGGAACAAAGAGGAAGCAGGGAACTACAGACCAGTCAGCCTCACCTCAGTAGTGGGGAAGATCATGGAAGCACTACAGAAGGAGAGATTGGTGGAACATCTGGTTGTCAATGGACTACAGAACCCAAGGCAGCATGGTTTCACCAGGGGGAGGTCATGTCAGACCAACCTCATTGAATTTTTTGACTGGGTGACTAGGGAGGTGGATCAGGGGAGGGCAGTGGACATAGCCTATCTGGACTTCAGCAAGGCCTTTGACACTGTGCCACATAGAAGACTACTACACAAACTGGGGAATACGGTGTGGGCAGGACAGTAGTGTGGTGGGTAGGTAACTGGCTGGATGGCAGGACACAGAGGGTGGTGGTAAATGGCTGTCACTCCACAGAGGGAAGAGTGACTAGTGGGTACCACAGGGATCAGTGCTGGGACCTGTCCTATTCAACATCTTCATCAGTGACATTGCGCAGGGACCTAGAAGGCAGAATTTCACTGTTCGCTGATGACACAAAGCTCTGTAACAGAGTAGACACACCAGGGGTGTAGACAGAATGAGAAGGGACCTGCAGAAACTTGAAGAATGGTCAGGGGTTTGGCAGTTGAAATTCAATGCAAAGAAGTGCAAGATAATGCATATAGGGCACAAAAATCCTGGTACAATATATCAGTTGGGGTGTGAGGATATAGCATGCACCAAACAGGAAAGGGATCTTGGGGTTATCATCTCTGATGACCTCAAGGTAGGGAAACAGTGTGACGAGGCAGCAGGTAAAGCAAATAGGATGCTGGGATGCATAGGCAGGGGCATCACCAGCAGGAAAAGGGAGGTCATAATTCCACTATACAAGACGCTAGTGAGGCCCCACCTGGAGTACAGTGTACAGTTCTGAAGACCATACCTCAGTAAGGACATAGACAGGGTAGAGAAGGTTCAGAGGAGGGCAACAAAGATGGTGCATGGATTGCATCACAAGTCCTATGAAGACAGGTTGAAGGAACTGAACATGTACTCCCTGGAGGAGAGGAGGGAGAGAGGGGTTATGATAGAGACATACAAGTATCTCACAGGGAGGAACAGGGTGCAGGAATACACTATTTTAAGCGAAAAAGATGTTTCAGGACTAGAGGCATGGGATGAAGTTGGAGGAGGACGATTCAGAGGAAACATGAGGAAGAATTTCTTCACAGAAAAGGTGGTGGATAAGTGGAACACCCTGCCAGAGGAAGTGGTGGGGGCTGAAACAATCACGGGATTTAAGAATGCATGGGATAGACATAAAGGAATTCTGGAGGTCAGGGGTAAGGGGCAACAGACTTCTAGGAAAACATAAACTGAACTTACAAGCTCAAATGGGCAGACTGGGTGGGCCACAGGCCCTTATCTGCCGACACTGTCTATGTATCTATGTATTACTTTTTGTTATAGGAAGTACGATAAGGAACTTCCTGGGGTTGTTCATGGGCATTCCACTAGAGGCACTGCCATATCTGTTATGTGTTTCAAAAATGTATCTACTGCTGAAATCTGTGCAGCTGCAATTTTCGTATGTTCGTAATACATTTGTTATACCAAAATTAAGTAAAAATTGACATTGGACACACATAGATAAGTAAATGAGTAATGTTATCAATTCATGACTCAAAATATAATGCATACAACATCCATAGTATATGTACCATACATATTTACAAATCAAAACATGCAAATCGGTGGGGGGGGGGAGAAATTGTTACTTCAGACTGGATAGGGCTGTAATCTTAACTGTCACTGAAACCATGATATTGTAATGCCTGTAGTGTATAAATCCATCTGCTTTCTTTCTGCAATATGAGCCTTGTCCTATCCCCTCTCCAACACTGGGACATGGTCTGTGTACATACATACATACATACATGATCTTTGGGGTCAGTGAAATGGTCACTGAGGAAGTGGGTTACTAGGGCATTTTCCATGTTACCAGTTTATATAACGTACTCTTGAACCTTGACCCTAAGTTAATGTGTGGGTGTCCCACATACATTTTGTGCCAGGGGCAACACATCACACAAATAACAAAGTATGTCTTGCTGTCAATATATTGATTGATTTTGAGTTGCTTATTCATTAGTGCGTGTTTCAAGGTATACATCCCTTATATTTGCCTATCTGCAAAAACTGAAGCTGCGACATTTATGAAATCCATGCTGTTTAGATGTTGATGTTGTAGTTATTGTCAGTTGGTGCAGGACAAAATGACAATGTACAAGATGGCTTCCAAGGTTCTTGGCTCTATGATATACAATACAAAAAGACCACCCCAGTGTTTTTCTCAAACCAGCATCGCTTTGTAAAATCCGTGACTGGCACTGAATAATTTCACCTACTAATGAAGAAGGATTTGAAGAGGTGGTCCAGCATATGGCAGTGAAGTTCAGTGTGAAGAATTGCAGAGTCATGCACAGACAAGTAAAGAACTCAAAAACAGAATAGATGATGGGGGTAAGGGTGGGGCAGACAAATGGATAGAGGGATCTGGGGGCTATTATATCTGATAACCTGAAACAATCTGCTCAGAGTTTCAGTTGGTTACCATCTGTATCTCCCTTCCCCTTCCCAGGTCGCCCCTGAAAAAGGGACTTCTAGTCTCAGTGGGCCTACCCGGTCAACAAAATTCAACAAATAAATGTGATAAGGCAGTAGATAAGGCCAGTAGAATGTTGGGATGCTTAGGCAGAGGGATCTGCAGCAGGCACAAGGAGGTAATATACTGCCTCTGTACAGTTCCCTGGTGAGACCCCACTTAGAATACTGCGTGCATTTCTGGAATCCTCACCTGAAGAAAGATGGGGTTGAGTTGATCCAGAGGAAGGTCAGCAAGATGATTTAAGGGCAGCAGGGTAGGTAAGTTCTATGAGGAGAGGCTGCCAGACCATAAGATGTACCCACTAGAAAACAGGAGGAAGAGGTGGACATGCTAGAAACAATCAAGGTTTCTACAGGGGATAAACAGAGTGGCAGTATTGCACTGTTCACCTTTACAGCAAACACAAGCATTAGCGGTAATGCAAAGGAGCTGGTAGGGTCATGTTCCTGAAGGGTGTATGGAAGTACTTTCTTACAGAGTTGGTGATGGACAGGTGAACAGTTTGCCCAATGAGATGTTTGGTGCAGGATTGAAGCATAGGTGGAATAGACACATGGGTTTAGCATGTGGTCACTGTGGAGAGAATTAAAGAAGACAAAAAAAGTGACCACTAGGGGGCTCAGTCTCATTAGTTAGGTAGGGATAAGGACCGACTGGATAGATCAGTTGGCTTTCGTCTGCTGTCAGTTTCTGTTTCTGAGTAGTGGGACTGAATTCAATAATGAAATTAAAGGTACCCCCTTTCTGGTTGGAGCCAAATATAGATTACTGTTGTAACAACCCGTCCTGCCACTAGAGGTTGACACGTTAATTACTACAATGCCTGTCCAAGAGCATACTGATTGGTAAGGCCTCTGGCTAGAGAGTTCAGTGGGTGGAGCTTAAAGTGCCAGTGAGATGAGTGCCAGGGTACTCTCTAGGTCACTTGCCATTAGTGGCTTACCAGACTGCCTTGGATAGCAAGTACCTCACACAGTGCAGCTGTCTGGATCCAGTTTTTTGACCCAGTCACCTGTTCGTCTCCCGGGATAGGCCCAAGACAGCAGTGGAGATCCCAGGGAAGGGAACTGGGAGCATTTAATGTAGGTTGCTGTTTAATCCTGAGAGTATGTAGGTGATAAACCAGGGGTGTGGAACCCTGGGGAGTTCCCCTCAAGGGGTATTCCTGGCCAACTTATGGCACAAGGAGGGTCTCACAGGAGATGGGGTGTTCGCCTTTTTGGGGTGTTTACAGGCCTCTGTCTGAGAGATTCTGCCAGCTGAGCTGCTGATGGAGAGAAACATGTTGGAGAAGGACTGAACCACAGACAAGGTTGGAGATATACCTACACTGAGTACGGGAGATCCTGAACTGGACTAGGTACTGGAGCTACTGCCTCCGGCAGAGGGATTGAGGTGATTGCCAACCGTCGCCAGAGGGCAGGCTAGCTGCCACGCTGTGTGCTGTACTCAGCACACCTGCCATTGAGGGTGGGGAAGATGATGTGAGGTGCCTAGCATAGTGGTGGCATCGGGGCTCCATTGGGGAGACTGGTCTGGCACAGAACAGTGGCCCCTCAGTACTAGAGTACCCTAGGATGCCATCTGTGAACAAAGTCCGAGGAGAAAAGTCCCTGCTGTGGTGATACCTTCTGCACCACCTGCCAATCTTAAACGTGTGTATGTATGTGTGTGTGTGTGTGTATACACCCAAAGCTTATAGCATACTGGGAGATACTGGTAAAGGTCTGCAGAGTACAGTGGGCTCTGATCTGAGGTCTAACCTCACCAGAGTATATGCCCTTTGCAAAGGGACCCTAAGGTTCTGGCTCAAGTCCAGGGTCAGGATTGAACCCGTCTGTACAGTGCTAACCAGGAAAGCTTTTGGGAACTGGATTCATGTTCTTTTACTCTGAGTAAATGCAAAGCATGGCTGCTGCTTAAATCACCCTTGCAGTGTGATATTTTCAGTCGGAACACCGGCCTGAGTTGAGCTCACTCCACAGCTGGGAAAAAGGTGTACAGTATGTGTATCTGATGTGTAGGGAACACTCTGGTAAGCAGTCCTTCTCACCCCTAAATACAGAGGTTCTCCCTGGGCTGTGCCATTGTGGTACAGCAGCCACTGAGTGGGCTGCATGTGGAGTAGACTAGAAAGGGACTGCACTGTTGCTGTGGTTGTACTTTTGCAGTTAATTTGCTTTTTCAGTTTACACTTGCATGACTGTGTCAGTTTTCTGAGACTACAATTTTCAAGCAGCTGACTGCCTCATCAGGTTCTGTATGATTTTCAAGTGCAAACTGCTGTGGACTTTTCCAGGTGCTACATGATTTAAAACCTGCTGAAGGCCTACATAGGTTCTGTATGAGTTACAACCTACCAAGAGCTATGCTGGGTTATATATGACTTTCTGTACTGTACATACTGCTGAGTGAGTGTCTCCCTATATTCTGTGGAATATGACTTACGACCTGGTGAGTGCCTTCTCAGATTCTGTATGACATATAACCTACTAATAAATAGCCCTACCCAGGTTCTGTGTGATTTGCAAATGACAAAAACTGCATCAGGACAAGGCAGGCTGGAACTGCAGTGAAATAGGCACACTAACATCTGAGACTTCAAAGAAACTCACTGTTAGGCCGTAGAATAATGTCCAAAGTTTTATAAAATATAAAAAACAGAACACATTACCCAAGGACTCCAACGTTTTGTGTACACACTATGCGTTTTTTAAGGCATTGCATCATTTCACACAGACCCCTTCAAATAGCACACACAACATTTAAAGAGATAATGCATACTTTATGTTGATTATACCAAATGTGAATCAGTAATATATGTGGAAACTGGCAAAAGTGCAAGTTGATGCTGCATAGCTCAGTGATGCTACAGTAAGATAAAATAATACATTTTTGGACGGTAGCCTACAGCTTAACAGTGGGTTTCTTTGAAGTCACAGAAGATTGTTTCCAAGCCCAGCATCCTCCCATCTATGTGATTTGCAGCCTACTGAGAGCATCCCTAGGTTCTGTATAGCTTACAACCTGTTGAGGGCCTCCCCCAGGTCCTGTGTTAACTACAACAGGTTGTTGCCAAATGTCAGTTTAGCTGTGGAATTATTGAAAATCTAGCTTTGGTTTTTGTCACTGGCTAGCAGTTTACATGAATCTGAATCCATATATATTGGGATTTTTTTTTTGCAGTTTCCATCTCCGGAGTGGGACACAGTGACTCCTGAAGCCAAAGACTTGATCAATAAAATGCTAACCATCAACCCTGCCAAACGTATCAGCGCTGCAGAGGCATTGAAACACCCATGGATCTGTGTAAGTTAATGGCATCTTTTTTTGCTATCCTTCCCCCCGTCTGAGCTTATGTTCAGGTTTCACCACCTCATGTCAGCTATCCATATAGGGACTCCACCTATGAGATCTGGGGGCTCTTTCTAGTCCTGTCAGTGCCTGCTACACTCTGCACAACCCTGGCTTACTCTCCAGAGTGGGACTCCCCCTCTCCTGCTTTGCCAAGGTGCACTCATGGGCTAGGGACAAATCGCAGCATATGCAGCAGTAGGATGTGGCTGGACAGTCAGTAAGCCCATTTACTGTAGGCGTCAATCACTGCCAGTCTCCTGCATCTATTTGGGAGTTTTCCCCTAATAGTCTTTCCCATCACCAAAGCATGTATGCTTATGATGGCATGGGGGAGGGGCCGAAGGGTTCCACGGCCTGGCTTCTACTAGTTGTCACTCAGAGAGTGATGCAAAGAAGTCATCACCTCTGGAAGGAGAATGTCCGTGTGGATGCGAAGGCATTAGTCACATTCATATGGAAACATTAACGCTCCCTTTCCCAATCTGTTCCAAATGGAATTAGGTGGTCTTCTAGTTCCCTTTTTGTGAGGTTGCAGAACAGTCTTTAGGGCTTCAAACTATGTGAGCTAGTTGCTAAAGCACTGGGAGATCTGAGGTTCAAACTGTGTAACCTTGAACAAGTCACATGAACTGTCCGTGCTTCATTCCCTTTCCCCAGGTGGAAACATGGGGTGATGCAGGACTCCACTGAAAATTCAACATTTGATTTTAATTGGGCTAGGCTTGATGAATGAAAAGGAATTTAAAAGAAGCAAGGCAAATCACTTTGGAGAAACTTAAAAAAAAATGTTTTTTGTCCTGAAACGGGATTTTTTTAACTGATAACTGAAATCTATTTCAGACAGTTCTGTTTTTAATTTTTCGTTCTTTATTTGCAGCAACGTTCTACAGTTGCTTCCATGATGCACAGACAGGAGACCGTGGAATGCTTGAAGAAATTCAATGCTAGAAGAAAACTAAAGGTAAGCTAGAAGCTCCTTTGTGGCAGGTTATTAGAATACTAATGATAGAATTCTTTTGTTTTTGTTTTGTCAGAGAAAGCATCTGTTTCAAGTAGTCTTGAACTTACGGGTGTGTTTGTTTATTGGGGATAGTACATGTCCGATGCTAATTTCCAATAGCTAGTTGCCCATCTGCAAGTTTTCTGATACTTCTACGGCGTTATCTAGCCTTTCATGCAAGCCTACCAATAATTATTTCAACCTAGTTTTGGAGAATGAACTATTTTATTTATTTAAGAAATCAGAATTACAACTCTTTGAGTCAAAGACTCGTTTACAAAGGCTTCACATCAGATTGAATAGATAAACAAACATACAATGATAATTGTGGGTAAACACGAATAAAGCAATGCATACAATCAGCACCGGATGATTGCCTATACAGGAGGTAGCTAAACGGAGGCAGTGTAACATTCATAGTTAACTTACGACCAGTTTATAGACAGTAGGCAAGACCTATACAATGGTCGCTAACAATGCATCTTGTAGGTAAGTCAGGCAGGCTTGCTCAGATTCCACAAACTGCATGGTTAAAGACTGGTCCAATAATCTCCCTTTAGTAAGATTTCCCCCAAATTTGGGTCATCATCCTGCTTTGCACCTCAGTCTAGTCTTAGGGCATGGGTGAAATTGATTTTGTCTTGACTGCAGAAGTTTTGCTGCCCATTCTACTGCTAGTTCAAATTGTACAATGACTTAAGTGTAATTTCTTTCTCACATATCAAAATAATGCTTACTTAATGTATAAACTTAAACATGATTTATTGACTTAATCATCTTGTTCAGTTAATATTCATAGTGAATACAATACAATGCAGTTGTGTACATCTTTCACACAGCATGTAGCACTAAATGATTGTTGTGTTCTGCAAAAATTAAACACAAGAGGGAGAGCAGTGGATTGTGCAGATGTTGCAGCCAGGAGCCATTAAGACAGAGGACTCTGGCTGCAAGTTACAAGGAGAAGAGCTGCATTCTGAGACAAGATTTGAAAAGGTGAATGGAGTGGATTAGGTGGAGATAGCAAGAGGTTTTCCCAGACAAAGTGGGGCATGAATGGAAAACACTGCCATCAATAGAAGATAAATTGTTTGAGGGACCGGATAAGGGAGTTGCAGAGGTGAAGCAAATGGATCAAGGAGAAGAGTACCAGAAGGCAAGATCTGAGAGAGCGAGACATAGCTAGATAGACGGGCAGGCAGGCAGACAGACAGAAGCAGTGCTGTGGAAGATTAAAAGATCAGCAAGGAAGTTTTAAAGTGAATCCTAAAAGGAACAGTACAAAGGGATAGGGCGTGTCAGAGAACAGGAGTGATCTGACTGTTTCTTGGTGCATGTGAGGAACTGGGCTGCAGTGTTCTGAACTTGCTGAAATCTTTCAACTTGAGGTGTAGATGGACCAAAGAGAAGGGGTTGCAGAAGTCAAGACCAGAGTAGATTAAAATGTGGATGAGGGTCTCTGTAGGGCAGGAGTCAACATAGTGAAGCCCATGTGAGACGTTACAGGTGTACTAGTAAGCAAACTTACAAACAGTGAAAGTATTTGAAGAAGAGAGGTTCAGAGTCAAGGAGAACACTGAGCTTCCAGGAAGAGGAGGCGAAGACTCAGTCCAAGTTGAGGATGGAAAATAGAGAAGACATTTGGAAATGTAAGAGAGCTTCTTGTTCAAAAGAAAAATCTTGGTCTTTCTCATATTGAGCTGTAGGAAATTTTGTGAGATCTAGTCATTAATTTAGTCAGTGTAGGATATTAAATTAAGAATGGGAGGTGTCAAGGAAAGAGTCCAAGGAGATGTAGAGTCGAAAGTCACCATAAACATGATAGTTGAGGTTAAAGAAGGAAATGAGTTGCACCCAATTATTCTTGGTAGCATAATTTCTGTTAACTGTATTCTCTCCCTTTCCCATTAAGCATTTGGAAATACATTTATAAGAAGGACTTTATTTAAAATAAAATTATATTTTATTGTAACATCATTTTGTTTGCTAGTCTGTGTAGTTTATCTAGCTGGTCTGGTATGATAAAATGCTATTTTTTTTTTAGAAAATTTCCATGATGCTATTTAAAACAAAATTTGGTATATGGCAGGTTTCCCAGCAAACTAATTAGGAAATATTTGTGTAGAATATATTTTTTTGTATTTATCAGGGAAGGGTACTGAAACTGCAAAAGGTCTTCTGTTTATAGGTTACATAGGTTTTAGCAGAGCATAGTAGACCAAAGTCCATACTGTCACTCTCCACCACCTCAGCTGGGAGGCTGTTCCATAGCTTAACCACTCTAATGCCAAACCAGTGTTTCCTCCTATTTGTATTAAATCTCGCTCCTAGTATTTGTACCGTGTGGGTTCTAGTGCTGTACCCTTTTACCCTGATGTTTAAGCCGAGTTGTTCTCTCAAATCTGACTCCTGTGTTGCTCTACACACCAGTCACATGTCTCCCCTCAGTCTCCTGAACTCCAGGGAGTACATACCCAGCCGTGCCAACCTCTCCTCATAGCCCATGCCCTCCATATCCAGAATCAGGCACGTGGCCTTCCTTTGTATCTTTTTTAACGTATGTATCTGCGCTTTATATCCGGGGACCAGAGCTGTGCACAGTGACTTATACACATGTGACATCACCAAAAATAAGAATAACACGTCTGTTCCCACTTTTAATAGATCTGCATTTATTCCTACTTTATATTGTCCACAAAGGAACACTTATTCAGTGAGATTGTCTCTAGTGCAATGTGTGATGGGATAACATCACAATGGTCAATTTTACTCTAAAAACAGAGCAGTGAACTCAAACAGAAACCATTAAATCTTCATAAAAGCAAACTAATTTAGTTGGAGGCTTTAGTGTGGTGCATTTCAATGCCAGGAGTGTGTTGAATAAATTTGATTTAAATTAGAGAGTGAACAGCAAGTTATCAACCAGACTTGGTTGTAATAACCGAATTGTGGTTTTTTTTTTTTGTTTGTTTCTTTTTTGTCAACTTTATTTATCCTCCTACCTATCTATCTATCTCCTGGACTCTGTCCGGTGTAGTCACATGACAGCGCTTTCTCCCACCCTCCTGAAGTCCTCTGCTGCCGCTCTGGTGTGGCCCACTTTTACCTTCCACCCGGTCCGCCCGACCCCCGGCTCTGAGTCCCTCGGGGCAGGACCACCAACTCCCCTGGTGCTGTATCTCAAATCAAGTGGGGTGGTCTGGCTCAGCAAAGCACCAGAGACAGCATAGAGGACCCAGCGTTGGGTGTGGGTATGTCACCCCCAGACCTACCTTCACCTACTGGGAATAGGGACTTTTTCCTTGTTCTGGTTCCCGGGGGAGCGGATGTGCAATGACGTCCAGCGTGCAATGGGAGCGCTCCCACACCCACCTACAGGACATTTGCCTCAACTCCCATATCAGTCTCACTAGGTCCCCGTTGGTTGTGGCAACCCCTCATCTCCACCAGGAGCTGCCATACTGTGGGAGACAAAATCCACCCACCCCCAGGAGAGGAGAGGAGAGCAGTCCTCCGGATGCTCAATACTCCTGCTCCTGCCGACCCCTGATGACCTGAGATCATTCCCGAACCTGGGTCACCGGTGTGGCATGAAGTGAGGCATCCTGCGCCTTAACCCTCAGCACCACCGGGCCAGTAACTTAATTGTGGTTGAGTAGTAAAATTAAGGATGCACAAATAAACATCTCTAGTTATCAATCATGTTGGAAAGACACAAGTAAGAAAGGAGGGGGAGTATTAATTTATGGAAAGAAAAGACTTGTTAACATAGAATTTGTTGACAGATAACGACCGCTTGATCCACCCAGTCTGCCCATTTAACCGTGCCTACAGTATCCCAGGCATACCCTACATGATCTCTGCTAATTCCACCCGCCCCTTGTTTCTTTTCCCCTAAGGCTTTCATATGCTAGTCCTATGTTTTTTTTGAATTCTTCCACTGTTTTGGCCCCAACCACATCAGCTGGTAACCTGTTCCAAGGATTCACCACCCTTTCTGTAAAGAAGAACTTTCTTATTTCCCTCTTGAATTTAACCCGTCCAGCTTCACACCATGCCTGCCTGTTCTTGAGCACATCCTCTTCTGAAAAATGCTCTCCTCCCGCACCTTCTTCGTCCTATTTATGTATTTAAATGTTTCTATCATGTCCCCTCTCTCTCTCCTTTTCTCTGGGGTGTACATACTGAGCTCCCTCAGTCTCTCCTCATAGGTCTTATGTTGCAGGCCCCTCACCATCTTAGTTGCCCTCCCCTGGACCACCTCCACTCTCTATGTCCTTCTGTAGATGTCTCCAAAACTGTACAGAGTACTCCAGATGAAGTCTCACCAGTGACCTATACAGAGACTTGTACAACCTCCCTACTTCTGCTGGTGATCCCCCCCTTTGCTGTGCAACCCAGTATCCCATTGGCTGTCCCAACTGCCTTGTCACATTGCCTAGCTATTTTAGTCATTTGAGATAATTACACTAAGGTCTGTCTCCTGTTTGATTGTTGTCAGTTTCACTCCTATTTTGTATTCAGCTTCTGGGTTCCTGTACCCCAAGTGCATTATTTTGCACTTTTTCACTTCAAATTGAAGTTGCCATTCCCTAGACCACTCCTCCAGCTTTCTGTTCTGTCTTCATCCATTCCACCCCCCCCCCCCGAACGTCCACCCTATTATACATTTTGGCATCATCTGCACATATGCAAGCCTTCCCTTCCAGATCCTCTGCGGTGTCACTAATAAATACATTAAAGAGGACTGGTCCCAGCACTGACCCCTGTAACATCCCACTGCTCAGCCTCCCCTCCTCAGAGTGAACGCCATTTATTGCTATCCTCTGTCTCCTATCCCCAAACCAATTTCTTACCCAGGTTAACACCTTTGGACCCACTCCTAAGCTTCCAAGCTTGCTCAAGTCTCCTATGTTGAACAGTGTCAGGTGCCATACTGGAATCTAGATATACCATTTCCACTGTGCCACCCTGCTCAACTTCCTTTGTCACCCAATCAAAGTAGTCTATCAGAGTTATTTGGTATGACTTCCCTCTTTTGAACCCATACTGTCTCTGATCCTTTAACCCATTAGATTCAAAATAATCCACTATCCTCTCTTCAACAAAGATTCCATTAACTTTCCCACCACTGAGGTCAGACTGTGGCCTGTCATTTCCAGCATCCTCTCAGCTACCACTTTTATGAAGCGGGACTACATTTACCCTCCTCCAGTCCTCTGGAACAACCCTCCTATTTCTAGTGAATTGTTAAAAAGAACTGTCAGGCCGGCCTGGTGGCACTGAGAGTTGAAGCGCTGGACATCACACCTCGTACTACGCTGGCGAACTGGGTTCGGGAATGACCTTGGGTCATTGGGGTGTTGGTGTGGGGGGAGGGTGGAGCAGGATCAAGCATGTTGCTGGGAAGTTCTCCTCTCCTGAGGGTGGTTGGCGCCCCCCCCCTTTAGTTCTTCTCCCACCGGGTGGAGGTTTGGTGGGTAGCATAGGCGGTAAGGGGGCGGCAGAGTATCGGGAGGTGGAAGAGGCTGAGCTGATGCCTCGGGGTGTGTAGCGTGCCTCCATGCGCTTGCACAGCCATGTGCCGGGCCTCGGGGAGCCAGGGAGAAACCAGTAAAACTACCTATGTGTCCCATTGCCAGTTGGAAAAGGTAGCGGGAACCAAAGAGCTATATATATAAAAAAAAAATTGTCAGAGGCGCAACTAGTATTTCCTCGAGTTCCTTCTATACTCTAGGATGTACCCCATCTGGCCCCATTGCCTTGTATATTTTCAGATTAGCTAGTCCCTCTAGTACCCTCTTCTCGGAGAATGGAGTGGGATCCATGTACCTCCTTACAGAGCATATACTGTTTGCTGTGGCCCATAATCATCTTCCTTCAAACGAAAATAACAAGTGGAGTCTCTGCGAGCCAGCGGTATAAGGAGGGTGCACTCTCAACGCGGGATGCTATCCCATTCAGAAAATAAGAAAAGCAAACCAATGTGCTGCTCAAGTGAAGCAATGCCAAGGCAAAAATAGCTTAACACTTTTTATTTTATCTACAAACAGCAGTGATGGAGTCTATTAGCCTTCTACTAACAGACTCCGTCACTGCTGTTTGTAGATGAAATAAAAAGTCTGAAGCTATTTTTGCCATGACATTGCTTCATTTGAGCAAGGTATCATTTGCTGTGGCAGTATCTTACGAATGGAACAAACAGCAGCATATTTGTGGACATTTTATCAACACTCTGGAGTGCACTCACTGGTTTGATTTTCTCATCTTCCTTCACCTTGAACACTGAACAAAAGTATTTATTTAATATGTCTGCTTTTTCCTGATTTTCCTTTGTGGAGTTTCCCCATTCTGTTTTTAACCTTACTATCCTTACCCCGTTTCTCCTTTTATTCACTAATATACTGTGTCCCCTTTCGTTACTTCTTTGGCTGTCCTCCCTTTGGTTATTGCCTTTGCTCTCCTCACTGCTTTCTCAGATTCTCTCTGCTTCTGTGAATACTCCTCCTTCTGTGTCTCTCTCTATATTTTCTGGTCCCCCTTCAGGATGGATATAGGCCACTCTTGTATAATCCTTTACCCCTCTAGGTAGGTACTCCAGTCCCCAATGTAGCTGAAACCTTCTTTTCTACACCATTCCCTCAACCAAGTGTTGAAGGTAATGGTGCGGAGGGCCCTGTCCTCCCCCTGTCATACACCAGCAGCACCCCTGCAAAAGCCACTGAACATGCTACTTGTTTAAGACAAGTCCCATGCTCTTTAAACTCCCCTTGCACTATCCCGGCCCCATTCCTAGCGAGGTCATCAGTCCCCAGATGGACAAAGATACCCAGTTCTACCTCCTTTCCTACTGCCCTTGCAATCTGAGCTTCACTCTTGGGGTCTATGTAGCATCCCACACTTTGGGTGTGTATAAAAGTGTCATTATACACAGTTTCCAAGGCATTATTCTATACATAATGAGAATCAATGACCTGACTCCTGACAACCAGAACTATAACTATTAAGTTCAGATTTTAGGTGCCATTAGCAACCTGTGAAACTGTTTTATTTGTTTTTTTTGTTTTGTGCATCCTGCTTAAGGAGTAGAGAGGAATGAAAGATCAGAAAAATGCATGTAGGAAGCTTGTGGATTTATTAGAGCAATACAATAATAAAATTACCTTGGCTCTGTGATTAGTTCTTAGTTTATTCTACTTACCGTATTAGTCTTATTTGTTTGTCTCACATCGAACTGTATTTGTTTTCCCCTAAATTGGTATTCTGTGTGCCCCACTTTTTAATATGTTATCCCAGTGTACCCCTACCCATGGGGATGCATCTGGAAATGAGCTGGTTCCAGCTGAGAACACGCTTCCTTTTGAAACATTTGTAATAAATCAATTAAATGTACACCTGTCATGTTGCTCCGTCTGTGTATATAATTACAGTATATTATTCTAAATGTAACTGATTATTGATTTGCTTTACAGGGGGCTATCTTGACGACAATGCTAGCCACAAGAAACTTCTCAGGTATGTTGAATAATAACTGGATTCTTAACCTTGTGGGGCTGGAGTTTCAAAGTTGTGCAGCACAATTATGCACATCTGCCCTACTTGCAACATGACTATTGCTAAACATAAAGCGCGGACTAACTTCATCTCTCAAGTGCCACATGTTGCATATCAGAAATGGGCCATGCCGCATAAATATGATACCTGCATCTTTTTTTTTACCATGAAGTAAATAAAGTGTCACAAATGCATGAGATTGTTTGCAAATAATCTGCAATGTTTTGTGCACATTTGCTGTAATGCAGCTGCAACAGAATGGCTGCTGAAAGTACTATGACCAGACTATTGAAAATCCAAGCCATACTGTCTGTGCAGAAACAGGCTGTACCTCTGGTAACCCAAAAAGCAAACAGTTAAATATGTTCTCTCCACAAAGCTCTGCTTTGTGAGAATCGGGAATGCTGTCATATGTTAGGCAAAGATGTCTTAGTTACTTTAGCAGCCTTACCTTGCACGGATGAAGAAGCTTCTCCAATGTCTCAGTTCATCCAACGTGGCAGAATTTCACTCTTGGAATTTACTATGTCATGAAATTCATTTATCTTTACTTTTTGTGAATTTAAACAGATTGTATTCACGGTATAGTAAATGCATACATAACATAACACACACGTACACATGCACACACGCAAAGATGCCTCATATATTTTCAGTTGCCAGTTTTCAAACATTCCAAGTCATACTGTTCAATGCAGCATATGTGACCACAAAACAAAACATGGTTCTAGGATAAACTTCCAAAGCTGTTTGCATCTAAGTTAGTATTCCAACTGGGACAAACAACAAAAATGTTTTTCAATTTGCAACATATTTTGAGTTAATTAGCGTCATTCAGTGTACAGCTGTAGAACTGATGTAAATACATTTATCTCTGTGCTTGCACTTTGCATACTGCTCTAATACAGCAGATTGCAGAGTAAACTGTCTTCCCTGCTACAGAATTACAAGGAAGTGGGAAGACAGCCATGTCCAAGAAGCCCACTTCTCACAGGACAAAACTGTTTATGGTAAAACAGTATTGCTTCCTGAAATTTATGCCAAACCTGACTGCCTCTTTGGGGCCCCCAGATAGCCTCTTGTTTGTAGAGGTTGGCCTGCTGGCAAGAAGCTTACTCTCAAGTTAGTGCTGCAAGTTTTAACAACATGATTGTAGAAGAGATTAAAAGAGAGGATGAGACAGAACGTGTTGTACAGCTGCAGAAGAGTTAATTAGACTGGGGGTGGGCCAAGCCAAAAGCAGTCCGCTGATCTTGTAAAAGGAGTTTGGGAGATCGGAGTCCTCAGGAAACAAGTGAGGGAACTGGCAGTTTTGATCAACACACTGGTAATTTCTGTACCCCATCTCTTCAGAGAACTCCCACAAGTGATCCCCCCCCTCCTAAAATTATTACATTAAGTATTCATTGACTCTCTAATAAAGCAGTCAACAACATTTCCTGATTAATTTTGATTAAAAATATTTTGAATGGTATTTTGAAGTTTTATTAGTGATACCTCTCAGTGGATCTAATGTACTTAAACCAACCTGTCAGAGTGGGCTTGAAGTTCTCAGTGTACTTTAAGTAGAGAATTGTGTATGTCCATCCATAGACAACAAGCCTTGGTATGAACCGAGAGGTTGCCATGGCAGCCAGTGACCTCGAGAGATGCACTGGTTGCCACCACAACCTCTTGATTAGCAGCTAGTTATTACGGCAATATTAACCAGTAATAAACCTTGGATTGTGAATATCTTACCTGGTGGTTCTAAACAAGGTCACATGACATGGTTTGGTTAGGAAATAATGCACTGCTTTTCCTTAGCAATAGACACTTGTTCGTAACAAAGGGTGGTAGTTTAAAAACTATTACTTGGTCACAGTCTGTGCAAGTCCCTTTCCAAAGTCCAACTAGACCACTTAGCAACAGTAATTCTTTTTTTTTACTTTTTAAATCTTTTGTAGGTCCCGCAACAGCAGCACAAGTCAGGAGCCAGTTACCTTCATGCTCCTCTCCACGCATTGCAGACCACAGTCTGAAACATAGAAACTTAGGAAATGTCACCAGAAATGGACCATTGATTCACCCAGTTTGCCCTGTCTTACCCTACCCTACTCAGCGACCTAATGTCTAGTCAGAGCTGCTGCACTATCTCATCCCCTCCACCTCCTAACTTACTGCTTTCCCCTTGTATAATTATTAAGCTACTTAGTCCGTCCTAGCTGTGTTTGAAACCATTATTGGCTCTTACACCTCCTACCTCTGCTAGTAGGTTGTTCCACAGATCAACCACTCTGTATGTAAAATAAACCTTCTTGCATTCCTCCTAAATCTCTCCCCCCCCCCCTCGCCTTCTGCTCATGTTCCCATATTTTTGATTCACCAGTCCTGCTGAATTGTTCTCCATCATCTACCTTGTTCATTCTTTTTGGGAAGGTCTCTATCCTGTCTTCCCTCTCTTTTTGGTTTCTAGTGAGTACATGTTCAGGGCCTTAAGCCGATCAGCACAGGGCATGACCTGCTGGCCCTGAACCATTTTGGTTACCTTAAGCTGGACCGTCTCTAGCCCCTCTGTCTTCTCTTAGGTGGGGTCTTCAGATGTGGGCATATTATTCCAGATATGGTCTCGCCAGTGATCTACAGAGAGGCAGTATCACCTCCTTCCTCCTGCTTTCAAGCTCCCTCCCTCCCTGTACACCCCAACATCCTGGTTGCCTTGCTGTAGGCTTTGTTGCATTGACTAGATTGCTTTTGGGAGTTAAAATAATAACTATTTTTAAAGCGCCTTTCTACAACCTTTAATAAAAGTTTTAATAAAAGATAAAATTCAATTAATAAAAAAGTATAGAATTCACAGACAGCAGGTTAGGTTAATAAATAACAGTCCAAATATAATTAATCTTCATAGGCAAGATGCCATAAATGGGTCTTCAAGGCCCTCTTAAAACTCTCCACAGTCATACACTCACGTATCTGATGAGGTAGAGAATTCCGCAGGGTCGGGGCTGTATACATAAAAGCATGGGCCCCTGATGTTTTAAGACGTACCATGGGAATCTCTAACAACCCCTTGTTAGCTGAGCGGAGCGGTCATCCGAGGCAGTAAGGCAACAGGAGTTCTTGCAGATAGCCCAGGCCCTGTCCATACTTAGGAAGACTTCCAGGTCCCTTTCCTCAGTGGTAGTGTCCAGTTTAATCCTTCCCATCCCCAATATTTCATCCTGGGGTTTTTGTTCCCTATGTGCCTCACCTTGCACTTCTTGTCTCTGAATTTTAACTGCCAAACTTTGGACCACGACTCAGATTTTTGGAGGTCCCTCCACAGCTCCCTAACCACTTCCTCACTGCCTTAGATCTGTCATCTACAAAGAGACACATTTTGCCTTGTTTTTTTTTTTCTCCTTTGTCACTGATGAACATACTGAAAAGGACCAGTTCTGAACCCTGTGGCTCCCCACTCGACTTCCCTTTCCCCCTGACTTGACACCCTGTTTACCAACATCCTCTGCTGTCCCCCCCCCCCCAGCCAGCCTCCCTCCCATCTGACTAGATCCTTTACAGTTCCTAGATCCTCCAACTCTTAAGCAGCTTTCTGTGTGACACGGAGTTGAACGCCTTGCTGAAGTCAAAGTAGAGCAAATCTACTGTTTGTCTGTTGTCCTAGTTATCCAGTGAAACTGTCAGGTTGGTCTGACAAGACCTCCCTGCCACTAACCTGTGCTGCTTACTGTCCTGGAGCTCCTTTCTCTCCAGGTGATCCACTAGGTGCCCTTTGACTTGTGTCTTAATTAGTTTACTTGCTATAAAGGTAAGACTAATGGGTCTGTAGTTTACTAGTTGCTGTTTGTCTCCCCCCCCTTGTGGAGCAGGACTACGGCTGCTACCCTCCAGTCTTTCAGAACTACCCTGGCTCTAGGAAGCTATTAAATAAACCAGCCAGGGCTCAGCCAGTTCCGACACCAGTTCCTTGAGTACTCTCGAGAACATCCCATCCATCCCTGCCGCCTTGTCTGTTTTCAGGGGCTGCTAGCCCTTTTCTGACCCTTTGTCCTATAAACACCATATGCCCCATCTCTGGGGTCCTGCTTGCACCAGCCTTTATGTCACTTTCAGGCAAGAGCCCACTATCCTCTGCTCTAAACGCAGAGCAAAAGCAGTAATATAGAATAGCTGCCTTCTGCTCATCCTCCTCCTCAGTTACCCAGCCTCCCTCCCTCCCTCCATTAGCCTTGACAAACATCAGGCAGTCTGTTTACCCTGACGTATGTGTGTGTCTTTAAAAAATATATATTAGAACAAGTATGTGTTCTGAAAACTGCCTCTTTATTCCTCTTGAAATTTAAATAAAGCTGTTTGTCTTAGCCTCTCACCTTCTTTATCTAACTCATAGCTAAGGTTTCAGCCCCCCTGGATATTTATTGAGGCCATTTACTGCAACTGCGGTTCTGTGGGCAAATGAGGGTGAAATGTTAAAACTGGGATTGGGCCAATTCCGATCATTGACATATAGTTTTATGGCTGTAAACACTGCAGATAAAAATGAATGCTGCAAAGAGCTAATAAATTGTAAAAACAAGGATTTGCATGAGAAAAAGTTCAAAATGAAATTTCAGAAGATTTCCACCCTAGATACATTCTGCAGAAGCAGAAAAAGTTTCAAAACCCAGCTCTGTGGATTTTATATGTTCCCAGATGATGGGATCTTGTAAGGTTTCATACTGAAGTGGTCACATTGAACAGGGTCACTGACTGGTTAAAGTCATCAATTTGCCTTGTCCCAGGAATATGCTTTTTTTATTTCTTAGACTTTAATTGCAGTATGCGTATAAATTAATGCGCCAGATTAGGCTTTAAGTATTACTGGCAGGATTAGCCACTGTAGCCCAAACCATGCTGTTTTCTATCTTTTGTTTTAACGTGAAGTCTTCATGAGTTCATCATTCACAGCTGTCACTCTTAATTTTGCATCAGACTGCTGCTAAGGGCAAGTGGAGAACGTATGTCATGCGTGTCAAAAATAGTAACCATGTCATAAACATGTGCAAAAGTAAAATGCAGGATTATGATATGTTGTATAAAATTAATTTGGCTCCTGTTTCTTTCATATTTGGAATAAATGACTACCAGGTACCTGCTATACCTGGCATAGATAGAAAGTTGTTTGTCTGGTCTCTCACCCTATGCTAGCCCAGGTCACGATAACTTGGAGCCAAAGCTCCTCCACCTTGGTGCCCCATTTCTGGCCTTACCCATTTCTCATATATTTAACAAGTCCCTGCTTAATGGTATCGTGCCTGACATTTGGAAGGTTGCTCGGGTGGTTCCTGTCTTTAAGCAGGGAGACCCAAAATGCATAGTGAATTATAGCCCTATAACTATCCTGCCCACCCTTTTTTTTTGTACTTATTTTATTATAGGTAGGTTCAAGACACAAACACTTCATTAAGCAATAATAATACATTTTAATTTTAGTACACATTAAGAATGATTTGAAGTTCAACTTATTATTCATTCATTTACTCACTAATTCCTCTTCTTCCCCTGTTTCATAAAAAGAAGAGAGAACAATGAATAGGGAATAAAGAGAAAAAGAAAAAAAGAAAACCAGAGTACATAAAAAGTACAGCTTTAAGGATAATTAACCTGTTTTTGTTTTTAGTAAAAACATAACAGTCCAGGATGTGTTCGTAAAGAGCAGTACTTATAACACTATTTTTGTTTTCATTAAATCATTAACTTGAGGTTAGGAAAAGGAGTCCTCTGGCTCGGGAAGGAAGGCCCACTGTCCTCTATAATCGGGTTATAGCCAAGATTCCCTACTAACTATCATAAAGTAACCACTTAGTCCATCTTTGTTGGTATGTTTGCGGTTTCAGGGTAAGGTTGATTAACTTCCTATGTATGGATTCAGTCACCTTCCCCTATTCCTCTACCCCTGGGGGCCATGGCTGAATCCAACTCCTAGTGACGGCTTTTAACGCTGCTGCCACCAAGATTACCCATAAGTACTTTACATCTTTATCCTTCAGTTCCTTAGGAATAAGGCCCAGCAATAGGTGTTCCGGTCCTAGCTGGGACTGTAACAAAAATACTTGGTTCAAATGGTGGATCACTTCTCTCCAAAATGAGGAGATAGCTGGACAAGACCAGAAGATGTAGGCCTGTGGCATGGCTATCTCCGCAGTCCCCCAACACTTTGATGTGGCCTCCCGTGAAATGGACTGCCTGGGCGGTACCAGGAAGTACCGTTCCTCCATTTCCAACAGAAGTTCCTCCATGTCAGTGAACCGGTTGTTGACCATGTGCTCCTCCACATCAAGGACCATTGCTTGTCCGTGATGGGAGTCACCAGATCTTGTCCCCATCTGTTTTTCATATATTGGGAAGAGTTTTCCATGTCTGCCATATATCTGTTATATAATAATTAAATGGCATGTTCTGCTCCTTGAGGGCCCCAGATCCTAGGGAATAAGCTATTCTCCATTGGGTCAGGGTCCTCTAGCATTGATTAATTAATCTGTATATTCAGGTACTCTCTCAGCTGGTAATATCTAATTCTATCCATCTGTTGTAAACCATATTTCTCCTGCATTGCTTCAAAAGAAAGCACTGTGTTACCTACCATGTAAGGCACAAAAGGCCTCTCTTGGCTTGTATCTGGTACCATCTGTCAAATGTGGCTGGTGCACACTGGTGGTCAAAGGCCCACCATCTGTATCTCCAGAGTTGCCTGCGGGTAGTACCTCTACATGTATCCCTCTTCCAACCCTCTATCCTGCCCACCCTTAGCAAGCTTCTGGAGAAAATGTTTGCATCCCAGCTTGCTGAATATCTTTATACGCATGACATGCTGTCCCTTGTGCAGCATGGCTTCCAAAGGGGGCATGGTACCTCCAGTGCTCTTACTAATGTCACATTTGAGATTAGGGTGGCTGTGGATCAGAGCAAGCTGACTGGAGCAATCTTTGTTGATCTCTCCAAAGCTTTTGATTTGGTGGCTTACAAACATCTCTGCACCAGGTTGCATTCCTTTGGGCTGCCTAACCATTTGAATGCCTGGTTTGCCAGCAACTAACACGATAGATGGTAGTTGGTCAGATTTAATAGAACTTTCTCAGAACTGGTTCCTGTGTCAGTTGGTGTTCCCAAAAGCTCAATTCTGGGTCCCATTCTTTTTTCACTGTTTGTAAATGGTCTCCCCTGCCTATCTGTCCATTGTAGCTTCACTCAGTATGTGGATGATCTGGTGCTCTTGTCTGGTACCCAGGATATCAAGATAATCAATTTCCAATTGAATGTGGACTTCCACCTTATTCAGTCCTGGCTGTCTGCTAATAAACTGCTCCTCAGTCTAAAGATAACTCAAATAATGCTTTTCAGCTCTTGGGCGGAAATCAGGTCATGCCCTGAGCCCCTGGGTATATTCATCATCTGTGGCTTGCCCCTTACTGCTGCCTTTTCTTTCAAGTACCTTGGAGGCACCCTTGACCCCCAAATTGGATCTCTCCTTGCACATCACTAATGTGTGTAGGGTTGTGAATGGTATGATTGGTATGGCTTACAGAGCCAAGCACTTCCTCACACCCACTGCATGTCTGGCCCTTGCTAAAGGAGTGCGACTAGCCTCACTTAAAAACATAGAATTTGACGGCAGATAAGGACCGCTTGGCCCACCCAGTCTGCCCATTTCCCTACCTGATGGATAAGCTGCAGATTCTAGTTAATCAACAGCTTACTTCCTCCTGCCCCCAACTAGAATTGCCTTATGTCTGTCCCATGCATTCTTGAATTCTCCCACTGTTCCTGACTCCACAACCTCCTCAGGAAGGCTGTTCCATGCATCCACAACTCTCTCTGTGAAAAAATACTTTCTAACATTACCTCTGAGCCATCCCCCCTCTGTCTTCAAATTGTGCCCCCTTGTTCTTGCACATCTCTTCTTCTGAAAGATACTACCTTCTTGTACCTTGTTATTTCCCTTGAGATACTTGAAAGTTTCTATCATGTCCCCCCCCCTTTCCTCGAGGGTATACATATTAAGGTGCTTTAGTCTCTCCTCGTATGTCTTCTGGTGCAGACCTTGCACCATTTCGGTTGCCCTCCTCTGAACAGCCTCCACTCTGTCTAGGTCTTTGCAGAGATGGGGTCTCCAGAATTGCACGCAGTACTCCAGATGGGGTCTCACTAACTGTCTGTAGAGAGGGATAACAACTTCCTGTTTTCTACTGTTGATGCCTCTCCCTATGCATCCCAGTATCCCCCCAGCCTTCCTTACTGCCTTCTCACATTGCTTGCCCACCTTTAGGTCATCTGACATAATTATTCCTAGGTCTCTTTCGATTTTTGTTGTTGTTATTAACTCACTCCCCATTGTGTACTCTTCCCCTGGGTTTTTGTTTCCCAGATGTATTACCTTGCACTTCTTTGCATTGAATCTGAGCTGCCACGTATTTGACCATTCCTCCAACCTTGCCAAGTCCCTTTTCATTCTTTCCACCCCACCTTGTGTATCAACCCTGTTGCATATCTTTGCGTCATCTGCAAAGAGGCATACCTTTCCTTCCAGGTGCTCTCCAATGTCACTTATAAAGATATTAAAGATGACCGGTCCCAGTACCGAACCCTGCGGTGCCCCGCTAGTTACTCTCCTTTCTTCACTGTGGACTCCGTTTACTATTACCTTTTGCGTCCTGTTGTCCAGCCAGTTTTTTATCCAGGCTACCACCCTGGGACCCACTTCGACTGGCTAACTTGTCTATTAATCTTTTGTGTGAGACTGTGTCGAATGCCTTGCTAAAATCTAGGTAGGCCATATCCACAGCCCCTCCCTGGTCTACTACTTTGGTCACCCAGTCAAAGAAATCTATTAGGTTCATCTGACATGACCTTCCTGCTGTGAAACCATGCTTAGACTTAGACTCCTTACTTACATCAATGCTGCTAAGTCCCTTTTGTCTAAATGGGATGTAGTGTATAATATGTCATTTCACCCTCTCTGCAGCCCGTCTCACATACTGTTGTGAGCTTTACGAAAAACTTGATCAGTTATCGCCCCCAAATAGTGATGACTTTGTGCTGGGGTGTTTTGTAAGGTACTCTGTACCGCCAACCTTCCCATCCTTGCTGAGAGGCTAAAGGCTACTAATCTTGATTACCCCCTAAGATCCAGTGACCTGCCGTGCTCCCTGTTCCTAAAACTCGCACTACCATGGGAGAGCAGGCCTTTGCTGCATGTGCTTCTAGGCTCTGGGACTCCCTCCCACTTTCTGATTGGGGCGTCTTCTCTCACCACCTCTTTAAAATATCTTTATGGAACCACTTGAAAGTCTCCTCTGCCTGTGCTTGCCCATGGTGACGGCCCTTCTCTTAATCCAGTGACTTTTGGGCCTAAGTATTTCCTTCTGGGTTTTCCCTGTTGGGCATGCTGTGTTCCTCGTGTAATGTGCATTTCACTCTTACCTCAGATCTTGTGCTAATACTGAACCAAATGGTTCTATAGCCTTTTCTAGCCGTAATGATTCTTATTACGTATCTTGATCTTGCATCATTTATATTACTATTATTATGTTCCTGTTGTACTTATTTTATGTTCTTTGATATTGCTTCTGTGTATTGATATTAATCACTCCTGTGGTTATCTTTTGTACTGTAACTTATCTGTTTGTATTACCCTATTGTATCCTCCCAGGTCGTACCTGAAAATAGGCATTTAAGTGTCTAGTGTGTTTACCTGGTCAATAAAAATCTACTAATAAGAAAACGTTTTAGGTGGCACTTGGAACTGGCTTTTAGGATCTTGTCAATATTTAGCCCCAGCTGGGGGGAAGCAGCAAGCCTTTTTATGAATCTGAAGGGACTGGAGCATTCAGGGGCTGCAGTTTCAATGTCTGAGCTTTGGGATGTTGCCCCATTAATTTAGACAACTTTTATATCCAAATTAGTGTTTGCCTCCTACTGCTGGCTGATGCCCCAGAAGGTGGGGAGCCCTTCACGAAGACAGCGGTACCTGGTGCTGAAGGGGGCAAACTCTCCAGAGGCAAGCTTGAAGGGCTTGTGATAGTGGTAGCCGTACACCAGTGCACATGCCCTGGTAATAAATTGCTGTCCTCCAGTTGGTGCCACATGGCTATTGGCTTCTGATCTAGCTGTAGGTAAGGAGCAAAAACAGATCTGGAGGAAGAACACATTATAATGCTTTGGGGATCAGCTCCAGTCAGGAAATCCATTCTAATGAAGTATTTAGCCCTACAAAAGTTTAAATGTCTTGCCCAGTGGTGTTAGTCAAATCATTTTTATTTATTTTGTTTTACCAGGAAAGTAGTCTGGTAAACCCATTTTCAGCCACACCTGGGGGTTGGGGGGCACTTTGCAGTGCCATGCAAGAGACCTGGGTAACAGTGCCATTCTGGCTTCCAAACCTGGTCTGGTAGAGTCTTGGAAGTGTTGCTGAGGTTGTGCTCTTAAACTCCGAGGGATGGCTCTGCCCTGGCTACTGTTGCGGCACTTCATACAGCGGGATTTGAGTGCAGTATTGGTATCACCATCACACAATGGTAGGGCAATGTCAGCTGCTTCAAACACACAAAAAGGCTCGCACAAGGTGGGGGTGTTCTTGGTAAAATTCAATATCCAGTTACTTCTAAACCAGGCACTCACCCACCACCAGTAAAAATCACTGACGCTGCAGTAAAATAAAGTAGAAAAAAACATTTATTTTAAAATTACAAGACTGTCTAACGAATTTTTTCTGGTCGCCCTGACCCTTTCTCAAAGACAAAAACAGCCTGGAACATCACATCCATAAATGCATTGAAACATCACAGCTTCTTATTAAAAAATTAAAAATAAACCAAGGAGGCACAGTATAATTACAATATTCAGTACCTTCAAATACATGAACAAAGCATTTTAATGATGCATCATTAATTTACTAAAATCAGCATGAGAAAAAAGAGAGGAATTTATTACATCAAATAGTCGGAGGAAGGGGGGGAGAGGAGGGAAGAACAAAGAAAAGACTCAAATTGAAAGCAATTTGCTTCAATTACAACCAGTTAAAATGCAGAAATAGTTTCAAACATTAAATAATCACAAGACTGAAAAAATAAATTTTCAAAAAGGAGGAGAGCACTACTATTTCAGAGAAGAAATAATAATTAAACTCATTTTATAATTCCCTATACAGACACAAAACTGTTTCACATGCAATTTTTATAAAAGCTAAAATGCTTCAATGTCTTTTTACTAATATCAAAAGCCCAGTTCAAACTTGGATTAATATTAGCTTTTAACTTTAAAATCCAAATTTCTCTTCGCAGAATAAAGTTTCTAAAATCTCTATCCTCGGGTTGGGGCATCATTTTTCTGTCAGCTGCTCCCTGCCCGTAGGACTGTGCAGTAGTTGGTACATGCTGATGAATTGGGAGCTGGGTTGGCTTCACAAGGGGTAAGTCCTAACCCTGTGTGATGAGGTTCCCCTGCTCCCCTTGCTGTCTATTAACTGTCCAGTAATGCATCTTGGCTGCTTCCATGCCCTACTCTGGATTACCTTTCCCTGGCCAGTGAGGGATGCCCAGCTGGGGCCTTACTATTGAGGTGGTAATTTCCATGGTGGCTCATGGGGGGATCAAGCATAGGGGGGTGTCTGCAGGTAGTCTGGTGCCCTGACTGGAGCATGAATGTCTGATAGACCTGAGGGTGGGTCAGGAGAAGATTGGAGAAAATATGTATTAAACAGCTAGTGGATCCAGAACTGGCAGACAGGAACATAATACTAATTTTAGGAAGTATTCAATTGTAACTTTTTATTTCTCAAGTATATTTCTTTTTCCTTTTGCCCATAAAAAAGTCTTCTATGTGATAATGTTGTGCTCGATGCATGAAACAGCTCTTAGCCTGGCAGCTGACATATCTGTCTCTATTCCTCCCCCACTACATTATCAGTGTTGTTATCTCATTGACAGTGACATCACAGGTGACTGACCTGGCCACAACTGAGTGGCTGTTCCTAAGCAGCAGTGATGTCAAAGTCACTGAGATCACAATGCTGATGATGTAGTGGGGGGCAGCTAGATATGTCAGCTGCCAGGCAGAATGCTGTTCCACACATCATGCCTAGTAACATCAAGTGAACTATCTTTTAATTAAACACAGGGAAAAGAAAAAAGTATCTCAGATATGAGGCGTTGGTTGGCTGCTTTTAAAATCTAATATTAGTTTTAGGCAGTACACTAGCTCTTCAAAAAAAAATGTTAGAAAACTCAGTACAAAGTCACATTGGAAATCCAAACTTTTGGTTTTTTATTCAAATATTCCAACTTTGAACCAGATGTCTGCTTTGCTATCCCCAATACATAGTCATCTGTCTAGCTGGGAGAAATATTTTCAGAACTTTTTTTTCTTCAGATAAATGTTTAAAAATAGTTCTAATCCATTTATTTTCATTCCAGCAAAGGGATTGTGAAATAACTAGTTATATTCTTCTACTTTTCTGATATTGTCTCCAGAGAAAATTTAGGAAATGATTCATGAGCAGCCCGATTTAAAGGGAAGTACAGAAATCCCTCTGCACCCCCTCCTCACCTTGCCACACCACTGTTTGATATTTCCAAGTTTTTGTACCTGTGTTAGAGGTGGCCTTGCTCATTGCTCTGTTCCCTGATTTAGACTTCGTCTAGTTTGTGCAGATCCAGATTCCCTGGAGTGACATCTGCACCTGCTGAGCTGAAACATTCCAAGTAACACAGTGTAGTGTTCCTTAGTGATGAGCGTCGTATCATGATGGAGAATCCTAGCTGATGTGATATGAAGCATGTTTGTCCTTTGTAATAGGCGTTCCAGTTCTGCTTATTTTACGATCTATATATTTATTTCATTTTGATCCAGTTTACCTTGAAATAAAAATGGATGATAAATTGATTATACCACTTGTGTGCCTGCAGCATGGAGAAATGCTCTCAGTGCCCGTCACTCTGTAGTAATGTAGATCAGAACCAGGGGAAACATCAAATGCTGAGTAATTACCTTAATGAACAGTAGTTTACTATGAGCTTTGTTACGTAATAAAGCATGTCTTTTAGATAACCTGTTAGTTATAGTGACATTATTATAAATGTGTTTTTTTATGTTCTACATTTTGTTTCCCTTTTTTTATTTTTCTTCCCCTTATATGGAATGTGTTTCCTGTGAGGTAAGGCCCTACGCGACCAGAATGAGACATCTGTGCATTTCCCAGCCACTGCTGCCTGAGTCACCAATAATCCCTGCTTGCTTTTACAAATTCCACTTCTCTTAAGCCTGCCTATTTTCATTAATAACTGTGCCTCTGGATCCTGCTCCCTGTCCCCAGTCTGTATATAAAATCAAAACTGCCTTTCTAGCTGCAGCAAAATCCGCATTGATATGAGGCAGATATCTTGCTGCACACTAACCAATCACTATGTTGCTGCATCTGATTGTAAGTGGATTTAAAAAAAAAAGAGAGAGAACACTTAACGGAGTTTGCTGTTTGTTTGCATGCTGTATGTTGATGAATTGCTGTATACTGATTAATTACGCAGCTTTCTAAGGTGATAGAGTATACTAATTTTCCATATTGTGTGTGTGTGTGTGTATGTATGTATATATATATATATATATAGCACATAAAGCGGAGGCCTTTATCTTTTATTAAAAGTGGATGTGGCACAATGAAAATAAATGGTACCTTTTTATTTGCTGTTGTTAAAAGGTCACAGCTGATTTGATTCAGATTGTGCCATACTGTAACCTGTAGACTGTTTTGGTAAAAACGTGCTTCAGAACTATTTGGTAGATTAGCAAAATGGGCATTGTAGTAGCCTTCCTGCTTAGAAAGATAAAAAAACAGTGCAACAGTTACTTGCAGTCATATAAGAGGAGACAAAACATTTGAGCTGGTAACCAAGTAGCTACTTTGCAGAGTGTATATTTTACATGATTGTACCATAGGTGGCGCCTAACCATGAATTTGCTATTCATTTACAGCAGCGAAGAGCTTGCTGAATAAGAAAGCGGATGGAGTTAAGGTAGGTTTCAGTACTATAATAAAATGCACTTTGCATATTTACCATTCCGTTAAAAGCAACCCTCATTAACCTTCTGTCTCTCCATTTTTGTATAAAGCCAGTAACAATACCTTTGTGCTCATTTTAATTGTGTTCACCTGATACAATGACTGTGAGATTCTGGATGCGACATGTTAATTTTATTTCTTTCATGCATCTCAAGTGATAAATGTGTTACTGGATCAGCATGTAGAAGGTGCAAAAGTATGTCCGTCATGTGCCACGTGATGCAAACAGAATGTATATGCCAGAGGTTTACTTTTTGTCACTGTTGTCAGCATTCCTAGACTATGAACTGTAATGCGCGTTTACTGCTGGCACTGTAATAATTCTCACCAGTGTCTGTTTTACTTCTAATGCGCTTGAGTTGGTGTCACAGGTCAACACCCAGATCACTGCCTGCATCAGACACAGAACCAACAAAATAATTTCTTGTTTAGAAAAGATTATACCTTTATATAAGGCTAACAAATTAATAAGGTATACAGGCTTTCAAGACCCTTAAGATCTCAAAGCTCATATATCTAAAATTGTTAGTTAGCCTAAAAAAGGTATCATCTTGGTCGAACAAAAATTATTTTAATGATTCTGTGTTTTTTGTTTGTTTGTTTTTGATGGCTAACAAGGCACCCTCTAAGTGTTCTACATCAGAAAACTAGTTTCACTGTTCACTCCTGTATCCATAATCACCACTCAATGTTGTCAATAAGGCTTTTAAGAGCTCCAAATCCTGCTACGTTACTTAGTCAGCTCAACTACTTTGTGTAATGATACTTTCCTGGAGTACATTAATACATGTTTGTAATGGACTTCTACTGGGCCTTGTTTAACTTGTCAGAGATGTTAATGTGAGATTATAGAACACTCCTCCCCACCACCCACAATACCCAAATGGGCAAATTGCAATAAACTCCCTTTCAAGAGTAAAATATTGGGACATATACAATAATCATGGAAGAGGATATAAAATAGTTCATTTAAATGATACAGTACCTCCACTTCTCTGACTGGAAAACCCATTATTGTAACATTGATAATACTTTCAGGTACTAATTCCTCTGATAAAAAAACTTGTTTCACTTAAACACAGGTTGCTTTGCAGCATACAGTATGTATTTTGTGCTTGGCTATTCTTACCAACTTGCCAGGAATGTCTTCCTGTGCTATGGACAAGGATTTGTGTTGCTGGCTCCTTCCCTGGTAAAATGCAGTATAGTGGAACAACCCTGAAAAAGCAATATTGTCTGGTGGTTCGACCACTGGTGTGCATATAGTCTGATGGTTAGAGCACTGGTGTGTGCATTGGGAGTTCAAATATTTGAACCCCACCACAGCTACTAGCTTACCACATGACTTTGAGTGAGTTACTTGACCCACCCTTACTATTTAGTCAGTATAGCGTACAACTTGGTAGAAACATGATGCCACGGTATATATTGCCCCTCAATTGGGCTATCCTGAATACATCAATTGTAAAATGTAAGGCTTTAATTTCTTACTCCATACCTGATATAAGTTAGAGTCATATTTTATTTATCGTACCTTTCCAATGGTTAGGATACTCTAACAAACAAAGAACATGCAAATAAGTGCTGGTAAAAACACACTGAGGGCAACGTATAAAACAGGGGAAGCACATAAAACATTACAACCACAATATCAAGTGCAAACTTCAGATCACACATATGTCTTATGAATATCATCAGCATAAGGGGAAAGCTCACAACCATAGATAGATAGTTATTTCTTAATTGTGGCCATACAGATTTTCACTGATGAGGCCAAACAAATCTCCCATGGAATGGTATGCCACTGGACAGGAGCTGCAACCACAAAGGCTCAGTCCCCCACAGATTTTAAGCATGAAATAGAGACTGTGAGAAAGCCATATCCTGTGGACCAAGTTGTCCTCCCCGGGGTGTAGGGGGTTAGGAATTCATGCAGGTACAAGGCTTCTAGCTCATTCAGGACTTTGTTAGTCAACAAAATCACCTAGTAATCAGTCTGCCACCTTACTGACAGCCAAACCTTGGTGCTTAACAACAGTGCAGTATTTTCTGACCTCCAAGTGAGAGGAGCAACCAGTTGTCGGTTGCAGAGCTGACCTCAGCGTGAGCCTTTGTGGAGCACATTGCAGTAATCCAGCCTTGAGGAGGCAACGGCATGCACCAGTTTCCGAAGATGAGCAGCATTAAGGAAGGGATGCAGCCTGTCAATGTCTCTCAGATGACAGAAGCAGCTCTTGATGGCTGCCAATACCTGAGGCTCAAGCAAGAGGTGTTCATGGAGACCTACCTCCAGGCTGCAGACTTCTTTCTATGCCTCAAGTTGTATGCCATCAAACGTGGGCAGCATGAGTCTGTACTTTAGTGCTGATAGCTGCCCATCTGACCCCATTGGTAGCACTTCGGTCTTCCCTGGATTGAGTACCATGCAGTTGGAGGCCATCCAGGCTCTGTTATACTTTGGCCACTACCTTCATTGATGCGCACTATACAGTATATCCATCATCAGCATAACAACACTTTACTGTAACATGCCAAATGTTTTGGCTTACAAGAAGAGTCTTGTAGAGAAGAAATGGAAAGCACCATGATCTTGGTTATGTTTGTTTCACCATTATGTACAAGACCAATGTTAAACACAGCCCAGTGGGTTTTGTATAAAGATGGGGACTTTTGGACTGCTTTCGCAGCTGTTATTTACAAGCTTCGTCTTCCATTATTTGGGATCCACATAATAAGGCACCTCCACCAGAATACCCTGGATAATGAAATGGCAGATTAAATGTATTGTCTGTGCTTCTGTTAAAGGTGTTCTTAAAGAGCAGACAGAATGCCCGCTGCCTTGTTAAACCGTGTCTGTTTCCTCTACCTCACTCTTCTATATGTTCCTGCCAGCCTTATTGACCATTCCGAACACTTCATTTCCTGTATTCATTTACAGTGTTCCACTGTGTAAATTCAAAGTCCCATTTTCTCTTTGTGTAGTCTGTGTACATTTTTGGTAAAAAGGTAAGCTGCCTTTGTTTTTTCCATATCTGTACTTTAGCACTTGATAACTCTGTGCTCTCCCTCACCCACCTCAGAATCTGTGCAATTCAGTCTTAATGGATCACGAATTGTAAATATAAGAGGTCCTACTGTGTTGGAGCCAAATCAAGTTGAAACCCAAGGGCCAACAGAAATCTGCAAAACCTTTAGCAAAATCTTAAGGAATTCTGCCTTAGAAATGGAGCTGTTTTTCAGCATGAACTTTCCAAAGTCGGTGCCTAATCCGATGTATGATGCAAACTAGTTTTTAAAATGTTTATTTGGCTATCCCCATAGTGCAGTTCATTTGGATGTTTTGCAGTCTATTTAACCTGGATATCCCAGCTGAGGTGCTACATCTTGTATCCAGTGGCGTTCTGCTTGTACTCAATTCTGCAGCTGGTCAGACTGGAGCACAAACAGCTTAAGTGACTTGCTCAAGGTCACACAGTGACTATTTTGCTCTGATGGGGTTTGAACATTGTGAGCTCCCAGGTCCAAAGTTGGTGCTCAGACAACCCTACTACGCTGCCTCAGGGTGTCCCACCCTAAGGCCATTAGGGGCTTGGGGTATTACTAAAGTGAGGCACTCTGTTCCCAATGAGACAAGGAGGGAAGGTGTGGGTCTTCCATCAGCTGCACACCCCTTGCAGCTGACCATGTAGCAGCATTGGCTTCAGAGTCAGTCGCTCATTCACCCAACCACCATCCTGACTGGAGTAATTGGTATGATTGTGGCAACTCTGCTGATTTAGGTGAAGGAAGGGGATGGGCAGTTTGAGGAAAGGTGTGTTTGGCCCACAACAAAAAAGAGTTTCCTCTTTAAAGCTGTAATATAAACTGCAGTTTAAAAGAATGCGTTGTGAGGGTTCAGTGGGTGTCATGCAGTAGATCTTTGTATATGATGAGATATTTTTAAAGTTGTGGCAGAATGTTCGACTTTTCTAAAAAGATAATTTCCAAGCATGTGAACCCTGTGTTTTTCTGCAGATTATCCTCCCCACAGATTTCTGTTGTCCCTGTCCCCTGAGTTTATATTAAATTAACGTACAGTAGACGCTTGCCTCTCTGTCAACTGGCATAATCTCCACAACATAGTAAAAACCTATACAGTGCTAGAATTAAGTTAAAGCTAACAGTTTAAGCCTAGTGCATCTTTGTAGTAGAAGGAGGCGGGGGGATGACTTTACGGGAAGAGATCTGTTTTCGACTGTACTAATTTTTTGTGTAACTAGTCCTTATGGATTCCGCTGAGGCTGTGACCATGGTAATGGAGGAAAGGGTCTAATGGCAGCATGGTACTGTATCAACCAGGTTTCATTTGTTGACTGTTAAACAAAATGAACATCTAATGCCGACTTCTTTTCTGGTTTCTCTGCAAAACAGTATCATTTGCCACTGGGTAGTTTTGGCTTTCAGCATGGTTTACGTTTTATGGTATTGGATCGTTTCACTTAAGTGTTATTGATTGGGGCATTTTCCTGTTGGAGGGATTTCAGCACATTATATGTCGAACAGGTTTTCTTTATTTTCAGAACGTTTTCTGCACCTTAGGCAAGCTTCTGAAGAAAACTTAAAACATTCTTTGTGCTATAACACTATAAATCCAACCAGTCAAATTCTCTTCTTTTCCTTTCTCTCTGATTGGTCAATTCAGAAAAGGAAGTCCAGTTCGAGCGTTCAGATGATGGTGAGGATCTTTGTCGGACCAATTTTTCTTTCCTCTTGTGAAAAAAGTCGTACACTTAGACCCGCTTGCTTTTATAAATAGTCACACATGTACAGTACATTATGTAGATGAGTTCAACATATATAGTAAATTACTAAGCAACTTTACCTAAACAAATCACATTATATCTATACGTGAATGGGGTGAAATATAACTATACATATATATATTATATATATTATTACTACTTAAAAGTATAATCAGGCATTCATATAATTGTGTATGGCGTGACATAAAGTACAGTAAATGGTAGATAAAAACAACTTCATGTTGTACCATTTAAATAGTCATTCTGACAAATCAGAATAAATGCAGACAGATATCTATGGTAATATGTTTTTACTTTAAAATGGCAGCATTATATTGTCAAGACAGCATTTGATGTGTAAGCAATTTCAAAACAATTTTCAGCACAGCACAAAATGAAGTACAGTTCCACAGAAATAATGTAATAAGGGTGATTTAGTTATAGTAGGCACACTCCTGTCCTAAAGCATTTATTATTTAAGATGCTTTTGGCAACAGATATTAAAACTTAATATAGTTTGACATACATAATTGCAATATAATTGTATGCATGCTTATTGAGACTAGAAAAACCTTTAAAAATATCTTATTTCTATTTTAAGTTCAGGAGCCTTTCAAAGTGCCTTGCAAATTACCAAGCCAGCAGGTTAGAGTTTTTTGGCTTCATAATGTCATTTGAAGGAAATGATGTTTCCTCACAACAGAAAAGTTATGGATTTTTATTTTGTACATTTTAGATTTTTCATTTTCGTTCCTACCCCAACCCTATCCTCTGCACTGTACCATTTGGTTATTGTTATTGTGATTCCAATATGTACTTAAACCACAGCCAGGTATAGTGTTTCCTTTAGTTCCTTAAATAGAGGGCAAGCCTGGATTGACTAGTTTGGTCTTCTCCCATCTTCCAAACGTCTTACTTTTCTAGGTTAAAAGTTGCTCAGTCTGCTCAAATTTGACTCTTTCACTAAAACTTGATGAGCTCTACGTTCAAGAGCCTGGCTTGTGTAAAGTACTGCAGTCCAACAAGATTGCAGTATTTTCAAGGGACCAGTGGTACAGAGCAGTGCCAAATTTGAACTAGTTGCAGATTCTCTTCATTTGAAATCCACAAAAGCCAGCAATGCAAACTGCAAAAGATGTATTAACTTGTGCATTACAGCATTCTTGAAGAAAAGGAGTTAATGTGTTAAAAAAAAAAAAAAAAAAAAATCACTGGCCAGTTGCTTTTGTTTTCAGAGTGCAGTGGCTTAGGCAGTATTTCGATTGCATTCTGTACACCTTTATTTGTAGGGCTAGACTAAACTCCTTTTCATTCTCACTGAGCTTGCCACATTTGGGGATCTAGAACTTTTTTGTAGTTTTGGATCGCACCGGCCCCCACAAGAAACAAAATGCGTGTGCCATTGCAGAGGGGGAGATAAATCGGGTGCAGGAGAGTAGTTTTTCCTGCCAGTACAGTTTAGTGTACCCCCTCCCTCTATGGATCTTGTACCCTTTTGTTTACTGTGGGGTCTTGGTGACAGTGAAAATGAGAAGAAAAAAATATTCACGTCACTTCTGAAAAGCTTATTGAAATTCTTAATAAATCTGAAAATGAGGCATAACCTTTACGGCATTCAGTATTTGACTTAACGTACAGTACTAGAATCCTAAAATGTTGTAATTGAGCACTATAGCAATCAACCATATCATTTTAAAAGGGAAAATAGGTGTGTAGGGCCCCCTTGTAGTCTGAAAACCCATGAAAAGCTCTTTCAAGTGGGACACTGGGCTTACCTGTAAGTCACAGCTGTCTACAGAAAGCTGTGTATGTATGTGTGTGTGTGTGTGTGTGTATATACATATATATATATATATATATATATATATATATATATATATATAAAACTGGTGCTGTAGCATCAGTATATTAGGGTTGAGTGCAAACGTCTATGTTAAAGCCACATTTTTGAATCGTAATAACTTTGTAATCGTTCAACGGATTTGCACGAAATTTGGCATGTATAGTTTCTAGGAATAGGTCTCTTGACTTGCCAAATGTCATTAGAATCTGTTATGTGGTTTTTGAGACGGAGTGTAAAATAATCCTAAATGTACATGTGTTTTGCCGTTTCTTTGTCCACCTGTATCTCAGAAATGGCTTTAGGTTGTGGTCTGAGATTTTCAGGGTATTAAGCCTTAGTCGTACAGATATGCCTTTTGTAGGTTTGGTGAAAAAATATTAAGCCATTCAAAAGTTATTTCATTTTTAATTTTCACAATCTTTCCTATGGGAAAAGTTAGATGTTCCGCATGAAAATACCTTGTTTTTGTAGGAGGTGCTCCATTTTGCATGTAGGGTCACATAGAGCCTAGTTTGTTTTCACAGGTGCTCCCTTGTTTTTGCAGGAACTACTATTATTTCACATGTAGGGTCACATAGAGCCTGCTGTAGTTTTGCAGACTCTGTTGTGTCTGCCATCTTGTTTTGCTGTTAGTGGAAGACAGAAAATGAAGAAAACATGTCAAAATGAATGCAGTTAAAAAAAAAAATCAGAACTTAGCTAGTGATGGTTTTTTTTGTTGACTATGGCCAGAAACACCTTTCCTGGGCACCCGAAATCTCAGCTGCCGAGCTTAGCTAGAGGACCGCTTCACCCCCGTTCTCTGTATGAGAACAGCGGGGTTTTCTTGGCTTCTGCAGCTGGAACTCGTGCTGCCGGCTGCAGAGTCTGCTTTGAGCCACCCCTTTTCCCTGGTGTCTGGTGGCACCCCCTACCCGCCGATCGCCATCCCCATTCATTTTTTTAATATTTATATAGTAATAATCCAACACTGAGATGCCCACCCTCAGTGACGATGCCCCTCCCTGCCGCCTGCCCGTTCTTGTTATAATTATTGCCAACACTGGGGGGGGGGGCAGTCCTCCCTCAGTAGTGTGGGACACTGGGGAGCCCACTCCCAGTGTCCCCTAATAGTATTAATAATGTATTTTTACCTAACAAGAAAACTGTCCCACAACGTCTTTAACTTTTTTTTAAACCTGAAACGAAGAAAAGTCCCTTGCTGTCACCACTGACTCCCTCCCACTTACCTTATACTTACCGTCAGAGGTCCTGGGCTGCCATCATCTGTGGAACAGGGTACATCTGCACTCTTCAAAGCCAGACTACAAACTGAGGATTCAAGGTAAGTGCCATATAATGTATTGCAATGGCGTTTTGAATGTATGTTGATATCTTTGGCATTTTTTTCACCAAATCTTCAACATGGGCTTTTTGGGACACCACCTCCTGAACACTGTCACTGTCAATCTTACTTCGAGATACAGCTCTTGCAACAGGTTACACCATTAGGACTGAAGCCGGCAGGCGTCAGGACCCCACGGAAATTTTCTAGCTAGCCGTCAGGCATAGTACATAAGGAGGCGGTCCCCCCACAATCCTCAGTTCTTTTCCCGCCGTCGACATCGCAAGTATCGGCCTCTCGGTCCTTTTTCTAGCGTGCGACGACCTTTAGAGCTACGACGATTTCATCTTCCTTCACAACTCTGGATTCAACTGATGTCCTCTCCAAATACTTCTCTGGAGGGTCACCAATCGAAGTGTGCCTGTGGCAAACAGATCCCCTTCAAGGATCCACACTCTGCCTGCGAGCACTGCCTAGGCCCGGAACACGACACCAAGTCCTGCTCCTTCTGCCAGGGCTTCAACAGTCGAACCAGGATCCACCGCCAGAAGGCCCTTCAAGCGTCCTCTTAGAGGAGAAACTGAAAATCATGGACAAGGAACCTTCCTCCAGGGGGGAGTCGTCGGGTAAAACCCACAAGCACCGGGAAAAACACTGGGAAAAGGAAAGGCCCAGGTCCCCTGCGAGGGCCTCGGACTCCCGGAGCTCTGGCTCTCGATCAGACCACTCTCCCTCCAGGGCTCAATCGCATCCTCCCCGGTTCAGGTCAGATCCACCAGCAGCTCCTCTTCTCTGCAGCCCCTGAAGACTTCCAGGCTGTCGGCATCTTCCACTCCATCTAAGGCCTCGTCGAAGTCTGAGGAGCGCCATAAATCTTCTTCTCACTGGCGGACTCCAACGCCAGGTCGGTTTCCCAGCCTCCGCGTGGGTCGGACCCAGTTCCTCACAAGACCAAGGACCTGACGTCCCTCCAACGGACGTCGGACCCGACGTCGGCCCACCCGATGTCAGCTAAGCATCACCAGCACTCCCAGGAGCCGGTGACACCAAAACACCCGTCGCCGGCCAGGCGTTCACCTCTGAGGGCGTCGGCCAGGGGACTGACGTCGGCTACCCCAGAGAAGAGGACCGCACCACCGTCGCCGGCTGATGCCGGTCAGAAGGACTCATTGGAGGAGGATACCACACAGTCCGGGACCAGGCAGGCAACACGGAGACGCTGGGCTCCCCATGGAACCTTCCCGAGCGGAGACCGGGACCCGACGCCCGACCCCGGCGACAGGCCACCGGCGCCGGGCCCATCATCGGGCATGAACTTGGCAGAGGTAAAGGAGCTCTTTACCTTCTGGTGGGACACCATCAGGAAAGATGTGGTCGCCACACGTCCTCCTCCTACTCCGACTCTGCCTCCCCCTACTCCTTCACCGCCTACGCCCCCTGCTTCGCCCAAGGGGCCCGTAGGACAGTCGCCAACCTCCAAGGAGCAAACACCACCTCCTCGGGGCAGATCCTCAGACAGGAGAAGACCTCCCTCTGGATCCACCTCAGGGTCACCCAATCCTAAGAGACCCAGACGATGTCGGTACACCCCGTCTGGGGAGGATTCTAGATCTGACACCTCAGGGTGCTCCAGATCTCCTTCTCCCATCAGCATTCACTCTCCAGACCCACACGACCTACCTAGGTCTCCTCTGGATGATCCCTCTTTTGCGAAGATCATGAGGCACATCCAGGAGAATATGGGGTGGGATGCTGAAGAGTTCAACCCCGAGAGACAACGCCTCACCCGCTACCTTCGGCAGAAAGACCCAAAGCCTGTGGTAGTGCCGCCCTTGGTGGATACCTTTGTGGACGTCACCAAGGCTGCCTGGAAATGTCCACATTCCACTCCAGCAGTGCTGAAGAAGGCTGACCACCTATACAAGGCCCCTAGGGAGGACCAGTATCTGGTGAACCTTCCTCTGGCTGACTCCTTGGTCATCACTGTTTCGCATAACCAGTCGCAAAGACCTCAGCATTTGAGCACACAGCCACTGGACCAGGAATCCAAGCAATTGGATGTCCTGGGTAGGCGCACGTACATGGCTGCGACTTGCGCCATCAGGTCACTGAATTACCTCACTCACATGGTTCGCACTGTGGGAACAGGGACAGGACCTGGTCGAGAAGATGCCCGATGGCGACCAAAAGGAGGAGCTCTTGAACCTCCTCCACATGAGTTCGGATGTGAGGACCCAGGTACTCAGAGCTGCATATGATTCTGCGGACTCTTCAGCCAGAGCTGCAGCCTCAGGCGTGTGTCTCCGGAGACACTCTTGGCTTCGTGGCTCCGGTTTTACCCCGGGCGTCCAGAAGAACATCTTGGATGTCCCTTACAATGGCGAGGTCCTATTTGGTGAAGCCTCCGAGAAGGTAATCACCAAACTTCAGGACGCAGGGAAGGCAGTCAGATCTGTACAGGCCATGTACAGGTCTCAGCCCAGTTCCTTTCGTAATAACCAGAGCCGCTTTCGTGGCCAGCTACAAAGGCAACAGCCACGTTCCGGCCAACAGCAGAGGGGCGCTTTCACCTGCAAAGCCCAGGCCAAGTCATCCCCAGGCAGAGGCCAACGATTTGCAAAGTCGGCACAGCCTGCCGGATCGAACGCTGACACAGCATGACTCCTTCCCGGCCCCCGCCCCTCCTCAGGATCAACGGGAAAAGAAAGTCGGGGGTCGCATCACACGCCACTTGCCAGGGTGGCAGTTGATCACCACCGACAGGTGGGTTCTGTAACTGGTCAAAAAAGGCCACTATATAGAATTTGTAGGCAGTCCACCCACAAGACCTCCCCTGCTTTCCCGATATTCGGGTCAGCATGCCCTGCTCATACAGCAGGAGGTGCTCGTGCTTCTGGAAAAAGAAGCCTTAGAGCATGTTCCGGAGAACCAGAGAGGACTAGGGTACTATTCTCACTTTTTCCTGGTTCCAAAGAAAACAGGGGACCTCCGTCCAATACTGGACCTCAGCGACCTCAACCTGTCGGTCGTTACAAGCGCTTCCACATGGTGATCCTTCGGGCCTAATTCCATGCTGGGCGAGGAGGCGCTTTCTGGCGTCTTTGGACATGCAGGACGCCTACCTGCATATTCCGATTGCTCGAGCACACCGGAGGTTTCTGCGCTTCGAGTTTCAGGGGGCTGCCATTATCAGTTCCAAGCTCTTCCCTTCGGGCTGTCATCGGCACCTCTCGTATTTATGAAGTGCATGGCGGTCGTAGTGGTGTCTCTGAGGAGACACGGCCACTACGTGTTCCCATACCTGGACGACTGGCTTCTCATGGCACCCTCCAGGGAGGCACTGATGATGGCTATTCACCACACCCGGTCCCATTTTCAATCACTGGGTATTCTCATCAACTACGAGAAGTCACTCCTGGTGCCGTCCCAGAAACTGCAGTTTATAGGAGCAGTTCTGGACACCGTCAGAGGGAAAGCTTTTCTTCCCTCGGACAGAGCGGAACACATCAGATCCCACATCAGGGACCTGTCGGTGAAGAAGACCGTCCCAGCCAGATTGGTCCTTCGCCTGCTCAGACACATGGCTGCGGCCATTGCAACAGTCCCACTGGCACGTCTCCACATGTGGATAACCCAGTGGATGCTAAGCGTGCAATGGGACCAAAGGCAAGACCATCTGCAGCAGCCAAATCGAATCACGAATGCCGTGATTCGAGATTGGCAATGGTGGCTAGATCCGGGGAACCTCTCCTCGGGGGTTCCCTTCATAGCACCATCTCTGACTGTGACACTCTCCACAGATGCCTCGGGGCTCGGGTGAGGAGCACACCTGGACGATGTCCGGTCTCAGGGCCTTTGGACAGCCCAGGAGTTTCATCTCCACCTCAACATTTTGGAAATGAGGGCAGTCCTTTACGCTCTGCAAGTCTTCCAGTCGGAGATTCCACCGGGTACTCTCCTGTTACAGACAGACAATACCGTGGTGATGTATTACCTCAACAAACAAGGAGGCACTCACTCCTACCCGCTTTGCAGGGAGGCCACGAGAGTGTGAGAGTGGATATTGCAACACGGCGCAAACCTAATTGCAGTACACGTCCCGGGAGTGGACAACACCGTCGTCAACAGTCTGAGTCGCTCTCAGGCAAGAGTCCATGAGTGGGAACTCCTACAGGAGGTGGCAGAGGATCTGTTTCACAGATGGGGCACTCCAGAGTTCGACCTCTTCGTGTTCCCATCCAATGCAAAACTGCCCAGTTTTTGCTCGCTAGATCCAGGGCCTGGTGTTTTCTGGCGAGATGCGTTGTCCCTCTCCTGGGCAGGCAGATTCCTCTATGCCTTCCCTCCTTTCCCGTTGATCTAGAGGGTTTTCTTAAAACTGCACAGGGAGCAAGCAACGCTCATTTTGATTGTGCCTTTCTGGCCCAGACAAATTTGGTTCCCTCTTCTGCACCAGCTATCCCGGGAACCTCCAGTCCTGTTGCCAATCAACTCCTATCAATTGTCTCAGGAGGCAGGTTCATTGGTCCACCCAGACTTACGTTCATTGAACCTGCACGCTTGCTTGGCTTCTAGAGACATAGCCATGATGCGATATGGGATCTTGCAAGAAGTGGCAGTTGTAGTCTCTGCTGCCAGAAAACTGGCAACCCATGCAATGTACGCCATGAAATGGCGTAGATTCTGCTTGTGGGCTCAAGCGCACGTTTTTCCGCAGCTAGACTGTCCCGAAAAGCTGGTTCTGGACTACCTGCTTTCCCTTTTCCACTCCGGACTGGCTTACTCCTCGATTAAAGTGCACCTTTGTGCAATTTCTGCTTACCATTCCCCAGTTGGCCATCGGTCAGTGGCCCAGCTGGACACTACTCGTGCCTTCTTAAGGGGAGTCTTCCACCTTAGGCCACCCATCAGGGATCCAATTCCTCCTTGGAACTTACCCTTCGTCCTGGAGCAGCTTACGTTGCCACCTTTTGAACTAGCCACGGATTGTGAGCTACGTTTTCTCTCTCTCCTGGAAAACGTTATTTTTATTTGCTGTTACGTTGGCAAGAAGGATCTTGGAATTACATGTTCTTATGTGTAAAAAGCCTTATTTGGTTTTCCATCAGGACAGGGTATCCCTAAGGACAAACCCAAAGTTTTTGTCTAAGGTGGTTTCAGCCCTCACCCTTAACCAGGATATTGATTTACCAGTGTATTTCCCAAGATACACTAATCGAGGAGAAGCCCTTCTGCACACCCTCGACGTGCATCGGTGCCTCAGATACTATCTGACCAGAACCAAACAGCTTTGAAAGACGGACCAACTTTTCGTCTCCTTTGCTCACAGGATGAAAGGGCTCCTGTCTCCAAACAGTCACTCTCGAGGTGGCTCATCCAGTGTATCACTTTCTGTTATGACAAGCACAATAAACACCATCTTCTTTGAGATACAGCTCTTGCAGCAGGTTACACCATTAGGACTGAAGCCGGCAGGCGTCAGGACCCCACGGAAATTTTCTAGCTAGCAGTCTTCAGTGGGGACCGCCTCCGACGTCGGTCCGGCCCCCGACGTCGGTCCCGCCTCGACGTCAGGCATGTGAGACATAAGAGGCGGTCCCGCCAGAATCCCTAGTTCTTTCCCCGCTGACTTTGCATGTCTCAACCTCATCGGTTAAGTCTAGCGCACAACGACTAGGAAAATCTTTTGAACTTAAAACTTCGGAGGAAATCTATTTCTCAGCCGTTTCTTCGTCTGATGTCCTCCCCAACTTCAGTGGAGGGCCATTCTTCGAAGTGTGCCTGTGGGAAGCAGATTCTTTTCAAAGACCCTCATTCGACCTGCGTTCGGTGATAGGGCCCGGATCACGACACCCAGGTTTGCTCCTTCTGCCAGGGCTTTAACAGCCGAACGAGAGTCCACCGACAAAAGGCTCTCCAGGCTTTCCTTCTTGAAGAAAAGCTCAAGGCCATGGAACCTTCCTCCAGAGGGGAATCTTTGGGGAAGTCACACAGGCACCACGAGAAGCACCGGGAGAAGGTGAGACCCAGATCCCCCTCCAGGGCCTCGGACTCCCGCAGCACCGGCTGTAGGTCGGACCGCTCTCCCAGTCATGATCAAATCGGCCAGTGCTTCTATTACCCTGCAGCCTGCCAAGATCTCCAGGCCCACTTCCTTGGCTCAGGCCTCGTCTAGGTCAAAGGAGTATCGCAAGTCATCTTCCAGGCACTCGGCCACTGACGCCCAGTCAGTCTCCCTGCCGCCGCCACCCCAGTGCAAGACCAAGGAGCTGACCTCCCTTAAGCGGACGTTGGACCCGACGTCGGCCAAGGTACACAAGCACTCCAGGGAGCCGACGACCGTTCGTCACCCGTCGCTGGTCAGGCGGTCGCTCCCCAGGACACCGGCGGGGGGACTGGCGTCAGATACCGTGGTCAGGAGGACCACACCACTGCCCACCGACGTCGGTCGGGAGGCGCTGTCAGAGGAGGAGTCTACACAGCCCGAAGACCAGGCGGGCGATTCCGGACCCGTCGAACTCCCATGGGAGCCCTCTCCAGAACCTGACACCCCCGGGGAACCAGCACCCGGCCCCAACAACAGGCCACCGGCGCCCGATCCATCATCGGGCTTAAACTTGGCGGAAGTGAAGGAGCTCTTCACTTTCTGGTGGGACACCATCAAAAAGGATGTGGTCACCACGTACCCTCCTCCTGCACCCATGGTACCACCGATGCCTGCACCCCCTCTTTCACCAAAAGGGTCAGCAGGCCGAGCACCCTCCCCTCAGGAGCCAGCAGCACCTCCTAGGGGCAGATCTACAGAGAAGAGAAGGCTTCCATCAAGATCTTCTTCAGGGTCACCCAGCCCCAAGAGACCCAGAAGACGTCGGTATTCACCATCTACGAAGGATTCCAGATCTGTCATCTCTGAATGCTCCAGATCTCCTTCACCAATCAGCATCCGCTCTCCAGACCCACGTGACCTCCCTAGGTCTCCTCCGGATGACCCCTCATTCTCCGAGATAATGAGACACATCCAAGAGAACATGGGATGGGATGCGGAGGAACTCGACCCCGAAAGACTACGCCTTGCCCGATACCCTCGGCAAAAAGATCCCAAGCCTGTGGTAGTGCCACCCTTGGTGGACACCTTCATGGACGTCACCAAGGCAGCATGGAAGCGTCCACATTCGACCCGGCAATGCTGAAGAAGGCTGACCGCCTGTACAAGGCCCCAAGGGAGGACCAGTACTTGGCTAACCATCCTCTGGCCGACTCCCTGGTCATTACAGCCTCTCATGATCGGTCTCAGAATCCGCAACATTTGAGCACGCAGCCACCGGACCCGGAGTCCAAGCAGTTGGTCATGCTGGGCAGGCGCACGTATGTGGCTGCGACTTGCGCCATTAGATCATTGAATTACCTCACCCACATGGTTCAGTTCCAGAACGCGTTGTGGGAACAGGGACAGGAACTGGCGGAGAAATTGCCAGACAGTGGCCAAAAGGAGGAACTCCTGCAACTCCTCCGTACGGGTTCAGATGTGGGGACCCAGGTGCTCTGAGCCGCATATGACTCTGCGGACTCTTTGGCCAGAGCGGCAGCCTCAGGCGTGTGTCTCCGGAGACACTCATGGCTCCGTGTCTCCGGGTTTACCCTGGATGTCCAGAAAAACATTATGGACGCTCCCTTTCATGGCGAAGTTTTGTTTGGTGAAGCCTCGGAAAAGGTCATCACCAAATTACAGGAAGCTGGGAAGGCTGTTAGATCTGTCCAGGCTATGTACAGATCTAGACTCAGTTCCTTTCGTAGGAACCAGTCGTTTTCGCAGCCGGTCCCAGAGGCAACAACCTCGTTCCGGCCAGCAACAGAGGGGTTCCTTCTCTCGGAAAGCCCAGGCCAAGGCGTCCTTAGGTAGAGTCCAACATACTACCAGGTCGGACCAACCTGCAGGACCCTCTGCTGCCACAGCATGACTCCTTCCCGGCCCCCGCCCCTCCTCAGGATCAACGGGAAACAAAGGTCGGGGGTCGCATCGCAGACCACCTGTCAGGGTGGCGGTCGATCACCACCGACAGATGGGTACTACAGTTGGTCAAAAAAGGCCACTATATAGAATTCCTAGACAAGCCCCCCACAAGGCCTCCTCTGCTCTCCCGTTATTCGGGTCAGCACGCTCTGCTCATAAGGCAGGAAGTGCTCACGCTTCTACAGAAAGAAGCTCTGGAGCATGTTCCAGGGAACCAGAGAGGAGCAGGTTATTATTCACACTTCTTCCTGGTTCCAAAGAAAACAGGGGACCTCCGTCCAATCTTGGACCTCAGCGACCTCAATATGTCGGTCGTTTACAAGCACTTCCGCATTGGCGACCCTCCCGAGACTAATCCCCATGCTGAAGAAGGATGCTGTCTTGGCGTCCTTGGACTTGCAGGACGCCTGCCTGCACATCCCCATTGCTCAGGCGCACAGAAGGTTCCTGCGCTTCGAGTTTCTCGGCTGCCATCAGTTCCGAGCACTTCCTTCCGGGCTGTCATCAGCGCCCAAGGTATTCACCAAATGCATGGCAGCGTCTCTGAGGAGACAGGGCCACTACGTGTTCCCGTACCTGGATGACTGGCGTCTCATGGCCTCCTCCAAAGAGGCATTGCTGTTGGCCATTCAGCATACCCAGGCTCTCTTTCAGTCTCTGGGCATCTTAATCAACTACGAGAAGTCTCTCTTGGTACCGTCCCAGAAATTGCAGTTCATGGGGCAGTTCTGGACACTGTCAAGGGGAAAGCTTTTCTTCCCGATGACAGAGCAGAACGCATACGATCCCTCATAAGGGACCTATCAGTGAAGAAGACTGTCCCGGCCAGATTGGTCCTTCGCCTGCTCGGACACATGGCTGCGGCCATTCCAACAGTCCCAATGGCAAGACTCCACGTGCGGGTAACCCAGTGGATGTTAAGAGTGCAATGGGACCAAAGGCAAGACCATCTGCAACATCCAGTCAGAATCACGAAGGCCGTGGTTCGGGACTGGCAATGGTGGCTAGACCCGGGAACCCTCTCTGTGGGGGTTACCTTCTCGGCGCCGTCCCCAGTGATAGCACTCTCCACGAACGCCTTAGGGCTGGGGTGGGGAGCGCACTTGAACGGGGTGAGGTCTCAGGGAACATGGACTACCCAGGAATCTCATTTCCATATCTACATATTGGAGATGAGGGCGGTCCTTTATGCCCTGCAAGCCTTCCAGTCGGAGATTCCACCGGGTACTCTCCTGTTATAAACAGACAATACTGCAGTGATGTATTATCTCAACAAACGAGGAAGCACACTCTCCTGCCCCCTTTGCAGGGAGGCCATGAGGGTGTGGGAATGGGTAATACGACACGGCACAAACCTCATTGCAGTTTACGTTCCCGGGGTGGACAACACTGTCGCAGACAGCCTGAGTCATTCCCAGGCCAAAGTCCACGAGTGGGAACTTCTACAGGAGGTGGCAGAGGATCTGTTTCACAGATGGGGCACTCCAGAGTTGGATCTATTCGCGTCCCCATCCAACGCAAAACTGCCCAATTTTTGCTCGCTAGATCCAGGGCCTGGTGTTTTCTGGCAAGACGCGTTGTCCCTCTCCTGGGCGGGCAGATTCCTCTACGCCTTCCCTCCTTTCCCGTTGATCCAGAGAGTCCTTCTCAAACTTCACAGGGAGCATGCAACGCTTATTTTGATGGCGCCCTTTTGGCCCAGGCAAATTTGGTTCCCGCTTCTGAATCAGTTGTCCCGGGAACCTCCGCTTTCTTTGCCAATCAGCTCCCACCTGTTGTCTCAGGAGGAGGGTTCACTAGTCCACCTGGATTTACATTCATTGAACCTGCATGCGTGGCTCCTAGAGACATAGCCATGTTGCGACATGGGGTCTCGCAAGAGGTGGCAGATGTACTTTCTGCTGCCAGAAAACCGGCGACACACGCAGTATACGCCATGAAGTGGCGCAGGTTTTGCCTGTGGTCTCAAGCGCACGGTTTCTCACCCTTAGACTGTAATGAGAAGCTGGTTCTGGAGTACCTGCTTTTCCTTTTTCAATCTGGGCTAGCCTACTACTCGATCATAGTGCACCTTTGTGCAATCTCAGCTTATCATGCCCCCATAGGCTACTGCATGGTGGCTCAGCTGGATACTACCCGTGCCTTTTTAAGGGGGGGTCCTCCACCTTAGACCGCCCATTAAGGATCCCGTCCCACCTTGGGATTTACCCTTCGTCCTGGAGCAGCTTACGCTGCCACCTTTTGAACCTGCCACAGATTGCGAGCTATGTTTTCTGTCGTGGAAAACGTTGTTTTTGGTTGCTGTCACTTCGGCGAGAAGAATCTCCGAATTACATGCTCTCATGTGCAAGGAGCCTTATTTAATTTTTCATCAGGATAGGGTGTCCCTGAGGACGAATCCTAAGTTTCTGCCTAAGGTGGTTTCAGCCCTTACTCTTAATCAGGACATTGATTTACCAGTGTACTTTCCGAAGTACGCCAATCGAGGAGAAGCACAACTCCACACCCTGGATGTTCACAGGTGTCTCAGATATTATCTGACCAGAACCAAGCAGCACCGGAAAGCGGAGCAGGTGTTCATTTCCTTTGCTGAGAGGATGAAAGGGGCCCCAGTTTCAAAACAGACCCTTTCTCGCTGGCTCATTCAGTGTATCTCGTTCTGTTACGACAAACGTAAGAAACCCTTACCAGGAGTGGTCAAGGGCCATTCCACAAGAGGAATGACTACCTCCTTTGCAGCACTGAAGAACATCAGCTATATGTGCCGCAGCCACCTGGAGTTCGGTGCATACTTTTATCAGGCATTATAGCCTGGATATCGCCTCAAGGCGAAGAGCTGGTTTCAGCCTAGCCGTTCTTCAGGGACTTCTGTCCTAGGCTCAGGACGGGTCTCATTTTCCGTCTTGCCTCCTCCCGATGGCTTTTCAAAGGCGCCATTGCTTGGGAATCAGTCCTAATGGTGTAACCTGCTGCAAGAGCTGTATCTCGAAGAAGATAGTACAGTTACGTAAGAACTTACTGTAACAGTAGACCTTCGAAACAGCTCTTGCAGCAGGTACCTTCCCGCCCACCATTCCCCCTTGGAGGAAGTAGGTTCCAGCCTATCACTAATTTTAGGACCGGAAGGCCGGTTCTTAGTCTTGGCCATCTGATGGCGGGTCCTCGGTCTCCTCTTCTGATGTCATCCAGCGGCCGGAAGTCTCCGGAGGGAGAACTGGAAATTCTGGCGGGACCGCCTCCTTATGTACTACGCCTGACGTCGGGGGCGGGACCGACATCGGAGGCGGTCCCCGCTGAAGACTGCTAGCTAGAAAATTTCCGTGGGGTCCTGACGCCTGCCGGCTTCAGTCCTAATGGTGTGACCTGCTGCAAGAGGTGTTCTCGAAGATCTGCTGTTATGGTAAGTTCTTACGTAACTGTACTTTACGGGGCGCGGTCAAGGGTCATTCCACAAGAGGGGTGGCTACTTCCTTTGTGGCGTTAAAGAACGTCTCCACCTCAGCTATTTGTGCTGCAGCTATTTTGAGCTCTGTGCAGACCTTTATCAGGCATTACAGTCTGGACATTGCATTGAGGCGAAGAGCAGGGTTCGGTCTAGCCGTCCTTCAGGGACTTCTGTCCTAGGCTCGAGTAATATCGAGATCTAAGCCTTTCCTCCTCCCAGTGGTGCATGATTGCCACTATTGCTTGGAAATCAGTCCTAATGGTGTAACCTGCTGCAAGAGCTGTATCTCGAAGTAAGATAGTACAGCTACGTAAGAACCTACCGTAACAGTAGATCTTCGAGAACAGCTCTTGTAGCAGGTACCTCCCCGCCCACCATCCCCCTTCTTTTGGAGGTGGGTTGTAGTCAAGCACCCATCTTACAGGATGGGACGTGCCTATTCTATAGTCTTGGCCATCTGGTGGCGGATCCTCAGTCTCCTCTTCTGATGTCATCCGGTGGCCGGGAGTCTCCGACGGGAGAACTGAGGATTGGGGGGGGGACCACCTCCTTATGTACTACGCCTGACCTCGGGGGCGGGACCGACGTCGGAGGTGGTCCCCGCTGAAGACTGCTAACTAGAACATTTCCTTGGGGTCCTGACGCCTGCCGGCTTCAGTCCTAATGGTGTAACCTGCTGCAAGAGCTGTTCTCGAAGATCTACTGTTACGGTAAGTTCTTACGTAACTGTACTTTTCATTAATCAGACCTTGAAGGTAAATTCACAGTCGCTGCGTGCAGTCACCTTTCAGGGCTGAATAACAAAATGACAGTGCCAGTGTTCATATGGTGGGGTTCCAGAAAGCCCATATTGAAAATTTGGTGGAAACATTCAAAAAAATAGCCGAGTTACGAATGTTCATTGAAATGTTTTTATGCATGTGCATAACTTTGGTCATTTTTAATATTCTGACTCCACATTTTCAGCATAGTCATTTTTTCACACCACCTCATGAACAATACAGCAGTCATTTTTGACATCCTGCTTGAAACCTGTTTGTACCAGTGGCATGGAATGGCGTTTTAGTATGGATTTGAACATTTTCACTGATGGAGTTTATGAGGTAGTCATAAGAAGACTATGTTCAAAATTTGGGGTCAAAATCTGAAAAAATGCCAGAGTTATAACCATTCGTTGCAATTTCGCTATGCTCGCTCATAACTTTGGAAATTTTAAATATTTTGACCCCAGAGTTTCAACATAGCCACCATATTATCCAATCTCATGTATGTCACAGCTGTCATTTTTCAAATCCTGCCCAAAATGTGTTTTCGCAGCTGTGACGCGGGATGGCATTGCAGTTGCACAGAATTATGTTTTTTTTTTTTTTAACTCTTTTATTTATCCACCTTCCTGCCTCGGTGTCCACTCCTTCGGACTGCTCATACCTTCCGGACCACTGCTCCAGGATCTGCCCCTAGAGTGCTTCTTTCCTCCTTCCTATCCTGCACAGCAGGGTCTGTCCCGGAATTGGTGGTCTTGGGTGGAGCAGTCGTCATCTAGGACCACCGAGGGGATTATCCATTTTCTGTGCTCCCCTCAACCCTGCCCCCTGGTGCAAGGACGTACATCCAGAGAGGGGACGTGCTGACGCACGTCTCTCTCAAGCACCCGACAGCGTCCCCGACTCCGTGAACGGAGCCGCCAGCCCCCTCGAGAGCCCTTGTTCCCTCCGGCTCTCTCAGGATGTCAAGTGCATATTGCGCCCCTGGTATCCCACCCCTGAGGGAAGAGGGCATCCATTGGGACGCTCAATCCTCCCTCTCCCGGCCGACCCCCACTGACCCGAGTCCTTCCTTGAACCCGGGTCGCCGGCGTGGCGCGAGGTGTGGCGTCCAGTGCCTCAACCCTCAGCACCACCAGGCCAGCCACAGAATTACGTTTTGACGTGGATTCGAAAATGTTCTGTAGTGGGATACATCAGGTGAAGTAATAAGATGACTATGCTGACAATTTGATCACTGTTGTCCCATGAATGGAAGCACAAGGCCCAGATGGCCCTGTGCTTCCACAGCTACACATACATATACGTATCTATGGAGGGCCACAGACAAATAAGAATATTATTACGCTATCTGAAAAAGTAAGGAAATTCATTGCAAAAAACTTTGTGAAGCACCATTAGGGTTGAAGCATCAAAAGTAGGGGAAATGCGACCTTAGGGTTCCCAAGCCTAAGACCCCACCCCCACTGTGCATGCAAGAACAGGCACGAGGGGTGTGTTTTGGGGTTGTGAACCGTAATGCTCACCCCATTCTCCTATGCTGAACCCATCTTACCTTACTTACTTGTGGAATGGGGTGAGCATTAGGGTTCACAACCCCAAAACACACCCCTCATGCGTGTTCTTGCATGCACAGTGGAGGTGGGGACTTAGGCTTGGGAATCCTAAAATTGCATTTCCTAACTTTTGATGCTTCAACCCTAATGGTGCTTTAACAAAGTTTTTTGCAATGACTATATATATTTGTTCCTCAGTCCCTCTTTTCTGGCTCCACAATCCCTGCTGCCTGTCGGCCTCAACTCTCACCTCCATGTGTGGTGACCTGCTCCCCAAGTCCTCCAGAATCCAGGGGTCAGAGTATTTCTTTCTGGTCCCCACCTCCCATGTGCCCCATAGTGGAGAAGTGCCTCCCTGATATGGTTTTTATTCTTTGGTAACCAGATAAGGCCCCTTGGGTGCAAAACGCATTTACAGGTGCAACGCCAGAACACTGGGAGGTTAACTGACATGCACAGGGTCACATGGTATGCATTTTGAGGTTGTGGGAATCACACCCAGGTCTGCTGGATGTACCAAGCTTGTTAACAGCTCGTTGCTCTAAGGATTGTAATTCTGATTCTCTTCAATAAATACTTCCAGCTGTGGACACTGGCTGGGGTAACCATGTTGATGTGCTGGTGGGGGTCAGATAGCATAGGGGAATTTGAGAGCTGTCATTCAGCAAGCCAAGGCACCCGTTTTTCCTCTGTTAGAAGCACCTTCCTCAATAGCAAGCATAATGCTTGCATCCTAGGTGTGATGCCGACTAGCATACGATCATCAGTGCCAGTCAGTGCACCACCTGACAACCAGGTGCTGCTCTCCAAACAGTGCACCAGCCACTTCACATTCCTCCGGAAGGAGAACATCCATGTTGCTTTCTCTGTGAACCTTCGCTATTGTCATCTTGGGCTCAGGGCAAAAAACCCAATTCACCAGCATGCCAAGCAGGTGTCCCATCGCTCAACACAACACCACAAAACCAGAATGTCTACCCTCTATGAAAGGCAGGCAGTAGCGGTTTCATGAAACCTTGATACGGAAAGTGGTCAGAGCTGGGAATCTGTGTGCTGCCTTAAGTTTCCATGAAATGGCCGCTGTCATGAAACAATTTAAGGCAGCTTTCGACACTGGAATTTCTAAACTGCTGACATCTGTTAGTACACACAATACATTGTTTTAAAAGAGGTTTCTGTGGTCTTTCAGAGGTTAAAGCACCCTGTTCACCTATATTCTCTTTAAGCACAAGGCAAGGTCATTTAGCTCTTTTTGCTTGCACCAGAGTCAGACCCCTTTCGTATCTGTTTTACACTAATCCCATTTTCCTACTCTCTCCTCAAACACATCTATATTTGATTTTTTAAGTAATTATCAAGTTTATTTGGAAGGCTGTAACCCATTCAGTAGACTCATGTGCTTTTAAAAAAAACTAATTTACAGCGGCAGGGTTTTATGAATTGGGAAATCTTACTTCGAGGGTATCTCTTGCAGCAGGCCACACCTATTGAGCTATGGTCACCAGGCACTAGAACCACATGGAAGCTTTTCTAGCTAGCAGTCTTCAAGGGGCCGCCCACTCCGACGTCGTACACCGTCTACCTGTTCTATAAGAGTGGGCTACCCTTGCACCTTCCACAGTTCTTTTCCTGCCGTTGACCATCGCACATAGGACTTCATGTAGATTCACCAGCTTCAGTTGACCACCATTTTAGTGAACTTTTTGTTTTTATTTTATGTCCCTAGTGTGTATCACTTTAACGATAAAGTGATTTTTCGACTCTAGAGAGAGAGATATACTTTATTTATATAGCGCCCCTTCCCTGGAGCGCAGAGCGCCTCACAAAAAAATTAACAGACCAACATCACATCAGATACACTATATGCAATACATAGCAAGAAAACATGCAGCAGAGAACAATACAATTCTATCATTCCTTAAAATAATACAATAAAATAATAGTTCATTTACTTCTTACATATTAAAAGCCTGGTTAAATAGGAACTTTTTAATCCTTTTTTAAAGGTTTCCACTGAGGGTGCCTCCCACTGACTAGATGTCTTGGCAGAGAGTTCCACAGGACTGGTGCAGCCACTGAAAATGCACAGCCCCCGGAGTGCCGCAACCTAGCCCTAGGAACCACAAGGAGGCAACCCTTGGTGGAACAGAGAGCCCAAGATGGGCAGTGAGGAACAAGGAGATCTTGCAGATAGTCTGGTCCCCCTTTGTGCAGGGATCTATAGGTCAGTAGTCTGACCTTGAAGGCAATCCTCCACCTAAGTGGCAGCCAGTGCAGGTCACAGTGGACAGGCATAATATGTTCTGACCTCGAAATACCCATCAACAGTCTAGCGACCGCATTCTGCATCAGCTGCAGTTAGTGAAGATTGCCTTCAGATAGCCCCAGACACATGGCATTGCAGTAATCCAGTCTGGACGTGACAAACGCATGAACCAGGGTGGTCAGGTCTTCTGTTGGTATTAGCGCCCAGCAATGTTCCTCAGATGGTAAAAGCCACTTCTAGGGACATGGATATGTTGTTCATCCACACTTATCGGCAGGTTCCTTGCCGCTTTAAATCTTGCCGGAAGGTCTTCAAGCTGACTCCTCCCACCCACCTGGGTGGTAAAACTCTCGGCTCCACCCCATGACGCCAGATCTTCCTTACCGCTTGGAAGCTCAGGTTCCCTCCTTAACGCGTTACGCTTAAGACTGGTTCCTAATTCTTCGAAAAGTTCGAAATTGAAAAGTTTTTGCAAAAGACTTTGGTCTTCTTCTCTCGCGGCTGCGATGGACAAATCGACTCGGTTGGTGCCCTTGCGGCAGAAGATGTCTAGGAGCGGATCCGCGCACCCACGTGCATCTACTGCCTGGGCCTTGAAGCACGACCCGAGCCTGCGACTTGTGCTCTTCCTTTTCGGCCTACGTCCTTGAAGACCGTGCTGCCCGATTACAACTGGGGCGCCCCGAGAAAAGAATTCCACCGGTGAAATCTAAAGAGGCCCGATTGGCGGTGTCCGCGGCGGCGGGCTCGGCGGATCAGCTTGAGCAGATGATCGCCCTCGAAGAGGAGGCGGCGCGGGCCGCTTCTACCTCGGCTGCGGCATTTGTCCCGCTCTCTCTCGGTGCCTCTTACTCGGCTTCTTTTAAGGAGCTTTGTCTGACCCTCTCGACCAAAGGTGAGGGTCCAACTTCTTCGGGACCTTCTTCCAGGTCCAAAAAGAGCAAAAGTAAGTCTCTCCGTCGACGCTCTTGGGAGCGGGAAAGATCCCCTTCCCCTTGTCGACAGTCGACTTCGGTCGACCCCTCAGCTTCGGCCACTGGCTTCACGGTGTCCCCGTCAGGCCAGTTGGCCGAGACTCCATCGGAGCGTCGAGATTTTTCTCGACCGTTGGGACAGGTTAATCGGCTGGAAGCTGAGAATCCCCTCTCCCAGTTCCCCGGTGGGGAGTTGAGATCGTCGGCTCGTCTGTGCCTCCGGTTCCGCAGCCTTCGGTGGGATCGTCCGAGCTGAGGGGAGTGCCGATTTCCGACACTTGTCCTCGCCTTCCTCAGCCTAGTCGAGACTCTCGGTCTCAGACATCCTCGCGGTCCAACCGATCCCGCCGTCATAGGCGGTCTCGGTCTCGGCACCGTGGCAAGCGGTGCCGCCGCTCTTCCTCTTCCTCGGACGAGGGGAGGCTTCGGCACAAGTTGCGTCCGGAGGCACGAGAACTTATGTGGCAACAGCTCCTTTTGATCGAATAAGCCGACCCAGTCGTCTTCCCGGCCATTAAGTGGCTGTCACCGGGCAGCAAACAACCCTCGTTGTAGTCGAGGCCTGTTCTCAGGCACGCTTGTTCGGCCAATTCCAAGCTGCCCACGATTCTGGTGGAACCTCCGCCCCACAGCCATTAGGTTGGGGCTCCGACCAAAAATTCTCGGTCGGCTTTGGGTTTGCCCCATAGGCTGTCGGTCACCCTCACTCCCGATAAACCTCGGCAGGTGGAGGGTGGCTCAGGGCCGAGGCAGCTCTTTGAGGACTCTTCTGAGTCCGATGATGGTTCCTCCCTCTTCTCCAAGTGCATAGACTTGGAGTCCTCGGGAGGACAGTCAATGGACGATAGCCCTTCGTCCTTCTTAGGGTTGCTTCGACTCATCTCGGAGTCCACCGGGATGAAGCTCGAACTCGTTTCTAAACGGGCCAGGTATCCCCTCACGGAGATTCTGGACCGAGGGGATTCTCCTACGGAGGCCTTTCCGGTGGCCGAAGCCATAGTGGGTCAGCCCTTGGAACTTTGGCAGCGTCCTGCTTCCTGCCCTGCGCCTTCGGCCAGGTTGGCCAGGAAGTATGCGGTCCCTACCGGTTCCCTGTCCGGTTTTTCGGAACACCCCTCGGCCGAGGGGTTGGTTACCGACAGCGTTTTCCGGCGTGCGAAACGCCCGGGATGTGGACAAACCTCCCGACAAGGAATCCAAATGGATTATGCCGGGCGAAAGTCTATGCTGCGCCCTCTGGCGTACTTCGTCCAGGCCAGTTCGCCGCCCCTCATGGCACATTTTTCTCACGCCCTGTTGGGCTCCTGGATGAGGTTGTCCCTCATCTTCCAGGAATCTGCAGACTACCATCAGGCAGGTGCGGGACCAGGGCAGGGCAGTGGCTAAACAGCAGCTTCAGACTGCGTTAGACATCGAGGACTCATGTGCCAGGTCTGTGGCGGCCGCAGTGGCCATAGTCGTCAGGCTTGGCTGAGGATATCCACCTACGCCGGATACCCAGCACAAGTTGGCGGATGTTCCCTTTTGGGACTGACCTCTTGGCCCTGGGGTGGAAGGTCACCTGCAGAGGATCGAGAAGTCCAATGCTACCTTGGACTCGGTCTCTTCCGCTCAGAAGGACAAAGGCCGCAAGCCACAGCCTAAGCCCTTTCGTCCTTCTGCGCCCGCGGCGCGCCCGGCCCAGCAACGTCAGGGCCAGCAGGCTCGACCTTGGTATCCCAAGCCCAAGCCATCGGCTTCCTCCAACAGGAAGCAGGGAGGTAAAGGCCCAGGAGGTTCCTCGGCCGGTCCCTCCTCCAAGCCTGCCCAGTGACGGGCTGAGGGGTGTCGCCCCCATCCCTGTCACCTCACCCCTGGTTCCCCCCGTGGGGGGACGGCTCAGACACTTCCTTTCCGCCTGGTCCACTGTTACCACGGACAGGTGGGTACTGGAGGTGGTGGGAAAAGGCCTACCTCTGGAATTCGAGCAGGCCCTGCCCTTCAGAGCCGTCGCACCTCGGGGGGCCTCGGGGTCCGCAGCCTCACTGGCGGCTCGCCGAGCCGACATCGCTCTCCTCCTCCAAAAGGAGGTGATCATGGAGGTGGAGGACCCCCCTTCAGACCCGGGGTTCGTGTCCAGGTATTTCCTGGTTCCGAAACGGACGGGGGGCTGGCGCCCCATTCTCGACCTACATGACCTGAACAAGTTCCTAAGGTCTCGAACCTTCAGAATGGTCATTCTGGCACAGATAATACCATCTCTGGAACACGGCATGAGGTTCTGCTCTCTGGACCTACAGGACGCGTTCTTTCACGTCCCTATCCGTCCGTCACATCGGAGATTCCTCCGCTTTCAAGCGGAGGGATCCCTCTTCGAGTTCTGAGCCATGCCCTTCGGCTTATCTCCAGCTCCCAGGGTCTTCACCAAATGCATGGCAGTGGTGACAGCATTTTTGCGGCGCCGAGGGGCCCGGGTGTACCCTTACCTGGACGATTGGCTGATAGCAGCCTCCTCCAGCCAGAGGTGGAGCGGTCCAGAGATCTGGCCCTCCAGGTTTGCTCTCGAGTTGGCCTTCTCGTCAACGAGGCCAAGTCGGAACTCGAGCCAAAGCAGGTGATCCTGTTCATCGGGGCAGAGCTCAACTCTCTTCGAGCCAGAGCACGACTCCCGGTGGACAGGGCCGAGGTTCTTACCTCCTTTGCCCAGTCATTTCTGGTTGGGTAATCACGCCCTGCCCGGGACTTCCTGCGCCTTCTGGGTCTCATGGCGGCCTGTACCAGCGTGGTCCATTGGGCCCGCTGGCACATGCGCCCCCTTCAGTGGGGACTTGGTCACAACGCTGCAATCCTTTGGACAAGCTAGTGATAGTGACCCAGGAGATGTGGAATGCTCTCCAGTGGTGGACCGTTCCATTCCATTTGCAGGAGGGCATCCCGTTTGTCCGCCCCGAGCCGACGGTCTCTCTATCGACCGATGCCTCTCTGATGGGTTGGGGTGCCCATCTGGGGGAACACCGAGTGCACGGCCTCTGGTCCCCGCGGGAGTCCCGATGCCACATCAACCTGCTGGAGCTCCGAGCGGTCCACCTAGCTCTCACCGCCTTTGCTCCGTTTCTCCGGGGTCAAGTGGTCCGAGTCCAGACGGACAATACCACGACCATGTACTACCTGAACCGCCAGGGCGGGACGCGCTCCATGCTTCTATGCAAGGAAGCTCTCCGCATTTGGTCACTCGTGCGCAGCCTGGAGGGGATCTCTAGCCATTCATGTGGCAGGAGCCTCCAATACCCTGGCCGATGCCCTGAGCGGATAGGGCTGCATCTCACGAATGGTCTCTCCTGCGAGAGGTAGTACAAGATCTGTTCTCCCACTGGGGCACACCTCAGGTGGACCTGTTTGCCTCCAGGGAGAACGTGAAGCTGAGGCTGTTTCATGCCCGCCCGCCTCAACAGGGCTCGCTGCAGGGGGATGCCTTTTTGAGGCTGTGGACCCCGGCCTCTACGCCTTTCCCCCATTTCCCTTGATTCACAAGGTGCTTCTCAAAGCAAGGAGGGACAAGGCGCAGGTGATCCTGATAGCCCCAGACTGGCCCCGCCAGTTCTGGTACCCAGATCTCCTCAGCCTCAGCTCCAGGCTCCCGAGGCAGCTTCCAGCTCGCCAGGACCTGCTTTCAGTCAATCAGGGGAAGGTGTTCCATCCGGACCTTCAATCCCTGCACCTGACGGCCTGGTTCCTGAGCGGCTAGAGTTCCAGGCCTTGGGTCTTTCCGACGAGGTCCTCAATGTTGTTGAGGTGTCCCGTTAAGAGTCGACCAGAAAATGCTACGCCTTCAAATGGAAGAGATTCTCCATTTGGTGTCAGGGCAAGGGCTTGGACCCTTCCTCCTGTTCTGTGGCAAGCATTTTGGACTATTTATGGTCCCTTTCTAGTCAAGGGCTTAGGTCGACGACCCTAAAGGTGCACCTGACAGCCATCTCTGCTTACCGGGCGCGGGCCGGGAAGCAGTCGGTGGCGCAGGAAAAGGTGGTCGGGCGCTTTTTCAAAGGCCTTGATCACATTTCCCCTCCGGTGCGAGAACCTCCACCTCCATAGGATTTACTGCTGGTACTGGCAAAGCTCATGGGCAAGCCATTGAACCAATGCACAGGTGTGATCTCTCTCACCTGTCGTGGAAGACCGCCTTCTTGGTGGCTATCCGTCAGCCAGAAGGATGGAGAGCTCCAGGCGCTTGCATCGAGTCTCCTTACCTGGTCTTCCACAGGGACTAGGTTGTCCTGCGCTCCCACCCGAAATTCCTTCCGAAGGTGGTGTCGGAGTTTCACCTTAACCAGGTGCTGACTCTGCCGGTGTTCTACCCCAATCACACCTCGGAAGCCGAATATAGGCTACATACTCTGGACCCTAGAAGGGCGCTCGCTTATTATAAGGAGCGCACGGCTGAAATTTGGGGAGAGGTTCGCCAGCTGTTTGTCACCTACGCTGAAGCCGCACCTGGCAGACCTGCAGCCAAGCGGACGATAGGCAGGTGGGTCACCTCCTGCATAGATCGTTGCTATAAGTTGGTGGGCATGGAGCCTCCCAGAGGGATAAGAGCTCATTCTATCCGCCATACTGCTGCATCGGTGGCTGCTTCCAGAGATGTCCCTATCCAGGAAATCTGCAGGGCTGCTACCTGGAAGTCAGCACACACCTTCATTACCCATTACCACATCGACCTTGAGTCACGCCGGGATGCTGGTTTTGGGGCCCGGTTCTCAGTCCTTATTTCCCAAGTAAGTATTGAGGTGTGCGCCTTGCCTCCCTCCTCCGGAGAACTGCTAGAGTCTGCCAATAAGTGTGGATGAACAACATATCCATGTCCCTAGAAATACAGGTTACTCACCTGTAACAGGAGTTCTAGGAATGGTATATGTTGTTCATCCATATTCCCTGACCTCCCGGCTTTGCGCACAACCTGAGTTTCCAGCGGGCCAGATCTGGCGTCATGGGGCGGAGCACGAGTTTTACCACCGGGTGGGTGGGAGGAGCCAGCTTGAAGACCTTCCGGCAAGATTTAAAGCGGCAAGGAACCTGCCGATAAGTGTGGATGAACAACATATACCATTCCTAGAACTCCTGTTACAGGTGAGTAACCTGTATTTTTGACGATGGCCGACACTTGCGCATTAGTTGTCAAACTGTCATCAAGGATCACACCCAGATCCTTAACTGAATGGAGTGGATGAAGGGAGCATCCCCCAGTACTAGACCAGGGGGATATCAGAGTCCCCCCCACCGCCCCCGTCACATGGGCGACCAGGATCCACCACCAGTACCTCCATCTTGTCTCAGTAGAGTTTGGGTAGAGTTCTTTGGCAGGAACCTTTGGTTACTCCTCGTTTCCCTCTATTGGTGCTAGGTAGCTTATGATCTCTGGTGGGAGAACTGAGGAGGGTGCGGGGGATTCCCAATCTTATAGGATAGGCCAGTGTCAGCATGACATTGGACTAGGCGATCCCCTAGTTGACTGCTAGTAAGAAAAGTTTCCGTGTGGTCCTAGTATCTGTTGGCTATAGTTCCATAGGTGTGGCCTGCTGCAAGAGATCCTCGCAAAGATCTCCTGTTATGTAAGTTCTTATGTAAATGTACTAGCCCATCTGTAATTTTACTTAATATAGTTACTGCCTCAGCCAAAGGAATACATAACATTCAAGAAAGTTGCTAGCGTAATCTTAGTTGTGCTGGACTGTTGGTACAGCAGTAGTGCTACTATTCATCATAACGCTGTTGACCCGGGTTCAGGGACAAATCTGGGTCATCAAGGAGCCAGCTGGGAGTGGTGGATTGAGCATCCCGCAGGATGCTGTCCTCCCTGGGGTAGGGAGGGGAGCTGCCTCTGCTGCAATACTGCCACCTGGTTGAACGCAGGTGGTGTTGCACAGAGGCATGTTGTGGGATGGGAGGTTGCTGAATGTGATCTGCATCGCCATGCAGTTGCGTATGCGTATGCATGGACTCCATGTGCTGGTAGCTTCAGGGGATGGGAGGAGTAAAACTGCCCCCCACCCCACTTTGTGCAGCAGGATGATAGGCGCCTTGCGTTCCTAGCCAAGTTGATTAGCTGGCCACCCTGTCTGAACTAGTCATCCAGGTTTGGCCCTCCGGGGGGGAGCAGGTTGTAATGGGTCTGTACTAGGGAAGGCTGGATACGAGCATGTGGATAGCTGCTGGAAAGGAACTGCACTGGTGATAATATAAGTCTTGGTTACTATAATCTTGGACTTTGGGAACCCAAACAATCTTCAGTAATTATAGCATTATGCTTATCTAACAAGTGGGGATAGTGGTCCTTGCATCACATAAATGTTTTACGTGTTGCACTCTGAAATAACTTCATTAAATATACTATGCTTACTTTATTAAATAGATGAATTAAATGTACTAAGCGTAACATTTATACATAAGGGCCACAGAACCAAACATGCCTGATTACTTAGGCATGGTTGTGGTAATACACAGAAGAGCTAAAAACGAACAATTAGTACAGCATGAAGCACAGAACTCTGTTAAAACACTGAGAAACAAAACATCCATCTTGACCGTCTTAGCATGAGTGTCGAACGATAAATTGTTCAACTATTAAAGAAAAAAACAGAAATTTATGTTTGTGTACGTAAACCCTTTTTATGTGTGTATACATGTAGGGCTAGATTACACCACTTGTATACCATAAGACTGTAACTGTATTGAGGGGTTCTGCTGGTTTTATGAACCATAAGACCTCCATTTAGTGGTTTATTTATTGCACCAGACCCTCATGATACATCAATCATTCAGTTAATCACTCAGTTTACTTGTTCAGCTCTTTTGCCTTTGCAAAGAAGAGTCACAACTTGCAATTATTTATTTATTTTCTCCTTCCTGAGCTCTCCCAGCTGGCCACTCCTTCTTCAGGCCACCTAGGTTCACCTGCTGCCACTCCGCCTCCATCATCATCCACCGCTTTGCAAGACAGCCTCCAGGTAACCCGACATAACCCTTCATCAGGAGGACTCCCCCCACCCCCAGGGAAGAAGCGTCCCACAGGCACAGATACATATCCTGAACACTGTGGGGCTGGTCTGGGACACTTCGGGGCTTCTGGTGAAGGGGACTGGCAGCCATCATCCAGTCGACTGGAGGTCAGTTTTTCCACTTTTCTGCCTTCCCCTACTCCCTCACTGGGCCAGTCACAATGGCAACCTGGGGCAGACACATTCTGTGGTGTGTCAAGGCATCACACTGCCTAGAATGACACCCAAGCCACCTCCAGGTGCCTAAGGCATGCCGATGTGCCCCCCCCTCAGGAGAGAAGCATTCAAAGGACACTCTAGACCCCCTCCCTGCTGGTCTCCACCCCTGACACCTGGACTCGGGGCGCAAACCCGGGTCACCAGTGTGCCAACTGAACCCCTACACTCAGTGCCACAAAGCCGGCTACAACTTACAATTTAATAAAAACAAAACTGATATGTATTAAAAGGAGTGGGTGCAGAAACCTAGAAGTTTTTGAAAATAATATTCCAGTTTAAAAGAGACAGTTGTCAGTAATGCATTAAAAAAGTTAATATAATACAGGAGGAAGAGTATTGTATTTTTTAGGACAACAATAACATGCCATATAATTTCCTTCTTTATTATTCCAATTAGACTTTGAATGTAAAGTGATCATTTTTCCAAAAGTGGCTCTGTTGTCAGAATTCAGAAGATATTAGTTTCATTAAAAGGTCCCAAGATAAACTTGCATCCTTATAAATCCACATTTGTGGTATAGTTTACTCATTATATAACATGGCCCATAGAAATACATTTAGCCAGTGTAATTATAGCCAAAACAGATTATAAGATACAATGGGGCAGCATTTATTTTTTTATATTTTGTATTATAAGACTGTAAAGTTTAGTGTGTTATTAAGTGATTTTTTTTTTTTTTATTTACCACCATCAGTGTGTCTAAGCAATCCTTCATGCAATCTCAAGTCCACTTTTGTCATAGGTAGCTACACTGTCATTCTGGTACCTCAACCCTCCCTCCACCTTTCACTACCTCAGCAAGCCTGGGCAGCCCCGTTCTTCTCTGGCTAAGAAAGTTCTGCTGAACAAGGGAGTGGAGTACTGCTTGATTGGGAGGCAGGAGTGTGGACACTGGAGAAGGGTGAGACATGTTGACATCATCTGCTTGGGCAAGTCCCTATGTTTTTCTGCTTCAGTTTGTTTTTGGACCTTCACCCTTCTTTTCTGGGGAGAGCCAATCCTCCACCCTTCTTAAAGTCTTCCACAGTGATAGTGCTATATATAGATATATAATTTGCCTAGAGAAAATCATGCTTCAGGATTGGTCAGTTGGTGTGTATAAAGGTCTCCCTGAAACCGCACATCTACAAACAAACTATTCTTTGTTCATACAGTGTTGGAAAAAAAAAAAAAAAGTTATTTTATAAGTGCAGTAACACACTACAGGGCGTGCTGTCTTTGGGGAACATACACATGCCTCTCTGTGCTTCAAGGCTCTCGGATTCATCTCTTATTTATTTATTTAGTTTTTGTTGACCAGGTAAGTGCACTAGACAAATCCTGCCTATTTTCAGGCAAGACCCGGGAGAGGGGGATACAGATAAATGCCAACTGATCTTGAACCAGATTAAGTTGTTGGTGGTATTTTTAGTGAATGAGAGAAATTTGGCCAGGACACCGGGGAAATTCCCCTACTCTTTTCGATAAGTGCCATGGGATCTTTAGCATCCACCTGAACTACCACCAATCCAGGCAGATGGGACCTCGGTTTAACGTCTCATCCGAAAGACGGCACCTCAGAAGTGCAGCACCCCCCTCATGCTGCACTGCAGTGTCAAACACCCAGAGGCATGTGTGTATTCTCCAGTGACTGCACACCCTGTCCTTTGTTATTACTTACATACATACATAATGCAGATAGGTAGACTGATAAATGTACGCTTACTATAAACACACTATCAGATGTATTGAGCTGCTTGGAAATCTCCTAAACATGGCTATTCTGTGGGCAGTTTTAGAATAGAAACATACAATTTTACAGGCAAAAAAAGAACCTTGGTCTATCGAGTCTACCTGGCCCCTTCTGTAGTCCCCCACCACTCTAGCACTAGTAAGGCCTATGCAGTTCTCCCAGCTTGTGGCTTCCCTTTGTGAGTTGAGTGACCCCACTCAACTCCTCACTCTCCGCCATCACTTTCACAATGCCAAATGTGCCTGTCCCACCTTCTCTTGAAATCTGTAACCATCTTGATGTTAACTACCTCCCTGGGTAGATGGCTCCACTTGTCCACCACCACTCTGTAAGTGAAGAATTATTTCCTCAGTTCCTTCCTGAATGCCACTGTCAACAACTTATAACTAGATCCTCCTGTTAGACACCTCGGATTGCCGAACAGTTGCTTTCTATCCATCCTGTTTATTCTCTTTAGAAATTTGAAAGTTTCACTCATATCTGTTTGTTCCCTCCTGGCCTCCAGGGAGTATATATTGAAATAAATCATTCTTTCCTCCTACTGTAGGTCTTCTCCTGCTGCCCATGTATCATTTTGATTGTCCTTCTTTAGACTGACTCTGTCTAGTTGTCCAGTTTAAGGAGAGGGTTCCAGAATTGCACACAGTACTCTAGGTGTGGCCTTTCCAAGAGCCTTGCCTTCCCACAAACCTGTAGAGGGACAAGGTTACTTCCTTCTGCTTTTTGTTATTGTGACTTGGGAACACTTAGCTGAGTACTAAATGAGGTGCTTCTTAATGTTCTTTCACCCTGATCTGAGTGTTGTTGTTTTTTTTTTCATTTATTTATGTATCTAATTAGCTATTCAAAGTTAGGTGTAGGATTAGTCCACTGAGACCAAGTCTTATATTCAGGGACATCCCATGTGGAAAAATAAGCATATTAAAAAAATAACATATACAAGTAATTTAAAAATTCTAAGCAATAAAACTTTGGCATCCATAACAAGTACATGAAGTTATAAATTGCCATTTCCAGAGGTGAAAGAAGGATGTGGCACTGTTTTGCTGAATCAGGTTAAGAGCATTCCATAATGCAGCAACAGCATTAGAAAATCAAATCGGATTTCATGGGGTGGGATGGGGGTGATAATTGGGAACATCGCGTAGGGCATAGTCATGTGCGGCAACTTGGAATTTGTCTGCAAGTTATAATGGAATACAATGATTTACCAATTGTAATTCAGTCTGTAACCATTTAAATTTAGTGGACGTCAACTGGTTATCTTACGTAAATGTCGGATATTACAGTTAGAGCCTGACACAAAGTGCAATGTGAAATTGCAAAATTTGGATTCAAAAGCTGAAGTAGACAAAGCAGCATGCCCATAATAAATAATAGCTCCATATTCAAAGATCAGCAAAGCTGCCTGTTTATCAATATGATTGCTATTGGATTGGGACAAGCAATTCTTAGACCTTCTCAAATGGCCCATGTAAGATCGGACTATGTGAATGGTAGCAGAAATATGTGGTTTAAAAGAAAGGGGAGGGTCAAATGTTGTGGTGGGTACCACAAAGCAGTGCCTTGGTCTTTTTACTATTTAGAACTATGGTAACTTATTTTCATAAAACCAAATTGGACCATATTAAAGTCCTCTTGGAGTATACAGCAAATTATTGAAAACCAAAGGGAAAGGGATTAATGAAATGGAAAACAAAATAGTATCTAAGACTGTGTCATGGGGAACATTAAGGGCAGTAGGACATGGGGATAGGTAAGTCCAGACCAATAACTGACTGTCGGCAGCCAGACAAATAAGAGTTAAACTGTGAAATAACATTAAAGGAAAACCTGTTATGGACCAGACAATTAAGCAAAAATGGAATGTTTACTAAGACTGAAAGCATTAGAAAGGTAAATAAAACTGACCAGCCAAGTTTTCAATACCAGGAGCATGCTATATGTGTCATGAGATTCTACAAGGGCAATTTGAGTAGAGTATGTAGGTCAGAAGCCATATTGGCTAAGTAGTGAGGATAGTAATAATTTGGTCAGAAATATTTGAAATGACAGGCAGCAAAGAAATTGGGTGATAGTTCTCTGCTAGGGCACTGCCATCACCATCCTTGTGTAGAGGACGACTAGTGCATGCTTCCAAATAGTAGGAAAATACCTGCAAGAGAGTAAGAAACTGAACAGTAAAGTTTATTGATACTGTATGTAATAACTTCCATCCCCAGTTTTAAGTAGAACATTATCTAACTAATCTACAGCGCCACCAGTTGACATGGTTAGGTATTTTATGAAATAAGTCATCTCTCTAGAGGAATCCTCTGCCTGCTTTCAGTACCACTACAGGGCCACCATTCAGAATTTCTTTGTAAATATCTCAAAATATCTGGCCATGTCAGTGGCTGCATCTGTATAGCCTTAACAGTATCCAGTCTGATACTGTCTATATTGGGTTAGATTTGTTTGAGATAAAATGTGAACTTTGAAGTGGGAAATGTTGAGAAAGTTGGGATACAGAGACATGATAGAGGTGAAACACTACAAGATAAAGTAAAACCAAGGACTTCAGCAGTGTACCTATTACAGAGTTTACAGTCTCATTACTTGCAGTAGAATGCACAGTATCATAAACTAAAGAATTAGTAAAAGGGGTAGAATTTTCTTTCCGAATTGAATCAGTGCACTTCCAGTATTTCTTGGGATTGTTCTTATCTAATGTAAGCCTGGCTTTAACATAAGTAACTTTTGAGGAGCAAATTAAAAAGACACATCTGTTATCAGTTTTTTTATAAATGTCCCAAATATCAGCAGAATTTGAACTTGTAGTACTATAATATAACATCACACAGTACTGATTTCTTAAAGAATAGAAAGAGACATCGGAGGTAAGGGACATTTACATATGGCTTAACCAAAGAAAGGGGCATGAATATTAAAGACCGCATTAAATCCATTCGTAAAAATCTCCCAGCCAAAATCAACATCAGTTAAGGATGAAAGATATCCCCAACTCACCTGCCTTAAATCATGTAGGAATTTCCCTATCAAAATGTTTGAAACAATGATACGCAGTCACCATAGGTGGTAATTTCACAGTGGAACAATTAATACAAAAAAGAATAACCTAATAATTACTAAAAATGTTCCCCACATGTCCAAGTCGGTGACCCTCATCTCAGAGGAAGAGTAAATGTAATCCAAATTTGACTCTTTGCTTACAAGTATTGCCTAATAGGGCCTGTTATTAATTGAATGAATCTCAACGGGGATAGCACGTTATGCAATTTAAGCCCTCTATAGGACTCCCAAGAGACATTCAAATCACCATTTAAGATGTTTTTATTGGAGTTGTTATGAATTTGTAATGGAGCATAAAACGAATTACATTTTTAAAATTACAAATTAAATCAGCCTGGTGGTGCTGAAGACTGAGGTGCTATTGAGCACCTTACCTCATACCATACCAGGGACCCAAGTTCAGAAATGAGCTCAGGTTGCCAGGGTTCAGTAGAGGGAGGTGGGCGAAGAGTGGATGCAGCAACCACCTGGCAGCTCTGCTGTCCCAGATCAGGAAAACTTGTTGACTCAGCTCTAGTGGCAGCGCCAAATGCCAGAGTGGTAGATATGTATGTGTCACCAGGGTGGGGGGAGAGCCGCAGGTTCTGGTTCGCATGCATGCCTCCACACGCATGCACTACTCATGCCGCCTCGGCTCGATCAGAGGACAGAAAATCGGAAAATGGGACCTAAGGGTCAGCTGGCGCACCGCACACCTATCCAGACCTGCGCCATCACCTGGGCACCTCGGGCACTATGTGAATGTGTTCTTGGGAGTGGGTGGAAGATTGGCCTTCCCCCACCATGGGGAATTTCACACAAGAGAGAAGCCTGGGGGAGGTGGAGTTGGAGCAGTCGGCAACTTGGAGGTAAAATGTTATATGAAAAAAATTACAAATTAAGAGGACAGTAAAAAGATCTAAAAAGGATTTTGTGATTGGCTATCCTGATTAAAGCTGTTATGTTATCATTTGAGTTGGCGACAGTGTTAGAATACAAAACATAGCAGTGCAGTGCATTGGAAATAAAAAATAGCATCTCTGGCTATGTGTCTGTTACAATGACATCTGAAAACTGTGTATCTAGTTAGGTTAACCTCTTCATTTGAAATAAAGACACCAATTCATGTTTTAGAGATAGCTAGTACAGAGAAACTGTTCATGGCTACCCAAGCTAGGAAAAGGCCCCTCTGGGGAGGGAACTTCTTCTGTTGACATGAAAAATGCTAAATCCAGTAAGAAATTGCTGTGGTGTCCTTTCAGAGTCTAGCAAGAGAAGCTTAAGGTAATGTGGCTTCCGAATAAAGCTTTGACTTGCTCATAATTTTTCATTGTATAAAGTAGCTGTGTTTTTCTAAGGCTAACAGTGATAGGATTGTTTTATTTATTTTCACATTAAAAACGAGATTGAAATGCACACTCGGGAGCATTATTATGCAAAACACAAAAACCCTGCCTTGTGATTGGATTACTACCATGTGACTATTACAGGGGAGGCATGCATTCTGGCACTCAAAAAAGCAGGCAGATGCACAAGGGAAACTTTTAACTTAGCCAGTGAGTTTTTGTTATATACAAAGTCCTAATTACACTTAAGTTATAATTTATAATAGCAACATAGTCCCCTAGGGATGGCAAAGTTTTCAAATAGTGAGTGACTTCAGCATTTTGTCGTATGTCAGGAGGGTAATTACACAACATAGAGTTGCACTTGTAATGCAGGGTGATTTTGGCAGTACTGCTTTTTTTTTTTTTTTTAAGTAGAAGGCATTTTTGGGTGATTTGTTCTTAATGCAACAATTTTGGGGGGGTCATGTCCAGGGCTCGGATGGATAACTGACCATTACACTTCACAGCCTTGTGCACATGGAAATTGTAGTTATTTAGGCAGTTATGTCTAGTGATAATTAACTAGTACTGTACCCAACAGTAGCTTCTAAATCAATGTAGGACATCTGACATGCAAGAGAAATCACTAGTCTACACCAGGCCACATTTAAGATGCTGAACGTGTTGCAGAGTTCACACGAGCATAGTGATACACACACCACACACTTAGGTGATTGATAGTCTTCCTTTGCTCAGCACTGACTTACAAGGCTTATAGCATACTAAATAGTAATACACAAAGAATGACTTTTAACATACTGCATTTTGATAAATAAAACAGAACCCAACAAGCTCAGGTGTTTTAACAACACTGTGTGATTAGGTTGCATTCGTTGCTATTCCTCAGTCTGTGTCTCAGTGAAAGACCTGCACTCCCACTGCTTGCCGTTAGCAGCTTGCAGTAGTACTTTAGTGTTTCCTGCTTCTGAAAAGCCTGGCATAGCTGAAGCACATATTGCCTACATTTTTTTGATACACAGCCACCCTTTCAGTGGTATTGTAATTGAAATTAGAAGTACAGTAGTTTTTTGGGGAACATCTTTCTAGTTAGACCCTTTTACCATGATTAATAAACTTTGGTTCATCCTTACGTTTCTCCACTATACTGTGTAATTACAAATATAGTATTGTCATTGAAAAAGCTGATAAAACGACTAAGGCTTGTCTGTTTCTATTTTCTGCATACCTACAGATAAACAACAAAACGAACGTAGTAACCAGCCCCAAAGAGCCTATTACTACCCCAGCGCTGGTATACCTAGTCTATTCCTTTTCTCCGTTTCTGTTCCTTTTTGCTTTCACTCTTGAGTTGCTGTCTGAGACCTCAGAACATGTTTTTGTCTCTTTCTTTCTGTGGAGAAATCCATTGTAAAACACGTGTTTTTAGTAGATCTACACTGTGACGGTGAAGCTGCACATAGTCTCAGCAGCAGCAGCAGCAGTAGTAGCTAGCTGGGTTTGCATGTTGTGTCCGAGAATTTGTAGCCTATGTGCTTCAAGTTGCCTTTAGCTCTTCGTCTGATGCCAGCTTCCTTACTTGTTAGCTGGAATATTTGTGTTGTGGTGGTGGGGTTGTTCTTTTTCAACATTGTCACAGAAGTGATGACATCAAGGAGAGCTAACAGGAATGTTGTAAGGCAACAATAATATAGACCTTATTCAGATTTTCAGCAGGACTTTGCAAGACTGTACCAACTGGGATCAGGAGGAGGCACAGAGTGTTTTACATTTCCCAACAGTATCGCTCTTTTGTGGTAACTGAATATATTTAAACATAACTTGTGTAGGTGTGCTCCCGGAATGCACCTGGAAACAAGCTTCAACTTACTGTGCCTTTACAGGCCAATGTCTTCAATAAATATATTGGAGATCAGACGAAAATGGTACACAAAAATTAAATGATGTGCAATAATTGCTGTCTGTGATTCAAGTCATCTTGAATTGCATATTATATTTGTATCACACGAGGCCATCTGTTACTTGCAGTGTGTAAGGCTAATATGTACGAATCGCTTTGCTGCTTCACTTTACGGACTGGGTACGTTCTGCAGTGGTACTGTTTCAGCACGATGCAGACCCCTTTTGTTTTTAGATGATGCTGTAGGTGACCACACTGGTTGTGCTGATTGGGATGTGCATGGTCATGTTTAAGAGCCTGCAACACCACTAGGAAAACTTTGGAAATTAGATACCATTTTATTATAGTTCTATATTTCCTGGTTTTATCTTCCTGTTATCCTGTTTTACTAAGGAAATCTGTATAGAAACAGGACCCTTGTCCTTTGGACTTCATCTTCTTTTGCTGCTTGTCTACATAGGGAATTACAATCCCTTGCCTGTGTTATCATAATCATTTCCATATCAACCAGTTCATCATATATTGGCAGGCAGCTGGAACAGAGGAAATCTGATGGACTAGGCTCCTATTTTTAATCTGGTGTCCCCCAGTGATGATGAAACATGGGGAGATAATTACAGAAAATATGTGAAGTATAAGCAGAATTGTGTGTAAATATTATGTGTTTTTTCAGTGTCCCAAGAGACTTCACTGCCTCTTTAAGAACTATTGCATTTTTATAGCATCAAAAAGCAAGCAGAACCCAATCCACACCACAAGATTATTTAGCTGAATACAACAGATACACCATTAAAAAAATATTAGTGCACCTCTAAGTCTTTCTTGCTTCAAAGTCCTGTCCGCATTTGTTGATCATGAATAAGGTCTTGCATGCTGCTCCAGTAGGTGAGTGGATCTACCCTCCAGGCTTGTAAGGCACTAGCAGGGGTATCCTCGGTAGTGGTATTTATGGCAGAAGATAATACTGCTTCAGCATCATCACTGTTTATTGCTGACTTATGCTACGCCATCATAATGACAGTATAGCAATGACCGATGAGAAATATATTTTTCTCTTTTTTTTTTCTCTCTATTTTTGTTCTTGCTCAGGAGCCCCAAACTACAGTAATTCACAACCCTGCTGACGGAAATAAGGTATCCAGAAAACAGTCGGCTCCTTTCTGCTTTACAAATTCTACATTTCATCAGCAAGTGTTAAAATTATACGTGTGTCTGTCAACTGGTCCAGTATTTGAATTGGGTATCTGCAAAGACAAATTTCATGTGTTTGCATCTTGGGTCCAAAAGAGCCTAATTGATTTTGTGTGGCATGCGGTCCTGTCTCAAGTAATAAGCCTCCACTTCTAAAAAGTGAATCTCATTTGAGCTTGGAGGGAAGCAGTGTTTTGTTAAGCAGGAGTTGAAGTGCATGCATGTTGCAGATTCTGCTTCAAGTCCTTATCCCTATTATTATATTATATAATATTAATATTATTATTAGTACGCATTGCTCAGCATGCTTGTGCATCACATGGTGGCTTCTTTTGTGCATGGACCATGAGAGGTTTTTCTTTGCCTGTTCATTTTTTATTCCGTCTTACTCCACTCCAAAGAAACGTAACAATAAAAGTATGACGGACAATACAATGCATCGTACTTTTGTGACTTGGATGTTGTGGGGGTGGTTTGTCCTGCTCGTAAAAGGATGTTTTCTGCTTCCACTGATCTAGCTTAACAATTTGAAGTACAGTGTATTTTGCTTTGGAGCCCATGTACTCTCGTAGGTCATCCAGTTCGTAGAGATGCTGCCTTATAAATGTACTTTTTAATGTGCTGGGTGGGTTGCGGCTTAAAAATAATTTCTTTCAGACTGCCTTGGTATGTGTCTAGAACAGTGGTGCGGGATTTCACATTGTGTGGCAATGACTCTGTCTCTATTAAAGGGTTTAAGTGGTGCTGCTTCTTCAGCTAGCAGATTGCTTCCTTTATAAAAAAAAATAGACATTGCCCCTCAAGCAACAAGCCATCACATCAAAACGTTATAATTTTAATGCTCCTCAACAGGAATCCTAAATTCAGACTAAATGCATATTATTCAAAGCAGTGTGTTTCTCAGGTAGGGCCACTGTGAATGCACAGGGATATCAGCACATTATTGTGTGCCCAGAGAGGTTTTAGAGACCCAGATATACATGTGAAGAAACTGTCAATTTCTTCCCTTAAAAGCGTGGGAGATAAATCCTAAGGGAAGGCAGCAGCAACAGGATTTACTGTATCGTGGGTTAAAACAGTGGTGATGTATCGTGGGGGGGGGGGGGGTTGGATTGAAATAAAAATGCATTATCAGTAATAAATTATAGTAGCTTTTGTATATTGGGGACTTAATGGTTGCTGCATTGTGGAGGGGGTCGGACTGCTAGCAAATGTTTTAGCCATTTTAAAAGGGGGGACATGGACCCCTATACTCCTTATGACTTGCAAAAACAAATGTATGGTATAATTGTGAGCTGAACAGCTTAACTACTTCCATGGTTTCACATTTACAATGCAAGTCATATTGGTTTTGACCAACTTTGGCTGGACTGTTATTTAAAATTTGGTCAGCATCTCATATGCTTAAAAAAAAATCATCTTTGGAAACGCCACTCTTTGGCATGAGTGACTGGTATACTAGGAAAACAAGGGATACTTCAGCTACAGTATTTCAGTGAGGGTGGACAGACTTGTGTGCCTGGTGTTCGAGTGTGCATGCTATACTTTTCATTTTGATTTTCATTTTGTGGTTCTTCTGGCTACAGCCTGTCATAGCATGGTAAGGCCTCTGGGTTCTCATCTCAGCAATGCATTAAGAACCGAGTGATGTGGTAACCGGAAGCAACTCCTGTGTTTGCATAGATCTGTGTTCATTAGTAGCTTATTATGTCTTAATGCCTCTGAAGGTATTATACCACTTGCTTGTACAGTATGTGTACTAAAGTTGTGTGTGTGTTGTTTCTGCATCAGCCTCTGTCACGTATATCCATAAGACTCAAGTAACAGCATGCAACATCAGCCTGGCTTTTTGTTTCTAGGAGCATGGATTTTGTTTTTTTACAAACACGAGCTTTTTTGTTTTAATCATAATGCTACATGATGAATATGCTTTGCAGTTAACATCGGGGCATGTGGCTGGTCAATCCTTTTTTTTTTTTTTTAACTCTCTTTTTATTCTCTCCTTACCAAGTGGCCTCTGTCCAGCGTGGTCTCTCAGTCAGCTGGCTTTGCCTGTCCAGCCTGAAGCATAGCCCGTCCGTTCTCCGATGGGGGGGGGCACCCCCACTCCTTGTGCAGGCTGCCCTAACCCCGTGGGTCTGTGTCCTCTGAGGAAAGACCGTCATCTCCTACTGGTGCCCTATCTATAGTATAGGAGAGCACCTGTCACAGGAGGAGGAACCGGAGTGGACGTCCTGGCGCCCAGCCGGGATGTGGACTACTGGACCCTGCCTACCAATGGAAGGGGGTTCTTGCTTATCCCTCTCCCTAACGTGGGATGTGCAGTGCAGCCCAGCCCATTACGTGAGAACTCCTGCACATGTCCAGAAGACGGACGCCCAGTGTTCCCTTACCAGCATGGTCCCCGCATTTGTAATGCACCTGTTCTCCACCAGGTGCCGCTAGCTGCACGGGACGATCCCCCTCTCCCTCCTAGGAGAGGAGAGCAGTCCTCTGGATGCTCAATTCTCTCCTCCCCCACTGACCCTTGATGGCCCGAGCTCACTCCCGAACCCGGGTCGCCAGTGTGGCATCCAGCGCCTCAACCCTTAGTGCCACTGGACGACGTGGCTTGTCAATCTTAATTCATGCATTTCATGTGTGCGTGGACTGATCAGTCACACCGTTATCTTGGATTCCAGCATACTGAGCCTTGTCTCAGGCCTTTGGTTACCAGTTTGACCATTCCTTAGCCATATGAAATGTCTAAAAATATATATATATATATATATATATATATATATATATATATACCTCACTCCAAGAAAAGGCAACCAAAATATTCCGTGGGAGAAACTCATTCACTGGATATTGACAGGTACACTGTTGTTGAAGGGAAATGTTTGGCCTTACCTTTCAAGGTACATTGCACACTTCAGCCACAGCTCTTTCTGGACAGCAGGAAGTCTTTCCTAGCAAGAAATCCACTTCTCAAAGCAAGGAAGGACTCTGCATCATATTCAGTTAAGAGACATCGGAATGCATGCACCCATCATGTTTGTAGCACATCCACACAGCTACCACAGGGCTTTGCATGACTAATTTGTGCAGCACTCACACGCGTTTCTCTCATGCTGCCCACGGACCAGTAGACCTTGTTCTTTGTTACACTCATGTTCTGTTTCTTTCTCTACAGGAGTCCACAGAGAGCACTAATACTACAATTGAAGATGAGGACGTGAAAGGTATTTACACTGTTCTAAACATTTCAAAAGGTCACTGTGCAGTTCTAGTATTTATATTTTAAAATTATTTTAGGGCAGTGTCAGTTCAGTTCTGTTACGATGTTGCCATGTAACCGTTAGGTCAGGCACAGTTGCATTTCAGTTGTGCTTTGTTGTTAGTACAGTAATAGCTATTAATGTTAAATGCTACGGCAGGAATTTGTGCTTTTTTGTTAAACAATCCTTTAATATACGCATTTTACCAAAGCTGATCAAAGTCAAATGATAAATGTAGGGACTTAGTGCAGTTAACGGCATCTGATTATAACAATAAAAGATGTGGCATGGTCAGGTTGCAAAGTATTAGCTTCAGAATAGTAATTTTTCCTTTTTGATTTATTTATTAATGCATGATCATATCATTACTATTCACCTGTATGCGTTCATTGTGCTTTTTTATCATTTCAGCCTTTCTGTTCAGATGCCAGCCTTTCTTTTGCATTACTCCAAAGCTCTCTGATTTTTCTCTGTTTTATCAAGCTTGAATTTGCTGTTTGCTTGTCTCCCCCTTTATTGTGTTTGTTTTGCAGGTTTTGTCTTTACTTTCTTTACTTTTTACAACATGGGTTGCTTTCTTTGCATGGGCTAGGGAAGGGGCTTGCTTTAACATACCAGATGTGTATAAATCAGATGGTCCTGTCATTTATAAAGCAGCTTTTTTGTGTTATTAAGCTACCTGTGCATGCTAGCTTCCTTCATTTTTGGGCATGCAAACCAACTCCCAAGTAAAATGTGTTTCCTGTGAAGGATTGCCAAGAGGAATAAATATTTGCATTTTCACCTGGCATCAGTACATACAGTAGAATATCACTAGTGACGTCACCACCCCTGGTTGCTTAAGTAGTCCTTCACAAAAGTGTGATGGCCTAAGTAATATACAGCACAGTGAAAAAACACTTCACAGTCAGCTGCGATCATTTGGTCCGATCATGGCAGTGTCAGTGGCTCAGTAGGTAGCACACTCACCTCTGAGGCCGGGAGATCAGAGGGCTGTGGGTTCAGTTCCCACATCTGGCACTTGGGTTAATATCCCAGTACTGACACTGTAGTGCAGCAAGAGAGGGATGCTGCACTTCTGAGGTGCCATCTTTCGGAGGAGACGTTAAACCGAGGTCCCATCTGCCTGGATTGGTGGTAGTTCAGGTGGATGTTAGAGATCCCATGGCACTTATCGAAAAGAGCAGGGGAATTTCCCCGGTGTCCTGGCCAAATTTCCCTCATTCACTAAAAATACCACCAACAGCTTAATCTGGTTCAAGGTCAAGTTGGCGTTCATCTGTATCCCCCTCCCCCCGGGTCGTGCCTGAAAATAGGCAGGATTTGTCTAGTGCACTTACCCGGTCAACAAAAAACTAAATAAATAAAAAAAAATAAAAAATTCAATGTGAACGTTAGTAAATTTAGCAGTGGGATTCTGCCCAGTTTTTAATGAATGTGCAAATCACTACTCTGATGGTTGTTGGGCTGCTGCCCTCAACATTAAGTTCACTGCAGTGACAAGGGAAGACAGATAAGTCTCATCACTTACAATAACTTATTTGCCTCTGGCATCTGTAAGTTCTGCTGGTGCATATTGTAGTTGTGTATTTGATACCATTCTACATATCACACGAATAGTTCCAGTGGCTTCAGTTGGTGACTGTGGCTAGCTAGCCTTCATGAAGTTCAGATATAGTTAGCATCCAACTCACTGCACAGAAGGGGTTCAGTAGGTCTATCAGCACCAACTTTGTAATGTATCAACAGTTAAAAAGTTTACAGGTTCAGTACCAGCTGTTTACAAAAGTGTTTTATATCCGGCTAATGGGGTGTAGCTGTCCTGATTGTAAGGAAAGTTATTCATGCTGTTGGTGTGTGGTGATTGAGCTCAGTGTGTGAGTTCATAAAAAACTTCAGTTATTCACGTTTTATCAGATTTCACAATCCAAGTTCAGTTAAAAAAAAAACAAAAAAACAGAAAGAGAGATCCATTTTCTTCTGTACCAGATAGCCTAGTGACTGTAAGAAGAGGGAAGACTTAGAACCAAGTTGCCAATAATGAAACTGACTTCCTGGGTGTTTCAATAATTCTCAGCCCCCTTAGATCCTAGGCAATAAACAAAAAAGAGGTCAGACCCATCACAAAACCACCATAATGAATTTGGCACAGTTCAGCACAGCTGGCGTATACAGCATTTTTGTAAAAGATGTTTTCTCTGTCTCATTTTCTCTTTCATTGGAGAGTGGTGGTCCTTTGGAGTTTGTCAGTGCGCTACACTAATGTTGCCACTCCCGCCCTGATAGCCTGGTACCATAAGAAGCAGAAAGTCTCTGCCCTCTGGACCACTCCACCCTCTGACTGCTGAGTAAAGTCCGAAAGATAGCAATTGCGAGTAGCCCAGGCTGGGAGGGGTGCAGATAAGGGTTGCCAAACCTTAAAGCTGTCAGTGGAAAATCCAAATGCCTGCAATCCAGTCTGGTCTAAATAAAGCTCCGGTGTGTTGTGGACAGGGGCCTTGACGAAGGGATCACTCCCGAAGCGCTGGGGCATTGTGGTAGTGAGTGCTGTCCACAGTACACTGGATTCAAGTTGCTATTAAAGCATTCAAAATATATTACCGTGTGTGGAGCTTTATTTTGACCAGATTGGAGTGCAGGCATTTGGATTTTCCACCTTCCGATTGCTGGCCTGTCATTTAATAAAGGTGACCCTGGCACCTATGGTACCTAGTTGTCTCCCTGTCCCTCTAACCACCATCCTGTCATGTAATAAATGCAGCTCTGGTGCCCAGTGGTTCCCCTTCCCTCTGATCGCCAGCCCCGGTCATGCATAAGGTTATCCCTGGTGCCAAGCTTTCCCCCACCCCACCCCGATCATCAGGCCTAGTAAATACATAAAAGTCCCTGGTGCTACTTGGTCTCTGTGCCCTCGGATTGCCCTCCCAGTGCCATTCCAGAAGATAACAGCAGTAAAACACCTGCAGGACATACAGGAAAACCAAATGAAATAAATCCCAGTCCCTGGCATCTAGTGGAACCTCCACCCCCCACTGATCCCCATAGCACAGAAAATGCTTCTTGACATCTGCAGGCACGGCCACTTGATCCTGTCACCCCTCTCACCTTAAACTGGTGCCACAGAAGCCCATACGGTGACTGGCACAGGCCTCCTCTCAACTCCTCGTCCGGCTGCCATATGGCTAGCAGAGAGCACTCGTGTTATGTATAGAACCAAGCACTGTGCAGGGAGCATACAGCCTGCGTACAGTACGCAGGCCGCGCACTCCGTGGACTATACTTAAGACGCATGCCTTCTGCTATCCGTACTGTGGCTGGCCAAGGAGGTGAGAGGAGGGCTCTGCCAGTTGCCTTAAGGGCTTCCTTGACACTGGCTTAAGGTATGGGGGAGGGGTTGGCAGGGTGGGTGGTCAGTGCCTGTGTTTGGGGGGGGGGTGCTAGATGCCAAGGAGCATTTTCTGTGGTACGGGGATAGGAATTAGTGGGTGGGGGAGCCACTAGACACCAGGGACTGGGAGTTCTTTCTTTTTGTTTTCCTGTATGTCCTGCAAATTTTTCGCTGCAGTTGTCTTCTGGAATGGCACAGGGCTAGCAATCTGAGAATGGGGAGGGGGGCGCGAGGCACTAGACACTTTTATGTACATACTGAGCTGGCAATAAGAGGGCAGGGGGATCACTAGGCACCAGGGATAACCTTATGCATTACCAGGGCTGGCGATTGGAGGGAGGAGGAGAACCACTAAGCATCAGGGATTAACTTATTCGTTACTGGGGATGATGATCGGAGGGAGCAATAGTTAACAAGAATAATCTTATCCAATACTGGGGATGGCAATTGGAGGGCAGGGGGGACTGCTAGCCACCAGGAAATTTCATTTTAACAGTCAGGCCAATGATCAGTGGGTGGGGGAGGACCACTAGGCACAAGGACCTTACACTGAAATACCAGAACCAGGGATCAGAGGGTGGGGGGTACAGGACACAAGAGGCGTACATTTTCTAATTGGGGCCAAGGTTCAGAAGTTGGGGTGCCACTGTCCATCATGGGGAAGGTGTGCTCCCCCATGCCTATGTGGCTGTTGGCTGCAGTTGCTCCAGCAGCCGCTAGAGTTGCCCAGAGTAAGTCAGGTTTTGATTGTCAGTATTTGCACGGTGCAGATTGACTACTCTAACCCATTTTGTGCAGCGCAGATGCACTGAATATTAGATTGCACGGGTATTCATCTCCGCGCCCCCTCCCTTTGACCACCTGTATACATTATTGTTTGTGGACATGCTAACCCTTTTAACGCATGCAACTGCCCCTTCTGAATATTGCACTCCCATGCAAACCCCAGCCAAGTAGGGCGCAAACACTTTGCCCACCAGGCAAAGTTTTGAATATCGGATCCCAGGAGGCATGTTTCCCTGGAAAGTATGTCTAGAAAGATGTAAACTGGTGCATTCTAGTAAGGTTTTATACCATAATGTGCTATTTCCCCTTTTTTATTTCTGTGCAGTTTATTTGCTTTCTCTCAAAACATCAGATTTTGTGCCTCTCCTACAACATCTCCCCCTTCCCGCATACTGTCACTGCAGACAGCAGTGCACTGTAATGCTGAGGAATGCTGTAGTCTGAGCTCAGTGCTTCAGTCAATCACAGCCATCATGCACATATAATAAATAGAATCCTTTTACCTGTCCACCTCAGTATAGCTCCCATCACTCCCGTACAAGCATGAGATGGAGTTTTATCAATTTATTTTTATTCTAATATTATATTTGGTTCATGACTGAGCATGACAGCCCTGCAAACAATGTGGTTATTGTTGGTTTCACAGCACTGCCTACAGAGCCCGAAGTGCAGGGAACAGTAATATGCCAGGGAACAAGAAATGTTAAAAGGACACTGTCAGCCTTTTGGCATCCTATTTTTGGAGTTTGGGGGGACCTGCATTCTATGATTGCTTACCTTAGAACTTGTTGATGTTGCTGGTTGCAATGCTGGCAAACCAGGTTCAGAAACAAGCTTGGAACATTGGGGGCTGGTCAGGGGGAGGGAGGATGGCGCATCACGGGTGAATTTCTCCTCTGGGATGGGAGGATTGTTGGCTCCAGTGCACTGCCGCCACCTGGGTGACCACAGCTAGCAGTGCTCTCGGTGCAAATGAAAATGGGGAGGTGCTGCCAGTGACGTGTTCTGCACACTCAGCATGCATGTAAGCTTGCAGACAGTAGCGTAGGCATCCCACAAGGACAGAAAGAGGTAAATCCCTGACCAGCAACAGCATGATGCTCCAGCCTTCACAGGCCCTGCACTGACAACGGGGCCCCCCCCCCCCCCAACTGAGGATTCATTTCATAGCCATCAGGCCACCACCACCTTAAAGAGACAGCTGTGGGAAAGAGGGGGGTTTGGAAGCTAAGTCCACAGGAAGCCAGGTGACAGGGCTGGGAGGGTCAGAGCTGAGAGGGGGGCCTGGCCAGCAGACAGGAATAAAAATACCGTCAACAAAAAAAATCTTTGAACTCACCTTATGGCATACAGTACAGTACCCTCACAGTGTCCAGCCCCTTGTATTGCAGTAGTCTGATCCCACTGCATCATGAGTGATACTGTGTGTGGGTGTTCCCATGTTTCATGAAGGATGCAGAGGGAGTTTATCAAGGACTGGAAACAAACGGGCTTCTGTCTGGTTGCATTAATAGGGTGGGCAGTCAGTTTTTCACATAGAATGCATATACAAATCAGCCAGCTATATCAGCAAATTCTATAGAAGGTGAGAAACCATAACATTGCTTTTTTCAGCAAGAGGGATAATTTGAGGCCAGACATGACAGTGTCACTTTAAGGTGCCACTGCTCCCGGTTAAATACCTTCGCAACAAATTGTTTTGCAGCATGAAGTATTGTCGCCAGTCCTAAAGGATATTATTTTGCATAGCAGCGTGTAGAAGCTGATGTCTAAAATCAGCAGCCCCTCACCTTTCACTTGTACGCAGTTCATCACTAAATGTAAAAACATTGTTTGTTTCCTTTATTGCAGTTACCATTATTTATGCTTTTTTAAGTTTAGTGTGGGTGTAGTTGCAGTCCACTACCCATCTACCCCCCTCCACAACCACCAACATTTCAAAAATTCTGGATGTTTGCAAGCCACCATTTTTTTAAAACTCCCATAAGTGTTATCTTTTAGAAATTTGATTTTCAAAAAAGGTGCCATCTGTAGAAAAAATAGATCCTTATGGATTATTTTGTGATGGAAGTAAATCAGTAAAAGGGAATGAAGGGTTTATCATACGTCTTTTATGGAGCTACAGGACATTATTGGTAAAGACAGCACTAGCTGTTCCACTCCTGACAGCCTTATAACAAGCTTCAGAAGGATGGGCGGCACCCTGTCGGCACAGTGGTAGCGCTACCACTTTGTAACACTGACGACCCAAGTTAGCGAATGAGCTGAGGGCATTGGAGGGTCGGCTGGGTAGGGGAGGAGGATCGAGCGTTTGTCAGACTGCCCTCTTCCCTCCAGGGAGGGTTGCAGGACCTGGCACAAGTCTGGCCCTTAGCAGTAGCTGGGAGGCAGGTGACTCAGAACCACTAATTGGTGCAACAGAGCAGTGTAATCAACGCAAGGTGCAGGGAGGAATGTGCAGGGTGTCATGATGACATTGCACATCTGCTTATCCAAGGGGAGGGAGGCAAAAGCAGAAAAAGGCCAGCTGGCTGGATAATGCCAGCCACCCACAGACCCTCACACCCGGTGACTTGGGCCCCACACCCACCAACCCGGATCTGTGATTTGGCAGAGGTTGGGGAACACTGCCCGGGGGGGAGTGAGGAGGCAAGCCCTTGGGGAACATGTGATGGTTAAGTAAGTCACGAGGGAAGCCAGGGTGACAGGCCTGAAAATCTCAGCAGGATGGGGGCCGGACAAGGCAGGGGAGATATCAAAAGAAAAAGTAAGGATAGGTATCTTTTAACAATAATTATTATCAGTGTTATTTCTTCTCATAGTTCTTCCTGACTCCAGTTCTGAATATTAAGGTCACCATAGCGTCCCATTGGTGCAGCAGCAGAGTTGCCACCTGCCTTGCAGTTGACCCAAGTTCAAGAACAAGCTCGAGATGCTAGAGGGCCAGCAGCCGGGGGGGGGGAGGGGTTATGGCAGGGTGTCTCATATGACATTTTAATCCTTAGGAAGGGAGAGGGAGAATGACTGATTCCCCCGCTGCTTGGGCACCATCTGGCGGTGCCTAGGAGGTGCAAGCCAGTCGTGGATGGCAGTGGGAGGAGAGATACACCATGGCTTTGTGGTGCAGGTACCTGTTCCATAAGTGCACTGCACATTTATAGCCAGACGCCTCTGGGGGATGGGAATAAGCAAGAAAAAACCTACACCTGCAGGATGGCACCAGCCCGCACAGTCTCCATGCCTTCCGCCCAGCATGAAGGAGCTCCCTGACCACCACAAAATAAAAAAAAAAAAAAAAACTAGAAGGCATTGGTCGTCTCCCCCCCCCCACCCCCCGAAGCCTTTACTTTGAAAGAGTTTTCCACGGGGTAGGTAAGGTAGAGGGGAGCTCCACGGAGCTAGATCTGTGAAGGGGCTGGGCAGTTGCCATGCTGAAGAGAGCAGACTTGGAGAATTTCAAGGAGAAACTAATTAAAAAAAAAAAGATTAGGGTCACCATGGCTGTACCCTTCGTCAGACTGGGAGGGTGGGCAAATGTTGAGTTGCAGTAGTATTGCTACCACTCTATAGACTTCGAGCAGGGGGATACACAAATGCCAGTACCTCTCCGTAGTGCCCCAACAAGGCATGCAGAAATGCCAGGTGACCCATGCCCTCCCTCTTCATGGGCAGAGTAATTCACCGCAGGCTGCTAGGGTTCACACAAGAACAGTCCAGGGGATGAATGTCTTAGGAAAGCAGTGGCAATTCGAACATTAAAGTCAGGTCTACCCTTCAGAGGTGAAGTGGGAGAAATAGCAGCATTTTTTGTCACAAACATTCAAGGGCTGATACTAGTTATGAGGCATTTCCTGTTGATAACATAAGAGCTGTTGAAAAAAGGCTGCATTGGGCCGGCCCAGTGGTGCTGAGGGTTAAGACGTTAGATGCCACACCTCGCGCAACGCCGGTGACCCGGGTTCAGGAACGAGCCCAGGTCGGCAGGGGATGAGAAGAATTGAGCATCTGTTGGACTTCTCTCCTTCTCTGGGAGGGTGGGTGTGCTGCCGTTGGTGCACTGGCGGCCTCTAAAGTTGGCTGGGGCAATGCAGTGGCACTAGCAGTCCAAGGGGATATGCTGGGGTAGACACCGGGAAGGAGTGCATGTGGTAGTGTGTGTGCTCCTGTCCCTTGGTGTCACTGCACGCCACACACGTCAGGTGGGGGGGGAGCTAGAACAGGAAATAAGGCACCAGGTCGTGGTGGCATGATGGCCTTCTCCGGAAGGGGCACCCGTCTGCAAGGGTATGCGGCGCATACTGGATCCTGTTTGGGTGGAGAGCATGTGGGGGGTCTCCACCACCCCGCCACTTGGGGCAAGCCACGGGGGTAGAAGCTGCGGGACCCGAATAGGAGCGGAGGGGTCCTCGGGACTGCAGCCAGAAGACCTAAGGGGGATGCCTGGACGAGGACAAGGTAAGGCAGACTGGGCCTGGGAGAAAAAGGATCAACAGAAAAAAGGCTGCATTGCTTTTTCTTAAGAGCCTTTATTTTTTATTATTTCAGCATCTGAATTTTCTCTGGTTTAAAAGAATGATGACTAACTATATTGCGTTTTACTCTAGATTTTTTTTTGGAGGGCAGAGTGTCATAGTAGTGAGATGCTGGCTTTTGAGGCAGTTAATCTTATATTTAAAGGCACAGTAAAGGGAAAATTCTGGTGCGTTTCCTCAGGCCCTTTCTATTTCTTTTTTCTCTGGAGTAATCTTTAGAACAGTAGTACATCCTAAGCTCAGGTTGTTGACAAGTCATTCACCATATAGAGAACAACGCACCCCCTCCCCCTATGTGTGCAGAACAAGCCAGCTCTCACACCGAGGAGAGTTAGTGACGTCATAAAGCATGAGAGGTAAGCTTCAGTTTTCCATGACAGCACTGACCCTCCGAGGCATGGGGAAACAGATTGTTCTGCACTTCAGAGGGTGGATTGTTGTTTATAGTACAACACAAGTCTATTTTTTAAAATTAAAAAACTTCAGATTTGCTAGTTTCCTCAAAACAAAGCTGGTCAGTCAATATTTCATCTAGTAATACTCAGTATTTATCTAAATGGGATACCGCTGGTCTGTTTTCATTTTCTGTTGTTGCTGATTAATGAAGTCTTCGAAAGCTAATCAGCAACCCCTGTGAAACAGTGTTCTAAACTTGCTAACATTTAAAACAACTTTGTTTTCCATCCACTGTTTTTCCCATCCTTGTGGCCAGGACAGGCTGGGCTTCCCTCAGCTCTGCCCCACCGATACCATCATCCTGCATCTCCCCGGGGAGTTACCTGAGAGCTGGAGCACCCCCATGGATCCCCCCAGTGGTGGGATCAGAAAGGGAGGGCCCCCCGATAGTGGGATCAGAAGGGAAGGGGAGGCCCCCCAGCACAATGTAGTATTTTGGCCCCGGGGTCCTGGTGAAGCGGTGGGTGAGGATCGGTGGGCAGGCTTCATTAATACCTGTCCTGCATTCTTTTTCCATGTTTTTTTTTTTTTGGGTCTCATCCCTATGCTGGAGTGCGCTCGTCAACTTGCACACATACGCTGTGGAGCCCCGCAGCACCTCCCTTCCTCCGCCCTCCTTGACCCACACTGCCACCAGGCCTCCACTTGGTGACAATCATTCAGCAAAGTGTTCGGTCCTCCCTTCCTGGGAGAGGAGAGCAGTCCTTCGGGTGCATGATCCTCTCCCTCCCACACTGCCCCCAGCAACCCATGTTCGTTTCCAAACACAGGTCACCAGTGTGGTGAGAGTTACGGCACTTAAAGTGCCTCAGCACTCTGCGCCACTGGGCTACCCCATTTAAAACAACTTTTAAGAACCACCAAAAGAGGGATAACATGTATTATAATTTACATATAGAGTGCCATACTTGTATATCAATTGAGAAGGGCTTTGCATACAGTTTTCTGATTATGATTTTACATCGGGGACACATTTGCCCCAGTGACCTAATTAATACCTCCAGGTATTACAGAGCAGTATATTATTAGGAGAGGCAATTCCTCAGGGTGCAATAGCTTAGTTATGCTGTGGGGCGTTCAGAATAAGGTGATATCAAGAGTACAATTTAAAGTTTAGGTCTTTATGTTTTGCCATTGTGCAATGTGAGAAAAGAAATCAAAAGATATTCTTTTTTTTCTCAATAACTTATGCGAATATTCCACTGCCAGTGACTCCAGAGGCAGAGTCTGTAGAACTGCACAATGTATTTATGATTATGTGCTAGATTTCTCTTGGTGCTTACTCCCTGGAGAGAAATTGTCGTCAGCAGTGTAGTAAAAATTAGAATCTCAAGCAGGCAGAAGATTCAGGCTTCTCGTCTCTTTTTGGCACTAGGTCTGTGAATCTGTGAACCACAGTCTAATCACAGTATGCCTCAGACCTTTGTCCTTGTACTGACACTGAATAAAACCCAATTTTTTTCATATTCAGTATATATGGACCCTGTCATTGAAGTAATGCACTGTTGTTTCTCTAGGTGCTTTCTTTTAAAGCTTCCCTAGTCATTTTCAACAGTGCTGTAATGGAGGGTATACTTGGATGCACTGAGTGTACCCAGTTTTTGGGGAGGCAACAATGTACCCACGTTTTGCTTATTTCTTACATAAAGTGCAGCCAGAGTATACCCACTTTTTGAGACATCCTGCCCATCTTTGTAAATTTCCACTACACCCCTGATTTTGAATTGTAAGATACAACATCTGAGAGATAGATGAGAGTGCTGGCATCTGAATAGGCACTGCCCAATTTAAGATTAATTTAACAATCCAATGCCCATTGTATAGCTTAATAAACATTGTTGATATATTCACAATTTATCCTAATTCATGTTTGAGTTTTATTTCACTCTCTTGGCCTTTTTTTGTTTTCTCCTTCCTCGTATTTGCATGCCCAATGACAGCTTTCAAAAGGGATTTTAACACAGGGAGATCATGTTCTGCTCACTCATCCTTCTCCTCCTCCTCCTCCTCTTCTTCCTGTACTTCATCTTGCTGGTCACCATCCTCGCTGTGCCCCAGCGGCCGCTCCTGCTGTCAGTGTCTACTGAAGATTCTGGTCCTGCTCTACCTCCTCATCTTTGTTTGTTCATATGTTGTGTTTCTTTCCATCAATTCAGCGGCCAAGTGCATGGAAAACGCAAACTCAAAGAGTCAGTCGCATGAATCTGAACCCTCGCAGTCCACACCTTCCTCTGTGCAGTGTAAGTCCAGAGAAAGAGAGAGCACCATAGTTCAGACATCCAAGTTTAAATACTGAATAAAAGGCAAGGCACAGTTGGTGATAGAGGTTGTACAGTTAAAGAACCCCTTCAACCATAAAGGGTGTTTGTCTGGCTAAAGTAGCAGTTGGGAGGGGGAAGGGAAAGAGGGGCCTTAGTGGGAAGAATCTCAAGCTTAAACAAGCCAAACCTCAGGAATGCTGTACGTTATAGGTAATTTTTGGTTCTGTTCTGTCATCAGTGGGTTGGTTGGGAATGTTAACAAGTAACATTGTGCCACAGTTGTTTAGCACTTGAATGTAATGATTTAGTATGAGGCTGTCTCTTATAACACTGCATTATCGAGCAATTCATACTACCTGCCTCAAGACAGCTCAGGAGATCACAATCCCTCACCCGCACATTTCCTGGAGACTAACTGAAAATGTGTGGCCTACAGGATTGTTGTGATTGAATGTAACAAGCTGTTGTTGTATAGCAACTGAATGTAACAAGCTGTTTTATACTAATCAGGGTGTACAGTAACTCAAAACGGACATGCAGTAGTTTGTGTTTCTGTGAGCAATTCTTAATTCTGTTTTTTACCTATTAATATTACTCAACTTGTTTAAAGATGTCATAATGCTTTGTAATAACTGGTGATCCCTTATAATGGCTAGATATGCATTCCTGATAAAACGCTGTAATAACTCGATGAATTCCATAATAACTCGATAGCGGGATATTACAGCATTTTACTACTCATGCTCTCAGTTTACTGTATTTGTGTAAGTATGGTGGCTTCTCAGGGACACGCTCACTCACAAATACAGCTTAGTTTTTCTCTCTGTTGAAACTTTGCACCAGTCACTATGAAAAATAATGCCTGTATAAAGTTTGTTTTATGAGGATTTTTGACACTCTCTTGATGTGATAATCTCATAAATCCCTCGAGTTTTGCTCTTGGGGTTTATGGATTATTACACACAAATCCTCATAACTCACACCTGCACAGGCCTTATTCTCTGCATAATATATGTATAGGTGCACACAACCCTGTCTTCGTTCTGCCTGTATGAGAGTTACCTATCATGGTCATGGGCTGCCAGAGCCGCTTATTGCAGCTTCCCATTGTGGTTCTCTCACCCTGTGAATGCCTGACACACCTCTCGTATCACTGCCTGAGGCTGGAGGAGAACACAAGATGGGTCCTAAGTCCTCTCGATCACCACAATTCTACGTGTTCAGTAATGAGACCGGCATGATGTTATAAGATTGTCATACAGTACTAATAATGACCAAGTCTTGTTTTTTGCTTTTGTTTTTCATCAATACCCAATACTGGTCTCAGAAAGAGATAATTACAGTCTCTAAGACCTGCATTTAACCTGTATGCATCTTTTTTCTGTTGGAGCCCCAAAAATACTGGCTCACGTTCCATTCTTGTTCCATCTTTACTGGCCTTTTTAATTTGTTGAGTGGGTGTTTCTGATTTACACACTGCTGGTAAGGACCATGTCAAAACTGTATAATGTAGTTCATGTCTGTTCGCAGCTCTTCCATTGTTACAAGATACCTGTATTCTGCTATACAGCTGTGTTGCTGAAGGGGACATATGCTACGTCATACAGTTCTAAAATGCCTCTTACCACCTGAGTGTGAATCAGAAATGCCCATTGATTTTGTTAACTGGCAAGTAAAGACTGAACGATAATAGAGTGGGTCCAGAATGTTAAAACAATGCTTATATACATAGATACATAGATACTGTCAGCAGATAAGGGCCGCCAGGCCCATTCAGTCTGCCCGTTTATACCACCTGATGAAACGCCAGTCACCCTATCTGGTCATTGGCTTCAGCTTTTTCTTCCTGTCTCTAATATTCCTTAATTCCTATTCCATGCATGTTTGAAGCCTGTCACCATATGGGCGGCTACCACTTCCTGGGGCAGGCTATTCCATGCATCCACCACCCTCTCTGTAAAAAAAAAAAAAAAAACTTCCTTCCATTTCCCTTTATGCTGCCACCTATCAGTCTCATGTCATGTCCTCTTGTTCTGGCACTACTTTTAAACTGGAATATGCTGTCCCCTTTCACCTTATTCATGCCGTTGAAGTATCTGAGCATTTCTATCATGTCACCTCTCCTTTCCTCCAGTGTGTACAAATTGAGGCCTCTAACTCTTTCCTCGTAAGGCTTGTGATGTAGACTCTTCACCATTTTGGTCGCCCTCTTCTGCACAGTTTCGTATTTTGTCAATGTCCTTACGAAGGTGTTTATTTTATTTATTTAGTCTTTGTTAACCAGGTGAGGCCCATTAGGCACAACTGCCTGTTTTCAGAGGCGACCCGGTGTAACCTCCAGAACTAGACACAGAACTCACGGTGAGGTCTCACCGGGGTCTTGTTCAGTGGAACTATCACCTCCCTCCTTCGGTTTGTGATTCCCCTTCCAATACACCCCAACATCCCAGTGGCTTTCCCCACCACCTTGGCCGTCTGCCTTGTGGCCTTCAGGTCATCTGTGATTATGACCCCCAAGTCCCTCTCTTCCTTAGTAACTGCCAACAGCTCTCCCCCCAACCTGTAGCTTGCTCCAGGGTTCCTGCTCCCCATGTGCATGATTTTGCACTTCTTTGTGTTAAACCTTAGTTGCCATGCCTCTGACCATCTCTCCAACTGTTCCAGGTCCTTTCCCCTCCTTTCCACCCCCTCTGGAGTATCCCCTCATTTCAGATCTTGGTGTCATCTGCAAACAGGCAGACCTTTCCCTGTAGCCCATCAGCAGTGTCAGTGAGGAAGACATTGAAGAGACTGGCCCCAGAACTGACCCTTGAGGTACCCCACTGGTCACCTCCCCTCTCCTCTGATTGGGTTCTGTTAACCACGACCTTCTGTTTTCTGTTCCATAGGTAAAATGATTTACAGGTTCAGTGCAGTTCTCCTTTAAATAATACAGTGGCTAAGAGAATTGTGACTTCAAAAGAGAAGAATGCACTTATGGTATAGTGCTGTGTTTACGCATTTAAGAACCATGCAGTCAGACCACAGACAGTTTTCACAAGATAGACTTAAATGAACCAGCATGGGCCAGCTCTAAGGCGCTGGATTCATAAGCAGTATGCCATGGAGTGTTCAAATTCCTTTTTTGCTATGCAGTACATAAGATATAAGAATTATTGTTGTGGTGTGGAATGCAAAGCTTTTACACTAGTGGGACGTGCCCAACAACATGGTGCATATCCTTCCTTTTGCATGCAAAGTAGTGATGGTATGGTGCAGCTTTTAAGATGCATTAATGAGTTAAGAAATTTGAAGCAATATGAAAAATCATTGCTACCATATCTTTGATTACTTTGTATTGTAAAATAAGATTTCTTTTAGGGTTCTCGAGTTTCAGTTGTGGTGGAAGGATATATATTCTTCCAGATAACAAATTTTAAGTCATGCTTTTGGATGGGTGACTTGGGTGAAAGGTAGAGTGGCATTCCTTTTCACATTACTTTTAACTGTACTTGAGGAAAGCTACAGTAAATGGCCAGGTCTGTGATCTTGGATAAGCCTGTTGCATCTTGATTGACAAGGAGGCCCTGCCTGTATAGTGGTTAGTTTGCTGGAAATACCTTAACTTGTTGAGGGTTAATGTTAATTAAAAAAAAAAAATTCTTGAAGTATATTATAGCAGCTCTCCTTTCCCAGATTGGGGTGGTGTACCATTTCTGCTGTTGCCTGCCACCAGGTGGAGATTTGGTGGCAGCACCGACATATGAGCAGCAGACGTAAGTCGGATGGGGGGGAAACTGTGGTTCTGGGATGAATGTGCACCTCCATGCACATGCGTAGCCTGTGCCACTGTGGCTCAAAGGAGAGAAAATGTAAAAAGGAAACCAAAGACTTCATGAAGCCCAGCCTCACATCACTGCCAGGATGCCGGGAGCATCTGGATATGTAGCTCTTGGGGGAGACAGCCCCCGGCGCCACCACAGGGAGAAGTTCATGGGAGACTAGCTTTGAGGAGACTCCAGGGGATATAGATGCTAGACGTGGGGAGAGAGAGGCACAGAAGCAGATAGCTGTCTGAGAGGTAAAAAGCTGTGTGGAAAATAAGTCTTGAGGTATGTCATGTGCCAATTTGTTGTGTTAACTTGTACATTATTCAGTGTTCAAACGTTTAATTATGAACAGCTCATTAGACAGATATGTATATAATATACGTTGCTATAAACATCTTAGCTTGGATAGGGTTAATATTAAAAAAAACCTTGAGGTATATCTGTCCATTTCTTATCATATTTTGTGTTACTCAGTGGTCAAATGTTAAATTATGAACAACTCATAAGATATATATATATATATATATATATATATATATATATATATATAGGGGGATATGACATGGCCTGACTGAAGATATATTTATCTTCACGAGAGGCCAATGATAACATGATTTCATTGGCCTCGAGTGAAGATAAATATGATATCTTTAGTCAGGCCATGTCATGTTCTGTTTATACAATATATGTTTGGGGATTTTTTTTGGTTTGGTATTGTGAACATTTCAGTAGTAGTAATCTGTTAATGTTATGTAACCCCTAGATGGCGCTATCCCAGGGGCTACTACCCCTGCCTGATTTGCCACTAACAGGTTGAGGGGCCTGGATCCAATGGCGGGTGCCTCCACCCAGAGGTCAGGGTTTGCAATAGTTAAACTAACTTGGTCACAGCCCTCTGGGACACTGCAACCCCCCTTTCTTCCCACTAGTGGCCCACACAATATATCAGAATTACCTTCACAGCATACACTTACCCCCGGTCTGGTTCCGGCACTGGGACCTCCTGTGAAATGAGATACAGTGCAACAATCACAGTACAGTACTTTAACATAGACAAATACCTCAGGCAGTATAACTTTGCTGAAACAAGCAGCTCTGATTTATTTAGGGGATATAACAAGGACAGGGAAATCAGGTTAATTAGCTTATCACTCTAATAATCTACCTATGGCTCTGTGCACAGGCCTATCCCTATCAGTTACTGTCCCTGGGTACCCAAACCCTAGTGGCTAGTCCAAACAGTGGCAGCTGGTAGGGGCCCTTTCACAGAGAGAAAGGAGAATTAAACAGTCAGCAGTACAGTAATTCCATTTGGATTTAATGTGGCAATTCAACAGGAAGCGACCCTGAATTAGTACTCACGACCTCCAAATAAGATAGGGTCCTTCAATGTCAGCAGGGCTCACTTGAGGTACACAAACCTCTTCACACATCCATATAAAAAGCACTATACCAGGCAGGCTGCATCTGTATCCCGATCGCAATACTGCACAATACCGGAGAACACACAGCAGATTCAGTTTCTGACAGACCGAGTGCAATTTTCAGCAATTCTTCCAGTCTTCTACAGGGTGAGCCTGGTTTCTACTCTTCAGAGATCCTTTGATTCTTTTCACAGGACAGGATTCAGTCCTAACAAGCTGTTACACAAGCTGCAGACCGGAACTCTGGGCCTTACACGTTTTTGATTAAAACTGCACACTGAAAAGCACAGGGCTCCTTCCTTCTTCACTGCCAAAGCTCAACTGAAGCTCCAACCGACAAAACTGGGCACTTCCTTTGAGTTCCTCCCAGTTCTTGACTGGATTGGCTGTCACTCACAATAGACTGCTGCTGTTGGTCAAAAAGGCACTGAAGTCTAAACTACATCTCCCAGAGTCACTGCCCATACAATCCTCTTGTGGCTGGCTCAGATTATGAGTCAAGTTCTGATTCGTCAAGGCACCATTTAGAGCTAGCTTACCCACACTGATTGGTCCAGTTCAGCAGTTCAAAACTAGAATGGGGAACTAGCAGACACAGTTCTGACTGCAAAAAAGCAGGTTAGACAAACTGTAATTTCATTATTACTCTAAATAATTTCTGGCAAACAGTTACATCTTTCAGATAGGTTCCTTTGCACTCCTAGTGACTGCAAAATGAAGTGAATTGGCAGCAGCTTGAGTGGTACTCAATCAAAAAACACACAGTCCCCATACAAACTAATTATGTCTGCAAGCAGACAGCTCTTAAAGACAGTACCAGAGGCTCTAAAACACTCACTGATAAATGGCTTAAATGCCAAACACCATTCAGGCTTGGAGCATTCAAGCAAGCTCCTGGAAGTCTTTTGGGAACCCCCATTTGCAGGGGGGTTACACCCTTCCTGGCCTGGGAAAGCTTGACGTCCGCGTCAAGCAAGTACCCCCATAAGTTTCAACTGCAACCATATACATTTGCATTAGGCTGCACATGTAATCATCAGTCAATATATCATTTTACCAAGAACACATTTCTGAAACATTGCAGTCGTCACTCTTTCACAGTATTACATACACATTGTACCATAACTCAAGTTATTACCTCTTGTACATGAAACCTGAAGAGAGGGCCCTTCCCTATCAGTTACCTTGGGGCTGGATGGGGCAAGGGCACCATATAGAGGAGCAACACAAGTAACTTGGAGTTAGCACTGATGCTCAGTTTGGGCAATGAGCTCGGGGACACATACACTCCTTTATGGACAACATTGAGAGGCAAGTCCACAGGCCTCCCAAGTGAATCATAACTGAGGTGCACCACAGGCTTTACAGCTCGACCAGTCTTTCTAGGGGAACTGTTATAGTCTCTGCACTCTGAGCCTCATTTTCAGCATTGTCCTCACTTGTCAGGAGGTCTCCATGGGGGTAGAGGCTAGAACTTGGGGCACTTTCAGCTCCAGGAGTTACAGTTTCTGAGTCCACAACATTTGGCTCACATGGAGAGCTTTCGGACACTGGCAGTGGACTGTCAGGGCACTCAAAATACTCTTCTTGTTGGTGTATCACCAGTCTGCCCCAATCTATCATTTCCTCCCTGAAGCTCAAACAGTTCAACCATGCAGTGATTCCATTTCATCTGATCTGATGCTTTGCACTTCACTTTCTGGGAGCATTGGCTCCAGGGATGAAGCTGAGGCTTAGACAGTCAGAAGGCCCAGCTTTGTCTCCAGTATTGACTAGGGATTGCCCGAAACAATTGACTCAGTTCGTAAGAAGGATAGTATTCAAAGTCACTCTCACTTTCTTCCGATATGGACTGACAGTCATGCTCAACTGGGACTTGTGGAGGAACACTTTAACTTTGCTTCTGTGGTGCAGACTTTCTTGATCTTTTCTTAGCAGCAGCTCTAGTCACTGGTCCAGAGGGGCATCTTCTGAGGCTCAGACTCAATTAAGATTTGTCCAATGGGCAGTAATGATTTCTATGCATTGTTTTTACATCTTTTGAATTATTCTCAGGCCTTACTTTGTACACTGGCAGATCATCTAGTTTGCCCACTACAATGTGAGGGAGATGGTGCCATCTGTCAGCAATCTTGTGCTTGCCATGCAGTCCCAGATTTCTTAGCAATACCGATCTCCTCCTGGAGTTCCTGTGCTTTCACCTTTTATCATACCTTTCTTTGTTGGCCAGATTTCTTTTGGCAGCCATGGTTTGAGCCAGTTGGTACGCATGAGTTAGCTGGGCCTTTAACTTTTGCACATACTGTAAATAGTTGTCAGCTTGAACCCCATCAGGAGAGACCCCAAAACACACATCTACTGGTAGTGAGAGCTTCTCTTCCAAACATCAGGCGGTGGGGGAGAATCCAGTGGCATCACTTTGGTGCAGTTATAAGCATGTACCAGGGTGCTAATTTGTTGGCTCCATCTAGGCTCCTTTGGGTGCAGGGTGCCTAGCATATCTAGCAAAGTACGGTTGAAGCGTTCAGGCTGTGGGTCCCCTGGGGGTGGTAAGGAGTGGTTCTGGACTTCGCACTCCCCACAGAGAAAGCATCTCTTTGATCAGGACGACTCTCAAAGTCTCTCCCTTGATCAGAATGGATTCTTTGTGAGCCCCATAGTGAACAAAAAGTTTTCTACAAGTACTTTGGCCACAGTGGATGCTTTCTGGTCTTTGGTGGGAAAGCTTGGGCATATCTCGTGAAATGGTCAGTGACCACCAGCACATTACTGATATTTCTTTGATCTGACTCCAAACTCAGAAAATCAATACAGACCAGCTCCATGGGTGCACTGGTGGTGATGTTAACAAGGGGCAGCCCTCTGGGGCAAAGCTTTCCTCTGTAAGCAGCGACTACAAGTTCGAATGTGTTGCTCCACATCAGCCCCATCTTAGGCCAATAGAATCTGGATCTCACCAAGTCAAGTGTTCTGTCTATACCAAGGTGCCCCATGTGGTTGTGCAAGGACCTCAGTACTGAGTCTCGAAAGGCAGTGGGCAGCACTAGTTGTTGTTTGTCTACTTGTCCCCTCTGTCTACTGTTTCTCTGTATAACAGTTTATTGATCAGTTTCAACTTAGGACCTTCTTTGTATAACAGTGCAGTTCTCAAATCAGTGGGCGTAATTTGGACACATCTTTCCTGCATAGAGGGCTTCTAAAGCTGCTTTGATCATGGGATCGCGAGTTGAGCCGCCGAATACTGTCATTGTCCAGCTGAGGCAGTGCACCAATGTCTATTGCAGAAAAGTGGCAATAAGCAGCAGGTATGCAATTCTCAGAGGGTCCCAAGCAATCCACCATGCAGTCCACTGCGTCCGTGGACATTTGTTCCTCCTGTCAAACTTCCGGCAGAGTGCCGAATGTCAGGTTCTGCAATCGGACCCAATCATTCTGGGGAACAGGCCTCCGGGAGAGCATCAGCATCTATGTGGTTCAGACCTGCTCGGTATTCGAGAGCATAGTCATATGTAGATAATGCAGAAAGCCACCTATGGCCAGTGGCATCCAACTTAGCTGAGGTCTGCACATAGGTCAAAGGATTATTGTCAGTTTTACTAGTATTTTAGCCCTACAAGTACTCATGGAATTGGTCAACAAGGCCACTTCAAAGCTAGGAACTCTAACTTATGTACAGGATAGTTCTTTTCGGATGGGGTCAGACTTCTACTGGCAAAGACCACTGGTCTCAGGCCATTCTAGTGCTCTTGGTACAACTGGCCCCCAACCCTTGCAAGCTAGCATCAGTGTGCAGGGCGTAAGGTTTTTCTTGGATCGGCATAGGCCAGCACTGGAGCATGGGTAAGTTGATATATGATCTCATGAAAAGCAGTCTCACAATCAGGAGTCCAGCGGGCCCCAAATACTTACTTTCGGATGAAAATACACTCTTTCAGTCTTGAGGGACGCTGACTTTTAGTATTTTTGTGGGTTGGGGATACCCTTGAAGTAAGGTTAAGTAAAGGCGGATCACTCTTGAATAGTCCTTGATGAGCGCCGATAATAACCACAGAATCCCAGGAATCTTTGCAGTTCTTTTAGATTTTTGGGCTGTGGCCAGGTGGTCAAGGCCTCAACTTTACTTGGGTCGGTCTCTATTCCCTCGGTGGATACTATGTGTCCCACATACTTTACTGATGTTTGAAAGAATTGACACTTATCAATGGACAGTTTAAGGCCAAAGTCCTCCAGTCGGTCCAATACCTTAAATAATCTGCTCTCATGTTCCTCCAGTGAGCTGCCAAACACAATAACATCATCTAGGTATACCAGGCACTCTAGTAAGTTCATGTCCCCCACTGCACGCTCCATCAATCGTTGAAAAGTGGCTGGGGCACCTGAAATCCCTTGAGGCATCCTCATGAATTCATAGAACTAGCGGACAGATAAAGGCCGTCTTCTCACGGTCCTCTGGGGCCATGGGATCTAGTAGTACCACTGCGGAGATCCAGCACAGAGAACCACTTGCTCCCGTTTAGGCAGTCCAAAGCATCCTGAATGCGGGGCATTGTGTACTGATCAGGGATAGTCCGCCGGTTTAAGGTGCGATAATCCACACACATCCTTACTGTTCCATTCTTTTTCCTCACTACCACAATGGGGGAAGCATAAGGGCTTCTGGATTCTTGTATTACACCAGCAGCTAACATCTCTTGCAGATGCCGTCTCACATCATCTATGTCAGCAGGTGCCAGGCGTCGAGACCTCTCACGAAATGGTCTTTCGTCATGCAACCGGATATTGTGCTCAGCTCCTTGCACGCATCCTACATCCCATTCCTTTAAAGAAAACACCTGGTCTCTCTGGGCAAGCTTCTCACTGATCCTCACTTTCCATTCAGCTGGCAGCGGGGAGTCGCCGAAATCAAACAAGTCAGGCGTTACTCTGTCATTCTTCCTTGAACTCTTGCTGCTGGGTAGCACTGCAGTGTCTGCACAATGCACATTAGCCAGGATGCAACCTCTGTTTACTCGAATGTCTCTTTCAGACACATTATGAACTTGGACCATTACCCTTCTGGCATAAGCATGGGCTCTAGCGGGCAAAATACTAGAAGGACCAGCAGTCCCTCTGGCAATTTTCCATCGCCTGGTGCATCCAACATTAATATTTTATTCTTAACATCCTTTCTGATCTGGACCTCTCCCTGTAAGGTACACTGGGCATTTGGCGCCAGGATCAGAGACTCAGGATCCTTCTTCCATACAATTCCGACCGGTTCCTCTGGTTCTGTTTTTCAGCATCTCTCTGTGCCTCATAGGCCTTCTTAATTAAAGCGGAACTCTTAAAGCTCTACTAGTCTTTGACCCCTGTTTTTCATAACACAACTGTGCCAGCCTTCCGAACATATGAGCATTTGTTCCAATCAACAAAGGACACCATCATACAGTCCAGTGGGGGACACACTAAGGCTAGGGTCTCTACTTGTTCGGCCACTCCAGCCACGGAGGTGGGGAAAGACAGCCAAATTGGATATACCGGAATAGGGTAGGCCTTCTCACTTAACCCCATACATGCAGTCCTTCTAATGGTTGTAAGGACGTCTGACAAATGCTTCTGATACCAATCCTGGAACATAATTGTCACTTGGAGCCACTGTCTAATACAGCTCTTGTAGACACTCCATTCACCTTTACAGTGGTCTCCATGGAGGGACCACTATTCTGGACCAGTCTGGAGAGGCGGTAGTGGGGGCCTGGGCAACTGACCTTGCCACAAAGGGCGTGAATTAGCATTTTGGTGCCCTCACTGGGATCATAGTGCACCTCTTAACCACTGATTTCTTCTCCGAAGCTCTCCTTGTAGCCTATATGCAACTTTGTCAGTGTCTTTTGGGGACTGGCATTCCCTTTTCATGTGCCCATCTTCCCACAATTATAGCAAAACATACTTTCTGGAGTTTGAGCTGGCGGCGCACACTGGGAGCCAGGGTGGGATATTACTAACTGGAAACCTGGGTGCCATCTCTGTCTCTGGCGTGATAAGCATTTGGAGACATCTCGTCAGTTTCTCCACTTCCATGGTCAAGGAATTGAGTTTGGAGCTGTTATCAGCAGGAGATACATGGGTGGGTACCCCCACCCCATAGCAGATGCAGTCGGATATAGGTCAGGGCCCGTACTTGCAGGCGTGGCCTTCATAAAGGGACTGTTTTGAATTCCGGATCTCTCTCAACAGTTAGCCCCATTGTGGCATATCTTGTCCTTGTCAGCACTCATTGACTGTCAACCTCTGCCCTGAACTTCACTTGATGGGTCACCCTCAGTCACTCGGGTCGTAGCCACAGCTGTTGGTGCAGGTACCTCCCGAGGTCGCTTTCTCAACTCCTCAATTTCTCTCATTAACTCATCATAGGAGGTGGGGATTCCTGTCGATTTGCCAGGGTAACTGAAGCAACAGCAGTTCTGAAAGGGGCAGACTTAAGGATTCTGTCAGTCTGGTTCGGTCTAGTTCAATCGCTGGCAAACTACCCTTTCTGAGGCATTCTTGCAACAATTTTTCCAGCCGAGACATACACAGACAACAACTCCCTTGGTACTGTTGTGCATTTCTTACTCTCCACCATAGGTCCTCATCAGAATCTGGGCTCCCACACACATTCTCCAAGGCCTCAAGATAGGCCTGTGCAGTCGCTTCAGGGTTACTGGCCCGTTTGCTTACGGATGGTAGCCAGGGGCAGGACCTGGAGGCTCTCACACTAACCCTCTTCGCTTTTCGCCTTCCGGCATTGCCATTCTAGCACTTGAGGGGCAACATAGTCTATCAGGTCTCCCAGTCATCCTCCCTTGGGGGTGGGGAGGTGCCAGAGAAGATCCTCAACCTGGTAAGAGTCGTGACTAATGGCAGGTGCAGAAATAGGAGTCTGCATTGGTTCAGCCACCATTACGGGCACTGGAGCAGGAGAGGGTGTTGGGGAGGAACACCCCAGGTGGCAAGAATAGTTTCTTCAAGTCCTCCACAGTTTCCCCTCTCCAGCAACCATTCAGCAAATTTCTCCTCAAAAGTTTCAGATAGTGGTGGGGCTGATTCCCCGGTCTTTACTGTCCTAGTTATCACTCTCCAAGCAGTGAGGGCTCCCTCTGGGGTAATGGTCTGTGGCACTTTGGAGCTATCTATGGGATCCTTAAACTCTACTAGGGCCAGGAAAGTGTGGGTGAGCAGATTAGCATGCCGACCCACCACCACAGGGTTTTGCAAACCTTCCACCTTGGAAAGTACTCCTGCACAGTGTCCGTATTGATACCCAGGGGATGTCCAGGATAAGCATAGCATTTTGAGTTCGATCTCTCCCCAGTACACCACTCCACCAGCCGGTGCACAGCCACTTCTGTCGGGTACCCATTTTTTTTTAACAGTGGTTCGTAAATATGGCCACTAGAGGACACACAATCCCAGCGGTGCCTCCAAGATGTAACCCTAGATGGCTATCACAGGGCTACTACCCCTGCCTGATTTGCCACTAACAGGTTGAGGGCCTGGATCCAATGGCGGAGTGCCTCCACCCAGAGGTCAGGGGTTGCAATAGTTAAACTAACTTGGTCACAGCCCTCTGGGACACTGCAACCCCTTTCTTCCCACTAGTGGCCCACACAATATATCAGAATTACCTTCACAGCATACACTTACCCCCAGGTCTGGTTCCGGCACTGGGACCTCCTGTGAAATGAGATACAGTGCAACAATCACAGTACAGTACTTTAACATAGACAAATACCTCAGGCAGTATAACTTTGCTGAAACAAGCAGCTCTGATTTATTTAGGGGGATATAACAAGGACAGGGGGAAATCAGGTTAATTAGCTTATCACTCTAATAATCTACCTATGGCTCTGTGCACAGGCCTATCCCTATCAGTTACTGTCCCTGGGTACCCAAACCCTAGTGGCTAGTCCAAACAGTGGCAGCTGGTAGGGGCCCTTTCACAGAGAGAAAAGGAGAATTAAACAGTCAGCAGTACAGTAATTCCATTTGGATTTAATGTGGCAATTCAACAGGGAGCGACCCTGAATTAGTACTCACGACCTCCAAATAAGATAGGGTCCTTCAATGTCAGCAGGGCTCACTTGAGGTACACAAACCTCTTCACACATCCATATAAAAGAAAGCACTATACCAGGCAGGCTGCATCTGTATCCCGATCGCAATTACTGCACAATACCGGAGAACACACAGCAGATTCAGTTTCTGACAGACCGAGTGCAATTTTCAGCAATTCTTCCAGTCTTCTACAGGGTGAGCCTGGTTTCTACTCTTCAGAGATCCTTTGATTCTTTTCACAGGGCCAGTTCAGTCCTAACAAGCTGTTACACAAGCTGCAGACCGAACTCTGGGCCTTACACGCGTTTTTGATTAAAACTGCACACTGAAAAAGCACAGGGCTCCTTCCTTCTTCACTGCCAAAGCTCAACTGAAGCTCCAACCGACAAAACTGGGCACTTCCTTTGAGTTCCTCCCAGTTCTTGACTGGATTGGCTGTCACTCAATAGACTGCTGCTGTTGGTCCAAAAGGCACTGAAGTCTAAACTACATCTCCCAGAGTCACTGCCCATACAATCCTCTTGTGGCTGGCTCAGATTATGAGTCAAGTTCTGATTCGTCCAAGGCACCATTTTAGAGCTAGCTTACCCCACACTGATTGGTCCAGTTCAGCAGTTCAAAACTAGAATGGGGAACTAGCACACAGTTCTGACTGCAAAGAAAGCAGGTTAGACAAACTGTAATTTCATTATTACTCTAAATAATTTCTGGCAAACAGTTACATCTTTCAGATAGGTTCCCTTTGCACTCCTAGTGACTGCAAAATGAAGTGAATTGGCAGCAGCTTGAGTGGTACTCAATCAAAGAAACACACAGTCCCCCCTACAAACTAATTATGTCTGCAAGCAGACAGCTCTTAAAGAGACAGTACCAGAGGCTCTAAAAACACTCACTGATAAATGGCTTAAATGCCAAACACCATTCAGGCTTGGAGCATTCAAGCAAGCTCCTGGAAGTCTTTTGGGAACCCCCATTTGCAGGGGGGTTACACCTATATAAGCAATATAGGCAGAAGTATAACAGTATAGTTTGTTAAAAGTTTTTTTTTGTGAGAACTTGATAAGTATGAAAACATTTTAACTGTGGTATCTGTTTTATTACAAAGAAAACAGCAACTTCATTAAAATTGTATTCATTTTAACTCTTTGATGCCCTAACAGACATGAATTTTATAAGCACTGCCTATTTTTGTAGTCTTTTATCGTATTAGCGAACTTTCCAACCAGCTTTTTTACCGATGGATCCGTTTGTTTATATGCAGAGACTATTATTGCACTAATGGTAGTGTTTTACAGCTTTTCCTAGTGCTACTCTGAGACCGTTTTTTATTATTTCCGTGTTTTGGCAATTTTAGATTGACACATGTGTACAAGTTCAAGACTTGTCTCATGCTCTGGTCGCATGCCGCTATGATATATTTTGTTTTAATTCAATTCTTGTGTTCAGCTGCAGAGGTTTGTGCGGAATGCAGGGTTATGCATGCTTTTAAACTGCAAGTGGTATGCATAAGAATAGGGTAGTTAAACTCAGGAAGGCTGTGTGTGTTATTCAGAGGCATGTGAATTATGCAGCGCTTTCTTTACATCGAATGTTGCCTGTGCTGTAATTTGTAGCCGCTGTGTGTATTCAAGTATGCGGAGGGGATCGAGCGAGTGAATTTTCCCCCATTTATTTTGCCAGGGTTTTTTGTCGTTTTAACAAGTGGAGGGGGGAGAAATGTTGTTTTTTTGAACTGCTTTTTGTGGTTTTCGAATTGTGCAACAACAAGCAGGTGAGTTGCTGTGAATTTGGAAGTGAGCTCGACTATTGTGTTGTCATTGATACTCTGACTTCGTGTCAAAGGTTATGGTTGGCAGTAGTGTGTGGTCGTTGCTCATTGAACTGCTGGTGTTTTTACTTTACATGCAGAGCTCTTCAGTATTTAGTATTTAGTACAGTGTGAGTGCGTGTTGCCATAGTAACGGCTATTCGGGCTTGAGTCTAGTTTAGTGAAGGTAACGAGTCGGTAGCTCTGTCCTCGATCTCCTGTTTCTACAGTTCAGGGAACTGTTTAAATGACTAATGAAATGTAGGGTAGAAAGGTCATTTTAGTTACTTTAATGAGTGTGTTAAAGAGGGTACCGGCACATCATCTACCTCAATGGAGACCTTCTCGGTCACACTACATGAGGGCATCAAAAGTGAAAGTTCTTAAGAAGAAAACATTGAGAAAACAGCAGGATCAACCAGATAAGTTATTTAATTTTTTTTTAAGTATGGTAGGAATAAAGAGATGAGTGAGGTATGTGGTGGTGGTGGTGGGGGGTGCAGGTCGTATAGGCACAGCAGCTTGCTGTTTGTAGGTGTAGTGAAGATTGAAAGTGAAACGATTTCAGTTTCAGAATGATGTATAGGAGTGTGAAGGTATCTCCATGACGTATAGGAACATGGAGATATCAATGTTATCTTCACTGCCTAGCTCAGATATCATGTTTTACACTTCTATTTATTCCAACACATACATTGTATAAATATATATATACTGTGTGTATGTGTGTGTGTGTGTATGTATATATATATATATATATATATATTCATTGCAAAAAAAACTTTGTTAATGCATCAGTTAGGGTTAAAGCAACACAAGTAGGGAAATGTGGAGTTAGGGTTTCCAACTGTAACACCTCACCCCCCAACCATGCACAGCCAAAGAGGCATCAGGGGCGGCATTGGGGTCATCAGCCCTAACACTCACCCCATCCATTGGAAAATAAGCCGAGTGGATGCAGCATAGGATAATGAGGTGAGCGTTAGGGCTGATGACTTCAATGCCACCCCCCGATGCCTCTTCATCTGTGGAGGGTGAGGTGTTAGGGCTGGGAACCCTAATGCCACATTTCCCTGATTTTTTTGCTTTAACCTTAACTGATGCATTAACAAAGTTTTTTGCAATGAATTTCCTTACTTTTTGAGATAGTGTAATCATATTCTAATGTGCTGCACTACTTTATCTTCCGGGGTGGGAGGACCCTGCGCTTCCACAGTATTTTTCAGGCAGCAGCACAGTGCTCCACAGACCCTGCCATACAACGTATTTAGGGGTGGGAGCACAGCAGGGTCCTTCAGACTCTGAGCTCCCACATTATGTCAGACAAGAGCACAGTGCCCCACAGACTCTGCACTACAGCATCTTTAGGGGTGGGAGTGCAGAGCAGTGGGAGCTCTGCACTCCCACAGTATGTCAGGAAGGAGCACAGTACCCGACAGACCCTGCGTTACTCCATCATTAGGGGTGGAAGCATAAGATCCCTCAGACCCTGTGCTCCCACAGTATGTCAGCCAGCAGCACAGTGTCCCACAGACCTGTGCTACAACATCTTTAGGGGTGGGAGCACAAGGTCCTTCAGACCCTGCGCTCCCACAGTATGTCAGGCAAGAGCACAGCGCCCCACAGACTTTAAACTACAACATCTTTAGGGGTGGGAGTGCAGGATCCTTTGGACTTGCGCACTTACAGTATATCAAGCAGCAGCACAGTGACTCACAGACCCTGCACTACAATGTCTTTAGAAGTGGGGACCCTGCACTCCCACAGTATCTCAAGCACCAGCATAATGCCCCAGAGACCCTGGTTGGAGAAGTCCTAATATTTTTTCGTGATGACAACAAAGGATTTTGTTGTCTCATAAAAAAGGAATTTGCTGACAAAAAAGGATTAGGGCAGCTCATGAAAGAGGATTTAAAAAAATATATTTTTTTCATGAGCTGTAATCCTTTTTCATCAGTCAGTTCTTGTTTCGTGAGATGACAAAATCCTTTGTCGTCATCATGAAGAGGATTAGAGCAGGGCCATCTGGTTGGAGAACGTAATCCTCTTTCATGATGATGACAAAGTTTTATCATCTCTAAAATAAAGAATCTGGCACAATTAGGACAGCTCACTAAAGGATTTAAAAAACTATTCTTTTTTTGTGTGCTGTCCTAATCCTTTTTAGTCAGACTGTTCCTATTTTGTTGGATGACAAAATCCTTTGTCATGATCACGAAAGAGAATTAGGGTTCTCTGACCAGATGGAACTGCTGCTAATCCTCTTTCATGTTGACAACAAAGGATTTTGTCATCTCACAAAATAATAAACTGATGAAAAAGGATTAGGACAGCTTAAAAAAAATTTTTTAAATCCTCTTTCATGAGCTGTCTAATCCTTTTCATCAGTCCAAATCCTATTTAAATTGAGATGACAAAATCCTTTAATCCTCAATGAAAGAAGGAGTAGAATTCTCTGACAGATGGCTCTGCCACTAATCCTCTTCGTCATACCAATTCCTTTTTTGTAAGATGTCCAAATCCTTTTTTCATCATGATGAAAAAGGAACGGAAGCGAGTCACAAAAAAGATTAAGAAAAATAAAAATATGCATTGTGAGGCCATCTAAAATTAAACTAAAAGCACACGACAATAAAGGACGTCCTGATGAACAAGATACATACTTGTATGTCTACAGAAGACATTCCTGGGCAGAGTTATGACAGTTTGGGATAAAAAGCAAACAAAAAAAGATGACGGCTGACAAGAAAGGAATTTTTGCTGATGAAAAATTATTCTAAGGATCCTTTTTCGTGAGGTGTTAAAATCCTTTTTCGTTCTATGAAGCTATCTAAAAGACTGAACTGAGCATGCTCAGAACCCGAAAGTTCAAAAATTAATAACTTTGGAATGGATTAATATTTGTTCACCAAACTAATGCTAACTTGTTCTTTGGCACAAGCTCTTTCTACCCTGAAAATTTCAGACCAAAATTCCAAACAGTTTGGCTGCAGCACGATGCGAAAAAAACTGGCAAAAAGGTGAATTGTTTTGTTTGTTTTCACCATGCTCAGTGCAAAATCCACCTATCCCATTGAAACAAAACTTGGCAAGTCAAGAGATCTACCTTACAGGACAGCGCGTACCTAATTTCATGCAAATCCTTTGAATGGTTGCAAAGTTATTAAAGTGCAGAATTTCGCCGGCCCAGTGGCGCTGAGGGCTGAGACGCTAGACGCCACACCGGTGACCTGTGTTCGGGAGCGAGTGTGGGTCACTGGGGGCTGGCAAGGGAGGAGAGGGATTGAACATCTGACGGACTGCTCTCCCTCTCCTGGGAGTGGGGTCCACAATGGTTGACGCCCGACTACCCCTTTGCAGGGGGTCAGGGACGCATGCCATACACTGGGGTTGAGTTGGGGGCAGACGCTGGGTTGGGGACGCGTGCACATTCGCGTCTGATGGCATCATTGCATACCTCCTACTCAGGGGAATGGAACAATGGAAACAGTGGCACCTACCACGGCTTGATTGCCGTCCGCGAGTGTTCGCTGGGCGCTGGCACCCAAACTGAATCAGTTGTGGTGGGGAGTTAGGGGGCTCCCAGCCGCCCCGCTGCAGGGGGTAAGCCACAGGGGTTACTGGGTGCCAGCGGTCCCGGTCGAGACGGATGGTGGCCAGATCCCCCAGTGGTAGGATGCGAGGCTACAGGGATGTGTAAGGTCAAAGCAGGAGGACAAATACCACAGCAAAAAAAAAAAAGTGCAGAATTTCAGGTTTAACATTAAAGCGCCTACTAAACCCTAGGTTTTGGTGGTTTGACTAGTGCAAATTAGTCAAACCATTCAACTGTCAAGCTCCCCATCCCCTTCTCTGTAAGCCCATGTACATGGCAGAAAACATAGCCATTCTTTTCACATACTGTCTTTATGTGACACCAGTGCCTTTTATCTAATTCTCCCCGCCCCCAGCACACCCACCACAAGCTACAAAATACAATTTTTTAGTCCCCTTAACCTCTAATTGAGGATTTTGAAGTGGGGGGGCAATACAATCCACCCTCCCAAAAGTCAGCGGGACGTGACCCTTGTCTTTTCCTATTCATAAACTGAGTGTGCACCCTGTAGGTGAAACATAGCTGGCAACATAGGCTGGATTTAAGTTCCCCTGTATGCCCAGACACAAGCCCTTTGTGCCATTCCTGTGCTCTGATCATCCTTTTTCACTGGTACCACCACTGAGTAACATAAACAGATATAACACTGGTGTGACAGTCTTGTTGTGCATGCCTTGGTTTACTATATCCCATAATGGGTCACAACCCATTTGGGAGACTTGATAAGACAACTGTGGGGGGTGGGTGCATAGTGCTTAAGGCACCAGCCTTTCAGCTTTGGATGACTGGGTTTGAATCCCAGCTTGGGCTATACAGTAAGTGGTCTTAGGTGGGCTAAGCTCAGTTTCTCACATACAGGAGTTCATGTCACTAAGCAGCGCACACAGGCAACCACACACACACACACATATTTTGTGCACCTTGCAGTCTACTCCAAGGAGTGTCTGGATTGCAATAAGCACTGAGTATCCCAGCATGCAATGCATTTAGCTATCACTGAACAATTTCAGTTTTTGACCCAATGTATCTTATAACATGCAACCCATGTAACTGTGCTACTGAGTGTTGGTGAGATTGTCTGGGATTCTGCCGGTGAGCGTGCTATAGCTGCAGATGCACTGGATGCAGCTGCTTTCACTGCATTGCGGAGCCATATTCTGCAGAATACAACTGTCTTGCCTTTTGCTACCCTGTACCTAAAACAAACGTAGCATTCCTCAGAAGCGGTCTGTAGATAAACGTGTGTATCCGACAGTCAAGAGCACTTAAGAGTGCGTAGGCAGCCTTACAGGAGGGTGGGAAATTAAATCAGTTTAAAAAAAAAAAAAGTACATTTTAAAACACACAAGGCTGTCCTTTACTGAATTAGCTGCAGCATTATTCCCACAGCATTACCTTGAGGCTCCTAGATCAATAATAATGTTAACCTAATGTGCGTCAGGGGTCGTGGATGCTTTTATGCTGTTGATTTCAGCATTCCATAAAAGCCTGGAGTCGGTGGGATGCCAAGAAATGGAGTTAATGGGAACTTCAGTGTGATTGGCTTTAGTTAGAGTAGTAATTTTGTGGCTGTTTCAACCTGGTTGAGAAAAGAGGAATGTTTTTCACACCATTGAATATATCCGTGGCATAAAGCAGGGCAGATGAGCTTTCTCGTTGTCGAGTACTTTGTCTAGACGATGAACAGTAGACCAATTGGAGTGATCGATACCACGCCTTTGGCTGCATGTCAGAACACAGGTAAGCTGGACATTAAAGATATTTTGTGGTACTGGGCAGCCAACCTTCACTTCTCAAGAGGTTGTATTTTGAAAGGGTAGGGGTTGGTCATGCTGGGACCTGCATGATTTCATAGCTGCCATTGCACAACGCTAGCTGATTACATGCATGGGACTTTTAAGGTGTGGTTTGTTCAGACACTGTCTTAATATGGCTGTGATGAAGTTTCAGGTACAGTAGGTGACATGGTACAGAGAGAAAAAGACATAGATATGTATAAAACACTGAAAATCATCTAATAAATACAAATTCATTCAGATTCAGGCTAGAACAGTGGCTTTTAAGTAAAGTACTGTATCACATTTTGTTTTAAAATAGCCTCTCCCATAATACTCATCATACAGTAGTTTCCTGCAGGGTTTCATTACTGCTTGGGAAATCTTTTTGACTTCTGTTGGACCATATTTTGATTTTTGGGGGGGAGGGGGAGGAGACTTGGAATCAATAATCTTAAGTTATTATGCAGCATGAAAAATGAGGATGACCACATTGTTTTTTCTTTTGATTTCACATGTTTTCCCCTCTGCTCCAGCTGCCCTCCTTGGCTACGGTCACAGGGGGAGGAACTTCCAGCCCCATTATTCTCATAACCTAAGGGCTGCCTTGGTCCATGACCCCCCCCCCCCAAATGGTGGGGATGCTGGGAGGAACCTGATGAGAGCCATGTGCACTGGTCACCCATGCCTTTGGGGTGAACTCCCAGCCCGTCATTTGCCTAACCCAAAGGTTGCCTTGATCCACAGCTTACCCCCCTCCCAGTTGTGGGGATGACTGGAGGCGCCTGATGGAAGCCAAGCACACTGGACACCCATGCTGCAGTGATGCTGGACTTGAGTGCGCTGTACAGTTTTATGGTGCTTCCTGCCCAAGACATGGTCCTCTGGGTACTTCCCTCCCACAGGACGTTGGCAATCCTGGCTCCATACACACACTTGCAAGCATGCCTTATGCTGAGCCCATCAGTGTCATGGTGGCAGTGACCCCCCGAGGAAGAAGAGCATCCTGTCAATGCTTGATCTTACGCCCCCTGCTGGCCCTCAGGTGACCAGGCTCACTCCTGAACCTGGGTTGTGGGAGGTGTGAGCTGCAACATAGCCGCTGCACCAATGGGCAGGTTAAATATCTCCCTCTCCTTCTCCTTATGAGTATTTGAAGGTGCTAGGTCCCCATCCATCCCCACACTTAAGTGGTGTACATTATAATGAGCCACTCAAAACTGTGTTCAGATCTGTGAGTCTAAATAAAACACTCCAAAACATACTCTGATTTTGATAATTGCTGCCATGTGTACTGTACCGGCGGAGGCAGACTACAGAAAATGCAGTTTTGTAGAACTTAAGTAATTTCTAGAGTAACTGAGAAAAGGATGGCTCCAGAGGTGTAATTTGCAGTGAGTCTCGTATAGTGTTTGTGACGGCCGTGCAGTAGTCCTTATTATTTTATTGCCCGGCATAGTCTAACTAAATAGAAGCCGCATTGCAAAGTATTAGCAATCAGGCAGAGACCCTTTATTTTGTGTGCTGCAGTGCAAAAATGACAGTCCCCGCAGGCAGCTATGTTGATAGCGTACAGAAGAAGAATGGAAACCATGGGACTTCTCATTATGTAAAAACCAGGGCAGTAATTATTTTGCTGCTCAAACATAGTATTTGCTAGTCAACCATGCGCCTGTTTAGAACTCAGCATTATTAACCACCAAGGGGAGCAGTTGTGATTTGAATCATGGCAATAGAGAACATACATTATACTGTTTATGATATGAACAGTTGCTCTTGCTACGATGGGGTCTGCTGCTGCTTTTTTTGTTCCTTTGTGTACGGATCCCTGCGATTTATTTATATAAACTATTAATTAAGGACTCTTGCAGCTATTCAGTTATTTTCCCTTTGCCTGACTAAAAATCAATCTCTTGAGTTTTCATGGGAGATAATGGGCATTCCTGAGCCCTTGAGGGCGGAACTGGTTAAAAAGGCCACATTCTTAAAATACCTACACAGTGCAGGCGGTATTCCATCAAAGAAAGAATTGCCAAGACTAGCAGTGCTGCTTGTTCCTGCCTAGAGCTCTAGGACTGTTAATCCATTTGGAATACCCACCCTATACAGCTCATTGCTGACATAGCCTTGCTTTGAAAAATGACGGCTTGTGCTAATCAATTTCAAGAAACTCATTTTGCTGTTTGTGAATGTATGAATGTGAGAAGCAACCTTTGGCGGGTATTCAGCCTTCTGTTGTCTTGGTGCTGATCATATAGTAAATGAGTTCACACAGTAGCTGTGTTTCATGTTATATACATGCGGTATGCAGTGGTACAAGACAGACCGGCGGCATGATCCCCAAAAGGAAAGCATGCATCCCAAGTGTTATAGCAAAGAAACATGGGGCAAGGGGGAGACTGAATGCAGGTCACAGTAGCTTCCTCGGTGCTGTCAGATGTCACTGAAGTGCTTAACAATTCTGTTTGCAGAGCTGGCATTAGCATAGTGCAAATTGTTCCGCCGCACGGGGTCTTATGATAAGATGTGCCCCATGCTCCAGCTGCCCACATTTCTTTTGGTTCTCTGTCCCATTTTTCTCAGGAATTTATCACTGATTTCCTGATCCCTTAAATACCGTGTTCTATTTCAAGGGGAGAGCAAAAAACAAAATGCAACTGTTTTCTAAACTGACAAGGAAGACCTGGGGAGGGAACTGCAGAGATAAGCATGCCTGTTGGTTTCCCCACTCCTAATTTGGTAGGAAAATCCACACAGGGCATTAAGCCAGTACTGTTTATTTGTGCATTTTTTTATTATACTGTTGTAAATAGTTAAAGGTGGATTTATTAGGGCAAATTATAATGACTGCTGTAGAAATTTTATAGACATATTCTGATGGACAGCACATGTGTTACTTGTAATGTTCTAAGGGAAACCAAAATTGCCATGGTCCTCACCACTGTATCTAAACATGCTTATGTTTCTATGGGACAGTCACAGTGCTAGGACTGACTGCAGGGTTACCTCAAGGGAATCAGTTTGGTGGGAGACATCAGAGTGGTATGATTCTAGTAACATGGGGGGGTCGCTGGACAGCAGGGGTACATGGCTGTACAAAAGAGGCAGGAAGTACTGCCATTGAGGCAGCCATTGGGTTGGAAAATTATGAATTTTAACTGGCCCCACAGGGCACAAAGGTAAGGGGGAGCAAAAACTTCTAGCTGACACCACCCATGTACACTGACTCGCAGCACAGCATAGTGCCATTATGCCATCTGCCCACTTTGTTTGCCTATACTGCTTCTATGCAGTTAATGGAACACAAATATGTCAAGTGACTTACTGAATATCAGACAGTAATGATACAGGTTGTGGTGGGACTCAAACTTGTGAGCTCCTGTTTTATAGTTCTTCACCCTAAGTACTAGACTGCAGTGCCATTCCTATATCTGTAGACATAGTAACATTGTTACTGAAGGTCGGAAGGGGTTCTAGGTCCATCACGCCTGCTCTCTCCACTTCACAAGCAGGGATAAAATTAGTATCCTGTACTAACATGTACCAAATTTGTAGGGATTCCCTACCCACTCCACTACCCAAAATACATTGGGATTCCCATGGTAAATAGTGGGAATGGTTGGAAATGGCCAATTGGACTATTTAGAAGTCTAGAAACTTTCACTTCGGATTTCTGTACAATTCCAAAACAGACTTCAAAATCAGTATCAGATTTTTAATCCTAATTTCTAAATCCAAAATTCCTATGTTAAAACATGGTTTTGCATTACATTTTGAAATCAGGATTTTCGGACTGCAGTTCCAATCATCCTAATTCCCAAAATCTGGTCGGAATCTGAGCAGCCCTAGTAAGCAGAAACTTCATATCGGCTGTATCTGCTGATAGACTGTTCCATAAATTCACCTTCTGAGAGATTCACCACTAAGAGAATATCTCCTAACATTACCCCTGGATTTATTTACCACATCTGAGCTTCAGGGCATGTCCCCATGCCCTACTGGACTGTCTTTTGGGTCATGTCTATTCCCCTGAGTGTGTGAAAGACTGAGCTTCTTTCCCCTTTTGGCTGCCTTTTGTCCAGGGTGAGCAAGTTGGGGGGCCTCCAGCCTCATCGCTTTTGTCCTCCATGCCACAAGGACTAGGAAATGGACTGGAGCCAGTTGCCCCTGTTGATTCCTGAAGATCAGTCAGGCTTTGTGGCAGGAAGGCATTCTAGCAATAACATTAAAATGTACTGTACACCCAATGTGCTCTGGAGATGGCCCAGAGAAAGAAGCCAGGTCTTCTGGTATTAGATGCTGAAAAGCCCTTCAACAGGGTAGGATGGGAGTTTGTTTGCTGTCCCTCAAAAGTTTAATTTTGGGCCCCATATCTGCTTTTGAGGATTAGAAATTTGTGCCAAAACCCTCTGGTGCATGTTCTAAATAATTTCTGCTTATCTGATCCTTTCCAGCTTTCTCGGAGCACAAAGCAGGGCTTTCCACTATGTCCTTTGCTTTAACTATTGAATCCTTGGCTGCATCTGCCCACTCCCATCTTAAGGTCTCAGGATATATTGATTCCTGATTAATGTACCCTCCTTTGGAAACTCAATTTGCATCCCTTTCTGCTTAAAATCAGAGTGTGAAGCGCTGGGTATCGATATCCCTCCTCCTAATTCTGAGGGTTAATATAATAAAGATGTGCATACTCCCTTGTCCATAATATACTTCCAGGTCCTACATGTAGTGATACTAGGGAGTTTAATATCCAAGGTTAAAAACACTTTCCTCATTCTTAAGAAAAGGAAAACTGGTGAGAATCAAAACTAACAAATAAGAGGAGATCTAAATCATCTCGGTGTTCTTTTATACTGTTATGCAGCCTAGCTCTCTCTTTTGAATTAACGCCCCATTTTCTTTACCCCAGTCTGGTTAGTAATGGAAAATGACACATCAGGCCAGAAACTGATGTCCCCAACTCCTTGCTCCTGCCCTGATCTCACTGTGCATAAAAAATGTGCAAAACCCTTTAACAATTACTACAGTTAGGGCATGGTTATAAGCACAAAACTGTATTGCTCTCAATGCAGGAATTTCTCCCAGGGCATACAGTACCTCTCCCAGCTTTTTGCCATAGAGTCGAACCCATCCCCTGCTCTTAGTCAGGAATTAGCACAATTGGCAACTAAAGGCCTGCACAGAGTGGAATACTTGTTTGATGGGGGAATGTGATGTACCATTCTGCAATTAACAAAGCCAGTGCAATGGGAAAGAAGAGGGAGGGTGAGCTCTCCCAAACCTGGAGCATTATTTGTAGGCTGCACTTATGAGGGTTGCTCTGCTTTGGGGGGGAAATAAGGACCACATGGCCACGTGGAAGGAGATAGAGGACAGCAAGATGGAAGACTTTCCCCTGGCAGCAATCTCGTTTGAGCTTCAGCTGGGTACTCGGAGAATGGGAACAATGTATGGAAGTGTTGAAGCTACTTAAAAATGCTTTAAAAAGCTTCCAAGGTCTAATGATGAAACATGTTAAAGAGAAATGTCCATGTCGGTATAGCCCACACCTCAGTGTTGGGTACCCCCCCATATTAGCATTTTCACCCAGTGTTAAAAAAATGTGGATACCTGCTTTTAGAGTATTATGTTTTATCTGGTTGTTCCTGCCATCCCTTCCACTGGCATTTCAAATGCAGTGCTTCTAGTGACACATCCCATAATTGCCTGCAGCTGATGTCAGAGCTGGGGAGCAACCACGGGAGTGTGTATAGTGTAAACCTGTGGACAGAGCTTTTAACAGCTCCGGTTAAAGGCCCTGTCCACACTACGCCTCTATAACGTTATAGAGTGCCCAAACCGTTACAGCAGTGGTTTGCGTTTACACCTGTAATGTTACAGAAGGCGTTTTCGTAACCGTTGTTGAAACCACATATGAGGTGGTTTCAACAACTGTTATGAAACCAGTCCCACCTCGCTAATGTTACTGGAGAGTGAGTGTGGACAGTGATAGCGGTCCCCACAGGGCCCGTGGCACAGTGCAAGCTGCATTGTGGGATTGGGGGCCACGGTAACGGTCGCCCGGTTCCCGAGGTGTGGACTGGCATTACCGGTCTCGTACCGGTCACTGCTGCAGTGTGGACATACTGTACCGCTCCCCGACTGTAACGGTTTCTGTCCATTACGGGGTCTGAGCGGTATAGTGTGGACAGGGCCTTAGTCTCAGTATAGCACTCAGACCTCTAAGTGGCAAACCAGAGCTGTTAATAGCTCCATCCATTGACTTACATTATGCAAGCTCCTGCAGCTGCTCCCCAGCTCTGACATCAGCTGCAAGTGATTGTGAGATGTGCTGCTAGATGCAGTGCATTCAGAATGCTGGTGGGAGGGATGGCAGGATCAACCAGATAAAACATAATACTCCAAAAGAAGGTACACAGATTTTTTTAACGCTGGGTGAAAATGCTAATTAGCAAGTGCCCCACACTGAGGTGTGGGCTATATTGACATGGACATTTCCTTTAAGAAAAAGTGGGAAGAGGAAACGCAATGCCAATTGCACAAGAAGACTGGGACTCCATCTTGGAACAGGCACATAAATCTATGTACTCTCCTAGATGGCAAGAATTTGTATGGAAGGTTAAAGGTTGTCACTACCCCAGTGAATCAATGTAAATGGGACTAAAGGGCCATCGCCCCGTTGGATATTGTGTCTAGAATATGTAGCTACTCAGAGCCATGTGTTTTGGCTATGCCTGTAATTGCATGGGTATTGAAGGTGAGTGATGGATGAGATACAAGAAGTTCTATACACAAACCAGCCTCTCCATATAGTTTATTTGGGTTGTGGGTGAAGACGAAATCTGTAACAGGCTGTTAATGAATCTATTTATGGAATATGTTAATTGGGACAGCTGCAAAACTATAACTTGTAGAGGAATGCAGTACGGATCCTCCAAAGTTACAAGAATGGAAGGACTTGGTGCAAAATATATATGAATTTGATAGGATCACCTTTTTAATACAGTCGTGAATAACAGCCTTTGTGAATGGATGGACTAAAGATGGGAGATTCACAGACTACATCCTGATGGAGAATAAGGGAAATGTCTCCGTTTTGTTTTAGGCAAATCCTGGTAGATGGGGGTGGGCATCAGTCCAATATGAAATAATTGGTTCTTAATAAAGAAAAGATTATGAGATTATTGTTTAAGTAACAGTGATCCATACAAAGGTATTGCGTTTATTTACAAGTAACAAGCTCATGGCACAAATAGATGCAAAGGCTTTTTGTAATTTAGTGGGACCCGTAAGATACCACTGAGTGGGGAGGGAGAAGTATTTATTTACTTGAATTTTGATGACCAGGTGGGCCCACTGAGACACAAAAGTCCCTTTTTCAGGGGTGACCTGAGGAATAGAAACATTCCATACATAAAGATGTAAATACACAGTGCACTTGACGTACACATTATATAAGTACAAAGTGATATTAACAGAGACAACAAATCCATAGGTTCCATAGTTGGTTTGTCCCCACACATCGATTAGCTTTTTGTAAAAATCCATGCAGTCCACAGCTATATCTACTATGGGAGGGTAAATACATTTTCTCATGCGTTTTTTTGTTTCTTATGTTTTATGTTCACCATATGTCCTTATAATTTTTTCTTGTTGTTGTATGTGTTTAGCCTTAAATATGTATAGATGTGTTTTTGATTAACACACTATGATTATATATTGGCTGGTAAATTGGATAACATAGGGACAGAACTAGTTGGGTATATCTACAAGTGGTTCTGTTCTCTGTATTTAACAGTTGTATGTTCCGTTCAATGGTATTTCAATAAAGAAGCATAAAAAAGGCAGTTCAAGTTTGGAGAAAACTGACTTTTGAAGCTCCTAAACCATCCAGTGAATATGCCTTTAAATGTGCCCTTTAAAAGAGAGAAATTTCTCTCATAGGCAGAATATCAGACTGTCCATGATGTGTAGTTATTCGTGAATGCTGGGCAGAATGAAACCATAGGCACACACTTGAAATGGGAGGAGGACGTTTGGGTGAATATTTTTTATTTATTTATTTATTTATTTGAGTCTAGGATTACTAAGCACCTTTGAGCTGGGGCTCTTTTACAAAGGTTCCACATCAGTAAGCTCAGGCATACCATTTCAATTACAGTAAAGAACAATCAGTAACACTGATGGTCGTAACATGTTATTACAAGGATTACTACATGAAACCCAAGGAAGTGAACACAAACAAGGGAAGGGGAGAAATGAGAGGTGGGGAAGGAGAGGGCGGGGGGTGAGACAGGGATATAGCAGCCTAGTGTGCTTTGTCAAGGATGGACAGGGGTAAGTGCATCGATGGGCAGTGGTGGAGGCAAGTGCTAGGTGGAGGGGCAACAACAGGCAGTTGAAAACAGAGAGCAGCTAAGTGGACATACTGATTAGTCATGGCAGTCACAGGTGCTGGAGGCAAGAAAAGCGAGGCAAAGCTTGGACTTGCACCCAGCACGCGTGAGGCAGAGATGTCAGTACTGAGATTATTTATCCAGCTGGGTGCCCTATATGCAAAGGACCTTTGGCCTTGGGATGTGCGACAGCGGGGGATTTGCAGGAGTTGAGGTTTAGACCACCTGGTGTTGCGGTTGTTGTTTCTGAGTTTAAGGAGAGAGCAGACACCAGGAGGAGCACTGCCCATCATTATTTTCTTTGCTGTGAAGCAGGTTTGATATTTTAAATGGCTGTTGAGTTGCAGCCACCCAGTTAGAGAGTAGAGGTGGCAGGTATGGGTGAGATGGTGAGATCTGGTGATGAGTTGAAAGGCTTTATTGAGGGAGGTAGAAACACGTTTGAGAGAGAAGGCAGTGGCGGAGCCATAAATGATGAGTCCGTAGTCAATAATGCTAACAGTGGAGCTCTGGACGGCAACTGATAATTCTTCAGGGGTGTTTCCTATGACGGAACAGTAGGCCCAGCCTGATGTTTGCAGCTTTCGACACAGTATTGATGTGGGCAGCATAGGAGAGGTGGGAGTCGAGGGTGATGCCAAGGTATTTGAAGTTTTGGACTCATTCAAGAATGACTCCTTGCTTGGTAGTGATGGAGAGGTGTTGCTGCTTATTTTTGTTGTGAGAGCTGCTGAAGATCATGGTCCTTGTTTTTTTCTGGTTTAGGATCAGTTTGTGCTTTAAGAACCAGTTTTCAACTGATGTGAAGTCACGCTGGAGGTTTTCTTGCAGTTGTTGTGGATCATGGTGGGAGGATAGGATTACAGCATCATCTGCATAGAGTATGATTTGCTCTGGACAGGAATCTGGTAGCGAGTTCAGGAACAGGCTAAAGAGGAGGCGGCCCAAAATAGAGCCCTGGGAGACAACAGAGCAGACCGGTGTGGCATCTGAGAGCGTGTCAGCAATTTTCACTCTTTGAGAATGGTTGTTTAGGTAGCTTTTGAACCAGTTTACAGAGTTGGGTGAGAGCCCTGCTTTCCAGAGCTGGACAAGCAGGAGGCCGTGGTGGACGGTCTCAAAGGCCTTTGTTAAATCGATGAAGGTACAACCAGTTTGCAGCCAGTTATCCAGTGAGTGGTGGATGGCGTCTGTGAATTCAAGTAGAGCCATGGAGGTGCTGTGATTCTTTCTAAAACCGTGTTGCTGCCTGCACAGTATGTTGTGCTTGTCTAAGAAGTCAGTCAGCTGGTCTTTAACAATACGTTCCAGTGCCTTTGAGAGGAGAGGTAGGATGGAGATTGGATGGAAATTCTCATGGGCAGTTTTGAGACCACTTTTGTGAATAGGGGTTACAGTGGCAGATTTCCATTTGTCAGGGACCTGGCTGAGGGAGAGGTTAAAGATCCTGGTCAATGGCTTGAGTACTTCTTCAAGGGTGAGGGATAGAAGTTTGAGGTCTAGTGAATCACTGCTGGTTCTTGACTTGCTAATGGCTTTGGTAACATAATTGCGAACCTGGTACATCTTGACCACTTTAAAAGTAGAAGGGGGGTGACAAGTGGGAGCAGTAGAAATTGGGGACATAGAATCGTCCACTTCTTTGAAAAAATCAGGGGGAAGTACAGTAGTAAGATCAGTAAAGGCAGTATTGAAGGTGTCCGCAATGATTTTCGGGTCGAGTGTAATATCTCCATTTATGCTGAGCACCAATGGGGTGGATTTTGACTGCTTCCCAGTGACTTCTTTTATGTTGTTCCAGAAGTCTCTTCCATTGCCACAGGAGTTAGTAAGAGCGTTCTTGAAATAGGCTGATTACATTTGCCAAATAGATTTGGTGCAGTCATTCTGTGCACATTTGTAGTTTGTGATGTCAGTTTGCTTTCCAGTGGTTTTAGTGAGCTCCTAGAGGTGATCCCTTCCATCTAGCTGCATTAGGAGAGCCAGGGGTTACAGAGGGCTTTTACTTGTCGCCTTTTAAGCGGTGCGAATTTGTTGCAGGCCTTGTTAAAATTTTGATAATGTGGTCCAGGGCAGTGATCACATTAGTTGCTATGAAGATTGGTGACCAGTCCTGTTGGAGGAGGTGAGATTTGAGATGAATTAATTGGCCATGGGGTAGAACTCTACTGGTGACATTTTTGGGGGGAGGTTTATTGAATTTGTTAGACCAGGAACCGCTGACAGGGGTGTGGTCACTGAGTGAGCCTGGGAGGACAGTGGTGTTTGAAATCTGGGTGGGATGACTGGTAAGGATCCAGTCCAGTAGGGTGCTGGTGCCAGTTTTTTAGTTTTTTCTAGTTGGTGAGTCTACCATCTGGGTGAGGTTGGACACTGCAATGGAGTCCCTATGTGCCCCTGCCTGGGCTACGGGCCAGTTTATATTAGTCACCTAGAAGGATAGATTCAGTATCCGGTGGGAGTGACCTGACAAAGTCCAGAACTGCTGTAAGTCCTCTACCTTTCTCTTTAGGAGGTATGTAGACCCTGGCAACTGTGAGGGCTTTGTTGTGAGCACCAAGGAGGATTCTGATGGGAAGAATCTGTGCTGTAGTCGTTAGGGGAGCAGTGTTAATGGGGTGTCTCAGGATAGTCTCCTTAAGTTATAGGGCGCAACTGCCACCTCTTTTACTCGTCCGATCAAGCCTAAAAACATTGTACCCAGGAAGGGTGATGGCCTGGTCAGGATCTGATGAGGAGAGCCAGGTTTCAACAACTGCTAGGATGTCCAGGCTGTGCTGGCTAGTAAAGATCTGAAGGGCATCCATTTTAGGAAGGGGGCTGCAAATGTTAAGCATTATAATTGAGAGGGCGCCTGAGTGCTTGTTCTGGTTAGCGACCTTAGTGGGGGCTGGGCCTGGATTTGGATGAACGTTGCCTGGCAGCAGCAGGAGGAGCACTAGCTTTAGGGTGCACATACAAAGTTCCCTGATCATACGCTTATGCTTTCTTGTCATAGAAACATAGAATTTGATGGCAGATAAGGACCGCTTGGCCCACCCAGTCTGCCCATTTCCCTAACTGATGGATAAGCTGCAGATTCTAGTTAATCCACAGCTTACTTCCTCCTGCCCCCCACTAGAATTGCTTTATGCTTGTCCCATGCATTCTTGAATTCTCCTACTGTTCCTGACTCCACAACCTCCTCAGGAAGGCTGTTCCATGCATCCACAACTCTTTCTGTGAAAAAATACTTTCTAACATTACCTCTGAGCCGTCCCCCCTCTATCTTCAAATTGTGCCCCCTTGTTCTTGCTCATCTCTTCTTCTGAAAGATACTACCCTCTTGTACCTTGTTATTTCCCTTGAGATACTTGAAAGTTTCTATCATGTCCCCCCCTTCCTCCTTTCCTCAAGGGTATACATATTAAGCTGCTTTAGTCTCTCCTCGTATGTCTTCTGGTGCAGACCTTGCACCATTTCGGTTGCCCTCCTCTGAACAGCCTCCATTCTCTCTATGTCTTTGCGGAGATGGGGATCTTCAGAATTGCACGCAGTATGCGTCATGGGGTGAGAGCGAAGGTTCAGGGACAGAGCAGTAAAAGCGGGAGAGGGGTGTACCCACTGTCCACAGGTGGGAGAGAACAGTTCCTTAGAGGTAGGCGGGGTCCAGGGCTGATGGTTGAGCTCTAGATGTAGGGTACCTAGGTAGTGATATGTGGAATCAAGTAGGTAGCTGCGGGGGGGGGGCAAGGGGAACCAGGCTCTGGGAGGGTGGAGTAGTGGAAAGAGAGGAGCAAGGAATAGGAGAAGGGGAGCAGAGTACTCCAGAAATGCATATTTAGAAAGCATTGAGGAGGTTGAGGGGTGCGGGCACTGGGATAGGCAAGGTGGAAAGAGAAAAAGTATGGAAGGCAGGTGAGGTAACAGGTGAAATAGAGAGAAGGGCAGTTGCACTGTGATTGTAAGTGAGGAGGTAGCACAGAGGTACAGTGAGACAGCGGTACAGGAGTTAAATTGCAAGAGGGCGAGGTGGAAGGGGGAAGGAGGAGGACCTAGCAAGGCACCCTATAGAAAAAGGGCAAAGAGGAGGGGCTTCCTAAGGGGGCATGGATAGGGTCTGTTTAATTAAGGTGGGATTTGGGGGGCAGGCGTAAAATTTCAGCCAGTTCCACGGAGAGTCAATGGGTGCAGCAGCCCCAAGTCAGGAAAGTTTTAACAGGCGCAGATAGCCAATCTCAGTACAGGCAGAAAAGAAGGGTCCAATCAGGGTGCAGCACAGCGAGCGATGGGCCAGTAGCAGCAGCTCACAGCAACTCTGGTCAGTCTTATCAGACTTACCCGGCTTTCAGGATCCCGAGGGTGGCCAGGAGGTGTGCGACTGGGCGGCTGGAGTGCCGAGCTGCGGCCATACCTATGGAGGGCTCATGGGCCTGAGTCAAGGGCTGGATCTGGAAGTGGAAAGAGAAAATAGGGGGGGTTATATGTGGGAGGGGAGCTACACAATGAGAGGTGACGAGGGAGCTAAATTGGGGCGGGGAGCTGGGTGCAGAGCTGGCAGACAGAGCAGAGGTGGTGGTGTGGGGTAGGAGGCGGCCAGGGACAAGTTGTTTAGTAAGAGCAAAAGATCTGTCTTGGCACCATGGGGAGTTGAAGAAAAAGCAGAAGGTCAGAAATTAGCAGAGAGTGAGAGAGGGGTGGTTCAAGCCCAGGGAAGAAGGAGAGAAAAAAAATCAGGTTCACAGTGTGCACAGAAGAGCTGTAACAACTTAATCCTTAACTGTACATTTTCCTCAGAATCGATACAATAAAGAAAGCGAGTACAATTAACAGTGAGAGTCCAGACAGAGCTGCTCGGAGCGGGCCCAAATATTCGGCCAATTCCACGTAGTCAATGGGTGCAGCAGCCCCGATTCAGGAAAGTTTCAGCAGACACAGATAGCCAATCACAGTACAGGCAGAAAAGAAGGGTCCAATCAGGGTGCAGCACAGTGAGCGACGGGCTGATAGCAGTTCACAGCAACCCCGGTCAGTCTATCAGATGTACCCAGCTTTCAGGATCCCAAAGGTGGCCAGGAGGTGTGCTGCTGAGCGGCTGGAGTGCCAAGTCACGGCCGTATCTACGGAGGGCTCGTGGGCCCGAGTCAAGTGCTGGATTCAGCTTTCAGGATCCCGAGGGTGGCCAGGAGGTGTGTGGCTGGGCGACTGGAGTGCCGAGCCACGGCCGTACCTACGGAGGGCTCGTAGGCCCGAGTCAAGGGCTGGATCCAGCTGTCAGGATCCCGACGGCGGCTAGGAGGTGGCGGCTGGAGTGCAGAGCTGCGCCGCACTCTACTGAGGGCCCGTGGCCTGAGTCAAGGGCTGGATCCGGCTTTCAGGATCCCAAGGGCGGCCAGGAGGTGTATGACTGGGCGGCTGGAGTGCTGAGCCGCGGCCGTACCTACAGAGGGCTTAAGGGCTAGATCCGGCTTTCAGGTTCCCGAGGGCGGCCAGGAGGTGGGCGGCTGGAGTGCCAAGCTGTGGCCGTACCTATGGAGGGCTTGCGGTCCGAGTCAAGGGAAAATATCTGGGAACAAGCAATGGAGTTTATTAATTCATGTCCAGAAGTAATAGACTGGGTAGACACAACTTCATTTCCTATACAGAAGATAGTATACCTCACAAAAATTGCATAAACTCATCCCAAGAATGTTAGTTATGTCCCAAATATAAAGCTCATGAAGGCAGCTTCATTCATTTGGCTTTGATGCGCCCAAAGTTGTACAGTTTCTGGCTAGAACTAGTGTCCATTATGAACCCAATCAAGTCACTGCAATCAGATATCTCACTCTTACAGCTCCTTTGGGGAGTAAATTGTTCCACTGTGGCCTGCCCATCGAGCCTTCTTTGGCTGTTAGCCTTAGCCAAGAAAAACTGTCAGTAACATACAGTGTCACAATACTGGATGGGGGCAAATTCCCCTAGTATAGTACAGTGATCCTCAAACCTAACAGTGTTCGTCACTGGAAAAGTTGCAGTATAGAGTACAGGATAATACAGGTATGTCAAAATTTGATAAAATGTGGATGCAATAGAACAAGGTTTTTTTGGGTTTTTTTCGCACCTTAATGACGTTCTCTGGTGTTTCAGCAACTCCATGTCAGTCATAATTTTTTGCTCAGTACATGATGGCCATCTAAACATTTAAAATCCACAACAAAAAAACATGGGTTGCCACGCTTGTTTTTAAGTTACATTGGTGAAACTAAATCTCTCTTTGTGGAAAAAATCTGGAAGGGGTCAGATTGTTTTGTGTGTGCCAGCCCGCTGGCGCAGAGGTAGGGTTACCGCTCATGGCGCCAGCAACCCTGGTTCGGGAACTGACTCGGGCAGCCGGCCGGCCGGCCGGGGGGGAGGAGGATCGAGTGCTGAGAGGCTGCTCTCCTCCGAGTGGGGTGGGATGCGGGTCCCGCTGCGATGCCTCCACCTGGGTGACCACAGGTGGAGGTGCAGCGAAGACAGCATGTAGTAGGGAGGGAGGATGTCTGCCGGGAGCTGGAGTGTCAGCACGTTGTGACGTGCGTTGCTCCTAGGCTCTCCTTGCGTGTGGATGTCCTACGGGCTGGGCGAAACAGCAGGAAAAATACCCGCAGTGCTCCCTGTAGATGGAGCTTCAGGCTCCGATCCCAGGGCCCCTGTCAGCGCAGGCAACGGATCCCCGACAAAACACAGACTCTTGGGGCGGAGGAAGGGGAGCCCCGCCTCGTACCCGCCTGGGGGTCAAACCAAGGCAGCATGGGGGGATGACTGCACCTGAAGCTGGCAGACGAGCAGGGACATATAAGGCCATAGGAGACTCCTGAAGGTGAGGACGCGCCATGGTGAGAAAGGGGGCGTAAAAAGAGAATATATATAAAAAAAAAGATTGTTTTATGTGGTTATAACATCAATATTTTAGACATCAACATGAGTGTGAAAGAAAATGTGAAACAAGGACACATCATTTGTCATGATGCTTGCTTCATTTTTTCACAAATGTAAAAATAGAGTAAATTAGCAATACTATGACACCTTCTTGAACTGATATTCCCAAAAAAGGGAAAAATATTTTTATGTTTTTATACATAAATCATTTCAGACCCATGTAATTTTCATATAACTCTTTTAATAGATGTAGGAATATGGTTAATGAATATGAAAAAGGAAAGAAATATAGGGGTTGCCATGCTTCTTTTTTTTTTTAAATTACTATTTTATTCACCTTCCTGCCTGCCATCCCGACCCTTCAGAAGCCTCAAGGTAGACATCCCTCTGCCTTCCCACCCTGCCGTATGACCCCACAGGAACCCCATGAGCCCGGTTTCCCCAGTGAGGATGAGGCAAACCCTGCCCCAACAATCAACTTCGTTGGTCTGGGGCCATCCAGGCAGCGAAGGCACATTGAGGAGCACGTCTCGGGGCTCAATCTTCCAGCGATGGCAGGCGTTTTCCGCTTTTCTCCCACCCCTACAGTGTAGGACCCCTAGCGTCAAAGGCGCAGAAGCGTAACGTCACGCTTCCTACTCGGCAGCCCTTCCCCTTAACATTTGGGGCTTGCAGTACTCCGAGCCTCCGCTCGGAGTCAGACAAGTGTTCGGGCTATAGCCTTAACCCTCCCCGGAGTAGGCGAGCTGTCGTTGGACGCTCAAGCCTAACTCCCCCCGACCGGCCCACCAGCGACCCGAGTCCACTCCCGAACCCGGGTCGCCGGCTTGGAGCGAGTTGTGGCGTCCAGCGCCTCAACCCTCAGTGCCACCAGGACGTGCCTTTGGTTACATATGCTTTCAAAGTTGCAGTTTCAGAGGTGGTCGGCTCAGGACAAAAATAATTGAAACATCTCAATAAAAAATAAAATTTGCAAGAATGCTATTCAGACATTTCAAAGTACGTGCGGAATGGCAAGGCCTTTAACAGAAAATAAACCGTGTAACTAAAGACAGACAAATATGTTGGTAAAGCTCCTTAAATGATACCAACTGCTGCAATTGTGGGAACTAATTTCCTTGCTGCCATCCTGTATATAGTCTCAGCTGGACATGACATAATAGGATAAATCATTATTCTAACAATGCTTCCATATATTTAAGAATGTACTTGTGCCAGAAAACCACCTTGAAAACGTTTTCGAGTGCATCAGAAAAATGGGGAATTTCAAACACTGGGGACATCTTTAAGTGGGTATAATGATGTATTTGACCACTGTATATCGCCTAAATGCTGTACTGAGCTTAAAAGCTAGAAATGTGATATGAGATGGTGGTTCATACCGGAACGGAGTGAAAATCAAACTTCAGTAAAGATATTTGTCTGAAAAGGTCTGTGACATCTGAAAATGATAATAAAAACATGGAATTTAGACACAATTCAGCTTACATTTCGTATATGTTCTGTATATGTCAAACAAATACAAAATCATACTTAACCCAGTAATGCAAAGCACCATGGGAGGTATTTATTTATTTATTTAAGAGTTTAACCAGGCAGGCATACTGAGCGGCTAACCACTCGTTTCCAGATGCGACCTGGGGGAACAAGGGAGGGGACAATGAGGGGAACAACAAACACACAAGTAATTTGTACAGTTGAGAAGGCACAATATGAAAGACTATACACGTTGGTAGCTAAGGCAGACATGCAACTTAAGACTAGGCAGGCACAGAGACAAAGCATAGCGAATGACATTGCATTGTACATATAAAGTTAACATAGCTAGTGATTTATAGACTATAAAGAGGATTGCATACTATGTCAAAATAACCTGGTATGGAGGCCCAGCAGGGCTTGAGGCCTACTAATGTGTAGGCCCAGTGCAAGAGCAGACAGTGAGGAAATATTCATGGAGGCGGGTGTTGAGGTGTCTAGGATTAGAGATGTGGCGGATATCTGTTGGGAGGTCATTCCATAGTTTAGGTAAGCGGTAACTAAGTGCAGCCTGACCCATAGAGGTACGCATACGAGGGATATGGAAACGCCTTGTATCCGAGTGACGCAGCGAGTAAGCCACCGGGGGTTGAGTAGTTAAGGTAGAATTCAGGTAGGGTGGAAGGGTATGGGACCAGTATTTAGCAGCAACTCTTGAGCAGTGGATTAATCTGTGGGCTGAGAGTGAGGGAAAGGCCAGGGAGCTATGTAGGTCACAGTGGTGCGTCAGTTTAGGACTTTCCAGTATGAAGCGGCAGAAGGAATGAAAGAGTGTGTCCAGGCTGGTCAGAGTGGAAGGTGAGGTGGTGCCATAGACTACATCCCCGTAATCAAAAATTGGAAGTATCATTTTTTGCACGAGTTCACGCCTGACCGGGGTAGGCAGGCAGCCTTTGTTACGCTAGAGGGCCCCCAGTTTAGGAAGCAATTTTTTGTGAAGGGAGTCTATGTGGGTTGATGCAGTATGTGCAAATCACCATGAAAGAATGTAGACTGGTTCAGCTTTCAACAGGAATGTATGGTGCCAAATGGCCTCTCACACAATTTGCAAAGGCTGAAAACAGATGGCACAGATGTGTGTGCATCTATATATATTTTCTTTGTTCTTCACTACCAAGGCAATTTGTTGTGCAAACAGGATCATTCTCTAAGAGTATATTCATAAAAACATAGCAACGTAGAATTTCATGGCAGACAAGGACTGCTTGGTCCACCCAATCTGCCCATTTTTCCCTTACTACAATGTCACCACAGACCTTACTTGATCTTTGGCTCTTCCCCCTCACACACCACACTCCATTACATTCCACTAAAATTTCCTTATGCATATCTTATGCGTTCTTGCCCCCCACTGTTTTCACTACTACCACCTCTGCTAAAAGACTTTTTCAGGCATGCACCACTCTTCTCTCCTGAACTTACCCCCTCCAGCTTCATTGCATGTCCCCTTGTTCTTAAGCATCTTTGTTTTTTGTTTCTAAGAAAAATACTCCCCTCCTGTACCTTATTTACTCCTGTGAGGTATTTAAAGGTCTCTGTCACGTTCCCCCTCTCCCTCCTCTCTTCCAGGTTGCACATATGTCGGTCCTTCAGTCTTTTCTCTTAAGGCTTCTGATGCAGACCCTGCACTATTTTGGTTGCCCTGCTCTGGACAGTATCCAATCTATCTGTGTCCTTTCAGAGATGTGGTCTTCAGAACTGGACACAGTACTCTAGGTGCGGTCTCACCAATGATCTGTACAGGGGCAACACCACATCCCTCTTTCTGCTGGTGATGCCCCTCCCTATGCACCCCAGTATCCCACTGGCCCTCCCAGATGCATTGTTGCACTGCCTGACCATCTTTAGGTCATCAGATATGGTTACCTCCAGGTTTCTTTCCAATTTGGTGGTCGTCACTACCTCTTCTCTCATTTTGTACTCTGCCTCTGGGTTTCTGTGCGCTAAGTGGATGATTTTGCACTTTTTGCAATAAAACCCAGCTGCCATACCCTTGCTCTCTCCTCGAGTTTTCCTAGGTCTCTGTGCATTCTTTCCACTCCCCACCCCAAGTATCCATCCTTTTGCGGATTTTGGTGTCGTTCACAAAGAGGTAGATCTTCCCTCCCAGCCTCTCTGCCATGTCAGTAATAAAGATATTAAAAAGGACCAGTCCCAGTACTGAGCCCTGAGGCACCTGCTGGTCACTCTCCCTTCTCTGGAGTGAACTCTGTTTACCCCACCCTCTGTCGTCTCTCCCTTAACCAATTTCTAATCCAGTTTACCACCTTTGGACCTACCCCTAAGCTTTCCAGCTTCTGTATGAGTCTCCTAGGTGGAATGGTGTTGAAATTTACTGAAATCTACAGTAGGGAGACCACATGCACCTCTCCTCCTTGATCTATGTTCCTGGTTGCCCAGTCAAAGAAATATATCAGCCTCATTTGCCATAACCCCCCATGCATCCATGCTGCCTCGGGTCTTGTGACCCATTGGATTCAAAATAGTCCACAATTCTTTCCTGCAGCAATGATTCCATTCACTTTCCCACCACCAAAGGCAGGCTGACTGGTCTGTAGTTGCCAGACTCCTCTCTGCCACAATTTTTCTTAAGTGGGACTATATCTGTCCTCCTCCTCCAGTCCCCAGGAACCACTCCTGTTTCCAGTGAGCTGTTAAACAGGACTATCAGAGATTTAGCCAGTACCTCCCTGAGCTCCCTCCATACCCTGGCCCTATCATTTTGCCCACTTTCAGATTTGCGAGTCCCTTCAGGGCTCTCTCCTCTGAAAAAGGACTAGTGCCCACTTCCCTCCCTCCAATGCTCCTGTTACTTTTGTGTAGCTCCTCCTTCTATGAATACTGAACAAAAGTATTTGTTCAGGATATCTGCCTTTTCCTGGTCCCCCTCTGCACAGTCCCTCCCTTTCCTTCTTAACCTTACAATCCCTCCCCTGGTCTCCCTCTTCTCACTTATAGACCTAAAAAATGTCTTGTCCCCTTTTGTTATCCGCTAGGCTGTTCTGTACTTAGTTTGTGCCTTCACGCTCCTTGCTGCATTCCCTGCTTCCTTCTGTTTCTCCTGATGCACTTCCCTTTCCTCCTTCTGCGTCTCCTTATATTTTCCAAATGCTACCCTTCCAATCCTGAGGCTTTTTCCCTAGCTGAGGTTATAATTCTCTGTTTGTTGTACTATTATAATAATTCCGACAGCAGTAGATTATGGAGTCATAAGCAGGAGAGTATGTTCTCTGCTAGGGTATAAGCAACAAGAGCAGATAATTTCTAAGGGGCATAGAACCCATTTTCTTGTCTTACCTTTAGTACAGACCAAAGTGATGGCAAATACAGACATTCTCTGAAATAAAAGCTGAATTGTGTTTTTCAAAGTCAGCATGGATACAACGGGCCTTCTTTAGGGTCCGTGGCAGGGGCTCTGATAGTTTTTTTGTGAGGTGGAAGTCAGAAACTTCAGTGTGTCCATATCTGGAAGGAAGGCATTCCAGTTTTGTTTTGTTTTTTTGTATTAAACAAATGCTCATTTAGTCCAAAATGTGGGATGTCAGTATTCTAAGAGTGACCAATTCTTGGAAGATAATAAAAAATATAACTAATAAATGTCCATGACCTCTCTCAGCCGTGATTCCCCAGCCCCAGTACCCACCTTGTACTGGGCTTACCATACCCCCAGAACCCCATGAGGCCAACAGGGCTACGCCAAGTTCCCATTCAGAGGCCGAGTCCAGCATGCAGCAGGAGAGCCAGGTTGGTGGTGCTGGGGCCTGTATGGAGCTGGCATCATCATGTTGGAACAGACTGTTTTCTTCTCTTCTTCCCCTGGACATTGGCATTAAAGTGTAATGTACACATGCAGTGGGCATATGTGTCACTCCAGTCAGTCGGCCCTGATCTGTCTGCAACAGCCACATTGCTCCTAGGTGACTGCTCGCCTGAGAAATGGTCAGTCTCTCTCCCCCTGAGGAGGTGTGTGCCTACTCCGGCATGCTCATACCTCTTCTCTTGACAACCACCCAGTGTCCCACGCATGTTCCAGAACTTGGGTGTTAGCCTCATGAGTAGTAGTGCTGCCGCTGTGCCGACAGACCATCCAAAAGGAAATCGTTCTCTACTTCCATGACTGCCAGATAATTTTCTCCTTTCCTTTTCCGAGGGTAAAATACTGCCTCCCTTTTACGTCTTAAGTTTTTGCCTTCCATTTTTAGAAAATAAATAGTTCCAACATTGAATTAATTGGAGTTTTGTTTGATAGGTATAATTGTAAAATGGCGTGCCTTAGGCCAAGAGCATTGCATGACGCTGATGTATCATCGTTACACTGTTGGCATGCCATTATTAGTCATGGAGGTGCTACAGTCATTTCACTTCCATTTTTATCAGCAGAACAAGAAAGCAGAGACCTATGATTGTGCTGATAATGGTTCTCATTATGGGGCTTTGGGTGTTAAATTGATTGACAAGGACCTAGTTTAAGAGCAGAGACTGTCTTTCTCTTGAATGTCCTGCTCCTTTCAGATTTTCACTTCTTCCAACACACTTTGAGCCCTGACTTTCATTTGGCATTTGAGGAGAGAAAATGGAGAACTAGGCATGGAGTAGAAATCTGCCAGCAACATCTTTTGTTTCAGAAGACTTCTTGTTCCAGTTCTTATTGCTGCTTTGCAAGACTTGTGATTGCATGATGGCTAGTCATTAGTATATCCTTTCCCGCTGTCAGTCTCTGCATCTCTCAAGCCAACATGATTTTCAAGAAATCGTGTTCTGGGTCCCTTTGAGAATCCATTCCAGTGCAGCAACATTTGCAGTTGTATGCTGAATGGTAATAAGGCCAGTAAAATGCACTTGAGCGTTCTTGAACAAGAATAGCCCGTATTAACATTCTGTTCTGGTTATTTAGATTAGATATTCATAGCTGTAGTTGATTTTTTTTAAATCAATTATTGGGCAGTAGACATGCCAGCAAATGTCTCCTAATGACATTCTGTAGCTGCACGGAGAAATACAGTATCTGCAAGTCAGATGAACAGCATCAACCAGAGCGGCAGAGATGTCATCTGAGCAGGTGTTACTGAATATGCTGGCCTATGGATATATGCCTTTGTGGTTTTCCTGTCTATTTATGCAGTCCATCAGCTGTCACCAATTGTTACTAAATCGACATGCTGATAAGACCACAGAGAGACTAGGATGGGAAAGCTTTGAAAAGTTTGAATTGTTAAATTATGCCAGTCAGGGCCTGCATTTTGGGGAAAAAAATGTGTCCCAGTCAGAAAGGGCCACTTAATGGGCACAGGTCACTTAATTGTGTTTAATTAATTGACTGCCCCCTTCAGCCCTACCTTAAAAATCATGCCATTCTCATCAAATTATCTCATCCTGTCTCCTTTCTCTCCCCCCAGCCATTTACGTCAACAGCCCTGTCCCTCTGTAAGAAAAAGAAAAAAAAAATAATTTCGACATTGACCCTTTTTTCTTGGTCTCTTACCTGTGTCTGTTGTCTTCATTTTGTCTCTCACTAAAGTCTGACCTTCTTTTCTCTGACCTCTTTCTTAACTTTTTCTTGGGTCTTTCTCCAGACTTTCTTCTACACTGCATTTTTCACCTGCCTTTTATTTTTAGTTTCTTACAGTGCCGTCTTTTCCGTCCTCCTGTATTATTGCTGCATGCCCCTTTCAAATTATATCCTCTGAGCTCTGTTTCATCTGTTTTCTATTTTCTTTCTGTTCTCTGTCTTGTTTCCTATCCACCTGTGTTACTGTGCCCCCTTTCAAATTCTTTCCTCTTGACACCTTCCCCTCTTGTCCCAAGTCAAGTGACGTGTTGCAGGGGTCATTACTAGGCCCCATCCTTTTCCACATATTCATCAGCGACATCGCTGAAGAACTGAAAGGGAAAGTCTGCCTCTTTACAGACGATATGAAGCTCTGCAACAGGGTGGACACACAGGAAGGGATCGCAGAAAGGGATGCAGATCTCAGGATCCTATTGGAATGATCCAGGAACTGGCAGTTGATATTCAATGCCAAAAAATGTAAAGTCATGCACTTGGGTAGAAGGAACCCATGCACGAAATATGTCCTGGAGGGGCAACTACTAGAAGAAACAAAGCTGGAACAGGATCTTGGTGTCATGATCTCAAATGATTTAAAGCTAGGGAAGTAATGCGAAAAGTGGCACTAAAGGCAAGCAGCATCCTGGGATGTATTGGTAGGGTTATTACCAGTAGGAAGCATGATGTAATCCTCCCACTGTACAGGTCTCTGGTGAGACCTCACTTGTAGTACTGTGTGCAGTTCTGGAGACCTCAACAAAAAAAGGACATAGACCATCTGGAAACCGTGAAGAGACATGCCACCAAAATGGTGCAAGGTCTGTTCCACGAAACATATGAAGCTAGGCTCACAGCCAGCTAAATTTATTCTCCCTCAAGCAGAGGAAGAACAGAGAAGACATGATTGAGACATTTAAATTTGTTGAAAGGATCAACACAGTACAAACCAGGAACCATTTCTGGGAAAACAGGGATGCACGTACTTGTGGACAGAACGTGCGCCTGGTTGGGAGGTAAATTAAAAAAAATGTTTTTCTTAAAAGTTAGGAAGTACTTTTTCATGGAGAGGGTGATGTACCTTTGGAACAGCCTGCCACCGGAGGTAGTGGCAGCCAAGACAGTTAGTGAATTCAAACGGCATGGGATAGACAATATAGTCTCTTTAGCAAGACAAATTGATAGTGGGGGGGTAGCAAACCCAGGCAGACCAGATGGACCACACCAACCACACGATCTCCTTCTGCCAGCAAATTCTTATGTAATAGTTTTCTCATGGCTGTGCTCCTTTTTTTCTGCTGGTTCCCAGTCTGTTACTGTATGTCTCCTGTATTACAGCCCCCTCACTTAACATTCCCTGCTCTTTGTTTTTTTTATTCAAATTTCTCCTGTCAGCACTCTATATCTTTTTAATATTTTCAACTATTTTTGGCTCATTCCATGTACACGTGTATTCCACCTGCTACCTCACATGCCACCCGTACCATATGCTACTACTGCTGCTGCTGTCGACCATGTGGCTGCAGGAGTCTGAAGCTCAGAAGTGCTTCCGGTTCAGAGTGAAGTCGTGCAATTTTTCTTCAGCAGTTGTGCCTACTGTGATCTCTATTTAAGAGCACAAGTGGCACGATTGCAAAGTGTTTTTTTTTTTGTTTTTTGTTTTTTTTAGTTTTCGTTTACTGGGAAAGGAGGACTAGACATTACTGCCTAATTTCATCTATGTTGGGGGGGGGATCCGGATTCAAACCATCTGAAATTGAACTAGATTATGCTGTTGGTGACTAGTTTAGAAAATGGAAATGTTGCCAGGGTATCTGGGAAATTCCCCTCTTGTTCTTGAGACGTGCCATGGGATCTTCACAGTCAGCCTAAATAACCACCCAGAAAGGCAGACAGGACCTTGGTTTAATGTTTCTTCTGAAGGATGGCGCGCCATGATGGTACAGCATCCCACTAGTACTGCACTCAGGTGCCAGGGTCATGGTATGAGCCCAGTCCCAGTGTGGGACTAGAACCCATGACCTTCTGGCCCAGAGACAGATATGCTATCAACTGAGCCATGCTGACACTTTTTAAGTGGCAAGAGAACTACCTGCCACTGTACAAAAATGGAACTGGCAAAATGTATTTTTTTTTTTTTTTTTAATTGTACTTTAAAATGGTTGACACACTTAAAACGAAGATTGTACAGACAATACAAAACAGACACAATTACTCATTAATTACATTACTACAATTGCCAATTTACATTTGAGTTCAAAATCAATTTAACATAAATGGATGAGGACAAGATATACTACGAACATTGATGGGGAAACAAAGGGGGGGGGGTTGACCGATTGTCTTACAGCCACTAAAATTAAGGGTTTAAAATCTTACTGTTAATTTAATCTATATCTATGTATCTCTCCCATCGGTAGGGAGGATCTGGCAATATACAGTACCTATGTCTCTGCCAAGATTTTCAGTAGCTGTGAAGGGAATATCTAAGTCTGATCCTCCAGCACCTCTAAAATCTCTTTACCCTCCCTGGATGCTATGTAATGAAAGAAGGGTAGCCATCTGCTCTTTAATTTATCTAATTGAAACCAGAGCTTGGCAGTAAGTCACTCCATTTCCAAAATCCTGCAACAGATGGAATATCAGGCATCCAGGGAAGGAACTTTTGGAGTCAGCCAACACCGAGTAACAGCTTTGAGGGCTGCAGCTACTAGGATGTAATACAGTTAACACTGTGAACGAGACTTCATGAGAGTCGGTGGGAGGCCAAACAGCCAGTTTTGTAAAATTGAGGGAGGTGGTATCTCAGAACTCTTTCCCACTGTTTCACCCATCAGACCCCAGAAGCCAGATAATAGAGGGTAGTCCCAGAAAATATGGGAAGTTGTTCCTTTACCCTGACAACCTCACCAGCATAGATCTGATAAGTGTTTGCCTAGATGTCTGGTGCCACTGGGGGGCAAAAGTATCTAATAACCGCTCGCCATCCAAACTGCCTCCAAAAGGGGGAAGAAGTTGTAAGATGCACCCCTTTCCAGATAGTTTGCTAGTGGGAGTCGTTTAATGAGGCACCCGTCTCTAATGTCCAGTGGTCCTTGACATGGATTAACCGGTCTGTTTCCAAGGAGGAGATAGTAGCCACTATCTTGGAGACTGTCTCCCCACCGGCTCCTGATTTTTGGGCTACACTGCACAAACAGCTCTGTATTGGGGTTTAGGGGCATAGTTAATTGTATACTCACATTTTCTTTAATCAGATAGTCCCTCAGCTGGAGGTAGCGAAAGAAATCTTGCTGTGGTAACTTGAACTCGGCTGTTAGTTGTTGAAATGATTTAAGGATGTCTCTGGAGTAAAGCTGGCCTAAGTTTAGTAAGCCTCTTCCAGCCCATTGCTTAAAATGCACTGTCCCATTTATAGGGAAAGAAATCCAAACAGCTTTGTAGAGGAGTCTGGCTATGACGACTCAGCGGAAGCTGAAAGGCTCGACAGACCTCTCGCCAAATGGATTTCAAAATGGAAGTCAAGGGGTTTTCCAGATATGCCCTGGACAACCTAGGCTCCAGGGACCAGCAAGTTCCCCAAATTGGCCAACTCCAGGGTGTTGGTTTCAGTCTTCACCCAGACTGGGGAGTCCCCCTTCCCCATCAATGAGACCAAGGCTTGCAACTGGGCCGCCCAAAAATATTTTCGAAAGTCTGGAAGTTCTAGCCCCCCTCCCCCTTTCGGGGCCAACAGAACTTTCCATCTGACCCGAGGAACCCTGCCCCTCCAAATGAACTTGGTAAGGGTATTTATTTAGCTGTTTCCAAAAATCCTTGGGGGGCCTTAGCAGAAGAGTGGTGAAAAGAAAAAGAAACCACAGGAGCATATTCATTCTTAAGGTTTCAGTTCTCCCTGAGAGGGACAGTGGTAACTCCCCCCCAGTGGTTACAGTCAGACTGGATCTCCTGGAGAAGTTTTAAATGATTTAGAATATAATTTGGTTTAGATCCCTCGGGATCCACACCCTGTTAGAGTTCAAACCGGACTCTCACCCATCTGAATGACCCAGGTCCGACAGGAGAGATCCCAGGGGCAGGCCTACTGGAATAATCTCTGTTTTTGATTCATTAACCTTGTACTCCGAGATTACCCCAGGAAATCAAAGATCTTGGGCAAAGCCCAGGCAGGACTGGAGACATACAATAAAGTATCGTCTGCATATAATGAGACCCTGAGTTCCATTTCACCCACTTTTATGCCTTTAAAAAGTGATGATTGTTATAGGGAGGCCACCAGGGGCTCCATGCTCAAGGCAAATAATAGGGGAGAGAGTGGGCAGCCCTGCCTGGTTCCTCTCGCTATTCTGAATGTCAGGGAAGTGACTCCATCTGCACTAACCGGCGCCCTCGGCTCCCTATTTAGGTTTTGAATCCAACCTCTAAACTTGTCTCCAGTCCCAAATTTAACCAGGGTTTAATCTAAGTATACCCAGTCTAGGCAGTCGAAGGCCTTTTCTGCATCTAAAGAGACCACCGCTCTCAGGGTCTCAACCAGTGGGGATGGAGAGGAGGCGAGGACATTCAGAAGAAGGCGAACGTTGTCCTGGATATGTCTCCCTGGAATAAATCCAGTCTGATCGGGGTGGATTATTGAAGGGATGATGTCCCAGAGATAGGAGCCAATAGTTTTGGCAAAAATCTTTGCATCTTGATTCTGTAGAGAAATTGGTCTGAAACTAGAGCAAAGTGAGAGATCTTTACCTGGTTTTGGTAAAACCGTCACCAAGGCCTCACCCCAGGAGTCTGGGGTCGCTCCATATTCCTGAGCCATATTAAAGACCTTAACAAGAAGGGGGGCCAGGTCAGCTACAAAGCATTATTAAATTTGGGTGTGAAACCATCTGGGCCAGGTGTCCTGCCTGTTTTTAAAAAATGTAATCACCGTTTTAATCTCTTCTGCAGAAAAACCTAATTCCAGTCATTTATTTTGCTCTTCAGACAGTTTCAGCAAATCCACCTGGTCAAGAAAGGCCCGTACTTTTTGGGAATGACCCGGCCCCCTCTCCTCTGCATATAGGTCCCTATAAAATCTCTGAAATTCATTAACAATCTCAGTGGGTTGGGTAAGCAGGGGCAGGGTGGGATCTGTCGACTTAATTGAGGAGACATAAAGACCTCTTTCTGGAACTTTTGTGCTCAGCCTCAAGTGCGGCCACCCTATCTGAAGCCTTTTTGATGGAGGCCTGATACTGTTTATTCTTGTATGAGGAGTGGGCAGTGGTGCCCCTAACAACGACCTTGAGGCCATCCCAAATAAATTTTATGGCCATCTACCACGCAGAGTTTTCCAGAATGTAGTGTCTTATCACTACCCTAGTTGAATCTCCATATTGTTTATCATGGATGAGCCCCATATCAAATCTCCAGTGGCCAGGTCTTCTCAAGGTCTCCCATTTGAGGCAGGCCGAGATCATAGCATGATTGGAAAAAGTCACAGGATGAATCTCCATGTCCCCAAAAGTGTGAGCTAGTTCTTTTTGAGTATAAAAGCAGTCCAGCTGGGACTAGGAACCCGTGGCTGCCGAGTAAAAGGTGTACTCAGACTTCTGAGGATTGTGAAGACACCAGGAGTCCACAAGGCCCTTCTCTGTCTGTAGAGTTCTCAGCAGCGGGAGCAAGCCCTCTGGCTCCCAGCTGTTGAAGGGTTCCTGTCAAGCTCAGATACTCCACACAATTCCAGTCCCGGTGCACACCACGTGGCCCTTCGGGAGACCAGCAATTGCACTAAACAAGGACCTGAAGAATTCACCCATGGGGGGGGGGGCATATATGAAAATAATATGGAGCTGTCGGCCACCGAACAGGCCTGAGAGAATCCCCATCCTCCCAGAACCTCCCGTGGTGACTTTTTGGATTTGAAGGGGTAACCCTCAGCGAATCAGAATGGCTGATCCAGCTTTTTTAGCCTTGGGGTGTGAGTCAGCATGAACTGAGCCCACCCGGGACCTCCGCAGTTTTAAGTGTTGTGCACTGGAAAGCCTCGTTTCCTGGAGGCAAGCCACATCACACTTTTCTTTCTTAAGTTCGGTCAAGATTCTCTTCTTTTTAATGGGGCTATTAATGCCTTTAACATTGATGGAACAAATTTTTAAATTAGCCATCCGGTTGGTTGAAATAGGAAAAGACTATCAAATCTCCCTAGAATCAGAACCTTGAGAACCCTTCTTGTCAGGATCCTCCTAACTCTCCACTTAGGCTGTCAGTCAACATTGGGAAGGGGAAAGGGGAAACAGGAAACATCAAAACTGTGAACCCATTCCCAGAAACAAAAACCCAGTCTGGGACAGGTACGAACACACTGGACCAAACCAACTAGGAGCCACCAACATAACAACTGATTGTAGAGGGGTAACTGCCCCACATTGGCAATCTGCCAAGAAAATGAACAATCCTGTCTACAAATGGGGACAGGGAGGAGGAGTGATCCTCCAGAGGGAGAAGCCCACACAAACTGAGGCAGAGGAGTAGAGGTTCCCACCTACACCGGAACCTTCAACCCAGTTCCCTCTTCTCATTATCCCAGGGAAGGAGCCTAGGATATGGCCATCCCGGGTGCACATAACACTTTCAAACTTAAGAACGTGGACCAGAGATCCCCCCCCAAAGCTCGAGGGGGGGGGGACCCCGGGCCACCCAACTGTACTGTGGGTCCAGTGAATGAACAGAATAAAGTATTCCAAAATAGACCTTCAAGGGTACAGGTCCAGATGAGTCAATACAAGTTTGAGTCACCTTAGATCAGAAAGAAACTGAAGCATGCACTCGTGGTACATTTAAGCACTAGATTGAAGACCTCACAATTCAAATGTCCCCTAAAACAGAACCCGCCTATGTTAAACAGTAACCAAACCAAATCTGATACCGCAACCAAATGGGTTTCAGTGTAACTTTCTGATCACAGCTTTAGGCAAGGGTATTCTGAGTGAGAACCCCTCATGTTGTTATTGACCCTGCTCACAACCATAACTATGAAGTCCTCAGAACGTAAGGAGAACATTCTTAAAACAGTCAAAACAGAGAACTGAGAAAGGGGTTACTCATCGTAATCCATCCCCGCCAAGCACCAGGAGTAAATGGCAGGGAGGCTCTAAGGCTCATCTCCAAATTGCCAGGACTGGCCAGTTCCTTGTTCTTTAACAACCTCTTAACATATGGGAACTAATCAGGGGGGAGGCAGAAGTACTTGCATGCATGGTGCTGTCCAGATGTGTTGAGGCTTAAGCAGTTCACCCTCTATCTCTGCGACAATGCTGACAGATCCACATAGCAGCTTATGTCGCAGTAAAATATCCCGGAGAGGGTTATCAAATAATAGTGGTTGCTGAACCGGAAGTTCGGCTCAGAAACCAGTACCTGGGATGTATAGTTCCTCACTGCAGCCGGAGCTGCTTTTAACATCAGAACAGCCAGGCCAGGCCTTGAAACATCAGATCATCGAGGAACACCGCCTGCAGGCAGTATTCTACCCCAAGAGAGAAAAATCAGCAAAGGCATAAAGTTAGCTTGCGTCTTAATGTTTGGCTTTTGTTGTTCAGCCAGCAGGTCATGTCAGCATGAAGGGAGAGGAGGGAGTCTATTCTTGCTCTGCCTGTTCTTCTTCCACCCAGTGCCATTGACCAAAAGAGATCTTCTATGTCCTGTTCAGCTCTATCCTCTCCTGGTCCAGGAGGGCAACTCCAGTAGATTCCAAGAAGGGAACAGCAGCTAGCAGAATTTCGAATAACTTAATTCCGTCTTTCCCTTCCACCCATAGCTTTGCGGGGTATCTAAGCTGGGCTTTCATGCCCCTCTCTCTCAACTGCTTCATCACATAAAGTACCTTCTTCGTCTTGGCCATCATCATGGGAGGAAAATCCTAGTCAACAAAGACCCTGTTGCCATCTAAACTGATATCTCGTTTTTTCCAGGCCAGTCTGAGGATCTGGTCCTTGTAAGGATACTTCAGAAATTTTATGATTATGGATCTTGGAGGGGGAGCTCCCTGCTTTGGCTTGGGAGCCACCGCTCTGTGCATCCTCTCAATATCCAAAGCAAAATCTTCCTCGAGACCCGGTTCTTTCCACAACCAGCAGTCCATGAATTGTGCTGTGTCATCTTGTTCAGTGCCTTCAGGGATGCCAAACACCCTGATATTATTCCTGTGGGCCCTGCCCTCTGCATCTGTGGCTCTCCGGGTGAGAGCCTGCTCCCTGCGATGCAGATATGCCAGCGACCTGCCAAAGGCCATGTGCTCACCCTGGACTGACTCGAGCTGGGTTTCAATAGAGGAGGTGCGGGCTTTAAGCTTACGAAAGTCCTTCTGAATATTTGAGACTTTGCCATCAATCTTTTGCAGCAGCTTAATTATTTTATTACTGTCTGCCCTCGATACCATGCAGACCCCAACTCCGATCAAGTCGTCTTCCTCTGATCCTATTGTAAGAGGACTGGGAGGGAGCAGGACTTAGAGCCGAGCCCGTGGAGTTTGGTTGCCTGCCATCCATGGTTGTGAGCGTGTCGATGCCTTTTTATTTTCGTCCCATCATCTGCCAGGTTCCTGACACCTATATAATATATTTGTAGTGCGGATAACGCACACTGGACCACAGAATAATGAAGATTGTACACCCGGTAGCAGAGCTCTCAACTAGGCGCCCATTCAGGTCGCTGATGTCACGCCAATCCAAATGTCATTTTATTTGCCATTTTGTCTGTAGCCACACTAAATGTAAGCCCTGGTGTCATTTACTGTGCCAGTTAGGAAACTCTTTCCATGTTGATGGACTGCAGAAGAATAAGATAGTCACTCGAAGGCTGCATGATGTTGCCCAGCTGTTATATCATCTGCTAACTTTAATTGCACTACCATATTAGTCTAGCAGATCTGTAAGCTGCAGGGTTTCACCTGTAGACTGGGGTCTGGGTGGGTAAGTGTCATGCCATACAGATGACTGGGTGGGAAAAACAATTGAAAAAGCAGCCCAAATAAGACAACAGCACTGAGCAGAGCCATGTATGGGTAATAAACTGTAACTTCAAAAAAAGAAAGAACGCTCACCTATCTGGTAACATTACCACTTATTAATAGTAGTGACCAGGATTCAGGAATGGACAGAGATTGCCATGGCATGGCCAAGGAGGAGAGAGGATTAGCGTTCTAAGACAGCTCTTCTCCCTTTGACACACAGCAGAGGCTAGTGTAGTTTGGAGTTCTGACATGAGGAGGCGAGCTTCAGTCGGACACTTGGGCATGCCTTGTGCACACAAGTGCATCCACGTCTTTGCATGCTGGATTTCCAGTGGAAAATGGAGCAGAAAACCACCCAATCATTCAAGCTGGACTGTCACAGGCTGTAACCTGATGTCCCAGCCACTGGGTCCTGCTTCCATAAGGTATGTGCCATAGGACCATGTCACAAGGCAAAGCCATGAGGGTAGGCTAGGGTATACCTCCTGGGTAAGTGGATAATTGAGGGGAGGGACGAATGAGGGGCCAAGTGGGTAAGAGGGAGGAAAACTCTTTGGGGAAAAAAAATTCAGGCTGGGCTTGATAGTGACCATGGTAGTGCATTAAAAATTCAGGCTGGGCTTGATGGTGACCATGGTAGTGCATTAAAATTCAGGCTGGGCTTGAGTGGTGACCATGGTAGTGCATTAAAATTCAGGCTGGGCTTGATGGTGACCATGGTAGTGCATTAAAAATTCAGGCTGGGCTTGATGGTGACCATGGTAGTGCATTAAAAATTCAGGCTGGGCTTGATGGCGACCATGGTAGTGCATTCCTGCACTATGTTTGGAGACCTTGGTTTGCATTTCCAGTCCGACTTCACTGGCCTAGGTCAGTGGGGTCTGTGGAGCGATGCAAAGACTGTGCTTTCAGAATTCTGGAAATGCAGACAGCCTCCTCACTGCAGTAAGATCTCCTTGGGTGGCCTAAGAGCGACACTAGATGCCACAGGTGGCCTCCAGTGCTGGGAGGTGGGAGGGACAAAGGTAGGCTTACAAATTCCCTTGATTGGGGCCACCCAATGGCCCAGAGCTGCCATACTGGTGACTCGGGTTCAGTAGGGAACTAGGGAGATGGCCAGGTGGCCCAGGAGGCTGAGATGGCACTGCCACACTGCAGTACCACCCCAGCCTGGAGAGGTATGGCACCAAATTTCTCACATCATAAAATTCTGCTTTGTGAGCCAGGGAGCTGTTTCTCTCTACCACAGGGCATTATCTGCATGGGTGCAAGACAATTGGCTATACCAGGTCCTGTGTGTGAAAGGAGTGATTCACAACCTTTGGAATAAAAACTACACTGTTGTCTGATGACAGCTGGCGGTTCCCTCTGATCCTGCAGTATGAACCATCTCATGATGATCAGAGTGGATAGTGTAGGTTGGGTTACTGTTGCCATTGTCCGTATGTCCCTAAAGCCAGAGGAGTGATATAATGATGATGGAAAAAAAGCTAAATGAAAAGAAATTTCCTGGATCAGATAAATAAAATTGTTATTCATAATAAAATTGAATAAGGATAGCTCCAGTTGAGCCTAGGCTCATTTACAACGAGGTTACATTTGCAACTTGTAACAGAGTAATACAAATATAAATTCATATATAATGGTGTACATGTGGGCTTTTCCCACAGGGTGCTAATGGCTGTGCAGACTGAGCAGAGTTAAGGTTGAGTGAGCTGGAAATTCAACATCCAGGTTTAATAGATGGCTAAAGAAGATGATGATGATGGTGACATGGGTGTCGGCAGGCATACTCGGCGTACTTTGCTAAGTACAGTAACATTTGGAAAATCCAGGGGCAATGTAAGCCTCACATCAAGGCAGTAAACATAAGCAGAACCTGAAGAACTGTTTTTTCCCCCCTCCTTGGATGCTTTAGTGCGAGTTTGTGAAAGATTTTTGGAAGATGTGTGGGTGCTAAACCTAGAGGCCATGATGGTATAAGTTACCCTATCAAGTATGCACACATAAGTGCTGGTGTGAGTGCAGTTCTGTATAGCTGGCTACCTTGTTGTGGTACAGAGGCTTTTAATGTATCCTAAACACTGTAACTAAAAGCCGGCCAGCTTCTGTCTGATTGTTAGTATGTGTATTAGATCAAATAAAATGTTGTAAATCTGTTAGAATCATTGGCTTACTACATTTTGTTGACTGAAATGGGAGAGGAGCAATGTTTGTGTGGCAGGGTCACACATCTTTTGCTTGCATTCTACGGGCTTGGGGCAGCAACAGTTTCATCAACTCTCGACTACAAGTTTAAAATTCCTAGCTACTCCCTTGGATGGTGAGGTAATCTGAGGGTGGAGGAAAACAGATTAAAAAAGGGATATTCATAAATTAAAATGTTGTTTCATCTTTGTGGACATTTTTGCGATCCTGACTCGAGATTTGTATAAAAAAGCATTTAAAGACATCAGAAGTTGGCACAGACTGCTCATTTCAAGGACTACAAGATTCTCTTCTGAAAATACAGTGGGATATTGGAGCTATTTGAAACAAGCATTTGTCAATGCCGAATGTTGCCTCACTGGCATTGGCATTGGTAGTGCAGGAGTTAGAGATGCATAATAGGAATGGCAGTGTATTGAACTGGCGCCAACCCCACCACCCTGCAGAAACTGACAGGCGTGGAGTGCCTTTGGGTCGTCAACTATAACGCTCATGCCATTTTACCCCACCCTACCCTGTAGACACTAACAAGTGTCATGGTGTGCTTTGGGGTCTTTGGGCCTTATACTTGCCCCATTCCATAAGGAAATACACTGAGATGGGTGCAGTATAGGAGAATGGGGTAAACCTTAGGGCCGAACACTCCAAGGCACACCTCGATGCCTGTCACTGGCTGCAGGGTGGGGTTGGGGATGCAGTGGCGTGAGCATTACAGCCAGTGATCCCAAGTCACACCCCTGACGCCTGTCAGTCTCTACATGGTGGGGTTTTACAGTTGGAAACCCTAATGCTGTAGGCGTTTGTTGGTATTTTCACTCCAGATTTTCAACATGGGCTTTTTGTGACCCCACCTCATGAAGAGTGCACTATCAGTTTGTTAGCCGAAAGGTGGTTTTGCACAATGACTATGACATTTGGCGACACAGGCACAAAAACACATTTTGGGCAGGATGTGAAAAATGACAACTGTATAGTTCATGAGAAGGTGTAAAAAAGAGGCAACGTTGAAAATCTGGAGTGAAAATATGAAAAATTGGTGGTCATGAGCAGGCATAAAAACTGCACAACACACGTCCATAACCCAATTATTTTTGGGATTTTTTTAACCACATTTTCAACATAGACATTTTGGGACCTCCCTCATTGAACAGTGGCACTGTGATTTTGTTAATCTGTCCCAAAAGTTGATTTCCCACAGCGACCATGCCATTGTGCGCCACAAGTGCGAAAACACACTTTGGGCAGGATGTGAAAAATGACAGCTGTACTGATTCATAAGGAGGTGTGAAAAAATGCCAGTGTTGAAGATCTGGCATGAAAATACTGCAAATTTGCAAAGTTACAAGGTGTGTGAAACTGCGCAACACATGCTTTTAGCACAGTCATTTATGGACTTTCATCACCAAATTTTCAACATAGGCATTTTAGGACCCTGCTCATGAACAGTGTCACTGTCATTTCCTAATCTGTCCCTAAAACTCAGGGCAACACGGCTACACATCACTGCTGGAAAAAATGCAGATCATTCGCGGGATAATATGCATAAAATGACTTTTAGTGCACACTAGAACGCCAGTTACACGGATGAACCGTGTCTCTCCCCTCAAACAGCCAAACGTTTTTGCGCCAAACCTTGCGCTTTCTCATTATTTCCAGCAGCAATGTGTAGCCGTGGTGCCATCTGCTCTGAGTGAGTACACATGCATTTTTTTTGCCTCCTGTTTTGCTTAGTAGCTGCCTGTTCTAGGGACATGGATATGTTGTTCATCCACACTCATTGGCAGTATCCTTGCCGCTTTAAATCTTGCCGGAAGGTCTTCAAGCTTGCTCCTCCCACCCACCCGGGTGGTATAACTCTCGGCTCCGCCCCATGACGCCAGATCTTCCTTACCGCTTGGAAGCTCAGGTTCCCTCCTTAACGCTCTGCGTTTCTACTAGTTCCTATTTCTCCGTTTGCGGATTTAAAATAAAAATTTGCAAAAGACTTCAGTCTTGATCCCTCGCTGGCTCGATGGACCGTCGACTCCCAGTTTGAGGAATGCCCATGCTGGTCGAAGATGTCTCGGACGGATCCACACTCCACGTGTGTCTGTAGGCCGTAAGCAACGACCCGCGGGCTTGACCTGTGCTCATCTTTCTGCCTCTCGTCCTCGAAGACCGTGCTGCCCGGTTGCAACTGGGCAGTCCCGAGCCCGTTTCCCTCGGTGAAGTCCAAGGAGGCCCGGTTGGTGTCAGCGGCGGCGGGCTTTCGGCGGATCAGCTCGGCGGATGGTGGGTCCCTCCGAAGAGGCCCGGCAGGCCGTATCTTCCTCGACGCGGCATTTATCCGCTCTCTGGGTTCTTCCCCTGCGGCTTCTTTTAGGAGCTTTGTCTGTCCCTCTCCACTAAAGGAGAAGGGCCTGCGTCTGCTGGACCTTATTCTCGGTCAAAAGAGGACAAGGTGTAAGTCCCTCCTCACCGACGCTCTTGGAGCGAGGAAAGGTCCCCTCTCCCGGCCGTCGTCCGTCGGATTCCGATCGGCAACTCGGCTTAGCCACTGGCCTCACGATGTCCCGTCAGGTCAGTTGACCGAGATTCCACTGATGAAGTCGAGATTTTTCTCGACCCATTGATGAGCTGTCCTTTAGCAGCGAGATTCCCCTCCCGGTTCCCCGGGAGGTTGAGGATCCGATGGGCGCAATCTCTGCCTCGGTTCGGAGCCCTCGGATGGACCTTCCGGGCGGAGGAGTGCGGTTCGGCCGACACCTCCCTTACCGACCCGAAATTCGGGGACTGGTCTCGGTCTCCAGACCTCTGCGGTCCAGCCGTTCCCACCGTCAGCGGTCGGTCTCGGCACGTGACCGCGGTAAGTAGCCAGCTTCGTCCTCGTCCTCCTCCTCGGATGAGGAGGCTTGGCGTCAGAATTACGTCGTGATGCGAAAGGACCTTATGTTTTAACAGCTCCTCTGGCGAGAATAAGCCGACTTCCGGCGCCTTCCGGCCATTAAGTAACTGTCACGGGCAATGCCCGACAACCCCTCGACTTGTCAAGGGCCTATACCAGGCGGTTGTTCGTACCAAAACCAACTGCTCCACCGATTCCGGTGGACCTCCATCCACAGCCGCAATTGGGGCTCCGACCGGAATTCTCGGTCGTGAGTTTACCCTTCGGCTGTCAATTACCACTCCCGACCGACCTCGGCAGGTGAAGGCTGGCTCAGGCCAGAGGCAGCTCTTCGAGGACTCTTCCGAGTCCGAAGATGATTCCTCCTTCTTCTCCAAGCGACTGGACTTGGAGTCTTCAGGAGGTCAGTCAATGGACGATAGCCGTCGTCCCTTCCTAGGACTGCTTGCCTCATCTCGGAGTCTCACCGGGATGGAGCTCAACCCGTTCCAAAGCAGGCCGGTATCCTCACGGAGATTCTGGATCGAGGATTCTCCGGCGGAGCCTCTTCCGGTGGCACAGGCCATAGTGGGTCCGCACTGGAACTTTGGCAGCGCCCTGCTTACCCTGCCCTGCGCCCGGCCAGGATTGGCCAGGAAGTATCGCGGTCCCACCGGTTCCTCCGGTTTGAACACCCTCTGCTGGGGTTGGTTACCGACAGCGTTTTCGGTAGCGCCCGGCTAGCGCCAGGGATGTGGACAAACCTCCTGACAAGGTCACAAGAATTGGACCTCGTCGGGACGAAAAGTCTCACATGCGTCCTCTCGACCTCCGTCAGGCCAGTTCGGCCTCCTCATGGCACATTTTCTCATGCCCTGTTGGGCTCCCTGGATGGGTCATCCCTCATCTTCCCCCGATCTGCAGACTACGGTTAAGCAGGTGCGGGACAGGAGGGCAGGGCAGTGGCCAAACAACAGCTCAGACTGCTTTGGATATAGGGGACTCATGTGCCAGATCGGTGGCGGCGCGATGGCTATGCGTCAGCGAGGCTTAGCTGAGGATATCACCTTTACTTCGGATACAGCACAGGTTGGATGTTTCCCTTTTTGGGGACTGACCTCTTGACCCTGGGGTGGAGGTCACCTACAGAGGATCGAAAGGAAATCAATGCCACCTTGGATCGGTCTCTTCCGCTCAGAAGGACAAGCCGCCAAACCACAGCCTAAGCCCTTTAAGTCCTTCACCAGCCTTTTGTTGGCCTTGACCCAGCAACGTCAGGGCAGCAGGCTCGACCTTATCCCAAACCCAAACCTTGGCTTCCTCTAACAGGAAGGCAGGAGGGAAAGGGCCCAGGAGGGTCCTCGGCGGTCCCTCCTCCAAGCCTGCCCAGTGACGGGCTGAGGGGTCTCCCATCCCCGTCCACACCACCCCTGGAAGTCCCCCATTGAAGCGGCTCAACACTTAGTTCCCACCTGGTCATGCCGCCACGGACAGGCTGGGGTCTTGAAGGTGTGGGAAGAGGCCTGCCTCTGGAATGAGAGCAGCACCACACCTTCCAGAGCCGTCGCCGCACTCGGGGCTCGGGATCCCCAGCCTCACTGGCGGCCATCGTCGACATCACTCTCCTCCTCCAGAAGGAGGTGGTAAGAGGTGGACCCTCCTTCAGACCCAGGGTTTGTGTCCAGGTACTTCCTGGTTCGAAGAAGCAGACGGGGCTGGCGCCCCATTCTCAAACCTACCGACCTAAACAAGTTCCTAAGGTCTCGAACCTTCCAGGATGGTCACTCTGGCTCAAGATAATACCATCCTTGGACGCCAAGTGGTTCTGCTCTGGACTTGCAGGGTACGTGCTTTCACGTCCCTATCCGTCAATCTCCTGAGATTCCTTCGCTTCGGCGGAAGGATCTCTCTGAGTTCAAACCACTGCCTTAACTTGTCTCCAGCTCCCAGGGTCTTCACCAAATGCATGGCAGTGGTGACAAGCATTCTGCAGGCGCAGGGGTCCGGGTGTACCTTACCTGGACGACTGGCTGATAGCAACTCCCTCAAGGAGGAAGGAGGCGGGTGGTCCAGAGATCTGGCCTCAGGTCTGGCTCAACTGGGCCTCCTTATCAACGAGGCCAAGTCGGAACTCGAGGCCAAGCAGGTGATTCTATTCATCGGAGCGCAGCTCGACTCTCTTCGTGAGCCAGAGCTGGCTCCAGCGGACAGGCCGAGGTTCTTTCCTCCCTTGCCCGATCATTTCTGGTTGAGCACCGCGCCCTGCCGGGACTTCTCTGCGCCTCCTGTCTCATGGCGGCTGCAAAGCTGGTCCTGCTGGGGTCTCGCTGGAACATGCCCCTTCAGTGGGACTGGCCAGCCAGTGGTCACAACGCCAAGCGATCCCTTGACCAGCTGCAGTCGGGCACAGGGGATGTGGAACGCCTCAGTGGTGGACCGTTCCAGATCATTTGCAGGAGGGCATCCGTTAAATCGCCCGAGCCGACGGTCTCTCCGTCGACCGATGCCTCTCCTGATGGGTTGGGTGCCCATCTGGGGAACACAGGCTCATGGCCTCTGGTCCCAGCAAGTCGATGCCACATCAACCTGCTGGAGCGCTCAGGCGATCCGCCCTAGCTCTCCACCGCCTTTGCTCCGTTCCTCCGGGGTCAAATGGTCGAGTCAGGCGGACAATACACGACGTATGCTACTACCTAAACGCCAGAGGCGGGAGCCCAGCTCCATGCTTCTAGCAAGGGAAGCTCTCCGCATTTGGTCACTAAATGCGCCTGGAAGCGGATCTCCTAGCCATTCACGTGGCAGGGCCTCCAACACCCTGGCCGATGCCCTGAGCCGGATAGGGGCTGCATCCCAGTAGGGTCTCTCCTGCGGAGGTAGTACAGCATCTGTTCCCCTTTGGGGCACCTCAGGTGGACCTGTTTGCCTCCCATGGAGAGCAGGCTGAGTCTGATTCATGCCGCCCCCCCTCAGCAGGGGCTCGCTGCAGGGGGATGCCTTCTCAGCAATGGACCCCCCTCTTTTACGCTTTCCCCATTTCCCTTGGATCCACAAGGTGCTTCTCAAGGCGAGAGGACAGCGCGCAGGTGATTCTGATAGCCCCAGACTGGCTCGCCAGTTCTGGTACCCAGATCTCCTCAGTCTCAGCTCCAGGACTCACGGCAGCTTCCAGCCTCGCCCGGACCTGCTCTCAATCCAATCAGGGAGGTGTTTCCATCCGGACCTTCCAATCCCTGCACCTGGCCCTGGTTCCTGAGCTAAGAGTTCCAGGCTTTGGGTCTTTCGGACGAGGTCCTCAATGTAGTTGAGGCGCCCGTAGGAGTCGACCAGAAAATGTTATGCCTTCAAATGGAAAAGGTTTTCCATTTGGTGTCAGGGCAAGGGCTTGGACCCTTCCTCCTGTTCCTGGCAAGCATCTTGGACCACGGCGGTCCCTTTCTAGTCAAGGGCTTAGGTCACGACTTTGCTGGGTGCACCTGGCAGCCATCTCTGCTTACCGGGCGCGGAAGCAGTCAGGCGCAGGAGAAGGTGGTCTGGCGCTTTTTCAAAGGCCTTGATCACATTTCCTCCAGTGCGGGAACCTCACCTCCCGTGGATCTACTGCTAGTACTGGCAAAGCTCATGGGCAAACCATTCGAACCTATACCCAGGTGTGCTCTCTCTCACCATAAGTGGAAGACCGCCTTCTTGGTAGCTATCAGAAGTCAGCCAGAAGGATGGGAGGCTCCAGGCGCTTTCCATCGAGTCTCACCCTGGTCTTCCACAGGGACAAGGTTGTCCCCGCCCCCACCGAGAATTCCTTCCAAGGTGGTGTGGAGTTTCACCTTAACCAGGTGTTGACTCTGCCGTGTTCTACCCCAATCACACCGAGGACGAATAGGCTCCATACTCTGGACCCTAGAAGGCGCCGCTATTATAAGGAGCGACGGCTGAAATTCGGGGAGAGGTTCGCCAGCTGTTTGTCACCTACGCCTGAAGCCGCATCTGGCAGACCTGCAAAGCGAGACGATAAGCAGGTGGGTAACCTCCTGCATAGATCTCTGCTATAGTTGGCGGGCATGGAGCCTCCCAGAGGGATAAGAGCTCATTCTACCCGCCTATAGCTGCAATGGTGGCTGCTCAGGGGCGCCCTATCCAGAAATCTGCAGGGCTGCTACCTGGAAGTCAGCAAACACCTTCATTACCCACACCACATCGACCTTGAATTGCGCCCGGGATGTGGTTTTTTGGGGCCTCGGTTCTCAGTCTCTCTTTCCCAAGTAAGTATGTGGGGGTGTGCGTCTTGCCTCCCTCCTCCCGGAGAACTGCTAGGAGTCTGCCAATGAGTGTGGATGAACAACATATCCATGTCCCTTAGAAATACAGGTTACTCACACTGTAACAGGAGTTCTAGGAATGGTTATGTTGTTCATCCACACACCCATTCCGACCTCCCGGCTCGACGCACAACCTGAGCTTCCAGCGGCCAGATCTGGCCGCTGGGGCGGAGCCGAGAGTTATACCACCGGGTGGTGGGAGGAGCAAGCTTGAAGACCTTCCGGCAAGATTTAAAGCGGCAAGGATACTGCCAATGAGTGTGGATGAACACATATACATTCCTAGAACTCCTGTTACAGGTGAGTAACCTGTATTTTCTGGTGTCCAACTGATCTCCCACAGCTTACTGTATATTCTAATGAAGTGCTTAAAAGATTTCAGCCAGGATATGCAAATGAAAGCTGTACTGTTCATAAGAGATGTGGAAAAATGCCTATGTTGAAAATCTGGAGTGAAAATATTACAGATTCACAAAGTTACGAGCATGCATGGAAACTGCTCAACGCACGCTCATAAAACAGTCATTTTTTGGATTTTTTCACCAGCTTTGCAACATAGACTTTTTGAGAGCCCACCTCATGAACAGTGGCACTGTTGTTTCGTTAATCGGTCCCGAAAGATGATTCCGCACAGTGACCACAAAATCACCTTTTGGGACGGAATAACGCCATGACAGTGACTGAATTCATGAGGAGGGGTTCCAATACCCCCATGTTGAAAATTTGGTGCCAAAATTCCAAAACATGCCCAAAACATGCACCAAAGTTGAAAAAAACCCTATTTATGCCATTATACAGCTTACCGGCATTTCTTCAGTTCGCGGTCGGCTTTGAAGAGTGCAGACGTGTTCCGGGTCCACCAAAGATCGTTACACTGGGCTCCAGAGGTAAGTATGGGGTGTGGGGAGGCAGTGTATGCAGAGGGTAGGTGTGGGTTGGGGAAGGGGGCAGGAGAGACGGGGCAGGTTTTCTTATTTTACAGGGGACAAAAAGCCGAGGTTGGTTTCTTTTTTTTTGCAGGTGTTTGTTTGGTACACTAGGGTGGCACCCAGTGTACCACCTGCATTACAGGGAGGAGGACTGCAGCCAGTGGGGATTGGACCCCTGTCGGCACACAGAAATGGTGGGGGGGCGACATGATGCCGAGGGATTGGGCATCCCCTCTGCACACAGCACAAATCGGGGTTAGGATATTATACCAATGGGGAATGGGCTCCCTACATTACAATGAAGTGGGTCGGGCATACCACAGGGGATTGGGCATGCCTGAAGTCAGCACTTGCACGGCGGCAGTCAACCACCATGTTTATTGAACTGCTTCACCAAGAAAGGTGCGCCGGGAGGCGTGTTACTGTGCTGCTGTGTGAAGAGCTTGGCTGTCATTGCAGCGGCACTTTTCTTAGATCTGGTGGCCACTTCACGTATTGCTGGTGTCAGTGCCTGCATGCTGGCTTATTGGGGAATGAGGGATGCACCTACTGATGCATGCCCTGCATTCGCCTACAGTGACTGCACCTCCAGATCTGCTACTAGTGCAATATGTTTGCTGGCACGCAAGCCAACATAAAAAGTACAGATATATGGGTTTGCAACCAGCAAACTGATGATTTGAAAATCCAGCTTTCAGTGTTTCAGCAGTGTTAGAATAATTAGTTCACTGAAAATGCTACTTTCCCAGTATGGAATCATTTCAGCAGTAAGCACTAATTAATGAAGTCCTCTACTTGTATAGCAATTTATTCTAATATTGATTGTGCATAAAGTAGGATTTAGTTGAATTACAAGCATCCTGTGTCATGCACACAAAAATCCGCTATTCTTCCCAGAGAGTTGACAACACTTTCTCCTCCTCTCACTCCCAAAAACCAGTAGTGTAGTTAGGAAAATAAAATTTGTAAGCCAGAAGCCTTTGGTATCTCTTTGCTATCACCCCCATTGTAGATTTACCCATATTTGTTACCCAAACCCCTTGTATACACCATACTGTACTTCAGGACCTGCATAGTAAGACCAAAAGTACAACAGTACTTTTATGCATTTAGCATTCTTTTTAATTCATACAGAGCACAACATTCATATAACACTAATAAGGATTGCTATCATATAGTGTGAACAGAGCACAACACTCAGTAGTTGATAGGTTTAGCAACTACTTATCAAACAGATCATAACTTGTTAAATTCAACTCCGCTCTCTCGGATGTGGCCAGTACTGACATCGGAGAACCCCAGGGCTCCATCCTGGGACCCCTTCTTTTCTCTCTATTCATCAACAACATTGATTCTGCCATATCCTACTGCTCAGCGTGCTTTTACACTGATGATCTCATCCTCTACTCCAGTGCTGACAAAGTCAACACCATCAACGAAAACCTCTCCTCGGATTTCAGGAATGTGCAAACATGGCTAAATGCTAATAAGCTCATCCTCAACACTACGAAGACCAAAGCCATGCTATTTGGCACTGCCCCCAAACTCAGGGCCTGCAAGGAACCACTCCTAGTCCATGACACTGGGGGGTCTCATCGACTGTGTCACATCCTTCAAATACCTGGGAGTCCTCCTTGATAAATCCCTTGACTTTAGTCTACACATCCAGTCAACCTGTAAAGCTACAAATGCCAAACTTGGAATTGCCTACAAGACTAGTCACCTGCTAACACCATCCGCTAAATTGGCCATTGCCAAGGGTATTCTGCTTCCAGTGCTAACATATGGTGTCGCCACTTTTGCTAAGGCCCATAAGACTGCTCTCCATAAATGGGATGTTGCATATAACAACATATGTCGGTATGCCTCCTCCTCACACCACCTCAAGCACCACTGCACACTGTATAGCGACCTAGGCTGGCTCTCTCCTAGTGCCTACCGACTTTACTCCCTTGTGACCCTCACAGACTCTGTAATCCGTAGCCAGACCCCCTCCCCCCTTGCAGCCCTACTGCTTCCACAGACACCACCCCATGGACTACGCTCAGCAAATAAATCTCTACTTACCGTACCAAGGTGTCTCACCTCAGAAGGCTCTGGAGCATTTCACTGCACTGCCCTGGCCACCTGGAACTCCCTCCCTCCTGCCCTGAGGCAGGCTAACTCCCACCCCATCTTCAAAGAACTATATCGCCACTTATCCCAGTACCCTTGCACATGCTTTAATCCCACTTAATGCCTCACAGCTGGCCACCCTATTTCGCCAGATCTCTGTTGTGTAGCCATAAAATGTCTTCATAGCTGCCTTAGCCCAGTCTTAGCTGCTGTTTGCATGAACCTAATTGGCACCTTGTGCCTAAGCTATATGTATTATCTAAAGTACTGTCTTGATTTGTATCCTTTCCTACAGGTATCTATTTACTATGTATTGTTAATTTTCCGTCTCATTTTATGTATGTAACTCCTGGGTCATGCCTGAAAATAGTCAACTTTGGCTAGCGCACCTAACCCGGTAAACAAAAACTAAATAAATAAAATTATAACTCTAATAAGAGTCGCTATCATATAGTGTAAACGGAGCACAACATTCATATTATAACACTAATAAGGGTCACTATCATATAGTATAACCAGAGCACAACATTCATATTATAACTAATAAGGATCACTGTCATATAGTATAAACAGAGCACATCGTTCATATTATAACACTAAGGGTCGCTATCACACAGTGTAAACAGAGCACAACATTCATATTGTAACGCTAATAAGGGTTGCTATCATATAGTGTAAACAGAGCACAACATTCATATTATAACACTAATAAGGGTCGTTATCATATAGTGTAAACAGAGCACAACATTCATATTATAATACTAATAAGGGTCACTATCATATAGTATAAACAGAGCACAACATTCATATTATAACACTAAGGGTTGCTATCACACAGTGTAAACAGAGCACAACATTCATATTGTAACACTAATAAGGGTCACTATCATATATAAACAGAGCACAACATTCATATTATAACACTAATAAGGGTCACTATCATATAGTATAAACAGAGCACAACATTCATATTGTAACACTAATAAGGGTCGCTATCATATAGTGCAAACAGAGCACAACGTTCCTATTGTAACACTAATAAGAGGTCGCTATCATACAGTATAAACAGAGCACAACATTCCTATTATAACACTAAGGTCGCTATCATACAGTATAAACAGAGCACAACATTCATATTATAACACTAATAAGGGTCACTGTCATATAGTATAAACAGAGAACAACATTCATATTATAACAATAAGGGTCGCTATCATATAGTGCAAACAGAGCACAACATTCCTATTGTAACACTAATAAATGTCGCTATCATATAGTGTAAACAGAGCACAACATTCATATTATAACACTAATAAGGGTTGCCATCCTATAGTAGGAGTAAGTAAATTCAGTGGTTAGGGCCCAGAATGCAGCTCCCTTCTTCATTTGACTTGTAAGCTGTGGCTTACATGGCATCTGCATTCCTACACTCATGCCCCCCACGAGTCAGAAGAGGCTAGCAACATGCAGCCCAGATACTGACCCAGTGGTTGCAGTCAAGTTTCGCTTCAAGAGAAAAAATGCTGTTATCTACAGACGGTTTAACTTGGTTGTGAGAGAGGGGAGAGAACCGAAGGGTGGCAAGAGGGAATAGGGACATGACTTACAGCTACATATTAAATTAACCAGTCACCTACTCCAGACTAATAAAGGAAAAAGTTAGCCTGAGATTCTAATGTATTAAAATGCTAAGAAACCCTTTGAAAAAATAAATGCATACAGTTGGCTAAAAAGACACATTGTGGGAGTTTACATATAGCTGATACTACAGAGTTTACATGTGGCTTATAAAAACACAGAAACTATTACGGGCAAAAAAACATATAACAGTTACAGACAGAAAAAGACCAGGGGTTCAGCCAGTCTGCTCTGGCCCTACCCACTTTTATCTCAGCCATCACTGGGCAGGCTTAGTCTGGCCCCATTACAGCTCAATCTGTTTAGTATCTTACCCTCTCAGACTTCCCCCGCTCCCACCGGCTGTAAGTCCCTTATGTCAGTCTGAGTCCAACTGGAATCCCCCACCATCTCTGCCTTGTGTATTTCCATTGCAAGCTATTCCATTTGTCCAGCACCACCCTGTCAGTAAAAAGTGCTCCCTCACATTTCTCTTGAATGTACTCCGTCCAATTTATATCCATGCCTGCTAGTGCAGGTCTCTTCACAGCACTTGAACAATTGCTGACAGCAGCAGGCCCATCAGCACAGTGGTTGGATTTCCGCTTGCGACGCTGGCGACCCAGCTTCGGTGGCGGACCCGGGAAGTCAGAGGGCTGACTGGGAGGAGGGATGTCTGGCGTCGAAGGACTGCTCAGCTCCTCTGGGGAGGGGCACACTGGCTCAACTGTGGCCTGACCTCTGACGATGGACGGAGGTATCACAGCCCCATGCCAGCAACAGCAGAGGGAGCATGAGGACACCAGCATAAGGAGGCAGGGCATATATGAAAATGCCTCTCCCAATGTGACACGATGGGGGACCCAATAAGGGTCCTCACCCACTACAGCTACAGTGCTGACTGGCTCCCCAACTAAAACTTGATTCCTCTAGGGAGGGGGTTCAGGGGCCCCCCTCACCATGTCCCCACCTGGGGGTAAGCCAGAGTTCCATGGGGAAAGTCACGAAGGGAAGAGGCGGTGCCAGGTAACGTAGCCGGGTGACAGTGCTGTGTTGGGGTGGGGGGATAAAAATAGAAAATAAAAAAAAGAACAGTTGCTGATAACCTCCCCTGTTAATCCCATTGAGGTATTTTAATATTTCTATCATAGCTCCCCTTTCCCTTCTGGCCTTGAGTGAATACAAGTTCAGCTTACTCAACCACTCCTCATTAGGCCTTCCCTGTATACTGCAGCAAGGTTTTTGATTGGCACCACACAGCAGGCTGCTGAAGAAGTTAGTGGACTTTGGAGTAGAGCCAGGTTTAGTTAGGTGGGTAGTAAATTGACTATGGCAGAGGCAACAAAGAGCAGTGGTTAACAGAGCTAATGAAGGAATGTAGAGATCATAAGCAGAGTACTGCAGGGATCGGGCCTCGGACCTGTCCTATTAATAATACTCATAAGTGACATCGGGAGGCGTATCCAGGAAAGTTATGCCCTCATTGCTGATGACACAAAGCTAAGCTGCAGGGTGGATCATGAGGACAGGTTGCAGGAGCTCCAGAAGGACCTAGAGGAGCTAGAGAAATGGTCTTGGGTCTGGCAGCTGAGGTTGTGCTTAGGTAGACAGAATCATACAGAATGCTGGATGGGAGAAGTTAGAAACAGAATCAGAAGACAAGTTTCTGAGAGTCAACAGCTTATGGATAGGTGGCTCACAGGACAACAGCACAGAGTGACTGGCACCCTGAACCAAAAGGGCTACCACAGCATTTTGCAGCGCCATGCAATACCCTCTGGTCTACGCCTAGTTGGTCAGGGGTTCATCCTACAGCAAGATAATGACCCAAAACATACCTCCAGGCTATGTCAGAACTACCTTAGAGGAAAAGAACAAGACGGTAGGCTTCAAATCATGGAATGGCCAGCACAGTCTCCAGACTTAAACCCCATTGAGCTGGTTTGGGATGAACTGGACAGAAGGGTGAAAGCAAAGCAACCTACAAGAGCAACACATTTGTGGGAACTTCTGCAACAGTGTTGGGAAGAACTTCCAACAATATTTGATGTCCATTGTAGGAAGAATGCCACGAGTGTGTTCAAGTTACAGTATATCTGCAAAAGGTGGCTACTTTGATGAGTCAAAAATTTAGATTAAATTTTGTTAAACAAAATGATTCTATGATTTCTTTTTTATCTCCAATTGTTTATTTGTTCTGTGCTTTAATTTCAGAGTACATTGAGACATTAACCTGCGTAAATTTCAATAAAAACTAAAAATTGGGGGTGTTCTAAAACTTTTGACCGGTAGTGTAGTTTTCTGTTTTTACATTTATTTTGTGACAACTGTATGGTAGGTTATTTACTGTAACACAGAAACACAGAACCTGTCAGCAGAAAAGGACCGGCAGGTCCATCCAGTCCGCCCTGTAACGTGAGTTTTGCTTTGCCTGTTTCTTGGATGCCATTTTAAATGAGCATACGCTCAGTGTCTTGTCCTATTGCTTAAAAGGGCGACTAACTCGCTCTGTTAGAAAACATCCCCCAGAAGCATGAAAACCCCTTACCAGGCTTTGAGTCCACTGGTGCAATAATTTCATTTTATATGTGCCCCAATTTAGGAAGGGAGAGGATCGTAATTTGGCTCCGTGGAGCTGAGCAGCGCAGATCTCTTCCACTTCCTGGTACCTCTTCTGGCAGTGATCTTCCACCATGTTTTTTGAAAAATGATTAATGGTCGGTAGAAAATCTATAGCAATCACTTATATAGAGGTTTTTATACTGAATTTAGTCACAAAAACTTAGTCTCAGCCAAGCTAGTGATTTAGCACATGGGAGGTCAAAGCTAATTCCTTTACCTGGAAATGATTAAGGATCAATAAGTAGTTTATTTCTGTGAACAAGTTTGGACATTGAGACATTGATATTGGCTATAAGAGGTCAAAAGGTGAAATGCTTATAGAGAAAGGTATTTTTGGCCATGTTACTTTTATGCAGCCTATGTGTAAGCATAAATTAAATGTGCAAATAGAGACTTGATGAGTAACACAAGGATAGGAGGTCAAAAGGTGATGAGACAGTTTAATAGCAAGGCAATGGAAACGACATGTCATGGTTGTCCCCATACAAACCAGCTCTGAGGATGGAGACAGAGGTCTCTGAAGAGTCAGCACGCCAAACGTAATTTGACCACATGACTGTGGTAAGTGCAACCGGGTTGCTGGAAGCAGTAAAAGGAGCCAGCGACCCTGAATGGGGAGCATAGTGATGCAGGGTATAAGTGGCTAAAGAAGGGCTCAGAACACTGCATGCAGACGGAAAAAAGTTTGGAATCTAAATAAAAGCAGTGGTCGTGTACGATGATGGGGGATAAACACGGATTAGGCAATTGAGCCATGAACAAATTCAGAATCCGACCCAGCGATGGGCATGTGGAGTCTGGTAAAGTGACTTTAACCCTAGCGGGTACATGATTTTGAAATTTACAGCTAATATAACTTACAGGTTAAAATAATTTTTCGTCGAATCTCTTGCATTTTATAAATAAATTATTGGAACATATAATTATGCTTTCAGAATGTGCTTTACAAAGCTATATCTAGGGAAAAAAAGCATAATGAGGGAAGTGCGGATGGACAGTTCACATAAATAGTGAGCAGTTACCCAAGTTTGAATTTCCCTGCCATCAAGCACCTCATACCTTCTAGCTCATGGTAAAAGGCTACACTCCACAGACATTCTTTCTTTCCCTTCATAGATATAATTTGTATCATATTGCATTGTAAATGGTAAAATGGGCCATGATTACTGTAAAACTATAAATATCCGCATAAAGTTTATATCGCGGACTGCTGGCCACCGCCATCATTGCGTAAAATTTACATTGCGTTCTGCCACTGGCCACACTTGCAGTCAGCTGTTTTATGCTGGTGTTAAATGTGAGTGCCTGTAACTAGACCCGCTTTGATGTAATTTTTTGGTCTGTTGCCAGGATGTCATTAGTGAGGTGGCTCAACACTCCACCAAGGAAAGCTATGAAAAATGATTTTATGGCTCTGCAGACAGCAGACACTGATGCCGAAGTCTTGAGTATGACAGCCGGTATCTCATAGCTAATGGCTGAAGCTGTCATGGATGAACTGGCATTAGCTGCTGCTGCCGCATTACCCCCTGCAAAGAAAAAGAAGGCGCAGTATAAAGTTTATGACCCGAAGTCCGAGTCGAGATCGGACAGTACTCTTGTGTTCAATGGGTCATGAATGCTGTTTGCTTCTACGAGGCCAAGTACAAGAATAAGATTAATGAGAGCACTGTACGCACATTTAAGAGGGACTACCTTGCAAAATTGAAACAGACCTCCAGATCCAGAGGCCAAGCCAATGTCTCTGCCTATTAAAAACTGAGGCAGACCACCACCACCACTACTAATGGTTGATGTAGAAAATGAGCTAAAGTCTCTAGTGAAATCACTACACTGAGAACCACAGGGCCATTTCAGATATCGCCATACAGTACACTAACTCAGTTCTTGTGCCTCCACATCAGTCTGCTCAGGCTTGTTAACAACCTGCCTAATTGCCAAAGAAGTCTACTCATTTTAGACCTGTCTTATGGGCGTACAACAGAAGATTTGATCAGTAACTTTGAAAAAAATCACATCATTCCAATTTTTTGTGCTGTCTTCATGTACAGATCTCCTTTAGCCCCTGGATATCGCTGTTAACAAGGTGTTCAAAGACGAGCTGAAGCAGCAGTTCTGTGATTGGTATGCTACTCAAATGTCGGAACAGCTGAAGGGTGGCAGCGCAAGCACTGAAATCTCTGAGTACCTATGAACAACATCATTAAAGGACAGACATGTCCAGTGGCTAGTGAACAGCTTTACTCACTTGTGTGCCTGCATAGAGGAGTGCCTGAGAGGCTTTGAGCAAGCTGGTATTATGTGAGCACACACAGACTGTCTCAGTGGTAAGCATAAATTCCTGTATTTTCAAGTATCCCCCTCTATCACTGGTTGCTTACTTACTGGTATTCCTCTGTCCCCTTTTTTAGATGATGTCGCTGATGACTTGGACAAACAGGCTGATTAGCCTGCATCAGCAGTGACCGAGTGCGACCAAGCTGTCCTCCCCCCTCCCCACAAACTCTGAAATAAATACTACCTTCACAAGTAGTATTAAATCGTTTGTGCCTCTTAGTTCGAATACACCATTTTACACAGTGAAGTAATATTGCAGAAAACACCAGTGCCACATGGTGCAAACAACAAAGAAATGCCGCTAAAAAAAGTAATATTGCACTTTAAGGGTACCACTTGGTTATAGTGGATATTATTTTACAGTGGCATATTCTAGTTCTACAGTATTCTGTAACCTTATTGGTCGAAACATTTCACATGTCTGTTGATCATTTTCTGGCAACTTAGCACCTCACCTACACTACATATTTTGTTAACAGATAAAAGCCCATTTTATAAGTGGGATAACAGTCTCCAAGGTGTACGTTCTTAAAGGAATAATGCGCTTCTTGGGTGGTTGTAGCACTCGGCTACTCATTGTGCCTAACAAACAGCTGAGACATGCATTATTCCCTTATGACCATACACCCTGTCATTTGTTATCCCTTAAGTAGTGCTTATAAAGTACAGCTTGTAAGATGCCTGTGTATGGGCTGGCCCTGTGGCATGGCGGCAGTGTGGTTCCCTGCACGAGCCCCAGAATCCTATGCTGAGACCAGCTGGGGACCATGCACATCATGGAGGTGTGAAGCACTGGGCTGCAGGGAGGGGAGGAGGTGTGTTGCCCGCTAGTCACCCCCCCTTTACTGTGCATCCGCCCATCTAACTGGAGGAAGGATGCAGCCATAGCAACCAGAATCATCATGGTGGGGGACGGAAGGGGGGGATCCAAAAGGGTGAAACAGTGAGAAAACAAATATCATCTATGTACATTTAAAAGCAAAGTCATTTGAAATGGGTTACTTGTATTCATTTTATGATGTCTTCCTGTAAAATATTTTCCGCGCTTCATGTAACTCAGCTTTTTCAACACTGTAGAGGAAGTGACAGAAAATATAACCTAGGCTGCACAGTATGCTCCTTTGTACAGAAATCCTGCCTATGTTTGCATTATGTTTTGTAGAAGCATCACAGAACACAACAGTTTCACTTGAGAATATCGCTGTCTCATGACTTGTGTCTCTGCACTGTACGAGAGAACTTCCTTAATTTGTTGTTAGTGTGTGACCAGTCCTGTTGATCTCTACTGCGGCTGGTTTTGAAAGACAAATATTACAGTCTGTGTAGAGCTTTAAGAACCCTGCATGTAGTGGTTCCAAGAAAAATGCCTTTTGGAATTTCTTATAAAAATGTTCTTAATTTTAGCATCAGGGACACATTAATGAATCCTCGACTGGGTGCACTGTATTGCTTTTAGGTCTTGCAGGTTATAACTGAGGTGGATGGATAACTATGTAGTTTTTATAAAAATGTTTAAATATTAGCCTAGGAAATTAAGTGGTATAGTCATGTTCCTTTCAGTTTGTATGCTGTTTGCTTGAGAAAAAGTAGACAGGCAGGTCTGTATGACAATGGCACCTCCCCTGAGCTCTAATTAGCAACATATGCCGTCTTTAAATTGGCTAGTCTGCTGGAGGGCTTACATTTTTACTGCTCATTTTAACTTATGGAGGTTATTTCTTCTTTTCTTTACAACTTATTTACACTGGATCACCCAACTGAACAAAACATCTCATTTACAGTGAGGCTTTTACCAAGTTCTTTGGCATGGAGGACTAAACCAGAAAGGGCTGGTTGACTTGTTAAGGGTCACACAGTTATCTTGTAGTTCTCTGTTTCACTGTTCAGCGCATTAAATATTAGATCTTATTCCTTTACCCCAAGGGCTATCTGCCTGGTACCTGTGCTAACTTTAGAATGGAGAAGACTAGTTTTGTCTTGAGGTATTAAGATGTTATTTGTGAAGCTGGCTCGGTGGTGTGGAGGGTTGAGGCTAAGGCATCCAGCCTTACCTTCTACCAGCTGCTGGGGGTCGGCCGAAGGGGAACAGATGAAGTCTCTAATGAACTGTTCTCCCTCAGGGTGGGGAGGCATGCCAACTCTGTCCTTGGCTGCCACCAGGTGGGGGCTGGGTGATAGAGCCGGCACACGAGCAACAACGTAGGGAGGGTCCACAGTTCTGTGGTGCGACTGCACCTCCATGCAAACATGCTTACATGCAATGTCGGCTGGGGAATCTGGGAGAAAAACAGAAAAGATTGTTATAGGACACATGAGGCCCTGCCCGCCCCCTGTCTTGCATCACCGCCCAGACCATCAGATCCACGCTGCATATGAATCTCTGGGTGGAAGGATGGTCCTCTCCTTCCTAGGCCAGCTGCTGGGGGCAGTCTCAGGGTTCTCCAGATCTGGGGAGAACTGGGGGAGGTGGTTTCTGTTGGGGGGGCAGGAACAGGACTGAGAGTCTATACCCACTTCAGCAAAGGGGTAAGAAGCAATATAAAACAAAAAACTAAAGATGTGATATAAAGTAATACTTCTCAGTTTTAAATTCACCTAGTAAACGTAGTGAGTGCAAACCGTTTGAAGCAAGAGGAGACTTCACACAGCTTTAGTAGAGCAGAGCTTCTGAATAAGACTTTTTTTTTAATTCTATTTTTGCTCCCCTTCCTTGTATCCCGCCGAACTCTCTCCACCAATCGCCCAACACCACAGACTCTATCTCCTTGCGTGGCCTCAGCTGTCCTCTCCCCGATGCTGGGCATGCCCCAGGTCAACCCTCCAGGGAAGGTCCGCCCCCACCCCCAGGGCACTCTTTCAATAGGGTTGAGCACCAGGATGAGGAGAGCTGTGCTCGACTACGGGAGTGTGGTTCGTGGGTGGGAGGCGCTTTTGCCTATCGGAGGGAGGATTTTTTTTTTTTTCCTTACTTATGCCCCTGTAGAGCCTGGCTACCAAGGCAGTGTACTGCCACGGCCCCCGGCATATGCCACAACGCTACTTTGGCCACCTCCTCCAGAGGTCACTCTTTGAGCGGTTGTCTCCCCAACCCTCCCTGGGAGAGAGAGCAGTCCTCTGGACACTCAGTCTCTTTTCTGCCCCCCCCTCCACTGACCCCCAGCTGCCTGGGCTCGTTCCAGAGCCCGGGTCACCGGCGTGGCGCGAGGTGTGGCGTCCAGTGCATCAACCCTCAGTGCCACTGGGCTGGCCCGAATAAGACTCTGATCTGGTCAGAAGCCAAATTTGCCAGGACTAAGGCAATATAGTGCATGAGTGGCTTTCACTTAAACACATATCCTTGTGGTAGAGCAACATGGTACCATGCAGGCAACCCTTGTCCAAATCTCAGCTCCATACAGTTGGCAGGGCAAGAGCCAGGAGCTCTGTCGGTTACAACAGGTTCAGAATCATAGTGGGAGGGCTGGAAGCAGCTCAGCAGCAGCTTCTTCTGGTATGAGCCAGTACAGCTGACAGCTTTCCAGCTATCAGTAATGCACACACAAATCATGTGGCCCTAAAGTGTTGGTGGGGAGGGATGGAAGAGATTCAAATCTGGACCCAGACTCTGGTAGCTGCGGTGTGTGTACCAGAAACTCTGAAACATAGAAGCTGACAGCAGATAAGGGCTGCATGGGCCATCCAAACTGCCCTTTTTTGTTGGCATTGCTTACACACTGTAGACCCCTCCAGGTCTACGGCACTTTCTCTACCACCCCCTTACCCATCCCTTATGACTCCCTTGTGCTTATCCCAGGCTTTTCTGAATTCCTTCACAGTTTCTGCACCCACAACCTCTGCTGGAAGACCGTTCCATGCATCTGCCACTCTTTCAGTGAAGAAGTCACCCTTTCTGTGAAGACTTATTTCCTCATCTCTCCCCTAAACCTACCCCTCTTGAGCTTCATATTGTGGCCCCTTGTTCTGGAGCACCCTTTCCTCTGAAAAATGCCTTCCACTTTTATCTTATTCACCCCGTGAGGTATTTAAAGGTCCCAATCATATCCCCCCTCTCCCTCCTCTCCTCCAGGGTGTACATGTTTAGTTTCTTTATTCTCGTCTTATAGGACATTTGATGTAGACCCTGTACCATCTTGGTAGCCCTCCTTTGGACGGCTTTCACGCTATGTCCCTCCTTAGTTGTAGCCTCCAAAACTGGACACAGTACTCCAGGTGGGGTCTTACTAAAGACCTATATAGTGGCAACACCACTTCCCTCTTCCTGCTGATGAGACCCCTGCTTGTACATCCCAGCATCCCACTAGCTCTTCTGATTGCTTTGTTGCATTGTCTGGCCACCTTCAGGTCATCCAATATGATTACCCTAGGTCTCTTTCCTGCTTGTTTGCAGCTTGTATCTCTCCCCCCCATTTTGTACTGCACCCCTGGGTTTCTGTGACCCAAGTGCATTATTTTGCACTTTCTTGCATTAAACCTTAGCTGCCAAACTTTTGACTACTCCTCCAGTTGTTTCAAGTCTCTTTCCATCCTCTGCACCCCCTCCAGAGTGTCTTGGTGTCATCCGCAAAGAGGTAGACCTTCCCTTCCAGTTCCTGTGCTGTGTCACTAATGAAGACATTAAAGAGGATTGGCCCCAGTACTGACCCCTGCAATACCCCACTGGTCACTCTCCCCTCCTCAGAGCGAACTCCATTTACTACCACCCTCTACCTCCTATCCCCTAGCCAGGTTCTTAGCCAAATTACTACCTTGCTGCCTACTACCATGCTACCCAACTTGTTTACCAGCCTCCTATGTGGAACGGTGTCAACAGCCTAAGTATGCCACATCCACCCCCACCCCACCTCCAATCCAACACTCTGATTACCCAAGTAAAAAAAAAGTCTATCAGATTTGTTTGGCATGACCTCCCCTCTATGAAGCCATGCTGCCTCGGGTGCCCCAGTCTATTGGATTCCAGGTTTTCCATGATTCTTCACTTTAATAGTGTTTCTATCAGTTTCCCTATTGCAGATGCCAGGCTGACAGGTCTGCAATTTCCTACTTTCTCCTCGCTACCACTTTTGTGAAGTGGGACTATGTCTGCCCTTCTTCAGTCCTCCAGGACCACGCCAGTCTCCAGTGAACTGTTAAACAAGTCTGTCAGGGGTGTAGCTAGCACATCTCCGAGTTCCACTGGGTACAGTAGATGCCATATGGTGATGGAACTATCCATTGCTGAACCTGATCCAAAATGGCCACCCAGACCCAATGAGTTTGGATGCAGCCTGTCTGGCCCAATGGCTTTATCCATCCTCAGATTAGTAAGTGCTTTCCTGACCCTATCCTCAGAAAAGGGACTAGTGTTCATTCTCCCCCGCCCCATCTCTTGGTGCGTATGTGTGGTCCCTCCCCTTCCCCCTCAACTGTGAATACTAAGCAGAAATATTTAAGATATTTGCATTTTTTTGGTCCTCTTCAGTATAGCCCCCTGCCTCCTTTATTAACCGTGCAATCCCTCTCTTGGTCATCCTTTTCTCACTGATTTACCTGAAAAATGTCTTGTCCCCCTTGATACTGTCTGGGCTATTCTTTCCTCAGCTTGTGCTTTTAAACACCTTACTGCCCGCCTGCCTCCCTCCATTTCCCCCAGATACACTTCTCTGTCCACCTCTCTCTGGGTGTCATTGTACCTTCTGAATGGCACTGTTTTTGCCCTTTTCTTCCACTTCCCTCAAGAACCATACTGGTCTCCTCCTTCTGCTTTTGCTTATCTGCCTGATCTACAAGTTCGTAGCCTTGACTATGTTCTCTTTTATTCTGGCCCATTTCTCTCCCCCCCCACCCTCCGACATCTCCTCCCGCCAGGTCTTCTCGGATGCATTCCCTTATCTTTGTAAAGTCAGCCCTTCTGAAATTCAGGACCCTTGCCCTTGTGTGACTGGATTCTGCTGCTGTTCTTATATTAAACCATATTGTGCGATGGTCACTTGTCCCTAGATAACTCCTCACGCTGATATCCAGCACACTATCCCCATTTGTAAGTTTTTGATCCAGCATTGCCCCACCCTGAGTGGGTTCACTGACCAGCTGCCATAGGAATGCCCCCTGTAGGGGAGTCCAAGATATCTCTGCTCCTAGATGATGCTGCAGCAGGTAGATTTCACTCTACATCTGGCAAATTAACATCCCCCACCAGCACCACCTCTGTCTTCTTAACCATTTTGCCTATGTCTTCTAACATCTTTGTCCTCTCCCAGTGTCTGAAGTCTGCATACCACTCCCATGCAAGTGGGGGTGCCATTTCTAGACTCTAGGTTGACTCACACCACCTCTACCCCGCCCCCGTCTTCCCTGTACCTCTGTCGCTTTGATGTTTTCCATAACATAAAGCACCACTCCCCCCACTTTTCCTTCCTACTCTGTTCCTTCCAAACATTGTGTAGCCAGGTATGACCATTTCTTGGTCATGGCTGTTTGTGCACCATGTTTTGGTGATGGCCACTATATCCAGGCCTGCCTCTGCCATGGTGACCTCCAGGTCTGCTATCTTATTTCCCATACTTCTAGTATCGGCACTGATGGTGGTCCAGATTTTGTTCATCCTACTCTTGTCCCTTTTCATGTTGTCTAGTTGCCCCCCCCTTCTTCTCCTTTGCATACTGCTTGCTGCAATTCCCACTTTCTCCTATGCTGATCGCTTGCACCCCTGGTTGTTCTTCATTTTGGTGGGAATCCTTTCCCCCAGAAATTCTCTACCCTGTATAACAGCCTGGGGTTTCTGCAAGCCCTTTGCCTTCCACCCCCCTGCCTTGGCTAGTTTAAATGCCCATCGAAGTAACACTTAAACTATCTACTGAGGACAGCCACGCCATTTCTGGATGGATGCAGGCCATCCTCCCAGTAAAAGCTCTGATCCCTCCAGGCGGAGCCCTAGTCCTTGGTGTAGCCATATCCCTCCTCTCTGCACCATTCTTCATTCTTTCAACCATGAGTTGAAGGCCTTGGTGCGGAACTCCCTCTCCTTCCCCCATTGTAGACGGGCAGCACTTCTGTAAAGACTACAGTGTGTGCTGCCTGCCTAAGACCCTTCCCCAGCTCCCTAAACCACTCCTGGACTGCCCAGTCTCTTCCATAGCTAGGACAATAATGTCCAGCTCCCCTTTCCTTGTTATAGCCCACGCGATCCGCTGGATGCACTTTCCATCCCCGTGAGCCGATGTGCCAGGTAGGCACGTAACCTCCCACTCTATCCCCTTCTCACCCCAGGGGTCCTTTAGCATCAGTAACATTATGCAGTAAACTGACTAGGTTGAACTGCCTCGGAGGTAGAGATTATGATAATGAATCTAATGAATTCGCCAATCAGGAGAGAGCTTGATGGTATCCTGAGGAGAGTCTGCCTAGAAGGCGCCAGAATTTTTTTTCCGCCTGACTAACACTGCCTCTGGGGTGCTGTCTCTCTTGGCCAAGAAAAAGCTAATTTCATCATTTGGTAGTCATAACTTTTACTTTATTGTTACTTTTATAGTGTGTTGAGTGATTTAACATTATTTTTTTTTTTTTTTTACGGTTCTTCTCGGCTCCCGGGAACAAAATTTTTCTATCAGAACCGCAGTTTCCCCCGCGTTTCCTTTCTGTTTCTTTTGACTAAAAAAGTTTACCATGTTTGGTTTTCATAGTTCCTTTAAAAAGTGACCGTGGTTCCTTTTTGCACTTGGGAACCAACTTCTCCTCCCTACTAAGTCATGCAGTGTATTATTTTTTAAAATCTCCCAGACTTGTACTGCCCAAATCTGTTTCCTTTTTATATCTAATGAACTCCAACCAAGGGAACTATACATAGTACTGTGGTGAGCATTAAACTCGCATTTCAAGATTTATATTGAAATTGGAGTTCATGAGATACAAGAAGGAAACGGATTTGGGCAGTACAAGTCTGGGGGATTTAAAAAAATAATACACTGCATGACTTAGTAGGAAGGCTTGAAAACCCTAAGCATGGTCTCAATTTGAGGAAGAAAGGGGCCAGATAATTAGTAATACCTAAAAGTAAAAATAAATTTACTGCTATGACATTTCAATATAAGGCAGCCATCTGTTGGAACCAATTTCCTTTATATCTTAGGGATCTAGACATGAACCCACATAGTTTTAAGACTGCCATATAAAGGGAAATGAAGTATTGTTGTGCTTGCAATGGATAGTTTTAGAATATTGACTGAAAACTGATGGTATGTTTGTTGATTATAATGTACAGAGTTTTGTGAACCGACCCGGGATTTATAATGTGTATATTTGCAATGTATAATGTTTTGTAAGTGATCTAGGACTTGTAATGTTTGTTACACTTGTGTATATGTATTTATTACAATTTTTAAACAGGTGCACCTTGAGAAAAGGGCATGTATAGCCCTAATGGTGGTATCCCTGTATAAATATTTTTTTTACTTTTACTTCAGAAAGTCATGGTTACTTACCTCGAGGGAACCAACTGCATTTCTTCACTTTTCCCTGTTTGGGCTTCATTTTTCAGGGTTTCTTTTATATTGGCATGTCAGAAATCCCTAAAAAAAAAGAGGACTGGACCCACAGGTTTAAAACATTAAAGAGCCACAGAATAGTGACTAAAGCTGATACCCACGACCTGTGTTTAAAGTGCTTAGGTTCAGATCTTTACTGTGTACTTTGCTCTAAATTTTGTTCAAAGACTTTAAGAAATAGAGTAAAAAGATTGAGAATTATGGCTGAAGAAGGGTCTTCCCTCTGTACTAAAACAAAGACCCAAGGTTACCAGTGAGGGGCCTTCTAAGAAAAGCAAGGTACTGATGAAGCATCTTCAAAATAAAAATAATAATAAAGATGCTGATGAAGTGCCTAGCAAACCCTAAGGCTTCAAAAGGTGCTGACTAAGTGTCTACTAACAAAAGAAAAGCTGATCAGGTCACTGATGAAGTGCCTGCCAAGAAGCCTTATAAAGAAAAGCATACCACTGCCCTTCCCAGTACTAACAAAGGAGAGTCGTCAGTGGGTAAAAAAACATAAAGATAAAACAAAACGCACAGAACCTCAGGGTGGAGATCTCCCAGACGTTCAAGGAGACTTACCCCCAGTGGAAGAGATGGCTAAAGCCTGGCATCTTTATCAAACCCTACTGGACATGTGGCCTGTTTTTAAATACCCCTGCCTTTACCAGACAGCCTCCCCGTTCAGTTCCATCTGATGCAGGTGGCTATGCTGTGGAGGATGATGAGGATTATCATGGCGAGGATCCTGATGATGTATCTGAGGGGAACCTTCTAGAACCTGACATTTCCCCTGATCCACATTTCGGAGCTTCACCATCAGATCAAGCGGATACCCCCTCCATGCTAACTTTTCTGCAACATATGATGGACACCCTTGACCCTCCCTCACAGGAGTCCACTCAAGATGAGGAGGAAGACCAGGTTTACAGAGAGATGATGGTGCTCCCTATCTGTAAGGCTTTAAAAAAAAAAAGACACTATGAAACTGCTCCAGACACCTACTTCCCTGCCTGCAGCAGACAAAAGGATAGACAAAAAGTACCAGCTGTCCAGATCTGACACTGAATTCCTGTATGTACACCCCAGCCATGAAGGGGTTGTATAACAGGCAGCCTGCAACAAAGCCAACACTCCTCTCAACCCCCTGAGAAGGAGTCAAGGAGACTGGACTTCATGGCTAAGAAGTCCTGTACCTCAGCTTCTCTCCTCCTCTGCCTTTCCTGTTCCTTGGCATACTCAGCCAAGTATCAAAAGGCTCTTTGGAATTCCGTCCTGCCCATTGCCCAGCAAAGGTCTGATTTTATGGTACAGGACCTAATGGACACAGCCAAAACTGCCCGGGAAGCCACCAAGTACCAATTCCATATGGCAGCAGACAATAAAGATGCAGCTTCTAGGGTTATGGCCCATGCCTTCTCCCTGAGGCGTTTTGCTTGGTTGAGAACAACTAACCTAACACAGAATACACAGTCCAAAACTATAAACTTCCCCTGTGATCAGAACATCCTTTTTACTCCAGAACAGAGACATGCATGAAAAATTTGACGAGTATAAAACAACCTATCAGAGCAGTATGGCCAGAGAGAAGCTTTCTGCTACTCAAAAGCGGAACAGGGACAGAAGGTACTACCCTAGACCATTCGTCCCCTTTCCTGTGCAAGTTGATTACACCCTAATGAGGGGTTTCTACAGGGGAAGAGGCAGGAGAGGACAGAGAAGTAACCCTACTCCTGCTCCTGCCTTTCAGCCTAAGCCCTGACTCCAGTGTCCAGGGTGCCTCCCCTCTGCCTGTAGGGAGCAGGCTGTTCCACTACCTTCAGTCCTAGACCCTCATTTCTTCAGACAAGTGGGTCCTGGAGGTAGTGGAAAAGGGTCTATCACGTAAGTTCAAAAAGCTGTCATCCATCAGGGGCTCTCAACTGTCAAAGTCCCTAACCCCAACAGAAAAACATCTGTTGGAGTTAAAAGTAAAACATCCCCTGGCAGCAAAAGTGGTGGAAAGAGTACTCTTGCATCAGCAGGGCAAGGGCATCTAGTCCAGATACTTTCTAACGCAGAAAAAAGGGAAGTGGAGACCTATTCTCAATCAGTCAATCAAAATCTTTATTTATCCAGGCGGGCACCATTGAGCAAGGCTCATTTGCAAGGTGGACCTGGTCATGAATACATCAAAGTACAGTAAAGAAGCAGGTATACAAAAAGCAATAATGTACAAGGAAGAAAAAGTATATACATTGTATACAGTACAAGTACAAGGTTTAAAAAAAAAAAGCATTATTTTACAGTTGAAGAAGTCAGCAGATGTACAATCAACCACAGGCATGCAGGGGTTATAAGCAGAGGTCTTTTGAGTGAGGCAGCCGGCAACTACACATATAGGGGAAAGAGGCCATGTATGGGGTGGCAGGTTAGAGAGATAAAGAAGAGGAGGGATATATTACCGACGACTGGGGGAAAAACTGAGCTAAAACCACAGAAAGTGATGATGGCTGTCGTGTACTTGTTTATTATGATAATGACGGAGGAGGGGTAGATACAGTAATTGGGACACTACTATGGATGGAGTGGGACTTTAGCCAGGCTAGAGTGGACAGGGAATGGTGGGTGCAGCAGGAAGAGTTAATAGGGAAAGAGTGAGAGCCAGGGGTAGAAACATGGCGAGCGTCAGGATGGAAAGGGGGAGTTGCAGAATCAGTGGGCTAGCGGTGAGGAAAACATTTGCAAGGTGCTTTCATGTAGCGATCGTAGAGTGTCTTGAAGATATTCAGGCTAACAGGGTGGCTCAGCTTCAAGGTCCTTTGTAAACCGTTCCACAGTATGGGTAAAGAGAAGCTTAGAGCAGCTTTGCCGAAATGAGTTTTGACCCTTGGAACTTGGAGGGCAATTAGGGAATAGCTCCTTAGAGCGTAGGTGCCTAACACACTCTTGGGAATGCAGTCTGAGACATATGAGGGGAGCTTGTTGGTCACCGCTCTGAAGGCCCATAGGGTGGCATTTCTGTTCCTTCTATAGTGAACGGAAGTCCAGTCTAACGATGAGTACAGGGAGCAGTGGTGTGTGGAAAGTAGAAGGCCAGTAATGAACCTGATAGTTCTGTGGTAGAGGGTGTCCAACTTAGCCAGTGCAGAGGCAGTACAGTGGCTGTAGAGCAGGTCCACGTAATCTATTGAAGACAGGAAGGTAGCTTGAGCCAGTTGAATCTTGGCCTTCTTTGTGAGCAGGTGGTTAATTCTGTAGAATAGTCCTAATCTATGCCTTAGTTTCTTCTGTAGTTCTTCGAGATGGTCGACGAAGGAGGGTTTACGATACAGCCAAACTCATAGATATTTGAATTTAGCTACATACTCTAGTGTTTCTCCAAGAACAGTGGTAATTTGTGGGATAGCGGCCCTCCAAGCAGGAATTGCCGAATGCAAGGAAGGGGAGAAGAGCATGGCTTTTGTCTTTTTCCCATTGAGCAAAAGCTTTTTGTTTATGAGCTGGTATTGTAGAAGGTTAAAAATTTAGCTTGGAGGTCTTCACAGGCTGCTTCCGGCGTGGGACGACTCAAGTACAGTACAGTGTCATCCATGAATAAGTGGAGGTTGGCTTTTTTGATGGGGTCATTGATATTGTTAATGTAGACTGCAAAGAGGAGGGGCCCAAGGATAGAGCCCTGGGGCACACCCTTCAGCATAGGTTTTAATGGAGGAAGATCACCTTCAGCTTCAACCTGCTGTTTCCGTTCTCCGAGATAGTCTGCAAACCAGCACATAGATTTATGGTCCAGGCCTAAGGTGCTTGGGGGGAAAGAAGCAGGCTGTGATTGACTGTGTCGAATGCCTTACTAAGATCCAAGGAAAGGGTACAGACATGCTTCTTGTTGTCAAGGTCTAGGAGCCAATCATTGGTTACCTTAGCTAGGCCTGTTATGGTGCTGTGCTTTGCTCTGAATCCAGACTGAACCAGGTTTAATAGGCTTCTGGATTCTAAGTATACCCCTAGCTGGCCACACACTATTTTTTCTAGTAATTTAGACAGGATGGTGAGGAGGGAGATCGGTCTGTAATTATTTATATCGCAGGGGTCACCTGTTTTTAATAGAGGGATGACAAGGGCTATTTTCCATTGAGAGGGGAGGCTACCCTGGGAGAGTGACATGTTGACTAGGTGGGTGATTGGCACTGCAAGCACATGGTAGGCACATTTCAGATAGTATGGCTTTATGAAGTCGGAGCCTGCTCCCTTCCTGGTGTCCAGTTGCAGCAGTAGGTCTTCCACCTCTTTTACAGAGACAGGCAGGAGGGAGAAGGCCTCCTCTGTAGAGGGTTGGTGGACCCTGAGCTATGCAGAGGTCATTGGCAGGAGAAGTATCAAATGCTAGCCCTGCCATTGCAAAATGGTTATTGAGGGCTTCCAGTATCTCCGATCGGTTAGAGATAACGCTGCCATCGGACTTAATTTTTGCTGGAATGGCACCCAGATTTAAAGCTGTCCTCCTGACCCAGCTAACTGCAAAGATGATTATTAGTTCCCTTCTCAAAACTTGGACTAGCACACTAACTCTAGTGTTTCTGTTTTTTACTCTAACTGAAGGTCCCAATTTACCTTGCAGACCCTACATTTCTAATAAAGTATCTATCTACTTACCCCCTCGTAAGAAGTGTTCTAGCAGTAGAGCTGTAGCTGCCTTAGTCTGCAGCCTCCTTTCTCTGATTGCAAGACTGCTGTCTGACTGAAAGCTAACTAGAAGGAAACAGTAGACCCTCCAAGGACCTGCCTTCCAGTACCTTTTGAGGTTACACATAGTGCATAAAGGGTACTGCCTTCCAGTACCCCTTATGGACTATGTCTAACCCAGAAAGAGATTTTGTCCCACCACTTCAGTCTCCCAGTGGTGAGCCCTGCTAGGAGGAATGAAAGGGAGTGCAAGCTAAAGGAAACTCACGGAAATCAGGACCACCGCCATCATAGGAAATGTGGAGTTGGCAGTTGGGGTTGGGCAGTGGGCGTAATTAACTATAGGTAGGTGGAATGTATCACTGGCTTGGCTGCATTACGTTTCAGTTTTTAAGTGGTTCATTGGTTTAGGGGTATGATTCTCACTCAGGATGTGTACTCACAGGCCAAATAACTCTGCTTCCCGGTCTCCACTTCACAAGCAAAAACTTCAAGTGCTGAGTGCTAGGATAATATACTTTACTGTTAAAACTGCAGCAGCAGGTTACATCGTGCTCCCTCCCTCAGTGCCAAATGTTTTCCCGTGATACGTGCACTTTCTAAAGGCTGTGTTGGTGCAACCTCGGACATCCTTTAAAAGTGCATTTTTTAAAGTGACAGCGCACCAAAATTCATTAAAAAAACAGAGTCATGGTGTCATCAGATCACACTAAATAGTAAGAAAAAACAGGCAAAAAATTAACATATACAGATAATAAATACATCCATTTTGCAGTCATTAAAAAAGTGTCAGCGGCTGGCTCGGTGGCACTGGGGGTTGAGGCGCTGGATGCCACACCTTGCACCATGCTGGTGACCAGAGTTCTGGAGCGAGCTCGGGTGCCAGGGATCGCCGGGAGAGGGAGAGGATTGAGCGTCCAGGCTACTTTCCTCTCCTGGGGGGTGGGGTAGGTCTGTCCAGTATCCCAGAGACCCCAGGTGGAGAGCGGGGGCACTGCAGGATGCAGAACGCACGTCGGGATGAGCGTGGCAGATGCCGTCAGGGTTGCCGTGCGCCATGGCATCAGGGGAATGCCATGCACAGGAGGGAGGAGGGGTTTCGCTAGACCATTTCTGTAAACCCTCCAGCCCAGATAGGTGCTGGCCCTCCCAGTGCCGGACCGCCACATGCCCAATGCTGGTTCCCTGCCTCAACCCCTTTGGTCTTCTCAGGCTCGTAGCTGCCCGGGGCTCAGGGAGGCAGTAACGACTTTGGAGAAGGCAGGGTCCACAGAGGGTGGTAGAGCGGATCCAGTGAGTGGAGCGGCCTGAGGGTTCCGGTGCTGGAGATGTTAAAATAAATAAATAAATCAGTACATTGTATAAATATATATAAATCACACAAGTTAAAAAACTGAGAAACTAATACATATATGAAATATAATGCAAAAACGTGGAACTCACAAATTGGCATATTTTACAAACTGAAAAAATGCTAGAAAAAGTGGTAAAAGAAATCCCCAAAATGATTTTTAAATGACGAAAAAATCTTAAAGATTATGTTGTACATTTATTTATTTAAAAGTTGATAATCAGGAAAGGCACACTGAGCCGTGGCTAGTTTCCAGGTGTGACCCGGGGGAGATGCACTAAACGGGTAGGGAGACGCATACATAGCACATATTGGGACAAAAATGAGAGAAGATAGTTTTAGACATCCACCAAAAGGAACACATAAATGTGCAATTGTCAATTTTGTCAGTACGTCACCATAGGGGGTGAATTTGAAGAGCCTGTGTCAGGTAGAAAGTACAAACTATTGGATTTCTCTACCTGTAACCCTGCCAACGTGGTATCTCTGGCTAAGTGTAGTACTTGCCTGATATGCTATGTTGGAAAAACAAGTAGGAAGTTAAAAGGACAAATTGGCCAGCACATAAGGAGCATTAAAAAGCTAGATGGTACAAGTGCTTTGCATTACATATGGGGAAGAAGGGTAGAGAATACAGCTTTATGTTCCAAGCTATAGAAAGAGTCTATGGTACTATGAGGGGAGGTGATTTGGATAGAAAATTGTTACAGAGGGACACCTTTTGGCAGTACCAAATGAAATCTTATGAAAGCTCTGGTCTTAATGACCATTTTCAGCTATCTCTATATTTATAAAGATACGATATATTTAATATTGGATATGTTATGAGCTTTCTGAATAGTGCATAGATTTAACTAAGAATTGTTTTTTTACGTTGTATGACATAAGCTCTTTTTTTTGCTTAATCACAAATCAATTTGTTGTATTTCTTGCTCTAGTGTTGGAACTGTTCTTATAGGATACTTTCATTTGACTACTTTTTTGACTCTTTTCTTCCCCCATCATCAACCCTCCTCCCCCCCCTCTCCTTCCATCCCTCGGTCCTCCCTCCCCATAACACTTTCCCTCATCCTTGCCTCCCCCAGGTTTTTTTCATTATATTACATATATGTATTGGTTTCTCTGTTTTTCATCTTGGGTGATATATTGATATGTTTTTAATGATTGCAAAATGGATGCATTTATCTGTATATAATAATTTTTTACCTATTTTTTTCTTACTATTTGGTGTGACCTGATGACATCATAACACTATTTTATGACTTTTGGTGCACCGTCACTTGAAAAAATGCACTTTAAAAGGATGTCCAAGGTTGCACCAACACAGCATTGAGAAAGCACAAGTTAGTGCAGAAACATTTGGCACTGAGGGAGGGAGCACGATTTAACCTGCTGATGTGGCTTTAACAATAAAGTATATTATCCTGGCCCTCAGCACTTGGAGTTTTTGCTTGTGGAAACTGGGAAGTAGAGTTCTTTGGCCTGTGAGTACTTTTCCTTCTCTTCTTTTGACCCATGCCTCTGTTTGATGGGGGCCGCCTCTGGGGGACTGCGCAGAGGGGGACCAGGAAAAGGCAGATATCCTGAACAAATACTTTTGTTTAGTATTCACAGAAGAAGGAGAAGGGGAGGGACCACACAAAAGTAACAGAAGCTTTGGAGGAAAGGAGGTGAACACTAGTCCTTTTTTGGAGGCAAGAGTCATGAAGTGACTTCCTCATCTGAAGGTGGATGAAACAATGGGATCAGATGGGGTGCATCCAAGGATGTTGAAGGAGCTCAGGAAATTGGCTAGACCTCTGACAGTTCTATTTAACAGTTGACTGGAAACGTGAATGGTTCTGGAGGACTGGAGGAGGACGGATGTAATCCCACTACACGAATGTAGTAGCAGGGAGAAAGGTGGCAATTTTAGGAGAGTCAGCCTGATATTGTTGGTGGGAGAGTTATTGGAATTACTGCTGACGGAAGGGATTGTGAAATATCTTGAGTCCAGTGGGTTACGAGACCCAAGGCAGCATGGTTTCACTGGGTGGAGATCATGTCAGGGTGGGGTGATGGACGTAGCCTACCTAGATTTCAGTAAATCGTTTGACACCGTTCCACATAGGAGACTAGTAAGCAAGCTGGGTAGCTTAGAAGTGGATCCAGAGGTGGTAAACTGGATAAGGAATTGGTTAGGGGATAAGCAGCAGAGGGTGGTGGTAAACAGAGTTCACTCCAAGGAAGGAAGGGAGGGTGACCAATGGGGTGCCTCAGAGATCAGTGCTGGGACCAGCCCTTTGAATGTCTTTATAAGTGACATTGCAGAGGAGCTGGAAAGGAATGTCTGCCTCTTTGCGGACGACACCAGCATCTGCAACAGGGAGGATGCTCGGGGGGGTGGAAAGGATGAGCAGAGACCGGAGGACTGGAGGAGTGGTCAAGCGTATGGCAGCTGGGTTTCAGTGCAAAATAATGCACTTAGGGCACAGAAACCCAGGGTCTGAGTACAAAATGGGTGGAGTGGTATTGATGACCACCAAGCAGGAAAGAGACCTGGGGGTAATTATATTGGATGACCTAAAGGTGGCCAGGTAGAGCAGCAAGGCAGTAAGGAGGGCGAGTGGGATGCTGGGGTGCATAAGGTGGCGTATCACCGGCAGAAAGAGGGAGGTGGTGTTGCCTCTGTATAGATTGCTGGTAAGACCTCACCTAGAGTATTGTGTCCGGTTCAGGAGCCCACATCTCTAGAAGGACGTAGTCAGAGTGGAGGCCATTTAGAGGGAGGGCAACTAAAATGGTGTAGGGTCTGTATCAACAGCCCTATGAGGAGAGACTGTATTACTTCAATATGTGCACCCTGGAACACAGGAGAAAGAAAGAGAGAGAGGAGAGATATGATGGAGACCTTTAAATACCTCAAGGGGTAAATAAGGTACAGGAGGGGGGTATTTTTCAGAAGAAAATGTGCTCAAGAACAAGGGGACATGCTTTGAAGCTGGAGGGGGTAGATTCAGGAGAGATGTGAGGAAGTACTTCTTTACAGAAAGAGTGGTGGATTCCTGGAACAGCCTTCCAGTGGAAGTGGTGGGGGTGAAAACATTAGTAGGGTTCAAGAATGCGTGGGACAAGCACAAGGGAATCATAGTGGAAAGGAAGAGGGGAATGAGAAAGAGCTGTAGATTGAGTACAGCCTGATGTAATAGTGTAGGTGGGGAGAAATGGGCAGACTGGATGGGTCAAACGGTCCTTATCTGCCATCAAATTCTCTGTTTCTGTGTATGTTTTTGTATGTTTCAAAGTTGGGAAGGGGGGTGGAGCAGCCATAAAATGTAAGACTGGCTGTGACTCTACGCCACTTCATAACTGTGGTCCTGTGGGTGGGGATGGAACGTACAGTAGCTGGAGGCAAGCACCCAGTAGAGTGGCAGGGACAAAACAAAATAAATACCCAGTAATACTATAGTCTCAGTAGAGAACAGCTTGGCTGCAGAAGCCTCCTCTTGTTACTTTATGAGGCTTGGGTCTGCAGAGCACACCGAAAAGCTGTAAAGTACATATGGTATGGTGGCAACAGCCTCCTGTTCGGTTCCTTTACAAGGTTACAATAACCTGTTTTCTGTTACTTTTACAATCCAGTATCAATTACGTAGGAGTCTTTCAGATAGTTTCTAACATACCTCTCAACTGTACCACATTACGAGGAACATTCCTCATTTTACTTCAGAAAAGGTCCAGAAAATCTGTTCCACATTGTGAGGACTTGTTCCACATTCAAAGTCAACATTTTAAAGCAAAAATCCATAGTAAATGATGGAAAAAATAACTTATTCAATTAATGACAGACATTCTGAACTTAAATGCAACATTTTAACAGTGTTTTGAGCTTCTTAGGTAGAGATTTGATGAAGTGTTCCACATTTTGCCCATTTGTTCCACATTTTGACAATGTTCCACATTTGGGGGACAAAAGGTTGAGAGGTATGGTTTCTAAGGGTACAATCTTTCTGCCAGCACCCAGTTAAGCTGTGGCTAGTGTATTCACTTCCTCTGGGCTCTTTGGATAATGCCTTTTGACATATTTTGTGGAGTATAGATTGCTAGGGTTGGTATGATAACGTAATTATGGTCTGGGTTAACGCAGATTGATTATAAAGAGCAATTAGCGGTAATGGCAAATGATTGAGTTCATGTGTGACTTTTGCATCCTGTAAATCATAGGCTGTACTGCTTCAGTCAGGAGGGGAAGCCCAGTTTGAGCAGAAGAGCTCTACAAATTACGATGCACTGTGTTCATAATCAAACACGGCGAGTACAGTATGGATAATATGTTATCAACACAAAGAAGACAAATGGCACATTTTAATCTGCTTTCAGTAGTCAGTATAGCACTTTCTGAAGCCTTTTTAGAGTTCCGTGGTAAAGCCCAAGTAATGACCCTGACATTTGTTATTTTGGGAACCAAGATGATTTTGCTTGACTGCTTCAAGAATTGTTTTCTGAGCTGTGTTTTAGCATTTTCAATTGCAGTATAATTACTCACCAGCATTTTTAATTCCCGGATAACCAGGTTGTAATTTTGCTTTACAACTGGGTGCTTGCAACCACAAGCTGTCAATCAAGCTCGCTTTAGAAACAATGCATGCTGCAGTCCCACAACTGCCACCTGTTTAAACCAATGAAAATCCCCCTCAAAGCACAATTTCATCTGAAACAAGCATTTGTCAATGCCGAATGTTGCTTGGTTTGTATGTGCTGTTTAGGTATTTGGAAGTCATTGAGTGCAAATATTGAAAATTCATGAACTTACGAGCGTGTAGGAACCGCGCAACGCATGCCTCAGAAACAGTCATTTTAGGAATTTTTTTCACCAAATTTTCAACATAGCCATTTAAGACCTCTGCTCATGAACAGTGTCACTGTGATTTTCTTAATGTGTCCCATACATGGATTTCGCACACCGACTGCGCCATTGTGCGCTACGTGGGCGGAAACACGTTTTGGGCAAGATATGAAAAATGACAGTTGTACTCCTCATAAGGAGGTATGGTAAAATGGCAATTTTGGAAATCTGGAGTGAAAATATTGAAAATTCGCAAACTTACGAGCGTGCGTAGGAACTGCGCAACGCATGCTCGTAAAACAGTCATTTTTAGAATTTTTCATCAACTTCAACATAGCTATTTTAAGATCTTCTTCTCATGAACAGTGTCACTGTTATTTTCTAATGTGTCCCATACATTGATTTTGCACACTGACTGTGCCATTGTGCGCCACATGGGTGGAAGCACGCTTGGGGCAGGATGAAAATGACAGCTGCACTGCTCATATGAGGTGTGGTAAAATGGCAATGTTGAAAATCTGGAGGAAAATATTGAAAATTGAACTTACGAAAGCGCATGAGGAACTGTGCAACGGCGTACATAAAACTGGCCATTTTTAGAATTTTCCCATTAAATTTTCAACATAAGTTTGAGAGCCCACCTTATGAACGCTGGCAGTGTCGTTTGTTAATCGGTCCCAAAAGGTGATTTTGCGCAGTGACGGTGAAATCACCCTTCGGGCATGATTAACGCCATGACAGTGCAAGAATTCATGAGGAGGGGTCCCAAAAACCCCATGTTGAAAATTTGGGCTCAAAATTCCCAAAAATGCCTGCGATATGCAACAAAGTTGAAAAAACCCTATTTATTCCATTATACAGCTTACCGGCATTTCCTCAGTTCGCGGTCGGCTTTGAAGAGTGCAGACATGTTCCCGGTCCACCGATGATCGTCGCGCGAGCTCCAGAGGTAAGTATGGGGTGAGGGGGTGGAGAGGCAGGTGCGAGGTGGGTGCGGTGGGCAGGAGACCGCAGGAAACGCTTTTTTATTTACAGTTTTTTTTTTTTTTTAATTATGACAACGCTGACATTTGCCACGCTGGGTGGGCTCCAGCGGGCAGCTGGAAAGGCTGTTTGGGAGGGCTGGAGCTGACTGGGATTGGGCACCCCATCGCCATAACAAGATTTGCCACGCTGGGTGGGCTCCCAGTGGCACCTGGAAAGGTTTTGGGCGACAGCCGTGGAGCCAACGGGATTGGAACATTTTTTGCCACACTGGGTGGGCTCCCAGCGTGGCACCTGGACAGCTTTTGTTGGGGTGGGGTGCGTGGAGCCGGGTAGGGATTGGGCACCTCGTCACACAGTGTGGGGGGCAGGAGCGATCAGCACGCAATATGCATGCTTGTGTGAGGGGGGAGAGTTCTCTCACTGAAGCGGAGCTCTCCCTTTCAACTGTATGCCACTGCATTTTGGATGCTGTCATAGACAGCTGCAGCAGTCATTGAGAACTGTGGCGCGCCTGCAAAGTCACTGACTGAATTGGAAGACAGGGTGCCACACCTCCAAAACCGGATGATGGCACTGTGTGTTCTTGCACTCATGGCAAGCAACGTAAAATAAACGTAGTACCTTATGCTGTACTCATTTAGCTGTTTTGTTTCTGTTGAGTTCACGTTATAAATACAGAACAGCTTACAGCATGCTTTTTCTTTTTATTTCTTCCAAGTGAAATGCCCAAATCAATCATTGTTTTAAAATGGGTGGGTGGTGGGGTGTAATCAGAATTGCATACACACCTCAATGTGAGTTGCCTTTATAAACCCCACAAGCTTCACTGTCAGGGTTTATGTAGCATCCCACAACTTGGGTGTGTATAAAATTCTGATTACATCCACCCATCCCTGTATTATTCTCTATATTAAATTACAGCATGCAATTTTGATGGAGTCTGAGAACTGCTTTGTATCCAAGATTTATATTGTGTGAAGAGGGAGTAGATCAGTTGTTTGTCTTCAGTTACTATCCCTCAGTGAGAAATTAACTGGGGAATTCTTTATTTTTATTTATTTATTTGTGTCTAGGATTACAAAGCACCTTTGAGCCAAGGCTCTTTTACAAAGGTTCCACGTCATGCTGGTTACAGGGTAACAGACACTAAAACATAAAACAATTACAGGTATGTGGTTTTAGACAGTAACTTTGCTGGACAAAATCAGACTGAGCGATGAGTAACTCAAGAAACAATAGGAGGAAGAGGGCAAGAATGGGAGAGGGCTGAGGGTAGGGGAAGGCATAGGTGTAGAGGGTCAGGGCGAGGCAGCCGAGGGGCCTTGTCAGGACAGACACAGGGCAAATGCATTAGAAGTTGCATTGGACAGGAAAGTGCAAGAAGAGAGGGCAGAAACTGACACCCTATAAGGTCAGAAGCAGCGAGGGAATGAAGATGTTATGGGGTGCAAACGCACAGGTGGAGGTGCCTGTTGTGGGTGGCGGAGATTTTTGAAACGCTCTACGGCGTTGCTGTTGATGAGGTGTCATTAGAGAGCTCATTCAGCCAACTTGGAGCCCTGTATGCAAACGACCTTGGCCTTGGGACGCGGCAGCGGGGATTTGAGGGATTGGGGCTTAGAACTCCGGTGTTGCCTTTTGGTGATTTTGGTTTGAGGAGGGTGCCGACTCCTGTTGGTGCCTTTCCCATCATGATTTTCTTAGCAGTGATGCAGGTTTGGTATTTGATTTGGTTGTTCAGTTGCAGCCAGCCTGTTTTGGAGTAAAGGTTGCAGGTGTGGGTGAGACGGTGGGAACCAGTAATGAGTCGGCAGGCTTGATTGAGGGAAGTCAAAACACGCCTGAGAGATGAGGTTGTGGCAGATCCATAGGTAATGAGACCGTAGTCAGTGATGCTGATGATGGAGCTATGGACAGCTATGGACAGAGCTTCTGGGGTTAGATGTTTCCTATGTCGGAATAGTAGACCCATCCTGGTGTTGGCTTTTGCGACGTTATTGATGTGTGGGACATAGGAGAGATTACAGTAGTGGTGGACATGGGAAGTACCCAACAGCCATTTGGGGGAGAGGGCTATTTCGTAGTGAATGGAGATGCCCAAGTCGGGTACATGAGATCGAGAGGGAGGGTACAATGGAGGGGTTGAGAGAGCATGAGTTGGTAGATGTTTGGAACAGTGGGGAAACATGAGCAGGGTGGGATGTAGGAGCGGAAGAGGGCAATAAGGTGAGGAGAAAGGGATACAGAGTACCGTGTCATACATGATTCAACGTGAATGGGGGGCAGGCACAGGGTGCTGGGTAGTGGGAGGCAGCTAGTGAAAGTGGCAGGAGGTAGGCAGTGAGGTGCAGGCCTGGGGCAGGGGAACTAGGTAAGCAGGTGGCTGAGGGAGAACGGGCAGAGGGTGGGGCAGTGAGGAGACAAGGGCAGTAGCAAAAGAGGAGGATGTAGATAGAGGAAGTGGGGGTAATAAATAGTGTAACAAGACAGGGAGACAGGAGGTAGCAGCTCTAGAATAGAGTTCAGGAGAAAAGGGTGCATGGGAGCTGCGAATGCCAAAGGGGGTTGGCCAGTCACGGGAGTGACGGAGTGACTGGCACTAGGAGATATAAGGAGGGTGTCAGGCACAGAAAGGAGGCAGGGGCAGTGAGGGTACTGAGTTGATTAGCAGAGGGTGAGGAGGAGGAGCAGGGAGGAGGGAGAGTGGGCAGCAAAGAGAGGAGGTACAGGAGAGAGAGTATCCAATAGAAAACAAAAGGGCGGTTCCGTAGGCAGAAGTGGGCGGAGCTACAGCCTATTTAATTAAGGTGGGGGGGGTGGGCGAAAATTTTCTTCCAAAACCCACTGAAGTCTATGGGCACAGAGCCCAGCAAAGCAGATTGGCCCTGCAATCTTGACTAATTCAATCAGTGGCCGTGCGGGGCACAACAGTCCAACAGGAGATGGAAGCAACAGGCAGCGGCCAATGGGAGCCTTTCAGCATTTCCCAGTTCGGTCTGGGAGCTTACCAGCAAGAGGAGGGTTCCTTGGCGGTGAGCAGTGGTGGTGTGGATGGCTGGCCCAGGTAGCCCCGGCCGCTCAGATGTTTCCCCGATCAGGGGCTGAGAGATCTGAGGGAAGGAACAGAGCAACAGATTGTGAGTCACAGTAATAACAAAGGGTGGCACTGGACAGTAAATCAGGGGTGTGTGCAGTGGAGAGAGAGAGAGAGGAATTTGGCAGAGGGTTGGGGCGGGGGGCAGGCTGTCACAGACAAGAGAAATAAGCTTGAACTGGCACCAGGAGGAGGACAGAGGGGAGATTCAATAGAATATGAAATTTACAAGGGGAGGAGAAGAGAGATGCAGGGTTTAGCAGCAGGAGGGGAGGGTGGAGAGAAAGAGTGAATGCAGGGGGCAGGAATTACTTCACAGCTCTAAATTACAGCAGTTTCCAACTGCACTTTACTGTTCAATGCTAAAACATTTAGGCAGGTCTACAAAATAAATTTTGACTTTGACCAAAAAATTAGCAAGCAGCCTAGTAATTTAGCCTAGATTATCGGCTAAGACCTGGAGTTTTTAGAAGTCGGGTGCTAAGAACATCAAGGCTGGTCTACACATTAATTGAGACTTTAACAGAAAAATAAGCAAGCTGTCTAGCAATTTAACAAAAATTTTCTTCCAAAACCCACTGAAGTCTATGGGTGCTGAGCCCAGCAAAACAGTTTGAATCAGTCAAGATTGCAGGGCCAATCAGTGGCTGCGCGGGGCACAACAGTCCAACAGGAGATGGAAGTAACAGGCAGCGGCCAATGGGAGCCTTTCAGCACTTCCCAGTTCGGCCTGGGAGCTTACCGGCAAGAGGAGGGTTCCTAGGCGGTGAGCGTGGTGGTGTGGACAGCTGGCCCAGGTAGCTCCGGCCGCTCAGATGTTTCCCCGATCAGGGGCTGAGAGATCAGCAAGAGGAGAGTTCCTTGGCGGTGAGCAGTGGTGGTGTGGACAGCTGGCCCAGGTAGCCCTGGCTGCTCAGATGTTTCCCCGATCAGGGGCTGAGAGATTAGCAAGAGGAGGGGTCCTTGGCGGTGAGCAGTGGTCGTGTGGACGGCTGGCCCGAGTAGCCCCGGCCGCTCAGATATTTCCCTGATCAGGGGCAGGATTCTGTCCAATTTAGTTTAGTTGTGATTGCACAAAAAATCCTCTCGGCAAGAGACTATTTTCAAAGGATCTAAAGTCATACATACAGACAGACATACAATGTTTACATGCAAAAGTTATATATGGGTACACAGAGAAAAGAGATTACAGGCATTAAGCCATATGAAGCAGTATAAGAAATCCATTGTCAGGATTCATCAGACATTGGAAGCAGTTACAAGTGTTAGAAACAGTAGGCACATGCATTAATACATTTTTAAAGAAGGAGGTTGAGTCACTCCCTCAGCAAGTCCATTGAGGCTTTCCAGGATTTGGCAAATCCCAATCAAGCTCTTACTCTATCAGTGACTGTACTTCATCCCCACCTTCCCAGTTGCCACACACCTCCCCAGACCTGCCTGGAGACAGTCTCCCACAGATTGCCACCTGTGGCGGGTTGAAAATGGAAGGCCACCCCCCCCCATGATCTACATCCAAAGTCACCCAGGTCAGCACGGACCCAAGGAGGTGCATGGAACAGTGGTCCGGTGTTGGGTCCCTATTTACGTTTTCTCCCTGGTTCCCTTGCCATGACAGCACATCAAGACGTGCATGTGGAGGCACATGCTCTGTGGGATCACGACCCCACCCTTCGAGTCACTTGTGCCTGAACCACCATTGGGCCTTCACTCGATGGCAGTCAAGGGCTGTGTCAGCTGGCCACCCCTCCTGAGGAGAGGAGAGCAGTCCTTGGGGTGCTCGATCCTCTCCCCCCCCGACCCCCAGCAACCCATGCTCGTTCCTGAACATGGGTTGCTGGCATGGCAGGAGATGAGGCAATCAGTTCCTCTGCCTTTCACGCCCACTGGGCCGGTTTTGGCAAATCTAAAGGAGAATATGTTCTGACCTCGTGTGGCTTTCCTGAGTGTAATAATAGGAGAGTTCTGTGCCTTGCTCCTGGTTAGAGTATTTATCAGTAAACTTGAAGATGGAGTGGACCCTGGGGAAAGTTGCCCCAGCAGCACTATTTTTTTTGTTCAGTGGCCATGGTATGGAGTTGCTCTTGTAAGTTAAAATTTAGCCATCCCAAGGTATTGCTTGGGACACAAGTGTGATTGTCTAACTTGAGGTCTAGAGCAAAATGGCAGGCCTTGTTCAGTAACTATTTGACTCGGGACAGCACACTTATCATTTGTCGAACCATAGACCATGATAAGCAGACAGTTTTTGTGATTGCATTGTATTCTGCAATCACGTGATGTTTAATGCACTACGGACCATTGGGACCACGAGACTAAGTTCCAGTCTTGTGATCCTGCAGGTCACTATATAGAAATGACATTGGGATTCTTGAACCCTGGCATCATCATCAGTAGGATGTACAAGGTACATCATTGTAGCCAGGTGGGCATAGTGCCCTGTGCCATACAGCATATTACACAGAGCACTAAAGGGGTTGAAAGTGAATAACATCTGGTAGAGCTGCCAATTACAGTGCATGTTGGTATAAACATTTTGCATAACTATTTTCAGAGCACAAACATTGCAGATATGCATATTTATTCATCAATGCCTTCCATGCTCTGGGTTAAATTGGTTTCCCCTAAACCACAGATGGCAGCCCCATGCTCTCTGTATAGATTTATGAAGGCTTTATTAAGTTGTAACATAAAGCTTTGGTTAAAAGGTGGAAAAAATAAACTGAACTTCCGGTATGTCAGCCTCCTGCGTAAAGAATGTTCTGAATATCTTTGAATGTTTTATCAATGCATTTTGCCAGTTTGAATAGACAGCATGAAAGAATCATGGTTGGTGATTTCAACTGCAACTGGTCGGCCAGTAAGAACAGGGACTTTAGAGACAATTGCTAATGTCCGTCTTACACAAGAGTTATTTCTAAACCCACTCATGTAAACTGTAAAACAGGTTCTGCATCCCTACTTGAATCCTTTTCCTAGGGCTGTGTTAGTCTCTGATGTTCTCCGATGTCCTCTTCGACCCACAAGGGGACTTGTCGTCACCCACCCCTAGGCAGTCATTCAGATTCTCAGGTAGCTTAGGCCATCTGTCATGGCAAGCCTGACACCATTCAAAGCCTAGGGCAGTGTTCCAGCAAAAGGTAAGCCCACTTTGGGTGTGGGTTACAACTTACAAGTATATCATAGATGCACAGTTTTCCTGGCAGAAAAAGACCCTTACCCCATCGAATCTGCCTGATCCCTACCTCCAACTTCACCAGTCTAGCACTGGTACTGCTTATGTGGTGCTCCCAACCTGTTGCTCCAACTTATTAGGCAGGTAAGTCCTCACTCGACCCTTCTCCTCCTCTTTTATTTTTGCCATACCCATGTGTCTATTCCACCTCCAACCATCATGGCATTGACCAACCTGTCCCCCCGATAGATGGTTCCAACTGTTTACCACCATCTGAAGAAATATTTCTTCACATCCCACCTGAACTCGTCTCCCCCGCCACCACCAGCATATAATTATGTCCTCCTGTCACAGACCCTCACATTGCCTGAACAGTTGCTGCCAGTCCACCCACTTTAGTCTCTTAAGGTACTTGAAAGTTTCCGCCGTACCCCTCCCTTTCCCTTCTGGCCCCCAGAGAGTACTGTACGAATTAAGATATGCCAGTCTTTCCACAGGGGTCTTCCCCTTCTGTATGTGTTTTATTTTGGTTTCTTCTCTGAACGGATTCTAATTAGTTCTTGTAAATTTTAAGGTGAGGGTTTCAGAATTGTGCATCGAACCCTAGGTGCGGCATCACCAAGGACCTACACTGGGGACAGGATAACTTTCCTTCTGCTAGACAAGGCCATGCCAATGCTCCTAGCGTCCTGCTGGCTTTCCCATATGCATTATTGTATTAGGAAGTGTTATTGAGGCTGTCATTTATGGTGGTTCCCTTCTTCTGAGATCTGATCTATCCTAGCTCCCCACTCCATCCAATACTATGTTTTTTCAGGTTCCTTCCCCCCATGTGCATGACCTTTTACTTTATGGCAATACATTTGAGTTGCGAGATCTTGGACCACTTTTCCCATTTCTCAAGATCTTTTTTTGTCGATAACTCCCTTCCTTACTGCCCACCCTGCTATATATCTTACTGTTATTCACAAAGAGACAAACTTTGTCCTGGACCCTTCTCCAACGTCACGCAGAAACAGACTGAAGAGCAAAGGGGCCCAGGACCAATGCCTGTGGGCTCCAAAAGTCACCATTCTAACTTGAGTGCCTTCCATTTTGCCCAACCCATTGGATTCTTTCTCATAACCATTTCTATACCTACCACATTCTGTCTTCTCCACTCCCAAGTTACCAAACCTCTTTATAAGACATCTGTGGGACACTGAATCAAAGGACTTGATGAAGTCTGGATAAGTGATGCCCACTACCTGGCCCTTGTCTGTCACCTGGGACGCTGTGTTGAAGAATTTTTTGAGGTTTGTTTGGCAGGACCTCACTTTCACAAAGCCTTGCTATATACTGTCCTGGAGAGACCATGATGCTCCAGGAATTCTGCAAACTCTTGTCTGGTATAGTTGATGCAAGAGAGAGAGACAGGGTCTGGAGAAATTTTTTTTTTTGTGGAGGTCCTCCGTCCTCCTTCAGCCTGGTCACGGCCCCCGGAGCTTCCGCCTGCCCATTTTGCCGCCCTCCCGTCACCCCGGCTTCGAGGGCGGGCCACGACACAGACCCCTCAACTCCAGTGCCGTGGAACCAATATCTGGTTGGGAGGCGCGGCAGGTGCATTGAAGCCCGGGAGGCTTTCACCCAGACGGAGGACCTCCCTCCTTCCTTTTTCCTCCTCGGTCTTCCTCCCTCCCAGAGGCGGGATCGCAATGATGCCAGCGTCCGCCCGCCTCCACCCTGACGTAGGCGCTGCAGCGTGAGTGCCCCCAGCCTCCGCCAGGGGTCCCCATCGCCCGATGCTGCCTCGACCTCCCCGAGAAGGAGAGCAGTCCATAGATGCTCAATCCTTCCCCGGCCAGCCTCTCCGACGACTTAGGTCCGTTCTCGAACCCGGTCGCCGGGCGTCAGCAAGCGGGAACCCACTACAGCCCGACTGGCCGGCCCAGGGTCTGGAGAAATTTAAGGAAGCAACATACAGATTCAGTTTTGTTGAATATAAAAAACTAGGCAATACATGTAAGTGATTAGTTAGAAAGACAAAAATGGAGTATTATTTAAACTTCTGATTTCAATTCTCAAGCAGTCAACTGGCAAATTAGCAAATACTAATTAATCTAATGGGAAAGACCAGTTCTACAGCAGTACCACTTCTAACTACTGTACAAGGTAATTTGACAGGTCCATTTGAAACTGGCACAGAGCTCAATACTACCTTTTGTGGAGTCATAAAAACTGCTCCATCAGGTGCCGGCCCGCCGGCGTAGCGGTTGGATTTCTTCTTGCCACGCCAGCAGCTCAGGTCTGGGGACGGATTCGGGAGTTGGAGGGCTGGCTAGGGGGAGAAGGCTTGAGCATCTGATGACTGCTCGCCTTCTCCTGGGGGGGGTTTAGCCTCGGTGTCTGCTGGCCTCTGGTGGAGGCCGGAGGCACAGTACCACGTCGGGATCCATTGAGGGAGGGTAAGGACATGGCCTTGGGCTTAGGCCTTGATGTCATGTGGCACGTCATGCCCTGGACAGAAAAAGGCAAAATGGCACCAGCTTGGCTGGATGATGGCCACTCCTCCTCCCACCATGCTAGTCCCCGGAGCGCACCTCCTCCTTCGCCTCTTGTATGTGCCCCTGCCCTGGGGTTGCTGTATCCCTGAATTCTCCTCTCTTCCCCTGCAGGGAGGGGCCCTCCTGGTACAGTTAGAGCTGGGATCCTTGGGTGCGAGGCATGCAGGACTGTGACCGGTGAAGGGGAGGCAGCGGAGGTGAGATGGCGGGAACAAAGAACTATGCAGGCCTGAAGGAGTGGCAAGGCTGGGGCCCGGGGAGCATAAAAAAAAATAATAATAATTGCTCCATCTGTTGCTCTGTCAGACCTTGAGCAACTTGGGTCTAACTATAGTGATTCTGTCGCTAGTTTAAAATTTAAATCACTAATGGCAGATGAAACTGAAGTCATGAACTTAAAATCAAGCATATGATTGGACAGTGATGATCTAAAACTCTTTTCCCTTCTTATTTATGACTGGTCTATCCTCTGTGTACTTTGTACAACCATTCTTTAGCTACTGGCGAGGTCTCGAGGTTGTAGAAGCAGGCTACCATGGTCTCTATATTTAAACTCAGGAAGCGTACCCTGACCAGGAACTACCAACCAGTTTCCCTAATTGCTGCATTGAAAGGATTGTTTTTGTCCAATTTAATGAGTTCCTGGATACAGGCAAGTTGCTAACACCTTGGCAGCCTGGTTTTGAAATAATCATAGCACGCTCACAGCTGTACTTGAAGTCACAAATGATCTTCTCAGGGATTTGGACATTGAAGACATGGCTAGCACGTGCTTCCTGGATCTTTCCAAAGCACTTAATCTGGTGCACCATGGTCACCTGGTCGCCAAGCTATGGACTGTTGGTCTGTTGGTCTGTTTGTGTCTGCCTTATTCTGGTTTCAGAAATACCTGACTAGCAGATCTCAGTCAGTCTTTTTGCATTCCATTTCCTCCCCGCTCATCAGAATTACTACCGGAGTACCCCAGGGATCTGTCTTGGAGCCTGTTTTATTTAGCGCCTTCTTGAATGAATGTAGGTGATGTATTTCATAGATTTGAATCTCAAATGATCATGTATGTGGATGATTTTTTTATTTATTTATTGAAATGTTTCACCAGGAGGGCACACTGAACAAGTTGCTCGTCTCACGGTGTGACCTGGGGGGAGGGGTTACATAGGGTTGTGAAGGATGATCATTTACAATAGTATGTGGGTAGTGCAAACAGTACAACATTGTAAGATTGTTCAACAGTTGGATCCAAGATATTGTACAATAAACAGTAGTGGAACATTGGGTAAATTACAGTACATGTCCAAAATCATACAAAAGAACATATGAACGTACAAAACAGTAATAATGCAATAGAACCATTTATAGTGCATGAGTGTACCAGGAGCAGGCTCAGGTAGTATGCAAGTGCTGTTGGAGTAAAAAGAATGGAGTTAGGTTGTGCACACTGGTGACCCAGAAGAGCAGGTGGGGGGGTGGGAGAGGCAAGAACTGAATATGAGAAGGGGTAGCCATTTCATGATTTTCCCCTTCAGGATGTTGAGAACTCTGCTGGAGGGGGGCCATGGCAGGAAGGCAGAAACTGGGGACAGGTATTAAGGTGGGTTAAAGCAGGAACAGCTGAGGGAAAGGAAATTGTGTAGGGCAGAGGTAAGGGAGTAGTTGGAGGAGGAGTGTCATATTTCAGGGGGGAGAGAATTCCAGATTTTAGGGAAACGATGGGCAAAACCAGTCTGAACGATGAGGGTGGAGCGTGAGGGACCGTAGGTGCGGGCGTCATTTGATCTGAGAGAGTGGGTGGGGGGGAGGTGGAGTGGACAGAGGATGAGAGATAGGAGGGGAGTCCCTCCCGAACCAGAATTTGGAGGTTAGTTTGGCACAATGAGAGAGGCGTCTGTGAGGCAGTGGAAGGAAGGTTAGAGAGCAATAGAGTACTCAGTGGTGGGAGCGGGAACGGGAGTTGATAGCAAAGCAGGAAGGGGAGTCGATAGCAAAGCAGCAGAAGGAGTTAGTGTCCAACTTGGACAGGGAAGATTTGGGAGTAGCACCATAGACTACGTTGCAGTAGTCAAAGATGGGGAGAATCATCTTCTGAACAATTTCACACCTCGCAGTCAGCGGGATGCAACCACGATTCCTGTACAGAGCACCAAGCTTGGGGCACAATTTCTTCAGGATAGCATCGATATGCACAGAAAAGTTGAGGTGCTGGTCCAGTCAAACTCCCAGATATCGAAATGAGGAGGTGTCCTCCAAGATGGTCCCATCAAGGGTGTGGAAGGTGGGTAGGGCTGGGAGCCTGGTGCCAAAGGTCATTGAGACTGTCTTCTTGGCGTTTAGAAAAAGCTGGTGAGAAGCAAACCAGCTGAACTTGGTTGAAGTAATGCTGTAAGCTGGTTTGCACAGCAGCAGGGATTTTACTGGAACTGTACAAAACAGTATCAGTGTACCTGTGGATAGAAGAGGATGAGCAGGCTGTGGGAAGATCATTAAGGAAAATGGAGAAGAGTAGGGGACCAAGCACTGAGCCCTGAGGACAGTATTGATGGGTGTGGAGAGGAGATGGAATCAAGGATTCTCACCGACTGGTTTTGCTAATGAGGTAGGATTTAAACTAGTTGGTGGTTGATGGAGCAAGGCCAGCTGAGAAGAGTGAATCAAGAAGCAGGGATGGGAAACGGTGTTGAAAGCTTTGACTAAGTCGACAAAGATGGCGGAGGTAATCAGGCCATCATCTGTCCCTGAAAGGATGGAATCAGTAAGCCTGAGGAGGGAGGTGGTGTTGAGTGGATCTTCCGAAAACAGATTGGAAGGGGGTGAAGAAGGAGGAATCGGAGAGGAATGGTGATAGTTGAGAGAGAACTAAATGTTCTTGAAATTTGGCAAGGGTAGGAAGGAGGGGAAATGGGGCGAATAGTTGCCAGAAATGGATGTGTCACTATCCTTGGGGAGAGGAAGGACTACAGCATGTTTCCAGGATGAGGGCACTTGGGCAGAAATAAAGGACAGGTTAAGGATTAGGGAGCTAGGATAAGCAATTGCAGGAGCAGAAAGGTAGAGAAGTTTAGGATCGAGCTCATCTGGTGAGGAGCCCTTAGAGGGGTTGAGGGATAGGAGAGCATTAAAAGCTTTGTCAGGAGAGATGGTAGAAAAGGAAAATGTGGGAGGGGTAGGCACTGGCTGAGGCGAAGGGCTGAAGTTAGTAGGTGGCAATGGGGACAGGGAATTTAGAAGATGTGGCACACGAGGTATAGTAGGCATTAAATTCATTGGCCACAGATCCAGGGTCAGAAACTAGGGAGTTATTTATTTTGAGAACTGGAGGGGAAGGGTGAGAGGGGAAGAGAACAGGGCATGAACTACCCTCCAGAATTTAGATGGAGAGTTAGTGTTAGTCAGGAATGAGGAGTTGAAATAATCAGACTTAGCCAGACTAGTTGTTTTTGTACATGAATTGCGTAGCATTCTGTACTTGGTGTAGTCGTTTAGATGTTTAGTAGATCTGTGTTTTCTCCAGGCCCGATCACACTCCCTGAAGCAGGCCCGTAGTTCAAGGGTGATCCAGGGGAGGTGAAGCCCATGTACTCTGGTCCATCTGAAAGGAGCTAAGACATTCCAGGTGGCAATGAATTTATTTTTAAGATAGTCAAGTGCTTGGTCAACAGAAATGGCAGTGGAGAGGGGGGTCCAGTCGGTGGAAGCGAGTGCAGAGCTGATTGGGGTAAGGTCTAAGGATTTAATTTTGCTGTTTTGATGTTGCTTTGTACAGAAGGGTAACTAATGTCAGTGACATAACCAGATACTTGCAGCGTGACTTTGATCCGGTACAGAAATAGTTGTTAAAAATGTCTTTCTAGTGAATGTTGGTAAAACCAAATATATGTACATTATTGTATTTAGATCACTAAAGGTAGATGAAACTTTGAAGTCATAAACATAAAATCAAGCATGGAATTGGACAATATTGATCTAAAACTCTCGTCCCTTGTTATTGATGACTGACCTATCCTCTGTGCACTTTGTACAACCATTCTTTAGCTACTGGCAAGGTCTCGAGGATGTAGAAGCAGGCTACCATGGTCCCTATATTTAAAGACAGAAATTAAAGGCTTTACAACCTCTAACTTTATAGACTTGCATGTCAGGCTTGTGGAAAGAGTGGAAACTTCAGGTACCTTGGTTTTACTTTCGACCAATATCTGTCTTGCAAGGAGCATATCTCCGCACTGGTTAAATCAGTTAACACTTGCCTTGCTCTGCATTACATGCTAAAAGATTGATTGTTCCATTCATTCTAAGAAAGTCCTGGCTTAGTCTGTATTCCTGTCCTTAGTGGAATATGGACATCAGGTCTGCGCCATTACCAATGTCGTGGTCTTGAAAAGAGTTAATATCCGAATACAACTCCATATGCAGATTTGCTGAATCCAGCCTCAGATTTTCACATCACTTCACTCTTTACAAATTCCTTGGCAGGCCTTTTTTTGAATTAAGCGTTACTTATTTCACACATCAGTTTTGTCTCCTAAAAGGCCCTAGTAGATTTGTATTCTTGGCTTATGCGTACCCCAGTATTGGTCCCCAGTGTACTAGGTCTGCTCACTCTCAACTCATAAGATCCCCACTCTTCCTCCCTGGACCAACGTTCTTTTATCTATAAAGCCATCACATACTGAAATAATTTACCTGCTTAGCTACACTCTTTATCAGTTTGCAGAATATGTTTGAAATGGTGTTAAAAAAACACTGTCTGGATTTGTCAGTGTACAAGTGCTATGGTACCTGATTACCGTGTACACAGGTTTATTGTACTGTCTATGTGCAAGTGTAATGCTACCTGTTTACGGTGTACTCTGATACATTGTACTATGTGCAAGTGTAATGCTACCTGTTTACAGTGTACTCTGATACATTGTACTATGTGCAAGTGTAATGCTACCTGTTTACAGTGTACTCTGATGCATTGTACAGTACTGTCTGTGCAAGTGTAATGCTACCTGTTTACAGTGCACTGATATATTGTACTGTATATGTGTAAGTGTAATGCTACCTGTTTATAGTGTGCTCTGATATATTGTCCTGTATGTGATGCTCTGCCTAGCTACTTGTTTATTATAGTGTATCATATTTGTAATATAACTATATATTTATTTGAATGTCTGCTTAGGGAAATAGCAGCCAGTAGCTTTTAAAGGGGCCTGACCTTTTGACCCCAAAGACCCTGGCTTGCTGAAAACAGTTAGCTATGGTAAAGCTGACCCAGTGAATGAATTAAGAGCTTCCTTTTGACATCTCCTGTCATGCCTGTGTTAGCTGTTATAACACTTTGTAAATCTTCAATTACTTTGAAGTCCAGGAAGCCACAGAAGACTGCATTTTTTATGACATCTTAGGAAGCAGCAAGATCTAACAGATACCTGTTACATTTCTCACTGTTAGGAGGAAAACAGCTGTCAGGATGCGTTTCTAAATATTTTATTTATTTATTGTTCAAATTGAAATTACAATCTTTTGAGTCATGGGCTCATTTCCAAAGGCTCCTCGTCAGACAAGCACAGTTTACAATAAACAGAACATCATATGGTAACAGGGGAATATAATAACAAAGCTTCATACAGTAATGTAGGTACATAAGTAGGTATTAACAGAGGTATAACATAGAATAGCTTCATATAACAGAGATATAACATGGCGTAACTTCATATGGAAATGGGGTGCATGAGTGGGCATTGCCTTGTAGGAAGACAGTTGTCCTAGATAATGACTGAGTGACATTCTGATGGGGTGGAGGGGTTAGGAGCAGGGAGAAGTGGGATTTTTTGGGGAGGAAATGTAGAGCGGTAGTGCTGATAGGTGATTGCTCTGATCAGAGAGACTGTATAAATTAATATTGCTGTCTTTGCAGATTTCAAGTAAGCAGTAAAATTACACCTTTTTGGATATACTTGATCATATTACAAATTAATTACAGGAATAACAGTTACCTCATGTGCTGTGACATCACAAGGAGGTGGAGAGGTCAACTTTCAATTTTGCCAAGCAGTCTGAGGGACCTGAGCTGACTTTTTCTCTGGACTTCTAAGGAACACACACTGTGTTTCTGAACTTAAAGGCACTTCTGTTGCAATTAGGGAATACCAACTAGAAACCGAGTTAGACTAGAAATTCAGTTACAGGCATTTTGTTTCTGAAATTTCTTTTTTTTTACTGTAAGTATTAATGTGTACAGGTTCGGTATTTTGTATGTACAGTCGTGGCCAAAAATATTGGTGCCCTTGCACTTTTTTCAAATAACTCACAATTTCCTCTAAACATAAGTTGAAATTAACAACAGTATTTGGTCTCCACAATTCTTTATTTCTCTGTTAATATTACAGAACCTTTGTTTTTGATTCAGAATTTAATATATCCTTTTAAATCAGAAAATGAAAAGAACTGGCATTGACAAAATTATTGACACCCTAGACTTAATATTTGGTAGCACAGCCTTTGGTCAAAATAACTGCAAATCAACCGCTTCTGTAGCCATGGATGAGCTTCCTGCACTTCTCTACTGGCAGTTTGGCCCACTCTTCTTGTGCAAACTGCCCAGTTCTCCCAGATTTGAAGGGTGCCTTCTCCCAACTGCTGTTTTCAGATCTCTCCACAGGTTTTCAATGGGATTTAGATCCGGACTCATTGCTGGCCACTTCAGTCCAGCGTCTTGTCTTGAACCATTCCTGGGTGCTTTTTGAAGTGTGTTTGGGGTCATTGTCCTGCTGGAAGACCCATGACCTTCGATGGAGACCCAGCTTTCTGACACTGGGTTCAACATTGCACTCCAAAATGGCCTGGTAATCTCCAGATTTCATGATGCCATGCACATGTTCAAGGCACCCAGTGCCAGAGGCAGCACAGCAACCCCAAAACATCACTGAACCTCCTCCATGTTTGACTGTAGGGAAGGTGTTCTTTTCTTTGAAGGTTTTATTTTGTTTTCTGTAAACATAGAGATGATATGCTTTACCAAAAAGGTCTAATTTGCCTCATCTGTCCACAGGACATTCTCCCAGAAGGATTTTGGCTTGTTCAGGTGTGTTTTGGCAAACTCCAGTCGGGCTTTCTTATGTCTCTCTCTCAGCAGTGGGGTCCTCCTGGGCCTCCTACCATATAACCCCTTTAATTGAGTTGACGACTGGATGGTGCGAAGTTGAAACTGTCATACCTTGTGTCTGAAGGTCAGCTTGAATCTGTTTGGCAGTTGATCGAGGTGCTTTCTCCACCATTCGAACAATCCTGCGCTGCACTCTTCGATCAAGTTTTCTTGCGCCACGCCCAGGAGGTTGGCTACAGTGCCATGGGCCTTAAACTTCCTGATAACATTACGACGTGGAAACAGAAACATCAAGGTCTCTGGAGATTGATTTGTAGCCTTGAGATTGTCCATGCTTGGCTACAATCTTCTGTCTGACCTCCTCAGACAATTCTCTGGCTTTCTTTCTTTACCCCATGCTCGTTGCGGTACACACAGTGACACAAAACAGGAGAATGAGTCCTTTTCTCTATTCAAACTGGTTGAATGAGTGATTTTTATTTTGCAGGCACCTGCAACTCACCACAGGTGAGTTCAATTCCAAAGTGAAGGAGAATCACCTGCTTGAAATCTAATTATTTCTAACTACTTCTGAAAGGTGCCAATAATTTTGTCTGGGCCATTTAAGGATTTCTGTGTGGAATAAGCTAAGACTTAGTACATTTTTCTGCTTTTTGTGCTTTATTCCACTGCGAACCAAAGAAATACATATGTGGATACCAAAATATTTTTTAATTTCAACAATTTTCTGGAAGGAATGGTGCATTATTAGAAAAAACTGCAACAGCGCCAATATTTTTGGCCACGACTGTATTTACTATTTTTAATTAAAGTAAACGTTTTGGTTTCCTTAATCCTGCGTGAGTCTTTGATACAGGGCTTGTAGTATTACCACTTTGCACAAAAGGTAAGAACATACCTGGGTCTCAATTGAGTCCAAAAGGGGAGAATTGTGAACCAGGCTAGGTGCTAGCTGGTTTAAGTGTTGCACTGCATTTCCCCAAAGAGGGTGTGGTATTTGATCCTGTTAACTGGGTGTGCTAGTGAAAAAGGGTTCATATTTTACCTCAAGACTCAAGACTAGTTGGTGTTTTTGGACCCAAAACAGACAGGAGGGTTACCTTGTTTGTCTCATGTTCACATATTACACTTCAAGGTTTGGCACTGTGGGAGCAGAGGGCCTGACTTGCGGAGTGCATTTGTGACACTGTGTATGTGCAAGTGTAATACTACCTGTTTAACGTGTACTCTGATGTATTATACTGTCTATGTGCAAGTGTAATGCTACCTGTTTACAGTGTACTCTGATATATTGTATATTTATGGTGTATTGTTGCTCTTGTTCACATCTCCAGGTCTCTCTTGAAAATGGGCATTTAATGCTCTTGGGTACTATCCGGTTAACAAATTTCAGACAAATTGTTTCCAGGAGCTTCTCGATGATGGAGGTCAGGCTGACAAGTCTGTAGTAGCCTGGGTCTCCTCAGTCCCCACCCTTATGCAGAGGCACAACATTAGCCACCCTCCAATCCCTGGGGACTACACCTTTAGTTAGCAAGAAGCAGAACAGGTCTGCCAAGGGTGCTACCAGAGTCTGTCACACCTTCCTGAGCACCTGTGGATGCAGCCCATCAGACCCCGGTGACTTCCACAACTTCAGCCCCACAGGCAGAACTTCGAGTACTTTCTGGTACTCACTGCTAGATCCTACATGGAAGGAAGGTACAGTGCTAAATGGTCCTGTTTCTTGTTCTCAGCAATTTTCTATTCACCAAATATCCAAATAACATTATCAGATCACAGCTTCTCTCTGTAAGGCTGCTGTGCCCTCAAGTTCACCCATTTTACTGGGTGCACGCTTCATATTGACCTGCACAAAAGTGAGAATAGTTGGCCTTCTGTGCTCCTTCCTCTCTCTAGGTTGTCCTCTCCTTGCATGCCTCTGTTCTTTTTCCTTCCTTCTGCTGCTTGTGATCCCTCACTTCAGCATCCTCCTCCTGTCCTGTAGTTTAAAACTCCCATTTGCCCTTTTTCTTCTCCTGTCCATTATCCCCACTCTCTCCTGGCACAAGAGTAGCCCATGCTGGGCATACAGATGTCCCTTGCTGCAGAAGGCTCTTCAGCTCTGGAACCCCCCCCCAACAAAGAAATAGTGCCCAAGTCTCTAGACTTCTTGCTTATTGTCCTGAACTTCTTGTCACCTCCCTGTGCCCCTGTGGCACCTCCATCTGCCACCCAAACTTAGCAGTGTACTTCCTGAGACCATCAACCACCCAACAGTGGCTGCAGATGGATACACCAATTCTAAGTAGGATGGTGTCTGTCTGCTGAACAGCCCTGTCAGTGTACAAAGGGTGCTTTCCTCTTGGTGTCCTAGAAACTGACCTGCCCACCCCATCCCTAGTCTTCCACACGTGCCATTTCCCTTTTCTGTGCCTCCATGGTACAGCCAGCTACCATTCCAGATTAGTAACATGTCTACAGCACAGCAGCCAGCAACTGCACATACACCCGCTCTGTAGGTGGGAGGGTGTACTTTGCACTGCCCTGGCAGTGCTCCAAGTGCACATACACCCCCTCTGTAGGTGGGAGGGTGTACATTGCACTGTCCTGGCAGTGCTCCGACTGCACATACACCCCCTCTGTTGGTGGGAGGGTGTACATTGCACTGCCCTGGCAGTGCTCCGAGTGCACATACACCCCCTCTGTAGGTGGGAGGGTGTACATTGCACTGCCCTGGCAGTGCCCAGTGCACATACACCCCCTCTGTAGGTGGGAGACTGTACATTGCACTGCCCTGGCAGTGCTCCGACTGCACATACACCCTCTCTGTAGGTGGGAGGGTGTACATTGCACTGCCCTGGCAGTGCTCCAAGTGCACATACACCCCCTCTGTAGGTGGGAGGGTGTACATTGCACTGTCCTGGCAGTGCTCTGACTGCACATACACCCCCTCTGTAGGTGGGAGGGTGTACATTGCACTGCCCTGGCAGTGCTCCAAGTGCACATACACCACCTCTGTAGGTGGGAGGGTGTACATTACATTGCCCTGCCCTTTTTGGTAAGCCACACTGCAAGAACAGGCAGCTAGCACCCTGTCCCACTTTCAGTTAACCCAACTCCAACTCTGTTTACCTAGTGGCCCTTTGCCCTTGGGACCACTTGCCTCTGGTTAAGTGTCTGACTGATATGACGGTGATGCCCCTCCTCCTAGTTAACTGCTTGCTGATGGTTCCCTCAGATCAGTATAGCTCTGATGTCAAGCAACTGGTTACAGCTGGTTCCTTTATCCCTGGCAATTTGTAAATGCATAACCGATTGCCTTTAGAATGCAGTTATAATTCTTGTTGCCTAAGATGGCCATGCTCACTTCAAAAGCTTTTGCACAAAATCATAGTGCTGCTGCAGCTGGACATTTTACCAGGGAACAGCTTAACAGGTGTTGTGCCCTGGCCTGTTGATGGTATGCCACCTTGTGTGTGCACCTTGAGTGATATAATTCAACTGAATTAAGGTGGCCTAACACGGCCGCCAAAATTCTGTCCACTGGGTGTCCCAGCCTGCCTTCAGTAGTCATGTCTTCAGTGAGCAGTGTCGCTGCCTGGAGTATGGAATTCAGTCCAGAATATAGTATATATATAGAACAATGCATTGGGAGGTGGATATAACAAGAATTTTACACACCAAGGGCGTGTATGTAAAATTCAAGTTTTACACACCTTCCTGTGTTTTGTTTTATATAATTGGTGGGTAGTGTTTTCTGGCCTTGAAAACAATACCCAGCAGTTATAGAAAACTGTATGGCCGGAAGTTCTGGTAGCACTGGATCAACAGCATGGGGAGACTGAAGCATGGTGTGTGTGGGAGGAAAGCAGTGCGGGCATGTGTGAAACGATGGGAAACCCAGCACGTGTTAGCTGTTATAATCAACTGGTTGTATCGACGAATTATAACTAGGTTTCCCAATGGGAGAAAACCCTCCCCAGTTACTCGTTACTATGAAGAAATGCTATCTCCTTATCGATTATGTACAGAGATTGGTTCCAGTATGAGGTCTGCAAAACAAATGTTCTGTACCAATAAGATGTTAGTACAGGATCCTGTGTCGTAGGTGACATGTTCTCTTTGTGTGTGTCTAATTCCGTCTCTGACCCTCTCTCTTTATGCCCCTATGTGTCAGCAGATTTGTGAGTCTACAGTAAGTCTTCCCTCCAAACTTGAACTCTCACCAGTGACACCCATCCCAGTCAATGAATGTTTTCCCAGGTTTGTACAAGTGTCAAAGCTTGTACTAAGGATCCGTAATGACATTCTTATCTCAGTGAATAAACTAAACAAATGTTTTCCCAGGCTGAAGTCCACATTTGTTTGGGAGATGAAATAAAAAAAGGCTATTCTATTTGCCTACCCTCAATGCGCTGAAAGCTTGTGCACCTGCAGTATCTCTATGACCACAACAGCTTGTTATAGGACCTTTAAATTTAAAAAGAATTTGGCCCCTAAGATTTAATTGGACCCCCTTCCACCCCAAAGTGAAGTACTTTAGCCTACCTCCTGAAGTATGTTATCTCTTTTCCCTTCCCACTTGTTGTCTCAATTTAAACTGCCCCCCCTGCAAATTACAAAGCTGCCCCTCCACAAATCCCACCCACTCACTTCTCTTACTGAAGGAAATGTTACTCAGAAGCTCGTCTTTACATGATCTGTTTCAGTGGATTTAGTGTGCGACACCCATGTCCTTGCATGTGATCTGCTAGCTTGGTCTCTTAGTCCCATAGCGCATATGTGCGTCATCAGGAAAATTCCTTTAGTCCCCATAGCGCATATGTGCGTCAGGTATTCACTTCATCTCATCCCCAGAGCGCATATGTGTGTCCCGCACTTCTTATGCACTTTTTGGATCAACCAATCAGATATAAGGTTATTGGAAAGTGCAGGTCAGAAGGAAACATTCCTACTTACCAGAATACTGACTTTAAGATAGGGGTCACCATGGAGTTAAATAGAGTAAATTACTTTTTTAGGTTTTAATTTGGGTTAAAAAGTGAAGAAAATGCTATTTTTTTTCTCCATTACTAGAAATGTGTGATCCATTTTTTTGGGATAAAAAAGTGTCAAAATGTAATTTTCCTCAGTTTTAGGTACTGTGGGGAAAAAAAACCTGTAAATGCTAGAAACGTGTGTGACCCATAATTTGAAAGGTCTCTTTAATGTGGACAATTTTCATGCTGGTGTCTGGGGTCTAGGAGGTGTACTTTTTATGATGTAGGTTTTTATTTGGGAACAAAATGTGAAAAAAATGCTCATCATTTCAGGAACTGTAAAAATTAAAAAATCTGCATATGCCACTAACATGAGTGACCCATCATTTTAAAGCTCTTGTTATTGTGAACATTTTCCGTGTCTAGGGGCTAGGAGGCATACTTTTTCAGTTATCATGGTTTGTGCGTCATGTGGGCAGTTGTGCAGAGCATTTTTCCGAATTCATTTGGTTTGCTGGCGTTGTGTTGGCACATGCCTTAGTTTATGGGCTGTTTTATTCTGTAAAACAGCTCGGAAATACTCTAAACTGTGGCAGTTTAATGCACAGATGTTGGTGTGATGGAAAACCATCATAAAACAGACATTTGCCACTTCTAAGTATTTTTTTAAAGAAAATGTAAATTTTCATGGTTACATGCTCTGTTTAAAAAAAAAAAAGTTAATACTAGTAACATGTGTGACCCCTCATTTTAAAGATTTTTTGCTGTAAGTTTTGTGATGGGAGTTATACTTTTATGATAACTGGTGACCCCCGTTATCAACCCTTTTGAGTACTGTAAAAAGTAAAAAAAAATAGTATCAACCCGTGGGTTGATACGACTTTTACAGTCTCACGCTAAGAAGCCTGCAGCAGTCCAGACCAATCAAACAAACTGAGGCAGCAGGAGACGATTCTCCAACTGTAAACTCACACTCACAGCATTAACCCCATTTTAAAAGAAATTAACAATCAGAACTCAACGCATAATCCTAAATAAAAAGTGAACATTAAAAAGTTACACAGTGGAAAACCGTTTCGTTGCCGCCTGCCGTGAGAGGGACAAATTAAATATTTACTAGCTTGAAAAATGCTCTACTAAAAACGCATTTTCCCCAGTACACCTTACTGGTTCCCTAGGCTGCATGAACTTTCACTTTGGACTGGAATGACCCCAACCCATCGAGATGATGCAACAACAGACACTGAAGCTGGAGGATTTGTTCTAACGCGTTTATTTAAATAAATTGAAAGAACTTTTTTTCTGAAGTGGTGTTTGTTTTTTTCCACTGCTATGAAAGTGATCCACTTTACCTGACTTAAACCCATGACCATAAGGTACCATAGTTAAAAAGCAGCGTAGTGTAAGATGAACTTCTGAGCAAAAAGTGAAATAAAAGGATGTTCTCTAGTTTTGATGTTCTGTAATTGAACAGAAATGTTAATCTGTTGAATAAAAACATAATATGACAATGCTTGTGAAACATTATTTTTGCACCAATTATTATAAAAAATAAAACATTTGTAGGGGGTTGATGGGCAGTTTTTTTAAAACACACCCTCGGTGTGTGATACTAGTGAAACCTCTCGAGCTTCGCTCTCGAGGTTTCTCTAATATCACACACCTTGGGTGTGTAAAAAAAAATGCATATCAACCCCCTACATTTGCATTATTCTCTATTTAGTTATTTATACTCCAAGTCTGAGTGTTACCATTTTAGTTCCGAACATTCTAACTGCTCAGGGAAACAGCCATTTTTACACAGGAATACAGCACTCACTCAAGATTCCATTCTAGAGCTGAGTGAGTTAAATGGCATGACTGTGTTCACACTCCCATCACTGCCACTGCTTTAATTGCAGAACTTGAGTTTCCATAGGCATTAATCCATAGTGGGCAGCCAGCCAAATGACAGTCTGCACCCTCAAAGGTGCAGTTAGTGGAGTAGAAGTTACATAGGGCAGATGAAATGGATTCAGGGGATGAGGAATGGTGAATTTGGGGGAAGGGAATGCATTCCAGATTTTAGAGAGGTGGTCAGAGAACCCTATTGACCTATGGTTGTTGATTGGCGGGGATCTCGATAGGAATGCGAGCATCAGTGGATCTGACCAGTGGTGTGATGTTGGTGGTAGTGTTAAGGAGGAAGAAAGGTAAGAAGGGAGAGAGTGGAACCAGAATTTAGAGATTAATTTAGCGCAGTGAGAGAGACGTCGGTTGCCCAGAGAAGGGAGTGCAAGCGAGCGATAAAGTTTGCAGTGATGAGTGAGAAGGTGGGCATCCAGAGCAAAGTGACAGAAAGAGTTGAAGAGGGTATCCATTTTGGCTAGGGAGGACTTGGGGCAGCACTGTAGACTACATCACAGTAGTCAAAAATAGGTAGCATCATCTTCTGGATTAGTTCACGCCTAGCCATAGGTGGAAGACTAGTACGGTTCCTGTATATTGCACCTAGCTTGGGGTGCAGTTTTGACAGGATGACATCAGTGTGACCCGAAAAACTGAGGTGCTGGTCCAGCCAGACCCCAAGATATTTAAAGGAGGATGTGTCCTCGAAGAGTCACGTCAATGGTGTGATAGGAAGGAGAGGAGGTATGCCTGGAGAGTCTCTGCCTTGTGCTAAAGGTCATGGAGACAGTCTTCTTGGCATTAAGGAAGAGTTGGTGTGAGCGAAGCCAGACTTTGTCAAAGTCCTACTGGAGCCTGGTTTGTACATCAGTGGAGCTGTGGCCAGAGGTATACAGGACTGTGTAATCCGTGTACATATGAATGGGCATGGATGAGCAGACTGCGGGAAGGTCATTGAGAAAAATGAAGAAAAGTAGTGGGCCTAGAACAGAGCCTTGTGGCACACCAGTGTGGATTTGGAGAGGGGGGGAATAGAGCTTCAGCTATCCTGACCAGTTGTGTTCTACCTGTGAGGTAGGCTCTGAACCAGTCAGTGGCAGAGAAGGACAGGCCAGCTGAAGTCGGATTCAGGAGGAGTAGTGGATGAGAGACCGTGTTGAAAGCTTTGGCAAAGTTGACAAAAATGGCCGAGGTGATTTGCCCACTGTCCATACCTGTGAGGATAGTCAGTGAGTCTAAGGAGGGACGTAGTTTTGGAGTGTTTTTTCCTGAAGCCAGACTGGAAAGGAGTGAAGGAGGATTCGGAAAGGAAGGTAGAGAGCTGGGCAAGGACAAGGTGCTCCTGGAGGTTGGCCAGGCCTGGTAGTAGCAAGATAGGCCTGTAATTGTTTGGTGAGGAGGAGTCATCGCCCTTAGGTAGGGGGATAACAGTTGTGTGTTTCCATTCTGAGGTAACTGCTGCAAGATTGAAAGAGAGGTTAAGAAAAGCAGCTATGGGGAGGAGATTGCAGCTGCTGAGAGGTGCAGTAATTTTGGGTCCAGGTGGTCTGGGGACCCTCCTTTGGGTGGGTTGAGGGCATGGAGGGCTTCCTGAACTTCTGCAGGAGATACTGAAGGGAAGGAGAATCTCCCTGCAGTTGGGTGACCGGCTTGAGTAGGGGAGGTAGAGGCAGAGTTGGGGGGATTGGGAGGGCTATATAATGAGTTAATGGAGGAATTATAATTTAATGGGGAGGCAGGAATCATGTTTATTATGACAGCACAACAAACAATTAAGACCGGTACATTTCAGGAGAAACGAGAAACTGTTTTATACACAAAGAGTGGTACAGTTGTGGAACATCTTCCTACAGAATTAGTTAATAGCAATAACATGGAATCATGTAAAAGAGGAGTGGATAAATGGATGGCACAGAGATGACATTACAAGGGTATGTTATTTAATTATGAGATAGACTGTGTGTGGACAGGTTATCTAAATTCTGTCTCAAAACCCAAAGTATAAACCCAAAATAGTTAAGCCTGGTCTAAGCAGTAGGATGCAGTATGCCTTGAATGCATTGCTTCAGGTTACCCAGATGCGCCTCTTTTCTGTCATTAATAAAATGTGCCCTTGGCCAGAATGCTATGGTGATGTATGACTTTAAACCTGTAACAGCACTATCTGCTGATTATTATTTCTTGTGACGGGTAGCGATGGCAAACTGAAAGAAAGTAATTCACGGATATAGAAATTCTGCTGCCACTTACTTGGTGCACTGAGCGGTTCCTGAATGCACTCTGCAGCATTATGTTTCAGAGTGATTCTCTCTCCGTTGCAGATAAGATGGAGTCCTCTGCTTGACAAGGTTATTAGGAAACTGAAGAAGAAATGGGAATCGGCAGACAAAGTACATTTTACTGTCATTGGGACAGAGGTGTGGTGCTGGGCAACATCTTGTTTGGGGAATGTTCTTTGCATTCCATCTGCTGTGTGCACAGTTCTGAACATCTGGTTAATGTGTCAAGACTTTCCGTGCCCCGAGCAACATTCAGGTTTGGCCTTGGGGCCCCTTTCACATATGGATCCCAGAACATGAAAGAATGGAGAAGCCATTAATTGTGCTGTCAAGTCATGCCAAATAAAAGCTATTGTGTTTTAAAACATGGGCAGTAAAATTACAGGAAGAACCAATGGGCCGTATTCTGTAGTTAACAGTGTAAAATTTAAGGGTTACAGAGACTAAAATGTCTGGGATGCCTGAAGGATAGCAGGAAGGCAGTATCCTTACGAGAACATTGCAGGCCTGAAGGTGCTAATTTTTTCCCCCATAAAGTATTCAAAGCAGTGAAAACAGTTAAGCACTGACCTTATGACTGATGAGTCATTGTGAAAAATAAAATAAAGGATGTAATTCAGTGAGTAAAAGAAACTCTGTCACTTTTTGTACACTAGCTGACGCAAACTCTTGTTTGTTGCAATGAGAACTGGGTGAAAATGTTTCCCTGAGAGACAGCAGTAGCACAGGTTGAACGGGGTCAGGTGCTTTGTACCTTCCAGTCCAGTGCTGATGTACCAAGTAACCGATCTGCACCCCCCACAATAAGTAAGAATTAATCCACAACAAAGGAGGGCTCTACTAGGGAATTAATGCCTGGTTGGGGGGTTTGGGGCACGAGGCCACAGGATTGGTTTTCGAGTCCTTCTTTTTTCAATTTAAAGTTTATTAAAAGTTTTACAATATAGAAAATAGATCCACATCATGCATGCATTGTGAAATTAGAAGATCTATCCTCCCACCCTCACCCTGTACCCACCCCACCCCAATTACCCAACACAGAGCTGCATTTTTGTACACCATCAAATTGAGCTTGAAGTACCATTACCAGCATGCTGTAAGGAGTAAAGGGATTGCAAGGGTCTTCATATCTTATTGAGCCTATTGTGAAGGCAGGCTACAGCCTTTTCTGTTCGTAGATTTGCTAAGAGTTCCTGTAGCCATTCGGTATAAGTGATTTCTTTACTATCTTTCCAGTGCCTCAGGACTATTTTTTTTTTAACAGACATTGAAATCAAGGCTATGTGGTATTTTCGGTTCAGGCCAGAATTGTTGAGAAATCCCCTAACAGGCAGACTTCTGCTGAGAATAAGTCAAGCTTAAGAGTAGATCTGCCCTTTGCTTAATAAGGGCCCATAAAGGGGCCACTTTTGAACAGGACCAGAAAATGTGAAGCAAGTTACCCTCTTCCTGCTTACACCGAGTGCAGGTTGGAGAGATTGCAATTCCAAGCTTGGCTAGCTTTTGTGGGGAATAATAAGGATTATGTAGAATTTGGAATTGCATAAGCCGGAGCATATCTTGAATGACAAACTTGTGACAGTTTTGCCATAAGGGAGGCCAACTAATGTTCCTTTCTAGGAAAAGGGAGGACCAGTAAGACGCTGGCCCAAAACTATCTGGACAAATCCAATTATATAAAATACCATGTGTTTTGGATACCGCTTGTGGGAAGCCTGCTAAGGGACTTAATTCTGTCTGAAAAGATAAATTTGAAGGCTGCGGGGGCGTAGCCCCAAAGACCTTTATCAGAAGATGATGCAGTTGAAAAACTTTGAAAATATTAGACTTCAGGATATTGGCTTTGCTCATAATCTCCGGAGAGGAAAGCCAAGTCCCGTTTTCCTTAAAGTACGTGAGAGGGCAGTCTCCTAACTGTGGGAGCCATCCTGATGGGAGAGATTTACCTTCTATTTTGATATTAGGGTTACCCCTCAAGGTTTGAGTCAGGTCTTGAGTATGATTATATTTTAGAAAAGAGCAAAGCTGGGAATGAACCCTAATAGAGATTAGGGCTGCGCAAACCTCTTGAAGTTCTACCTGGCAAACTTTATAGGTAGAACCTAAAACGGTTTTACCACGTTCTACCTGGTTCATACCAAACAGTACAAGATGCAAAAGTTCTACCATGTTCTACTTGGTTCTACCAGGTAGAACCAGGTTCTACGTGGCACACTCCATACAGCACATAATAAATCCTTACTTCTACTCTTACCTACCCATTTCTTTGCCCCTTTCCTTACCAGAATTAAGTCTTCAGAGGCTCAACAAAGCAGCATTGTGTGCCTCAATCCTCTACCCCTTTACTTCATTGTGGTTCCCTGAGTGGATGAAGAACTATTAAAAAAAAATATATATCTGTTGGCCCAGTCTTCAGGAGGCACAGCTGCATGTCCCTAACCTGCATTCCTCATATCCGAAATGTCCAAACTAGCCAAGTCTAATGCTGTCTGCATATGTGTGTGTGTGTGGGGGGGGGTAGTAGAACTGTATATTATATAACCCCCAACAAATGGGGTTCCTAAAAACTCTCCTAGGAGCTTGCCCAAGTGCTCCCAGCCTGAATGGTGTTCGGCGTTTAAGCCGTTTATCTGTGAGTGCTTTTAGAGCCTCTAGTACTGTCTATCTAAGAGCTGTATGCTTGCAGACTTAGCTTGTATGGGGGACTGTGTATTTGGTGCTCGAATCCTGCCCAAGCTGCTGTCAAATCACTCCATTTTTGCAGTCGCTAAGAGTGCAAAGGAGCCCATCTGAAAGTTTTAATTGTTTGCCTGTAATCATTTAAAGCATTAGCAAAATTGTAGTTTGTCTAACCTGCCTTTATTGCAGCTGGGACTCTGTGTGTGTTACCGCTCCATTTTGGACCTACACTGCTGTGCTGGGCCTTTTGGGTTAAGGGAGCCCTAAAATGGAGCCTGTGGACGAATCAGAACTTGGACTCTTAATTTTGAGCCAGCCACAAGGGGATTGTATGGGCAGTGACTCTGGGAAATGTAGTTTTGACCTTGGCGCCTTTTTCTACCAACAGAGGGAGTCTTATTGTGAGTGACAGTTGAATCAGCCAACGGAATAGTGTGGAGCTAAAGGAAATGCCCTGCTCTGTGATTGGAAAGATCAGATTTGTTGTGACTGTGAAGAGAGAAGGAGCTCTGTGCTTCTGCGGTGTATAGTTTCACGCAGGAAGCGCATGTGAGGCCCTGAGTTTCGGTCTGCAGCCTTTGTGAGTGCCAGTTTGGACTGAATCCGAGTTGTGAGGAGAAGGAAGCACTAGAACTGTGGAAACCAGGCTCACCCTGTAGAAGACTGGAGAAATTGCTGAATTGCACTCGGTCTGTCAGGAACTGAAGCTGCTGTGTGTGCTCCCGGGTATTTTGCAGTAATTGCAGTCGGGATCAAGGAGCAGTCTGCCTGGTATAGTACTTTTCTTTTACATATGAATGTGCGTACTGCTTGTGGGGAATCGCTATTTCCAGTCCCCAGTGCTGTGTGTGGAAGCTGGAAGCAAACCCCAGCTTGTCACGGACTAAATCCGTTTGCTATCAACTGCAGTGGGGTCCAGTCACAAGGACTTTGTCTCCATGCCTTGTTGTTCTGGCAATCCAGAAGAACATCCACCATCCAGTTTTCAGCTTGGGTATTGTGAGTACAAGTCAGGGTATTCCCCAGCAGCCTGTTTTCAATCACAAGTGTGTCATCTAATTCTTGTTGTTTCACTGCTTCATGGACTGAGCCATCCGGCTCCAGATTACAATTTAGTATTGTGCATATATTTTCTTCTACAGCGCCCTATCCATCTGCACCTGCCAGCCAACCCTGGGCAACGGACCTGGCTAGCCCCCCCCTCCCCACCTGGGTACCCAGAGTGTGACTTTTCTGCACCTGTATGTGTGCACAGTACTGTGATTTAATACCACCAGTTAACCTGATTTCCCCCTCCCGTGTTACTGCTCCCTAAATAAATCAGATTTGTTGTTGTTATACTATATACTGTCTGTGGTGTTGGTACTTAGGGAAACAGTATTGTGTTTGCTGTGTATGTTTTTTAACCTTATTTTACAGGGGGTCCTCAGAGACGAGCTGCAGAATCAGTCTCGAGGGTAAGTGGTATCTATATGAGTGAACAGTGTGTATACTTGGCGTATTGGGGCTGTAACTCTGGTGTAATGTGTGAGCCACTAGAGGGAATAAAAGGGTGTCTCAGTGTCCCAGAGGGCTGTGACCAAGCTAGTCTAACCACTACAAACCCTGACCTCTGGGTGGAGGCACCCGCCATAGGACCTAGGCCCCTCAACCTGTCCGTAGTCAAAAAGGCAGGGTAGTAGCCCTTGGGATAGTGCCACCTAGGGGTTACATCTATCTAGGACAAGACTGTTGTTTACATATACTGCTCTGAACAGGAGTGACAACAGTGTAGTCTGGGGTGGGATGTGCTACAGGGTGTCCAGTTGTAAAGGTCTACCTGCTACAAACTGCCTTGTCATCACTCATCAACAGGCATGGCATATGGAAACCAGGGTTCTGCACTGGACACTGTTCTTCCTCCTTCTCCTCCCCACCCCACTCCACACACATATGGGGCATATCAAGATTTGTGCTAGCCTCCTGGTGTCAACAGGTAGGAGGGGGAACCAAAGCACTGATGCGCTGCAAAATTTGTAATAATCCCCAAGCTCTCATCCACCCTGCCTTGGCCCTCCTCTGCCCATACCATGGCCTCAGTGCGTCTCTTCCCCACCCACCCACAGCCAACAGAAACCTACTGCATCATTGTCACAATATCAGAAGCAAAGTAACATTTGTGGACTTAAAATACACAGCTATTTATAATAAAAAATAGACTGAATATAAACTTAAGGGCATTTATTTTTGTGCAAATAGCGCACATTGCTGAACAACTCTCCTAAAATCCATGAACAGCTGAGTCATGTCAGCTGAGAGGGAGTGACAAACACCCCCAGCCCCTATTTCATTTTCACCAGCACTAGCTACCTAAGCCAGCTGTTCCAGAAAGAAATATGCCACCCCCCAAAAACAAAACCTCAGGTGTATCACTTACTGGCAGCTTGCACAGAAAGCTGACGGATGATTTTACGTTGTTTCTCAAAGTCCATTTATGTAGTCCCTTCCTCCTGCTGTTCTGAGTCTGCCTTGGTCCTCTGTACATCCACCATGGCCCAGCCCGACCTGACCACTTTAACCGATTGTTGATTGAGTTGAGACGCTTCAACCTGCCGCTGCACTTACAGCTGCAAAACTGATAGCAACATGCAGCTATCGGTTATCGTCAGTTGTAATGAGAGAAAATGGCGCTTTTGATGTTAGTCTGGCACTGCTATCTCCCACGCCACATCTGTGACTGTTGGGGGAGGGGTCGGATGGTTGCGTGTGGCCACCAAAGAGTAGAGGGTGAAGAGCAGGACGCGGAGGTGTGGGCTGTTGGGAGTTACCCCACTGGAATAAAAAGGAGCGTCTCTTTAGCTTTACTCCTCTTCTCCCACATGCCTCACAGCACCACCTAGAGTTGCTTGTGGGAAGGGACATTACAAATAAAAACATTTTTTTTTTTAATAAATGGAGCAAACCAAAGTTCGCACAAAGCAGCAGATAGTTTTGTGGGTGTTCTCACCCATGCGAACAGCTGGGGTTCGACCTTTTTGGAATCACGGTAGAACCGAACTTGCAGCCCTAATAGAGATTGCTATTGGCGAGGCCCACAGCTCTGGAGGGAGGGAACTTGGCTTTGTGTACAGGAGGGGAGAGACCCTGCCCTTTTATTAGAGCTAATTCTGTTTTGAGCCAAACGGGTAGGAAAGGAAGAGGAGTCTGGGGGTCCCCAGCAGATATCCGTGTGAGACATTTGTTGACATGACTAGCCCAATAAATAGAGACCAACATGTGGCAAACGTAAGCTACCCTAACTTTAATGGCGGCTAGCTTGTGAAATGCCATCTTTTTTTTTTTTTTACCGGACCAAATAAAATCTGTAATGAGGCTTTTTTTTTGGTTTTTTTTTAAACCGTACAAGGGGAAGACAGCTGTTTAGGAGATCAAGTAGATAAAAGAAACAAGGAAAAACATTTATCTTAATTAAGTTAATTTTACCCCATAGGGATATTGGAAGGAGGGACCATCTTTTCAGATCCTGACTAATCATGTGAATTAGGGAGTCAATTTAACTTCAGAAGACGGGTTAAATTCCTTGCAAGTTAAATTCCAAGGTATCTCAAGGACTCAGATTTCCAGGAGAGCCAGAAAGCAGAGATGGTGTGCTTCAAAACTTTATGGTTAAGGGGGAACACAACTGTCTTTTCAATATTTAACTTGTAATTAGATACCGTACTAAATTCCTTAATGATCTGCAACGTAGGTGGGATAGATATGGCTGGTTGAGATAATTGGAGAAGGTCGTCTACGTAGGCCGAAACTTTAACTACTTGACCTTGGATAGTTATACTTTGAACCTCTTGGCAATCTGTCAATCTTCGTATAAGAGGCTCTAAATGTATATTAAAGAGAAGTGGTGACAAGGGACAGCCTTGCCTTGTGCCTGATTGTACAGGGAAAGGTTCAGATGTTACCCCATTACTAGATACCCATGCAGTCTGGATTCTATAAAGGGCACATATCCACTTCTGGAACTCTAGAGAGAAACCAAATGTATTCAAGGTACGCAGTAAGTAGTTCAGGTTAACCCTATCAAAGGCTTTCTTGGCATCCAGGGAGACCAGAGCCGCTGGAAAATTGGCATCCCTGGATATTGAGAAAACACGAGTCAGGGTACGTAAATGGTCTACTAAGGACCTTTCCTTCATAAAGCCTACCTGCTCCGGTCCTATGAAGTCCAGGAGAACTTTACTAATCGGTTCAGCTAAAAGCTTAGCTAGGATTTAATATCCTGATTAAGAAGTGATATTGGCCTGTAACTTGTCACTAAGTCTGGGCGTTTATCAGGTTTAGGTAGGAGGACAATCAAAGCTTCAAACAAAGATTTGTCTGATTCTGCACCCAAAAGAATATGTTGATAAAGTGGAAGGACTACAGGGATTAATTGTTTTGTGAAAACTGTTTTTGAGTCCTTCTAATCTCACTGTTCTCTTTGAATCTCCCTGTGCACTGAAAATGGCACCAGCACTCTCGCCTTTCTTTCCTGGATTGTGAAGCTTTGGAATACAATTTGTATGATACGTGATATCTACAACAAAATTCACACTGCCTAACCCAAAAGAATACTGTAAAACAATCAGAATGCTCAGTTTTCAGTCACTGTTTATAATGCCTGCTATTACCATTTATTCCGCTATTGTATTGTCTATAATTATTTTCATTGTATTATGACTATTTTCTGCCATTCATCCATTCTCCCTGATTGCAGCTGTAAATGAGATCACCTCTATTACTTTAACCACCTTTAATAAATGATAAATATTCAGGAGCTTGTTTGCTCACCAGGTTGCAAACCAGAATTTGTGACCCAAGTATGAGACTTCCACCATGGGCTGGTAGACTGGCGTGGCATCCTTATAGGATGCACCCTGTTTTGGGGATGGTAGGTGGCTTGCCCTTGGCAGCCACGTGGAAAGACATGGTTCTACCACTTCAGAGTGCCGGTGACAGTGCGCCTGGTCATTATGGCGCCAATTGGGAAAATCGCCGTCCTCTCTGTGGCCCCCCTTCTAAGGATACTAACTCCGGGGGGTGGACCTCAGGGAGGGGACAGCGATCCAGCATTTGGCACCATAATGACCCGGTGCTGTAATGCCGGTGCTCTAATGGCCAGAAAGGGAAAGACATTATGTGTGCAAAGTAATTCAAGCTGCAGTCAGTCACCTCAAGGAGCATGACACACCACACCTCAGTACTGAGGGTTTAGGATGGGTGGAATACTGGAAGAAGTTGTTAAAGGCAGAGGACTCTGCCGTGCTTTTCCTCATACAGTTACAACACACAGTAGGACACACTTGGTCCTCCGCCAGATCACCTACCTGCCAATGATTGAAAGTGTTAGTGTTCCCCCTTCCCCCACTGCTGGTCAGCACTATCCAGAAGGTGTATGTTTGGGAATGTGCAGTACCCAGGAGGAAGAGATGTAAGGTTCAGGGGTGCTTGGGATTAAGCTATAGAACTCCAGAGCTGTTCAATTCCAAGCATGTGGTTTAGCGGAAAGAGTGTCTAACTTCAGGAGTGTTGTGTTTAGAACCATCAGGTCAGTATGCTATTATAGTCAGTATTATTAGTACAGTGGCATTGAAAGACATGGTCAGAATGCCGCTGAAATCCATGTACCCATCCATACTGCTAAAGAGATGAGCTGATTGGATATTGGTTGGTATGTTGGTGCCACATCATTTCTTTTTTGTTTGTTCCCCCACTAAATTTCGAAATAAGTTGACACACTGTCATTTTGCCATACTGAGGCTAATACAAGTCTCTGATACAAACATTAGGAACGGCTGCAAGAGCAATAGATCTGTCTTTTAAAATGCCTTTGCATCACAGGATCAGTGCTTAACTTTAAACCTTGCTTGTAACCAACCCCAGGAAATTCTTCTGCTGACAGAATTGAAACTGAATTAATCCAGGAATTACCACTAATCCTCTTCCACTTCCACACTTCATTAATAGCAGGGCGTATTGTTCAAGGGGGTATTACTTCCTGGAATTTGCACGGTATGTGTGTGCTGCATTCATCACTGAACCTGCCGGTGGTTTGATATTTGTGTTATTTCTGCAAAGTGCTATATTGCTGGTAATCCTTTGTTTCAGCAGTCCTGATCTGCAGAATAAATATCCACCTCCTCAAGATTAGCACCCCCCTCCGCACACACACACACACGAAGCATCAATAAACTAGCTGGAAATATGGAGTGGGATCACAGTATCCATGGAAGTAGGGCAGCTGTGGGTATATTCAGTGCAGCAGACATTGAACTCCAGCAATAAATCTTAGAATATTTAAATTTAAATAAGACCTCTTACAAACACTATGTGTAAGTGTCCATGCTGTTTTAAATTATGCAGGAAAGAATTTTGTAGCTAATGAGTCTTTCTTGAAATAACAGCTACTTTTTTCCTGGAATGCAGTAATCAATGATTTATTTGGGTGGGCGGAAATGGAGATGTGGAGTTAATTCTGTGGTTAGCCTTTTTTTCTGGGGCAAAATTATTACTATGAGCAATGTGTCATAATTGTGTGCTAAGAGCTGCTGGTTCAGCTACTTAATGTACCGTGCCCCTGCCAGCAGCTGTGGCATTCCTCTTGGAATACAGGATTGCTAGCTTTGATCGGAAGATTTATACCTCCTGTTAGTTTTCTGTGACAAATGACTTGCTGTTGTTTGGGGCTTTTTTGGTGGTGCTTCTTGAAGTTCATGCATTGTTGATGCTTACACTAAGAAATGTAGTTTAAACTTCCATAGTAGATTATCTCTATATATAATTTTAAAATGGGTTTCAAAATTTGTGAAGCCTAATTGGCTGAGGTCCATTTTTCCCATGCTGTTACCTCAGCACAAACAGCACTGGGTGAAGATCCAGTCACCTCTTCACAATAAAATCAAAAGCAAGCACATACCCCTGACTGCCATTGCAAACATGGTCACCACTTTGCTCACTAGAAACAGTCAACTAGGCCCTGAAGATAAAACTGCTTTAAATTTAAAAAATAAATAAATGCTATTTGCCCTCAAAAGTCCTCTTTTTACAGTCGCAAGGAATGCAGGAGACACCCTGTCTAGGGTAGGTTAACAAATGAGTTCCAGAGAAGCAACAGTGAAGGATAGGAGTACCACAGCTGTAGGAAGGAGTTAGAAGAGTAAACCGAGCTTGCATAGACACTAAGCAAAGGCGTGCTGCACTGCACTGGTTGTGGGGCCGCTGTATTTCAGGAGACCTCCTGGAGACTAAGGTACTGCCCAATATGTACTCATGTCTCTGGGTTGCGGGCACAGTTTGCTGGACCCCAGGCTGAACTGGCAAGGGTACAGCAACCTATCCCACCCAGGGGCCACCAAGTCTGCTGCCACAGAGGATGCCTCTGCAGAGGGGATGGACCTTGTTGGGCACTGGGAAGGGGGGTTGAAGGGTGCATGCTCCTCCACCTATACCACTGCAGACCTGTTTCACCAAGCTGGTGGGGTGGGGCAGCCAAGCGGAGGTACATGTCGCAGTGGGAGTGGAGGAGATGATGAGGGTCCTCAGAAGTGGACACCCCAAGAAAGGAGAGGCCCTCAGCCCAGGAGCAAGCAGCTGCTGGTAGGGGACTGTTGTGAGGAGGATAGACTTGGGAGCTGTGGGGGGTAAGGAGGTGAATTGGCTGAGCGGTGCTTCCGCTTGGAGGGATGGAAAGAGTAGCCAGACCTGATAAGGCTTCTTGCAAAGAGGGGAGACTAGGTAACAGCTCCAAAGTGTGTCATGGTGGAGGGGTCATAAGGCAACCACACATTTCCAGCTTGACAACACACCTATGAACAAGAATGATTTTCTTGTATACAAATATACAGCAGAAAACACAATTATAGTGTAAAAATCAAAGTTTTTGTTTTCATTTTTACAGTTCTTTTTCAGGACCCATTTTATAGGAGCAATATGACACTTTAGAATGTGTGTTTATTATCAATAATTTATTTTAAATGTTTTGCAGAGAAAAGCATACTGAGCTGGTAACAGCTAATTTCCAGATGAACTCTGAGGGAAAGGGAATGGTGAACAGGCCAGTGCAGTAATAACATTAATACAACAAGGCATGGAATATCATTTTTAAAAAGCAGCAGTGAAAGTGAATTATAACAGTTAAAGACAGCACCATGCAGTAGCATGCAAAAAGACAGGACAGAGTGCAGTAATCACGTTAATATACTGTAGCTAGACACGTAATGTAACACTTAAACAGCAGCAGTGAAGGGAATTACAGTCATTCCTGATTCATAGATTAATCGATTCATAGACACGTGACGGCAGAAAAGGGCCTTCCCGGCCCATCGAGTCTGCTCATTCCCTCCCTCTACCTGTTACTCTGATGGTTTCTTGCAACAGCATATAACAACAAGGTCTGAGTGTTGCACTTAAATCGAAAGGTAGCTTGCACACTTTAATCATGTGTGCCTAAAGGCACTCGTTCGTAAGTGCCTCCTACCTAAACACACATTTTGTACCCATAATTATACAACCTACAGGGAAACAGAATCTGTTAGCAGAAAAAGACTGATGCTGGATGGAGTCTGCACATATTATACAACCTCATCTCCCCGGACCTAGTGTCCAGGTGGGTCTCCCCCCTCCTCCCCAACAACCCTCCCATTTGAAAAGAGGATCAAAGCTGCTAGTGAGACGGGAAAGTTTTGCATAAATACCTTGACGGGAACCTGGCATCCTGGCCTGATGGTCCAAGCAGATATCACATTCCAGATTTTGACTCTGTAGTCAAATGATGCTGTTTAGATGTAAGTCTAGTTACGAAAATGAAGAGCTTCTTATATATTCAGAAACGGAGCCCAAAAATAAAGATCAGATTTGGTGCATACTGGCCCAGCACATCCAAAGTGACGTGATTGGCGCACACTGCTGTATGATGGACCACCCACCCTTCCCCTGACTGAATGGGCATCAGCCAGGGAGCTCCTTCATTTATTGATGTACATTTCATAAAAAGTGGCAAATGAATATTGTTTTACACCTAAGTTTGTAAGTACTGGGTAGGGTTGCATGAATACACGTAGTTACATTCTGAATGTCGTGAATAGCACAATATTAGTGTTTCGATCCTGAATACCAAATATCCCGATGTTTGTTTATTTAGGACCGGAATACTTATTTTCATGATGCTTGCATTTGTTATTGTGATACTAAATACTGATTATCGGGATGTTTGTGTTTGCTATCTGACTCCTGAATACTAAGTACTGTATCATAGAATTGTGCTGCAGAAAAGGACCATTCGCCATTGAGTCTGCCCTAGATAGCCTCCCCCACCCTTTCACTTCCCCTTCCTGTTTCCATATAGTTATCCCAGGCTCTTTGAATTTCTCCACCGTATCCACCTCCACCACCCACTCTGGCAACCTACTCCATGGTTGTACAACCCTCTGTGAGAGGTATCACCCCCTCATGTCCCCTCTAAATCTGCCCCCTCCAGCTTGAATGCATGACCTCTGGTGGTTTTGTTTTTGCTCAGTGTGAAGATGCTACCTTCATTAACCTTATTTATTCCCTTCATGTATTTGAAGGTTTGTATCATGTCCCCCATCCCACCTCATCTCCAGAGTATAAAGACCAAGCTCCTCCAGCCTCTCCCCATATGGACTTCCCTGCATCCCCTGAATCATCTTAGTTACCCTTCTCTGTACCCTTTCCAACCTGTCCTTGCCACCCTGCTAATGTGGCCTCCAGAACTGACCTCCATACTCCAGCTGTGGTCTGACCAATGTTTTGCATAGTGGCATGATCACCTCCCTCCTCCTACTTGTGAAACCCCTCCCAATGCATGCCAACACTTTTGCTACTTTCCCAGCTGCCCATTCACACGCCTCCTAACATTTAATGTATCCAAGATCCAAATTCCAGGTCCTTTTCTCATTCTGTAGATCTGCATCCCCGTGGCAGTAGGTAGCCCCTGGGTTATTCTGTCCAATATGCATTATTTTGCACTTTTTCACATTGAATTGCAATTGCCACTTTTCCACCCACTCTTTCAGCCTGGGTATATCCTGCCACATCCCCTACCCCCCCCCCCCGAGCGTCCACACTGTTATATATCTTTGTGTCGTCCGTGAACAAGGACACCTTTCCATTTAGACCCTCCACTAAGTCCCTCACATACACATTATTTATTTATGTTTAGGATTACAAAGTACCTTTGAGCCTAGGCTCTTTTACAAAGGTTCCACATCAGGCTGGTTACAGGGTAACAGGCACTCAAACATAAGACAGTTACAGGTACAAGGTTTCAGACAGTAACTTTGCTTGACATAATCGGACTGAGTGATGTGTAATACAAGAAACAGATTGGAGGAAGAGGGCAAGTAGGGGAGAGGATTGAGGGTTGGGGAAGGCATTGGTGTAGTGGGGTAGGGTGAGGCAGCCGAGGGGCCTTGTCAGGGCAGACACAGGGCAAGTGCATTAGAAGTTGTATTGGACAGGTAAGTGCAAGCGGAGAGGACAGAAACTGACACCTATGGGTTCAGAAACAGCGTAAGGGATAACAATGTTATAGGGTGCAAGCACAGGTAGTGGAGCCATTAAACAGTAACCCCTATGGCACTCCGCTCATCACCGCTAGTTCCTTGGAGTGTCTCCCATTGACCACCACTCTCTGGGTCCTCCCACCTAGCTAATCCTCCACCCACATTGTAAGCCTAGCTCCCACACCCAGACTGCTCAATTTTCTTACCAACCTTCTATGGGGGACAGAGTCTAACGCCTTCTGAAATCCAGGTAGGCACATCTACCCCAATTGTATACCTCCATAACCCCCTCGAAGAATTCGATCAGGTTGGTCTGACAAGACCTACCACCTGTGAATCCATGCTGGTTGTCATCGATTAGACCCTTCTCCTCTAGGTACCTTGCCAGTCTCTCTCCCTTATGAGGGTTTCCATCTGTTTGCCTACAACCAAGGTGAGACTGACTGGGCGATAGTTGCCAGGCTCATCCACTCTCCTTCCCCCTTGTACAATGGTACCACCTCTGCCTTTTTACAGTCTCCCAGGACCCTCCCTGATTTCAGGGATAGATTAAACAGCTTGACCAGAGGTCCCACCAGATCCACCCTTAGCTCCCGAAGCACCCTTGGGTGTACTTGATCAGGCCCCATAGTCTTGTCCATTTTAATTTTTTTCAACTCCTCCAACACCCTCAACTCTGTGAAGGGACTTGTGTCCACCTCCTTGCCCTCCCTCCCCTTTTTGCTCAGAACAGGCCCCTTTCCTTTCTTCTCGGTCATGAAAACGGATGCAAGTATTTCATTAGAAGGGCTGCCTTTCCCTTGTCTCCTACAGCTATTTTTACCACCCCCAAGTTTTGTAATCCCCTGCCTGTTTATCCCCCTTATTGCTCACATACCTATAGAAACTTTTGTCTCCCCTTTTCACCTCCCTAGTTATTTTCTCCTCCGTGCTTGATTTTGCCTTCCTAATTGTTCTTCCCACTTCCCTGAGTTTATCCTTATAGACCTCCCTTTCCTTTAACCTTTGTGACCTTTTGAGGGCCTTAAAGGCCTTTCTCGTCTCCTTGACAGCCTTCCTAACCCCTGCCATGAACCACAGGGGCTTTCTTCCCCTTTTGCTTTTGCTAATTCTCTGGATGCATTACACCGTGGCCTTGAGAATTCCGCCCTTAATTGCTTCTCACAGTTGTTCTACTTCCTCCAGCCCTTGGATCCCTGCAAGCTCCCTCCTTAAGATGCCCCTCAGTTTTTTGAAATTTGCCCCCCTGAAGTCTAGTACCCTGGTGGTTGACTTGCCCGATTCTGCCCCTGCCAGGATGGAAAACCTGACCATCCAGTGATCACTGTCCCAAGTGTTCCCCAACCTCAACCCCCCACCGCACTCATTTGTTAGAATTACGCTAGTATAGTCTCTCCCCTAGTAGGTCCATTAACAAGCTGGCTGAGGAATGCACCTTGCAGGACTCAATAAGCCCCTGCTTTTTCTTTTGTGGGTGAGAATTTGCCAGTCTACATCGGGTGGGTTTGGGTCCCCTACACACAGTTTCCCTTTCCTGGCCTTTTCCTGTGTGTCCTAACCAATTCCCAGTCCACTTCCTCGCTCTGATGTGGTGGTCTGGAGACCACCATATTCTTCTTCCCCCCACTCAACATAACACAAAAGGATGTCAGCGGCCACCGCAACTTCCCCTCCGCACATATAGTGCTACACCCCTTTTTTTTAACTCAGCCTATCCATCCAAAAAGATTGTACCTTGTGGTTCCACCTCCCAGTTATGGCCCTCCATCCACCATGTTTCTGTTACAGGTCCGGGTTATCCACCCCACCACTGCCTCTAAGTCTGCCATTTTATTCTCTAGGCTCCTGGCATTGGCTAGAATTCCTTCCATCTGCCCCCCCACCCTTATAGTACCCTTCCCTCACACTGTCCCTTGTCCCTCACATTGAGAGAGAGTGCAGGCTGGGTTGTCCCTGTTAGGCCAAGGATACTTCCCCCTGTGCCACCTCCCCTGTCTAGTTTAAATTCCAGTCAGCCCCAGTCTCTCATTAATGTACCCTGCAGTATTGCCCTTAGTAATCTAGCCCCGCATCACTTATGTGTAGCCTGTCCCTTGCGTGCAGTTGTTGATCCACCCATGTGTCCCCCAGTCTCCCAGACATGTGAAACCCTTCTCACACCACAGCCTTAGCCAGAGGTTAAACTCCTTTACTCTGAGCTGCCTGGCCATGGTAGCGCAATGCACTGGTAGGACTTCTAAGAAGCTGTCCAAACCCTCACAACCCTCCACCAACTACCTGAACCTCCTTTGGACCACCTCCACCCCGCTTAAATCATTTGTACCTAAATGCACTATTACGTGCAGCTTGCCTCCCATTACATGTCCTTTATTCTGGGGGGTGCCCTTCTAGCCTCCATTCCTGGATCGCAAAAAACTGACCTTCCTCCTTTGCCAGTGAATCCCCTTGATGATTGAATCCCCGCATACAACTTCTGCCCCAGCCCTTTCTGTCCTCAGGGGTGCCATTCCCTAGTGTCCTGCCCCTTCAGTCCCCCACCTTCCAGCTTAGTTACCTTTCTTTGCTCTATGTCCTCTCCAATTTTACTTCCCCTGCCCCCTTTTTCTCAACCTCCTTTCCCTGTTACCAGCTGTCCTCCCTATCTCCCTTGGACTATCCTCCCCCATCTGGGTCCCGGCTCTGGATCCCAGTTCTTGCCCATCCCTCCCCATTGCCTTACCATTTCCAAGTGCTCTCTTCTCCTTCTCTCTGCTCCTCTCTTGGGTTGCATATCCTCCTCTTCCCTCGTGACCCTACCCCTGTTTGTGTGCTACCTTCCTTGTCTCTCCCCCGCTGTCTCTACAGTCCCTTCACTTGTGCCTCTCTCAATTCCCTTCCTTGGCTTGGCCTCCCGGTGCTCTCTGTTCCCTTCCATCACTTCTTCCTTGTCCCTCAACCCAGCCAGAGGCCAGTACTTGTTCGACTCCACTGTATAGCACCTGTCAAGTGCAAATTCCTCAGTTCCTTCTGTCCGTAGTCCTTTGTCCACTTTCTGCTCCGGGCCCCCCGGTCCCTGTCCCCCATCTTGTTCCCTTCTCCACTCTCTCAGTTCTTCTCCTGGTCCCCCCTCCCATCACCTCATCCACCCCTCTCCCTGTCCCTCCTGTCGAGATCCCTCTTCAACCTCGCTAATTCCACCTCCATCCTCCTTAGTTTTTGACAGACAGGGCATTCCCCCAGCTTCCACAGAGTGCTCCTGAAAACAGCAGCCCCTCAACTATTACAAACTACCCCATCCCCCCATATCCCTTGCTGCCTCTCCTTGCCTGGTAACTATAATTATAATAATTACACCCCCGGGTGGCACCAGTTGCCGTTGTCCTGTCCCCTGCCAGCCCCATCTGTTATGATCCCCACCTTTGGTCCTACCTGGTTCTTCCCTAACTCCAGCTTCCTTCTTTTGTCCTGCTCTCCCTCCTGATTAACCCTCGGTCAGCCAATAGCCCCTTCAGTCAAGATTGAGACCTCCATTCCTTCCTTATATATTACACTGTTAGCCCAGAGCGCCTCCTGAGTAAGTACAGATCTCCCCCTGCACTCTTACCAAGTAACACTTGGGTCAGTACTATTCTCCCCCTGCACTCTTACCAATTACCACTCGGGTCAGACCAGAGCCCCTTATAAAACAAGCAGAAACCTCCTCCTCAGTAAACTAGGGACAGTCTAGAGCACCTCCCCAAAGCGAGCAGAATCTACCCCCTCAGTAAGCAAGTGAGTCAAACATAGACATGCCCCCTCAGTAAGCTAAGTTAAATGACAGGCAAACCTACCCCTCCATAAGCTATGTAACAGTCTAGAGTACTTAAAAGTAAGCAGAATTGACCCCCCCCAGTACGCTAAAGATATTCAAATATTGATATTGTGCCCCTCACCCAGTGAGTCAAATGACAAGCAAGAATATATATATATATATATATATTAGCAGAAGCTAGTCAGCACAGCTTAGCATAGATTCACCTCTGCCCCTGATACGTGTAAATCAGTCCAGAGTCAGTTATTTCTGTGCTCTCTAGCACCTATAATGTCGCCCCTGAGAACACTGTGGTGTCTTAGGACTGCTACTGTTCCTCCACCTCCTACTGGTTTATCACTACAATGGGCAGGTTAAGTAGCCCATTTAATATGAGGCAGTGGGGGGAGAACATTTTGCTGCAAGTCCAGTTTCTTGCTCACTCCGATGCCCTGTTCAGCCACCGATTGTGACCTCCGGTTTCCCCTTCCACCGCCGATGTGGACTCTGGTCAGGCTTCTGCCACCGATGCGGCCTGCTCCCCAGCAGTGATGGCAAGCTCCCTTGCAAATGTCCGTGCTGTGGCTGGCTTTTATAGCCCCAGCTGCCGCTTGAAGTTGGCACCCTGCTCTCTCCGACTCCGGATTGGCTAAAGAGCTTCTTCCTGCTGCAAGACCAGTTTCTGCTCACACACTCCAGTGCCCTGTTCAACCACCAACGACCTCCGGTCCCTCCTTCCCTTCGCCCCGATGTGGCCCTGGTCAGGCTTCTGCTGCCGACACGCACGCCCCCCATCAGTGATGAAACCGCTCCCTTGCAGATGTCTGTGCTGTGGCTGGCTTTTTATAGCCCCAGGCGCCATTTGAATTTGGCACCCTTGACTCTCCAGCTTCTGGATTGGCTAAGGAGCTTCTGCTTGCCGCAGGTCCAGATTCTTGCGTGCTTTCTCCGGTGCCCTGTTCAGTCGCCAGTTGCGACCTTCAGTCCCTCCTTCCACTGCCTATGTGGCCCCCGGTCAGGCTGCTGATGCCGTTGCGGCCCACTCCCCAGCAGTGATGAAAACTGCTTTCTTCATGTTTGATTCTTATTTCAATCCTGAATACTTGGTATGGTGGAGCCCTCTTAAATGCACACCCCTTTCGCATAGGGAAATACAGGATGTGCATTTATCCAGACTTATGTTTTTAATGTATCTCTGGTTCTTGCAACTGGGTTTTTATATTGGGTTTTGTTTCAAAACTGTAAAATCATTTCAAAACAAAAACAGGTGAAATAGCAGCAGACACACATATTCATTCATTAAATAACAAAAGAGTACTAGTAATTATTTTTTGTTTGCGTTTTCAGTGCTAACCGATCTAGGTAGTGCTCAAATTCAAGTTGTGTTGTCAGCTCCCCCGTGGCCCCCCCACATTGATAATGTGGCTAATCTTGTCAGGCTGCCTAGCGATTGACACCCTGCTGTGCACTACTCTAATAACACGTGAGAGTAAATACGGCTGTGAATGGAAGAACTGTGCATGTAACCCGTGTGCACTAATACAACAAATTTGGACATTAGGATATAGAGAAATAGACGGAAAAAAAAAGTGTGCACATTACCAGGAGGTGCACTGATCCAGAGTGCACTTGGGTGGGCTTGATTGTATTTAGATGTTTGTATTTATTTGTGTGCAAACTGCAAATAATCTACAGCAAACTATGGTTTGCATTCCCCATGTGGTCCCGGGCTAGTCCCACAGCCACCTCCCACCCACTTAAAACACACACAAAAAAAAACATGTGATGCACCCATAAGCATGGAGTTGTAGAACCCTGGGTTCTGGAGGGGAACCCTGGCTGGGGGAAGGGGATAGGGAGAGTAATCAGGGGATGGTTGCGGTGCCCTCTAAGGGTACTGACTCTCGAGCAGACTAGATAGACCATTGGGCCTACTCTGCTGGCATTTTTAGTATGTTAGAAAGGTATTCTGTATTCAGCTGAAGGTAAATCAGGTCACGGCAGATTTCCTCTAAATGCATGGTGCAGACCCCCCCAATTGCTCTGAGCCCTACAGCTGTCTCAAGGGAAGATGGGAGTGTGCTCACCTGCTCGACCTACTTTATAGATAGTATAGCTGATTTAAAGATGCGGTGTCAACAAAGTCCCCTCAGTTTGGAGAACTGTGACTAGAATGCTTTACAAACAGTGAAACGAAAATGTTCAGTAGAATTACCTCAGAAAGATGAAAAAAAAAGGGGGTAGAAAGAAAGATAGGTAGAACTGTTATAAAAGGTGAAGGCGTGCTGAAAGGAGGGGCTTTGTTACCCATAGCTACTAGCTGATCTTCAAAATTATTGAGAGAAGAAAGTGTGAGGAGAATCACAATAAAAAGAACATTTTTGCTTTCGTCAGTAAATCAGTTTCTCAAAGATTGTTGAGATGTTTGGCTAACTTGGATTCCGCTTACCCTTTCCTTTTTACAATTTCTTTTGTCACTCTGACATCATTTTAGGGGCCGGGCCCCTCTTTACTATCTTTCTCTCCCGTTCTTTCCTCTCCTGTCCTCTCCCTCCTCTTTTTCGTTGTCCTCTCTTTCTTCACTTGTTCATTACCCTTGTCCCCACTCTGTCTCGTTCCCCACTGCTTTAGAAAATGATGGCTAAGCATGTAGCATGTCAAGGATTCGGGGAGGGTGGTCCCAGAGGGAGATACACACCATGGAAAGGTGAATTTGACCCCATACTAATAGGGGACTGAGTGGGAGAGGGAGGATCAGGAAGGAATCTATTATAAAAAAATACTATTGAAAGTGAGACAGCATGTTTGTGTGAAAATGTATTATTTTAATGTAGCTCTCTGCTAATAATTGCATTTGCTTTGTTTACAGTGCGGCTCCATGACAGCATATCAGAAGAAGGATTCCATTACCTAGTCTTTGACTTGTAAGTTAATGTTTCGGATGTCTCATATTTTCCAAAATAGTGGGAATGAGTATAAAGTAATTTAGTAATAAACTATTTTGTATGTGTGAAAAAGCCAAATTGCCTAAATGTATTGCATACAAGTAAAATGCTTTATTTCTGTTTTGATCATTGAGAATCTTGGAAAGAGAGAAGCACTGGCAAACTTTTGTTTGTAAGAAAATATTCTGGAACTTCCTTTTGGACATGTTTTTGATCCGTTCCTTTGAGGAAAAATCAGGAACTCCTTACAGAATTGCATTTGGTGGAGGTGCAGAATCAGGGCACAAAATGTTTTTCAAATGCAGCACCACCCAAAACTGCCATACATAAGGGAAAACTTAAAGGGTAGTCCACCAGAATGTGCAAAACATATGTTATGTAGAGTGTTTTGATATGTATGTTAACTCTAGTGTGTCCTTCCCTCTGTCTGCTATTTGGAGTTTTCCTAAATTGCCTGCTAGCTGTATGGTAGTTTTATGACCCTGGGGATCTCCATAATGAATAGTTTTATTGGCTTTCTTTCTCCCAGGATGCCCCTGTCTCATGTAACAGTGATGTAGCCATGCCCTTAGATTTAGCATGTGTGCTTTAAAATTAGTTTACAACAGCAGGCCTTGTAACTTCTTATTCAGGGAGCACAAATGGCAACAGTTAGTTTAGCAGATACGTGAGAGCAAGCTAACTGGGGTTTCTGTAAGACAACAGCTACTAAATAGCTCTAATTCATTATTTGTGTTTTTGATGTTAAAACACTCCTGCTAGCTAGATCTGACGCACAGAGAAAACAAAAATAGTGAATCAGAGCTATTTAGTAGCTGTTGTCTTACAGAAACTCCACTTAGCTTACTCTCAGGTATCTGCTAAACTAACTGTTGCCATTTGTGCTCCCTGGATAAGAAGTTACAAGGCTCTGCTGTTGCTAAACTAATGTTGAAGCAGTACACATGCTAAATCTAAGGGCATGGCTACATCACTGTTACATGAGACAGGGGGCATCCTGGGAGAAAGTAAGCCAATAAAACTATTTGTTATGGAGTTCCCCAGGGGTCGTAAAACTACCATACAGCTAGCAGGCAATTTAGGAAAAACTCCAAATAGCAGACAGAGGGAAGGACACACTAGGATTTAACATACATATCAAAACACTCTACATAACATATGTTTTTTCACATTCTGGGTGAACTACTCCTTTAAGTCGCCAGGGGAGGAGTCTCCCCACTGACTAAAATACAGCACAAATGAATGTCTCCAGATGTTAGTGGTTGGAAACATCTATCCTGTGATGACCATGGAGGACTGTGCGTGACATAGCACCAGTTGCATAGTGGCACCAGTAAAACAGTCATTAGTGTCCCCATCCCCCGACCCCAAATCATAGGGCCTGTTTCTGACCCACTAATCTTAATTTTGTCATGGTTTTCTTTGTCGATCCTGGTAGCCCAACATCCCCCACTTCCTACTTCCAGAGTCACTTTCCTTCCATGGTTTCCAGTTTTAACCCTCCCCAGCCCTATTCTCTGGCTGATCTTACTTTGAGTGGGAGCTCTTGCAGCAGGCTACACCATAAGGACTATGCCTCCAGGCACTAGGACCCCACAGAAAAATTCTTGGCTAGCAGTACCCAGGGGGGACCGCCCCCGACGTCCGCCAGTGGTATAAAGGGAGCGGTCCCCAGCCACTCCCCAGTTCTTCTCCCACCATCAACCCGTTCACATCAGCTCCACAGATGCCTGCATGCTAACAGTCGATCGCCATTTTTGAAAATAATTATAGTAGTTTATTTGTTATATTGTTTAACCGCAAATTTGATATATGTCTTCGCCATCGTCATCTACCCAACGCCCGAAATCTGAGTGCACTGCAGGAAGCAAATTCCAGCCTGAGACGGTCACTCAGCCTGCCTCATCTGCCTGGGGCCGGGTCATGACAATGACTCCTGCTTACACTGCAAGAAGTTCAACCACCGCACGCGCATCCATCGTTTGAAGACTCTGAAGACTTTCCTTCTTGAACAACAGCTGGCCACCATGCAAAAGACCCCGTCAGACCTAGGATCCTCTTCTTCTTCTTCGGGGTCGGGGAATTCTTACAAAAAGGAGAAAAAGTCCAGTGGAAAGCATTACCACTATGAGAAGGACAGCTCAGATTCCTGGTCCAGGTCTCCGCATCGGAAGACAGCCAGCTCCAGTCCGAGGTTGGACTCTGCCCCCCATCAACCCAAGCACCTCCTGTGTTGTTGACCTTGAAACCTCTGGCGGTGCGGACGTCCAGTGGCAATTCATTGGGGCAAGGGCCTTCGGTCCGCTCCCTTAGTCTTAGGCCATACAGTGCCTCTGGGTCTAAGACCAAGGATTATGCCATTAAAGAGGTGACACCCAGTCTGCTGCGCACTTCCTGGCGAAGGCTTCTGCTATATCGATGGATCGTCTGGCTGGACCCAGTGACAGGAAGCAGCATCTAGAAATGGTGTCCCACCCTGATGCCAGCTCTCCCAAGCATCGGCGCAGACTCCCAGTGCACCACCCTGACGTGTTTTATCACTTCTACTTTGGGGTCCTCCACACTGCTAGCACCTCCAGCGGCTGTTGGAAGAGGTGCAGCCGCCCGACAAGGAGGGGCCTCACCTGATGACCAACATATTACCTACGGACGAGCAAATGCCAGTAGACCTGCCATCAGCTCCAACACCACCTCAGGACCACATGCCAGAGGATAAGTCTCCGGAACGTGAGCTGGTCCCTGACCAGCCGTCTGGTCCACCACACGAGGAACCTGACGACAGGTCCGAGACACCAGGTCCATTGGCTCCTGCTGTGGTCTCAATAACCGAAGTAAAGGACCATTTCAGTTCCTGGTGGGTCACGGTCAGGAAGGACATCCTCCCTAAGGAACCTCAGACTCCCCCTCCGCAACCTAACCTGGTAGAACCCCCCACAGCCCCTGCAGTCACCATGGTCGCCACCTCCCCCCAGTGGCAGATCGCCTGCTCCGTCTGATGACAGGTCCTCAGAACGGAGTAGTCATCATTCCAGGTCATTCATACAGGAGAAGGCACTGGTGTTCTTGCTCCAGATCTTACTCGGGGTCATCTGACTTGAGGTTTTCTGCCACCTCCAGATCCTCCGGAGAGTTTTCCTCTCCTCCCACACCCCAATCCTCCAGGGACTCTCCATCCCGGCGGATGATCCCACCTTCTTGGACACGATGCCACATCCAATTTTTAAATCACTGGGCAACTGAGGATCTTGATTCAGAGAGGAGAGACTGGCTCATTTCCTGGGTATGAATGAGCCCAAACCTTTAGTGGTTCCACTCTTGGTAGCCTCATTTCAGGACACTACAAGGCTGCCCTGGAGGCACCCTTCAACAGTCCCTGCTATACCCAAGAAAGCGGAATGGCTGTACCGCACTCAACGAGCGAATTGCTTCAGGAGAACAGCCCAAGGCCAACTTGGTCATTCTGATGGCTGCCCACAGCAGAACCAAACAGCCCCAGCACATGAGCTCACAGCCACTGGAAAAAGAATCCAAACACCTGTATCAGTTTGGCAGGAAGGTTGACTGCTCGGCTACCTGCACCATATGTTTGCTCAACTCTTTTGGCACACATGTGCAGTACCAGAAATCCCTCTGGAGAAAAGCAATCAAGCTTGCCAAATGGCAGCATGATTCAGAGCACAAAACTGAGGTCTTGGATGTACTACAGTCAGGTCTGGATGTGGAAAACGCATCCTGAGATCATCTTATGATTCAGTGGACATAGCAGCCAGGGCAGCAGCCACAGGGGTTTGTATGCGGAGATACTCTTGGCTCTGAGTCTCTGGATTTAGGTAGGACCTCCAGGATGCCATCATTGATGCCCCTTTCCATGGGTCCATGCTCTTTAGTCCAGACATCGAGAAAATGATTCGGACCTCTAGGAGTCTGGTAAGGCCATTCAGTCAGTACACCGTTGTGCAGGTCTGATAAGACCCCTGGAAAATGTCGTCAGTTTCATCACCAGGGAGGGCAGAAGCCTAATTGATAGCAGCAGGGAGGCAACATTTGACATAAAGCAAACTGTGCCAGATCTCCCTGCCCACTCCAGGCTCCCATACCACCTGCTGAGTCCAGGGCAGAGGTAATAGGGGGTCAGTTCTTGCTTTACCTCGACGGGTGGCCCTCAATCACCGATGATGCATGGGTCCTCCAGTTGATAGAGCGGGGTCATGCACTGGAATTTCTTCAGATGCCCCCAGACAATCCCCCAGTCCAAGCGACTTACTCCCACGCCAAGCTCATTTAAGAGGAGGTACAGTCACTTCTAGACAAGAAGGCAATAGAACCCGTTCCAGCCCCACAGTGGGGAAAGGGTTCTACTTCGCTTCTTCCTGGTTTCAAGAAGACAGGGATCTTTGCCTGATTCTGGAAATGAGCCTCTTGAACAATAACATAGAGTACAGAGGTTCAGGATGGTCCTTGCTGGGCATTCTTCCCATGTTGCGTCAAGGGACTGGCTCTGCTCCCTGGACATGCAAAGATGCTTACCTCCATATTCTGGTGCATCCAGCCCACAGGAGGTTCCTGGGATTTTCCTTTCAGGGAGAGCCTTTTCAGTTTCGAGACCTTGTCCTTCAGCCTTTCCTCAGCAGCTCGCGTGTTCACAAAGTGCCTAGCGGTATTATCAGCATCTTTAAGGAGACTGGGACACTTTGTTTATCCCTGTCTCGATGCTTGGCTTCTGAGTGCAGCAATGAGGGATCGACTTCTGACAACCTTAGAGGACACCTTCAGCCTGTTCAGCTCCCTGGGAATAACCCTAAACATAGCCAAGTTATTCCTGACACCTTGTCAGAGGCGTCAGTACATGGGGGCAATCCTGGATACGGAGCAAGGGAAAGCCTTCCTCCCACCAGACAGGGCAACACACCTTTGTTCCTTGGCCCACAAGGTATCAGCTGCTCGCCAGGTCCCAGCTCAAACCATGCTCCAGTTCCTAGGCCATATGGCCGTGGCCATAGTGACCGTTCCCTCAGCATGTCTCTTTCCTCAGTGGGCCCTCAGAGTGCAGTGGGATCAGAGAGAGGATGATCTTGACCAGCCAGTCTCTATCTCCAATTGCAGTGGTACAGACTGTCTCTTGGTGGCTCTTTCCACAGAATCTGGAGTCCGGAGTCTCCTTTCAGAGATACCCTCCATTACAGGTTCTCACAACTGGTGCCTCAGGCCTGGGTTGAGGAGCTAATTTCTAGAATCATTAGACTCAAGGTACATGGTCTTCTCTAGAATTGACACTACACATCAGTATTCTGGAGATGAGGATGATTCTGTACACTCTACAAGCGTGTTTTCTGGATCTTACGCCCAGGCCACCTGTTGGTGCAGAAAGACATGTCAGTAATTTACATCAACAAACAGGGAGAAACTCATTCCTATCCTCTTTGTTGGGAGGATATGAGGGTGTGGTTCTGGGCTCTGGATCATGTCCTGTTGTTCACTACAGTGCATGTTCCAGGGGCTCAAAATGTCTTGGTGATGCCCTAAGTTGGTCTCGATGAAGGACTCATGAATGGGAACTCCTGCAGTCGGTAGCGGATGATCTCTTCCAAAGATGGGGCTGTCCAGAGCTGGACCTCTTTGCGTCCCCGTGCAATGCAGAACTGCCTACTTTCTGCTCGATTGTTCATGGGTCTGGTGCTTTCTGGCGAGATGCATTGTCCCTCTGTTGGACAGGAAGCTTTCTGTATGTCTTCCCTCTTCTGCAGAGAGCTTTGCTCAAACTTCAGGCGGAAGTGGAGATGATTCTTGTAGCTCGCTTTGGCCTCGTCAGATATGGTTCCTTTACTGCAGCAGCTGGCAGTGAAACTCTGATTCATCTGCCGTTGTCCTCCGATTAGTGTCACAAGAGCAAGGCACGCTGATTCACTCAGACCTGCAGTCCCTACACCTGCATGCCTGGCACCTGCAGACATAGCCACAGCACATTATGAGGTATCTCTGAGTGGCCAAGGTCTTGGTTACAGCTAGAAAACCTTCCCTAGAGCTACCTACTCCATGAAGTGGAAGCACTTTTGTTTGTGGGCTGCCACTCGGGTCTGGAACCCTCCTGTGCCCACGAATGCTGTCCTTGAGTATTCTCCTCCCTGTCAGACTTGGGCCTCAGATATTCCTCCATCAGGGTACACCTTTCTGCAGTTTCTGCCTGTCATGTACTGGTGGATGGCAAATATGTTGCCCAGATGGATCTGGCCCAAACATTTTTGAGGGTATGCTTCATCTCACACCTCCCATCAGGGACCCCATCCCTCCTTGGGATCTTTTGTTTTTGTTAGAAAACTCACGTTGCCTCCCTTCCAACCAGCCGTGGATTGTGAGCTGCGTTTTCTGTCGTGGAAAGTGTTGTTTTTAGTTGTCATTACATATGCTCAGGGCTCCTACTTTTCTGCGGTAGCAGTGAGACCAAGTTCTGCGGCAAGACTACCATTGCCGCAGAACTTCTGCGGGCAGTGGTTTGTAATTTCTCGGAAATTCTACACTAACAAACTACCACATCACAGTGTCAGCTTGTCATCCTGACTTCACTTTCATGGCAGTGGTTATAGCAATCAGGATGGTGGAAAGCACAGTAACACTAGTTCAAAAATAACAGACTTATAAAAATAATTTTATGCCTAAAAAAGCAAAACAAATGTCTCTCCCTTAAGGTCCTAGCCTGTTGCATAAATGACATATGCAGAGGGGATCTTATTGATAAATAAGGTATTTCTATATGCATGCTATCTATCCCACTAATGAGGTTTCCACTGTCTGTCACTTACAATATATATTTGTATGTGCTTTCTACACCACTCATGAGGTTCCACTGTGTTTCACTTATATATTTATATGCATATGTAACATACATACATACAAATGTGTATTTGTGGTGAGACAGAGATACTATATATATAGCGTGTGTGTATGTGTTTGTGTGGTGTGTGTGTGTGTGTGTATATATATATTTTTTTTAATTTCCATGAACTTGCATTCTCATTCATACAGGTCCCTTTGGAAATGGAATAGAGGAGTTATTACAAAACTCATTTTTCATGTCAACCTGCTTACCCTGACACACTCGCGTAACACTATCAGGCCACGACATGCATGTGAACCGATTGTGAGATAGAGCTCTCCAGACCAGCACAATCTGTCCACCATGTGACAGAACACTTCACCATACCTTCCCAGGCTCTGAGCAGTGATGTGTTCCACCAATCCTTGTGCTGCCCAGCCAGCTCCCAGAGCTAATCTCTGAACCTGAGTTGCCAGCACGGAAACACAGCATGCTACCCTCTGGCCCAACAGCTGTCCCTGCACACAACATTTCTCCATAACTTTTAAGTGATTCTATCAACCAATGACAATATGTAATCAATAACCCTGGCAAAAATGCTTACAGTGCAATTATTTATTTAACAGGTCTGTTCTTTCAACAGGTCTACACATTATTATATTCCACTTTTCTGGGCATAATTACTTTATTTTTCTTAAAAATGACAGTTAAATTCATTTTACCAGTTATTCATTTCAGATGGCATCTCTATACCTTAAAGGCACAAATAGGTTTGTACAAAGTGAGGTATGGACTTAACAGGTCTGTGCTATTGACAAGGTTTTGTTTAAGCTGGCCCTAGCGCAATAATGTAAGACTGAAAACTGTATTAGGCTGTAGTGCAGGTTGAGCAAATATCACCATGCATGATGTGCTGTGCCACCGTCTCTGGCAGTGGGAGCTGTGGTAGATAAGTGACTGTTCATTTCTGTTGCAGAATGCAGCCATTTCGTTAGCTAATGTATGATGTTATAGCAATGATAACATCACATTCTGAGCATGGGGGTTTTGGATATAAAAAGAGGGGAAGGGAACCAGATTCTATGGATAAACAGAAATATTAATAAAAAATCACCAAGAAGAGTGAATTCTGCGGCACTGCAGAAGTTCTGCGGTAGATTGCAAGTTCTGCACAAAATTCTGCAGCCGCAGAATTCTAGGGGCCTTGCATATGCTCGTAGGATTTTCGAGCTTCAGACACTGATGACGAAAGAGCCATATTTAGTTTTCCACAAGGACAGGGTGTCCTTGAGGACTAATCCTAAGTTCCTGCCTAAGGTGGTGTGACTGTTTACCCTTAATCAGGACATCAGCCTTCCAGTTTATTACCCGGAGCATACCAATCATGGGAGGCTCTACTTCACACTCTGGATGGTCACAGAGTGCACAGATACTACATCAGTTGTACTCAGACTTTGAGAAAATCTGACCAACTTTTTGTTTCCTTTGCTCAGAGAATTCTGGGGGCACCTGTGACAAAACAGACTTTGTTCAGATGGCTAGTCCATTGTATCACATTCTGTTACAATAAATACAATGAACTCTTACAGGGCTTGGTTAAGGGTCACTCCACCAGGGTGTTTCTGCCTCCTTTGTGGCATTTCATAATGTTTCTGTGGCAGATATCTGTGCAGCAGCCACTTGGTGCTCAGTGCACACTTTGTGAAGCACTGCAGCTTGGACATTGCTTCCCGTCGGAGAGCTGGATTTGGATTGGCGGTGCTTCAAAGCCTAGTGTCTTGAAGCTTCCTCTGCTTCTCAGTTTTCCACCTCCCAGCCCATTCAGGATCATTTGGTACTGCTTGGTACACCTGCTGCAAGAGCTCCCACTTGAATTAAGATGGTACAGTTACGTAAGAACATACCGTAACAGATCTTTGAGTGGAGGTCTTGCTGCAGGCATTATTTCCCACCCTCCTTCCCCCTGGTTCTTTTTCCTTTCTTTACTTACCCATGGCAGGGTTTTCCACTAACCTCGGTTCTCTATGATTTGTTAGCCGGGTCTCCGCAGGAGCACTGGGAGTGGTGGGGACTGCCCCTTATACCATTGGTGGATCGAAGGGGCCAATGAAAGAGGGTGGTCTCTGCTGGGTACTGCTAGCTAAGGATTTTTCCAAGGGGTCCTAGTGCCTTGTGGCATAGTCCTTATGGTGTAGACTGCTGCAAGAGCTCCTCTCGAAGATCTACTGTCACGGTAAGTTCTTACGTAACTGTACTTTTCACATACAAGTCCCTTGATGATCTCCAAACCCCAACTTTTCTTGTAATGTAAAAGTAAGTAAAGTAAAAATTTATTTTTATAAAGTGCCCTTCCAGGGATCAGGGCGCTTTTACAATATCACACCTTACAATATTCCATACAACAACATGAATACAATACAATTTAAAACTAATCAAACCATAACAGCAATCAATACAATCATTCACCAAATCTCTGAGAATGCCTGGTTAAATAGGAAGGTTTTCAACAACTTTTTGAAGCCTTCTACGGTCAGGCTATCTTGTATCTGGCGAGGTAGAGAATTCCACAGGGTAGGTGCCATGAAAGCAAACTATCTTCCTCCAGATGTTTTTAAGGATACTCTGGGAATCTGTAGCAACCCCTCGTCAGAGGATCGGAGTGAGCGAGAGGGACAGTAAGACACCAAGAATTCTTTCAGGTAGTGAGGGCCCAAATCGTGTAGGGCCATATAGGTCGGCAATGCAACCTTGAAGGTGATCTGCCACTGTATGGCCAGAGGTTGGAGGCCTGTGCAAGTGGTTCTACTGTCTGGTAGGCACTGTGGCATCCAACTGGCCTGTGTTGGAGCCAGCAAGCATCTGTGCATAGCAGAGTGCTTCACTGGCATGCCAACTACCCCCCTTCCCCCAGTGCTGTCCTCATAACTAGTGCAACAATGTTTGTGTATATCACATGGGTCTGGAAGTACAAATGTGCAGACTGGTCGTTCTAGGTACTTTTGTACCACAAATACTCTGACTGTGTATGGGGTACCTGGTCCTTGCAGAAGGTACTGAGTGACCATGCGTAGCAGTTTCTTGAGTAGTGAAAACTTCTCCAAATTTAGGTGCATCACTGCCATTTCGTTATTTATCCTGGAGTTGTTGCTTATACTAAGAAGGCAGGCTAGGCCAAGCAGCCTAGTTGTTGGTACATCTTGGGTAAGCAAACGCAATAAATGCAGTAAAAATGCCGAGATTGAAAGAGAAAGGCAGCGAATAATGTAGCTGTACAGATACAGGATATGGAACCACAGATCTAGACAACAGAATGTGTGTTACATTTCGAAAGTACGGGGGCCTTTGTTTAATACAGGGCCACTAGCTCCTCCAACTCTTTAAATGCTGTTCCAGCACTTGGGAGTCACTGTGACTCTTTCTCTGGCATTGTAGCAGCACAGAACCAGACTTTGCTCTTGGGGCCAGAGACTGTGAAGGCTGAGCATGTCATGGAGGACACTCATGCTCTGCTTTGGGTGAAGAATGTGGAGCACAAGAAATGACCCCACCCCCAATGGTGCAGCTATGGAGTAGCACTGAAATTTCTCCTACACTCTGTCACTTGGAGGAACAGTACAGTCATGGTGTTTGGGGGGATGAAAAAACAAAGCAATAATAATGGGCCTTTATAAAAGTGTGCCATCAACTAGCAGAACTGTTTTCTCCAGTGCAATGTATCTGATGTTTTATTTAAAATACTTTCTGGTATCTTGAGCTCAGGTTCTCATGGATTAGACTGCAGAGGCAGTGTTGAATGTCCATTTCAGATATCTCCTGTTAAAGGAAGGGTGGGTGGCACCTGCTGTGACATGACTGCTGTGTGGTGGCCTGCAGGGGAAGGGGGTTTTCTGGACAACAATATCCATACCGGGGGAGGAGTTAATACTACCATTGGTATAATGCTAAATGCTGACACTGGATGCAGTGGCATCATATGTCCAATCCTGTGCTCGGGCACTCCAGCCTGAGTGTGGTGGGTGGACATGGTCCTCAGCTGTTTCCCAGTTAAGTGAGAATGAGAAAAAGAGGATGTAAATTGGTGGAGACCTGTGGCATTCAGGTAGGTGACTATGCTACACTTTCCCTGTTCGTTGCAGTTTCTGGACCTTTGGGTCCTTTGCACACCTCTGCCTCTCAGTGGGAATGTTCCAGACAGATTTTCTCAGCTGACTGCATACACATAGATAAGTTTAGGGCAGTGTCAGAGGGAACAGGCAGAGTGGGTATCTGGGTACCAGTGGCAGGTTACCCACTAGGTGTAGGATCCAGGGCTTGTGGACAACATGGTACAATAACAGGTAAGGAGGAATAATAAGAAAGTAAACAAACAATCTTTTTTCTTCATCGCCAGCTTATTTTCTCTGCAAAGGCGCCCATCTCACTTGGAGGTTTCCTAGTTTTTTTTTTTTTTTGCAGTGACCCTACTTGGAGAAGGTGGGGCTCATGCATGTTATATTTTGAAATGGTCAGTCAGACAACATCTGCTTGCTGGTAACTAATCAGGGAGCTACACAGTGTATTTGTTAACGTCATCAAGGGATGAATGCTCACTAGGACATCAAAGACAGATATCCCCTGTGTGGTATAATAAAGTAAGCTTGAAGCATCAGGCTACTTGCATGTTCAGAATCCAGCCTAATTGGTGCTCAGAACTGCCACTCCATCTTAACTCGTTCTATCTGCAGCCGCCGCCATTTTGAGTCAGGTTAAGCAGTGGGTGGTTCTGACGCCATATGGCGCTTATGGGTAAAATGAAAGGGATGGGAGGTATTGCAGCACTTCTTAGAAATATTTGCTTTACCCCAGCTCTCTTTCTGTATACATCTCTCTCTCTCTCTCTCTCTCTCCGTTCTGTCTACATGGTCTTCAAAAGTAGCTCTTTGTGTAACCCCTCCATGCTGTTTCATAGGTACTCCAACCAGTGACATCATCATTTGCAATCAGTCAGTGTTATCTGTTGCTGATACTGCTAATTAGTAACATAGTATTGTGATGGTGGAGGGTACATATGTCTCTTCATTAGAAACCTGGCACTATGGGGAGGGTTATTTTTTATTTATTTATTATCAGAAAAGGGACATAAAGCTGTGACAGCTTGTTTCCAGGTGTATCCTAAGTGATGGGTTACGTGGACCTGTTTTACTGTGCATCCTGTGGCGTGGGTTCTGTGGACCTGTTTTACTGTGCATCCTGTGGCGTGGGTTCTGTGGACCTGTTTTACTAGGCATCCTGTGGCATGGGTTCTGTGGACCTATTTTACTGTGCATCCTGTGGCGTGGGTTCTATGGACCTGTTTTACTGTGCATCCTGTGGAGTGGGTTCTATGGACCTGTTTTATTGGCAGGGGAATGTTGGCCAGGACACTGGGAATACTCCCCGACTCTTCTTCGATACATACCATAATGTCCACTGATAGTGGCCAGGGATAAGCAAAAGAGACCTTGGTTTAACGTCTCCTCTGAAGGATGGTACCTTAACAGTATAGCACCTCCCTGCGTGACACACTACGGTGTCACTTATGGGTATTGCCTCAAGTACCTGGTGTGGGGCTAGAACTCAACCTTCTGCTCCTCCAGTTTTAGGGAGACCAAAATAAAATGGACTGCATGTAGAGTTAGATTAAAGACCCCCCAAAAAGAGTGATGTACAGGAGGAGAACGGGTATGCAACTATGGATGGGATGTCCTCACATCCTGTAAAGCTTGAAACGATGACTGTGATGGTACTGTGATGCACAAGAACGAGTCTTTCTATGGCAGGCTTCAGCATACAGTTTTGTATGTCTTGTAGACACTGTTTATTACTGTATGTAGTTGTATGTATTGTAAATGGCGTTGCTCTTCAGCTATGTTGTCCACTAGTGTCCAGTGGCAAAGAATGTACTGCTCTGGAATTCTGAACTTGTTGATGTTGTTTTTTATCTGCAGTGTGATTTCGCATAGTGCTGTTGTCAGCCCTATACATAGCGTTGTCTGTTTATGTAATCCCAATCAGTCTAGTGCTGTCAGTCATTTATCTTTTTATAATGAGTGCTGCATTCATTCATTCTTTAATTTCCTGTTAATTGCAGGATCCCTTGCACACAACTGCCTCATCTGTAATGTGTTGCCTAGCTCACAGGCTCAGTGCAGCTTGGCATGGTATGATGGAAAACCTTTTTTTGGTAGTTGGGTCTCCTCATTATGAACCTGGTTTCCTTTGAGAGGAAGCCTGCGGCACTGACTTATGGAGTCTGTGTTGTGGGACCCGGCAGTAAGCATTATTACTGCCATAGCTAGTGAGCTATCTGCAGATATCATCCCACACCAGGAGAAGAGGTCCATCAATTATGAACATGAACAAATAGTCATTTCCTCTTCCAGAACAGCAGCAGCCACTGTTTACTTTATAATCACTGTTAATAAGCAGGTCATTGCTTCAAGTTCAGAGAGTTTTTTTTTTCCCTCTGAACCATGTACATAATAAGGAATGAATTTAAAGCCAGTCATGGAGTGGGGAGGTTGTGTATTATCATATATGGTTAGTTCTCAGTTATACATCCATTTATGTTGCACCACAGTTCAAATTTCATAGAATGTTGTTACACCCTTCTGCGGTAAAATACTTTTAGTTAGAATGGCAACCTGTGCAACCTGCCATTTAACTTACATCACACACACACACTCTTCCCCTAAAACAGCATCTTCTCTTGTTTCATCATTTTAAAAAAACAGAAGCACACCCCTCACCGAGTGGGTTTTTAACAGCTGGGTGAGGGTGGATTTCTGTTTATTTAAAAAAAAAAAATTGGAAATTAAAAAGCAGCATTTTTTTTTATTTTATGTTATAAACCATATACTGTGCAAAATAATACATGGGCAGCCATGCATAACTCGGGTTCTGATGGCATCAGGTACCCCTCAAGCTTTGCTGTCAGCATTCCAATGATGTCATCAGAAACCCTTTATAGACACACAGCCTTTTTGTGCTTGATTGTCACTGCATTATTCTCTATATAGTAATTAAAGTCTGTACTGCTAACCAGGGGCACGAGATCATAATGTTGCAAAACATTGTGCCGCATGGATAAATCACGCTGCCAATACAGTGTGATTTATGCCATCACAACATAACTCTTTTTCTGTGGGGGGCTCTGCCTCCACCCGTTGCAGGAGGCTGTGTCTCCACACACCCCCAACTAAAAATCCAGAACTCATGGGGGGGTCCAACTCGGGAGCGACAAAGAACGGAAAAAATAATTTCTGTGGGACCGGGATCAAACCCGTCCCAGACGCAGTGCCTGAGTTCCTGCTGCTGTGGCTGTGTCCAGTGAGCCAAGGCAGCTGCTCAGCAGAACCCACTCCCTAGCAGAGGTCTTATCCTCTGCCTGGGAGTGTGAATGTGCAATACGGCGTACAGCAGTTCAGCGGTATTGCCATTCACTATCTAGACAGCACTATTACGGGTTAGCTGTAATGTCGTACGCTATTAAGCTTATGACATGATGACTTGGTAGGCTAACCAGGAGACCCAGACTTGGAATTCTCACTGCAACCACTGGCTTATTACTATATGCTCATTGGCTCGTCACTTCTCCTTCCCGTGCTTCTGTTACTCCCAGTTCTGTTTCAGAGAGGTCTGCCTGGATACCTTGAAATTTCCAGGTGGGCCCCCTCAGTTGGGTGCCTTCCCAAACTCCAAATTGTGATAATCCTTTTATACTGTATACCCTCTATTTTCTAATTAAATGTTGTTTTTTTTCTGATCACTGCAAGCAAATGTAAACTGCATACAGTATATTGTACACCAAGCTGTAGTCTAATGCTGACAAGAGTCACCCTGCTTCCCCTATTTATTTTAGGATTGCCTTCAATAGTATCTTCCTGGTTGGCCCTACACCTCAGTCCAACCCTGTCCAGTCTGTAAAATTGGGTACAAGCAGGACACCAATGAAATGAGCTAATGAATGGCATCTAGTGGTATGCTAGGTACAGTATATGAACTGCTTCCCCTCAGATACTAGGTTAAGCTTAAAACTTAATGAAGTAACACTCCATCTTAAATTCTTTCATCCAGGTACTTTAATCTTGATAGGTTCATATCCTGTACCTGCAGTTCTAAACTGAAACTAGCCCAAGACATTTTTGTGCATTGGATGCCACAGATCATGGGCTAGCTGCTGTTCTGAGCCAGGTCATGACCACAGGGAAGAACTCCCCGCTATGTACCTCAGCCAAAACTGCTACCCAGGAAGGAGGCCTGCTGCGACACTTGAAAAGAAGTGTCTGGGGACGGTGTGGTCACTGCAAAACTGCAGCCATATGTGTATGGAGGAAGTTTACTTTGGTCACTGGTCACAACCCATTAACATAGCTCCACAGGACAAGTGGGCAGAATGCCAAGTAACTAAGATTAAGTCTAGGCTACAGCAATACAATACAGTATCCAGCACCACAATGGGTTCCAGCACACCACTGCAGATGCATTGTCCAGGCAGTGATATGCAGACCAAGGAGTGGGAGTAAGCCATGGAGAAGGTGGCAATTAGTAATATGCCAGCCTCCTATGAAGAGACGTCTCGTGGGGTTGTTACATTGACGACCCTTCATATTCTTTCACGGGAAGGGGAGATGTAACATGGATACAGATTTGTAACTGTACCATAGACATAAAGTTGTAGCATTAATATGAGTCCCAGTTGCGGAATATTCACGGGCACCAAGAGGTTAGTAAAGGTTAGCAGGTCTCATGAAAAAAAAGAAAAAAGCTCCTCTGAGCTTATAGAAAGGTCACAGGAAAGGGCCTGCTTTCAAGCGTGTCCACTCATGAGGTAAAACTCTTTATCAGGTAAGGATCTGTCACTGCAGCAATGTAGAACAGCAGTCATCATTAGCTGTATTCTGAAAAATATTTTGGTGATGCGTCCCAGACACACAAGCAAAAGGGTGCCAGGGACTTAGATTTTACATGTAAATGTGGGGCTGTGCCCCTGCACCCTCCCTACTTAAGAATTCTCAACTCCAGGGGTGCATGTCGGGGACGGGTCCAAGCACCCTCAAAAGCAATTTGGCCCGGGAGCATCAAAAGGCACCACGCCCGGACACAGCACCATTCAAGCCCCAGCCCTGAACCCACCCACCACACCATGGGAGCATCTCGGCGGCTCACTGCGGTGCTCACCCTCACAATCCTCCCTCCACCCCTCGCTCCAGCATGCTCGCCCTCCCTCGTGTACATGTAGCAACAGAGTTCCGCTATGTTAGCCACCCCCTTCCGATCCTTCCACCCTCCCTCGTTACTGTGGTGTAAGGCACTGTGATTGAGTCGCCGTTTTGGTAGGTGCCCAGTCGCGGTTGCCAAACTCACAGGATACCATCAGGTAATTCATGCAGCTGGGTTTGTTTGGGGCATGGTGGGAAAGTTGTATGCTTCACATCACAAAGACCTGCTTTCAAGAAGTAACCACTTGTGGGTGAGAAAACCACAGGAAAGGGCCAGCTAGAGGAACAAAGGGAGGCTGACCCTTGTGATGAGCACGATGATACAATGGGGTTGCTGAATTCCTGAGAGGATTAAACTAGCATCATAAGCCAGGCACTGGCAGATTCAGATGGGAAGCAGAGCACAGGAGATGTGCCTTAAACTAAAGGAACTTTGTGCTCCTGAGTCTCATGCTTGTATGGCAACTGAGTCCTCAGGAAGGATACTACTCAGAGTAAGGTGTGAGAGCTGTTTGACTGTAGTCTAGATACTAGATGGGTTATTCTTTTAGTAATTTTACTGTTTATTTTGTTTTGCATTTCCTAGTGTGTTTTATCACATAGTATTTTACTGTATATTCTGTAATTTAGTAGTGTAAATATTTAACTTTTTTTAAATAATATTTCTGTGATTGTGCAGTGTTTTTCGGGGCAGGTAACAGTCAACTTCTGTTGAGAAAAGTAGTGCTGTTCTTTGAAAATATCTCCTTGAGCCACATCATTGAACTGTAAGCCGTCAGCATCAGGACCACCTGGAAACTTTTTGCAAGCCGGGGCCACCCATATCAGTGCGCCACATCAGTGCCTGTATAACACTGGCATCCCCGGCATGAATCGGTTCTTTCTCCGCCATCAACTGTTCATCAGTCCGCTCTAAAGAATACCATAATGAATTTTTCAAGTATTTTGCTGTCACTGTATACTTTCTTTTGTTTGCTATTTTAAATTATATTTTATGCTGCGAATGAACAAAGAACTGTTATTCTGTTATTGCCATTGCAACTCTGTTAGGATTTTTAATGACGACTGACCACTCTGTTTGCATCCTTTGTCTTAGCAAACACCATAACTTTAAAGCATGTAAAATCTGCATGGGCTTTAGCCAGGCAGCCAACAGATGTTGCAGGAAAGCTTTAGTGAACTTGCTGCTGGTGCTAGAAATGGAGAAACAGGCGGTGGCAAAGGCGGCTTCATCACTGTCATCCGCTCCTGTTCCGGCTCACCATCAGCTCATTGCTCTCTGAGGTCGATGGTGGATGATCTTGACTCCACGAAGAGAAAGATAAGGAAACATCATGGAAGTTGGCAGATAAACATCACCATGCTAATGAGAAGAAGTGCTGGAAGGAAAAAGAGGCTTCTCTGGACTGTTCCCATTCACCAGTAAGACAGAGTACGTCCTTGAGAAAGATGGGGCCCCAGCTATGGCCATTGGTCCTGCCCCACCCCCAACTGTCGTACAGTCACCAAGGTCAGGGTCTGCCGTTGGCTCATAATTGCCAGTCGGGGATTCACAGCCAATTCTACCATAGGGTATTGTCCCATCACCCCCACCCCACCGCGGGCTCCATTGATAGGCAGGCTTTCTATCAGACAGTGTCTGAGCTGTTTCAGCGTATAATGCTGCCATTAACAACTACATTGTTGCCACCATCAGCTGTTCCATTGTTAGTTGTTCCATTGAGGCCCCCATATTCTGTCCCTGCCACCAAGCAGGGTTCAGATGGTCCACTGTTGATGAGTCTTCTGTCGTTGGTGCTTCCTTCAATTCCTTCTCATCACTGACTTGTAGCCTACACCGGCGGACGTTGGTGACAAACTGGAACACAGTCCACAGTACATGGAGGAACAAGAGGAAGTCGTGGAGGAGGAAGAGGAGGTGATAGATATGGCTGGCTTGAGCTCCACTCTGCCTTTCTGCTCAGAGGGGAGTATAGTGAATACCCAAGATCACCCTCTGAGGATGCCTCATTTCAGGTCTTCCTTACAATGGAATAGGCCAAACTGGGGTTTCAGGCTGTGGAGGAGGAGTCTTCCATGAGAAATCTTTGCATTCCTGGGCCTCTCCTATAGTAATAATCCCTCCTTTGCATTCAGCCCTGGAGGATGCTATGTTGGCTGCCTGGCATAGGCCTGCACAACTGCCTGCTGTTCCTAGGAAGGCGGATAAACATCTCTGCCGCTATACCAAGCGTATTATTATTCATCACAGCCAGAAACACTCTGTGGTAATAATGACTAATCATGATGGATCCAAAGTGTCCAAGCACCTGAGCTCCCTGCCCGCAGACAAGTAGTCAAGGAAGCGGGATGTCCTAGGTAAGAAGACTTTTGTCTTGGTTACCTTTGGTCTAAGGATTGCAACTACCAGGTTCACATGATTAAATATCAGAATTACCTATGGAAAACTATGGCCTCTCTGGCCGAAACATTGCCAGACGGCCTGGACAAAATATTAGCTCAACAAACAGATGCTACTGGCCAAGGGCTTGACCAGGCCACGGACCCCTCAATTTCTGGAACCTAAACAGTTTTTCAGAAATCCTCTGTACTGCAAGGGATCCAGTGTGCCTTGACCAGGCCACGGACCCCTCAATTTCTGGAACCTAAACAGTTTTTCAGAAATCCTCTGTACTGCAAGGTACTAGCCCTGACTTTTGGATTTGGTACCAGTGGAAGCTGATTTCCAAGTGGCCCACTATCTCCTGCTGAACACACCTCTAACTACTGTATCTCCCTCTGTATCTCTAGTTGAATTTATGTGCTAGGGTTTAATAATTTGTTTAATCCTTACAGTCATTTTAAGTTCTGAGTTGATATTAGAAGTGAATTTAGAGCCTTGACTGTGTAAATCCTTCTTTTGCTCTCTGCCCTGCAACCTCTCTCCTCCTCCCCCACACCGTCTGCTTTGCTCTCTGAACCTGCAAACTTATATTTATTCTCTTTGTTCTGATGTGACCAGCCTACTTCTCCAGCCTTTAAAAATCCTATTTTTCTACTTTATTTCAGGGATCCAGCGTGCCTTGACCAGGCCACGGACCCCTCAATTTCTGGAACCTAAACAGTTTTTCAGAAATCCTTTGTACTGCAAGGTACTAGCCCTGACTGTTGACTTTTCCATTAGCAGATTATATCCTCTCACCACCAGAGGGCTATATCTCTATCTCTTTATCTAGTACGTAAGCCATGTGGGCTCTCTCTGCCTTTCTCTCGCCTCTCCTCCTCCTTGCCCTGGCCCCCCTCTTCTCTCTCCCTGGTCCTAGCCACCCCTGCCACACACTACTCTGGTTTCCACTGCTACTCCAAGGGAACTCTCCACTTCCACTCAAGACTTGTGCTTGGCGCACCGTTTGGATATTCCTGTTTACTTAACCCGACCACTAGTGTCAACAAGTGTGGCCACCTCTCTACACTGTACCACCTTGCAGTCCATATGGGACACCGCCTGGAACCTTGCAACTTCTACTCCAGGAAACAACTATCAAAACTATCTCTCAAAGAGCTGCGACACTGCTCCTTAAAACTCTTACTCCTCCTCCTTCTCATCTCAGGCAGCGCCCATCCCAGTCCCACCCTAGAAGCTCAGGCCACACACAAACTCCCAGGTGCCCTTATCCTGGCAACCATTAATATCTGCAGCCTGTTACCAAAGCTGGATGCACTCCAAGCATTCATATGCCAACACAACCCTGACATCCTTTGCAGAGGTGGAAACTTGGCTGACACCTAATGTTCCTGACTCAACAGTAACAATACAGGGCTACAATGTCCACAGGCTGGACCGGATATCCAAAAAGGCGTGTGGTTAATCTCATCAAAGACTCCCTGTCTTGGCACCCTGTAGCAACTCCATCACTTTCTGCCTCAGCCCAGATTCTGCCAATAAAAATCATCCTAGGTCCCAACCATAAAGCCCTGACTATTGTCTCCAGTATACATCCTGCCAGGGACCCTAAACATGTGGAGTCAGTGACGTTCTAAACTTTATCAACTCTCATCCTCCGAAGCTGAACTTATTCTACTAGAGGATTTCAACATAAACTGGTTAGCATCGAGGTTCCAGTGCCTGTAAAGACTCCATCTCAGCTGCTAACCTCCGCATAAATGGTAAACTCCCTACTAGGATTAACTACAAGACTGCCACCAGTACCCTCTTGGATTGGGTCTTCACCACTCACCCCACAAGGATTTCTTGTACGACCATTCTCCCAGACTCACTCAGTGACCACTCCCCAGTCATGTGTGCATGGTCTAACAAATTCCTTAAGCCCCCTCCCAAAATTATCGCTAGCAGAGTCCTTCCTCGTGGAAAACTTCCACATCTCAAACAACACCTGCTTCTACAAGACTGGCTACCCATCTGTGAAGCAACAGATGTTAACTTGGCTTTTGATCACTTCATCTCAATTTTCAACAAAGCCTGCGACCTCTTTGCCCCTGCTAAAGGGCGCAAAACAAAATCTCTCTCTAACCCATAGGTCACCGCGGCTCTTCTCTCACAGCTGAAACTAAGGGATCACCTCTGGGCAGTTGCCAGGGCCACTGGCAAACAACTGGACATCCAAAATTACAAACAAGCATGAAATGCCTGCACAAAAGCCATATGGCTAATGAAATCCACCTATTACAAAGACGCTCTCACCAATACATGGGGAAATGGTCGTGCTTTCTGGGACAGTATCAAGGATGTCACAGGGAAGCAGCCAAAAACCTCTCCGGCCATGTTAATGGTTGATAGATCCTCAACCCTTGACCCCAAGGTGATTGCAAATATCTTTAACATGGCTTTTTCAGACCTTAGTGCTGTTCTACCCCATGACTTTTTCGAAAACAGGGCCTACTCCCCAATTACCTCAGCCCCTCAGTCTAACCATCCCCTATTCTGCTTCAGGAAGGTAAGGCTGAATGAAGCTCGCTGCTATATTACTGCAGCTATCTCTAAATCTAGATCTAGTAGCGACACCCTGGACCTTAAGCTTCTGTTGCTCACCCTCGATGAGGTAATTCATCCATTAACAAAAATCCTAAACCTCTCTCTCAGCTGTGGAAAATTCCCGGACCTATGGAAAACAGCCACCGTGACACCCATCCATAAAAGTGGGGACAAGACGATTCCCTCATATTACCGCCCTATCTCCATACTGCCCCAACTCTCTAAGGCACTTGAGCGCATCATGCCTGATCAACTTACCGACCACTTGAATAAATACAATATACCTTGTCCACAACAACACGGCTTCGGGAAAGGTCACAGCACCACCACAGCCCTTCTTGAGTTCACTGGAGCTTTGCACAAATCCCTTGACAACGGCCTTCTCACAGGGGCCGTTTTTGTTGACCTCTCCAAGGCCTTCAATACAGTACACCATGGACTACTAAGCCACACCAACTACTGAATGCCAGGCTATCACAGCTCTTCTCTCTGGATTAAAAGCTACTTAGAAACCGGTCACAGAGAGTAAAATTATGATCGCCTTTTCTAACACCCTGCCTGTTCGCCTGAGGTCCCACAGGATCCATACTGGGACCCCTCCTTTAGCCTTTTTCAAACTCCTCCCTTACCACTGCTCTGAGCAGATCATACTATATGCCGATGATGCTGTTGTATTCTCCACTCACAAAGATCCTGCAACTCTTCAACACAACCTTCAACTTGGTTTCAGTTCTGTAGAGACATGGTTTCTTAATCATAAACTGGTCCTCAATGACAAGAAAACCAAATCTTTGCTCTTCTGCAGCTCTCATAACCCATACAAGCTACACCACTTGGCTATCTCCACCACCCAGGGGAACACTCTAGATCAGGTGGTGTCCTTCAAATACTTAGGGATACAGCTTGACCTAATCTCTCCATGGACTTCATGTAGATAATGTAGCTAGAGCTGCTAATACACGGCTTGGTCTCCTCTACAAACACAGACCACACCTCATGCCAGAAGCTTTGAAGGTTGCAGTCCTGAGCTCTGTGATCTCTGTAATAGACTATGGTCTCATCATTTATGGCTCGGCTCACAACCACAACCCTTAGATGCCTCTCAGCTGCCTTAAAGAAAGCATGTCGGCTCATCACTGGTGCTCACCGTCTCACCCACACATGTGACCTGTACACTCAGACCGGCTGGCTCCAACTATCAAACCGCATAAAGTTTCTCACCTGCTCCATGGTCAAAAAAAATCTACCTTGGCCTTGCACGTTCTGGGGTCTCAACACCAAATTAACAAATGGTGCCTTAGGAGATCCACACTACAGCTACTGAAAGTCCTCCACTGTCACACTTCACAGGGACAACACTGTTTTGCTTATTGAGCACCACTCTGGTTCAATGGCCTCAGCCCAACCATCTCCTCTGCCCCAACTATTGGTATGTTTAAAACTAGGCTCCGGGATTATCTCACTACCAACAGCTCCTGTGACTGCCCAACTTAACCTTGTTTCTCCACTTCCCTTTCTGCTCTAATTGTCCCCCCTCCCCATCCCTCCTCACTGGATTCTACCCTCACATCTTAGTATACCCAATGCTGCACTTTTCACCCTCTCGCCACCCTTCCTACATTTCCTCCCCCCCCCTACCATCCCCTCCCACTATGACTCGGCACTTCTTATCTGTTGTCTATTTTCTCTGACAAATGCCGCTGACTGCCTTGTTACAATGCCACCCTTGAACTGTATTAATCTGTACTCTGTTTGCAATGTCCACATTGTTGTAATGCCTGTCTTGATGTTTCCCATAATTTGTATTTCTCTGACGTGGAACCTTTGTAAAAGAGCCATGGCTCAAAGGTATTTGTAATCCTAGACTTGATAAATAAATAAATAAAAAGGGGCTGGGAAGCATCTGCTCAGATCGGCATATGATATTTCAGATGCTGCTGCCTCTGGTGTCTGCATTAGGGGCCACTCTTGGCTTAGGGTGGCTGTTTTTTCCTCTGATGTGCAACGGTCAGTAAAGAATGCTTCTTTCAGAAGTAAACAGTTACTTGGAGCTGATGTTTCATTTCATTTATTGGAAGGCAAATTGAGAGGAATCCTCTTTTTCAGTTGCATCCAAACAAATAAACATGACAGTAATAAAAACAATGATACAATATAAAATGACACAAAATGCAATTAGTTCCAGGGTTGCATTGTAATAAAATCTCAAAATACAAGACCATACGAAAATAGAAACATAGAAACATAGAATTTGATGGCAGATAAGGACCGCTTGGCCCACCCAGTCTGCCCATTTCCCTACCTACTGGATAAGCTGCAGATCCTAGTTTACCAGCAGCCTACTTCTTCCTACCCCCACCCCCTAGAATTGCCTTATGGCTGTCCCATGCGTGCTTGAATTCCACCACTGATTTTGACTCCACAACCTCCTCTGGAAGGCCGTTCCATGCATCCACAACCCTCTCTGTGAAAAAATACTTCCTTAAATTACCTCTGAGCCGCCCCCCTTCTATCTTCAAATTGTGCCCTCTTGTTCTTGCACGCCTCTTTTTTTGAAAGATGCTACCCTCTTGGACTTTGTTGATTCCCTTGAGGTGCCTGAACATTTCTATCATGTCCCCCTCTCCCTCCTTTCCTCGAGGCTATACATATTAAGGTCCTTTCGTCTCTTTCATATGTCTTCAGTGCAGACCCTGCACCATTTTAGTTGCCCTCCTCTGGACAGCTTCCATCCTGTCTGTGTCTTTATGGAGATTGGGTCTCCAGAACTGCACACAGTACTCCAGATGGGGTCTCACCAGCTGTCTGTACAGAGGATAATAACTTCCTGTTTTCTACTGGTGATGCCTCCCGATGCATCCCAGTATCCCCCAGCCCTCCTTGCTGCCCTCTCACATTGCTTGCCCACCTTTAGGTCATCTGATATGACTACCCCCATGTCCCTTTCCATTTTTGTTGTTAGTATCTCACCCCCCATTGTGTACTCTTCCCATGGGTTTTTGTTTCCCAGGTGCATTACCTTGCACTTCTTAGCATTGAATCTAAGCTGCAATACATTTGACCATTCCTCTAACCTTGCCAAGTCCCTTCTCATCTTTTCCACCCCACCCTGTGCATCAACTCTGTTGCAGATCTTTGTGTCATCTGCAAAGAGACATACTTTTCCTTCCAGTCCCTCTGCAATGTAAGCATAAAAGACATTGAAGAGGACCAGTCTAATACAGAACCCTGCAGTACCCCACTAGTAACCCTCCTTTCTTCTGAGTGGACTCCATTTACTATTACTCTCTGTGTCCTATTCTCCAGCCAATTCTTTACCCAGGCTGTCATCTTGGGACCCACTCCTAGGCTGGCTAACTTGTATATTGATCTTTTGTGTGGGACTGTGTCAAATGCCTTGCTAAAGTCTAGGTAGGCCATGTCCACAGCCTCTCCCTGATCTACTATTTTGGTCACCCAGTCAAAGAAATCTATGAGATTCGTCTGGCATGACCTTCCCGCTGTGAATCCATGCTGCCTAGGGTCCTGTGCCCCTCTGGCCTCTAGATACTCGACAGTTCTTTCCTTCAGAAGTGATTCCATCATTTTCCCTATCACTGAGGTTAAACTAACAGGTCTGTAGTTCCTGCTTTTGCCTTGCTCCCACTTTTGTGAAGGAATCACATCTGCCCTCCTCCAGTCCTCGGGTACCACCCCATCCTCCCATGATTTGTTAAAAGGGTAGTCAGTGGTGTCACTAGTTCTACCCTTAGTTCTTTTAAATTCTGGGATGAATCCCATCAGGCCCCATTGCTTTGTCCACCTTCAGTTTTAGAGTTCTCTCAGAACCCTTTCTTCTGTAAATGGGCTGGTATCAACTTCTGTATCCAGAGTGTTTCTACTGTTTGTTTTATGTACCTCCCCTCTTCATTTGTAAATACTGAGCAAAAATATTTGTTTAGTATCTCTGCCTTTTCACAGTCTCCCTGCCCACCCTCCTCCCTTTATTAAGCCTCACTATCCCTCCCTTGGTCTTCCTTGCTCCCTGATGTACCTATAAAGGTTTTATCCCCCTTCTTAACTGAGTTGGCTATCTTTTCCTCGGTTTGGGCCTTTGCTGTTCTGACTGCCTTCTCAGTCTCCTTTTGCTACTTAATGACAGTTCTCTGTCCTGCTCCTTCTGTGATTCCTTGTACTTCCTGAATGCTTTTTTCTCCTGAACCTTCACTGCCACTTCCTTTGAGAACCATAGTGGTTTCTTACATCGTTTTGTTTTGTTTATTTGCTTCACACAAAGGCTCGTTACCTCTGTGATGGCAGTTTTTATTATTCCCCATTGTTCTTCCACCCCTCCTTCCTGCCCCATTTGCTAGTGCATTCCTTAGGCACTCACCCATTTTGGCAAAGTCAGCCCTCCTAAAGTCCAGTACTTTTGTCTTTGTATGGCTTGACTCTATTGCTGTGTTTATTGTGAACCATACTGTTCGATGGTCACTAGTTCCCAGATGGCTACCCACTTCTACATCTGTGATCCTCTCTCCATCTCCATTTGAGAGAATCAAGTCTAATACTGCTCCCTCTCGAGTGGGCTCCAGTACTAGTTGTCTAAGGCATGCCCCCTGTAGGGCATCTAGAATAACTCCACTCTTGGAAGTGGCAGCTGCAACTGCACTCCAGTTAACATCTGGCATATTCAGATCACCCATCAGCAATATCTGCCCATTTTCGCCATTCGAAGTATACTTTCTATCATTTCCTTGTCCATTTCCTCCCCCTGAGAAGGGGGTCTGTATACAACCCCGTGCGGATTGTGGTGCCATTGCCTGTCTCCAAATTTACCCACAGTGCTTCTTCTCCTCCCTGTTTACCCTTTTGTTCTGTTGCTTTTATTCCTTCCCTTATGTGTAAGAGAGAGAATGGGATCATCCGAAACAATCACAGGAGCTGTGAAATACTCTTACTATAGTTGCTTTGAAGTGAGAAAAGGAAATCAACATATTCATCTTATAACAGTTAGTAATCAGTTCCCATGTTTGAGGGACAGTAGTAGATAAAAAAAAGAACCATACTTAGTTTGTTGTTTAGGAATGGAAAACAGTACCAGATTTGTCAATGTAAGGTTGCAAGTGGATTTGGGGTGGAGTTCCAGCTAAGCGAGAGGTGGAGACTGTGTTGGAGGGCTGCATGAGCCAGCAGGCTGTCCTTGGTGCATAAAGGCCCCTCCGAGCCTAGAAAAAGCTTAAGGTAGAGTGCCTACTAGCCCAGCTTCCCAGATGGAGTTTGATCTGATTGCCCCAGTGTTTTTGTCATTGGGAATTTATTTGAACTGCTGTTCTACAAAAATTTTAAGCCTGTAACCTGATTTGAACTGTTTGAACCATTTGTCAGCCTGGAAGAAAATATATTTGTTCTGGGTTTGAGACTGTTAAAGTCTGTTTGTGTCTAAGTTCCAGTGGAAGCTGTGTGCCCTGGACATACTGGGTGACCACAAGCCTGGGTGGTCCCCTTGGAAGATGACGAAAGGCCCATGGGGTGAAGATGATGAAATGCCAGAAGGGTGAAGACAATGAAACACCTGTCACAGGTGAATGGTCCTGCACTTGCTGCACATCTACATCCGGCTGATGTGGTGCAAAGAAAGACTGACTGCTGATTTCACAGTGGTAACACAGCATCCTTCTCACAGCACCTCAAAGCCTTCAGAACGAGTACCTCTTGCTGCGGCCCAAGGAGTTCCTATCAAAGTTAGTTAGCTAGTTATAAAGGGGGTGAGGTCCTGTGCAGGACTTGGTAATCAACCGGATATATCCAGGCAGAAGACTGCAGAATTCTTTGTTTCCACCTTTTGAAATCCCATTTAAAGTTCTTTCAGTTCACATTTAAAAATTGTGTCCCCACTGTGTTCCCAGTGTGCGACAACTCTGCAGCATCTGGTTGGCCACCAGCAACCCGGTGAGGTACCCACTGCAGTGGACAATTACAAACAGCTATGGCCATGGGGAAGTCAGGTGCACCTGCTGGTGTGGTACTGGAACTATGTGGGGGACAACTGTTAATTGATAGTTTCTGTGCTGTTTTATTTCCCCTTTTACCCCTTCCCCTAAAATAAATAGGAGGTTAGTTCACGTAATAGTTCTTGCTCATGGTTATTGCTTTGTGTGTATTACTATTGTGTGGGAGAGAAAATATTTGTTCCTGGGGAAAGTATAGGGCCCCATTGGGTAGCTTTTATATAACCATGCCCCAGGTGGAGGCAGCAAAACCTGTTCCTGGTATTCTGTTTGTATACTGCACCCAAAGGGACCCAGGCTGACTTCCAGATGCAATTTGCTGCTAGGGAAAGAGGATACTGTAGCTACTGCACTCTCCTGTTCCATGAACGCCGCTGGTCCAATGTCACTCCCACTTAGAAACAGCTGCCCGCCCCCAGACTCATGGTCCCTTTTCAGTCTGACTTGCATCAGTGCAGAGAGGGGCCATATAAACAGGATTCCACATCAGCTCTGGAAATGGGGGCTGCATTAGGGCGGAAATTGGTAAGAAGTGGTACTGCCATGTAAACACGGCTGTAGTGTCACAGGGTAGATAGAATTTGGCTGGGCAGACAACTGCAGTTTCGGTGGTAGCCTAGAAAAGTGTTGCAGAGGCAGCATGTTGCACTGTAATATGCACAGTGCGAGGTGTTCTAGAAGTGGCCCCAATAGATATTTGGATCTGGGAATGTTTGATGGGAAGCTGAATGGGTTGGTATGTCGAGCAGTATTGACAGTTGTGTGTAGGGGGTGGCAAGAGGGTAGATAGTGTCAGGCAGCTACAAGCCATGAAAGGTTCTGTGCTGGTGGATATACATGGTAGGCCAAAGCAAGTGTTAAAGGATCTGTCTGTGCACAAATTAATTACTTAAAGTGTTCTCTTTACACCCACAATATTAACTACTAAAGTTATAGCTTCTTAGTCTGCATTTTGGTATTTAATTTACATTTTCCTAACAAAAAAAAGAACTAATCAGAACATCCCTGTGTTCCAGTTGTTCTTTAATAAGGGTTAGAACTTCACTGCAGTGAGTTTTCGCTTTGAGAAAGTAGTCATATTTTGCTTTCTGCAGGGCTGCAAAACTGGAGGGAGTTCTGACTTACTCTCTGCAGTGCTCGGCAAGCTCTGTGTGAAGAAACATACAGGATCCAGTTTTCCACAACACATTTTGTGGCTTTTGTTTGGACGCAGGAATTTTCTGTACAAATTCTGCTGGCCCTACATGAAGCAGGAGATGAGCCATACTTTTGTTTGCGCTGTGTTCCAGACCTGTAGCTTGAAGCAGCAGACCCATGGGGTGTGGCTGCGGAACTTTGGCTTGTCCGTGGGTCATGAGGCTAGTAGATGAAGGAGGGAGATGGACATTAGGGATGGAAAAACCCTAATGCCACATTTCCCTCCCTTTTGTGGCTTTGGAACACTGACTGTGCATTAATGTACTTTGTTTGCAATGAATTTATCTATATAGGTAGACAGATGGGAAGATGGACACAGATGATATAGATAAATGACCCCTTTATGCTGCTTGCAATATCCTAATTTCATTTGCAAATCATGTTTGGGGAATGTCAGCAACAAGTCGGTAGAATAGGTTCTGCACTCACGTTTTTGGAGACAAGGCACATGTGCTCAGATGCTGTTACCAGAGCAAAGGTCCAGCTGATGGACAATGGACAGATCAGCATAAAGTACTCCAAAGGAAGGTTCTGTACTTTTACTTGGTTTTTGTTCCATCACTCAGCTCTTTGTCTTGCACTACTGCAGAGGGGCCAAAGATGGTCAGTGGTGTTCTCACATATTTTCTGAGCTGTCAGTAGCATGCCGATGTTTATCACTTTGCCTATGTAATTGTGAGGCTGTGTGTGGCCACAGGAAAACAGCACGGCATGCTGCTCAACCGAGGCAATCTCTTAACTTGTCAACTAACATTTACCCAGGCCACCGGTAGTACTCACTTACTGTACATATGGGTGACTTTATATCCTTGATGCTACTTTAATACCCTTGGGGAATATGATGCCACACACAAAGCTACTGTGAGAGAAATACCTTCTTTATTACTGAGGAACACACATGACAGGAAGTCCAGAACATGTACTACACAGATGACCCCCAGGGCATCTGTGTTCAGGTACAATACGCCGACAATCTAATCATGTTCACTATACTCCCCTGCTACATCAGCCAGTGTCTGTGTCCAGTAATATTTTTATCTGGAGGAATCCGAAGGAAGTGATGCCCCGAGTCTGAATAATCTCAAGCTATAAATAAAAAAAAAAAATACAGTGGCCCCAACATAGAGCCCTAAAATACACCTAAAATTTACCTTGAGGTTGAGGAATTTCCAATTAAAAATAAGGAACTACTTTTCTGAGAGACGAGACTTGCCCTAGACAAGACTAATCTTGACAGACCAGTGCCGAATTCAAGTTGATGAAGTAGTTTTTGATGATTCACAGTATCAATTGTGGCGCTCAAGTTTACCATTGTCAAGACTGGCAAATAACCAGCGTCAGAATTCAATAATAAATTGCTCATCTCTCTCAGAAGAATGGTTTCTGTGCTGTGATTTGTACAAATGCCTGATTAAAGTGTTTTAGTTTAAAATTTCCAGGTGCACTTGTACAGGTCTAATAGATTATTGAAAGTTTTCCTACTCCGTGATCCTGTCCACTGAGTAGTAACTAGGTGCTGTTTATCAGGCATTTTCAAACTTTTGAAGCTGCAAATTGTGTCTTGTTCACAAATTTACTGTTCAAAACACACACAAAGAAAATGGAAAAAGTTATGGCTTTCAAATGTATCATTTTGCCTAAGTAAAGTACGAATTTTACACGCTAATGATTTTAGTGGACAGTGTTATTTTTAGAGTGCAGCTTACTCTAAATGATCCACTGATGCGGTCCTTTACACAAAAAGCCTGATTAAAGTGTCTCAAGTGATCTACATTTATCCAAGTGTTCATTTAGTTCTATTGTCATGAATTGTTTAAGTACTTTTGCTAAGAACATATGATTAGTTACAGGACTAAAATCTGAGAGAATATCTAAGTCCAAGGGAGAGGTCTTAAATTTTTGAAAAATTACCATTTGTCAGTGCTTCTGATATAATTTTCTAAAAGACAGATTTATGAAGGCCTTCACTTGTTAAACAATTTATTCAACACTGGCAGCTAATCATTTTGTGGGACATGGGTCAAAGATGAATAAGTAGGCTTCAGGTGAGAGTGTTACCACTTTTGACATCATATTTCAAGGCTATTAAATGTAGTGGTAGTTGATACTGAAGATCCTGTAGTGTAGTACATAGCCTACTTTGATACAGAGATGCTGTGTCTAAAATCTGCCATTTTGCCTTTAAACAACTATAGAAATAATTCAGATCTTTCTGGAGAGGACTCGGCTAGTTTAGTTTGATTCTGAATGTAACAAAGAATCAGTCACTCTGCAGAGCTGAGGTGTATTTGTTTGACCCGATGAAATCAGGTTCAAATCATACAGTAACATATCAATCGGAGAGGCAGCAGCATCCGACTTTCAATGCTGGATTGTGAACTGTATGTTGGGATGTTCTCTTATGTCACTCTGGCTTTCATCCGAATGTCTTCAGTTAGCATAGCGTCTCAGTATCCCATACAGACTACTTTTGAGAGGAGAGAATCCTGGTGCACACGGGAGCTGAAGAACCCAGCAATTTTGCAGCCATGCAGTTGCAAAAATCTATCCCTTCGCAAACAGAAGTGAAGGTATCAGCCCCCGACAGCAAATGCTGATACAGTCAGAACATTCAGTGTTCGTTGTGCATAGCTGATAGTAGCACTCATTCAAATTACTGTCAAGGTCTTAGCTGTGTGTGTGTGTATAAAAAAAAAAAGGCGGGAAATGGCAAGGGGAAAACGTTAGAGTTCTTGTCCATTTTTTAGAACTCAATTACTTAGTTTGTTAAAGGTGTATTTCACCCTTTCCTGGATTTCTTTGGAGAATTTATTGATTTTTGTTTTATCCTTTTCTTTCTGCATTTTCTTCTTTGTACTCCTAATCCTTCCACCTCCTGCTGCTCGTACCTGCCAAGCATTTGGGATCCTTTGGCTACAGTCCTTGCTAGTGAGGGATGGCTTCACCACACCTTGGGTTCAGTACCACAACTCAGAATCCTAGTTGGCAGCAGTGGAGGTCGAGATGCTGTCCTTATGGTGTGCTCTCTCCTACTGTCGTGGGTCTCCTGCTGTCATCGCAGAAACGCTGGCCCTCTGTGGCCCAGGGGGTGGGAATCATTTGGCATGGAACACCATTAGTTCCTCCCTCATAACCCTGAACAATGGTGGCAGAGGACCGGAACACATTGGCAGGAGGTAGAAAATTAGAAACAAATGGTGCACACACCACAGTGTTAAAGTACAAATACTTTATTAAGCTATAGACCCAACGGCCATTATACCCGCGTAGCACCTTATTGTGAAGGCTTCATCGGGGGCCATATTGATAGGAGGGTATGGAGGCATCCACACCAGGCCCCAATCCCACCATCAGAATGCTATGTCTTGGCACCACTGGATACTACTGACCCCTTCTGTACCATCTCTCATGCTGAAGGATCCTGGGGTTGTTGTGCACATTCTGAACTGTTGTGCGCATACCAAGCAGTTGTTCAGCACAGTTCAAAGGTCATAAATTTTTAAATTCCTCTTTCACCCAGCACATAGCTGGTTACTAACCACCCAGTGCCCAAATTTGTACATGTTAACATGTAAAAGTATATAATTTAATTTCAATCATCAAACAGAACAAATAAATGGCATTTTTTTGTATGTGTGTGTATGTGTGTTTTCTTTTGTTTTTATTTAGGGAGGTAACACTTCTGTGATTTCTGTGTACAAAACCATATGCTATATAAAATAAAATGTGGGCAGGCACACACAACTCGGCATGTGTTTCCATCTCAGGGTTGAGATGACAGCATGGATCATCTCAACCCCGTGATGGAAACACAGTCTTGTTGTGTATGGTTGCCCATACATTATTCTCTCTGTTAGCATGTTGTACCTGTTAAATTTGTTTTCTAGGTGCTTCCTATGTATTTATTGAAATTGTTTTACAAGTAAACATACAGAGATAAAGAAATCTCTTTTACAGTTGTAATGTTGGGGAAGAGGTGAGAAATATTGTAAATAATATACAGGATATATAATAAATTGTTTCCTATATTGTGTCATATATTTTCTGGAGCCAATTCTGTTTCAACCCTACAATATAATTTCAAAGCCTAAAAGAATTGATCATACTTTTTCTTGAAGAAAAACTAATTTAAAACAGTTAAAATGCTTAGATTCTGATAGAGATGGAATTGTTTACCTGCAAATGAAAGTGGACAATTATTAAATCTTTTACTGTTAGGTGAGGTCAGACTTTTATGCAGGTTTGCTGCAGTGCTGCTTTAAAAGGGAACTAAAGTCAAAATTTATAAAAACAAAATGTTGTACAGTGTGTTTTGATTTGTAGGTGTAGTCCTGCTGCATCCGTCCTTTTTGTTTGCTGTAAGTTTTTTTTAATTTGCCTGCTAGTTTTGCGCTCTCGCCCCGAGGATCTCCATGTTCACATTTTCTTTCCACAATGCCTCATGCCCCATCTAACAGTAGTGCATCCAGGACCATTCATTCAACAAGAGATAACTTTTTGTCAAGTTTACAGTAGTATGGCTGTGATTTTAAGTAACTCTCCTTGTCCAGGGAGCACTGATGAAGGCTAAATGTACAGATGACAAACACCTGAGGAATAATTGAGTGGCTTTTCTGTAAGGAAGCAGGTAGTGTTGGGTCGCATCTAAAAATGAGCCTTGGCTTAGTGTGCCTCTCTCGGTCACCAGTTTTCAAATAAATAAATACACATGAATCTTCACTAATTATGACATTGTTGACCTAGGTCAACTTGTGTGCTTACTTATGGTTGTGTAGTCTGTTAAAATGAAATACTTTAAAAATAAAACTTTCACTTCTGCTGGATAGACCTAGACACATACTTAGGAAAAAGAAAGTCTGGATTAGAAAGAGTTACAGTATTTAGTTGAATTGAGAATATCAGGCTCCTAACAGTAGATTGCTGCTGAAGCAGTTATTACTCTCTGAATCCATGGTCCTGGATGCATCACTGTTACATGGGACAGGAGGCATTGTAAGAAAGGGAAGAGCCATAAAAAATGTGAAGATGTAGATCCCAAGGGGCCATAAAACTAGCAGGCAAATTAACTCCTTACACTAAATCTTGTGCTTCAGTCTGTTCTTTGTTATGATTAAATCTGTCTAGAAAAAAAAATCAAAGTCTGATGCTCTGTTTTTCCCAAGTTTTTCTGTTTCCAGGATAGAAGGTTATATATTGCAATGGGGGACAGATAATGAGCAGATTTAAGCCTTACATTTGCTTGACTAGCTAATTTAGCATCTTATTAGCCAGTCAATATGGTCAAACAATGCCAGAGGGGGCCCATCAACACTTCGGTTGCTGTTAGGTAGGATCGTCGAGGCTCATCAACACCCTGTAGCCTACTCAGGCATCCAGTGTAGCAAACAGACTTAATCTGCTATATCAGGTGGTTTTATAATGACCCACCTATGGGTATGGTTTGAGTTTTTAGATTTCGTCACTTAAAACTGGCAGTCCCTACTAAATGTGTATGATACAAATAGTGCATACTGTATGACAGAATCTGTTTTAAGAGAATATGAACACTCAAACTGGCTCAAAAACCTATTTCTGAACAAAACTGGATAACTATTAGATAGAGATTCTGAAACCGGATCACAGGTAAAAAAAACTGACCGGTGGCAACCCTAGATAATCAGGTGGTATGTCAGCTTCTTGTGTGTCTTCATCTCCAGTGCATCTTGGAGTCTGGGAAATGGAATGAGAAGTCTACCTCTACAAGCAGTGCATATAGTTTCTGACGCAGGGATGAAGTCACTCCCGTTCAGCATCTGCTGTTATCTGATGGCTGAGAATTTTTTGCCTACTATATAATATGTATGACAATGATGGCCCTTCTGTCAAATCATATTTTATGGCTGTGGTATTTTCCATTTGAAAAGTCTTAACGTTTGTACAGTTTGAGTCTAAATACCTTTTCTCAGCATTGAGGAATGTCTACAAAAGCATATTTTCATTTAAGGCAAAACTTAGAGCACGATGTGCTTTATATTTCTGTATCATTTCTACTTTCTGAAGTAAATGTATTTCCCTGAATTTAACTTTCTGAAGGTTATCTAGGCATGTTTAATTCATTTATTGAAATACAAATTGATCTGCACAGAAGGACATAAAATATTCCATGATTACTTTAAGAATGTATTCATTAAGTGAAAGAAAGTGTTTTTATAAAATCCACGGCGTCTCTGTTGTACAGAAAACAGCCGTGTCTGTCACTTTGAATGCAGCCTTGATTTCAGATAGGCTTTCAGCTTGTTAACTGGTTCTTTTAACTGTACACATAGTCTCTTAGCCAGCGGGCACTTGCATATAGAGTACATCTCTGGATAGTTTTAAATCCATTCTACATTTTGATTTTTGTCTGGTCTTTGTATCGGCTCAGAAGGCTGGGAAAACTTTAAACTTGTATTAGGCATATAACTTTAGCTATAGGCATGACAGAAGTTTAATTGTAATTTTATCAAAATAGCACAGTTTTTCTTACATTTTTCTGTTGTGGGCCTCTGGTGATATATCCACTAGTTTCTTCTCTTTGACCTGCCATCTTGCAGGGGTAAAGAATATCATGTCTGTCTGGCATGTATTTTCAGTGTTATTTCAGAGATTTACTTAAATGGGAAGGGTACTCTTCTCTTGCATCTGTAGGCGATGTCACGTTTCTACATTTTGTATGGGTTTTAAACCGTAGATTCACTTTATTAGATTTGTTAACTGGGTAAGACCACAATTTCAAGGGGTCCTGCGTACAAAGTACAATAACAAACAGTATAAAGTGAAAACAAGATAATGTACAGATTCACAATATATACAGTCAGGTAAAGCACAAACATTCGGACATATTCATGGTATATGCTTTCAGTGCATATTTAAACCTAGGATAGGTTACAATTTGATGAAGTTCTTCAGGTAGAGAATTCCAGTCTACAGTTGACTTATTAAAGAAACAACCTTGACCTACAACTGTTTGATAACGAAATGATTTATTGTTCCTGCTTTCAGATAAGTATGTTACATACCCTGAAAGTAGGAGATAGGAATTCTTAAAATAGAACATAACAGGGCCTTTATAAAATCTTTAAAATGTATGTAGTCTGAGGTAGAAGCATCGTGCTTAAAAGGTAGGTCAATTTAATTTTGAAAATATCGCTCACAATGAGGAATATGCAACGTGGACTTAAAGTGACAAATCAGCAATCCTGGTTATAAAGGACTTCACCCCTTTTTAATGTAGTGTTACTAGATGCAGAGTAGATTGGAAGGCACAAATGAATAAGGGATAATGGCATAGGCTTGGCTAGAACTCTCCATATATGGGAGGCTATGCAATTTTTGATTTTATACAATAGACCCAGTCTCATGTAAGCATTCTTAATCAGGAGGTCGATATGACGGTTAAATGACAAGGAACTATCCAGCGTGAGTCCAAGGTATTTGAATTTGTCCACCCTTTCTATTGCCTTATTATTGATGTGGATTGTTAAGGCTGCCGAACAAGTGGGCAATTTAATACTAGGCCCAAAAACCATCTATTTGGTTTTAGTGACATTTGGGACCAGCTTATTTTTGATCCGCCTTCTTTGCACCAAAGAGAAATCATTTTCAACTTTAGCCATTAGGGATGAGGCACAAGGATCATTAGTAAACAAGACTACGTCATCTGCATACCAGAGCATATGGTCCTAGCAACTACCTGTGGTAGATCATTTATAAACGAGCTAAATAGGACTGGGCCTAAAATCGATTCCTGGGGTACTCTAATGTTTACATCTCTAAGGGAAGATTTTGCAGTACCTAAGGCAACCCTTTGTTTTCTGTCCATTAATTAATTAGAGAACCTAGAGGTCACACTATCAGAGAAGCCAGACAACCTAATAACATGTGAACAGCCTCTTTAAACCTTTCCATCAAAGATTTATATTTGTATCCCTTAATATCATGCCAGTATTTTGATAAGAATTATGAAAAATAATAAATTCCATGGTAATACTGTATCTATAGTTATTAGCATATAGCTTGGCAGAAGACACCAGGAGAAAGGACTGCTGTGTGACTGAACTTCTCTGCTGGGACTATATTGCTCTCCTTCCCTCCCCTCCACCCAAAGCTAGTTCTATTTTTATAGGCACAGGATTTGACTGACAACAGGAACTTCCTGTTTAGGGGCAGGAAGTAAGTGATCACTGAACCACCAAGGACCCACCATCCTAGAAGGGCAAGAGTAGCTCTCCGGTCCCCTCTAGCTGCTGGAGGTCTGCCTCTGAGCAAGTAAGTGGTCTACTGAGAGTATAGGATATTCTTGTCTCAGAACAGGACAATCAGGAGCTTAAAGGGCACACAGGCAGAAAGTAAGGAGAGAGAGAAAAAAAAAAACAGAGGAAAGAGTAAGGATTGCAAACAGTTAAGGGGCCAGAAATAAGACATGTTTGGGTAGTGCAGTGCAGTGGCTGTGGAGCAGCAGTCTTCTGGGAGATGTTCTGGAGTATGCAGTGTTGTCCCATCTGCAGGCACCTCTCTGGGCTGAGGAGGAGGTTGCTCATCTCCAGGCTGAGTTGGCCAGGATTTGTGGGACCTCCTCTTCCATCCAGGGACCACCAGTGCCACTGCCGTTGCCTCGGAGGTTGCCAAGAAAGAGGAGCAGTTGGACCACAGTGGGCTCCAGGAGGGTGAGGGTGGTGGAACAAGCGCATCCCTCAGTTGTACCTCTCACAATTCCTATGCCATTCTGGCAAGTGTGGTTCCTCTATGGAGGCACCCACAGTGGAGACCAAGGAGGATGCTGGGAACCTCCACAAAGGAGACCCACAGGAGGGTGGCAGGGGACCCTGCAGGGAAGAAACAACTCCTGGTGGGGACTCCATTGTTAGGAAGGTAGAACTGGGGAGGAAGGGAGAGGGAGGTAGGTGCTGCCAGGCGCCACGGCATGAGGGACAGGGGCGAATCTCAGGATTGCGGAGCAGCTGCACAGGGAGGAGCTGGATGTCATTGTCCACCTAGGGACAAATGACCTGGCTAAGAAAGGGATTAGAGAAGTGCAGGAAGAGTTTGTGGAATTGGGGAGGGGCCTTAGTAAAGTAGCACGCACGGTAACCGTCTCGGAGGTGCTACCCATCTATGGCATAGGAGAGGCTAGGGTGTTCCGCACCATGGGATTCAATCAGTGGTTGAAAAACTGGTGTGGAGCTCAGGGATTTGGCTTCATTGGGGACTGGGGGTCCACCTAGAGTGATGCAAGCCTATACTGGCATGATGGGCTGCATCTGTCCAGGAGGGGAACCAGGATCCTAGGTGATAGGTTTAAATGCTTCATTGGCAAACTTTTAAACCAGCCAAGGGGAGGCACTGAAAGGAGCAGGAGAATCCTAGCCCCCAAATAATCACGGTAGTAAGTGCAGCAAACACCAACATAGAGGTGTCGATAGGGAGAAGGGCAGGGGTAAATGGAGAAAGTGACAGAGGCAAGAAGGACAGGATGGGGCAAAGGAGTAAGGCCATCAGGAAATGGAGGTCAATAGTACCAATGCCCGTAGTCTGGGCAACAAGCTCCCTGAGCCCAGTGGCCTTAATGGAAGAGGATGCCTGGATATCGTAGCAGTCACAGAAACATGGTACACAGAGAACCATGACTGGGATGTTAACATACCAGGTACATAACCTACAGGAGAGACAGGCAGGGAGAAGAGGGAGGAGTAGCTCTCTGTGTAAAGGAAGGGATAAAAGCAACTGAACAAAAGAGTAAACAGGGAGGAGAGGAGGCACTGTGGGTCACCTTGGAGACTGGAAAGGACACCACAATCCGCACAGGGGTTGTGTACAGACCCCCATGTCAGGGGAAGAAATGGACAAGGATATGATAGAAGGCATTCTTAGAATGGCAGAGAAAGGGGAGATACTGTTGATGGGAGACCTGAATATGCCAGATGTTAACTGGAGCACATTTGCTGCAGCCACATCCAAGAGCAGGGCCATTCTTGATGCCCTACAGGTGGCAGGCATTAGACAGCTAGTTTCGGAACCCACTCGTGAGGGAGCAATCTTGGACCTCGTACTCTCAAATGGGGGCAGTGAGAGGATCTCAGATCTAGAAGTGGGTTGCCATCTGGGGACAAGTGACCATCAAACAGTGTGGTTCACATTAAACTCAGCTACAAGTCAAGCCATACAAAGTGAGGTACTGGACTTTAGGAGGGCTGACTTTGGCAAGATGGGAGAGTGCCTCAGAAAAGCACTAGCAAACAGGCTAGAAGGAGGTGTGGAGCAACAATGGGAATTATCAAAACTGCCATCACAGAGGCAACAAGCCTCTGTGTGAAGCAAATAAACAAATCAAAATGAAAGAAAAAGCCACTATGGTTCTCAAAAGGGGTGGCTGTGAAGTCAGGAAAGAAAAGATAGCATTCGGAAGTATAAGTAAACACAGAAGGAGCAGGACAGAGGCTGTACCAGTTAAGGCAGAAGGAAGCAGGAGGGAAGTCAGAATAGCAAAGGCCCAAACTGAGGAAAAGATAGCCAACTCAGTTAAGAGGATAAAACCTTTTATAGGTACATTAGCAGTAGAAAGACAAAGGAGGATAGTGAGGCTGAATAGAATGAGCGGTGGGTGGGCAGAGGGGACAGTGAAAAGCAGGAATACTGAACGAATATTTCTGCTCAGTATTCAAAAGAGGAGGGAAGTGCCTAATCCAATTAACAGAAGCATTCTTGATAGGAAGTCAGATCCCAGTTCTTTCACAGAAGAAAGGGTTCTGCAAAACTCCTAAAACTGAAGGTGGACAAAGCAATGAGTCCTGATGGAATTCACCCCAGAATTCTAAAAAATTAAGGGAGGAACTAGTGAAACCACTGGCTACTCTTTTAATAAACCATGGGAGGATGGGTGGTACCCAAGGACTGGAGGAAGGCGGATGTGATTCCCTTCACAAAAGTGGGAGCAAGACAGAGACAGGAAACTACAGACCTGTCAGTCTGACCTCTGTGGTAGGGAAAGTGATGGAGTCACTTCTGAAGGAAAGAATAGTTGAATACCTAGAGGCCAGTGGAGCACAGGACCCAAGGCAGCATGGGTTCACAGCGGAAGGTCATGTCAGACAAATCTAATAGATTTCTTTGACTGGATGACCAAAGTAGTAGACCAGGGAGGGCTGTGGACATGGCCTACCTAGACTTTAGCAAGGCATTTGACACAGTCCCACACAAAGATTAGTAGTCAAATTAACCAGCCTGGGAGTGGGACCCAGGGTGGTAGCCTAAGTAAAACATTGGCTGGACAACAGGACACAGAAGGTAATTGTAAATGGAGTCCACTCTGAAGAAAGGGGTTATTAGTGGGTACCGCAGGAGTTCAGTATTGGGTCCAGTCCTTTTAATGTCTTCATCAGTGACATTGCAGAGGGACTGGAAGAAAAGTATGCCTTTTGCAGATGACACAAAGATCTGCAACAGGGCTGATACACAAGGAGGCGTGGAAAGGATGAAAAGGGACTTGGCAAGGTTGGAGGAATGGTCAGAAGTATGGCAGCTAGGATTCAATGCAAAGAAGTGCAAAATAATGCACCTGGGAAACAAGAACCAGGGAAGAATACACAATGGGTGGGGAGGTAGTAACAACAACAAAAAGGAAAGGGACCTGGGGTATCGTATCAGATGACCTTAAGGTTAGCAAGCAATGTGAGAAGGCAGTAGGGAGGGCTGGGGTATACTGGGATGTATAGGGAGAGGCATCATCAGCAGAAAACAGGAAGTTGTTATCCCTCTGTACAGACAGTTGGTGAGACCCCATCTGGAGTACTGTGTCCAGTTCTGGAGACCCCATCTCCATAAGGACATAGACAGGATAGAGGCAGTCAGAGGAGAGCAACTAAAATGGTGCAGGGTCTGCAGAGAAGCCATATGAGGAGGGACTAAAGGGCTTAATAGTATACCCTTGAGGAAAGAGCGGAGAGGGGGACATGATAGAAACTTTTAAGTACCTCAGTGGAATCAACAAAGTCCAAGAGGGTAGCATCTTTCAGAAAAAGAGACTTGCAAGAACAAGGGACACAATTTAAAGATAGAAGGAGGGCGGTTCAGGGCAATTTGAGAAGTATTATTTCACAGAGAGGGTAGTGGATGCATGGAACAGCCTTCCTGAGGAGGTTGTGGGTCTAAAACTGGGGAGAATTCAAGAATGCATGGACAGACATAAGGCAATTCTTGTGGGGGTAGGAAGAAATAGGCTATTGGTTAACTAGGATCTACGGCCTATCCTGTAGGTAGGAAATGGGCAGACTAGATGGGCCATGGGGTCCTTATCTGCCGTCAAAGTCTATGTTTCTAGTAGTAAACTATTTTTCTACCAGCTTGGATTTAGTTCACTATCCCCATTAGGCAGTTGATGGGCATAGTCAGTTCACTGGATGCCTTCAATCTTGACCACTACCACTACTCATGGTGACATCCTCCTGCTCCACTCCATCTGACGGCAAGGTTTGCTTTTTGTTGGAAGGGACAGGTCTCTTCGTTCACAGCTCTTGCAGCAAGAAGGATGCCAGTTTTCAAGTGTTAGTATTTACTTGGTGAAGCTTTGTTTCTTTGATCCATTCGATCACGTTTGTGTGCTATATCATCCGGTTACTGCTCTGTTGACAATCTGAATTATGGAACGTGGAAAGCGGGGTTTTAAAAGGTGTGTAACCTACCAAATGAAAAATGTCAGTCACTGATGGCTGCAACACAAGTCCCTATCTCCTGGGGGTTGAGCATAATGCCGGGTAGTATCTGCACTGTCTGGTCAATCTGCCTTACACTTCCAGTCTCCTTTCCCCAGATAGTTGGGGTATGTGTCTTGCCTCCTCCTCTTCCTGGAAGACTGCCAGGAGTTTTCCTAAGTGTGGATAGTAAACTGAATGCAAGTTGGTAGACATTGAGGGTACTTATCTATAACATTAGCCCTTCTGTTGGTAGTCAGTTCACATCCAGGTGACACACCTGACCTCCCTTGGCAAATGACGCACAGATAGATCCATACATGCTTCCAGCATGCAAAATCATATGTCTGATGGGACAAAGCCAGAGGATGACACTATGGGTGGTGGGAGGAGCCAAGCTTGAAAATGACCAGTGAACTGAGCAACATCCAGCAACTGCGTAAGTTTGGATGTGAACTGAATACCAATAGTACAACTATGGTTACAGGTAAATAACCTCTGTATCTAGCTCAGCCTAATGTTTCTACAGCATGTCATTATCAACCATGAACTGCAACTTAATAAAATGTGTTATACAATATTTTCAGCTTGGTCATATTAATAGTACCTTCAGTACTTTTCTTCACTTCTTACAGAAATGTCAGTATAGCTGTACGTGTTATATCCAAACTCTTGCCTTTCGATATTTGTTGAATGTTAAATTGATTTATAGCTGGGAGGGGGTATTTCTGTGCCAAATGGGGAAATTTTTCTGACTGTCTTGCCTGTGCTGTGAATCAGTTACTTTTTCTAATGCAGGCTTTTCCTGAACTGATGAGCGCAAGGTTTTGCTGAGGTGCATGTCAGCAGTACTCTAAAAATTGAACACTGAAGTGCATTTCTCTGCCTCTTTTATAGAAAGAGAAAAACATTATACAGTATGAATTTTTACTATATAGAACCCCATTCACAACCTTCTGCTATCTGTTCCTCAATATTGGGCAAGCTCCATTGTTATTATATAGCACCTCATTCACCGTCCTCTTCAATCTGTCCCTTAATATTGAGGCAAGCGCCATTATTATTATACCCATTCATAACCCTGTGCAATCTGTCTTTCAATATTGGGCAAGTGCAATTATTATTATATAGTATACTCAATTCACAGCCCTCTGCAATCTATCCCTCAATATTGGGCAAGCTACATTATTATTATGCAGTAGCCCATTCACAGCCCTCTGTAATCTGTCCCTCAGTATTGGGCAAGTTCCATTATTTATTATATGGCACCCCATTCACAACCCTCTTCAATCTGTCCCTTAATATTGGGCAAGCTCCTGTGGCATGGAAAGTTGCCACTGTGACACTTCCAGCCCAAGTCAGCCTCCCCTCCATGGATCCTAATAGTTATCATCCTATATCTAATTGTTACTTGGGAAACTACTAAGAATATGGTACACAGTCAACAAATGACCATATTCTCTGCACAACTTTCTACGTATACTGTCTGACAATCTGGCTTTGAAAACAATTCTGTCTGCACTGGCGTTATTTAAAGTTACTAATGACCTGACATCTGCCATGGACTCTCTCCTCCATGCAGGAGCAATTTTCATAGACCTCACCAAAGCATTTGATATGGTAGACCATATTGCCAAGAGTTGCTTGGAGAGGATGTAATAAAAATCGAATGAATCATATTTTGCCTTTATTTCTTTTTTTTTTTTTAGATTTTGAATTGGTCAGATTTTGTACTTTTTGATTCAAGGTTGGATCTTAGATCCAACTGTGCAAAATCTATCTTTCCGTTTCGAGATTTGTTACTGTCTCTTACACACCATCCTGTGAAAACCAACAATCCTTGGCATCCAGTGACACCTCTGTCCCCTTAAATATTCTGGATGTACAGTTCTTTGAAATCTGTAGTGCCTAGTCTGTACTGCAGCTCATTTCTCAGGTGCACCATTTACTGACACAGTGGATGTTATTCACAGCAGAAGCTGAACTTATTTAAAAATTTGCAAAAGACTTCCAACACAGGAGATCCAAAAGCATTATTTATTAATACATATCCCCAAGCAAATGTCCCTGGAATCTAGGTAGTCTAATTCTGGGGCTAGAAATTCAGTTATAAATTTTGGTATTTCAGATGGACTACCAAAATTCTTTATTCCATCCCAAAATCTGCTGTGCCACCCAGGCATTTTTCAGATCTGTGTTCTTTTTAAAATCTTTTATATAGGTGTTTATGCCAGTTATTCACTGCAGGGTCCCCACTGGCATTCAGACACCCCCTAGTCCCAACACCTTCATCCCCAAAGCTTACCTGGACTGGTTCATATACCCCATAGATTACCCCTAGGTAGCAGGGCCAGGTGGGGAGGACTACCCTCCCCCCCCCAGTGGAGCATCCAGATCTGCCAGCCAGAGCCCGGATGGTGGTGCTGGACCTGCAAGGACGAGTGGTCATCTTGCCTTGCAGGGCCTTCCTATAATGTTTTCACCCCACCACCTATACAAATGTCATGTGCAGCCCCTTTCCAGCCTTGACTTGCATGCTTGGCATCCTCTGCGGAAGGATAGCTCCCTGGCTCAACTGCAGGGGATAGCTTGAGTGGCCGAACATGACACCTGTCCCTCTCAAGGCTGGGAGTGTTGCCATGTGGCAGTGCCATTCCCCAGCCCTGAGCCACCCAGACAGCTTTCCATGTTTGCTTATGATCTCGGGTAACCGGTGTGGGAGTGTGATGTGCTATGCACTGAACCATCAGACAGCCCCTTTTTATTTATTCTTTATGCTGTCACTGCCCAGAGAGGGCCCCCATCAGCGCGCGGGCAACTGTCCAGACCTGTCGCATCATCCTGTACCCAAGGGATCTCTTCCCTTCCTGCAGGCTTCCCTCCATGTTAGGTCCGGGGGGGCAGATTCTCCTTTCTAGAGCACTCCAGAGTCGGTGACAGAGAATCCTCATGCCGGGCAGACAGGCATCGTGGGGTCTAAATGTACTGGTGCTTCACTGTGCCGAACCAGGGTATTTCCTCTCTCCTTCCACCCTGAGATGTTGGCTGTGAACACATATACCACAGTTACACAGCCAGCTAAAGCCAGACTTCTCCAAGCCACGTGCTACCTCACATGACTTGCTCCACCTCTGGGCCCACAGGTGGTGCTCTTGCAGCATGTGTGGACTGTCACCCTTCATGAGAAGATGAGCGTTCTGTGGACACTCAAACCTTCTGCCACTGGCCCTGCAGTATCATGGGCTCATTCCTGAACCTGTGTAGCCAGCGTCATGAGTGGCAACTATGCCATTGCACCAATGAGCCAGCTGAGCTCTAGTGTGTGTGTTACATACAGTACCTGACAAAAATACTTTTTGTTTAAAAACTGGTATTCAAAATGGAATACTAGCAGACAGATGTTGGCACTCCACCCTCAATTGTTCATTTGTTTATTTATTTTGATTTATTTAACTAGTATTTGGAAAGACCTTGGCCCAACTGCATTGGTGTTGAATACCAAATGAATGTAAAATTTGAACTCTGCATTCCAGCAACCCTGCACTTTGTTACTAACCTCCAGACAAACCCGAACTAATCCTGCCATATTCTGGAAAGTAATTCATAACCATTTCAACCCACTTACTGTCTACCCCTCCCTGTAACTTGGTCCGCTGAGTTGCCCTCATGTTCACTCATTTCTTTACCTCTTGTGCTACAGCAAGCCCCTTGTGCCTGACATTGCTGTTCCTCCTCCTCCTACTGCTTCCCCATCTTTCTCCTTGCCTTCTCCACCCAACCTCCATTTACTTTCTGTCCTTCACTTCCCAAAGCAGCTTTTGTCTCACAAAACTCCTCCAAAGGATGGCTTGATCCTGTGCTTCTCAGCACTGCTGCCCCTCCCACTGCTGCCCAATTTCTTCACTCCTTTTGTTCCATTCATACAAAGTATTCCTTGACTGGAAACTGGCAAAGGTAATCCTTCTTCATAAAGGTGGTGCTTGACAACTACGTCCCATCACTCTCCTCCATGCCTTTGCTAAACGTCAAGACCACCTGGTCTAACACGGGCCTGTCAGTGCAGTGGTAGTGCTATCGCTCGTGAAGCCAGTGACCCAGGTTTAGAACAGAGCCTGAGTCATCGGGGCCGGCCAGGGGAGGAGGATCAAGCGCTGAGAGGATGCACTTCTCGGGGGACGGGGGTGAGATGTCTGCACGCTTGCATGCACTGTCCACTTTAGCCCTCGCCCAGGAGGTGCCCAGGGAGAGATAAATAGGGACAAACGGAGCCCTCGACTGCAGGATGACCGCACCTCTTTCCTCGCAGACCCTACACCACTCACTGGGCTGCTGACCGAATGACCAAGCTAAATTCCTCCTGGGGCTGGGGAACCCTGGAGGCTCCACTGTGGAGGTGGGGAACCATGGGGCACTGTCTGGTTGGAGGTAAATCGCAGGGACAGTGGGTGATGGGGCTGGAGGAGAGAGTGTAGCTGTTGGAGGCTGATAACATGTGGGAGATGTAGTGCAGTCTGTTAAACAAAAATGAACACCTGGTCTATACCATGCTGAGATGGCGGTTTCTCACACTGTACCCCTCTCCCTTCCACACACTTTTTGTTTATTTGATCTGGCTGTCAGCACAGATGGAACCTTGAACCACTTCTGTAATGAGACACTTTCAATACAACTTATTTAGTTTATTTTTACTCTGTCTACCCAGTTAGGTCTGATAAGTCACTGCTACGTGTCCCCAGAATGTACTACCAACATGGGAGAACAGACCTTTCCTTACCTTGCCCTCAGTTTTGAACTTCCTTCCTGCGACTCATCATTCACCTTCACATACAGAATGCTTATAAGGTGTGAAGTGCAAAATATCTGCTTGCCTCCATTGTTTCTACCAGTACTTAGCTGCTGAAATACAGTTCTTTTGGACTATGAGTAGATAGTGTATGCTGTGTTGCCCTACCCTATAATGTACACTGTACTTAATTTCCTTTACTGCTGCATTACTCTGTACTGCAGTGTTACTCTCTTAAGTTGTATCATATCTGATTTCTGTTCTTTTGTTTCTTATTACTGCTACATGGGGTTTACTTGTACACTCCGGGTCATGCCTGAAAGTAGGCATTTTATGTCTAGTGCACTATTGGTAAACAAAACCTAAAATAAATATCCAGTTCTTCTTCCATAGAAACCTCCTCATTCTCCAGCTTTTCAGTCTGGCTTCAGAAAGATTTCTCCAAGGTTATCTCTCCCCAGGCTTGCAGACCATCCTCATAGGGATAAACTTGTGCATTCTTCCTCAGCCACTTTTATATACCTTGTCAAACACAGTCTGATACAGTTACAGGACTTGTGCTTGTAACAGATAGTTCTGCTTTGCCAAACACCAGAGCCTGTGTCAGTAATGTAATTACTTGCACTTGTAATGTAATCCGGGTGTGCATGCCTCAGCCCCACATCCAGGCATGAACCCTCAGGGAGACGCATAGGCAATGCCTATCAGTGAGCTACCTGGCTGATTTCCAGGCTGACCTCAAAATGCAGTCACTCTCAGATATTTAGGAACATTTGACTGTAAATAGCTTGACCCACACTGCCAGCTAACGGCCGTGGCTCTTTCTTGACTGGAGCACAATTATTGGGCTTCCTACCAGATTTTAGCAGGAAACAGTCACCGGACTCAGACATTTCAGGTTCAGACATGAGACAGAAGATGGGGACGTCTTCTCACTTTACTGACTCAGCTTGAACAGAAAAGCTAATCTCACTTCACAGATGACATGGGACATTACCCCTTTACGACTTCGGCTTAAGCAGAAGAGCGAATCTTCTCACTTCACGTTCCCTCCACAGGAATACAGGAGGCAGGCATTCCTAGGCTCTTTGGTTGTGCAAACCTCGAAGTAGGCTTCCATACCTTCTTCAAGCATCATGGGCAAGTTTCCCTTCCTTCGAGAAACTCACAGACGGTTTCCTTTACACTGGCCAGCAAACGACACTCCTTCCAGCTATTGGAAGGCAAAGCAGGGTAATGTGGAGCACCTCCTGGGCTGGCAGCCATACAAGCCCCACTGGCAGGTCTCCTACTTCACCTGGTGATCACGGAGGCTTCCTATCCCTTAGGAACCTCTCAAACACTTTCTTGCTTCTGGTCAGCAAATCAACACTTCATCCTAAGCAGCTTCCTCCAGACATTAGAAGGCAAACACAGGGCCTCTGGGCAGGTTGCAGGGCAAGCCACCAGGCAGGCCTTCTTCACTTCTTCAGACAGCATCACAGAGCAAGAGGCAGGATCTCCCCTTCCTCAGTAGGGGCTCCAGCTGAACCGAACAGTTTCTGCCCTTAGGATTTCAGGACCTCAGGGCAGCTCCTGATTGGCTAATGCAGTTGCCCATTTTGAAAATTGATATGCATTAGACTTACTCGATGCCCTGTTGGTTCCTTGTTTGGGTGACAAACATTGTCCTTTGCCTCTTTTACCAGAAGCCTTAGCTGCAATCCCTTAGGGCTCCTGGCTGCTACAGTTCAGTTTACGACACAGTCCACACTTTAAATCCACCTTGCAGGAAACCCATAACATTTTAAATTTTACTGACCCCAGTGTCCAGTAACTGCCTCTCTGCCCTAATGTCCGCTGGCAGAGTGGGGCTGGCAAAGGGCTTTCCCCACTTGTCGCCGGCACCAAAGCACCATCCCACCCAGGCAGCAGGCATGCTCAGTTCAGTGGTGGTGCTGGGACTACATCTCCCAGCAACCTCAGTTACTGTTAAACTTGCATGTGCTTATTAGTGCTTTTTTTTTTTAAGCTACTTTTGGGACCCTTTTTGTCCCTCACTCATGTCACCGGACCCCACTTAGCTGATCAGTGGATCTGGGAGCATTGGGGGGGAGCTTTTGATGTGCCGCAAGAGTGTCTTCAGAACAAACTTGCGCTATTGCACATGTGTGGACCGCCATTTTGCACAGTCATGGTACAGCTGCACAGCGGTTGTGTGTCTTTGTTCCTCTGGCCCTTCTTTTATAGAAAAAAAAAACATTTCTGGGGCAAGCTGGAGTCTACAGGGACACCAGGGACCCAGACCAGGTGGCTATGGGCAAACGGGAAGAAGGAGACGGTGCTTTGCTAAGCTCCCAGTCTTGTTGGGGGGGGGGGTTTAAACTCCCCTGTGCCTTAAATACTTCGCATCTGTACCAAGTCTAACACCAGGGACTGGCACCAATAACATCAACAATTATAAAACATTTTCTGTCTGATTAGACAAGTGATTCCTGACTACATAGGCAATAAACATATCCTATTCTAGGCAAACATAAACTATCTACGTAATAGCAAAACAGTTACTGAAAAAGAATTCTCAGTTTAAACCTAACATTTCAAATAGACCCTTGGCATTAGTTATTCTAGAGGAACACGTGGCACTTTTACTTCTTCCTTGGCATCTGGGTGTGCACTCCCCGGCTCATCGACCAGCGATGTAACAGCCTTGTGCAAAAATAGGTGTCAAAACTTTTTCTGGTACTTTGGCTCTGTTCTGTAGACTCAGCAGGGTCACCATTTGCTTAGTGAAGAAGGGCTTAATACTGGGCATGACTGGTGAACAGGAGATCGCAACGATGCCTCCATGATGTAACAAGAGTGACACGCCTCAACCTCTACTTCCAGGCATGAACCCTTGGGGGGAGACACATAGGCAATGCCTACCAGTGACACTACCCTGCTGATCCCCCCCAGGCTGACCTCAGAATTCAGTCACTCTCTCGCAGGTATTTAGGAACATCCAGCTGTAAATGGCTTCGGCCACACTGCCAACTAGCATCTGTAGCCCATTCTTGATTGGAACACTGTCTTTGGGCTTCCTACCAATTTTTGCAGAAAAGTCTCTTAGACTCCGACATTTCCGGTTCAGACAGAAGATGAGGGACATCTTCTCACTTTACTGACTCCGCTTGAACAGAAAAACTAATCTTCTCACTTCACTTGTCAGAAGACGGGGACATTTGCCCAGTTTACAGACTCCGCTTAACAAAAGAATGAATCTTCTCACCTCACAAGTGCAGACTTAATCAGAAGAGCGAATTTCTCACTTTCCCTCCACAGGAATACAAAAGGCAGACTTCCCTCGGCTTTTTGACAGTGCTAACCTCCAAATAGGCCGCCATACTTCCTTAAGGCATCATGGGCAAGTTTCCCTTCCCTCAATAAACTCCCAGATGATTTCCTTAACTCTGGCCAGCAAACAATACTTTCATTCTGAAAGACTAAAAAAAAAAAAAAAATTGTCAACACACATCTTCCAGCCATTGGAAGACAAAGCAGGGTAATGTGGAGCACCTCCTGGGCTGGTAGCCATACAAGCCCCACTGGCAGGTCTCATCCTTCACCTGACGGTCACAGAGAGGCTTCCTATCCCTTAGAAACCTCTCAAACACTTTCTTGCTTCTGGTCAGCAAATCAACACTTCATCCTAAGCAGCTTCCTAGAGACATTAGAAGGCAAACATAGGGCCTCCGGGTTGGTTGCTGGGCAAGCCCCCAGGCAGGCCTTCTTCACTTCTTTAGGCATCATCACAGAGCAAGGGGCAGGAGCCCGCCTTCTTCAGAAGGCTCCAGCTCAAACTGAACTGAACATAAAGCTCTCTGTCCCTCAGGATTTCAGAAGCTCAAGGCAGCTCTGATTGGCTAATGCAGTTGTCCATTTTGAAAATTAAATATGCATTAGGCTTACTCAATGCCCTGTTGGTTACTCGTTTGGGTGCCAAACATTGTCCTTGCCTCTTTTCCCAGGAACCATAGTTGCAATCCCTTAGAGCTCTTGGCTGCTTCATTAGCTGCAGTACAGGTCAAAGGTGACTAACATGGCTGCTACAATTCAGTTTATGACACAGTTCCAACTTTAAATCCACCTTGCAGGCAAACAACAACATTTTAAGTTTAACTGCCCCCAGTGTCCAGTGACTACCCTCTGCGTGATGTCTGCTGGCAGAGTGGGGCTGACAAAGGACTTTCCTCACTTGTCACCAGTGCTGAAGTGCCCCCCCCCAGGCAGCAGGTAGGCTCAGTTCAGTGGTGGTGCAGGGACTACGTCTCCCTGCAGCCTCAGCTGCTGTTAAACTTGTATGTGCTTATTAGCGCTTTTTTAAGAGTTACTTTGGGACCCCTTTGGTCCCTTCCTCATTTCCCCAGACTCTAATTACCTGATCCATGGGTCTGGGAGCATGGGAGGAACCGTTGGTGCACCGCAGGAGTGGCTTCAAAACAAACTAGTGCTGCTGCGCATGCATGGACCGCCAGCTAGCGCATTCGTGGTGCAGCTGCACAGTGGTCGCATGTCTTTGTTCCTCCAGCCCCTCTTTTACAAAAAAAGTTTTGGAGACAGCTGGAGACTACATGGGTACCAAGGACCCAGATCAAGGGGCTGTGAGAAAACGGGAAGAGTGAGATAGCACTCTGATAAGCCCCAGTCTTGCCTCACAGCTCCTTCTGTGTTCCTCTTGCTTCCTGTTACTTGCCTCTAGTTTCCAGTAACTGCCTGCAAACGTTCTTTGAGGAATGACCTGATTGATCAGCTGTTTCTCTGTTTATGGGGACGTCACCGTTCTGACAACTGACAGCTACAGTAGCATAGCATAGAATGTCATCCAAGTGATCTACTTTTAAGTTAGCTCACAAAGTCAAGATTCTTTCAGAAATTGACAAGGTCCCCAATACAAGATTATGTGACCTTGCCACACACTTCAGCATTCCAAAGTTAACCCTGTCAGACTTGTTAAAAAACAAAGACCATCTCCTTTCAGATTGGGACCAGACTCAAAACCCTGAGAGAAAAATTAAGCAGCAGGGGAAGGAAGGGGATGATGAAGAAGCTTTGCTATGATTGGTTTTTTGGTGCCTGAGGTGCTATGATAGGCAGCTTGACGTCACAGCTGGCCATTGCTGTGGGTAAGCCCGATTGGTCTCCTCAGGATGGCTGCAATGGTTGAAAATCCACAGTAGGCACACTGTTTAAAAAGCCCATGGAGACTAATTAAACATGAATATGGCCAGAGCAGAGCAGTGGGTTAGAGATGTGCTGCCTGCACATTTTTTTTTTAATTTAGATATTCGGAAATAACCTTTGAGCAATGTGCTTTTTTTCAAAGGTTCCACGTCAGCATAAGAGAGTGACAATACATTCAGAGAACACAATAGACAATAACATAACATTGTTTGCATAGCGATACATAGGACTCTGTGTACATGGCATTTTCAAATAATTACAGTGGTTACAGGAAGATAGTAAACAAGGTGAGAATAAATAGAAAAGATGCGAGGTTTAGAGAGAAGACCTATCTTTATACCAAGAGGCTGCAGCCAAGAGAGTAGGCTTTATCAGGTAACAAAAGGCAGTGAGGCAGGTTGAGGCGGCTAAAGAAGAGGGGGTAAGAGTGTATTGGACAACCAAGTGGGGGGATAACACAGGTAGAAGGAAGGGAGGGGAGTAGTATGTGGAATGATCGTAACTGGATAAGAAGAGTGCCTGGAGAGGGGGGCTGAGTAGTGGGAGTGAGTGGAGAGGCTGGTGAGGGAATGAGGGGGAGAAATCGACCGGGAGTATGGGCACATTTTGAAGGCTAGGATGAATACCGTGCCAGTCACACTGTGTGCATGACAGGATATTTGTTCACCAGCTGGCTCAGAGCGTGGGACTGCAAGCTGCATTGTCAGAAACTTGCATTAACTGTGGATAGCTTTACTGGTCACCCAAATGTCCCAGGATTAAAAAATATCAATTATCTTTTTTTTGTCCCCCAACACTACCTGCATCATTCAGCCCTTTGACCAGGGCATCATGTATTCTTACAAGCAGCACTATATAAAGGCCTTCAGAGTGAGGGTAACTGAGATGTTAAATGGCTCAGCCAATTTTTTTTTCTTAATCCTTTTTTCCTGTCTGGCACTACAGTCTGCATCCCCACGTCCAGGCATTAGTCTCTCTGGCCACCATCAGGTCCTGCCCTAGCCATCAGTGAGGCCCCCACTAATTACCCCAGCGGATTGCCCCCCCCCCACGGTGGGGCGGTGGACAGTCCCCCTCACTCCCCACCGAGTCCAAATCCAGTATGCGGTGGTGCCTCCGAGGCAGGGTGTCCCGTGGACGGCCATCAAGCTGCCACAACTGTGTGCCATTTTTCCCATTTTCCCCTGGCCTGCATGAGTGGGGCGTGCAAGGACACCAAGGGGGAACACACACGCATCCACATGCGCTTCCTCCAGTGCTGTGCCCCAGACTCGCCCCTTCAGTGCAGAGCCGGCGCACTGTCCCCCAGCCTCCATCAGGGGTCGCAAGCATGCAGACAACTGAAGGCCCCCCTCCCCAGGAGAGGGAAAGCAGTCCACAGATGCTCAATCCCTTTCTTCCCCTGCCGACCCCCGGTGGCCCGAGTCCATTCCCAAACCTGTGTCACCGGCGTGGAGCGAGATGTGGCATCCAGCGCCTCAGCCCTGCAAGGATATCTACTGGTTCTGTATTTGCTGCTCGTTTTGTAAACTGTATGTTGTACTCTCCCGGGTTGTGCTTGAAAATAGGCAGGGTTTTGCCTAATGCACCTACCTGGTCAACAAAAGCTAATAAATAAAATAAACCCTCAGCGCCATCGGGCCCACTTATGCTCAGCCAGTTTGACAGCCGCTGTCTGTGTGATAAAAATCTCCTTCTTGATGCACTGCATTTCATGAAGCAGGTTTGGGATAGCATCAGCCAGAAGACCATAATGTGCTGCTTTGCCAAAGCCAGATTCAAGAGTGACATGCTCCTGAAATGCTGACTGAGCCAGAAGGATACATTTTGGCTTCATCGGGAATGACTGACAGTGAATTCCTGGAGTTGTGCCACTTGGGGACCAGACTGAACTTGATCAAACCGATCCAGTGTCTGCTGTAGAGAGGAAGTGCTAAGCCAGATGTCATTAGCAGCTGCACCTGAGGACTAAGATGAGGGAGGATAAGGAGGACACAGAGCCCAAGCAGCCTGTCACAGCTCCAGATGTAAAGATGCTTGTGCTGCGGAGCAGGAGGCCAACATTGAACCAAAGTGGGAGCCTTGTGGGCACCGAGAAGATGTGGGAGCAGTATGCATTGATGAAAACTTACCAGTCATTGATAAGAGATTACCTTTAAAAAAGAGAATACAAAGTTTGTGAGCACAACACATCACCTTCCATGCCTCTGCCACTGCACCAAGCACTTGACAGTATTTAATCAGCATATAAAAACTAAAAATAATTTAAAAAAAAAAAAAATTAAAGCTGAAAAGTAAACAAAACAAAAAAAGCACTATGCCCCTGAATGCAGTACTATACACAGAATTTCACTAGTATGGTATACATAATGCACATCATCCTAGTAATAAGACATGTACATAAGATATAAGGATAATTGTTGTATTGGATAAATGTTAGTGTATGAATTGGTGATTTCATTGGTTTTTTTTTGTGGGTATTTTCTTTTCATTTATTTTCTTGTTTCTTTTTGTTCCAAGTTTTTGTTTAGTTGGCTGTTATAAATTTTAAGGTAGTTTTGCTTTCATGTTTTCTTACTTTTTTTGGAATAGTTTTCTTGTTTACGGTTTTCTTTCTTGTTTTGGAAAGTTTTAGGGATTTTCTACTTTTTCTAAATTATGTTATGTCTCAGGGTTGTAGTTGGTGAATTCAAAGAAGAATGGAAAATATACTTTTTGTGTATTGTAGGTTTTTATGTTGAGTGTGTAATATGTGTTTTTGCTGTACTGCATATTTTCCTGTATGTTGGTGTTTTTGTTTTTCTGTGAAGTGGTTAAATATTTTTTGTGTGTTTGTTTTGGGGACAATGGTAGGATTTATATGTAGAGTTTAAATGTGCTTGATGTTGCATACAGTAAATTTCAGTATTTTAGAGTTGCTAGATGATAGAGTGTGGTGTAACAGAATTAAGTATTAGAAAATGCTAAGAAAATATAGGTAATGTGGAAAAGTGTAATTGAAGTGTGATTATAGTTTCTAATGCTGTGGTTCATCTGTTGAAATCTTGTTTGTTTTTACTTTTGTGTTGGATGGGTGGAATATGTGTTTTGTTTTCATGTTTTTTTTGGGGGTGGAAATATGGGGGTAAAATAAGTGGCAGGTGGTTTTGAAAAGTGAAGATGACTAAGTGGGTACTACTTTTGGGGTGTGTGTAGTACGGTTTATGTTTTGGATTGTACTTTGTGTTTTTGTTTTTTTACCAAGACTTTTGTTATTGTTCTTCTTCATTTTGGCTTGTTTTGTTGTTTGGTGTACTGTATTGTTTTGCTTTTATTGTATTACTATATTGTGAGTACTTTTGTTGTTTCAAGTGCTAGAAGATTCTTACTTAAGGATGGTGTGTATTTTTAATTTTTCCTGTTTTCCTTGTTTTTAAATAAATTTTTGAGAAAAAGTAGTGCTTGTGAGTGATAGTTGTTTAGTTTAGGTATTTAATGTGATTTTTATTTTAAATATTGTGTTTTAAGTGTTTGCTCCTTGGGCTATTTTTGTTTTTCATTTCTTATATTATTTCACTCTTTCTATTTCTCATATATTTACATATGTTGATGGTGTTTTTTATTAAATTCAGTAGTTTTAATATTGGGTATTAAAGCAATTTTGGTAAGATTTTATAATTTCAATGTTGGTTTTGTTTTAATGCTTTGTATTGAATGTACAAAGATAGTTATTGTGATTTTGTACTATTAGATTGTCTTTTTTCTTTTCATACTTTTATGGTTATTGAATAGTTTATTTTTTGGGTATTGTTTTGCTTGGATTTATTTTATTTAAATATATTAGATTTTTGTTTTAAGTTTGCATATTGGAAAAGTTTGGATTAGCTACTGCTAGATGAGTTCCTTTGATAAATGATGTTTATATTGTTGTTTTTGTAATTTTCTGGCTTTATTGGTTTCTTTAGTACTTTCTTGTTGGTTATGCATTGAATTATTCTCTTATCTCTATACCTACCTTACTGCACTTTGTAGAGTACTTTTGGGTTGGCAGGCCTTTTCAGTGTACTTCATTCCTAACAGTGTCACCGATTCTATAAATACTTGGTAAACAACTTCCCAGTACTATATTCTACCCTTCCCTCTTACTCACAAAGAAATGCTTTCCACAGGTCATTTCATATCTTCAGATGCATGACATCCATAAACAAAGCAGCGTTATCTTATTGGATCCCACCTCTATGGAACAGCCTCCCTCCTGTTCTGAGTTTTACCTCCTTGTACACTACCCTTAATAGCCAACCACATGAGCTGGTTAGACCACACTGCACCTGTCACTAATTTACCCTTTGCTGGTGTTACCGTAACCCTGTTGTAATGTACTGCATGTTTAATCGCTAGCCAGCTTATGTAATGATTTTAAAGTGCCTTCCTTTTTGATTGTAAACTGTAATTTTATCTTTATAGCTAGTTCCGGGCTGCATTCTGAAATTGGGGTTTAAAAGGTTCCAGCATTTTCCATTGAATGGAATGGGTCAGTGATCTTTAAAAATGACATGTGGCTGGTGTGTTTGCCTTAGGGACTCCCTCAGTTGTGTGGTTTCCCCTGATATGTGACCCTACTACAAGAGCCAGTGATTGGTCAGTTCACAGTGCTTTCCCCGCAGTGATATTGCCAAACAGTCCCATATATTACCCAGCTATAAAATGTTAGCTGGGGAATGTAGTTTTCCCCTTGCAGACAGTTTTATAGTGTGGTTGGTTTTATGGTGCTCATGCTGTTTCCTTACTGCAGGCCTCTATTGTAAATTTAGTACAGTTAATTAAAACAACTGCCAAGACAGCCAGTTTTGTTCAGTTACACATTTGGGTTTACAAAAGTAAGAAAGGCATTTGTTTTAATAATGCTGTCCCCTGGTTTTTATCAGTATTCGCAGCTGTTCTTGAACACCCATTGTTTAATGTCACTTTTCTTGCTTCCTCAATTTTTTTTTTTTTTTTTACAACCTCTTTTCAAGTTTCCCTCATTCATCCCTCTCTGCCTTCCCTGGCTGTACCTGAAGAAAGGCTGTCCTTTTCAGCTTGAATCTTGCATTTGTTTCTGTCATGTTTGTTTTCTTTTGCTATACTGTTTTGATATCTTAACAGAAAGTATACCATACAGAAGGAGGGAACCTGTCTCTACCTTTACTTTTGAGGGTTTTTTTAAGTAGTGTTGGTGGTGGTGGTGGTGGGGGGGTTGCATCTCTGCCCTCTGAAAACTGCAGTTGCAGCAATTAGTGTGAATGCAAGGGGGGGCGGAACAAACAAAAAGCAGAGCTTTGAGGAGGGGAGAGAAGTTATCTCATTTTCACCTGGGTGGCTGTTTTGTATTTGGTTAAGCAGTGGATGGTTCATACTTCATATAGGTATTGGAAGTAACTGATTAGCTGGCAAAGTGAAGTGTTCTGATATTGCTATTCAGTTATTTTTTTTCCCCCAGTCCAAAATGAAACTGTGTGTGTGTCTGTCTGTCTGTCCTAGGGTGACTCAGAAAATTGATAATGCCCTAGGTAACATTTTATTAATAGGCCAGGTGTCTGGAGAACTAGTGACCCCCGTAAACTTCATGTTTCCAGCTGTTCATGGTGTTACATTTTGATAATTTTTTGTACAATTTCATTAAGTGTAGTTTTCTAACCATAAGAAGACCAAGTATCTGAAACTTTTTAGTCATAAGAAAATCAAGTATTGGAAACATCATATACTTAAGCCCAGGCACCCCCTCCCTTAACCCATCCCATTGTGCCCTTAGTGTCTGGTGGCACTTTCTCACTCCTTCCCATCTCATATCAATATGTACCAAGCATCCAGTGAAGATCACCTCCCTCCCCTCGTCCATGCAGACAAGTCCCTGTTGCCTTGTTGCCCCTCACCTGCCCCGTCCAGTGTCAAGACAATCCCTGGCATCCAGTAGTACCTCCTCCCTACCTCTCTTACCCCATCCCATGCCAATACATCTCTTGCATCCAGTAGCACCCCCTCACTCACTCACCCTTCCATGCTAATAAGTCTCTGGCATACAGTGGTACTTCCCTCACTCCCATTTGATGCCAATAAATCCCTTTGTTCAGTGGCACCCCCAGTACCTCACTCCATTCTGTGGCAATCAGTCTCTGGCATTCAGTGGTACCCCCCGCCACATCTCATGCCTATATGTCCTTGGCACCTAGTGGTACCTCCCTCCCTTATCCCATCACAGGCTAATAAATCTCTGGTATCTAGTTGACTATCACTCTGAACCATGGCACACATCTCTAGGAGCCGGAGGCAGACCCCACCACAATGTTGACTGACACAGCCTTCCTCTCACGCCCCCTTAGCAGTCCACTGTGTGAAATGTTTATTGCAAATAATGATTTATGAAATGCAAGATCACTGACTGAGTAGGTGAGAAAAAGGCTGTGACATTCACCAGCAGGGGTTGAGGTGCCACTTCCTACATGGGGCTTTTGACATGGGATGGGGTGCTGCACAGAAGCAGCTAGACACCAGGGTCTATTTGAATGAGTCAGGATGGGGTGAGGAAGGAGGATACTGCAGTTGCAGGGAAGGAGAAATTGTTAAATGATTAAAAAAAAAATCAATGGTCCTTTCTCTGTCTGAATTCTTAAATGGGCAATGTAAAGCAACTGTATTTTAATACTTTTCTCTGGCTTGTTTAATAATGTCTTGAACTTGCTTCTTCTGGTTATTTAAGTAATCTGAAAAATCTTGATCAAAAGATAGTCTCTGTTCATGAAGCAATGCCTCTATCTGCTGCCAGGCTGCTCTCAGTATCATTTGCCTATCATTGTAGTTTAACATCTTAACAATAATGGACCTTGGCCTTGCGTTTTGCTCTCTTGGTTGGGGGAGCAAAGAGTGGTGAGCCCTCTCAATCATCATGCTGTGCCCCTCGGGTATTTTTAGCACTGACCTGATGACATGAAGTATAAAATCTTCCATAGATGAGTGAGATTCCTCCATGCCCTCTGGAACTCCGTATATTCGGAAATTGTTCCTTCGCCACCAATTTTCCAAGTCATCTAGCTTAAGTTGAAGCTCTTTCTCCTGGGTAAGTAAATATAGCAAGGTCCAAGCATGTTGGCTTGTACAATCTGAGAGGTCCCCCACTGCCTGCTCTACCGCCGAGGTCCATTTGTCAATTTGTTTGATGTCAGCCTGAAAGTCTGCCACCGACGATTCTACGTGATATAGGGTTTTTGTTATGCCGTGAAGTTTGGCCATCACTGCATTTGGATCCAGTGCTTCAATTCCCTCCTCAGAGTTGGCTATGCTAGCAACTGGTGATGGCGAGCGTGAGTCACTCTGAGAGGCCTGTGAGCTATCCATGTCCATCAACAGTTGGATCTTGGTAGCTTGCGAATTTTGCCCCTTTGATTTGGCAGCCATGGTAATCCGGTAGGTTTTTCAATGATTTTTGTATAATTTTGGTCTGATTTCTGCTGGCTAGAGTTTTATTTATTAGTGGTGGTCCCCAGAGCAATCAAAAAGATCAGTCGCTCATTTGATGACGTAACCAGAAGTCAGGAGGGGATTATAATTGTATACTAGACACGATGCTGGACAGGTCCAATACAATGCCTGTGGCCCAAACTAAGAATGTCAAAGTGTTACTGGAGATAGTTGAGACATCCTCCCTTATAGACATATGGAGGCACCACAATCCTACCAATTGGGAATATAGCTTTTTCTCACGTGCTCATCAGACCTATGCCAGATTGGACAGGCTTTTGATATCATCAGGTGCTATCCTACATATGGCAGGGCCAGTTTGTGAACCAATATTAATCTCAGACCATGCACCATTGAGGATGAAGCTAAGCCTGGACATGGGTGGGGTGGGTGTGAAGCCCTGGAGGCTGGACCCGGTCCTCTTGAAAGACCAGTAAGACCTAGAACTCATTAAGGCACCCATCAAGGCGTTCTTATTGATCAATAAAAAAGGGGAGACATCGAATGTAACATGGTCAGAGGCACTGAAAACATACATCGGGGGCAGACCATCTCATATGCTTTGTTTAAAAGGAAAACTGTGGAGAGGGAAGTCAGGGTCCTAAAGCAGAAAGTGTCAGAACTGGAAAAAGCCCACATGAGACACCCCACCAGGGAGCTGTACTACAGGCTACAAAAAGTGAAATGGAAATATAACTCCCTCAGCTCTTCCATTTTGGAAAGGGGGTTGTTACTGGGGAAAGTGGGCCCATGTTTTGATGGGGATCGAGGTGGTAAATTTCTTTCCTGGTAGCTGAAACGTAGAAAGGGGGAGAACAACATTAAGAGCATACATACCAGACAGGAATTGATGGTTTCAGATACTGCATCTATAGGGGCAGCATTTATTGATTTCTACAGGACCCTGTACACCTCAGAAACCAGCCCAACTGATAGTCAACTAGGGGACTTCTTCAAAATGGCTTCAGTCACCCCTTAGACAGAGGAGGCAGCTGGGGAACCGGAGAATCCCCTGGCAATGGAGGAACCAGCAACTGCTATAACAAATTTGAAGAGTGGGAAGACACTGGGCCCAGATGGACTCCCAATGGATTTCTGTAAGCTTTTCCTCCCCAAACTATTGGTGCCTTTGCACGACATGTGTATGGCATGTGTGCAGAAGGGGCTCCTGCCACCCTCAGGGCTGCCACTACCACAGTGCTCTCAAAACCGAGCAAGGACCCGACACAGTGCGCATCCTGTCGTCCCATCTCACTGCTCACATCTGACTACAAAATCTTAGCTAGAGCATAGCGGCCAGGATGGAGAAGGTGTTGCCAGATATAATCCACCCAGACCAAAGCAGTTGCATACTGGGAAGACAAGGTAAACACAACATCAGGAAAACTCTTAACATAATTCACTACTGGGCTAAAACTAGACACATTCATGGGGCAGTGGTGCATGCGCTGGACACTGAAAAAGTGTTTGATCATATGGAGTGGAAATACCTATTTGGGGCCCTACAAGCTTATGGGATGGGCCCACAAATGATATCCCTTATACAACTACTCTGTAACACGCCTATGTCACAAATATTGACAAACAGATCCCTGTCCCAGGCATTCCAACTACAACGGGGAACGAGGCGGGGTGCTCCTTGTCTCCCTTCCTATATGTCATGGACCTGGAACCGTTAGCTGCGGCAATATGAAACCACCTGGACATAGTGGGTTTTGGGCCATGGGGCGAACACAAACTTGCCTTGTTTGCTGATGACCTATTGCTATACCTGAAGAATCCCAAGATTAGCCTGTCACGTGTACATGGGCTTCTCAAACAGTATGCTCAATTGTCAGGATACAAAATTAATTGGTCCACAAGTGAACTGTTGCAGGTGGGGCACCAGGGCAGGAGAGCCCTGGAAAATAATTACTTGGGAGTGCAGATTGTCCCTACGAATAAGTGCCTGGGAGTGTACATTTACTCCAGGATCTCGAATCTATACTCCCTGAACTATGAGCCATTACTCACAAAGCTGACACAGGAGTGTGAAAGATGGTTAGACTTGCCCCTCACAGTGTACGGTAGAGTGGCTGCCATAAAAATGACCATCCTGCCTCAGTGCCTGTACTTGTTTCAGTCCTTGCCTTGCCATATCCCAGACAGATTTTTCAAGGAATTAAACAGCATCCTCCATAGATTTATCTGGCATAGGAATAATACAAGAATCAGCAGGAGGGTCTTACAACAACCTACAGGAAAGGGAGGGTGGGGCTCCCCAACTTAAGATTGTACTACCGGGCAACTCAGATGGCCTTTCTGCCCACAGGCAATGCACCTACCATTCCTTGCTGGATGAGTATAGAGGAAGGAAGAATGAATGGGGGACCTGCACACAGACATATTGGCTGTTGCCACAGAGTACTCCTTGGGACCATACCCAATCCCTTCACTAAAACAACATTGAGGGTGTGGGGGGGGGCATGTGGAACCACATGGGGGTGGAGGAACCACCCTCCCCCATGCCTCAATATGGGCCACCCTGAAGCAGCCACCGAGGTATAACGTATTCCTACATAGGGGACTGCTTAGATGGCAGAAGAAGGGATTGGGCTGGAGCCAACAGTTGTACAAAAGGGGGAAGGTTTCTAACCTTCCAGGAGCTACAGAGGACCTGGCAGCTGCCTGCTGGAGATATGTTTATATACCTGCAGACCAGGAATAGATGCATGACATTATTTGAGTGGCATTAGGCCCACAAGGTCCCAAACCCATTCCTGGAGCAGTTGTTTAGACCCCAACCCAAGACCGGCCCTGGGTCTATCTACCATAACATACTACTAAAAGGAAATAAAGAACCCATGGCAAAGATACAGGCAGCCTGGGAGGATGATTTTGGGATAATGTTTACCTAATATATATGGTTGGGGGCAATCTGCCATCTGAACCAATGATCATGTAATAACAGACTTGGACAGACCCAGCTGAATTTTCTTCACGGAACGTACATCACGCCTGTGAAAAGACAGGTCATGGACCCCTCGAAAAACTTCACTATGCCCAAAATGCCAGTTGAAGGAGGGCAAATTTATCCATATGACCCTCGCTTGTTCTAAAATCCTTCCTTATTGGTAGGAAATTCATAAAATAATGGGTAGGGTTCTGAAAATTGCCCCCCCAAGTCCACAGTGGAGTTCCTATTGGGGGCTGACCCCAGTCGAGTGAAATTGGGTGGGGGTTTACCACTGTGGTCCTTGGCTCTAAATAATGCCTGGATGGCCTTGGCACAGTGTTGGATTGTGGAGAAACCCCCAACCATACAACAATGGGCTAATGATCTCCTAAACTGTATAAAAATAGAAAGGGAACAAAGTATCATCTCAGGACAAAGCCAGCAATCTGATAGAATCTGGTTCAAGCTGGAACAAGTTCTTAACTCAGGCTCTTTCCTGTAGGGAAGTACTGGTGGTTTACCTGGATGGAGGTTTGGTGTCCCTGGGTGGCCATAAGAGTGTGGAAGCCAACAGCATTGCCAGGTTCATGAGCCCAGTCTATGGGAAGTGTGGTACTTTGGTCAACTGAAACAGTCCCTTGGTGTGTAAGTAACTAAGTGCTCAGCAATGAAGCACAAATTGATCTATACTGCCAGGAGGTACAGTTCTCAGCTTAATACAGACAATGCAGTGAAACAAATTTTTTTTCCATAATTCAGCATCCAGTTGCATGTGTACGATGTAAATATGTTACTTGCTAGTATTGTTATAGTATAAAGTGCTAAGTGGATTTCCGAGGCAGGTGCTGTGATGCCCTTAAAGTACCTGATTTATAACGTGTGCACTGACATCTTTCAATAAAAATATTTTACAAAAAAAAAGTTTATACACTGACACTTGGATGAAAGTACAATTCCCTAAAACAGGAGCGCTAACTAATAAAATAGACACAAACATAGAGGTTAGACAGGGTTGTGTCTTAGCTCATTCACTGTTTAATATCCAAGTAAATGAACTGATAATAGAAATGAATGACCCCTTGTCTCATCCTCCAAAAATTGGTCAACAAAGTATATCAGTACTAGTATTTGCAGATGATCACGCTATACTGTTTACGTCAAGACTGGGACTGCAGTGGAGTCTCAACAAGTTGGAAAATTTGTAGTAAATTTAAACTTATACCAATCCTCAAAAACTAAAATAATGGTATCTGGTTCAAAGAAAGTATATATAAAACATAATACCCTGGACTTTGTCAAAGAGTTCACATATTTAGGTGTAGCCATCTCAGCGAATACTCATTCAAATAAACATATTACAATGAATGCAGATAAAATGACCAATACAATTGCTGCACTTAAAAGACTTAATAGAATTGATGGTGTCATGCCTATAAATCCAATGTTAAAAGTTATTAATTCCAAATTAGTAGCACAGGGTCTTTATGCAGTGGAGGTTTGGGCCACTGCAGATGTTACTACCATGGATACAGTTTTAAATAAAACATATAAACATATTCTTAAATTACTCTGTGGTACACCAAATTCTCTTGTTTGATTTCAGATAGGTCAAACTGGAATTAAATATATGGCACATAAAAAACACGTACATTTCTAGATTAAAATATTGTCATGTCCTGATGAATCAATACTACAAAAAAAGGCGGCTTGGTGCCACTGAGGGTTGAGGCGCTGGACGCCACACCTCGCACCACACCGGCGACCCGGGCTCAGGAATGAGCTTGGGTCGATGGGGGTCGGCTGGGGTGGAGAAGGATACAGTGCCCAACGGCGGCTCTCCTTCTCCGGGGAGGGGTTCTGCAGGCTCCCGCCACAATGCTGCCACCTTGGGAAGCCCGGGTGGATAGCGCGGCAAGGGAGAAGCAGCAAGCAGATTGGGTGGTGATCGATGGAGGGGCAGGGTGGGAGGCACGTCTCAGCGTGCCTCTGAGCTCATAGCCCTTCATTGCATGCCGACGTCGGGGGAGGGAGAAAAGGAAGGAGGAAAAACACCTCGCTCCCTCCTAGGTGAAGACACCTCCACGGATCTTCTCCGGGATCCATCGGACAGACCCCGCTGTGCCATCCACATGAATACAGTCTAGGTTTGGAGAGGGATAATGGGCTGCCCCTCTCCTCCCCATTCCTCGAGGGGTATACTGGGGCGCATTCAGGGTAGTGTGGATGAAGTACTCTAGGGGCAGATCAAGATGGGGGTCCGGGGAGATCCGGGGGGAATGAGGTCGTCGGAGAGAGTGGGGGAGGAGGCTAGAACAGGAGTACAAAAAATACAATAGTTAAAAACAAATACTACAAAAAACATTAAAGGAGAAAGAAATGTGGATCACAACAAAATACAGAGAGACCTGGTTATCCAAAATATATGCATTATTGGAATATTATAATTGCATCTATATAAAAATTTAGACTGAACAAAATATTAAAATAAGCCTGACCTATACTAAAACTTGCTCTAGGGTCATAACTGAGAGAGCTAAAACAGAAGATCTAGAGGATATAACTAAATTAAAGGTCTCAAAATGGTTAATAAATAACACCAGGGAACATGAACTAAAATTCTATCTTAATAGAATGCAGAAACTGGAACACATGGAGGTCATCACACTTTACAGATTTGAGGCCTTCCCTAATAACGTTTATAGCAGTCAGATATAAGGAACATGATGCAGCATCTGTAAATTATTATTGTCCTCTGAATGAGCCTGAGGACTTACAACATGTGATATTTAGATGCCCATGGAATAAATCACATCATGACAAATTTTGAGGTAAAATTATTGGCTCACTCTTTCTACCAACTAGATTTATATTAGATCTTAGCAGTGCTTAGCTGTGTACTAATTCTTAGATGTGTGGTAGTTCTATCCAAGTATTTACTCTCCTTGAATTGCTCTTACTTGTTTCTTTGTTGTACCTGTACTCCTCTGCAACTAAATGCTGTACCAAAACACCTCATGAATTGCTCCGAACCTGTTTCTTTGTTGTACCTGTACTACTCTGTAACTAAATGCTGTACCAATACTTCTCTGTAATCTAATACTGTACCTGTATACCTCTGTAACTAAACCCGGGTCGCCCCTGAAAAAGGGACCTTCGGGGCTCAGTGGGCCTACCCGGTTACCAAAATTGAATAAATAAATAAATAAATAAATAATTCTGATTGTTTTTAAGGGTATAAACTATTTTGGTCTGGGAACTGTAATGGTAATATTGATAACTAGGGAGCACACAATCAATTTGAGAGGATTAGTATGTCACAGTGTTACAGTTGTGAAATGTCTATGATAATATGATTATTAACTACACTAGAAATATTAGTCATTATCTTTGACAGTCAAGCAGTCTGACACAGACACGGACACAGACACACTGTAGTAGAATAAGTGTTTTCTTTGAAGTCTGGGTACTGTTCAGACTGTCTAATATGCATTTTGAAGGGAGATAAAGGGGTGGAGAGGAAAGGGGGTGGGATCAGATATGGAACTCGGTAGCCCAGGTGGTTGGAAGGGTGCATGGCAGGGGTCATGGTGGGTGAGAACCGGATCAAGAAGAATAGTGGGGTGTAGTGGATGAGGTGTTGCAGTTCACATGGAGATGCTCTGGAGAATGGGGTTTTGCCCAATATGTAACAGACTGTCACAATTACAGGCAGAAGTTATCAGACTGAGGGGAGAGATGGAAAGTTGGTACATGGGGAGTATGAGCAGGAGAGGCAGCTGGGGGTCTAGCAGTAGGTCAAGACAGGAGCATCCAGTAAATAGGGGGTATAAGGGGTCAACTTCCAGAGCAGGGAATGGTCCGAGTTATTTAAGAAATAAAGATGGACAGCAGGTGGAGGAGAGGGCAAGGAGGAGGAGCATGGAAAGGGAAGAGAGGGAGGAAGCAAGAAAGGAGAACAGGACAGAGGAGAAAAAGAAAGGAAGAGCAATGTGACAATGGGTAGCGCATATGTCAATGGGGGTGGGATTAACTTGAGTAATAAGGATACACCCTTAAGGAAGTTGAGAGATTCAGGGGAGCAAAAGGAGGAAGGGGCCAACGAAGAGAGTAGTGGGGATGGGAGGAGCGGGAGGAATTGGAAAGGAACAGTAAGAGGGCATTGGGAATAGGAACCCAGCAGAGGTTATGGATGGGGGTGCAAGGGGAGTAATAGGGCAAGAGGATGCGGATAAGTGAGAGGGAAAGGCAATGGAAAGGAAGTCATCAAATGGGATGGATGGAGATGCATATGGGGCAGTGGACAAGGAGGGCTATTGAGAAAAGGGAGGGAATCTTGGAGAAAAGCAGGGCAAGACTGGAAGCAAGCCCTAGACTGCAAGGGGACTAAGGAAAGTAAAGTCCTTATTTTGGGGGACTGCATAATTAAGGGTATAAATTGGGAGATGGGTGATGGGGGGATGGAGCTACTAGGGCTGAGTGTATGCCAGGTATGATGGCTCTCAAGACCTCATGCTTAACACACACGTTGGACAGGAAACATGAGGGGGTCACCCATATCGTAGTACATCTGGGCACAAATGATCTAGCGAACAGTAGTGTGACGGAGGTAAAGGCTAGATTCAGGGAGCTGGTTAGGGTCTGTCAGGTGGAGGGTAAAACTGTCTTGTTTCTGAAGCCCTTCCAGTACCAAAAGCCATTATGGAACAGAAGGAAAAAATGAGGAATCCAGTTTGTTCGGGGAAGGTGGAGACATAGGAAATGAGTAAAAGGGGGGGGGGGGACTCTGAGCCAGAGGGTCCTTTTCTGCCACCAGATTTCTATGATTCTATGATCTCCTTTTTAATGTAAAGGAACTGGATGTGCTTGAAAGATTAGCTCTTTATTTAATAAATATCACAAATGCAGAAAGCAAAGACATGCTTATTTTAAATTGAAATAAAAATGTATACAATACTGGACAACAGGACACAGCAGGTAATAGTAAATGGAGTCCACAGTGAAGAAAGGGGGGTTACTAGTGGGGTACCACAGGGTTCAGTACTGGGGTCAGTCCTTTTTAATATCTTTATAAGTGATATTGCAGAGGGACTGGAAGGAAAAGTATGTCTCTTTGCAGATGACACAAAGATCTGCAACAGGGTTGATACGCAAGGTGGGGTGGAAAGGATGAAAAGGGACTTCGCAAGGTTGGAGGAATGGTCAAATATTTGGCAGCTTAGATTCAACACGAAGAAGTGCAAAGTAATGCACCTGGGAAACAAAAACCCAGGGGAAGAGTACACAATGAGGGGTGAAATACTGACAACAACAAAATAGGAAAGGGACCTGGGAGTAGTCATATTAGATGACCTAAAGGTGGGCCAGCAATGTGAGAAGGCAGTAAGGATGGCTGTGGGGATACTGGAATGCATAGGGAGAGGCATCAGCAGAGAAAACGAAGTTGTTATCCCTCTGTACAGACAGTTGGTAAGACCACATCTGGAATACTATGTACAGTTCTGAGTCCCCATCTCATAAAGACATAGACAGGGTGGAGGCTGTTCAGAGGAAGGCAACCAAAATGGTGCAGGGTCTGCACCAGAAGACATATGAGGAAAGACTAAAAGAGCTTAAGATGTATAGCCTCGAGGAAAGGAGGGAGAAGGGGTCATGATAGAAACTTTCAAATACCTCAGGGGGATCAACAAGTCCAAGAGCGTAGCATCTTTCAGAAAAAGAAATGTGCAAACACAAGGGGGCACAATTTGAAGATAGAGGGGGGATGGCCCAGAAATAATGTGAGGAAGTATTTCTTCACAGAGAGGGTTGTAGATGCATGGAACGGCCTTCCTAAGGAGGTCATAGAATCAAAAACGGTGGGGAATTCAAGAATGCATGGGACAGACATAAGGCATTCTAGCGGGGAGTAGGAGGAATTAGCTGTTGGTTAACTAGGATCTGCAGCTTATCTGTTAGGTAGGGAAATGGGCAGACTAGGTTGGCCAAGCAGTCCTTATCTGCCATTAAATTCTGTGTTTCTATGTTTCTAATATGTACAGACGTGAACACTGTAAGCTTCCCACATTGTTACAAATTATAATTGATAGATAATTTATCAAGGGAAATTGATTACTGGTTAATATCTGAAAGTAAACACCAAGTTAACATGGAATAGATATTTAGATCTGGGATGGTAAGATGAAACATAAGTAAATTACAGTATCCATTTCTTATAGACAGTCAATATGAAACAACTATACTGTAGGAAGAATTAATCTATTAACCATGATGTGGTGAAAGGAGGCATCGTAAGATAACAAGAGGTGATAATTAAAAATAGAAGGAATTAATTATGCTAATTTGGGGGCATAAACAGTTTGGGTCTGGGTCTAAAATATTTATTATGCCTTTTACAGAAACTCTATTTGTATAGATATGATACTTACAGCATTTTAATCGATGTATGTATTTTCCTATACTGTCTATTTGATGTCTTCTTTTAAATTGTAATGATGAATTTTTCCCCAACGATAAATGATTTACTACTAACAATGCACAGAAAACAGGAACAAAAAAATACAAAATCACTAAGTTAAAAACAGCACTACACAATTAAAGACACATAAAATAGAAATAAACATTCCTAACTCCTGACTGTCTGAAAGCCTTTTCTAGCCATGTCCTTATCAGGACATAACCTTGCAACTGGCACTAACTGTGCCAACCTGAGCCCCAGAACAGAAACGTGTCACTGTACCACCATCAGCCAAAATCATGCCAGCCTAGCATAAACCAGCCATCACAAAGAACATAGTCTTGTACTGGCCAATCTGCAGCCCTCTCCTGCGGCTCTGTAACAGTACCCACAGCACCCAAATACACTGAAGTAAAACAAAACATTTAATAAGAAAAGTCTGATTTCTGCTTCCCTGGTTCATGAAACAGCTGCTCACAATCACAATCTCCACTGAAAAAAAACACCTGTGATCCACCGAGCATCCCTGCATGCTGGCAATAAACGTCTCTTAATTCAAACCTGACACTCGAGCCTCCATCAGCCTTGCTGCCAGTACTACTGAAGTTATGTAAAACTACTCCCATCATGACAGAGCTAAACGCAGCTTGGGAGAAGTGTCACCACCGTCTGTTACAGAAATCCACGGTACTGTAACAGAAAGATGACAGCTACAGTGGCTGAAGAGGGACATGCTGACTCCCTACAGTACCACCCTAATCAGTTTAAAAAACACAGAATCTTAAGCTCTGCACCGAACAAAAAACATGCAGTGTGTGTGTGTGTGTGTGTGTGTGCGTGTGTATGTGTGTGTGTGTGAGGGGACACCCAAGCTAAGCAGTATGTGTGACTGGGGGGGAGGGCAGTACTGCTGACCAAGCTAAATACACTGTACTTTACAGGACAGTACATAGAGGAAGTACTTTATTCTTCTAACTAAAAAAAATCTTTTTTTCCTCACTTTTTTTTTAATTTTGACTGCTTTTTTCCTTTTTTAATTTATTCTTGGGGGGCCCAGTTTATAACACCCAAGGTGTGGTTTATGGCCTGATAAGAGCACTTCCCAGATGCTAAAAGCGCTCAGCGCAAGTACCTCATGCCTCATAATGTACCTGGGGCATGCTCTTATCAAGCCATAACCCATACCTCATTGTGTCTTATTGCTTGCTTATAAGGCAAGCCTGCCCTTTGCTGCTTCAGGACTGGAGCTACAGAAACTCCCTCCCCAAAGCACACTATAGCACTGTCTGCAACACAGAAACAGAAAGCACTAATTAAAGTTGTAAAATAACCAAACAGTCAGTAAACGGTCAATCATCCACAGGCACAAGGCACAGCACACCCTTAATAGAACAATTTTGGACAACAAACTCTGCAGTTTGAGGGGTTTTAAAAGGCTTTCCTGCACGTAGCTTTGTGAACACAACTGACTCCAGCTCTCTACTTCACACACTGCACTGAAGTCAGCCTCTGCATTGAAAAAGAGCCTGTGTGACCTGCTATCCATTGAATCCTTGCTAACTTTGCCTGAGGACCATTATTCCTAGGCAAAGTCACCTTTTTTCCAATTTGCAAATTCCACCTTTCAGGTGAAGTGTGACTTTGCTTTGCGGTTTTTCTACATTCGCAAATTCTGCTTGTCAGGTGAAGTGCAACTTCGCCTTGCAGATTAATTTAGTGAATTCCGCAGAATTCAGGAAATAATCCACAAAGCAAAGTTTTCCAGCTTTGCCCATCACTACAAGTAATGGACATTCTATTAATTGTTGGGGATTGTTTGTTTGCTAATCCCTTTACTTTACAGCCCTGCACTGGCCTGAAGAATTTCCAACATCCTGGAACATCACCCTAGACCTGAGAGGTACATTTAGTGGATATGGTAAGTTCTCTTTGTAAAAACAATATGTGCCATTTGAAAACACCAGAGAGGGGGTTACACTACTATTTGCATTTTATCTGACTGTATTGTTTGATTACTTTTCCCCAAGTACTGTTACTGCAAGACACCTCTGCTCAAAAAGCATTTCCTGATAAATGCTGTAACTAGATAAATGAAAAATAGACACATAGAGGCAGTATAGCGCAGTGGTCTAAGGCTCTGAGCTACAAATCTGGTGACATCCAGCAGACCAGACTTGTGTTTGAATCCCACAGCTTCCACTTGCATACTGTGTGACCCTGAGCAAGTCACTTAACGTCCTTGTGCTCCCAGGCCGCTCCTGTAAAAAAGCTTTCAGCTTAGTGTACTATTCTTGGTTAAACAACTAAAACAAACAAACAAAAAAAAAACACGTGCATGAATTTAGACTCCTGGAACCTGATCCTCAGAATACTTCCTGCTCTGCCACACGTGGGGATGGGATGGGAAAAGTTGTGGAGTATCCCGTTTATGCAGAATAAGCACCACTGGGCACCTCAGGGCATTCATGTGGAGGGACTTGTGGCCTCTCAGGACTGGATCCCAAGCTGCATGCCTGGCTGCTGGGCCAGAGGTGTAACAGGCGGCAGATATATGCCACACTCACAATAAAGGCGCTGTGTGACTGAATGCCAGTAGAAGGGCGTGGAGGCTACGCATCCTTAAAGGCTGCAGCAGCAAGAACACACATCCTTACACCACACCATAACTATTGTTCTGAGGTCCAATTGACCCCACCTCCTCCAGCCCTAGGAGCTTCCATGATGGGCTGGGACAGTACCGGCACCAACAGGCAATGTTTTAATTACTTTGGCATTCTGACAGGGCTGTGGCAGTTCTTGGAGGACTGCCAGATCCCCCCATCCCCCACTGTCTGCTGTCAGCCTGGTATGAGCACACAATTGGATATCCATATTCTGGTACAGCTCTGCCCCCCATGCCACCCCCACTCCATGCATGAATCTACACCAGCAGACCGCAGTGGACAGCTGCAAGTAAACGCACCCCATATGCATGCAAGCTGCACACCTCTGAGTTGTCTTTCAGGACTGAGACTAAGGAAAGAGTTCTTGGAATACAGTGGCCCACTGCACAGCAACACCAAAACAGTGAACCCCCAAAAAAACCTTTACTGTGAAAGTCGCTGTAATGGTGAGGGTTTCAATCAATCAAAGCTTTATTTATCCAGGCAGACACCATTGAGCAAGCTCATTTACAAGGTGGACCTGCATTACATATGGTCAAAAGACAGCATAACATAATTGGCAAGGATACAGACATTAAAACACAGTTGAAACATAGGTAAAAGAACGAATTGTAAAACTGTAATAAGTGTGTTCAGTGGAAGATGCAAATTGCATATCTATTCTATCTTTGAAGGTGTATTCAGTACAGGAGCCCAGTTTGAAGGTATATTCAGTACAGGGACCAAAGGGGTTTTGTTAAGTAGTAATTGTAGGTACCTCAAGTCGGTGTGGCTGCAATGGAGGAGGGAGTTAATGACAAAAGCAGCTTGCAGCCTTAGGTTCTTGATATAGGGCAAAGAGGTACGTAGCTCACTGAAGTGGAGAGAATTAACGAAGACCAGCTATGGCACCAGGACGTGCCGGCAGCCCGGTTCACAAAACTTAGGTTATTATTATGGAGCAAAGCAAAGGGTACATAGCTTACAGAAACAGAAAGAATTAGGGATGACCAGCTATGGCACCAGGAGGCGCCGGCAGCCCAGCTCGCAAGCATTAAGTTTTTGTTGTGGAGCAAGGGGGTTCATGGCTTACAGAGGTGGAGAGATTAACGAAAAACCTGGTTGTGGCACAGGGAGGCATCGACAGCCCAGAGACAACAAGCGGCATCCAATCTAGACTTCTGGAAGAACTTGGAGCTAGGGGAGTGTGAGCCGGTCAGGCGAACTTCAGATAACGGTTTCGGAGGCACCACTGCAGATATACTTGAATCATGTGGCGACTATACTTGGAGAACTTAGGGGGTCGGTGGCCCTAGGAGAGGAGAATCAGGGCAAGAGTAAGATGATGGAAGGGAGGGCGAGGCAAAGGTGTGGAAAAAAAAAGAGGTATGTGAGGTGGCAGTATGGTACAGGCGTAGGTGATACAGAAGCTGTAGAAGAACAAGGTCAGTGGAAGCAGTGACATTTATCTCTAATTAACTTTTCGTATAAGGACTTGAACACTGCACTAGTTACTGGGGTTCTTAACTTCAAGATTTTCTGAGTTTCATTCCAAAGCGACGGTAGCGAGTAGCTTATGGCTGCATTCCCATGTCGTGTGTGGACCCTGGGGATATTCAGAGCGATAAAGGAGCAGCTCCTCAGGGTGTATTTTTGGACTTCACTTAAGGGCAGAAGATCAGAGATATAGCATGGTAGTTTTCCAGCTAACACTTTCAGAGTCCATATGGCCGCGTTTCTTTTTCGTCTGAATTGTAAGGAGGTCCAGCCTACAGCAGCGTACAGGGAACAGTGATGGGTAGAAGAGAGGAGGCCGGTAATGAAGCGCAGTGCTCTGTGATACAGGATGTCCAGCTTACCCAGGTATAAGGCGTTGCAATGGCTGTAGATAACATCAGCGTAGTCTAACAGGGAGATGAAGGTGGACTATATGAGCTGAATTTTTGCCTCCGCAGTTAGAAAACGGTTTATCCGCAGAAGAGCCCTAATCTCTGTCCAACTTTTTTACCATGTCCTCCAAGTGTTCCCCAAAAGAGAGCTTATGGTCTAGCCAGATACCCAGGTATTTGAACTTGGGGACATAGTCCAGGTTTTTCCCCAATAAGGTAGTGATAGGGGGGAGAGTGCCAAGAGCGGAATAAGATGGGTGGTTGCCAGGTGAGAGAATCATCGCCTTAGTTTTTTTGGTATTGAGGAGCAGTTTTTTATTGAGAAGCTGGTGTTGGAGGATGTCGAAGTCAGATTGTAGTTCTTTACAGGCAGCTTCAGGTGTAGACTGGCTTAGGTACAGTACCGTATCATCAGCAAACAGGTGGATAGTGGCTTTCTTAATGCCAAGGTCGATATTGTTAATGTATATGGTGAAGAGTATTGGTCCCAGAATGGATCCTTGAGGAACACCTCTAAGTAGCGGTTTAAGGGGGGAGAGCTCCACTTCTGCTTTGACCTACTATTGCCTATCTGTTAGGTAGTTCTGGAACCAGCCCAGGGAGGTGGTGTCTAGACCTAGCGCATTTAGTGAGGAAAGAAGTAGGGGAGTGGTCAACAGTATCGAATGCCTTGCTGAGGTCCAGAAAGACAGCGTAGATTAACTTTTTGTTATCAAGGTCGTGTTGCCAATTGTTGGTAACCTTGGCCACTACCATGACCATACTGTGGTTCATGCGAAAGCCTGATTGCATAGGATTTAGAAAATTTGTCTTTTCCAGGAAGACTCGCAGCTGTACGTTTACTATTTTTTCTAGGATTTTTGATAGTACAGGGAGTAATGAAATTGGCCTATAAATTTTTAGGTCACAAGGGTCCCCAGATTTAAAAAGCGGTATAATGTGGGCAGTTTTCCATAGTTCAGGAAGAGACCCCTGGGAAAATAACAGATTAAATAGATGGGTGATGGGCACTGCCAGTGCATGCCAGGCAACCTTTATGAAGTAGGGATCTAAGGAGTCTGCACCGGCGCTTTTCTTGGTATCCAGGCAAAGTAGGTGCTCTTCAACTTCTTTTAGTGTAACTGGTGAGAAGAAAAAGGCGGCTTTCATTAGATTTGGGTCCGGAGGCAATATGTTTATCTGGGAGTGCAACTTACAGGCAGGCGAGTTATTGAAATCCAGGCCAGCAGAGGCAAAGTGATTATTAAATGCTTGTAGTATTTCGTTTTTGTCGCTAATGATGCCATTATTAGAGGATATTTTTGAGGGGAGTGTGTTACCTGTCGTGTGTCCAGAGAGAGATTTTTTATGGTGGTCCAGAATTTTGTTGGGTATTTTGAAGCAGCGTCTAACTCTGAGCGATAGAATTTGGATTTGGTTTCCCTGATCAGTTTTTTGCATAGGTTCCTAGCGGTTCTGAAGAGACACCAATCTTTATCCAGCTGTGTTTTACGAGCACATTTCCACAGCTTGTCCTTGCTTAGTAAAGTGGCTTTGAGGTCTGCAGTAAACCAATGGTATGTTCTTGGCTTTATGTGAGTTTTGACCATGGGAGCATGGGTATTAAGGGCATGGGTTAAGATTTCTTGGAAGATGGTAAAGGCAGTGTTTATTGTTTTTGCTAGGTAAAAGTTCTGCCAGAATGTAGAGGCCTTAAGGTCATTGATATAGGCCAGTGGGCCAAAATTCCTTTTAGATCTCTTAGTGGAAAATTTAGAGTTAGGTTTGGACATATGGCTAGTTCTCACGCCAGCAAAAAAAACAGTGGTTGCTAACATCGGCGTGGAAGATTCCTGCAAGGGAGAAAAGGTGGGGTTTATTTACTAGCAGGACATCTAGGAGGGTACTACTTGATGTTTTTTTTCTTATTGGTGCATGTAGGTTCGTTGATGAGTTGTGAGAGACCATGGGAATTGCAAAAAGATTTGAGTGGTAGAGAGGCGCTGGTCAGCCAGTCGTAGCTGAGGTCTCCCATTATTATAGTTTCTAGGTTAATGGAGTCCATCATTGATGATAGGTGATTCAGTAACTGTGATCCAGCGGAAGGTGGTCTGTAGCAGCCGATAACTCGGATGGCTGACGCAGGGGAGGTTTCAATTTTTAGGGACAGGCATTCGTATGCGTTAGAAAGCGAGGAGGAATCGAGAATAGAGAATAGAGAAAATTTGTCCTTCGTGTAGATAGCAACTCCACCGCCCCTGATTTGTCTGTCAGCTCTGAATAGGAGATAGCTGGGTATGGCAATCTCCTCGTCAGGAGTGGATGGATGGAGCCAGGATTCTGTTATGACAAGCACGTCGGGTTCAGTGTGGGAGATCCAAGTCTGTATGGAGGACAATCTTTTTAGAAGGCTACATGTATTGACATGCATGATGCTGATACTGTTTAGTCTAGGGAGTTCTGAGGGTGAGATGATGTCTTTTGTGGGCCCGGGGTTAAGCACCACATTACCTGAGTATAATAGTAGAAGGAATACAAGTTTCCTTGGGGCTACGAGTGATATTTTGGATTTTGGATCCTTGACTCTCCGTTAAGTTAATCCACAGCAAAAATCATTGTGTTAGGTTTAATTTAGGATGCTCAGTCATTTACTGGTCACATGCAAACTGGCAGTAGGCCATGATGGTTTCCCTGCTGTTATACATTCCACTTTCATTTAATTTTAAGATCTACGATACTGTATAGTTTAATTCATATTTAATACACAGGGGGAAGTAAACTAGCCTGTGATATGAATTGTTATATTCTCATAAACTACCTTTACTATGAAGCATTTTGGTGTATCATGCATATTCCATGCATAAAAAATATACTGCACTCGGTCTTCAGAGTGGGTATCTTGAAATACCTTAGCAAACATACTGCTATACAAAACTGGAAACCACTGCATATCAATTTATAATGAACATCCTCTACATTGATATAGATTAATTATCACACTGGCTTTTGCTGATCAGTTTAAGAGATTCATTGCAATGCTTGCATTTATGAAGAGGCTCTCATAACACTGTACCTCTCTTGCTTCAAGAGAGACCAGAAATTATTTAGTATTCAGTCTTTGCTCTGTCCAAGTTCAACAGTGATGTGCCCTTTAGTTATGCTTTATGCAAACATTTGCTGAAAGAAAGAACAGAGTAGCAGCCAACAGAAGGTTGCTATTTTGTATGTACAGGTATCTGTCTGCATTGTGCTGCAGCTGTCCATAACTTTTTAATTTTACCAGTACATTAGGTCAAGTATTTTGAAACACTGATGCAGTGTCTCCCAGTGGTCTGCCCCTTCCCCGAAACAACTCTGACCTGGAGTTGATAATATATAATTGTGGGAGGGGGGGGGGGGGCACAATACCGCATGCTGGCTGTGTGCCATCGCTAAGGGGGATGTTGGCAGATTTGCTGTTGATGAAAAGAGGTGTTTCCCTTGGAATGAAATTTACCGGTTGTTTCATTCTCTCATGACAAAGAAACACACTGAGCACCAGAACATTCTGTTGCCTGGATTTCAATACCGTGGCATACAAGTGGTGCAAACTGACATCCCTCTGGTAGATATTTGCAACTACAGTACATGCTTCCTGTTAGGAATACCTGTTAACCAGAGCAGTATATTTTCACATAAATGACAGTACAGGTTTATACAATGCCTTACACAAGCAATATGTTTCAAAATACTTGACTAATGTACTGATAAAATTAAAAAGTTATGGACAGCTGCAGCACAATGCGGACAGGTAGACATCTGGGAACAAGCTACCACTGTAGAGTGTGCTTCACAATAAGCACAACCATGGAGACAAGCCACACAAAATCAAGCATACTGGACTTTAAAAGGGCTGACTTTGGCAAAATGGGTGAATACCTGAGGAATACACTAGCAAATGGCCAAAAAGGAGGGGTGGAAGAACAATGGAGAAAAATCAAAACTGCCATCATAGAGGCAACAAGCCTTTGTGTGAAACAGATAAAGAAAACAAAGCGGAGTAAAAAAACACTGTTTCTCAAAAGAGGTGGCAGGGAAGGTTAAGGAGAATAAGGCTGCATTCAAAAAGTATAAGGCATCACAGAAGGAGCACGACAGGGAACTGTATCAATTAAAGCAGAAAGAAGTGGGGAAGGCAGTCAGAATAGCAAAAGCCCAAATTGAGGAAAAAACAGCCAATTCAGTTAAGAAGGGGGATAAAACCTTTTATAGGTACATTAGGGAGCATAGAAAGGTTAAGGAAGGGATAGTGAAGAGTAATAAGGGAGAGGGGAGGTGGGCAGAGGGAGACAGTGAAAAGGCAGAGATAATGAATACTTTTGCTCAGTATTCACAAAAGAAGAAGAGGAAGAGTTACCTAAACCAAACAATAGAAGCACTCTGGGTAGGGGGTTGACACCAATCCATTTATAGAAGAAAGAGTCCTGAAAGAACTCCTAAAACTCAAGCTGGACAAAGCAATGGGGCCTGATGGGATTCACCCCAGAATCCTAAAAGAACTAAGGGAGGACCTAGTGACACCACTGACCACACTTTTTAACAAATCATGGGAGGATGGGGTGGTATCTGAGGACTGGAGGAGGGCAGATGTGATTCCCCTTCACAAAAGTGGGAGTAAGGCAGAAGCAGGAAACTACAGACCTGTAAGTTTGACCTTAGTGGTAGGGAAAATAATGGAATCCTCTGAAAGAAAGAATTGTTGAGTACCTAGAGGCCAGAGGGTACAGGACCCAAGCAGCATGGATTTACAGCAGGAAGGTCATGTCAGATGAATCTAATAGATTTCTTTGACTGGGTGACCAAAGTAATAGACCAGGTAGGGTGTGGATATGGCCTACCTAGACTTTGTAAGGCATTTGACACAGTCCACACAAAGATTAATAATCAAGTTAGCCAGCCTGGGAGTGGGTCCCAGGGTGGTAGCATGGTTACAAACTGGCTGCACAACAGGACACAGAAGGTAATAGTGAGTGGAACACATTCCGAAGAAAGGGGGTCACTAGTGGAGTACCTCAGGGATCAGTACTGGCTCCAGTCCTCTTTAACATCTTTATAGGTGACATCACAGAGGGTCTGGAGGGAAAGGTATGCCTCTTTGCAGATGATACAAAGATCTGTAACAGAGTTGATACACAAGGGGGGGTAGAAAGGATGAGAAGGGTCTTGGCAAGGTTGGAGGAATGATCAGACATCTGGCAACTTAGATTCAATGCAAAGAAGTGCAAAGTAATGCATCTGGGAAACAAAAACCCAGGAGAAGAATGCACAATAGCAGGGGAGGTACTAACAACAACAAAAATGGAACGGGACTTGGGGGTAGTCATATCAGATGATCTAAAGGTTGGTAAGCAATGTGAGAAGTCAGTAAGGAGAGCCAGGGGGATACTGGGATGCATAGGAAGGGGCATCACAAGCAGAAAAGGAAGTGGTTATCCCTCTGTACAGACAGTTGGTGAGACCCCATCTGGAGTACTGTGTGCAGTTTTGGAGACCTCATCTCAAGGACACAGACAGGATGGAAGCAGTCCTGAGGAGGGCAACTAAAATGGTGCAGGGTCTGCATCAGAAATCATATGAAGAGACACTGAGAGAGCTTAATATGTATACCCTTGATGAAAAGAGGGACAGGGGACATGATAGAAATGTTCCAAGTACCTCAAGGGAATCAACAAAGTGCAGGAGGTAGCATCTTTCAGAAAAGAGATGTGTAAGAACAAGGGACACAATTTAAAGATAGAGTGGGGAACGGCTCAGGGGTAATGTGAGGAAATCTTTTTCATGGAGAGAGTGGTGGATGCGTGGAACTGCCTTCCTGGGGAGGTTGTTGGGGCTAAAACAGTGGGGGAATTCAAACATGCATGGGACAGACACAAGGCAATTGTAATGGGGGGTGGCAGGAAATAGGCTGTTGGTTAATTAGAATCTGCAGCTTATCCAGTAGGTAGGGAAATGGACTGACTGGGTGGGCCAAGTGGTCCTTATCTGCAGTCAAAGTCTATGTTTCTATAGAAAATAGCAACCTTCTGTTGGCTACTACTCTGTTCTTTCTTTCAGCAAATGTTTGCATAAAGCATAACTAAAGGGCACATCACTGTTGAACTTGGACAGAGCAAAGACTGAATACTAAATAATTTCTGGTCTCTCTTGAAGCAAGAGAGGTACTGTGTTATGAGAGCCTCTTCATAAATGCAAGCATTGCAATGAATCTCTTAAACTGATCAGCAAAAGCCAGTGTGATAATTAATCTACATCAATGTAGAGGATGTTTATTATAAATTGATATGCAGTGGTTTCCAGTTTTGTGTAGCAGTATGTTTGCTAAGGTATTTCAAGATACTCACTCTGAAGACCGAGTGCAGTATATTTTTTATGCATGGAATATGCATGATATACCAAAATGCTTCATAGTAAAGGTAGTTTATGAGAATATAACAATTCATATCGCAGGCTAGTTTACTTCCCCCTGTGTATTAAATATGAGTTAAACTATATGGTATCGTAGATCTTAAAATTAAATGAAAGTGGAATGTGTAACAGCAGGGAAACCATCATGGTCTACAGCCAGTTTGCACGTGACCAGTAAATGACTGAGCATCCTAAATTAAACCTAACACAATTATTTTTCTGTGGATTAACTTAACGGAGAGTGAAGGATCAGAACATATGCCTTATTGTGCTGATCAGATACTGACTGAGGGTTGCCAAGGTGCAGAGCTACTTTGCACTAGGAGGATAATTCATTGTTTAAGCTAAATTGTGTACCTTAAGCCCCACATGTACATACACACACACACACATGATAGCCTGACCTTGTAGAAGGATCTTTTTCTGTACATTCTAGTATGACCATATTTATACTTTACCAGAGGAAATAAATATCTGTGAATAAATAGATTTAATTTGATTTAAAGATGTAATTGATGTTTCTTGCATTGTGCTTTTAACTTCGTGTGACCTGCCTTATACTGTGTTGCACCATACTGTACTGTATTTCTAAACTCTCTACTACCTGTCACTTGTGAAAAGGGGCTCTACAGCTCATCTTGCTGTCTAGTATAATAAAAATAAAATGAAATATTTGATTGATTTAACATTGTTGTCAAGGGGAAAAACTGGAACTAATATAACTAAAGTATACAGTAAACTTGACATTTCAAAGTTGTGCCTTTTGATTTTCTGATCACCTGAGCTCTCTGAGAAATCCAGACACTGAAAATGAGATAACTGAAGGGCTCCGACACTTCTAATGACTTTCCTAAGCCCAAAGACAGTCCTCCCTTCTACTGTAAAGCAGGCCATAGATACACCATCATCCTTGCAGGCTGGGCCCTCGGAAGAGGTAATGTTACCAATGGTCCACCACACATTGACCCAGCTCTATTGATCAGTCCAAAACATAATCAAGAAGCTAGACGCTTTAGTGGGAAAGGTCTCCACATTAGAAAACAGAGCAGATGGCATCTTGACAATTGTGGAGGTGGCAGACACCATTGTTAGGAATGCCTAGGATGCAGCAATGAAACCTGTGCCGGAGAACCAGCTCCTACAACAGCCCCTTGAAGCTTTTGAGAACCAATCCAGGGCATGCAACATAAGAGTTGTCAGATTGACTGAGGGGCTAGAAGTCAAGAACCCCAAAGCCTTTGCAGCTGCCCGGCAAGGGAAGCAGTCAACACTAAGAGCCCTACACCCAAGTGTGGGTTGGTCTAGTACCTTTGTGTGCAAAATAATTTTTATTTACTGTTTACTGCAGTATAGTATATTGTATAGGGCTGACTCTGGTGACTTGCAAACTAACATTTTCTGTAACAGGAATCCCAGAATTGAACTTCTGGTGATATCACAGGCCAAATAGTAGGGTAGGGAAAGAGTTTCCTTTCTTCTCGAAATTAAACAACAATCCCTCTACTTTAAACGGCTCCAAATTGATAAATATATCATCCAGAGTTGAGGAGGACAGGCAGACCTGTTTCCTATCATAAAAATCTATTCAAATCAGGATGGAGGCAGATTGAGAAAAGACAGCATGGACAGCAGCCGCAGTGTGTCACCGGCCACTTCTAAGGCCCTGAGTCATGATGTGGAATTGCAAGGGTGCACACTCACCAGAAACTGAATCAAATTCCAAATGTGGGAGATAAAAGTCTTCCAATGGGAAAATAAACAAGCATTTCACCAGCTTAATGACAGACTGGACAGAGTGGGGCATAGGATAGAAGAAGTGGAAGAGCAAGTCTGCATGATGGAGGCTGGTGCCATTCAGCTGGGAGTGGCCCTGGATTCCCTTATTCAATAAACACAGACCCTATAAAAAAGTGTGAGGACCTGGAAGCTCAGTCAAGCCATGATACCCTCCACCTGTTGGGGTTGCCAGAGGGTGCTGAAACAGGCCATGACTGCGATTTCTTAGTAGCTCTTTTGAGAGACGTGCTGGCACTACCACCAATGATGGAAATTCAAATTGAGAGGGCCCACAGAGCACTGCTTCCCAGGCCTTCAGATTCCCAAGCCAGATCGCATCCTGTACTAATGAAGATTTCTAGCTACAGAACCAAAGAGAAGGTCCTATGGCTGGCCTGCAACAGGCCAAATAAATTATTTTGGGGGCAACACTGCACATGAAACCAGTGTGTACAACACTTATCCATGGCATAACTAGAAACCTTGTCAATGTTTGGCACTGTCCCAATGGGCACACCATTTTTGGAACCAGTAGCTATGCTGTGGGATTCTGTACTGATATTTTGTGGGCACTACCGGCCTTACAATTACAGGGATTTTTACTTTGAGCATTGTTAGTTAGCCACATGCTCTTGTTTATTACTGCTAGCATTGTCCATGTTTGGCACTGACAAAACGGATACCGTTTTTGGAACCAGTACCCCTCAGTGTGGCCCACTGCATCATCCTGCTGTTTTTGATGCTTCATCAGCTCAGTGCATTATGTTATTTCATTTTATCCCATTTCCTAATGTTTTTTCATGGCTAAACCAGGACGAACTAGTCCACAGTTAAGAGAACGTTGATGAACTTTATGTGACTTGATCGTTAAAATTTACGCGGTTGAACTTCAGGAGGTTCACACAGCCCTAATATACAAATTAGCATAAGATGGGATCACTGTAGACCCCACTGCTGTACCTTTGACTTGTTGGTAAAAGGTTCCTGTGAACTTAAAATAGTTACTACATAACACTGTCTCAGCCAGCTCAAGCAAAAAGCTGGTAGGTGGCAAATCAGTAACATTTCTTAGATTAAGAAGGAATTCAAGCACTGCAAGTCCTTCTCTGTGGGGTATTGAGGTGTGCAGATTTGCTACATCCATACACACCAATATCACATTGGACAAGTCCATATTATATTGGTCGGGTTCATCAACCAGGACCAGAGCAGCTCTCATATTCTGTAAATAACTCGTTATATTGGTAAATACATATATATTGGATTTTAGTAGTGTGAAACTACCCTATTTGGATATTGAAATCTTTATTGATAGTGATGAGTTGGGCTTTAGACTTTGCTATAAGCACATGGAGAGGAATATGATCCTTTGGAGAGACAGCTGCCACTCTCAGAGGTTGACCAATAATATCCCTTATGGTCAGTTTCAGCGAGTGTATAGAAACTGCACTGAATAAGTTCTGTGACAGGGATTACACAAAATCTATCTTAGAACAGAAAGCAGATAAGGTGAGGGTCAAGGACAGACAACCTCTGTTACTGTTCATTAGACCAAAAAACACTGGCCTACAACAAATCATTGTTTCTACCCCCTATTTCCAAGGATTTAATGAAGTGGGGGGCATCATATGTAAATACAAGAACACTTTGTCTGCCACAGAGGGGAGCAGAAATCTGTTAAAAAAAACACCACTGATAGTAGCAAGGTGAAGTCCCACCTTACAGGAAAAATTGTTACATTTGGACACCAAACCAGACCCTGAGGAATGTGGTTTCAGCTTTGGACCTCCTCAACCAGGAAATTTTCCTTGTTGCAACTGTGCACAATGTTCAAACACTGTGAAAAAGTCTGTCATCAGTAACCCACATAGACAGTGATGGCAGAAAAGGACCAATGGTCCATCCAGTATGCCCAAGTTCCTTATTTAGGCTTGGGACCTACTGTCCCTCCAGGGTCTTAGCCTTCCCCATCCTTCCCCCAATTTCTCTCCCAGCTTCTGGGGTCCCAAGGAACCAGTATGCTGTACATTCTATCCCAACCATGCTTAAACCCACCAGCAGTTTGAGCACCGCCACTTTGGCAGGCACACTGTTCCAGGCTCCACCACCCTCATGTCCCTTCTGAGCTTTCCTCTTGTCAGTTTCAACTCATGTTCCTTTGACTAAACTAGTATTCAAGTTAAATATTTCCCCACAGTTCACCCTATAAATTCCTTTTAGGAACTTGAAGGTTTCTAGCATATCTCCCCTCTCCCTTCTGGTCTCTAGTGAGTACATGTTCAGTGCCTTAAAGCGCTCCTCATAGGACCTGCCCTGTTGGTCCTGGATCATTCTTGTTACTCTGTGCTACAATATCTCCGGCCTATCTCTAAACCTTCCTGAGGTGAGGACCCCAGAACTGGGCACAGTACTCCAGGTGTGGACTCACTAAGGATCTATATAGGGGAAGTATTATCTCTTTAATTCTGCTATCAATACCCTTCGCAATACATCCCAGCATCCTACTCACTTTGCTATATGCCTTGTTGCACTGACTTGATTGTTTGAGGGAGTCACTGATGACTCCAAGCTCCCGTTCTTCAGCTGTAGTGCTAAGACTCACCCCACCCATCTAGCACTCTATCCTGGGGTTCATGTTCCCCAGGTGCATCACTTTGCACTTTTCAGCATTGAATTTTAACTGCTGAACCTTAGACCACCCCTCTAGCTTTCGTACATTGCTCTGCATTTACCTGATTCCCTCGTTGCTATCCACTTTCTCACAGAGCTTACTGTCATCTGTGAAGAGACATAGCCTGCCCCAAATACCCTCACCAATGTCACTCATAAACATATTGAAAAAGATCCGTCACAGAACAGATCCCTGTGGTACTGTGCTCATGAATTCCCTCTCTGTTGACTTTACCCCATTGACTACAGCTCTCTGTTGCCTCCCCTTTAGTCAGTTACCTATTCAGTTTACTATGAACTTAGCCCCACCCAGATCCTCCATCTTCTTCAGCAAGCATCTGTGAGGTATCAAGTTGAAAGCCTTGTTGAAGTAGAGCAAATCCACAGGGTGGCCCCTATCCAATTCCCTCCTCATCCAGTCAAAGAAAACTATCACATAATCTGTGCTGTTTACTATCCTCTCCAAGTAGCCCACAAGGTCCTCTTTGATCAGTGACACCGTTAGCTTCCCTACAATAGAGGTAAGGCTGACAGGTCTGCAGTTCCCCGCATGTTTATTGCCCACCCCCTTATAAAGTGGAACTATCCACTACCCTCCAGTCCTTCAGAACTACCCTTGTCTTTAGAAAGCTATTGAATAGATATACCAGGGGTCTAGTTCTGCCACCAGCTCCCTGAGTAACTTCAGATGCAACACACTTGGTCCCAAGGCATTATCTACTTTTAGTGCTACCTGCCCTTTCTGGATCCTTTTGCTTATAAATATTGGCTGCTTCATCTCTGGGACCCCCATAGTAGCCACTTTGATGTCACTCTCTGGCAAAGGTCCACCATTCTCCCTAGTGAAAACTGAGCTAAAGTACATACGAACATACAAACATACGAATATGCCTACAGATACAGGCCTTATGGTCTATCTAGTCTGCTTTAGTGTGCGCCAACAATACATTATACTGTAGCTGCCCCCACCCACTGCTAATGTATCAGATTTCTTGCCCCTCTGCTGTCGACTCCTTCCTTTATATCCACTCTGTTGTGACCTTACCCCTAACCCTGTCCCACCCCTTAAAAAATCCACTGTTTTTGACGATACCAGCATTTCTGGCAGTGCATTCCATCCTGCCACCACACTTTCGGTGAAATAGTGCCTCCTCATTTACTTTCTGAACCTCCCCTCCTCCAGCTTCAGACTATGCCCCTAGTATCTCTGCCCCGTTCTAATCTAAAAATCTCCTCTGTACCAACCTCATTTATGCCCTTCATACACTTGAATGTTTTGATCATATCCCCTCTCTCCTTCCCTCCAGGGAGTACATGTTTAGCTCCCTCAGCCTTTCCTTGTATGGTTTGCCTTCCATCCTGAGGATCATCCTGGGTGCTCTGCGCTGAACCCCCTCCAGTAGTTTGACATCCTTCTTTAGATAAGGGTGCCAGTACTGCATGCAGTATTCCAGGTGTGGTCTTACCAGTGACCTGTACAGTGGAAGGATGACCTCCATCCTCCTAGAGATGATGCCTCAGGCAATACACCCCAGCATCCTAGTTGCTTTAGCTGCTGCCTTCCTGCACTGTGCTGACTGGTTCATTTGACCTGTGGTTAACACCCAAAGGTCCTTCTCCTCTATAGTGGATAACTCCCCCCCAAGCTGGTAACAGTTCTTTTTTTTTTGGCTCCCAAGTGCAGGATCTTACACTTCTTTGCATTAAACCTCAGCTGCCAAGTGACTGACCAGCTCTCAAGCTTTACCAGGTCATCTTGTAGCCCCTGCCACCCTTCCATGTCATCCACCACTGCTCTGATTTTTGTGTCATCCATAAAAAGACTGATCTTATTCCTTATTCCACCTGAGACGTCTGCAATAAAAATGCTAAACAACACTGGACCCAATACTGATCCCTGTGGTACCCCACTGGTTACAGATCTGGATGTTGACAGAGCCCCCCTACTGTCACCTTCTGTTGCCTGTCCTGCAGCCAGTTTTTGACCCACCTCACCAGCCTCTCCCCAGGTCCTAGGTATCCCAGTTTGCTAATAAACCTTCCATGTGGTACAGAGTCGAAGGCCTTGCTGAAGTCCAGACACAGGACATCCACCACATGACCCCTGTCTAGTGCCCTGGTCACCCAGTTATAGAAGTCAATCAGGTTGGTCTGTCAGGATTTGCCCAAGACAAACCCATGCTGCCTACTATCCTGGAGACCATTTTCTTCCAGAAAAATTACCCACCTCTCTTTAAGGATAGTCTCCATTAACTTCCCTACAGTATAATGGAGGTAAGGCTGACTAGTATATAATTGCCTGGTTTGTCCGTGGGCCTGCTGTTACGGAGGGGCACCTCATGTGCCATACTCCAGTCCCTTGGCACACCACCAGTCCTCAGAGAGGTGCTGAATAAATCTGCCAGTGGTTCTGCTAGGACCTCTGACAGCTCCTGCAACACCCTGGGGTGTATGCTGTCTGGATCAGGTGCCTTATCCACCTTCAGGGCCCTCCAGCTTTCCAGCACCCTGCTCACTTGGCTGTCCCCATCCATTAACTCAGCACCCCTCCCACCCTCCCGTTCCCCAGCAGCACTGTCCCCTGCTTCTCCCTTGTAAATACAGAACAGAAGTAGTCACTGAGCATTTCTGCCTGCTCACCCCTTTTCCACCCCCCATCCCTCTTGATCCTAACAATTTGATCTTTGCAACTTCTTCTCTCCTTTATGTACTTGAAGAAATCCTTATCCCTTCTCTGATCCCTGTGCCAGCAAGCTCCCTTGATGCCTTGGCTGCCCTGACTAATCTGGTCACCATCCTTGATTTCTTCATGTACTCCTCCCTATCCACCTCCTTTTTGGTCCTCTTGTATCTACAGAATGCAGCTCATTTTTCTTTTACCTTCCTTACCAACTCCCTGTTCAACCAGCTAGGCTTTTTGGCTCTTGCTTTTTTGCTTTGTGCCTTAGCACACAAACAGGTGGCCTCTGTCAGTCCAAGTTTAATCATTTCCCATTTCTTATCTGCATTCATATGTGGATAGATGTTTGTGAAGGGTATCCCATGAGAAGGGCGATCACTTACAAAAAGGGTGACTCAATAGCAATGCCTGTTCTCAGGGCTAGTGGACAGGGGGGTGCGAATGCGGGTATAGCGACATCCTGTCGCTATATGTATTCGCGCGCACATTGTGGGGAGCGAGCATGCCATGTGACGGGCAGAAGGGGAGGGAGGGTTTGTGAGGTGTAGCATGATGGTGGGTTGCCAAGCTGGCCTTGTGGCATGGTGGGTTTGTGGCAGGCTATGGTTGGGAGGGTGCGGGGTCAGTGCTGGGCACGTCAGGATTTTTTTTACCCCACCAGCATCCACCCCTGGAGTTGAGGAGAATCTTTAGTAGGGGATGTGGGGGCACAGCCCACACAAGCAACAACAAAAAATCAAGTTCCTGGCACCTTGCTGTGCACGGGGTGTACATCGGCAAAATGGACTTTTGCCGATGTACATTCACCTTAATGGCGATCGCATTTCTGCGATCGCCATTATCACATAGACCCACGGTGAAGTGGCACCCCAGAATGTCTGTCATTTTGCTAAAATCTGCACACATAAAGTCAACCACCATTGTCCTAATTTTAGTTGCCTCACTCCCCATGATAAGTGAGAACCACATTGTGCTGTGCTCACTCCCTGCCAGGGGATCATCTACCCCATATCATGGATGTGTTTCCCATTTGTTAGCACAAGATCAAGGATGCTACCAACCCTGGTTGGCTCCCTTACCAACTGCACCAGGAAGCTGCCCTGGAAAGCCTCCAGGGGGACCTGTTCCCTGGCACTTGTGGTAGCTGGGGTGCTCCAATTCACCCCAGGCTGATCGAAGTCCCTTACTATCACAGTATAATAATTAAGGACAGCAGCCTTTTGCCCACCCTCCTATATCACCTTACCCTCCTCTGCTAACCTTACGATTCCTCCTTCTTTCTTCTTTGCATAGAAATGAAATGGTCAAAATAATGCAACATATCACTTGTGCAAGTACACATTAGTGTGCATCCTTAAATATTCTTGTGACAAAACATATGTGGGAAAAAAAAGAGTCATCCCCTATGCCACACAGTCTTAAAACACAAATCATATATCAGGTGTAAATCAAATAATTCAAGTGTAGTGAGGCATTTCACTTGTTAGAACCACCAGGTCTCTTCCTTGAGATTTTTATGGTCTGGAAAGGGCAGACAGAGGGGTGATTGGGAGCACCTACTAATGACGAGAGAGGCACAATGGATTGATAGGTTTGAGGCTCTGGATAATCAGTGGGGTATGAAGGAGGAGATAGATTGGGAGCCAATGTTACAAATTGTTGGTACCCCTCTAAAGTCTGGCATTGTAATGATGGGGAAGGCATGCTTTAAAATTCTTTCAAAAAATTATTTCTGGTACTAGTCCCTTCTGTATTTAAGTTGTTTTTTGTATTTATCATTTGTAATACTGCTTGTACTATTCATAATACCTCTGGAGCCTGCTACATCAAAGGGTTTTAGTGTGTGTTGATATGCATAACCTTTGCCCCCCACAACCACCACTTCATGAGCCTGACTTCTCGTGACATAAGCACCCTAATATGGGAACTATGTGAGTTCCCTTTATCTTTAGCATTAGCAATCTGTTACATAAAATATTCAGAAAGGTTCACTATTCTATTTTTTGAAAGTGTATTCCTTATTAGTTTGAAGGAGTTTGGTATGGCCAAGGAAGGTGTGTCCTCTTTCTGAGGACCTGTCGGCTAGTGCATGCCACTGCTAGTGCACTGATGAGTAATGCAACCTTGCTGATATCATGACGCTTAGGCATCATAACGCAATGCACATGCTCAGTGTTGATGCAGTGCTGCTTTGGGGATGAGCAGGAAGCAGATGAATTAGCTGCACCTCTGCATGGCGAAAGGAGCAGCAGCTTTATGAATAAGTAATCACACAGTGAGGCGTTTGAGCCTAATAATGCTTCAGTCTGGACAGAATGTCCATTTTGGGGAAGTGAATAATAAAACACTTTGGTGAGTGTGCATTTAATATTAGTGTAACCCCCCCCCTTCCTGGACCCCTCATTTAGGGGCATAAATTATCGCCGCAGGTGTTTCAGCGGGCATAGGAGAGGACTACAACAAGCGAAACACCTGAGCCAGTGCACCCCCAAATAAGACAGGAAAAATATCTGTCCCACCTCTCGACAGCTTCATTTTCAGGTGCACGCTCGATCGCACCTGTAATTTTGGATTTATTTTTTCCCCAAACACTGACCGCCGGACCGGGATCTCCACACTGCAACCTCCTGTCTCTTCTGAGCCCCATAGCCCCTCGATCCTGATGCAGCTTGATGGACACCCTCTGGAATTACAACTTATGAAATCAATTAGACACAAGGGAGGGGGTTTTCCATGTCATTTGTCCCCCTTCCAACTTAAAGAATCATTACAAGTCTCTTCCCAGCTAGCTTCTTTATTTTAGCTCTGGCACCCCAAATGATTCCAGGAATGCAAGGGTAACATCCTTCCTCGTATAAATAAAGCAGCTCCATGGGGCTATTTGAACTTTTTACAACATACCCAGGTTGGACATTCTGAGCAGCATATATGGTTTACAGGCAGTACAAACATGGTTTCTTCACTCTAACCTCTTGGATGATTTACCCAAGGAACATCCCTACTTAGAAAAACCAACAGGCTCCTAGCTCACTGGCACTGGTAAGTCAAATCTCTCTCTCTCTCTCTCTCTTTTTCTATTATAGGTTACCCTTTCTTGTTCATCTCTCTCTGGTCTGGCGCTGGTCGGCTGCCCTATCTCCGGCATGGGAAAGCATGCTGCTTCCCCCACCTGGCCCCTGGGACTTGACCCAAATCTCGAGGGATACCAGGATATTTTCCTCTGTGACCCAGGCCCTGTAACCCAGTCTCCTTCACTTTACATATAACCTAAACCTGCCAGTGCTCCTAACTTCATGGCACCAGTTCCCACACTTATAGCTCAGTTCTCTCTCTGCACTGCTCTGTACTGGTGCAGTGGCCCTCAAACCTGGCCCTGCTCCAGTACCTGAGTTACCTTGATCAGGCTGCCCTACCACGGGAGAGACCTGGGCTTTTCCACCTCCCAGGCCCTTCCAAGCAGCCCACATCTACAGATAGTGCCCCAACTCCTTTCTGTGCTCCCAGATGACCATTTTTTTTTCTGGGGGGGGGTACAAAGCTCCTGGCCCACATCTCTGTCAACTCATCCTGGGCTTGTGGTAAGCTCCTGCCAGAGACACCCCTCAAGGCCTGTCCTAAGACCTGTGACCCACCCAGCCCTTTAATGTCAGTGCCCCAGGACCTGCCACTCCAGGTATGGGGGAGAGCCACTGCCACTGGCCTCCCCCCTGTGGGGACCTTGCCACTGTCCCCATGGCCCTGGTGGCCTGAGCAACTATTCCACGGGATCTCACAGACTTCTGCCTGTCCTGGCCTCCTACTACCACCTGCACCTCCGTTACCCCGATGATGCAGGCCCCTGGCTGAACATCCTCCTCATGGAGCTTCCTTCTCAGCTCCTCAATGCCACATCATTGCAGAGGCTGACCCTATCTGCCACTTTTGGGGGGGCGGGGTTTGCCCCCGACAGGCTCACCCAAACCACTGAGCTCCCTTCCTGCCTGCCTACTCTGCTCCTCCAGCCTCCCACCTCCAGCTCCAGACCTAATGCCAGGGCTGGAAAAGGCCCAGAAACTTCCTGTCTCCAGCCTTATATAATTTCCCTAACCTTCCATCTGCTGCCACCTTGACGCTTCCAGCAGGTATTGACCCCTAGAGCACTAATAAATTCCCTAGCTCGGTGGGGGAGAGTAGGAGGGGGGAAAAGGGGGTTCCTAACATGGGAGCATAAGCCCTTCCTGCAAAGGGGGCTTACAGTCTTCCCCACCAAGAAAATCATTCCCTCCTGGGAATGATGGCAAGGGTCCAGTGATGGTCTTCTCCCATCAAACTGGGTATGTGCACTCCCCAGCCTTCTGGAAGTAAAAATGCACCATACCTGGCCACAGGCACCACCCAACCTACCTCTCTAATCCAAGCACCCTATTAACTAAAACCTACCTGTGCCAGGAGATAATCTTAAAACTGTTAATAAAACCTTCATTATTTCTTTATCAAAACAGATAACCATAGTCATTGTTTTCATAATGATTTGACTTCACCATTAAACATTCAAACCGTAATGAGGTCATTTCTAAAACTACAGCTGCACCCCAGTATAACTCCCACCAATTAGAACAGGTTACTCTGTGTACAATTCCCCAAGTCAGTCAGTCACTCACTCACTCACTCACCACTCACTACTCACTCACTCACTCACTCACTCACCAGTCTTCTCCAACTTTCACACCAACAGTTTTCATGATCAATAAAATGTTCCTTTTAATAGTAACATAATTTTAAATCCCCCCCCAATTTTTTTTTTCTCTAGAAATAAGAACTGTATGCAGTCACCATGTTCAGCTCCATAGAGCAATTGTCCTGGCGTAGTTCATAAGTCTGAAATCCAGGAGGCCTAAGTTGCAGGCCCCCCTCCTGGAGGGAAATAATACTCCGAGCCTGGCTTAGTGGTCACATCCCCAAAGGATTCCCGGTCCAAAATGTAGTACTTGATCCATGTCCCAGCCAAGTCCTGGACCAAGGTGAAGTGTTTAAACAGAGTCAGGCCAAACCAAGTCCCTGTGCGACACATTGACTGCGCCTGCTGTATTAACAGCTGAGATGGGGCACCTCCTCCTCCTCCAGGACGATTCTTCGAGAGTGCCATTTGTTCTTTGAAGATCCACTCCTCCCTCAATGCCTTGATAATGTCCCATATCCTCTCAGGCACGTAAGGATAATTCATATGTGGATACTCCACATGCAGACTCCTATGGACACACCTCTCTGCCTGGCTCCATTCTGGCAGATCTCTGACATTGGTCCTCCTGGCTTGCCCAGCTGATATGATATCCCACTTTGAGACTTGATATTCAACGGGTCACTGGGATTTAAACCGTCCATCCGGGTCAAGAGGGTCTTTGCCCTGACTGGGAGCTGTGGGGTGCAGTCTGCCAAGGTGATCACTGGGTGATGGTAAGGCTTGGGGACTGCCCTACTTATTTGGTAGTCCTGGAACTGGAATGTGCTATCAAAGAACTTTTCCTCATCCAGCTTCTCCATCTCTCTTTGATCGCCAGTACTATCCCTGGATACTGCTTGTTCAGCGATAGACCCAGAGTCTAGCCCACTGGACTTTATCTTAAACTTGGCTCCCAAGGTAGGCTCTGACTTAGACGACAGGGTCTGTGGGCTACCACCGGACAGGGGCCAAGGCAGGGACCCTCCCAGGCCCTGGGGGATCTTCTACCAGTTTTCTGAGACCCCTGCCCCTCCCTCTGCCACTGGGATAGCCGGTAGCCGGCGGCCGGGAGCAGGGCAGACTGCTGTGCTACCCGTCACCTCCTTTCCTTGTTTTTTCCCTGCACCTTCCTCTTCTATGGCCTCCATGATGATATCTGGGGAAACGGTCCTCATCTCTTCCACAGGGGCATGAGTACTTTCCCCAGGGAGAGTCTATCAAAAGTCCCCGAATCCCCACTAGTGGGTGACCACAGTGCATAGGAGCTCACAGTGGAACTGAGAGGAAACCCCAGATTTGGAACTGGCAGAAAACCTGTGCAATTCCTGCACACAGGCATTCTGGCAATGCCCCCCCCCCAGTACCCACAGCTCACACATCGATTAGTAGCTTGCCCTTTTCCTCCAGCTTTCCAGAGTCAGGAGAGTAGTGAGGCAGGAACTGTGGACAGTGGTTCCTCCTGGGGGGTCATCTCTGCTCCAATCTCATCCTTGCCAGACACTATTCACCCATAATTCATTGGGCTGTCTGCTCAAGTCTTTCTGCTATAGCCTCTCAGTACCCACAATTAGGAACCTACTCCCTTCTTTGTTTTTTTTCTTTTCTTGGTGGTACTGCCTGTTTGCTTTGGTGTGAGTGCGTAATAACTCACTCTCACGGCTCTAATCACTGGCTTTCTCTCTAATTCCCTTTCGGCTCTGCACCCTCTGATTTCTTTTCCCAAGATGGTGCTTCTTCTGCAGCTTCTCTTCTGCCATCATCCAATCGGAGTCCACCTGAGGATCACGTGACCACCCTGTCACGCATGCACACCACACTACACCAGTCAGTCTAAGGCTTACTTTCAATTCAGGTCTATCCTACAACCAATTTTTGTCTGTGCCACAGGGCTCAACCAGGCTGGGAAGCCCGCCAACACATTAGACCTCAAGGCTCGGGGTCCGGTGGAGTTTTGGGGTACAGGGAACATCCTGGATGAGCCCCCATGTGTAACCCCCCGTCCCCCTCGTCTAGGGACATAAATTATCATCACAGGTGTTCCAGGGGGCAAGGGAGAGGACTACAATAAGCGCAACACCCAAGCCAGTACACCCCCAAATAAGATAGGAAAAATATCTGTCCTACCTCTTGATTACTTCATTTCCAGGTGCACTCTCGAGCTCACCTCCAATTCTGGATTTGTTTTTTCCCCGAACACTGACCACCGGACCAGGATCTCCTCACTGCAACCTCCTGCCTCTTCTGAGCCCTGTAGCCCCTCGATCCCAATTGAGCCTGATGGACAACCTCTGGAATTACAACTTATGAAATAAATTAGACACAAAGCAGGGAGCTTTCCATTTCATTTGTCCCCATTCCAACTTAAAGGGACACTGTCAATCCCCTTAGGCTTCAAAGTGTCCCTAGTTTAAAAAAATACATTTTATGATTGTTCACATTCTATAGAAGCTGCTGATGTAGCTGGTTGTTTGATTTAGGCTCCTTTTTCCTTTTAAAAAGTGAAAAACTGCGTGCCCACCATACTGGTGTTACCACACCAAAACGTGTTTGTTTATATTTCTTGACCAACTACCGCTGCATCTTTCCTGGACTCAGGGACACCTCCCAACACAATCTAGCTACTCATTATGCAGTGGGAGTAGAAGAAACGATTGTATCATGAGTGGCTGCGATGTTTGAGGGTGTTTCTAATGTTCAGGAAGTATGCAGTAAGCTTAGTTCAATGATCTGGAGCAAAACAAGGTTGGTTATAACTATACATTCCCATACATTTCAGTTCTAATGTGCAAGAAGGCAGACATGCATGCTGTGCACTTGTATTTTTGTAAGGGAATGTTTTGATTTTAAGGTACAAGTAAATTTATTTAGTTTTTGTTTACCGGGTAGGTGCCATAGCCACAGAAGTGACTATTTTCAGACACAACCTGGGAGGTTACAAACAACAGGCAGTAAACAATATACAGGTGAAGTATATAGAGATTCAATGGCATTGGGAAGCATCAGTTGAGAGAGCACAGAAATGTTTAGAAGCAGTTACATCATAGCATACATATACAAGTAATGTAGAGAGAGAAAGAGAGATACTGTACATACCATCAAAGTTAATTAGAATAATTTGCAACAATAATAGTAATTGTGCAGTAAAAACAATTAATAATAAGTGCATTTATTAATCAAAGGTCAAGTTCATTGAGAGCATAGGTCTAAAGAAGATAGCAAGTAGCCTGGTGGGTTAAAGCAAGTGCATTTAGAGTGATTGATGAGGAAGGTGTAGTGCTTCTTTTTAAATGCAGCCTGGTTAGGTGCAGAGCGGACTTCGATTGGGAGGGAGTTCCAATATTTTGGGCCAAAGCTTGAGAAGGCTGAAGTTTCTTTCAGGGTTCTACATCTAGGGGTGCACAGAAATGAGAGTTCATTTGAGCGAAGGCCGTAGGAGGAGGACTGAGGCACTGGCATAGAGGCAAGGGAGATGGGTAATTTGGATCTTAAAATGTTGTCTAGTAGAGTCCCCAGGGCAAGTAGTCAGTGGACAGATGGGGAGGGCCAGTTTAAGTAAGCATATAGCAAGAAATGGTGCTTTAGTCTCGGGGAGGCACAGGCATAGCGGCAGATACTATTGTAAGCAGAGTCCCATTTGCCGAGAGTGTTTTTAGGAACATTTATGTAGGTCACTGCCCCATATGCCAGGGGTGGGATTAAGATGCCCCAGCTATGGCCAGCCTAGCTGAGGGGGTGAGCATACGACTGGTTCTATAGGCTATGCCAGGTTTTGAATTTACTGACTTACAGGTTGCCAGGATGTGTTGTTCAAAGTTAAGGGTTTCATCAAGCAAGACACCTAGATATCTGAAAGAGGTAACCACATAAGGGACGAGCCATCAGCACAGGATACATTGTATAAGCTGTGGTTGGAGTTAAGTTTAGCAGAAGATGCAAATAGCATACCCTGCATTTTACTAATGTTAAGGACAAGCCCATGTTTGCGGATCCAGTCTTGCACAGTAGTGAAAGCAGTTGTGAGATGACTATTTATTTCTTGTATATCTGTAGAGGAGGTGAATAATACGAGATCATCTGCGTAAAGAATAGTACAGCATAGTTGAGAGTTCAGGGATATACAGTTTATAAACATGGAGAAGAGGAGAGGCCCCAGGATGGACCCTTGGGGGTCAACAACATTAATCAGTGCAGTGTCAGATACCGCAGAGTTGAATTTCACCTGGTGGCTTCTATCAGCTAGGTAGCTGTGAAATCATTTGAGGGATTGATAGGGGAAACCAAGCGAGGGAAGGCAGGCAAAGAAGTGTAAAATAATGCAGCTGGTAAACAACAACCCAGGGGAAGATTATACAATGGGGGGGTAGTAACAACAACAGAAATGGAAAGGGACCTGGGGATAATCATATCAGATGACCTTAAGGTTAGCAAGCAATGTGAGAAGGCAGTAGGGAGGGCTGTGGGGATACTGGGATGTATAGGGTGAGGCATCACCCAGAGAAAACAGGAAGTTGTTATCCCTCTGTACAGACAGTTGGTGAGACACCATCTGGAGTACTGCGTCCAGTTCTGGAGACCCCATCTCAGCAAGTACATAGACAGGATGGAGGCAGTCCAGAGGAGGGCAACTAAAATGGTGCAGGGTCTGCAAGAGAAGCCATACGAGGAGAGACTAAAGGAGTTTAATATGTATACCCTTGAGGAAAGGAGGGAGAGAGGGACATGATAGAAACTTTTAAGCACCGCTGAGTGGAATCAACTAAGTCCAAGAGGGTAGCATCTTTCAGAAAAAGAGATGTGCAAGAACAAGGGGACACAATTTAAAGATAGAGGGGGATGGCTCAGGGGCAATGCGAGGAAGTATTTTTTCACAGAGAGGGTGGTGGATGCATGGAACAACCTTCTGAGGAGGTTATGGGGTCTAAAACCATGGGAGAATTCAAGAATGCATGGGACAGACATAAGGCAATTCTTGTGGGGGGTAGGAAGAAATAGGCTGTTGGTTAACTAGGATCTGCAGCTTATCCTGTAGGTAGGGAAATGGGCAGGCTAGGTGGACCAAGAGGTCCTTATCTGCTGTCAAAGTCTATAGACTATGTTTCTATGTAAGCAGAAGAGGGTGATCTACAAGATCAAAGGCTTTAGAGAGGTCGCTAAACACTGCACCAGTCATGAGGCCTCCATCCATGGCAGTAAGGATATCAAGTAGGAGTTGAAGCAGTGCAGTGGAAGTGCTATGACCTTTGCAGAACCCATGTTGAGTCAGGGATAACAGACTGTGCTTGGAGAGGAACTCGGTAACCTGGGTGGCCACAATTTTCTCAAGGATTTTATTAAGCACTGATAGAATGGCTTTGGCCTGTAGTTGGTAATATCCTTTTTATCTCCTTTCTTGAAGGCTGGAGCGACTTTTGCAATTTTCCAGGTGCTCAGAATGTGCAAAGGGACATGGTAAAGATTTTGGCCAAGGGACCAGCTATAAAAGGCATGGCTAGCTTCAGGAGTTTTGGCTCAAGACAGTCTGAGCCTATACCAGTGTAGTCCGAGATGATGTTTAGAAGTTTTACAGTAGGACAACTGCTTTGGAGATGGCTTTAAAGTAGAAGGGCAGATATTTATTTATTTATTTAGTTAGTTAGTTTTTGTTTACTGGGTGAGTGCCATACGCACAAATTGACTATTTTCAGGCATGACCCAGGAGGTTACAAACAATAAAGGAATCGTCATACAGTAAAATGCAATCTGGCAGGATTACATCAGGTAAAGACACATCTTGTCGGTGACATACTGATGTGTCGGTGACAGAGGAAGGTGGCATGCCTCAATTTGAAGGGAAGGAGGCGGTGTAGTTTGATAGATCAGTGAAGAGTTTGTTAAAGAAGGTAGCAATGGTGAGATGGTCATTGCAGTGGACACCATCAAGGACCATATCATTGGTATGGTTAGACTGATTTGCTCCCAAAAATGATTTCACATGCATCCAGAATTTCTTTGGGATCCCCCACAGATTCAATTAGAAGATCTTTACAGTATAAACTATTTGCTTGCTTATTTGTCTTTTGCACATGTTTCGCTGAGTTCCATAAGCGTCATAGTCAGTTTGAAGGCCAGAGTTTTTGGCACGCATCTAGCTTTTGTCATTGGACCAGAGTGAGGAGTGAAGTTCCTTTTGCAGCCACCTGGTCTGTTTAACTCAAACGCTACGCGTACGTTTAGGCGTATGAATATCCTGTAGGGTTAGGAAAGCTGAGACAAAGAGATCAAGGGCAGACTCGACATCTTGGAACTGGTATATGGAGGCCCAGTTTAAGGATGAGGAAACTTGCCTGATCAAGATTGGCAAAGTCACGGAAAGTGATATAATGCGGTGGTTGAGCAGGGCTCGTAGTGGTTCCTCAGATGCGAAAGACAGGGGAGTGGTCACTTATTGAGTAAGGGAGTACACCAGAGGCAACAATTCTTTCAGGTCGATTCATAAGTATCCAGTCAGTCAGCGGGGTTCTGGGTTACCCTGGTTGGATCTTTTATTACCTGCTGCATATTAAAACCATGACCTAATGTTAATAAAGGGCTTTTGATTTTACCTAACTAGTTAAGGTTTAGGTCAAATAGGATGATTATTACCTCATTCTGACCAGCCACTAAGGCAGAGTACTCCAGCAACTCAGAGCAGTCTGATTGACCCGCTTTTGGGGGATTGTAAGCACACACTATATGTAGTTTTTTTAACCCGAGGAGAAGTACATGTAGAAATTCACATGTGGAGATGTTTGAATGTGGCACAAGAGATACATTCAGATGCTGTTTGAAGTACACTGCAGCCCCCCTCTCTTATTCGATGGGCTATCACCTCTAAGCAAGGTATACTTGTGAATGGAGCATGACAGGTCAGATGTGGAAGGTTTAAGCCAGGTTTCTGTGAGACAGAGAATATCAGGATCATGGAGAAATCCATGTCTCAAGCATACCAAAGTTACAAAGGAGACTATCTACATTCAAGTGAGCAATGCAAAGGTCTGTAGGATTCAGCCAGACCGTATTCAGTGCAGAGTTATTGGGCTGAGGGCCAGGGTTTGTTTCAATGTCACCCGATAATAGTATGGCCAGGACTATCAGGTACCACAGTTTCCAAGGGAAAAAGGGGGAGCCATCAGTATGTTAAGCCAGGAGCATTGTATCATGTAGTCAGCTGCTAGATATAGTACAAAGTTTGGTATGAATAGGGGAGATGAGCCACAGGATTTGCTTTGTAATACCAATGGGTTAGAGTATGTGAAATCAGACAGACACACTCCTTTCATTGCTACTGAGAGAGAGAGCATGGCCTAGTGGTGAGGTGAGCAAAGAGGATGAGCATAAAGCTGGTAATTAATAAGGTCGGTATACCTCCAGCCATAGCTTTACAGAGCAAGAGGTTTTGGCGGCTTAAGAAAGGAGTATAGTGCTAGCACAAATAGATCACTAACAGACTTTCAGCACTCTTAGGTAGGGCTCACTGATGGTACTAAAAATGCCCCTGGTGGGCACGTTCTATAAGGAGCTAATGGGAAAGTAGGCTGTTTGACATGTGACTGAGAGGAGATATATAAGTAAGTGTCCGCCGCGGGCGGGAGGGAGAAGGATGCGGAGCTGGCACAAAGCGCTGGCTGGGTCCAAGCAAGGACCGCTGTTCAGCGGTGAAAATCCAAGCGGCAAGGCAGTACTTTGCAATCGGGCATCCAGTGGCTTAAGGAGCGGTCTGCAAGCAGCGGTATTCGGCATGCCCTGTATCCAAGGTGGGTGGTGCTTTCTTCAGGACGGACAGTAGCAGGAGAGTGGCACCAGGCTCTCTTCCAGGCGGCGTCAGAGGTTCCTGGGATTCGAACCACTAGCGTGGTTCCTTGGTTCCACAAGCCTGGAGGGGCTGTAGTCACCTAGGGAGTAAGGGGAGAGCAGTATTTTAGCACAAAGAACAGGGTAGTCTGGATTTGGAAAAGGGAGGGCTTAGAGGAAAAGGGAGTGTTTGGGGAGGGCTTGGCAGAGATAAAGAGAGTGAAACATGAAACATCTGACTAACTATACCCCACAGAAATAACATACTCAAGCATCTACCCAGATAAAAAGGGAGGGAATATATCCGATCATGATCTTAATTTCTTCTGTAACAATATAAAGTATCAGGACGTAATATAAAAAAATCTAATTGAGTGTGTATTTACATTACAACTGACAACAACATAGATGAGCACTGAGTGACCAGAAAGGACCATGAATCCGTTAATACTTCATTCATTATACAGCATTATACAGAATAATATACTTAATTTAGAAAAAGACTGTAACCATTATCAGGGGCACAGCCAGAATTTTGTTTTGGGGAGGTGTTTAAATATGACATTTTTTAAAAAAGACCAATAAAAGCAGGGGGTCTGGGTGCTGCCAGGCCCCCAGAAGCTCTGGGGGGGGGTATACATGTTCTTTGGTGAGTTTTGGGGGTTTTCTTGAAGAAAACACACACTTTTGTTACATGTTCTCCACCCCTAATTTTATGGGAAACATTTTTTTTCACATGGAATCAGGGTTGTGGGAGACTCCGGCTATTATAACAGTCTACAGAACCTCCAATGATTGTGGACAACTGGTTATCTAACAGTGCGATCAGCCACCCACGAGGTTCTACCTGTGGTGTTAGTAATGCTGCCCTGTAACAAGGCATTGTACCACTATGTACATGGATTATGGTGGAATGTCATGCCACCAGCACCAGGTCACCATTCATAACTCACCCAGGTTTTCTGCCATGGTGTCCTAGTTGCCATCCCCCATGTTACTAATGTGCAAGTGTGTGCCTTTTTGTATATTTGTATGTCAAAAATGAGCAGTTATATGTACTCTGAGTTCTGAGAGTGAGCTGTTAGGTTTATGCAGTTTTTGTAATATACTGTGACGTTTGAAAGATTTCTATATAAAGGCTGTTGCTGGGTGTCTGGGGGCTGCTAGACCCCCAGAAGCTCTGAGGGGTTTACATGCTGTCGTGAGTTTTAGGGTTTTTTTAAGTAAAAGCACAGTTTTGTTACATATTCCCCACTGCTAATTTAATTGGATTTTTTTATTCCCATAAAATCCGGGGTGTGGGAGACCCTTGTTGGCATTACAGTCAGCAGAACCACCAATGGTTGTGGACAACTGGCTGTCCAACAGTGCCATCAACCACTCACCCCTTATGGATTACAATATGCAGCTGGGCCTGCATGGCTGCAAGTAACTGCGGTAGTCAACTGACTGACCAACAATGCCATGATCAACCACACCACCAACACCAACCCTTACAGCCTGTGAGAGACATTTGGGGTAAAGTTACTGTCTGGAAAAAAAAATTGTTAAACATGTTGATGGGTGGAAATAGCCATACTTCACAGTCCCATTTCCAGTAGTGGACATTTGATCTATGTTTCCAGTGTGAAATGATGTGGGGCACAGAAGTCAGACCTAGCAGCATAAGCCTAACAGCTTGCTCTCAGAACTCGGAGTACACGTAACTGCACATTTTTGTCATTCAGATATACAAAAGGGGCACACGCTTGTAGTTTAGTAACATGAGGGGGGCAACTAGGGACACCAAGGACAGAAAAACATGGTGAGTTACGGAGGGTGACCTGGTGCTGGTGGCATGTCCATGTACATTACATAGTAGTACAACGCCTTGTTACCAGGTGGCATTACTAACACAGCAGGTAGAAGAGGAGGCTAACCACTTGTAAGGGGGGTTGGCCCTTTATACACAGAGACACTACTACAAAATGAATAGGACATGGGTGATGCCATTGCCAGTAGCTATAAATCTGTAATTACTGGAAGGGGGATAAAAATGGAGTTTCAAGTCGGCAGAATACAACTCAATGATCAGGCCCATTCCCCTGACCTGAACCCCTTTCTTATACACTGTCACCCACCTGTCACTAAGGATTTATAGACTGGAATCACCCACATCCTGGGCTCTTAGACTATTCCCAACTTGATTTCTTATGTCTGTTTCTAGTTTGCTGCTTTGAAATGAGAGAAGTAGGGTTGCAGTCCCCACACTAGTCCTAACTCTTTCCAATGCTGAAAAAGTAGATAAGGACATGGGGTTTACATGCCATATGGATACAATCCAGAATCATACTGTTCCATGAGCCCTGCATAGCAGCTTGTTACTACCTGCCTCAGGAGGAACAGAAGACGTATTGCTCAAACAACCAGGAACATGTCACATTGTTTGTGAAGACAGTGACACTGAAGTGATTTTCTTGAACAGAGGGAAAGTGGTGTGTTTTTACCTGTGCCTGTTCAGACTGGCCTGTGCACACAACTTGCCCTGTATTCAAAAAAATATGTACAGTCACTGTCTTCACAAACAATGTGACATACTCAGCAAAACAGACATACATTTCCCTGCCTGCTTATCCTGGGTGAAGCCAGGACTTTTTGGTTGCCCATTAAAGTCTGTATTTTAAGTGGCCCACCAGCACAGCGATTGGGTTTCCACTTGCGACGTCGGTGACCCGGGTTTGGGAATGGACTCGTGGAACCAGAGGGCCGGCCAGGGGAGATGGGTTGAGAATCCCATGGACTGCTTTTCCTTCTCTGGGGTGGGGGGGATAGTGTGCCCAGTGCTCGATGGACTCCTGGTGGAGGCCGAGGGACAGGTGACTGGCGCCTTGAAATAGGAGTGGCAGGTGGACACTGGAAGTCATTGCACACCCCACCTGGGGCAGCTCGAAAAATCTCAATTGAGCCACCTAGATGAAGCATGCCAGGCGCCCCAGCCTTAATGGCTCCCCACCTCTCCACCGACCGAACACTGCTCGGCTCCACTGACCAGCCTGAACCCCACCCAAGGAGGAACAGGCAGGTAATATTGGTAGCTACCGACACCTTCTCCCGTAGTAGACAGGCTGATTGGAGCAGTGGCCCACCCTAAGGGTCATGTCAGGGGTATACCACGGTGTATACCGATTGGGAGCAAGAACAGGTGGTGGGTAATGAGCAGAAGGAGAGGTGACCGGTGACCAAAAAGTACAATAAACTAAAAAATAAAAAAGTCATACATTGTAGTGGTCTTTCCATGGTACAGTTTTGCCTATCTGGTTTCCCTTTCCTCCAGAATAACCGTTCTCCCAAACATATCTGGTACAAATATTAGAATGTATCTGTTTTGCCCTGGATTCCTTCAGCATATGTCAGGAAAGCTGTGCCAACAGTAGCAGTCTGCTACTGTTGGTACAGCTTGACATGTCTCAAAGAATGTGGGCAAAATACTCAAATTCAGCAGTTAGAGTTATCCCTATCTAACAAACATGACCATATATGCTGGGTGTGTGGGACAGTTTTATCCTGCTGGCCTAGTGGCCTCAGAGCTCAGATCTAACATAAAATAGATTGTGTTGGTGTTTGGCCAGTTTTGCCTAGCTGACTGACATGACCTGCCAGTCTCATCTAACCAAGTTCCAACATTGGAGGTCAAGGGTTCAGATTACGCACAGGGACATGGACTTACACCTACTGCTGATACGCCAGTTCAGAAATAATGGTGAAGAACAAAAACATTGCAGTACACACCAACAGACTCTTATAGCATGTCTCCATGCACCATATAAAATGCTGGCTGGGCTACTTTGTCAAACCAGCCAGTGCTGCCACCTTGGGATTCTGATTCCGTAGGACCTCTTGAGCTTTGTAATTGCTATCGAGGTCAAACATAATAAGAACCCTCGGAGAAGAACACAAACAAAGTAGTGGCACAGTGGCCCAGACAGTATTCTCTATATTTATTCTTTTAACAGAGTTTCCTGACTACACCATATTCACTTTGGACAACATTCTGTTTGCAAAGGAGAAGCGAAGCTATTTAGTCACAATTATTATTATATAATATAGACATTGTTCTGGAAGCAATCAAGTCACTCTCTTAAAGAGTCTTAGCAATGTCAGCATTTGCACCTGCCTGATAGGTGGGGGTAGTTTCAGGAAGCATATAACTTAAAACTTGTTTGAGTATTTTTGGAAATAGGAGCAGCAGGATCATTTTGGAGGGGTAAGGCACCGATCAGGGAGGTTCAAATCCAAAGTTAGTTTACTTGATAGATCTCTTTAATGGTGATAAGGCTACACTACTCTGACTGCAGCACCAAGTACCTCACTCACAATCTTGTAAAGCACTTTGGGATACATGAAAACCAGAAGATTCTATAATTATTCAATTCTATTCAATTCAAGATAATGCAAAATTACACAATCTCACACCTTGGCTAAGTTGGCAAGTTGGGCTAACTTAACTACTACTGTCACAACCACCTGGTAAGCAGTGGCAGTGAAACAATCCCCAGCCACCCCTCCACCACACCTCTCCTCCTTAGGTTACAAATTTCTTACCTCAGTCCAGCTCCACACTCCTGTCTGAGACCAGACTCTCTGAAAACTTCAGAATGATAAAAAGTCTGTGGATGGAGCGGGGGGGGGGGGGAATGACCATCCGAGAGGCCAGAGGGGATACCGACAGGATCAGGCAGTGACAGGCCAGGTGGCTCACTCAGAGACATGCTCTCTCTCTCTCCTCTCCTCTCCTCTTCTCCTGGCTGCTGCAGCCTAGGCCTGCCTCCTTCTCACGATTGCGTTACTTTGGCTACGATTATGATGGCTACTCCCTACAGGGATAAACGGTTACTGAGGGGCAAGGCTCAGACTAGGGCTAGGCTACAGAGCAATACACTGGTCATGTAATCTGTCAAATGGGCAATGGGCAGCAGACAGTTGGCTCCACAGTGCAGTCAACTGCCAGCTGGCAGCGATGATGAGTGGCTCCTCCTTCTTTATATAGCTCCCGGTCCCGCTGTTTCTCTCTTCTTAACCCAATGACTGGCTCCTTCTCGTATACTCTGCCAGGCTCAACAAAAGATAGCAGTGGCGTGCGATAGGCGTCAAGCCACCAAATATATGTCGCGCAACAGTTAGTTGAGAGGAGGACGAGCAGGAGTTCGAGGATGAATCTACCCAAGGCAGCAGTCAAACCGTTGCAAGAGCTCTAAGCCCGCCATCCCACCCTTGCACCACAACAGCAATAGCCAGCAGGTTATTTAGACACTGACACCTTAGCAGCACCGGGCGGACTACGAAGTAGAATTTAAAGGGCCAGTTCGCTCTTTCAAATACACTTTTGTTTACATTTTGGAGGTCATTTTGGGGGTGTTTGAACAGCCTAAATACCCCCCACCTATGCCTCATTATACATATCAAGATATAGGCTAGAAATAAGCTGTGGCGTGAAAGTAATCGGTATAAAATGATCACATAAATGGTTTGATATCTATTTGGTCATTGAGACCTAATGTACTCAATGCATCCAATACCACTATCCATTTGGTTTCATTTTGAAGTAAATTCTGTAATCTGTCACCTGTCCCCGCTGGGGATGGGTCATGCTCAAGAGGTCTGAGGCAGAACACATATGTTGATAGTCAGACACCATTTTGTATTTATGTGTGTTGGTGTTCTTGCAACTGTCTTTACTCTGGACGCACCAGTCATCCCCTGAAATGTTGCATCCAGGAGCACGTGAGAACTATTTAAAGTAAAAATGAAAATAATGCCCTGGGTGTGCATTGCAGGGTTCATCAACAAAGACATTTAGATTCTGTCATTATTAACAAACCGTAGGCCATAAAAAAGATCCCCCTTATGGCTGTCTGACTTAAGGTAACACAAAGTAATTGAATACGCTTTCCATTAAAAACCATGGCATTGCTGCAGTATTCAGTGCCTCACCTGCTGCAACATTCCACAGCAAAGGGGAACTTTTTTGTTGTGACCGCTGCATGGCTGGCATTGTGCCCATGGTAGACGCAGAAGCTGTTGCTGTAAGTCCCCTGAGTTTCCTTGCCACAACCCCCCCCACTGTTTTCCTTGGCCCCAGTTGGCCTCCCCAACACACAAGCCTCAAGCCCTAGTCTGTGCCATAGAGGCCTTGGAGGGAGCTGTGGGACACACTGTGCGCAAAAGAATTACCGCATTAGCGAAACGGGGACACAGCAGTCTGTGATGTGGGCGATCCGCTGAAAGGCTGACTCAGGCTGTAAACTGGAAGTTGATGCCCTGCCCAGCTCTGCCCCAAGGCCGCTCACTGCCACAACAAAGAGCTCCATGTCCACACGTAGGTTGTCAAACACTGTTGAATGCCACCTGCGTGCAAGAGCAGCTTATACCAGCTAGCATGTGTGTGCCAGCATTCTTTGTGAACTGAGCCCTGAATCTCATTTACATTTCAGTTCTGTCACTGTTTTAAACACTTTCCTTGTAAGTTCATTTTTGCAAACTCTGTACTTTGAACATTATTATCATCTATTAAGCATTTGAAGTACTTTTCTATAAAAGCTGTTTTAAAAAAAGTTATACTGCATTATTTATCGAAAATGTTTTACCATGAAAGGCACACTGAGCAAAAAGATGCACGTCTCATTATGGCTGGAGTCTAACGCATTTCTATATTTTTAAAGGGTTTTTCTCAGGGCAAAAACTGGAATCAGCTGCCTTATGAATTAATGTGTTCTCATTCTGATGAATATTTTATTTATGTTAGCATTTTGGTCAAGGAAAGGCACACTGAGCCAAAGCTAATTTCCAGGTGCATTCTGGGAGAACAGTGAGGTTAAGTGACTTGCTCAAGGTCACACAGTATGCAAAGGGTGGTTGTGGGTTTCAAACCCAGGTCTCCTGGTTCTCAGCTTGATACTTTTTCTCCATACAGCATTTTTCCCACCTGGGAGGGTGGGTAGGCTATCAGCCCTATCCCTCTCCCTCCATGACTGGCGTTCGCCTCTCTCAACCCAGGGATATGTCCCCCATGGATTGCCTCCAGTGGTGGGGCCAGGAGGGGGAGGGCCATCCTTTCCCCCAGTCAACATATCCAGTCCCCCCCTGAGGTCGAACGGCAGCTCAGGACAGGAGAGTATAGGTGGACTTCATTATCCTTGTCCTCCTACTTTTCTGTTTTCTCCACTTTGACCCCTGCTGTGGCGACATTTCAGTATGTGCGAGTGGTGGAATGAGCATCCTGCAGAGCCACAGCCCTACCACATGAGTCGCTCGCTCCCTGCACTACCATCAAGCCTCACCCAGTAGAAGTCAGAGGTCGAGAGGGCTGGCCAACCCACCCCGGCAGAGGAGAGCAGACCCTGGGATGCCCAATTCTCTCCCAACCCACTGACCCCCAGCAACCCGTGCTCATGCCTGAACATGGGACACTGGCCTAGCAGGAGGTAGGGCATTCAGTGCCTCAACCTCCCATGCCACCACACCAGCCACACAGCCTGATACTTTATAGCTGAGAGGGTTACTGCCTCCCTGCAAAATATGCAAAGCAGCTAAACGGCTGGCAAAATATCGAAATCTGTAGATGGTGCACCCAGTTTGAGTCAATTGTTTTAGAAGGGACAGAAGTAGCACAGACATGTTCAAATTTAATAACCAATATAATGATATTGTAAAAGTGAAGAAGAGAATCTAACCTGGAAACAATGTGGTTAACAAATGCTAAGCATATACTGTAGGCCATGTGCGTGTTCTACTATTCAGTATAGTAGGCATGTGCGGAGGAGCTGGGCATGAGTTTATTTAATGATAATGGTCTTACTCTGTTTTCTAACAGAAATGTGGCAATCATTAATAATCACATCCCCTTCCAGCCCGTAGTGTGCGTGTGTGGTTATCTGATGGTGAACTTCCTCATGTCATGCTTTACTCTTTAATACTAAACCTGATACATTAGTTTTGTTAAGCGACATTATGATTCATTTCAGCAGCACAGTAGGTATATCTCTGAGCAAAAACCTTTTCAGAGGCTGGATGAAAATTTAATAACTGGCTTCAGCATTATTAAGAATCTAGTTTCATTTCAGTTAGCTCAGACATAATTGATATTGCAGTAAAACTGTACGTGCTTGTGTGTGGGTGTCTGCAGGCAAAAATCACTTTCTCTTGTAAATAAAATATACTGCAGGAGAACAGTAGACCAAGGAAACACTACACCATTCCCCAGTAACTTGCCTAGACAGTCCTAAAATCAAAAGATCTAACATGGTGCCTCTGTGTTCAGAATTCTTGCCTTTCTGCAGGTACAGTGCATTATAGGATCTCCTTTCCTTTCGGGAAGGACAACTTAAAACCAAATGGTACTCTCACTCCCTGCCCAGGAAAATCATTTGTGGTATATTATCGAAACAGTATTTTTACATTGCTTGCACAAGAAACATTTTGCTACAGATAGCAGCATTTCAGAGGTGTGTCACTGACTAGCCCAATGCATGTCAAGCTGCACTGGGCTCATCCTTGACAGATCAGTGCTCATGCAAGCTAAGTATGATAGTGGTTCACAGTTTATGGGCAGAAACTTTGTATAGTTGAAACAAATGAACTGTTCCAATGAGGGAGCACTTTTCTCTTTCGTTTGCAGCTTTATGCAAACGCATTGGAGCGCTTCATTCATTTCAACTAAAGAAGCACACAATCCAGTGGATTTCTCATACAGAAAGTATACCTTGCGGAATTGCCAGTATGCTGTAAAAGACCAGGCAACCTTTGGGATTGTTGCAACACTGTATGGCACTGGAAGTAACACTGCCCCAGCCACATGGTCCCTCCTCGAACATGTCCTGTGACGATGACAGTGGAGTCGGGCAGCGCATAGCCTACAGCCACAGTTTGCTGCTGTCCGGTTCCTCAGCATCCTTCTTCAACTGCAAACTGTTGTCACTTTGATTAAAAGAGAGGTTATCCACCCCTTGCTTCATGTTACAGGAATGCAAGAGTATTTTGTTCCTGGCTGTGGAGGGTGAGTTCTGTTGAGGTTTGCAGTAGCGGTCAGTCAAAGCTCAGATGTGCGAGCACTATGTGCCACTGCTGCAGCGACCCAACAAAACGTTGGGCTTGGTCCTGATAAGAAACTCCAGCATCGCACTCTCGACCTCTAGGCTGAATAAATTAGCTATGCAAATATCCAGTACTTGGCACCCTCACCTGCAGGGAAAGTGCATATAATCTATAGAACTTCCCTGATAGTGTAGTCGAGTAGGCTGTGTTAATAGCATTTGGTGCTAATAGCACTGAGCTAATAGCACTTGGTGACTACAATATAAATTGGCAATCTAACTCTGCCGGCCCTTACAAGGATGCCATAACTGCCATGGATCTCACCCAACTCGTTAGAACCTCTACCCGCATAAACCCCAAACATGGAACTTTGACCCTACTTGCCTTGTGCTATCCAATTGCCCCAATGAAATCACTGGAATCACAGTGCTCCCTAATGTCCAGAGTGACCACTCACCAGTGCTCTGTACCTGGTCTTGCAAGGTAAAAAAGATGGCCCCAAAAACTGTCTTACTGCACTGGACTCAAATCAGGTAAACTGGGGCAACTAAAAGACCACCTTGCCAGTTGGAACTGGTTTCCCCTAGACCACGCCCCTGACATAGACTCGGCCCTCAACTACTTTATCTGCTCCTTCAACTCAGCCTCTGACTTATTTGCACCCATCCGCAAATGTGTTGTTAAAGGTCCTGACACCCCCTGGATTTTGCAGGCACTCCTAGACCAAATTCGTCACAGAGACGACCTCTGGCACCTCACACTTGACTAAGGCAAACTATCTGACAGCAGTACTATTGGGCCACTAGGAATAAGTGCACCTGGGAATTACGAAAGGCCGAAGCTGAATACTGTAGAGCATCCCTTGCCTCCTCATGGGGCTCTGGCCGTAAGGTTTGGGATAACCTGAAGGAAATCAATTGGAAAACTGTATCTTCCCCCCCTTCCCAACTTAATATCAATGGTTCTGTCTCTACTGACCCGCAGCTCATTGCTGATACTCTTAACTCCTCTTTCTCCTAATCTAAGTTGTGTTCTACCCCCAACTTCTTTGATCCCATATCCCTCCCTGGCCCCCCACCCACCTCAGCCTCCCTTTCATTTCAAAACCCTCTCCCCAAGAGGCTAAGCCCTACCTCCTGAAAGCCTTAGGTAAAACACGTCACAGTAGTGACACCCTGGACCTCAGACTCCTCTGCATGGTCTTGGATGAAGTCCTTTCCCCTCTTACTAGTTTACTTAATTGCTCCCTCTGTCTCAGTAAATTCCCTTTCTTATGGAAAAAAGCGGTCATTACCCCCATCCACAAAAGTGGTGACCGACCCACCCCAAGGAACTACCACCCCATCTCCATTCCCCCCCCTCAAAGCCATGGAAAAAGTTATCTCTGACCAGCTCACTGACCACCTCATTAAATATGACCTACTCTGCAGGGAGCAACATGGTTTTTGAAAAGGGCACAGGACCATCACTGCACTACTAGAATTCACCAGTGCTATCTACTCGGGTCTTGACAATGAGTGTCTGGTTGGCTTGGTCTTTGTTGACCTGTCAAAAGCCTTTAACACTGTTAATCACTCCCTCCTCCAATCCACCCTCTCCCACATAGGTCTCTCCCAGGATGTAACAACGTGGTTTGCGGACTACCTATCTGATAGGGCTCAGCAAGTCAAAATAAATGATACACTCTCCAACTGTCTCTCGGTTAAATCTGGAGTGCCCCAGGGTTCTATACTGGGGCCCATTCTCTCTAGCCTATTTCTAAACACCCTACCCAAGGTCTGCTCTGGGAAATTACTCCTATACACCAATGAGGTGGTTCTTTTCTCCTCACACTCTGACCCTCTCTCTCTCTACAACAGTCCCTCCAGAAATTCTTCAGTGAGGCTGAAGCCTGGTTTGCTGATCATCGGTTGGTGCTAAACCGCAAAAAGACCAAGGTTATGATGTTCGCCCATGACCAGAGTGAATTCAGAGGCACCCCACTGCAAGTTCTCAATGCCCCACTGCTACCCCTTGAGCAGATGGATACCTTCAAATACCCTGGGACCACCCTGGACACCGCGCTCAACTACCATGAGCATATTCACCTCCTTAGCACTGCAGGCAACACCAGAATTGGCCTGCTCTATTGGCATAAGCTCTGCCACCCCCAATGCTTTCCGACTTGCTGTCTTGTCCTCTGTCCTGTCCCTTATGGACTATGGGATTTTGGTCTATGGGGTGGCTGATAACACTGCTCTTCGCAGAATCAGGGTTTCCCTAAATAAAGCATGCTGCCTTGTCATGGGCAGTGGAAGATTGGCCCACACCTGCTATCTGTACAGTCTTACTGACTGGCTCGACTTTGATGAGAGGCTAAGGTACCAGACTTGCCTCTTTGCCAAGAAGATTACCAGTGGACTTGCTCCCCCTGATCTTTCCACGCTCCTGCAGACTGTGCCCATGATAAAAGCCACCCGTAGCACCTCCAAACCCACTCTCCTTGTTCCCTGCTGTAGGACTGCCATGGGGCAGAGATCGTTCTGTTACAGGGCCCCCTCCTGGCTGAACGCTCTGCCAAGCCCCATCACATCAGAAAACAAGCTCGGTTGTTTCAAATCCCTGCTCAGGGAACATCTGCGTGCCTCTCGAACCTGTGACTGTCATTAGCCTGTTGTTCCTGCCTGGCAGGGCTCCCTCCCCCCTTCTGGCCCCATCCATTCCTGAATTTCCTCCCCGTTTGTCGCTAATGCAGCCTTTTTACTCATGACAAGCGATCCCCATCCTGCCTATCTTAGATACAGCTATACCTTATCTCTGAATATTTTTGTATTGTCTTCTGCCTTGTGGATGTATGTGCCTTGATTAGTGCTCTATTCCTTGCCTGTAACTATTGTCTATATTATGTTACCCTGCTCTGTACTCTGATATCATGTATAATGTTTGCTATCTGATGTGGGGCCTTTGTAAAGGTGTCTCTGACTCAAAGGAGTGTAATTCCGATATGGTCAAATAAATAAACTGTCAGCTGTCCTGAACAGGAGGTGCTTCCTAGGAGCAGGTGGTGGTGGGTCACATGCAATAACAAAACTGTGGCATGTACTCGTCATTTTTTTTTTCTTTTCACTTCACTGTAGTACTTATAGGCTATAGATGCACTACTGGGAACTTTTATTTGGTACTTTAAAAATTACGTTTAGTTAAAAAAAAAACACTACCAATCAATTGTATTTCCGGGTTACATTTGCTTCATCACAGTACTCTCTATTTTTCCTTGTTGTGCTGTTCGTTAGTGCGGCTCAGCTGTATGTCCTCTTGATAATGAAAAAAGGATGCAACTCAATAGCATACTGTATTTTACTGCTGTAACCAAAATGTTGATCTGAACCTATGAAGGTGTAGCAGAGCATTTCTCAGTATCAGTCTCATACTCTAATCAGCCATGCAGAAAAGCGCCAGCTGAGCTGCAGCTAGTAACATAAACAGAAACCAGCACTGGTCAGGCCAACATGGCTGTGGGTGGTGGTAGACACAAAGTCAGAGGACAGACAGATAGACTGGGAGATTTAGGGAACCTCTCTCTTTCTTCAGCACTGTACAACTTCATGGCATGGTGCACAGTCTGAGGGAGAGAGAGACACACAGACAGGGAGTAGCAGGGTATCACTGAAAGAGAGAGACACACATCGCGCTTGGAGTCCCGCACCCAGTTTCGTCCCTTCCCCTGACAAGACACGCTGTTCCTGCCTGAATGTGTGCCTAAAAGGACCATGTCATGCATTGTGCACTGTAACTGACAGTGCTTCTGCGGTCACCTGTGCTCAGTGTTGCTCCAGCAGCATGAGTGAGAGAGAGACACAGAGTGACAGGAACTGGGACAGAAAAAACAGAACTACTTCTCTCTGCCTCTTTGTTTGCCATTGGGAACCGCATATCATCGGAAGCAGAGAGATACCAGGACATACAACACAAAATTTCTTCTGTCTGTCTCTCGATCTGTGTATCATGGGGAGCTATATATCATGGGGGCGGGCAGGTCCCTTTGCAGCATACCTCTCAACTGTCCCTGATTACGAGGGATGGCCCTCATTTTACCCCTTAACATTGCTCTGTCCCTCATCGATCCCTCATGGAATAGATACTTCCCACACAGAGAACATGCTGTAAATTCAGACTTTAAAGCAAAACATTCATGATATTCTAACATAATACATCAAAAATAAATGTTTCACAAGTGAACACAATGGTTTCCACAGGGTTCTGAAACAACAAATACAAGCAAGCAATGTTCGGTATTGACAAATGCTCGTTTCATTAGCTGTGGTGTATTATAGTTACATTTCAGCAGGAAATCACACTGTTCACAGACTAATAACTTGAATTTATTTTTAAAATATGCATGCCAGATGAAGTATATACAGGAATAACGTGAGATTATCATTTTGTACACCAGAAAGAATAAAAGGATAGGTAGAAGGATAGAGATGGCAAAGAAAGTAAAATAGCTGAAACTAAAAAAAGTGAACCTTAAATGTCTTGCGTACATTGTATGCTGAAAGCTCTTTCTGCAAGGGTCAATCTGTTTTATAAAACATTGGTTGGAAATGAAGCATACTCAATTGCTGACAGTATTCTAGAAGGGTTGTGTTAATGACTGTAAGTAAACCTTTATGTACAATAGAACTGTAATTATAAAAAATCCATTTAAAAAATTAAAACATTTTAGTTTAATAACAACATTAAGGCTGTCTAGGGGTTGAGTTACTATTGTTTCTCTAACGCTAGGGGCATAATGCACATGGCTAAAATGCCCCCATCCCCCCAAAAATTGAACTGTCTGGTGAACAGAGTCCCAGGTTATATCTTGATGCTTAAGTATATTTCTGTCTGTCTGTGTCACACACACACACTGTCTGCTATTAATGAGCAAGTCTTAGGTTTTAATAGCAACTTCCTTTGCATTCCATGTTACCCTGAAATCCCTCATGACATTTTTCTGAAAATCCATCTGGAAGAATTAAGAAAAGTAAAACACCTAGAGATTATAATAATGCTTTTCACAGCCCCCCAAAGAAGAATGAAAGAACTTGGTGTGACATGCTACAACAATGCTGTTCGTGCTCACAGTAGTTTATTGCATGCATGCACCTATGCTTGCACCCAAGTCTAGTCCAGCCCCATGATCACTGCTCCTCTTCTCCTACCTTATTGCTGAGCTTCACATCCTCCATTAATACAGAAGCTGATGGCAGACAGGGGCCGCATGGCCCATCTCAGTCTGCCCTTTTTTTTGTTATCTTGCCCATGCAGGAGCCCCTCCAGGTCCTCGACACTCTCCACCACCCCTTACCTATCCTTATAACTCCTTGTGCTTATGCCAGGCTTTTGAACCACACCACTGTTTTTGCCCCTACAACCTCCACTGGAAGACCATTCCAGGCATCCACCCCCCTTTCTGTGAAGATGTACTGTATTTCCTCACGTCTCTCCTAAACATACCCATCTCCAACTTCATATCATGGCCCCTTGTTCTGGAGCACCCTTTCCTCTGAAAAATACCTCCCACGTGTACCTTGTTCGCCCCCATGAGGTATTTACAGGTCTCGATCATATCCCCCATCTCCTCCAGGGTGCACATGTTTAATTTCTTTAGCCTCTCCTCATAGGACATTTGACATAGACTCTGTACCATCTTAGTAGCCCTCTTTCAGATGGCCTCCATCCTGTCTATATCTTTCCTGAGATATGGCCTCCAAAACTGGACACAGTGCTCCAGGTGAGGTATTTACTAAAGACCTATATAGTGGCAACACCACTTCCATCTTCCTGCTGGTAATAGCCCTACCTATATATCCCAGCATCCCACTAGCTCTCCCAATTACTTTGTTGCATTATCTTGCCACCTTCAGGTCATCTGATATGATCACTCCCAGGTCCCTTTCCTGCTTGGTCGCTGCTAGTATCTCTCTCCCCATTTTGTACTGCACCCCTGGGTTTCTGAGCCCCAAAGCGCATTATTACACTTTTTGCATTAAACCTTAGCTGCCAAACTTTTACTGCTCTCAGTCATTTCAAGTCTTTTCAATCCTTTGCACCCCCTCCGAGAGTGTCCACCCTGTTGCAGATCTTGGTGTCATCTGCAAAGAGGCAGACATTCCCTTCCAGTTCCTCTGCCATGTCACCAATGAAGACATTAAACAGGACTGGCTCCAGTACTGACCCCTGCAGTACCCCGCTGGTCACTCTCCCCTCCTCAGAGCACTGTATTTACCATGCCCACCCTCTGCCTCCTATCCCTAACCAGTTTCTCACCCAGGTTACCACCTTATTGCCCACCCCCATGCTACCCAACTTGTTCACCAGCCTCCTATGCTGAACTGTGTCAAAGGCCTTGTTATAGTTCATGTAGGTCATGTCCATTGCCACCTCCCTCAACTATGAATACTGAGCAGAAATATTTAAGATATTTGCCTTTTCTTGGTCCTCCTCAGTATAGCCCCCTGCCTCCTTTCTTAACCGTGCAATCCCTGTCTTGGTCTTCCTTTTCTCATTGATATACCTGAAAAATGTCTTGTCCTCCTTTGATACTGTCTGGGCTATTCTTTCCTCAGCTTGCAATTTGGCACTCCTTACTGCCTTGTCTACCTCCCTCCATTTCCCCAGATACACTTCTCTGTCCTCCTCTCTCTGGGTCTCATTATATTGTCTGAATGCCACTGTTTTGCCCATACCTTTTCTGCCACTTCCCTCGAGAACCATAATGTGCTCTTCCTCCTTCTGCTTTTGCTTATTTGTCTTATGTACAAGTTTGTAGCTTTTACTGTGCTCTCTTTATTCTGGCCCATTTTCCTCACCCCCCATCATCTCCCCTGCCAGGTCTTCTAGGATACATTCTCCCATCTTCAAGTACCTCAAGGGAATCAACAAAGTCCAGGAGGGTAGCATCTTTCAGAAAAAGAGATGTGTAAGAACAAGGGGGCACAATTTAAAGATAGAGGGGGGATGGCTCAGGAGTAATGTGAGGAAATATTTTTTCACAGAGAGAGTGGTGGATACATGGAACAGCCTTCCTGAGGAGGTCGTTGGGTCTAATACAGTGGGGGAATTCAAACATGTATGGGACAGACACAAGGCAATTATAGTGGGGGGTTGCAGGAAGTAGACTGTTGGTTAACTAGAATCTGCAGCTTATCCAGTAGGTAGGGAAATGGGCAGACTGGGTGGGCCAAGTGGTCCTTATCTGCCATCAAAGTCTATGTTTCTATGTTTCTATGACCCCATCTGAGTACTGTGTGCAGTTCTGGAGACCCAGTCTCCGCAAGGACATAGACAAGATGGAAGCTGTCAGAGGAGGGCAACTAAAATGGTGCAGGGTCTGCACCGGAAGACATATGAAGAGAGGCGAAAGGAGCTTAATATGTATACCCTTGAGGAAAGGATGGAGAGGGGACATGATAGAAATGTTCAAGTACCTCAAGGAATCAACAAAGTCAGAAGGTAGCATCTTTCAAAAAGAGGTGTGCAAGAACAAGGGGCACAATTTGAAGATAGGGGGCAGCGGCTCGAAAGTAATTTAAGGAAGTATTTTTCACAGAGAGGTTGTGGATGCATGGAATGGCTTCCGGAGGAGGTTGTGGAGTCAAAACAGTGATTGAATTCAAGCATGCATGGGACAGCCATAAGGCAATTCTAGGGGTGGGGTAGGAAGAAGTAGGCTGCTGGTTAACTAGGATCTGCAGCTTATCCATTAGGTAGGAAATGGGAGACTGGGTGGGTCAAGCGGTCCTTATCTGCCATCAGATTCTACAGGTATGTTTCTACGTTTCTATCTTTGTAAAGTCAGCCCTTCTGAAATCAGGCCCTCGCACTTGTGCGGCTGGATTCCACTCTTCTTATATTAAACCATATTGTGCGATGGCCACTGATCCCCAGATGACTGCCCACTCTGATGTCTGCCACACTGTCCCCATTCATAAATACCAAGTCCAGTATTGTCCACCCTGGCCTGAGAGGCTTCACTGACCAGCTGCCTGAGGAATGCCCCTGAAGGGTGTCAAGATGTCTCAGCTCCTACCTGAAGCTGCAGTAGATAGGTTCCACTCTGCATCTGGCAGATTAAAGTCCCCACCAGCATCACCTTATCCATTTTGCCCATGCCTTCCAAAATCTCTTCATCTATGTCTTCTCCCAGTGTTGGAGGCCTGTATACCACTCCCATGTGAAAGATGGCTCTGTTTCCAGACTTGATTTTTTTTTGTCAACTTTGTTTCGCTCCCGTCGCAGCTCCAAGGTCCTCTCTCAGGCATCCCATCCTTGTCCTGCCCACCTGAGGATCCCACGCTATGCCTCCTCTCTGGCACCAGCACCCCCAGCTAACCCTATCCGGGTGGGTCCACTCCCCTCCACTGTAGGGTGCTCTTTCAAGGCAGACTCTGGCATTGGACGAGGTGGTCCTGGGAAATTGAAAGCATGCTAGGGAAACCCGGCATAGGGCGGAGGATCGGTGCTGCCGCCTGATCCTTGGCACTGGGTTTTCCTGTGTTCTTGGTTACCCCCCACAGGCGCATGGGACGTACAATGCCGCCCAGCTCCGGTGTAGGTGTTCCCACCCACTTCAGAAGGCAGCTGCCCAGACGTCGCCCCCATAGTGTATGTGCCTGGTGTGTAGCAGTGCCACTGGTCTCCACGGGGCTGCTGCCGCACCGGCTACCCGTGGATCCCTCCCTGAGAGAGGAGAGCAGTCCCAAAGATGCTCAATCCTCTCCCCCCAACCCCCGATGGCCCGAGCTCACTCCTGAACCCGTGTCGCCGGCGTGGCGCGAGGTGTGGAGTCCAGTGCCTTAACCCTCAGTGCCACTGGGCCGGCCCCCACACTTGAGGTTGACGCACAACACCTTGACGCCCCCCTCCTCCCAGTACCTCTATCGCTTTGATGTTTTCCTTAACATAAAGCACAACTCCACCACCTTCCTTCCTATCCTGTTCCTACTAAACATTGTGTAGCCAGGTATAACCATTTCCCTCAGTGGTTGTTTGTGCACCATGTTTCCGTGATGGTCACAATATCCAGACCTGCTTCAGCCATGGCGGCCTCCAGGTCAGGTATCTTATTTTCTAGACTTCTAGCATTGGCATACATGGCTGTCCAGATTTTCTTAGTCTTACTCTTATCTTTTCTCATGCTGTCTAGTTGTTCCCCCTTCTTCTCCATTGCATACTGACTGCTTCTCTTCCCCCCTTCCTCCCATGCTGATCCCTTGCACCCTTGGTGGTCCTTCATTTTGGTGGGAATCCTTTCCCCCAGAAATTCTCTACCCTCCATCACAGCCTTGGGGGGGGTCCATTTCTGCCACTCCTTTGCCTTCTGCCACCCCCTTGGTTAGTTTAAATGCCCATAGAAGTAACACTTAAACCATCTACTGAGGACTTCCGCTCCCTTCCTGGATGGATGCAGGCCATCCCCCTGGTGCAAGCACTGATCCCTCCAGGTGGAGCTCCAGTCCCCAATGTAGCCATACCCCTTCCCTCTGCACCTTTCCTTCAACCATGAATTGAAAGTCTTAGTGCAGGGCTCCCTCTTCTTCCCCCTGTTATAGACAGGAAGCATGTCCATAAAGGCTACAGTGTGTGCTATCTGCCTAAGACCCTTCCCCAGCTCCCAAAACTGCTCCTGCTCTTGCACTGCTCCTGTCCCTTCCGAGTTAGGTCATTTGTCCCCAGGAAGACAATGATGTCCAACTCCTCCTTCCTTCCTTCCTTCCTATAGCCCTTGCGATCCACTGGATATGCTTTCCATCCCTCCCAGCTGATGCCAGGTAGGCACTTAACCTCACTCTCTATCCCTTTCCTTCTCCTAACTCTATCCCCTGACTATGGGTCCCTCACTAGAAGTTACTTTCTCCTTCCCTGGGGGTCTCCTTCCTCCCTCCCGGGGACTCCATTTGGGTGTTCCCCCACATCCTCTGCATTTACCACCTTGGGTGCCCCTTCATGGCAGTCCCACTCTGCCAGAATGGTGTAGGAGATTTTTAGTGGCACTGGATGAGGAGTGTGCCTGTTAATCGCTTCCCTCAGCCTTCCTGATCCTGCCACCCCTGTCCTCCTTGAGCCCACCATAGTCCAGCCGCTTCTTCCTTCTGGCAACCATTGAGGTAGCCATGTCTGGCTAGGTGGTCCCTGGACAAGCGAGATGGTCCCCCAACTCCTTCCCAACATGACTTTGAGTCTCACAACATTCTTCTGACTCTCTGCCAGTGCTGCTTGGAGCCTTGAGACTTGTTCCCTCCATCCAGAGAGGCACACACAGATGGGACAGCACCGCAGCCTCCAGAAGGTCTCCCTGTAGACTGCTGCCCCAGAACCACTGCACTGCACCACTCCCCACATTTCCTTTTCACTGTTATTCTACTCCTTCCCTTTTTTTTGCCCCAGACCCAGTCAGGCTATCTTACTACCACCCAGTAATCATACGCCCTTAAATCCTGAAGCAGACTAATACCTAGCAGGCTTTTTACGGCAAGTCCCTACACCCTACTGTATCTAACAACTATTTAACAGTAGGCCCTTGATCCCTGACTCACCCTAGCACCTAGCAACAGTTTACTTACAATTCCTTCTACCCAGAAACATGCTAAAACCTTGTATCAGTTATTTTATTTATTGAATTTTGGTAATTGGCTAGGCCCACTGAGACAAGATGGTCCCTTTTTCAGTGATGACCCGGTAAGTGCAGTACATTAATAGTGCAATAGTTGACACAGGAAACCATACAGGTATGACAATTACAATAACAAGACCAACTAATATAGTCAGATTATCTCAGCCTAGAACTCTGATCTCTGTTAATCCTATTATTAGAACTGTTTTTGGTAGCAATCTGAGAATTAATGTTGAATGCCTTCCTGAACCTGTTTTTAGTAGCAAACTAAGAATTAATGTTGAATGCCTTCATGTACCCTGGCATACCTCTCAACCTCTTGCCTCATGAATCAGGGACAAGGCTTAAAAATATCAGGGACAAAGACCTCAAATCAGGGACACGTCTTAAAAACTGGTACTATTCACTTAGGAAGCTGATAGAATAAAGGGATTTCTGATAAGATGCATTTTCTGAAGAAGAACAAGTCTGCAACTTTAATGTTTGACATTATTTTGTGTTTTAATCCCCTGTTCTGTCACAAAAACACAAATTTTATGAGGGACAGAGGAAAATGTTGAGGCCAAATCAGGGACATCCCTGAAAATCAGGGACAGTTGAGAGGTATGTACCCTGGGAGTCTTATGGTTAGAGCTCTCTCTGTTAATGTATTAGATAGAGCTGTTTGGCAGAACTCTAAGAATTAATTTATATGCTTTCCGAACTTGTTCAAACAGTTCCATTTTGTACTCTCCTAGCTTTTTGCTTTTCTCTCTGACACTGCGGCGCTGGCCTGCCCTCTCTCCTGCTGACCTTCCCCCTGTTTAATTAATCCTTTTTGTCTCTCTGTAGCCTCTGGTCCCCTGCTGATCTCCAGATTCCTTCACGCCACCCCACGATTTAACTTAATCTGTTTTACCTGTCCCTGCCGCCACTGGTTTACCCGCCCTTGCTTCAAGTTTTAAATTTTAATCCTTCTCTCTTTTCTTCCTCACAGCTCCAAGCCTTGATGGGCTTTAAACCCCAGCTGCACAGCTCCTCTCCAGCCACTGCCCTTTCAGTAGCCTGCACACCGGGACCTCACGCAAGGTACGATTATTCTACTCCTCCTAGAAGCTTTCAATTTTCTGGCACCCTCACACTCTGCTACACTGATAGGCCCCAGTTCAAGACCTGGAAGGCACAATTGGCTTCACAGGTCCTTTTGCCCACCACAAGCTCCACTGCAGTTTCTGCTGTATAACTGTACAGCCTGTAATCTTGCTTTGACTTAGATCTTGTTCCTCCCCAGTCACAGTTTATTAGTGGGGAAGAATTCCTGCACAGTGCACATAGCAATGTAGTTGCAGCACTATGTTGCTTAATTTTCTGTACACTAAATTAGATCCTGCTATATAAATCCAGTATGTGACTTTTGCCCAGATCTCAAATTCGAGCAGTGCTATTCTTAGTAGAATATTTTGGCCCGCCTCAGCCTTATTAAATACACCTAACCCCACTTCTTTCCCATGAGCTTTATTCATTGGCTCAGGACTTTGTTCTGCCTTCTTAAAGGGATACTCACTTCTTAAATTGGCACCATCTACCTGTTTTACAGATTCTGCTAGTGGCATAACAAGCTGCGCTGCAGCATTAATATTCCTGCTACTGTCTCCAGAAGGATCACCCCGCATTTCTACTGGGCGAGGTTACAGCCAGAAGTAATCACAAATGCTACCTTTGCCCTTTCTTGCTGTCTGGCCGGCTTGCAACTCCCCATTATTAATTATTATTAAGTTATACTTATCCCATCACTCTGCTCACACAAGCAAGCTAGCTGATCATGTAGTACATAAACCCTACACCTTCTTAAACCTTTCCTCCCTTTATATGCAAGTACATGGAAACCTATATTTTCCATAGTAGGTCTTGTACATATGATTACTGACTTAAGGACCAGTCACTGCTTGACACTCAAAGCTTCAAATTGACTCTTTCCCATGAGGCTAAAGTGCTTGTCCTAGCTTAGCTGGGACCACCATTTTTCATTACCGCGCTACCCCTTCCACCCAAAGAGTCAAAAGAGGGTGGGCTTGGGTACTAGGCTACTTCTGAGAGCCATTATAAAACTCCTACTATTTTCACTGCTATGCTCAGGTAATGTTGAGTTAAACCCTGGACCACCAGCCCCTATCCAGTCACCATCACAACTACCCTTACTTAGGGGCCTGAGCCTGCTACATATAAATACCTGTAGTCTGCTGAAAAATTTTGATCTCTTTCAATCCTGGATCGCTTATACAAAACCAGATGTCATGGTGGATCTGAGACATGGCTCAAACCCTCTATTCAAGATTTTGAAATCAGTATCCCTTCATATAATGTGTTTAGAGCAGACAGGCACGCCGGTGAGGGGTAGATATATATGTACACAACAAATTCTCTGCCACCACTATATACTCCACTTCAGTGCCGAAGGAATTTGAATGCCTTACCATTAAATTACAACTACCCGCCTCTGTCCCACTCCTAATTGTCAGCTGCTACAGACCTCCTACAGCAGGCCTCAAGCTGCAGAACCACTTATCCCACCTTCTGGACTCGCACTGAATGGAGGTCATCATCATGGGTGACTTCAACCTTAACTTGTTCACCGAGTGCTCCAAACCCTTAAAGGAACTCAGCAACTCACCTGGGATTACACAACTAATTGTGGAAGCCACCTGTCTATTAACAAACACTCCTGAACACAGTACTTTGCATGATCTCATCTTGAGTAAACAAATCCCACCTTTTCACTCACTCAGGCATGCTACTAAATGACCTAATTGATCACTGCCTGGTTGCCTGCATGAGGTCCACTCCCAACCCCTCGTCTACCTCTAGATTTACCCTCAAAAGAGTTGCTGCAATCTAGATTACCATGCTTTCATCTCTGACCTGCAATATGTGTGCTGGCAAGATTTCTACTTAACCACAATGGTATCCGAAGCTTGTGAGGCCTTCCGCAGCATTGTCCTCAATACCATAGACAGGCATGCCCCCCTGGTCAAAATGCGTACCAAGAAAAAATCTTGTCCATGGTTTTCTCCTGACCTGAAGACTTCCTTACTTCATAGAGACAAACTTTGGAAAAAAGCGCACAGAACCAAACTCCCTGCCGACTGAACAGCCTTCTGGCAGCCAGAAATCAGTGTACCAAACTCATTAGAACCGCAAAAAAATACTTTTGTAAAACCCTAAGTACATCTTCTAACCGGCCTGCTAAGTTCTGGCAGACCTTAAAATATATCGAGGGACATAAATCTATTAACTCACTCCTGACAAAATTAAATTGGATGGCACTACCTTTACCAACAAACAGAAAATAATTGAACTCCTATAGCGCCCACTTTGCTACCACTGGTTAGTTGCCTTTGATTCATCTCCTGCCAGCAAATTACATGACCAGCTCAGAGAACAGGCCTCAGCCAACCCTGCCCCAGCCCTCTAGCACTGATCATACCTTTTCATTCACATCGGGTCTCCCTGAAGGAAGTAGAAGACCTCCTACTGAAATTGGACACAAAAAGCACTGGTGCAGACCTTATTGGCCCTTTCTTTCTGAAGCTATGTCTCTAGCTCAGGTGCTCTCCTGCCATCTGGAAAATAGTCCAAGTTATACAGCTCTTCAAATCTTGGATGTAAACAACTATAGGCCTGTTTCTCTGCTCCCCTCCTCTCTAAACTCCTTGAAAAAAGAAACACCCAGCTAAGAAAATATCTCAAATCCACTAATCTACTCTCACCATTACAGTCTGGTTTTAGACCAGCACATAGTACCATTACAGCACTAAGCAAAGTCTACAATGATTGGCTCACAGCTCTGGACAACAAAAACAGTGTGTGCCTGGTTCCTTGATCTGAGCAAGGCCTTTGACACTGTGGATCATGTCTTACTACTGGACATCCTCAGGAGCATTGGTCTGGACCCTACTGCCCTGAAACGGTTTGATAGTTATCTCATTACATAGATAGAAACATAGAAACATAGAAGTTGACGGCAGATAAGGACAGCAAGGCCCATCCAGTCTGCCCATTTATTTTTCTACCTTATGAATGTGCCATCAGCCTTTGCTCTGTCAATGGCCTATCTATACTCATCTGTATTGCTCCCTTATGCCCATCCCATGGCTGTTTGAAGCCCTGCACTGTATTCATATCCACCACTTCCTGAGGTAGGCCGTTCCATGCATCCACCACCCTTTCTGTGAAAAAGCACTTCCTCACATTACCCCTTAACCTGCCTCCCTTTAATCTCATGCTGTGTTCTCTTGTCCTGTTACTTTTATGTTGGTGCGCTTGCGCAGCCAACATCTTGAGAGTAGTGCAGATTTGGAGGTGCGGTCACTGTTGGGCAAATGCAGGGCACACACCAGTAAGTGCGTCCGCATTCCCAATCAGCCAGCAGCAGGGCCGACACCCTGCCTAGCTAATCAGATGAAGACATCACAGAATAGGTCCGCTGCAATGAGGCCGAAGCTCTCGCGCACCTTAACCTGTACGCCTCTCCCTCCTCACGCAATGGCAATATGGCGGCAGTGACTGCCGCCGTGCCTGTCAACCCCCTTCCTTTATTGTGTGCCAAATCCCCATCGGCATCATAACACCTCTTTCTTGATTGCCGAGGGGGGTGCCCAATCCTCAGCATCATGCACCCCCTAACAGTTTTTCTTTGCTGACGGGGGCCCAATCCCCATCGGCATGTATTCCTCCCTCCCCTTGTATTTTGTTGATGGGGGAGCCCACTCCCTGCTGGCATAATGTGTTCCCCCCCTTTTTTTTGCTTGCCGAGGGGGTGCCCAATCTCCCTCAGCTCCTGCACCACCCTTTACTTGTTTGCCGATGGGGTGCCCAATCCCCCATCGGCTAAAGCACCAACCCACATACACACACACAGGTAGCACACTGGGAGCCCACCCCAGCATGCCAAAGAACCTATTAAAGTGAAAACGGTCTCCCAGTGTCTTTTATTTTTATTTTTTTAACGGTGTAACCCCCCTGCAAATGGGGGTTCCCAAAAGACTTCCAGGAGCTTGCTTGAATGCTCCAAGCCTGAATGGTGTTTGGCGTTTAAGCCATTTATCAGTGAGTGTTTTTAGAGCCTCTGGTACTGTCTCTTTAAGAGCTGTCTGCTTGCAGACATAATTAGTTTGTATGGGGGGACTGTGTGCTTCTCTGTTTGAGTACCACTCGAGCTGCTGCCAATTCACTCCATTTTGCAGTCACTAGGAGTGCAAGGGAACCTATCTGAAAGATGTAACTGTTTGCCAGAAATCATTTACAGTAATAATGAAATTACAGTTTGTCTAACCTGCTTTCTTTGCAGTCAGAACTATGTCTGCCTAGTTCCCCATTCTGGTTTGAACTGCTGAACTGGACCAATCAGTGTGGGTAAGCTAGCTCTAAAATGGTGCCTTGGACGAATCAGAACTTGGACTCATAATCTGAGCCAGCCACAAGAGGATTGTATGGGCAGTGACTCTGGAGATGTAGTTTAGACTTGGCGTCTTTTGGACCAACAGCAGCAGTCTATTGTGAGTGACAGCCAATCCAGTCAAGAACTGGGAGGAACTCAAAGGAAGTGCCCGGTTTTGTCTGTTGGAGTTTCAGTTTAGCTCTGGAGTGAAGGGGAAAGAAACCCTGTGCTCCTTCAGTGCACAGTTTCAGTCAAAAAACGTGTGTAAGGCCCAGAGTTCCGGTCTGCAGCTTGTGTAACTGCTTGTTAGGACTGAATCCGTCCTGTGAAAAGAATCAAAGGATCTCTGAAGAGTAGAAACCAGGCTCACCCTGTAGAAGACTGGAGAAATTGTTGAATTGCACTCGGTCTGTCAGGAACTGAATCTGCTGTGTGTTCTCCCGGGGTGTGCAGTAATTGCGATCGGGATAGAGAAGCAGCCTGCCTGGTATAGTACTTTCTTTTTTACCATATAAATGTGTGAAGAGTCTCGTGGAGCTCAAGAGTAGCCCTGCTGACGTTGAAGGACCCTATCTTGTTTGGAGGTCGTGAGTACTAATTCAAGGTCGCTCCCTGTTGAATTGCCACATTAAATCCAAATGGAATCACTGTACTGCTGACTGTTTAAACTAATTTTCTTTTACTGTGTGAAGGGCCCCTACCAGCTGCCACGGTTTGGACTAGCCACTGGGGCTTGGGTACCCAGGGACAGTAACTGGTGAGGATAGGCCTATGCACAGAGCCATAGGTAGATAGTAAAGTGATAAGCTAATTAACCTGATTTCCCCTGTCCTTGTTATATCCCCTAAATAAATCAGAGCTGCTTGTTTCAGCAAAGTTATACTGCCTGAGGTATTGTCTATGTTAAAGTACTGTACTGTGATTGTTGCACTGTATCTTATTTCTACAGGAGGTCCCAGTCCGGAACTAGTCCTGGGGGAAGTGTATACTGTGAAGGTAATTCTGATATATTGTGTGGGCCACTAGTGGGAAGAAAGGGGGTTGCAGTGTCCCAGAGGGCTGTGACCAAGTAAGTTTAACTATTGCAAACCCTGACCTCTGGGTGGAGGCACCGCCATTGGATCAGGCCCCTCAACCTGTTAGTGGCAAATCAGGCAGGGGTAGTAGCCCCTGGGATAGCGCCATCTAGGGGTTACACCTGTAAAGCAAAAATGGTCCCTCGTAGTCTCCAACCCCCTCCCACAACCACCCACCCACTGCGCACCCTGCCTCCCTACAACCCCCTCACCCCATACTTACCTCTGGAGTCTGGAGCGATGATCTTCGGTGGACCGGGAACAAGTCTGCACTCTTCAAAGCCGACCTGAACTGAGTAAATGCCGGTAAGCTGTATAATGGAATAAACAGGGTTTTTTCAACTTTAATGCATATCTAGGGCATTTTTGGGAATTTTTACACCAAATTTTCAACATGGGGTTGTTGGGACCCCTCCTCATGAATTCTGTCACTGTCATGTCATTAATCGGTCCTGAAAGGTGATTTTGTATCACTGCACGGAATCACCTTTTGGGACCCAATATGAATGACAGTACCACTATTCATGAGGAGGCTCTCAAAAGCCTATGTTGCAAATTTGGTGGAACAAATCCAAAAAATGGCTGTTTTACGAGCGTGCATTGCGCAGCTGCTACACAGGCTCATAACTTCTCAAATTCGCAATATTTTCACAATGGATTTTCCACATTGTCATTTTTGTACACCTCCTTGAGATCAGTACAGCTGTCATTTTTCACATCCTAGCCGAAATGTGTTTTCACACTTCCGGCACAGAATAGCGCGGTCGCTGTGGGAAATCAGTGTTCGGGACAGATTATGAAAATGACAGTAACACTGTTCATGAGCAGAGGTTCTAAAATGCCTATGTTGAAAATTTGGTGACGATACTCCATAAAATGACTGTGTTACGAGCATGCATTGGCAGATTGCACACACGCTCATAACGTTGTGCATTTGTAATATTTTCACCCTGGATTTTCACCATTGGCATTTTTCCACACCTCTTGATGAACAGTACAGCTGTCATTTCACATATCCTGCCCAAAATATGTTTTCGCACGTACGGCACAAAACAGCACGGTCGCTGTGCGAAATCACTTTTTGGGACAGTTTGAGGAAATAACAGAGATACTGTTCATGAGCAGATGTGCTAAAATGCCTGTGTTGAAAATTTGGTGCCAAATGTCCATAAAATGACTGTGTTACAAGCGTGCATTGCGCATTTCCCATGCACCCTTGTAACTTCGAAAATTTGCAATATTTACATGCCACATTTTCAACAGTGGCATATTTTAACACCTCCTTATGAACTGTACAGCTGTCATTTTTCACATTCTGCCCAAAATGTTTTTCCCCGCTGCACTACTAAAGCCAATGCCAGCGCGACAACATTCGGCATTGACAAATGCTTGTTCTTATGTTGAAACGTTAGACTCTTTTCACCTTGTTAATGCCCTTAAGGTGTTTGAATGTTTCGATTATATCACCTCTCTCCCTCCTTTGCTCTAGGGTATACATATTGAGCTCCGTTAATCTTTCCTCATATGTTTTCTGTTGCAGTCCCTGCACCATTTTTGTTGCCCTTCTCTGGACTGCCTCAATTTGGTTAATGTCCTTGTGAAGGTGTGGACTCCAGTACTGCACGCAGTACTCCAGATGGGGCCTAACCAGTGTCTTGTAATGAGGGATTATTACCTCCCTCTTCCGACTTGATACCCCTACTAATACAGCCCAACATCCCCCTAGCCTTACCTACTGCTTTAGTGGTCTGCTTGGATGATTTCGGGTCATTGGTGGTGATGATGATGCCCAAATCTCTTTCTTCCCTTGTGACTGCCAGTAACTCCCCTCCCAGCCTATAGGTGGCTTCAGGGTTTCTCTTTCCTATGTGCATGATCTTGCAATTCTTTGCTTTAAACCCCAGTTGCCACTCTTCTGACCATTTTGCCAGTTTATCTATATCTCTTCTCATTCTGCCCACCCCATCTGGATCATCTACACTGCTGCAGATCTTGGTGTCATCTGCAAACAGACAAACCTTACCCTCCAGTCCATCTGCAATGTCACTGATGAAGATATTGAAGAGGACTGACCCCAGGACTGATCGCTGAGTTACCCCACTTGTGACTTGCATCTCTTCTGACTGCATACCATTTACCACCACTCTCTGTTTTCTGCCCATCAACCAGTTTGCCACCCAGCTGACCAACGTTTGACCCACCCCAAGCCTACTCAGCTTATTAATCAATCTTCTATGTGGAACAGTATTGAAAGCTTTGCTGAAGTCAAGGTAGGTGACATCAACTGCTCCCTCTTGGTCCACCACTTTGGTTACCCAGTCAAAGAAATCTATGTGATTAGTTTGACAAGACCTTCGTTTTGTAAACCCGTGCTGTCTTGGATCCTGTGCTCCTATGGATTCCAGGTGTTGCACTATCCTTTCCTTAAGAAGTGCCTTCATAATCTTGCCCACAACTGAGGTAAGACTGACTGGTCTGTAGTTCCCTACCTCCTCCCTGCTACCACTCTTGTGGAGCGGGATCACATGAGCCCTTCTCCAGTCTTCTGGGACCTCTCCTGTGCTTAGAGACTCACTAAACAGTTCTGATAATGGCAGACAGTGACTTCTCCCCCTTGAATACCCTTCCAAGGGGTGTCCCACAGGGGTCAATTCTGGGCCCTTTCCTCTTTGCAGTCTATATTAATAATATCAACTCTGGCATAAAATCAGTCACCATTCATCTATTCACGGATGACACCATCATCTACATAGACAGGCCTTCCCCTGACTTGGCTTGCAGGGATCTGCAAAGAGACTTTGACAAACTGCAGATGAACCTTCTATACCTCAAATTGCTACTGAATGCTAGGAAAACAAAGTCTATGTTTTTCTCACATGTAACGAGACTGGCACAAACACCTAGCCTCGACTCCTTACCCAAAATCACCACTTTAATCGGTGAACAAATAGAATTCATGGCTAAATTTAAATACTTGGGTGTGTGGGTTGTCCATAAGCTAACCTTCACATAACATATAGAGGAACTTGCAAAAAGCTAAAACTGAGACTTAGATTTTTCTATAGAATCAGGCACTTTCTAAAGAAGTAAAAACCATGCTAGTTCAAGCCACGTTGCTTCCACTCTTAGATTATGCAGACATTCTGTATGTTAAAAGTACTAGAGCTGCCCTATCCAAACTAGACGTCCTCTACCACCACGCTCTATGCTTTATAACTGGCATACCCTACTCCACCCACCACTGTACCTCTACTCCCTTTTAGGATGGACCTCACTCTCATTCCAGTGGCAAAAAATGCAGCCATATGGACATTCAAAGCCATTACCCATAAGCTCCCCCAGTATATTTCAGACTGTCTGCCCATCTGCGTGCCAAGAATGTACAGACTGAAAAGTCTCTCCTACCTTACTCTTACCATCCTAAATTCAATACTAGGTTTGGTAGCTCATCCACAGGTTATGCCCTACCCTTACTATGGAACAAACTCCAAAAAGTATTGAAACTGGTTATTCCTGTCAAACTGTTAACCTTCAAGGCCTTATTTAATCAATCCTTTAAGGAATCCTGCAAGTGCAGTCGAAAAGGACTAACCTCTGCCTGTCGTGCTCCCCTTTTCAGCTAACCCACTAGGCACCACCCTCCTGGCTCCTTCCACTCTCTTTTCTCCATCTCCCCTCTTCAATCTCTATGCTAGGCTGTTACCTAGTAAATTAGCCAAGTCACTATTGTAATCAGTGTAATTATTATTGCTAACTGCTCTTACTGTGTTTTACTGTTTAGCATAATGTTGCCTGACTTAACTTCCACTGACATGTTTATACTGTCTACTATGTTGTTATGTTTATGTAAACAACAGCTGAACTATTTTCTGTTGTAAGAACTCTACCCAGTTGTTATTTACCTTGCCTAGTTCCACCCATGCCTAGACAAAATGTATCATATGTACTGTATCTAATGCTCAAACTTATTAGAGGTGTATATATTGTGTTCCCATTTGTTTTGTTTTTTAATTTATTTATGCTCCACTGCCTTGGGAACTCTTTCCAGCATCCTCAATGGTTCCCAGCCGCTACCTCACACCGTGACATCCAGATCCTCTCCACTCGTGCCATCCAGCACCACCTCGATTCTGAACCCCCTAGAGGTGGGACCATCCTATCCACCCTGGGTGCTCTATCTCAATGGCAAAGTGCCAGGCACATGAGAGACCCCATGGAGAGGAAGCCAGTCCAGTATTGGGAGTGTGGGCCGGGAGGCTGAGGTGCCTTCACCTATTCCCAGGAGTGGGGATTTTCTGCTTTATTCTGTGGTTCCTGTCCCTCAGAGTGTGGCTTGACAAGGCAACGTTATGCCGCAACTCCACCCCCTACATCCATGGCGTCACTATGCCAGACACCGTACCTCTGACCACCACCAGAGGCAGCTCCAGGAGCAATCACTCCCCAGAACCCTCCCCGGGAAGAGAGAGCAGTCCTCTGGATGCTTGATCTCTTCCCTCTCCCGTCGACCCCCACTGACCCAGGCTCACTTCCGAACCTGGGTTGCTGGCGTGGTACGAGATGTGGCATCCAGTGCCTCAATCCTCAGCGCCACTGGGCCAGCCCGTTATGCAATTTTTTATATATGAAATTAATGTTATCTGTTTTTGTACCTGCCCAGGTCCACCTTGAAAATGAATTCTTCTCAAAGATGTTTCACCTGGTTAAATAAAGATTTGAATAATATGGTTACAGGAACATGTCATAATACAACACAATTACGTCACACAAACATACACAACTAGCATAAAAAAATGTACAGAGAACATAATTACTACAGTTAAGAACCACTAGTATAGCTAACAGTACCATAGAGTATACTATGGCACACAGTAACATAATCATATTCATATTTACAGATAACATTGTACATAATTCAGAATGTACAGATAACATTGTTCTAACTGAAATCCAGTGATGCTAAGCACACAGCCAGTGGAGAGTTGAAAGCTTGGAAGTCACGATAGCAGGAGCAAGGCTGGGCAGCTAGATGAGACTGCAGCAAGCACTTAAATCAAGGGAGCGAAGAGCAAACCAGGACTGAGAAGGTATCGAGTTCCAGAAGGACACAGCAGAAAGGTGAATGATCTGCGGGCCACAGAGAGATGCAGGTTTGGCACTATGAGAAGGGGTAGGAAAGCAGATCTGACAGCACGCTGCAGGAGTCAACATTGGATGATATCAGCTAGGCTGGGAGGTGTGAATCGATGTACTAGCTTATGAACAAAGCTCAGGGTGACATAGTGCAGTTTGGCCTCAAAGGGCAACCAACCCAGGGCAGATAGGACATCACAATGATGATGGCAAGCATAGGTTCCCAGAACAAACCTACCCACTCTGTGCTAGACCTCGAGAGATGAGATGATATTGTTGCAGAGGTTGAAGAAGCAACAGGCACCAAACAAGAGGAGGCAGGAGGGGCGGCATCTGCAGCCTTCAAGACAGGCATTGAAGTAATGAAGGACGAATCGGTAAAGGGTCCCAATTTTTGGTTAAGGATTTTGTGAGCTGTTATATGTGCATCCAGTGTAAGTGAGGGATCCAAGGTGACCCCAGATATTTAAAAGACTCAATAGCTAAGAACAAACAACAGTATACTAAAGACAAGGAAAGCAACAGCAAGCCCCTAAGCCCACTGACATACTTAGCTGGCCTCCCAAGTACAGCCATCCTATTATCCAGCCCTAACAGGCTTACCTTGGAAGGGTCCCTTTGGGTCAACAGGAGAACAGAGTGGCTGGTTGCCTCTTTGGGCAGACACTGGTGGGCAGACTCCGGTGAGGACTCTGACATCCTTTGCGAGTTGGTCCTTCATGCAGGTGGGCCAAAGTGCGGGGGGCCGCTTGATGGCCTAGTCCTTAAGAAAGCCCCTGCCCACTTCCTGGTTCCCAGGCAGCATCTGGGATTGGCCTCCAACTGGGGAGGAACGCACAGCCAGTATCTTTCTGGAGTCTCACAGAGCATCCAAGCTCCACTCTTCCTGATTTACCTTGCAGACCCTACACTTCTAATAAAGTGTCTGTCTACTTACCCCCTAGTCAGAAATGTTCTAGCAGCAAAGTTCTAGCTGCCTTAGTCAGCTGCCTCCCTGCTGTGATAGCAAGGTTGCTCTCTGTCTGCAGTTGCTGGATACATATTTAACTTTTTTTTTTACCATGGGCATGGTGCTTTTGCCACAGCTTTTTGGTGCTTCCTGCAAATGTTCCCAGCTAATTTTTTCACATTTACATCGTCATTACTATAAATCATGAACTCGTTTGTAATGTTCCGTTTGCCTACATTGAGTTACCCGCACTGGACAGTATTGTTTGCCTGCTCCCTGCCAACCCTGGTTACATCTGGAAGGGAGCTTTTTCTCAGTGTGCTCTCCTGGTGACCAGTTTCTAAATAAGTAAAAAATAAACAAATGTTCCCCTTTTAAATCTGGGTCCCTTATAATTTGGTCTCACCCTTTTTCCTCTATGATACATGCTTGGACATATCATCTGCACTGGCATGCTGTGTGCCCTTGCAGTGCTGCTGAAGGGGCATATTGTAGGCTTGTAATACTACAGTAGGTTCTACCATAGCAGCTTAGCATTTTACCCACCCATTCTCTGAAAGCATGTGAGGGGGGGTTTTGGTCAGAAAGGACATACAAGTAAGGCTATTACTTTGTAGTGCCCACATTGTTCCCAAATACCCTCTTCAATAGTGGCATATACCGTCTCTCTTGATTGCACTTTTCTTCCAGAGTAAACTATGGGCGCTCCGATTCTGTTAATCAAACCTGGCTTACAACAGTGCACAGACCTTTGCTTTTAACATTCACATGCTCCAAGAACTTCAGCGCATAGTTAGGAATTGCTGACTCTGGCTCCTGATAGAATGCCTCCTTCAACTGACAGAAAGCCACTTTTCACAGCATTCTGTCCTGAACCAACTTATGCATTTCCTTTGTTTGTGAGATACAACAGGGATGCTGCAGTTGTACTGAAATTAGCCAGAAACCTGCAGTAGTACTAAGGGCCCCCCCCCAAAATGCTAACACATCTTTCTGTCTGGTGTGTGGGTCAACTCTTAATTGCCTCCTCCCTTGCAAGTTTAGAATGGACGTGTCAGCCTCTTCTATACTGCTTAAGTATGAGACCGCTGCCATAGCAGAGTGACCCTTCTCTGCCTTAACTATCTTCTGTGCAGCTTGCACTTAATTGAACACTTTAGTCACATGTTCCACAAGTTCATACTATATTGTGATACATATATAGCAACTTCATTCATGTCTGCCATGGCAAAATCACCCACTCCAGTGGGCGTGGTCTACTAGCCACTGAAAGGTCACAGTTCAGTTTTTCATACCAAAGGGCATTACATTAAATTCAAAGAAGCCAAATGGTGTGACAAACGTGAGCCTCTACTACCTTTATAAGTGTTGGATGTTTATACTTTGTATCTGCTTGTGCTATGCACCCATTTAGTCCCTGAAGAAGGGTACTTGTACTCAGTGGACTTACGGGTTAACAAAATAAACAAACAAACTCTACCACAGCAGTAAAGAAATGGCTCTGATGATTTACAGCTAACCAGAGAAGAGATGAGGAAATTCCATTGGTAGATCACCTGAGGGAGAGTAATAGGGTACCTATCACCATTGATTACCAGCTAACATGTAAGCAGTTGGCCCAAATGACCCAGGTGCTGAAAACTTCAGCAGCAACATGTTTATATCCCACTCCAGGTATACCAAAATGATGTTACATCAGTTCAATAGGAGGACATAGGTTCCACTGAGTCAGTCAGTCTTTAGGGCCCCATAGGGGGCAAATAGACTATAGAGGAGAAGATAAGGGTGAGATGTTGGACTTGCAGATACTACAAATTTCCAGAAGTCCCAGGACCTCTCTCATGGTGCTCTTACCAAAAAAGGATGGAACCATGTGGTTCTGCATAGACTACTGCAGGATTAATGCCACCAGAGTCCAGTGTTTACCTAATGGTCTGGACAAATGACATTTTAGAAAGTTCAGAGGTAAAGTACAACTAAATCTCAATAGTCAGATTCTATGGAGACTGCCACCATGGCAGGGGACCAGCCAGGGTTATTATGACAAAGATTGGGGCCATGGGGCTGAGATCTAAGTGGCACAAAAAAAAAATCACAGTAGTGCGTTGTGTAGAATCCTCTGGGTACCCTCTATATTCAAAGTTTGGGATAGCTATAATGTGGAGAGCAATCGGAGCCAAGTCCAGAGTCAATCAGGAGAATAAATCAGCCACACCAAAGCAAAGCTAAGTAAGCAATAACCCACTACAGTGTGTGTGGTTACTGAGGATTAATTGACACCCTGGGTGCGTTGTGAGGCACGAGGCGAAGTAGAGTGCTATCAACACCAGTGACGGAACTCAATGACACACACCTAAAGTGGGTTATTGTGTTTATAACATGGGGTTAAAAGAATGTGAGAAATATAACTCTGTGTAGTAAAACACGGCTGAAATGTATTTGTTTTGCAGTGTATTCTTCCTCATAAAAAAGTAGTACCCATGTAGAAAACGATGTGTCTGAGTGGTTTTTCATTGTTACATCGTCCTATAATTCCATAATGTATTAGGTGTTTCTGGGAATAGATGACTCTTACAACTTCTTGGTACTCTGAACACATTTTATGTTTCAAATGCAACATACCTGAGGGAAGTTCGAGCTGCAATAATACAGACATTTAGAAGTGCTAGGTAATTATGTAGGCTTCATTAATATATTCCTGACTGTGCATTTGAATGTGCTGTAACAATATCATTCAGTTGTTCTAACACTGTATCAGCAAAAACATGCATTAATGATTTTAAAACATGATTAATGAAACGCCAACATTTTCCGATGTGGAGGAGAACATTTCAGGTTGCTCCGTTGTGCTGCAAGAAACTGTGCCATATGAAAATAACAGTGAGTTCCTTAGTTCCGCTGTTGTTCTGGGGTCATTATATGGATGACATAAACCACTAGACCATTTGAGCAGAGACTTGGGGTGTATTTGAGAGCGATTGAGAGAAGCGATCCTCTCTATGCAGCAGCAGTCCACATTTCGGAAGCTCAAGATGGGAGAGAGAATAAATTCTTCTTTTCAGTCATCAACAACGTAAACAGAAATCAAGAGGAGGCAATTTTGATAACATCCTCTTAAGAGAGTCTTTTGGATTATTAAGTTGGGAGCTTTAAGGAAACCTGGTTTAGATATAGGGTTTGATCCAAAACCTTGTTTAGAACAAAGTAACAACTCATGATTTGTGGAGTGTATAGATATAACTAGCTTAAACATTTGTGGTTCCAGCTCTCTCTCTCTCTCCCCATCTGTACATATTGATTTTAATTGTTATCAGCATGCTTTGCACTGTGTGTTTTTACACACTTTTAAGGGTTAGCATGTCATTGTAGAGATGTTTGTCTGTAAATAAGGATTTTAATTAATTGGTCTTTGTTCATTCACCAATTGAGTGTGTCATGTGATGGAGGTGCACCAGTGTTTTTAAACTTATTAATTAGGTGATTACCATTTGTGTCTGTTATTTCTAATGTATTCAATCTGCCTTTCTATGTCTGTAAAGTAGCTTTTGATAAAGGATTGTATGAGATCTGAAATGCGTCAAGCGTTACAGACCCTATGTGGGTGTTCTTTTTTATTTTCATAAATAAAATGAGTTAAAAGTACCTAATTGTGGAGTCTCTTTATAGAAGGCTGGGGGGTGCCAGAATGTTTTGCAACTGTGATTTCAAAATAAAGTGTAATATCTCAAAATAAACAGCATTTAAGTAAATAAGATGAGACTCAAGAGCACAGAAATAAATACTGTCAACGTAGTCAAGACTGGGAAGAATTGCTTGACCCGTAATAAGTTCAAAATTCGAACATGACAAACATGTCTGGCGTGCTTTAAGTGACCCAGATATTAACACATTTTGATACAGTTTTGTCAGTGTGAGGTTTGAAAGTCAAGGAAGAATCAAAGATAAGGCAAAGATATTTAAATTCATTACCAAGTTCCGAGGGATAATTTTTCAAGTAGAAAAAGAAGAATCTACCAAGGACAATGAACACTGGGTCCCAAACAGCACCGTTTAAGTCTTCTTACTGTTCTAAAGTAATAAGTTATCTGAGAACCATGTCATCATTTTGTTAGTCACCCTGAAGAGTCATGGCAATAACAGAGGGAGATTTGTGAGCATAGAAAAGCACTGTGTCATCAGTATAAAGTCTGATCGAGCAGGAATCCACAACAGAAGGCAAAGGATTTATAAAAAAGTTAAATAAGATAAGACCAAAAATAGACCCCTATGGACCCCATTGAAAACAGAAAAAGCAGGCAAATGATAACCATTCCAAGAAACAGATTGAGTTCTCCCTTGTAAATAAGAAGAAAACTAGTTAGTGACATTAGGAGAAAGCCATATGAAGACAGACACGTGTTGTGGGGGGGGGGTGCATGAAAGATAGCAGTAAACAGTTGATAAGGTGCAAACATCCTTAGACATATGTATATTCAAATAATACATAGAACAGAAGGCAAAATGGTTGTTAGTTCTTGTCAGGATAAAGTCTTTTTGCAAATAAAATCTACTTGAACAGAAAACAAGGCAAATTTCCTTTTAATTTGTAATATCTGTATGGCTCTTTAAAGGCTACTTGCAAAGAAACAAGGCAGAATTCCTTCTTACTTGTAATGTCTGTATGGCTGTTTAAGGTTAAGAACTTTTTCCATGGTTCATAGCTTCATAGATGTAGCTATAAGTCATGTAGCTTTGGGCCATTATTATGACTCGCCACCACATAGTGGTAAAAAAATTATCCTGTCCCACATGATGGTCCAAAGCCTTTTTGAAGGATTCCATACTTGGGCTGGCAACCTTCAATACTGGTATTGTATTCCAATGTTTCACCACTCGTTGGCTGAACCATTGCCCCCATTTAGCTGTTCAGTAAAATTCTCCTTCAAGTTGAAAATTGTGGAATCTGGAATTTTTATTTCTGTCCCTTTTTTCTAAACCAGATGATACCCATATGGTTGCGGTAAACTCTCCTTTTGGTGAATTTCACTCAGTTTTCCATCCTCCAGTTTAGAGCTCAGGCTGGAGATCCTTTTGTTTCCCACAGCAGCTTCACATTCTCTCTTTTAATCTGGATCGGATCTGACTGAATCTTCTTAGAAACTAACTGTCTCTCTTGGGCTACCTTTTTATACATCCCCAGGGGTCAGGTGATCTACCTTCTTGTACTTAATATCATTAGTACATTTTGTCAGTTTTATAAAGATATTCTTTTAAACAAACATATTAAACTTTAATAATAGTAAAATCACACATATGCACACCTCTAAAACATCTGTCCTAACACCAGTGTTCAAATATATATTTACAAAATGTTTCTATGAGCACCTCACACCTTTGTGCCCTCCCTCAATCAGCCTTCAATTATCCCAAGTCTGTGACTGACCATTGCCTTGGAAACAGCGCCAGCTGCATATGAGTGAGCTGGAATTCCTGACCTGTGCACTGAAACAGTCTCACATTTCATTTGCCTTTTAGTTACCCCTTCTCTTTTGTGAGCTAACAGTGCAAGTCATTTTAGATTTGTTCCTTTTTAGCTGTTTCTAATTCAGGCAAAACTAAAGGGAGGTTAGTGTGTGTAACCTTCATGTGCATTGCAATGAGGCACTTTCATTTGTAAAAGCAGGGTTCAGACTTTAGCACATTCAAACTACCATGCTTTTAAATCTCTCTCTCTCTTCTTATTTCTGATTCTCCTAATGTGTCTCACATATTCTCAAATGGGCATGGTGGAATACGGAAGGAAAAGTGAATTAAAGGTAAAAGGAAGATAAAAGTAGGGTAGATAGATAAGAAGGGGAGAGGACAGTCTGTCCTTCAGGTCCTGGGTCATAGAAAATACTGTTGCAACAGCCTGGATAGAAAAGTAAAAAGATAGATAGATACAGAAATATATATTTCTATATATTTCTGTATCTATCTATCTTCTGCCAGAGAGAAATGTCTCAAAGATATCTATCTATCTATCTATCTATCTATCTATCATCTATCTATCTATCTATCTATCTTTGAGCATACTTCTCCTGGAGTTAAAAAAAAAATATATATATATATATATATATATATATATATATATATATATATATATATTATATATATATATATATATATATAGATATATATATATAGATAGATATAGATATCTTTGAGCATACTTCTCCTGGCATGTCCATGGCCAGCGTCATGACAGGGCTCACCCAGTCACAACAAATTAAAAGCAGAGAATGATAGATCATGTCAAAAGCTTTCAACAGGTCAGTAAAGACAGAGCCCACAAGACACCACCTATCTAAAGTCCTAGAAACAGAATCATGAATGTCAATCAGGGCTGTCTGGGTAGAAGATTTAGGCCTGAAACCTGATTTAAAAAAACAGTCATTGATTTGACAATTTTCCATACATTTTAAAGCTATGGGGAGCAAAGAAATCAGTTGATAGTTGACAACTATAGTTTTATCCCCCTTTATGAAGAGGGATAACCAAGGAAGGTTTCCATGCACTGGGAAGGTTTGTGTAGTCAGGGATAAATTAAATGTGTGTGTGGAGGGGGCAGGGGACAACATATCAGTGCTGTACTTAAAGAACAAATGCATAATTTTGTTTCATATTTTTAATAAAAGTTTGAATTCATTTGAATGCATGTCCCTATGTCATGATTAGTGTTTCTTGAAAATTTCATGCTGTTTGGTTTTGTGGTTTTCTTTAAATCAACATTTGTTGATGTGCTCTGCAGTAACTGAAAACAATTAAGTTGTTTCTGTCCCTATCAGTGAGCAATTACATCATTTTGGTCTAGCCTGTGACTGACTGAGAAATCGCCTTGTCTGAATCACAGCTCTCAGTTCTTTCTAATCAAAACTCTGCATTGTTTTCTGCTATATAACACAGGATTGTTTAATGGATATAAAATAAATCTAAACTTTGTTAATTCATAGAAATAGTTTGTCTTTGATGTTGCCTCCATAAATAGGTTCACGTGGGAACAATTTTTTGTATGTCAGGTGACAGGTGTATGCCACACTCTGCTATTTCAGGAAAATGCTGTATGAACTCCCAAATGTCATTTCTTTGAGGGTTTCTGTATGAAAATACATCATGTATGTGTATAACTAGAAATACTATATGGCATCCTGAGTCTTCTGTCTCCAGCCTGACAGTTGAGGCAGCAGCTTTCCCCTGCCCCACAAGCTCCCTGTCTCCTGCCACCATTTGAGGCTGCTGCACCCCACTGCCCACTGTCTTCTCCACACAGTCTAGGCTGCTGCACCCTGCTGACTCCTGCATAAACAGTTGAGGCTGCTGTAGCCTGCTTCCCTCTGTCCCCCACCCCCACAGTCAGGGCCAATGCACAATGTTTACCCCAGTTCTTGTCTCCACAGTCAGGGCTGCTGTGCTCCGCTAAGCTCTAGAGTTCCAGGTCCCCTGCTTTCATAGTTGGGGCTGCTGCACCATGCTGTCCCAGGCTACCAGAGGTGGGGTATTTCTGTACCTGCTACCCATTTCCATTGCCCCAACTGGGCAAGGCTGCTGTCACACACACACATTGTCTCCCAGCCATGGCTGCCATGCCCTGATTCCCCCTGTATCCTGCTACATGGTCAAGGCTTCTGCACCATGGTGTCCTCTGTCTCTGCCACCACATCCAAGGCTGCACCCTGCACCTGTCTACTCAGTCAAGGCTGCTGTCCCCTAGAGCCCCATGCCTCCACAGTTAGGGCTGCTGCACCATGCTGCCACTTGCCATAAGACAGGACAGGGCATGTGTTGCATCCTGTCTACTGCCTCCACAGTTGGGGCAGATTCTCCCTGTTGCTCCCTGCCACCAGATTGAGATCCTTTACTACACCCTGACTTCCCTTGTCCCAAAAGGTTTTTCTGCTGCACCCTGTCCCACAGTTTGAGCTGCTATACCCTGATGCCTTCCCTGTCTCCTTTCTGAACAGTTAGAACTGCTGCACCCTGTGGCCCTCTGTCCCAACCCTATAACATGAGATGAAAGTATTTTTTGTTCTTTCTTTCAAGAAGTTTGGTCAGTGTACGAAAAGATCTGACTCTGGTGGCAGGAGGGCAGCAGGGTGCAACTGCTTCAACTGTAGAGGCAAGGTACAGGGTGCAGCAACTGCCCTGTCTCTTGTGGCAAGTTGCAGTGTGGTGCAGCAGCCCTATCTGCAGAGGCATAGGGCTCTAAGGCATAGCTGGACACAGCAACATTGACTGTGTAGACAGGAGCAGTGTGCAACAGCCCTGACTGTGATGACAGGAGACAGAGGACAGCATGGTGCAAAAAGCTTCACTGTGAGGCTGGACACAGTGGGGCATCAGGGTACAGCAGACCTGACTGTGAGATGGGGTGCTTGTGGTGCAGCTGCCCTGCCCATTTGGGGCAATGGAAGTGGGTAGCAGGGTGCAGCAAAAGCCTGACCATTTGGTGGCCTGAGACAACATGGTGTAGCAGCCCCAACTGTGGAGGCAGAGGCCCTGGGACTGTAGGTCTTAGCAGAGCACTGCAGCCATGTCTGTGGAGACAGGAACGGGGGGCAACAGGGTGCATTGACCCTGACTGTGGGGGCAGGGGACAGAGGGAAGCAGGGTGTAGTAGCCTCAACTGAAGGGCAGGAGACAGGGGCATCAGGATGCCATACAGTATTTCTAGTTATACACATACATGATGTATTTTCACACAGAAACCCTCAAAGAACTGACATTTTTGAGTTTGTATAGTACATGTGCCTGAAATAGCAGAGTGTGGAGACATCTGTTTGCCAGTCCAACATTGACAAAAACATTTTTCTCAGATGAACCTATTTATACATCAGACAAACTATTTATATGAATTAATATTTAGATTTCTTTTATATCTATTAAACAATCCTGTGTTATATTGCCAGAAAATGCAGAGTTTTGATGAGAAAGAACTAACAGCTGTAATACAGACAAGCTGATTTCTCAGTTAGTCAAGGACTTAATTGCTGAAGCAGCAGGCTAGACCAAAATGATGTAATCATTCACTGATAGAGGCAGAAACAACTTCACTGTTTTCAGTTACTGCAGAGCACATGAACAAATGCTGATTTAAAGAAAACCACAAAACTAAGCACCATGAAAATTTCAGGAAACACTAATCATGACACAGGGACGTGAATTCAAGTGGATTCAAGCGTTTATTAAAATATGAAAAACCAATGCATTTGATCTTTAAGTAAATGATTGTCTATGTTGTCAATTCCCTTGGCCGTGTTCTCTCAAAGAGCACTTCCTCAATCTTTATAATCATAAAATAAAATCCAGGTCTTGAAAGAGGGCACTAAATGATGAAATCACTATGCATGTCAGTGGAAGATAAACCAGCTTTGTTTAACAGCATTGCTGGGGTCTCCGTGAAAAAAAATAACTAAACAAAACATGGATGCCCTCTTTGGAATAAGAGGTATTTCCACTATAAGACACATTAGTAGAGGAAGACTCAGCATCTTCCAAGCAGAGTCCACCATGTGCCAGCATTTCTTGGGATTATTTCTAACACTGGCTAAGTTTGCTTTGAAAAAGGATTATTTGGATTTCCTAATAAGAGAAACACAATAGTTTTGAAATTTCTGGAAAATTTGCCACAACCCTGGGGTATCCAAAGTTTTGGCCTTTTGGTATAATTTATTCCGTGCTTTTAATTGTGAGACAATAAAGGTGTAACTCATGGGATTTGTTTTGATTTAACTCAGTTTTCATAAAATGAGTGTGCTGGTCTAAAGCAAAGTAAGATGCTTAAGGAAATAATACCAAGCTATATCAATATTTGAACAAGAAAACAGTTATCCTCCAGTTAATCACGGATAAACCATAATGAAAACCTTCCTAATTAAAAATCCTAAAACAGTGAAACTTGAAAGTATTCAGAATGAATTGAGAGAGGAAAGATTGTGGAAAAACAACAGCATGGTCACTAAAATTTCCCAGACAATGTAAGTCACAAATTGGAAGCTCAGGAAACAAAGATCAAATCTAAGACAGTGGAAACCATACGAGTTGGTTTAAAATGGTTAACATCTTTTATTAACTGATTTGAGTTTGGGGGCAAAGATTGTTGCAGTCTGAGGCCTTTACTAGTAGGCCAGTTTGACCTGAAATCTTCCAATAACAGTGTATGTGGCAAATCACCCAAAGACTAAATTAATGAGAAAAGTTGGTTAATTTGACTAATTTCAATTTGGGAGGGCAGTATAAACTGTCCACTAAAATTTTCCTCCCAGATAAATTTAAAGAAACAAAGACAAATTAATCTGTCCACCTATGGTGTTTGGACAAACAAGTGAGCAAGGAATGGAGACACAAACAAAAAAGCTGCACCCCTCATTGTCTATTCCTATTAGACCTAACAATAAAGCAGTCTGGGTGGATAATAGCTGAATCTGGAATGGATGAGTCCAGCTATGTTTCAGATAAAGCAAGAACAGAGGGGCAGGTGGCAAGAGACCATCTAACAAAATAGTCTCCTTTAGGGAGAAACGTTGAGCATTTGAGGGGCAAAAACTAAGTTTATCATACAAAGGGCCTGGCTTAGATTCAATGCCACCAGCCACCAAAATTAATTAAAAAAAAAAGGAACCAAAAACAAATTGAAAAACAAAATGGATATTTAAGTCCTTTTTTAGGCCAACACAGCAACTTAGAACTTTTCAAGATAGCTCTAATGAGCAGTAATGAACATCACCCAAAATGTTAAAATTTGGATAATCCACTGAAGTGATATCTGACGACGGCGGTGAAAATAAAAAAAAACTGACCATCAGCACTTTGTTGGGACTTAAGGGAATTTATATGCAATGCTAAGATAAAACAGAAGGTAAAAGTACAATAAAATAAAAACCACTTGATTAATAAAACTTTCAACTCAAGTTAACCAATAAAATAGAAGTGTGCACCCCTAAAAGGGCTGCAGAGAGGTAAAATCTTATTAATAATCTACTAACTATATGAAGAGGCTATCTGCATATAAACAACAGCCCAGGCAGACCAAGAAGACTAAATAGCATCTAAGACAATCAATAAATAAAATGTCAGGTTGCTTGCAAGCCAGAAAACAATCAGAGCTACAAGACGGTGTAAATGGAAGCACAACAAAAGTCAATGATTCCGAGGCAAACTTTAACTGTACTTGCACAAAACTGATATAAGATAGTGGCTAGTCAGTCTCTCCCAGTCTGACTTCAGTCAGACTCCTGATGTTGCACTTGCCTTCGCACTTAGCTGCTGTCCTTAGATGCCACTGCGTCAGCTGGAGGTGCAGCTTTTGAAGCGGCTCATCCCTGCCCCCTCAGATGGTTAGTTAACTAGATAGCTAGTTCTGGGTAACTTCAATGCCCAGATCAATGATGAACATTGCATTTTGGTCAGGATTTCTTCCAGTTGATGGGTTCATTGCACCTAGCACAAGTACTTACTTCTGCGACCCACCAACAAGAACATACCTTGGACTTGGTCTTCTTGCTGGGGCTTGAGAAAAAGGCCTCAAGATTTATCCAGTCAAGTTGATCAGATTACTGCAGAGTGAAAATCTCATTTGGAGCCCCCTTGTAGTTCTCCCCCAGTGCATATGATCCAATATGCACTTTTAAAGGAGTTGTCCTCAGAAGGACTCCAGGTAGTTATGGACCTCTTGGGTTTGGCGGCTGCTTGTGGGACAGGATCAGAGGAGGGGTGGTGTGGCCTATAATAGGGCCATTACTTGGCTTTGAGTTAGTCACACCAGTGAGTATACAACCCGGGCTTCATGCTTGAGATCCCTGTCTATGAGTCAGAGGCTGGAGCATCATTGAGGAGGTCTGAAACTGATGAGGACAAACTGACTTTGAGAGCTCACTGAGGTGAGTACTAAAGAGCAATCTCCCATAAGAAGGCAGCTTTCCTGTCCAGAGATTGTGGCAGGGAGGAATGGACTGGCTCTGCTGTTCCAAACTCTGGATAAGAAATGCCATCCAGCCTGCCTACAATCAGTTTGGGCTATTTCATCCACCAAGTGCAAAGTTCAATCAATTCTTCTCTGACAGAATGTCTTCTATTTGGACAGGAAGCTTTTCATTTGGGTTTTTGCAACCTAGCAGAGGAGAGCTGGTTGCCAACAAGTGCTAAGTTTAGGTCAGTTTCGGTGGAAGAGGTTTGTGGAATGATCTCGTAGCTGTGACCCAACATTTGCAAATGGTACCCAGACCTGACACACCTTCTAATAAGTTGTATGGGGTTTAGATTAATGGCCATTGTTTGCAGAAATAGTCCAGTGCTCCCGCTTGAGGGTCCTTTGTTATCATTGAAAGATGCGTTGATGAGGCCTCTTCTGAAAAAACATCTTTGGACCCAAACTACTTGGTGAATTACAGATCAGTCTCTAACCTTCCCTTTCTGGGAAAGGTAATTGAGAAAATGGTGGCTCTACAGCTTGAGGCACACTTCAGGGACTCTGACATCTATGAGCCTCTCCAGTCTGGTCTTAGGGCAAGGCACACAATAGTGCATTGGTCAGGGTGCATAATGGCTATCTCAGGGTGAGAGATATGGGAAATGGTCAGTACTTGTTCTATTTGATCTCCCTTCAGCCTTTGACACTGTGGACTATGGGCTGTTGTTGGACCACCTCAGGGAGTACTGGAGAATCATTGGCATGGTCATCAGCTGGTTTGAGTCCTTCTGCAGAGATAGGACACAGAGGATGGTGATGAGGAATTTCTCTTCACTCCTGAAGCCCCTGCTCTGTGGCATATCCCAGGGGTGGTATTCTCACCTGCATTGTCTGTGGTGTATACACTGCCCCTGGGAGGCATCATTAGATAGTACAGGCTAGGTTTCCACTGCTATGCAGATGATACTCAGCTGTATCTGTCATTTGAACCTGAGATGGTGGATGCAGTGGAAGTACTAAATTTGTACCTTACTGAGATTCAGACTGGATGTCTTCAAGCTGATTATAAGACAGTGATACTAGCGATGAGCCTGGTTGAATGTGGGGTGCAGAGGCAACCAGGGTGTCAGCTGGCCTTGTGCTCTGTCCTACCAGCTAGGTAGCCTCTGCTAAGGTGAAAAATCTGGGGGTCATTCTGGATGAGAGGTTGACACTTGAAGCTCATGTGTCAGCAGTAGTCCAGAGTAGCTTTTACCATCTTAAGGACATTGCCCAGATCAAAGGCTTGATCCCCCTTAAAGACCTGTCAACTCTGGTACATGCATTTGTGACTTGTGGACTTGACTACTGTAACACTCTTTAACTCGGGGGTTGGAGGAGGTGTCCTATGATTCTTAAAGATGTAATTGAGCACAGTGGCTGGGTTACTGATGGGAATCCTGAGGTCCTGTCACATTACCCCAGTCCTCTCTGATCTGCACTGGCTGCCAGTGAAGTGGTGCATCACCTTCAAGGTCAGTTTGCTAACATATAAAGCCCTATATGGACTGGGCCCATCTTACAAGTACAAATTTTTTGGGGGGTGCAGGAGTACAAGTGTAAATTTTGGGACGGGTACAAGTACACATTTTAAAAGGGTTGTAGGAAAACAAGTTCAAATTTTAGGACATGTGCAGGAGAACAAGTACAAATTTTGTGATGGGTGCAAACTGAAAGACCTCCTGACTCCTTACCATACCTTTTACCCCCTCTGCTCTCTGAGATGGGCCTCCTGGCTATTCTCAGGGCCAAGCTTAAGTCATCTGGAGATTGCACCTTTGAGGCTGTCGGCCCAGACCAGTGGAACATGCTTCTAAGATCCTTGATGGAGACCTCCTAGGTAAAGGCCTTTCTTTTTCCATAGAGGTTTTTCTCCTCCCTAGCAGGCTGGGTGGCTATATCAGCCCATCCTGTGGTCACTGACCATCCCAATCCCCTTTTTATCTCCTGGGACTGAGTGGGCCATTAGTGCTCTTGGGGAGGGCTTCATTAAGCCCAGCTTCTGTATTTTCCACTGTTTTCTCTCCCCTGGGGCCCGCAGACATGCAATGGATGTGATGTCCAAGGTCCACCTACGTGGCGACAACCCTGGCATCCTCAAGCAGTGCACCACATGAACCCCCCCCAGGAAGGACAGCCATCATAAGACACTCAATGTTTCCTCTCCCTGCCGGCCCCAAGCAAGCCGAGTATGTTCCCAACCCCAGGTCACCAGTGTGGCAGGAGGTAAGATGCCCAGAGCCTCAGCCCTCCACACCATTGGGCCAGCTAGGTAAAGACCTTTAAGGGGCCTGAAGAGCTACCTTTTAAGAAGGCCCTTGGTTCTAGTTAGATGCCTCTGCAATCTGGTGCCACTGTTTTTGCAGTTTTATTCATTACTGCAGAGATATATATTTACAATAATTTTATGCTATTTAAAATGTGTTTATAATGGTTTTATATATGAGTTTGTATGTGTATAAAGCACTCTTTTCCCTCAGGAATGGGCACTCAACAAATAAAAATACTAGTACTACTATTACTCCAGTTCTGCAAGATTTATACCTCTTCTCCTGTACCCCTCCCAAAAGTCATTTCACAATCCACACACTTTCCCAAGCTTTTTACTTGATTTCCTGCACAAATAGCAACATTTGCAAGATTGCCAAAAATCATCATCCTTCCTCTTGAAACCCTCACGCAATTTACACATCTACAGTACCACTACACCTTTTCACAAATGAGTATCATTTCCCCCACACTACTCCCAAAATACGTACTGTACCTTTCACACACTACTCCCTCAAGTCAACACCCAAGCCCTTTGTATAGTTAAAGAAGTGTGAGGTGGTAGGGAAACAATGTTTGGAGCCTATTTCAGCAGGGGGCATATGCACATTTTAGATGGGGTGCACGTACAAATTCTAGGAGGGGTACAGGGTGAGAGTACAAATTTCATTGAGGGATACAGAGGTGAAAATGCAAATTTTGGAAGGTGTGCTATAAATTTTGGAAGGGGTGCAAATACACATTTTGGGAGGTGTGCAGGGTTACAAGTATAAATTTTGGGAGGGGGTACAAACACATTTTAGGAAGGGTGCAGGGAACCAAGCTAAAATTTTGGGAGATGTGCAGGAGAACAAGTATAACTCTTGGGGGGGTACAAGTACACATTTAAGGAGGGGTATAGGGAAACAAGTTCAAATTTGGGGAGGTGTGCAGTGTGATGCTTGGTCAGCTGGTTATGATTGTTCTATGCTATTTGTAATTTAAAAATATAGCCTGTGCTTATGGGTGCACCCCCCCCATTGGTCAGAGAAGCTACAGGATATATGAACCTGAAACCAGTAGGTAATTAAAAGACTAGAGAGACTTAATTAAGGGTCTCCTGTTTTTCTTAGAACTGACCCAGCTGCCAGGATATAGAGCTCGTAAACTTTTATGACGTTTTAGAGGAAAAACATATTTATACTACCATGGTGTGAAAAGTTGTAAAATCTTTGACCTGCCTTGGGAACAGGAAACCACACAAGATCAAAGGAAAGGCTTGATTAAAGACTGTCATAATTTGGGAAATTAGTTTTTGCTGAAGTCACAGTATTTAAAATATCTCCTGACAGGAAGACCATTGTTTGTATATGTTTTATATTCTAAAAGGAGGAGCTAGATGACATCATAGAAGGGGTGTGTGAGAGAGACACAGTTTAACTAGGACCTGTGTCTAATCTTTGTGACATATCTTTTTGGGCTCTTAAGAAACAAGATCTATGATCTAACTTGCACTGTATATAGGTAATACATTAGATAGAAAAGATCTAACTGTATTTTGGTAGGAGTTTGTCTGTAGTTTTCCTTGTTTTCTTTATGTGATTGTATGCTTTGATATATTGTTCTGTGTTTACATTTTACATATTTTTATCCATTTTGAGTAAACTTTTTATTTGAAAGATACTGCCTGGGCTTTCCAAGTTCTTTCTTTGCATGTGATGTATAGAGGGTTAAAACTGGCAAAACTGTTCAAGAGCTTGATGGTGTTACTAAACTGGGAAAATGTAAGAATATACCTAAGGTCTTTTATAGAGTTTAAGGGTTCATTTGGAAGCCTAGCTAGGTGCCCCTGGCATAAGATTGCACCGCAATCCTGAAGAGGATACAAATCTGAGCCTGTACATTTGGGTAAGTTAGCATAAGGTTCACAGTTTGAATCCCCCCAAAACTTGAGACTAAAGGTGATTCGGACCCACAAACAGACAGGAGGGTTACCCTGTCTGTTACCTGTTCACATTGCTGTGCTCGGAGGTTGGCACTGTAGGAGCAGAGGGTCTGACCTGTTGAGTGCATTTGTGACAGACTGGTTGGCAGCGGTGTGGATAAAATTTGGTAACACAAGCTCTAACTGTTCAGTGTGTCAGCTTAATACTGTACAGCTCACTTGCAAAATAAGGCAGTGATTTATTGTTAAAAAGGAAACAGAACTATATCATTTTGCTTACAGTCAAGTTCCTACCTGTTTTATTTTTTTTTCTAAAGTGCAAGTTAGAGTAGCTGTAGTTAGGGAAGAAGATGGCTTCCAACTACAGCGGGCACACTGCAGACTACTTGAAGCAGTTGTGCAAGGACAGAGGAGTCCTGTACAAGATGAGAGCCACTATGCAGAACCTCATGGATGCCCTGATGGCAGCAGATGCCCAGAGCATTGAGTCAGACTGTGACTGTAAAGGACCAAACTTGGGTGTGGAGGGGCTAGCAGCCAGTGCAGTGTCCAGATCTGGTGAGGAGGGCAGCAAGGCCAGTGCAAGTAAAGGGCCACAGCAGCAGGGGAAGGTCACCAGCATTCTGGAGCCAGAAGCAATCCGGCTGCAGATTGAGTTGCGCAGAATGGAGCTGGAGTTCCAGAGGGAGGCTGAGCGGGAATGGCGAGAAGTGGGGTGAGAACAGAGAGAAGCAGAGCGAGAGAAGTGAGCTGCAGAGGAGAAGATGGAGCAAGAACAGCGAGAGGCTGACCAGGAACAGCAGAGATAGAGCCGTGAGGAGGTGAGTGCCAGAGGTGACATGAACTGGAGAAGTTACAACTCCAACCACCAGCACCAGAGCAGATAAGTGGCTTAGGTTTAACTGGAACTACAGGACTGGGTTACAAATTGAATTCCAAATTGATAGCTGAATTTAAAGAGGGGAGGATAAGGATGCCTTTTTAAATTCTTTTAAAGTTCATATTTAGGCTAACACTTCTAGAGGGTCCTGGAGCTTCCAGCTATCCCTCTTACCAGGAAAGCTAGGGATGTATTGGGTCAAATGGACAATGAGAACAGTAATGTTTACAGCAAACTTAAAGCTGTACTTTTAAAAAGTTTGATTTAACTGCTGAAGCATACAGAGCTAAATTCTGTAAGCTCAGGAGAAGCTCTGACATGAGCTATGAAGAGCTAGCCATGAAACAACGTCCATTTTTAAAATGTTGGTGGGAAGGAGTTGAAGCAAACTCTGTAGATAAAATTGAAAATGCTATGTTGTTAGAACAGTTTTTTTTGGGCATGTCCAGCAGAGCTGAAAACTTGGCTGGAGGACCGAGATCTCAAAACAGTGCAAGAGGCTGCTGAACTCTCGGACCGCTATGCCAAGAGCAGACCTGCTCTGAGAGTGAATGGAGTGGGCATGGCAGCACAGAAAGGGAAAAGCACACCTTCAGGGCAGCTAAAATCCTCACTCTCTCCACCAAAACCAGTTGGCCCCAGGTTTCAGAGAAAAAATTTCTCTGAGAAAAGAAACAAATGTTGGTTTTGTAAAGAAACTGGGCATATTGCCAGACAGTGTCCTAAAAGGGCAAGCAATATGCAGACTGAGGCTAGGAAAGAAGTGAATTGTTTATGTGTCCCTGGAAGCATGCCTGTGAACATGAAGGAACACATTCACCAAGTTGCAGTGAATGGTGTACAGACACAAGGGTTCAGAGACACAGAGGCATCCCTGACATTGGTAAAAGGGGATCTGGTAGAGCCTGGTCAGCTTATACTCAATGAATTTGTAACTGTACAAGACTTCACTGGTGAGGAGAAAACATTGCCACTCACTAGTGTTCTCCTAGGCTGGGGTGAAACAGGGGGGAACTGTGCAACAGGTGGCTGTAGCCAAAACTTTAGCAGTTGATGTCATCCTTGGCAACAATCTCAAACAGGGGATGGTGTGTGCAGTTACCCATAGCCAAGCAGCAAGGGAAAATTGTAGTTCTCTGGATCCCACAGAAGCCATTGTGGAAACCACTGGAAGGCTGGTTTCCCAGCCTCTGTCTCCTGATGGGGAGACTAATGAAAAGGGGGTAGAAGTTTCCCCAATAGCAGTTAACCACACAGCTATGGAGGGTTATTCCGAAGAAGGAGGGGTGACCCATTGTCAGATGGTTAGGGATAACAGTGATCCTGAGTGCCCTGATGCTAGTGCTAGGGACCCTAGTTTAGAGACTGAAGGAGACCAGTCCCATGCCTTGGGAATGTGTAAGAGGAGTTTGCAGCTGCTCAGAAAAGTGACCCTAGTCTAGAGAAGCTGAGGGCTTGGGCAGACTCTGACGGAGCACAGGGAGGTGACAGTAAACATAAGGTTTATTGGGAAAATGGACTGAGGTATACTCAGGATGTGAAGACAGAGGGAGAGGTGATAGGCAGGCAGCTTGTCATTCCCCAAGGGTATCGTGAGCAGTTGCTCAAGATTACACATGATATTCCATTGTCTGATCATCTGGGAATCATGCGCACTATGCAGCGGTTGGCCCAGAATTTCTTTTGGCCCAGTTTCACCCAGCAGGTGAAGGAGTATTGCAGGTCTTGTCACTGGTGCCAAGAAATAGGGAAGGCAGGTAAGAAAACACAAGCTGCCCTGATTCCATTGCCCATTATGGAAGAGCCATTCCAGAGGGTGGGAATGGATATTGTGGGGCCTTTAAATACCCCCAGCTCCTCCGGGAAGAGGTTCATCCTGACTGTGGTGGATTATGCCACCCGGTATCCAGAGGCAGTCACCCTATCCTCACTGAGGACAGACAGCATGGCAAATGCCTTACTCGGGATTTTCTCCTGTGTTGGGTTTCTGCAGGAGGTTATCACTGATCGAGGGGGTTCCTTCATGTTGGACCTGATTAAATGTTTGTGGGAGAAGTGTGGGGTGGTGCAGAGATGCATGACACCTTATCACCTGCAAGCCAATGGGCTTGTGCAAAGATTTAATGGTACCCTGAAGTCAATGCTCCAAGCGTTTGCCGAACAGCATGGAAGGGACTGTAAGAAATAGGAGATGACATGGTGTTTGCAGTATGTAGTCCTGGGGAGGGGACGGATGAAGGAGACCCCCTTCTAGACTTGCTGGAAGAAAGCAAGCAGGAGTCCTCTGTGGAGGCAGTTAAATTGTCTCCCCAGCTGGCCCCGGACAAGATCCAGTAAATAAGAGAAGTTTAGCAGACTCCCCCTGTTTAGCACCAAGCCTGGACTAACCCCGTAACGATGCGATGTGGAGACAGGGACACAGATGCCCATACGGTAGATAGCATATTGGGTGTCAGAGGCTGTCCAAAAGGACATTAGGAGAGAGGTGGAAGAAATGCTGGATTTAGGGGTAATCCAGAGATCCCACAGCCCCTGGGCCTCTCCTGTAGTCCTTGTGCCCAAGCCAGATAGCTCTACTTGTTTCTGTGTGGACTATCGTGGACTGAATTCAGTCACAAAGTCAGATGCCCACCCAATGCCCCGGACAGATGAACTCCTGAACAAGTTGGGAGGGGCGACCTACTTTACTACTATCGACCTGACAAACGGATATTGGCAGGTACAGTTAATGGACAGAGCTAGGGAGAGGTTGGCCTTCATCACTCCAATAGGCTTATTTGAATTTAAAATAATACCTTTCAGAATGAAGACGCCCTGGCCACTTTCCAAAGGTTAGTGAACTAGGTGATAAATGGTGCTGAGGAGTACGCCATTGTGTACCTAGATGACATTGCCATCTTTAGTGTCAGCTGGGAGGAACATGTCCCACCTTAGGAAAGTGCTGGGCAGGATGCAGAGGGCGGACTCACTGTCAAAGCTGAGAACTGCCAGGTGGCCATGGCTGAAGTGGCATACTTTGGGCATGTTGTGAGGCCAGGGACAGCTCCATCCTAACCAAGTAAAAATAGAGGTGATCAGGCATGGCCCAGACCAGAAATGCAGAAGCAGGTCAGGAGTTTACTAGGGAAAGCAGGTAGTATAGGGAAGTTGTACCCAATTACAGTGCCTGGCTGCTCCCCTATCTGACCTGGTGAAAAAAGATACCTAAGAAAATTACCTGGGAACCAGCCTGTGAAAATCCTTTACAAGACTGAAGGAGGCACTGTGCAGTGCTCCTGTATTGACAAGTCCTGACTATAGCAGACCCTTTATAGTCCAGACTGATGCCTCAGACATGGGTATTGGGGCAGTACTGAGTCAGACATTCAACCAAGGGAAAGATCACCCTGTAGTGTACCTGAGTAAAAAGTTACTTCCCAGGGAGCAGGCATACTCTACTGTGGAAAAAGAGTGTCTTGCCATAGTGTGGGTCCTAAAGAAGTTAGAGCCATACTTATATGGGCAGCATTTTGAGGTACAAATGGACCACAACTCCTTGGTTTGGCTGACGCAAAGGGGAAAAACTAATGGTAGACTATTAAGATGGAGTCTTGCCTTGCAAAGGTATGACATGGCAATCTTACATAGGGCTGGATCGACCAATCAGAACACAGATGGCTTGTCACGTCTGTATGAGGAGTGAACTGACTTGTGGAGCTCATCACATGCAGGAGATAGAGCCCCAAATTCAGTCTAGGTGAGGAGGATTGTGATGCTTGGCCAGCTGGTTATGATTGTTCTATGCTATTTGTAATATAAAAATATAGCCTGTGCTTATGGATGTCCCCGGTCAGAGAAGCTAAAGAATATATTAACCTGAAATCAGGAGGTAATTAAAAGACTAGAGAGACTTAATTAAGGGTCTCCTGTTTTTCTTAAAACTGACCCAGCTGCCAGGATATAGGGCTCATAAACTTTTATGATGTCATAGAGGAAAAACATTTTTATACCACCATGGTGTGAAAAGTTGTAAAATCTTTGACCTGCCTTGGGAACAGGAAACCACATAAGATCAAAGGAAAGGCTTGATTAAAGACTGTCATAATTTGGGAAATTAGTTTTTGCTGAAGTCACAGTACTTAAAATATCTAACAGGAAGATCTTTGTATATTTTTAATATTCTAGAAGGAGGAGGAGCTAGATGACATCATAGAAGGGGTGTGTGAGAGACATAGTTTAACTAGGACTTGTATCTGATCTTTGTGACATATCTTTTTGGGCTCTTAAGAAATAAGATCTATGATCTAACGTAAGTACTGTACAGAGGTAATACATTAGATAGAAAAGCTCTAACTGTATGTAGATAGGAGTTTGTCTGTAGTTTTCCTTGTTTTTCTTTATGTGATTGTATGCACTTTGATATATTGCTCTGCGTTTACATTTTACATATTTTTATCCATTTTTGAGCAAACTTTTTGTTTGAAAGATACTGCCTGAGTCTTCAAAGTTCTTTCTTTTGCATGTGACGTATAGAGGGTTAAGACTGACAAAACTGTTCAAGAGCTTGATGGTGTTACTAAACTGGGAAAAGTAAGAATATACCTAAGGTCCTTTATCGAGTTTTAGGGGTTTCATTTTGGAAGCCTGGCTTGCTGCCCCCTGGCATAAGATTGTACCGCAATCCCCGAAGAGGGTATGAATCTGCACCTGTACATTTGGGTACACTAGCATAAGGTTCACAGTTTGAATCCCCCCAAAACTTGAAACTAAAGGTGATTCGGACCCACAAGCAGACAGGAGGGTTACCCTGTCTGTTATCTGTTCACATTCTACGCCGGAGGTTGGCTCTGTGGGGCAGAGGGCCTGACCTGCTGAGTGCATCTGTGACATGCAGGCATACAAGAACAAATTTGGGGATGGGTGCAAGAACAAATTTTGGGATGGGCATAGGGAAACAAGTTCAAATTTTGGGAGGTGTGCAGGGGTACAAGTATAACTTTTGGGAGGGGTACAAGTACAAATTTATGGGAGAAATGCAGGGGTGTAAGTACAAATTTTGGGAGGGGTGTAGGGGCACAAGTACAAACTTGTGGGAGTATAAGTACGCATTTTGGGAGGTGGGCTGGGGTGCAAATACACATTTGGGGGTGTAGGGGTAAAAGTACAATTCTGAGGAGGGGTTCAGTGGTGCAAGTACAGATTTTGGGAGGGTTCAGATGTACAAATAATTTTGGGAGGGTGCAGGGGTAAATGTACAAATTTTGAAGGAGTACAAGGATGCAAGTACAAATTTGGGGAGGGACTCCTGGGCAAGTACAATTCTGAGGAAGATACAGTAATGTATGTACAAATTTCAGGACAGGTGTAAGGGATCAAGTGCAGTTTTGGCAGGTGCAAGTTCAAATTTCTGAAAGGTTGCAGAAGTGCAAGCACAAATTATGGGAGGGATAAAGTACAGATCTGGAGAGAGAGCAAGTGGTGTCATTTGGGAGGAGTTCCTGGGTAAAGACACAGCTATATGGTGGTTTGTGCTAAAGTAATAGTTTTGAGAGAGGAATGCAGAAGATGGGGTTGATATGTGGATGGGTGCAGGAGTAAAAGTACACATTTTGAGAGAGGAGTGGTAAAAGTAAAAATATTGTGAGGGTGCAGTACAAAGGTGCGAATTTTGGGAAAACTGAATAAAGGTTTAACATTAGCAGATGGCAGGGTAGAGCTACAAATTAGGAAGATGTACAGGATATAAGTAAATATTTTGGAAGGGTAACAAGGGTAGCAGAAAAGAAGTGAACCCATTACAGAGAAAATGCATAAATATTGAGAGTGTGGAAGAGCCTCAGAAAATGGGATGAATCAAAATAGAACTGCATTTAGGTTTGTTAGTCAGGAAAATGGAACAGTAAGCCGGCCCACTAGCACAGCAGTAGTGCTACCACTTGCAACACTGATGACCTGGGTTTGGGAATGAGCTTGGGTCAGAAGAGGCTGGCCAGTTGGCTGAGTATCACATGGACACTTGCCACCTCTGGGGAGGGAATATGGTCTCCGCTACAACACTGCCACCTGGATGACCACAGATGGGGTGCAGCTGGAGCCATGGACTGAGGGAGGCAGACATCGGCGGGCATGACCCAATACATCAGCAAGGCCTTGCCAATGGCAGGGGTGGGGCAGAAAAAAATATGGAAAACACCTGACTGCAGCAGAATGCTGTCTGCCACAAGCCCTGCACTGCCAACTGGGTTCTTCCTCACCAACCAACACTAAATTTCAGTCCAGTGGGGAATAAAGACCAGCCCCTGGCAGCCCCTCCCATGAGGGTTTATTCATGGAAGAATTGTGAGTAAAGGTAAGTCCCCGAGACGGGCGGGGTGATGGGGCTGGGCAGGTCGGCAGGAATGATGCGGGCCAGTCAGGCAGAAGGGGTAAAGTGCAGTAAATTCAGGAAAATGAAAAAATTATTACATGACCTGATGTTGTTTGGACACCCATTCACTTGTTTAATATTATCTCCAAAGTTTTACTGATTTGCCTGTGAAAGTTACTAAATATTTAATATTGTACATTATATTTAAACAGCAATTTTCCTGATCTTTTTCAGACTGCCCTCCGAGAACCATGAAGAACCCTTAACCTGCCCCCAATTCATATGTTGCCAACATCTCCATTTGTATCTGCCCCTGTTTTGGAAAGGAAGGGATCGTATTCGTGCTGATCCCATCCACTTCCAGATACCTCCTGATACTGCAATCCACCCCCATGCTAGCACGTTTTGTGATGTCACTATATGGAGAACACGCTCCATAGACATGATGAATAGGGTCATTTTCTAAGCTCCATTTTCCATACGAAAGATGACTATCACAAGCAAATCGATGTCACTGCTCAACTAATAAGGACCTGTACAAAATGCAAACCCACTGAACAAAGAGGAGAGTATGCCATAATGTTTTAGGATAATAAAGAAATAAGAGTAGGAAACTATATCATAATCTTTCTGCTGATCAAAGGTAAGTAGCCACCAGCGTAACCAGATGAAAACAGCTCTCAGATAAATTATCAAACATGTTTCTGTTTGGTATCACACAGGACTGAGAAGATGATGTTAAGAGATCAGCACCTTTCTTAACTTGTTTGATTTTCATGTCATGTTTAATAAGTTGGTAGGGCACTCGTCACCCTTTTTAAACAAAAAATAAATTCAAATTCCTTGAGTCATATACTGTGGAAGATTAAAAGTACTAAGAAATTCCACAAACAGCTCCGCCAGTATAAGGCAGAGTTGCACAGAAAATGTCTTGTAAAACTCAGAGGGTAGGCCATTTGACCTTAGGGATAGTATTGCTATTCAGCTTTTCAATAGCCTCTCACACCTCCAAAGGAGTGACGGGAGATATCAACCCTTTGAGAGTGGGAAGGGATCAGAGGACACATTCATCCAAGAAGAAATCGTTAAATGGTAAACAGAAAGTTCTGTACCAAATGTGAATATGATCTTGAACAAGATCCATGAGCTCTTGCAGAGTGATGAAGATTGTACTAGTACAGTATGAGGATATGATAAGCCTCTAATAACTTTTTTCTCCACTCTTTCTGAACATCCCTTAAAGATACCTGGGTGCTGAATTGCAGTTATTTCAAAAAAGAGGTAACCTGTTATACAGAAAAGTTAGCATTTCCTTTTTGATATTTTTTATTTCTATGGTGATTACTTTTTTCTGTGTGCTAAACTAAAATTAAATACTGTAACTTCTTCCCAAGATTGAGATATTTTAAGTATTTTGCCTGATGAGAATGGCCTGTTTTAGAGAAAAAAGCTTAAAATTGAGTTTGGACTGCCCTCCCCTCCAACACACACACACACACACCACCACCACCATTCCACTAGAGTGTCATATGCACAGGCTATAGACAACCTGGCCATTAAAAGAGTTTTCCATTTCTTGCAAATACTATCCTCTGATAGTACCTGTACTCTTAAACTCCACAAAGGGGTAGCCTTTTTCCTAGCTGTGTTCCCTAGATAACAGCTGCCGGACACTTCCCAAATGGTCAGATGTTTCCATAGCAATTGTGCAGGCTCCTTGAATAGTGATGTTTTTACAAAGGAACAGAAAATCTATCCTTGTAGCCAAGGTACCGCTGATGCACGCTGTGCCTCCTGTCTCATGAATAGCCCTGAAGCCATCCTGCAGTTGGGCAGTATGGATCATATTATTCAGAAAGTTTGTATCACTGTATAGTTTGGTAGTATGCCTCCCTCTGTCCGATAAAGACAGGCCACAATTAAAGTCACCTCCATAGACTAATAGTCTGCTAGTGTGCAGGAAGGATTGGATCATATGGAATAGGTCTACCCTTGCAGAGATGGCTCGTGGAGCATAGATATTTATAAGACTGTATTTTTTATTACAGTATGATAAATCAGTCATTAAAGCATGGCCAGGTTCTAGCTCCATCACCTTTTGAACCAAGAAAAAAATACATTTAAACAGGATAGCCGCCCCATCACAAACATCAGTTCCCAGACACTAATATGAAATCCCTGATGGCCAGAATTTTTTGGCTTGAGCAATTTTGTAGTAAGTTTCCACCCGAGTGTCCTGGATAAAACAATATTATTGGTAAAGTGGAAAGCATAGATAATGTAACAAATCTGTTTTTGTAATTTTCATATGCTACTGACATTGAGTCAAGGGATTTAATATTAGTCCTATGTACATAAGATAAATGCATTAAGTTTTCCTTGTCTGAGACCTCATTCTACCTTTTGGTCTCTTTACTGTAGACAGTTCTGTCTGAGAATCAGATGAGTTATCTGGGATGGAAGAGACAATAGAGGTGCTGTCAGCATCACTGTCCTCCTCTTTAGGTATCCCCCACTGTTTCTTTTACTCAAGGCTGAATATCAGTTTCTAGTAAGGATGGATGGGGGTCCAAAGTTTTCAGTTGCTTTGTTGATTCTACCCACCTAGGCTTGGCAATTATTTGCATGTCTTGGTTATGTGTGTGGGTGCCGAGGTGGTGACATGACTTCCTTTACTGCCTCATCTGGGGGTTCCTACTCAGGTACGGTAACCAGAGGAACAGGTGGTTCTGAAGAGGAGGAAGGTTGAGGATAAAGTACTACTCCTGTTTCAAAAGGGGCATCCCAGTTCCCCTGTATCAGAGGAAGCCACAACAAGAGCAGGTTAAACAATTTACTGAATGGAAGCAGTAGTAGTAGTAGTAGTAGTAGATTTTATTTATTTTGGGTGCCTTCCTCAAAGGCTCAGGGTGCCCTTACAAATATAGGACAGGCATTAAATAGATAAAGCATAGTCATAATAAAATAACAAACACAATTAAACACATAAGTAAAATCAATTTCAATACATTCCTCAAGTATAACTTGCTAGCGTATATAGACAATTCTGTTGCTCAGGACCCAAAAGCTTCTTGGAAAAGTAAGGTTCTTGAACCCTTTATAAAAATCGCAAGGGTGGGTGCCTCCCCGAGGCAGCCCGGCAGAGAATTCCAGAGAACTGGGGCCAGGACTTTGAAAGCCTGGCCTCCGGACGATTTTAGCCTCACCCTGGGCACCTCCAGAAGGGCCTCCACTGCTGACCTAAGGGGACAGCTCGGGGTGTAGGGATGCAGGAGCTCTTTCAGGTAACTCAGATCCAACCCATGTAGGGTCTTGTAGGTTAAAAGACCTATTTTAAAGGAGATGTGCCACGCACTGGCAGCCAGAGCAGTTCATGCAGAACTGGCCGGCGTTATATGACTGGATCTTGACAGACCTATCAATAGTCAGGCTGCAGCATTCTGCAGTAGCAGCAGGCACCTCAGCACACCCCCACTGACGCCGGGGTAGAGTGTGTTACAGTAGTCAAGCCTGGAGGTGACAAACACATGTATTAAAGTGGTCAGATCATCAGGGGAGACAAGGGACTTAATTCGGGCACTGTTGCAGAGATGATAGAATCCGACACACGGACAACAGCCGACACCTGAGAATCAAGTGTCAGCCCGCTGTCCATAACAATGCCCAAATTTTTAACCTTAGGGGAGGCCTCTAGTTCAGTCAGGCTGATAAAAAGCCCTAAACTTCCCCCAGAGGCCCCCCCACCCGGTCTACCTGGTTCCACCACCAATACTTCGGTCTTACCTCGGTTGAGCCCCAGCCAGTTAGACAATGTCCAAGCCCAGCTCTTGGCCAAGCACTTATTCAGCACATTGACAGCATTGGATCTTCCGAGTGTGAAGAACAAGTAGAGCTCAGTATCATCAGCATAGTAATAAAAACTCAGCTCATACTGCCTAATGACCTCGCCTGGGGCAGCATGTACACTGCAAACAACATGGGGGAAAGGACAGAGCCTTGGAGCACTCCACAGGGCAGGACCATTGGAGTGGAGGAATAATTTCCTAGAATGACTGTCTGGGACTTTCCCCTGAGGAAGGACTCAAACCAGCTGATGACCTTGCTGGTGATTCCTGCATACTCCCACATCCTGTCCAATAACACCCCATGGTGCACAGTGTCAAATGCGGAGAAGAGATCGAGGTGTATGAGAATAGTTCACTCTCCTCTATCCCTTGCCCTGAGCAGGTCATTCTGCACCCTAACTAATGCTGTCTCTGTGCCATGCAAGGCTTTAAACCCAGGCGGGAATGGTTCATAGATCTGGACATCTGGGAGGTGACTCTTAAGCTGTTCCGCAACCACCTTCTCCAGAACCTTCCTGAGAAAAGGAAGGTTCAAGATAGGCCAATAGTTCGCCAAGATGTCAGGGTTCAAAGATATTTTTTCAGCAGGGGCTTCACCAGAGCCTCCTTAAGAGGCTTAAGGAAGACCCCCGCTGTCAAAGAACACCTGACAATCTCGGCAAACATCAGGCCCAGGACTCAGATGCATTCAACAAGTAGGCACGTAAGGCCTGGGTCAGGTTGCAGGACATTGGTTCAAGTCCTGAGATCACCCACAGACCTCCATTGCCGTAACGAATGGAACTCCCCAGGAAGGCTGAACACGTCTGCCAATCCAAGACCCACCACTGTTGAATGCTGATATTCCTCTCATCGAAATCCCAGCCCTCACAGTGGACACTCTGTCTGAGAAGAACCGAAAACTCCTCAGTTTTTGAGTTGAATATGCTCTAATGGTTTCCAGACAGGCAGGATGTAATAACCTGTCTACAACCTGTAAGAGCTGAGCGGTTGATTCTTCCCAGCTGCAATCACCCTCTACATAAAGCTACCTTTTATTGCTGATTGCATTCTGATACTCATTGTAATGAGTCATCAGAACCAGCTTGTCCTCCTGGGACCTGGTATTCCTCCATTGTGTCCTCAAAGTGTTAGGTGTTTCTGCAGGAGAGGATACAATCACCTCTCTGCTAGTATCCTGATGCTCCTTGGGTTGATTGGGGGGGGGGTTGGTCAGGGTAAATTCAACAGAGACCTGAGATTTAGCCTGATTTTCTGTAATAATCTCCTCCTGATCATGGGTGACTTGATCAAGGCAGTTGTGAGCTGCATGAAGGCATTGGCGGTAGGCATCCCTGGCCTCATCCCAGAGGTTGCATCACAGTGGACTGGTACAGTGCTCAATAGTGTGGTCATGTTCCATGCAGAGATTGTGCTTAGGCTGATCACATAGAAAACTTCATTTTTTTTTTTTTCAAAACTCTATTATGGCACCGACCCACTGAAGCATCTCTCGGAGGTGGTCACATGACTCTTGTACCCTTCTACTCCCCACCATGACACACCACCACCAGTTTTCCCTCCAGAGAGAGACTTCCCAGCACCTGGATCACCCCAGGGCAGGCCTGCCATTCCTACCTTGGCAGCATCTTTCTAAGATTAGAGCATCCATCTCTCCTGGAGGTCGGCTATGGTTCCTCGGTGTAGGCGTCTGGTATTGGGGATGTGAGGGAGGTCCTTGATGTCCTCGTCGCCTCCTCAGTGTGCCGGGGTGTTGTTGCTAAGTCTGTCCCCTGTGGATTCTAGTCGCCAAGGCAATAAGGTGCCATTGCTCTGCCCCCAAGTGTATGTTGCATCACTACATTTGGCAACCTCCAGCCACTGCCAGAGGTCACTCAATGAGCGAGTGCTTCCCCATCCCTCCTCAAGAAGAGAGAACAATCCTCTGGATGCTTGATCTCTTCCCTCCCCTGTCGACCCCTTGCAGCCCAGGCTAGCTACCGAACACAGGTGGCCAGCGTGACACAAGGTGTGGCGTCCAGTGCCTCAACCCTCAGTGCCACCAGGCCGGCTCATCACATACATAACTTAAATGCTTTCTACACCCACACTTATGGCAGGTCCAGGGCTGCCAGGGATAAAAATAAAGAACGTGTAATGACCCATTGCTGGCCTATCTGAGATTAATTTTCACATCCCAGCCCACTGCACACACATTATGTGGGTCTAGGATTGGAACAGGTCTGTCAAGAACATCGCATCTCTGCCTCAGCCAATACAGCATATTTGCTATGTTTACCCCTTCACTATATAAGAACAATGAAATTGTTTTGATGGTGAACTTGGTCAGGAGAATTACCAGAATGGAGTCCCATAGAGGGATGTTCTTAACACTTTCATAATACTGCCAAAATTGGTCTAAAGAAGTAATGGCCTTAAAACTTAGATCAAAAAACATTTCTCCAGGCACATGAATGAGCATATAAATCCCCAGCAACAAAACCCACTGAATCTTTAGGCATGGCTCTAATAATGTGAGACCTGTTAGGTAAATTTTCTGAGTTACCCTGAATTTAAGCCTAACTGCATTCCTGCATTGGGCAGGCTCACCATGTGCAGCAATTAAGTCAGCCAGTTGAAATTTTTGAGTTCTAGTGGCTTCAGTTAGATTAGATACTGCAGGATCATCAGCGCTTCATGAGCCATCCTCATCATCATCCCTCTGTATGCCAGTTTTACTGCTAGTTCACCGGATGGACCCTTTCCTGCATCCAAGTCCAAAAGTGGGCTACCCTCAAGGTCAGGCAAGTTTGGGCCAGGAGACCATTCCGAATGCAGTGGGGGGATCTTTCCCTCTGTTCACAGGCATGTTGGTCAGAAGAAACAGGAGTAGTGTGAGGGATAGAGTCTTTCATGATTTCAGATATGTCCCTTTGACAATTAACTGTTTCTGGTGCAGTGTTAGCCACTGCTAAGCAATTTAAATCACAAACTGTAGTGAGAAAGAAATAATATGATCTACTGGAAACTGAACCTAGGCCCCCAGAATACTGTCCCAGTGCTCTCGCTACTGAACTACAGACTCACATGGTTGGACCTGACTCTTCTCAGACACTTCCTTTCTCTGGTATTACATATCTTGCAACTAGGAATAATCAAGATGACAATTAGATGTTTTTGGTGCAATATTAGCCACTGCTAAGCAATGTAAATCACAAATTATTGTGAGAAGGAAATAATATGACCTACTGGGAATTGAAGCCAGGCCCTGGAATACCATCCCGTGCTCTCACCGCTGAGCTACAGACTCACATGGTTGGTCCTAAGGTTCCTGACACGCCGTTTCTTTGGTGTTGCATATCCTGCAATTAGGAGTAATAAAAATGGCAATTTAATGTCTCTGGTGCAGTACTAGCCACTGCTAAGCAGTTTTAATCATTAGCTGTACTAAGAAAAATAACGTGACCTACTGGGAATTGAACCCTGGCCCCAGAGTACCACTCTGGTGTGCTCACTCACTGAACTGCAGGCTCACATGGTTGGACCTGAGTTTACAGACACACTTCATTTCTCTTACATCCTTTAACTAGGAGTAATCAAGATGACAATTAGATGTTTTTAGGTGCAGTATTAGCCACTGCTAAGCAATTTAAATCACAAACTGTAGTGAGTAGTGATATGTTCCTTGTGACACAGTCCCATGTGGGAGGGATTGTATTTGGGTCACTAGGCAGTGGCTGTGTGCTCTATTGCAGGAGACTCGGTATGAGCTGAAATGTTGCTCCAGCACTACAGAGTTTAATTCTGAGAGGGAGTTGGGAATGAGGTGCCCCAGATGTAAGTCTGCATCCAGGGAGTTTATCGGTATTCACAGAGTCTGGTTGATTTTAAGGTCAGGCTGTACAGGAGGCATAACAGGGATAACTGACTTATGCATAGTACCTTCAATGCTGGGCAGACAGCCAGGCAGGATTTCAGCTTCTTGCGGCATACTCCTTTTAGTGCCAAAATATTTGCCTTCTCACTGCAGGGTTGCAGTAAGGCAGAGGACACAACTTGTTGGAGATCCACACCTAGGACCTTTCTTGCAGGCTTCATGATGTTCTTGGCTGGAGATACTGACTGAAAGCAGGAACTTGAAGATTTGGCAGTGCTCTTGCACCCCTATGCCAGCATCAGCCATGATGTCCAACACATTTGGACTCATTTGGAGAACACCAGGTCCCATCCATGCCCGTCTGGGAGTTTACGATCTCAGGAGACCAGAGCTTGGTCGAAGTTGTTACAGGGGGAGTTGGTGTGGGATGTCCTTTCCAGAGTTCCAGTTGGACTGCTGTTGACAGCTTTTTGATCTTTTGACACTGTCAGAGAGGTCTCTGACAGTACCTTTGATGCAACAGTTTTTTGGGGGTCATTTTATAACATTTTAGCTGCTCTGTGTGACAGACAAGGAGGGTGAGTGACAGGATACAGCAGCAAACATTAACTTTGCATGCTTTTATTATATTGAGTATTGGTGTAGCCTCAAGAGGTCCCTGTGCCTGTGTGAGCAGGGCTAAGAGGAAGAGGAGTGGTCCTATAGTCCCAGGGTAGTTCCCCTCAAACTACTGCAGCGTTTGTACAAAGATCTTTTTAATTCTGCCTAGCCAGGCATCATCTTAACATTGGAAAACACTTCCAGAGTGGAAGTGAGGGAGTGTTAAAGCTTTTACAAGAAAGAGGCACTACCTGCGGCTCATGACCCAGAGACAACGTCCTGGTCATGGAGTATATATTGTCTAGCCCCTAGTGAGTGGGTATCATTTTAAAACATTTTAGCTACTCTGTGTGTCAGACAAGGAGGCTGAGTGACAGAATACAGCAGCAAATGCTGACTTTGCATTTTTTTATATTGAGTATTGGTGTAGCCTCGGGGACCCTGTACCTGTGTGAGAAGGACTAACAGGAAGAGGAGTGGTCCTATAGTCCCAGTGTAGTTCCTTTTGAACTACTGCAGTGTTTGCACAAAGATCTATTTAATTCTGCCTAGCCAGGCATAATTTTATTTATTTATTTATTTTATTCTTTGTTAACCAGGTAAGGCCCACTAGGCACAGGTACCTGTTTTCAGAGGTGACCCAGGAGCACTAGGTAAGTTAAGCAACTTGCTCAGAGTCACATAGTATGCAAGTGGAGGTTGTGGGAATCAAACCCATATCTGTCTGCTGGATGTACCAAGGTCATGCACAGCTCATTACTCTAACCTCTAGGCTATACTGCCAGTCCCAACATAACATTGGAAAACACTTCCAAAGTGGAAGTGATTGAGTTTTGAAGCTCTTAAAAGAAAGAGGCACTACCTGCATGGCTCTTGACCCCAGGGGTAACTTCTGAATCATGGAGTATATATTGTCTCACCCCTAGCAAGCAGAGCGAGTGCACAGTAACGCGTACAGAGACATGTGCTGAGACATGCGTTGGTGTGTCTCAGTGTGTCTAGTGGGAATATGGAACTGGGCACCAAATACTGTAAGTCTAGCACTTGTTTCCCTAAAAAGTGAGCACAGTGATTTCCCTGACCGCTATAATTCTAGGCCTTGCAGTTTATTGACAACTTCAGTGGGTAGCTAATATTTGTGTTGTACATAGTTGCTTGCCCCTGATTCCTATCCTTGACTAAGGCTTGCAGTGGTGGTGATATGGCTGTAAACAAAAACAGAAAACAAAAACATACAAGGGAAGCGCTAACCATAAAATAAATATGAGAAACACAATAACTCTGAATGGGGACATCAGCTTCAAATGTATTGAATGTATGATGTACAAACTGATAAAAATGAAGTCATTAAAGGGGAGTACATTTGTGACAAATGCCTATCAAACATGAAACTCTAAAAAATTGCTAGATCTAAGGGTCAAGAATGGATAAAATTGAAACTCTCAAAACATTATGGAATACAGGCTAAAGGAGACACAACAACATGATCATGAAGACAATAGACAGGCTATTAATAATATCAGAGTGAGTAAAAAATATAACGATGACAATAACTCTCATGGAAAGATTGGATGGTGGTTCAAACCTAGCCCAGAAAAAAGAGGGGAAAGCAAATGATTGTATCAGCATCAAGCACAGAAATACCCCATATAAATATATATTTAGTTCTTGGTACTGAGGATTACATGAAAACTACCCATCCCCCTAAACTTGGAAACCAATAACAATCTTAACACCATAATTCCTTCACAAAATACAACCCCTTCCCCAATTGATGAACCAGTTGGCTCCCCCATGATAGCGATATACAGCATCAAGCTTTTTGTAATTAAGGAGTTCCATCATAAATACTATGATGGGCAAGTCTGCAACCCCATAAACTAAATAGCACCTGCAGCAGTTATAGAGGAGCAATCATTACAGATATAGCAGAACAAGTGGAACTTATACTAAAAAATGCAGGTCAAAACCCCCTAATAATTATACATGTTGGCACTAATGATGTTAATAACTTAAATATAGATGACATCAAGAAAAACTTCATTCTACTAAAGGAAAAGTTAGGTAAGTGGAAAAGTGAGATCTGCTTCTCTGAAATGCTCGTGATCCCAAGGGGATACTATAAAACAAAAAGTGAAATTAATTAATGAATGGCTTGAAATGGTCCCTAAAAATGACATAAAATGCCTGATGCACTGGGAAACATTCAAAGGAACTACAGCCTGTATAGTTGGGATGGACTACACCTTAACAGGAAGGGTAGTTCATTGTTGGGAGAAAATTTCAAACTCATATGTCTGCCAGAATTTAAACTAATAAGCAAGGGATACATGGACTCTGCAAATAATGAATGCTTTGAGCATCAATGGCAAAAACACCATAAATACAAAGCCGGATGAAACATAAAGAGGGAAATTAATAATGAAATCTGGGTTAAATAATTTTATTTATTTTATTTTATTTAGCTTTTGTTTACCGGGTAGGTGCGCTAGCCAGCAGGTGACTATTTTCAGGCACGACCCGGGACAGTACAATACAGGATAACACAAGGAAGCAAACATTACAATTGAGGCAATCAGTACAGAGTACATTCATGACATATACAGAGGCAATTTCAGCTAGGCTAACATGATGTAGGCTAGTCTAGGCAATGAGCAAACAGTACAGTATAAGGAGGTTACAGGGGAGTGTTGGTACTAGTAAAGGGTCAGGATCAGGGAGTCTGAGAGCCATAGGGGAACACTTACGGCTACCGGAAAAAGCACTAGATATTAGCCGGGTTTGTGGTTCCCCACTGGGCTAGATGGTGTGGAGTGTCAGGGAAGGGTGCAGGCCAAGGAGATTGTGGCGGGGGTGGACAGCCAGAAACGTGGTATGGAGGAGGGAGGGTGAGCCATATTGGGGGAGATAATTAAGACACCCAGCAGTGAGTTAGATGGCTAAGTTGGGTAGGAAGGAGCCGTAAACTGGCGAGCAGCAGCAGGCAGCCCGTGGAATTTGAGAGATATATCAGCGGCTTTTGTGGCGGCAGGCTAGGGGGACGCTGGGTTCATGCTCCCACTGTTGGGCATGACAGAAAAGGGGGGCAGTGGGCGAGAGAGAAAATACGGCGCATTTACGGCTTCAGCGGTAGTAGGGAGGAGTAAGTGCAGCCGAGCTCGTGGTGCAGAGACTGGGCATACAAGTCGGTAACAGTCCCATAATGTGAGAAGTCTAAATATAATAGAAAACTGAGTTATAAATATTACTTAAAGAAAATATAGATTTCACAGCCATTACTGAAACATGGTGGAACAACAATATGTGGAACAGGGATATTAAAGGATACAGATTGCTCCACAAGGATAGAATCAACAGAAGGGGTGGGGTGTGGCAGTTTACATTAGGATGACATTTTACATAATAAGATAATACAAATTATCCAAAAGAAAATTTACTAAAAGTCCTATGGATTGAGATTTTAGAGGAAAGAAAGTAAAAATGAGTGTCAGAGCCGGCTATAGTCCTTCAGATGGTAAGGACAAGAATACCAGAATTACTTAATAATATTTTAACGTGTTGAAGAGGGTGATAGTATTCTTTTGAAACTTAATTTTTATTAGTATATTCCACATATAACACATCATAACATATCACTGGATCATCAACATCCCATTACAATGCAACCTAGGGACATACTATACAAGATTCATGAAGTACCTTATCCGTTGCACTGTATTACTAAACATCCTGCATGTGAATCTTATGACACAGGGATAGCATGCTTGAAAATTGACTGGTTACAATCTTAAACTGCTGTATAAGTACAGATCCAATCAGTTGGCATTACAACCGAACACATCAGAGCAAAATAAACCAAAAATAACAAATAACAGAGGCACTGTAATAATAAATTCAACCAGAGAAAACAGACAAAAACTAGGACAGAGCTGTGGTAATCTAAAACGTGCAGGCTGGGCTACCAAAGTAACCAAGCAAGCTAGACATTAAGGTATACATTGTAACAATTTTATAGTATAATAATATAATAAAATATAATGATTATAAGGGACTATTTCTTTATATTTTCCACCCCATAGCAAATGTTTTAGTTTCAGTTTATTGACAGGAAAAAAACTCCGTTGAGCAAGCTCATTTGCAAGGAGGTCCTGGTGCAAACAGTCATAAACAACATGCAAACAGTAACATCATAAAGGACCTAAAACTACAAACAAATGTACAGCTATTCAAGAACATAGGCTATGATAAATTAAAGAGAAGTACAAAGTATATGCACTATACAGGTAATACATGGTATGTTGCAGGGTGATAAATAAAATGATTGAATGAGCTTAAATCAGTTATAATTGAAAATGTATAGGCTACAGTGAACATGATTGACTGGCAGTATGCAGGAATCTGAACTACTGAGGTACAGCAAGGTGAGGAGGTAGAAGGTAATGGAGTGGGGGAGAAAGAAGGCAGTAGGAGACCTGGCAGCAGGGGACAAGTAAGTATAAAGGAGAAATGCGGGGATGGATGAGGAGTCAGAAAAGGCGAAGGTGAGAGGAGAAAGGGCAAAGGTTAGTGGTATGATCGGTATGGTAGTAGGAATGGAATGGAAAGGGGTAGGTAGCAGGATTGGAGGGGAGAGGAAGGGAAGGGGCCAGGAGTTAGATGCTGGAAGGAAAGGAGAAAAGGATGGGAGTGGGGAGAGCAGAATGTTAAGAGGTTATTTCTTAATGGCAAGTACAGACTTCACTGAGACTGCTGGAGACCAGGTTTCTAAAGTTGTTTGGGGATCAGTGACTGAAGTTTAAGCCAGGTTTGGGCTTTATTCAAGCAGCCAGAAAAGCCACGGCTTATGGCCATATTGCTAAAATGGAGCATTAATATGATGTAGGAATTTTTAGCAAGGGTAGCATATGCCGTTTGCAGGAAGAGGTTTTCTATATAAAGGGAGTTTCTTCAGGAGTGCTTCATATAGCCAAATAAGGGTGTGGGTGAGTCTTCTTGTTCACAGGAGGGCCAGCCCAAGGATATAAAGATCACAATGATGTGTCTGGCAATGGGCATTAGTGATGAAACGTGCTGCTCTATGAAAGCATGTCCAGCTGGTATAACACATTAAAGCTCGAGCAGCCATCAAAATGTCTGCATAGTCTAGAGTGGCATGAAGGTTGTCTGAACCAACCGGAGACTGGCATCATAGGTAAGAGATATTTACTTCTATAGAAAAAGCCAATTCTTTGCTGTAGTTTCTTTGCTAGGAATGTGATATGGTCGAGAAGGATAGATGCTGGTCTAAGACACAACCTAAGTATTTGAAATTATTAACTACCTCAAGCTGAAGTAGATAGGAGAGTTTTGATAGGAGGCAGGAAAGTGCTATTGTGACTTGTGTCAGGTCGTTGGAGTAAAAGTACATTACTTTGGTTTTCTTTGCATTTGGAGTAATTTAGATTGGACAAGGCTACATTGTAACAAATAAAACTCAAATTGTAATTCTACCCTGACTTTGGTTAATGAGGATCTGGACAGGTATATCACCGTGTCATCTGGGAAAAGGTATAATTTTGCCTTAACAGTGCTGTGTCAAATAGTATTTATATAAACCATAAAAATGAGGGACTCCACCCATTGGCAGAGGTGCAGCCCATCAATAAGTTGAACAGCTAAGTCCCTACTATCTAGCGACTATTCATAATCCACTAGGAACTTGTTATAACTCAATGCATATGGGACTGAAGCCATGGACCTCAGATCTCCAGGAACTTAGGAGAGTAAAGCGAAGCTTAGCTGCAAGTCTCTCCATCTCTACCACCTCTGAGTTTCTGTTCCCATTGCGAAATGGAAGAATATTGCAGATTAACCAGTTCACTGTTATACACTTTAACGCAGCAGTTCTTAATATATGAAACAATTTAACCTTGTATTTAGATTTCCAGGATATTTCAGGTCATCCCAAAACTAAACAGGTAAAGGAAAGAATTTTCACCTCCTGTAGCTGTTGAAGGTGAGCATGGTTGTTGCCAAAGGAGGTTAATTTGGGACAGGCCCAAAAATATTAAAATGAAACCAGCTTCCTCACATTGATGCCAACAAATGTCTGAGTAATTGGGACTAAAGTGCTTCATCAATGTCGGGTGTGGAAAAAATCTCTTCAACACTTTCCAATTGAATTTGTGCCAACTAGACAATACTGTAACCTCCACCCTTTCTTTAATCTACTCTCCCAGAGTTGTTTGGGTATGAAAATGCTGGCTTCCTCTCCACGCTGATTTTTTCTGTGGGAAGATCTGAAGATTGGGACAATAACTTGTACTGGCCAGATATAGACCTGGTCTTAACCCTTAGTCTGATCCACCAATAAAACAAACATCTAGTTGAGTGTGAGGTCTTTGTAATTAGGTAAGATGAGAATTCTGTAGTATATAATCTGCCTAGTTTGCAAAAAATGGAAGTGGTCTTCCTTCCACAAGGCCAGGGCTAGAAATTATTATTTGCAAATGCTACAGTTCTAAAGGAAATCTGGGCACTTACAAGCCATGTACAACTGGACTTAGAAGTTTTAAACAAATATTACTTAATTTATCTAGACAACAAAAATGGTAGATAAAAATCGGTATTGCGATACAGTTTCCAGTTATAATCTTGGAGCGCCACATACCTAGTGCACACTTTTTTGTGTATGGAATTATTTGAGGATGGCTGTCCAAGGGAGAGGTGCAATATTCATTTTGACAGTCCCACAGAATTTATACCTGTCCTGTTGATTTTTCTTTACTTATTTTATATTTATGTTTCCAAAAATGAGCTAATAACTAGTGTGCCCCTTGGCTGGTACAGTGCCTTGAAAAGGGCTTAGTAACTGGAGCCCGTTAAAATGTGCCCTAAAAAGGCTACAAATATTTATCACTGGCTGGTACATGACCCTGAAAAGGACATAACAAGTGTGCCCTCAGTTCAGTGCCCACTCCTGCTCAGTAGTAGCCCTGACAGGGCCCTTTTAACTCCCTTCTGCTCTGCCCTGACAAGTTGATCGGCTTCCTGTGCTGTTGTGTATAGCACAAACACTAAAAAGTTTCCCCCTACTGAGTAACCCTAACAAGGAATTTTAACCAGTCTCCCCATTTCCTGTCTCTGGAACCATTCCTGCCCTGATTGCAGCTTCAATTGGTTGTCTCAGCCCTTTGAGTTCCTTTCATGATCTCCAAATATTGAGTCTCCCCCTCCTTCTGCCTCAACTGTCTGCCTTGAGATGGGCCTTCAAATACAATTTTCTAGCCCTTACAATGGCTTTTAAGTAACCTTACCCAGGCTTCTCTTAGCTAATTGGCAGCCCAGGAAAGGGTTTTTAATTTGCATCCCCCCAAAACTCTGCTGCCAATGAACAAGAGCTATTCTTGGGCTGCTATTGCAAGTACAGCACACAGAGCAATGCAATGTAGAAAGCAAAAGGAAGACAGATAAATACGCATGCAGGATGACATGGAACACATACCTAGCACAGCCTACTGCTTGATGAAACTGTGACTGCAGAGAAGAGGTCATCACAGGACAGTGCATTGAATTGAACATCTCTCAACATATGACACCATGATGTTGGGGCATCCACAGCCTAATCTTGCAGGTTGCAGCATTTCCTGGGTCCTAATGCCAGCTAATGCTTTTTCATTTCCTTCGAGCATTTTATGAGAAACTATACACAGCAAAGTGCCAGGGTGCTGAGGGAGCTGCTACTACTTTCTTGTAGGGGCTACCTATCCCAACTACAGTCTTCCCTCACTATTATAAGAACTGGATTTCTGCAAAACATCATCACCAGGTATCTGCATTTTTCATTTAAAAATCAACTTTTTGGAAGCTATCCCTAGCAAAACATAAGTCAAGCAACTAAGTCTGACAAACTCAGTGACTCTAGGTCTGCTTGAATCCACATTTTCGTCTGACCTGCTCCATGATCTGTATGTGGGCTTCAACAACCTCTTTGAATGACAAAGAAGCATGCAGACAAAAGGATTTCACATCCTGCATATGCACAGGCACAGTTCATCACCTTCAGGAATTCTAACACATTCTGTGACTCTGTACCTCAGCTGTTGATCATTTCTTTTGGCTTGGACTTAACCACCAGGTATACTCTGTCTCTCCTGTTATGTACTTATACTTATACTACTCAAAATGGGTTGTACCTACCTACCCCTCACTTCTATCTCTGGGCAGTCACATACCTAAAATTAAGCCAGGCATGTTCCCTGTGAGACATGTTTATACACCTGGCTCAGAGGCTCCTCCTGCTATCTGGTGATATTGAATCTAACCCTGGTCCCCAAACTCTGCACCCACTCTCTACCTCAACTAGCACTAAAAAGGCCTGGTACTAGCCCATATGAACATTAGAAGCCTCCTGGTCACCTGGCTGAACTTGAAGCCTGGGCTAAGTTGGTGGATCCTGACATACTATGCCTCACGAAACCTGGTTGAAACCTACTGTATCCGATACCTCCTGCCCTCTACCTGGGTATAATATTCTTGACAGAGATCGATCTGGGTCCAAGAGGGGGTGGGGTCGCTATTTACTATAAAAGTCATCTGTCTCTTAGCGTCCTACCTAACCCTGATTCCCTCATAATATGTGAAGCGCTGCATGCAACCCTGACACTCGGGTCGAAACACCTACATATCGTTTGTGTGTATAACCCGCCAACCAGTGGGCTGAACGGTCTCCAGAACCTACTGCAGTACGTTTCTCAAAATGTAAAAACAAATGAAACACTCCTCCTCGGTGACTTGAACCTGAACTGGCTGGGCCCACATCACAATCTCCTTGCATCTTTGATCCAGAAGCACAATTTTCACCAACTTATAACTATCTGCACTAGAACCACGTCTTCACTATCAGGGTCGTTACTGGACTGGATCCTTACAAATAGACCGGATCATGTTTCCAAAGCTACCGTCCTGGCTGACTCACTTACAGATCACTCACCAACGCTCTGTCACTGGCGCTCCTGCCCACCGCCTGCTCCTCAACCACGACTGATTACCTTCACGAACTATGCTGCCCTCGATACACAAGCCTTCTTATCTGACATATCTGACATAGACTGGACTGACGTTTTCTCCACCTCCAATGTTGACACTGCCCTTAACATATTTCTCACCAAGTTTGGCGAAGTACAAAAGAAACACCTCCCAAAGGTAAAAAGAAGAGTCAGAGGTCAGCAGTCAAGATGGCTAAATAAAGAACTCCTATGTAAGTTAAAAGTCCGAGATAAGCAATGGAAACAATACAAAAAATCTGGGCTCCCCTGGATCTTATCCTGTACAAGCAGTATAGAAATGGTTGCAAAAGGCGCATCAGGCAGGCTAAAGCATATACTGTCAAAACCTGCTGACTAACTCCTTCAACGACCTCAAAATTTGGAGCCACATTAAAACTTTTTAGGGATCTACATAAGCTGTCACCCCTCAGAAATGGTCCTGCAAGGTGTCCACTGTAATGACTCCTTCACTATTGCAAAGCGTTTAACCAGCAGTTTTCCGACCTATCTGTCTACACAGCTTCCTTCAATCTCCTGCTACAACTGAACTCAACATTCCCTGGCGATTCACCTACCTCATCTAAACCATTCTACTTCAAAGCGGTCACCAGGCATCAAGTCTTCAAGCTGCTCAAGGCTATCTCTGACAATACCAGCCCGGCTCTGATGGAATGGAACCCGTCTATTAAAGATGGCTGCTCACCTCATATCTGGACCTATAGCTAGAATCTTCACCTATCCTCTCCAATGGCTCTGTCCCTGAAATCTGGAAGGCCAGAATTACTCCCATGTTTAAAAAGGCAGCAAAATGACCGACCAACTACAGACCAATTGCTATACTATCAGTCCTTAGCAAGATCCTTGAGAAATTAGTCTCTATTCAAGTTACGAATTAGTTGAAAACTCCAACTTACTTAATACAGCACAGCACAGCTTTAGAAAACACCACAGCACCATGACTGCACTAGCAAAATTCTCCTCTGACATTCTTACCAACATGGACAAAGGGAAGCTAACAGGGGCTGTTTTCATCGACCTCACTAAAGCGTTCGACCTTGTTGACCATCCTTTACTACTTGCCTCCCTCAGAAATCTGGGCTTCTCCTACCCTGTCACTACCTGGTTCAGCAGCTACCTTGCCAACAGGACTCAAGCAGTGAAATTCAACTCGGCGATCTCTGACAGTGCTGTTATCAATATTGGCGTCCCTCAGGGCTCCATTGCAGTCCTCTCCTCTTCTCACTATTTGTAAACAATCTCCTGATGTAGTAACCTCTGGCCACTCACTACTTTATGCTGATTGTGACAGAAATGGGAAGGAAAGAGTTAATGGTTTGGATTATGTAGATGCCTTATTTTTTTAGCAGTGTGGAAAAAATACACTGAGGCTGAAATCCTCCAGCAGCAACCAGCTTGTGGAATTCTAGCTGCTAGATAAGAGCTGGGTCATAAATCTCAGTGGACATCTCCAGACACACACAGACCTTGCAGACACGGACACAGGGCAGTTTGAATGGATTGGATCATTCAAATATAACCTTAAGGTGAAAAGGGAATATAATTGGTCACCAATAGGTGTTCACTCTGACTGGGACAATTAAATAGATACATGTTAGTTGGTTGGTGCATTTAAGGGGAGAATAGGAATGACCTAGTCTCCATAGACTATATAAGCTTCTGTAAGACAGAGAACTGGCTCTCTTGCCCTGGAAGCTGTGAGGGGAAACATAAGCTTGGAGCCTACCTGGTATGTCCGTGGGAGCTGGCAGTTAGAACAGGGTCCAGTGTCTCTTGTAAGGACAGGGAAGGGTAAGTTTAGTGATAGTATATTTCAGTAATAGCCTTCTTTTTGCCATCTGTTGTTTAAAAACATTTGTTTACTTTTCCTGTATGAGTGTTATTCTCTTGTGTTGTAAATACATTTCCTGTAAATGCTCATTGCACTTTCTGTTAAGTAAAAGCTATTTATTTGCTCAACAGTTGTGACTCTGATGTCATTTTTCTAAGGTAAGATTTGGTTGTCCACTGGCTAAGGTAAACTCTGTGTAGCATCCGCCACCTGAAAGAGACACACTACCAGACTTTAACTTGTGCAATTGCACGTGTGATTATTCAAGTTTGTACACTTGACAGAGGTGCCGGAAGGAAAGTCCGGCTGGTGGCAGCGAATACCCAAGGACACACACCTCTCTAAAAGCTGTTTCAGCCCAGAGGAAGGTGGGTTGTCACATATTAGTTGGCAGTGGTGGGGTGATGATAGTGGACTCGTAGCTACTGAGATACAGGTTTGCCAGTGGAACAGTTACCTTAGCATTGCAAAACAGGATATACAAGAGGATACATTTGTACAACAGTTTTATTTGTTTCTAGATAGCACAATAAAGTGTAGCAGTAGAGAATGAGCTCCACGGAGTATGACTCACTTACTGTAACACAGCTTTTTGACAGGTGCCAGGAAAAGGGGATTCAGCCTGAAAGTCTAAAGCAGAAGAAAAAGGCAGACCTCATAGCTACTCTCTTGGCACATGATCTGAAGCAGACTGTCGCTGGGGATGAGTCAGGAACTGAGGCAGCAGACCCCCCAAATCAGCTTGAGGCACTGCGACTGCAGCTATTGCTGCAAGACAAGGCATTGGAGGTGAAAAGACTGGATGCTGAAGCAGAAGCAAGAAGGTTGGAAGCAGAAGCAAGAAGACAGGAAGCAGAGACAGAACTTGAAGAAAAGAGACTGGCAGACAGAGAGAAAGAACGCCAAGACAAAGAGAAGGAACGTGAAGACAGAGAGAAAGAACGACAGCATGAACTCCAGAGACAACAGCACAGAAGAGATGATGACCTCCGCAGTCAGCAAACCGTGAGTAATGGTGGAGTGAGTTTACCTCATGAAGCCAAAATGAATTCTAAATTGTTCCCTCAGTTTAAAGAGGAGATGACCTTGATTTATTTTAAGGTCATTTGAGAGAGTATGTAATCAATTACAATTAAATAAGGCTTCCTGGTCAACTTATCTCACACCCTTGCTGATGGGAGAGCGCTGAATGCATTTGCTAAAATGAGTAATGAAGACTATGCTGATTATGATAAAGTAAAAACAGTGTTGTTGAAACGTTTTGAATTAACTCCTGAGGCTTATAGAAGAAAATTTAGGGAGTTAAAGAAAAGCCCAGAAGACAGTTATGCAGAACTGCAGGTTAAACTGTATACTTACCTTGATAGGTGGATGGAGGGGGCTAAAGCAACTACTGTGGAACTGATTAAAGATGTATTGGTGAGAGAACAATTCCTTAAAATTGTACCTGAGGACATGCGTGTATGGCTCATAGACAGGGCATGCACCTCTTCCACAGAGGTGGCAGAAAGCGCTGACGAGTATCTGTCTAGCCGGCCACACACACAACGTAAGTCTTATGGTATGGGGGCAGCACATGGGTATAAGGGATCCCAGGGGGGCAGCCCAAAGGAAACCAGCCTGCACCTGAGCCCAAAGTAGAGCCCTCTGGTTCTAAGGGGACTCAAGAAATAGGTCCCAAGAAATGTCATATTTGCAATCAAGTGGGACACTTGAGATATAACTGCCCTCAGAAACTGGTTAAGGGGCAGAGATATTGGGGTGGGGGTGATCAAAAGGGCACTGGTGTGTTTGTAGGGTGTGTCCAGTCTGAAGAACCACTCTCCTCTGATGAGAATCTCGTCCCATTACAGTTAATGGAATAGTAACACAGGGACTATGGGACACAGGTGCTAACATCTCCTAGTAAGCAAGATCTCATTCGGGCAGAGCAGATCGTGCCTGGGAAATACTCAAGGTTCGGGCATTCACAGGGCCACAGTCCCATTACCAATGGCTAGAGTCTTCCTGAGCTGGGAAGGGGCCATGTAGAAAAGGAGGTGGGAGTTGTAGAGGACCTACCTGTAAGTATGATTGTAGGGAAGGATTTGGACCCCAGTAAAAACTGGTGTGTGTTGTAACTCGTAGTCAGGCACAAGGGCAAGCTTCTGAGGGGAAGAGGGTTGACTCTGGGTGGTCCAGCCACACCCTCAGCAGCTGAGAGTGTCCAGCACAGGGAGGGCTGGCTAGAAGCTGCAGTCCAGAACCCCAGTCACAAATAGAGGAACCCACAGGACTTCCTTCAGAAGGGGCACTGGGAAGGGTCAGACGAGGCAGCTGAGTGCTGCACAGCAAACTGACCCTACCCTGGAAAACTGAGGAAATAGCTCATAGGGCTGAGCATTCTCAGGGGGTAAGAGTCCATTTACTGGGACAATGGGCTGTTGTACAGAGAATGTACAACAGAGGAAGGGCTAGCTGGTGAGGTACTCCAGCAGCTGGTAGTCCCTAAGGTTCACCGTCAGCAGCAGCTTTTGGCCCTTGCACATGATATCCCTTTTCAGGGCACTTGGGAGTGAGGCGCATGAAAAGTGCCTCACCAACAATTTCTTCTGGCCTGGTATTGGCAAGGATGTGGCAAATTATTGCCGGACTTGTCCACAGTGCCAGCGTGGTAGGAAAAATGGGGACAAGGCCAAGGCAGCTTTGGTGCCCTGCCCATGATTGATGAACCCTTCAAGAGGGTAGCAGTGGACATAGTGGGGCCATTGAGCACCACAAGTCACACTGGCAAGCGATATCCTGGTAGTTGTAGACTATGCCACTAGATACCCAGAGGCAGTGGCCTAACATCCTCTGAGGCAGGACCAGTGGCAGATGCACTGTTGGAAATATTTGCCGGTGGGCTTTCCCCAGGAGATACTGTCAGACCGGGTGCCAATTTATGTCAGGATTAATGAGTAGTTTGTGGGAGAAGTGTGAGGTAAAGCAGCTCAAAACCTCCCATACCATCCCCAAAGCTAATGGTCTAGTGGAGTGATTTAATTCAACCCTTAAGACCATGCTAAGGACTTTTGCTGACCAGCATAAGAGAGACTGGGACAAATATTTGCCTCATCTCCTATTTGCATACAGGGAAGTCCCACAGGAGTCCACAGGGTTCTCACCTTTCGAGCTCCTGTTTGGTCATAGGGTGCAGGGGCCACTAGATTTGATTCAGGACAGATGGGAGGGTGACCGTGCCTCCCAAGGGAGTCTGTTGTGGAGTATGTCCTGAACTTCAGGACCGCCTTAGGAGCTCATGGGTTTCTCAGGAGCACCTGGCCACTGCACAACAAGCTGACAGAAAGTCTGTGAGTGACCGTGGGGCCCGAACCAGAGAATATGTGGTGGGACAGCGGTGATGGCACTCATCCCTGTCCGACAGAATAAGTTACAGGCAGCATAGGAGGGCCATTCTCCATTGTCCAAAAGGTTAGTGGCGTCAATTACATGATAGAGCTCCCGGACAGGAGATGCAAGCGAAGGTGTATCATGTTAACATGCTGAAGCCTACCATCGACAGAGGAAATGGTCCTCGCTGTATGCAGTGCTCCAGAGGAGGAAACTGAGGTAGATCCACTGGTGAACCTACTTGGGAGGCCAGGGTGCATCCTCTGTGGACAGCCTTACCCTCTCGGAACAGCTGACACCAGCCCAGGTGCAAGAAATTAGGGTGTGCTGAGAGAATTTGAAGACATGTTCACAGGAAACCAGGGTACACCACGATGGCAGAGCACCACGTGGATACAGGGACCAGGATCCTGAAACAGTCCCCCTACAGGGTACCTGAGCATGTTAAGCAGACTGTGAAAGAGGAGCTCAAAGAGATGCTGGAACTGGGGTAATCCAGGAATCTAGTAGCCCTGGGCATCACCGTGGTACTGATCCCCAAAGAGATGGCACCACACGATTCTCGTGGACTACCGGAAGCTTAACAGCTGCGCGGAGTCTGATGCTTATCCCATGCCCAGAACAGATGAGACCCTGGAGCAACTGGGGAGCAAGTATTTGACCACAATAGACCTAACAAAGGGCTATTGGCAGGTACCTCTGACCCCTCGTGGCCAGGGAAGATCAGCGTTTGTTACTCCATTTGGTTTATGAATTTAAGGTAATGCCATTCGGAATGAAGAATGCACCGCAACCTTTCAACGGCTTGTAGATCGCATTCTGTCTGGGGTAGGTGAGTTTGCATTGGCTTATATGGATGATATAGCCATATATAGCCAGACCTGGGATGAGCACATCAAGAATGTGCGGGATGTGTTCCACAGGTTAAAGAAGGCAGGTCTGACAGTCAAGGCAGAGAAGTGCCAGATAGGTATGGCAGAAGTATCCTACCTTGGGCACCGGGTGGGTAGTGGACACATCCGCCCGGAGCCTGCCAAGGTTGATGCCATCCTGGCCTGGCCTACTCCTACCACAAAGAAACAGGTCAGGGCATTTCTAGGGACTGCAGGGTACTACCGAAGGTTTGTTCCCCGCTATAGCGATCTGGCTAAGCCCCTGACAGACCTAACCAAGAAGGGAAAGCCAGATGCAGTGAAGTGGTCAGAAGGCTGTGAGGTTGCTTTTCAGGAGCTAAAGAAGGCCTTAAGCAGCCCAGCTGTATTGGCTAGCCCCAATTATAGTTTAAAGTTTATGGTCCATGGATGCCTCAGATCATGGGCTGGGGCTGTGCTGAGCCAAGTTACTCAGCAGGGGAGGAGCACCCAGTTGTGTACCTCAGCCGAAGGCTTTACCCAGAGAGGAGGCATACCCCACAATTGAGAAGGAATGCTTGGGAATAGTGTGGCCCTTCAGAAGCTGCAGCCTTACCTATATGGGAGAAATTTACTGTGGTCACAGATCATAATCCCTGATTTGGCTTCATAGGTCCAGTGGACAAAATGGTAAACTACTACGTTGGAGTTTGGTACTGCAGGCATACAACAAGACCATACAGCATCGCAGTGGCAAACAAAATGCAAATGCGGATGGGCTATCTAGGCAGGGCTAATGGCCTGGCTGGATACTTTTGGGCACTTCCCAGTAATTGCATGAACGGCTGTGTCACTTGGGGTAGCCCAAGGGACACGCCTTCATTATCTGGGGGAGATGTGACAGAAATGGGAAGGAAAGAGTTAATGGTTTGGATTCTGTAGATGCCTTATTTTTTTTAGCAGTGTGGAAAAAATACACTGAGGCTGAAATCCTCCAGCAGCAACCAGCTTGTGGAATTCCTAGCTGCTAGATAAGAGCTGGGTCATAAATCTCGAGTGGACATCTCCAGACACACACAGACTTTGCAGACACGGACACAGGGCAGTTTGAATGGATTGGATCATTCAAATATAACCTTAAGGTAAAAAGGGAATATAATTGGTCACCAATAGGTGTTCACTCTGACTGGGACAATTAAATAGATACATGTTAGTTGGTTGGTGCATTTAAGGGGAGAATAGGAATGACCTAGTCTCCATAGACTATATAAGCTTCTGTAAGACAGAGAACTGGCTCTCTTGCCCTGGAAGCTGTGAGGGAAACATAAGCTTGGAGCCTACCTGGTATGTCCGTGGAGCTGGCAGTTAGAACAGGGTCCAGTGTCTCTTGTAAGGACAGGGAAGGGTAAGTTTAGTGATAGTATATTTCAGTAATAGCCTTCTTCTTTTGCCATCTGTTGTTTAAAAACATTTGTTTACTTTTCCTGTATGAGTGTTATTCTGTGTTGTAAATACATTTCCTGTAAATGCTCATTGCACTTTCTGTTAAATAAAAGCTATTTATTTGCTCAACAGTTGTGACTCTGATGTCATTTTTCTAAGGTAAGATTTGGTTGTCCACTGGCTAAGGTAAACTCTGTGTAGCATCCGCCACCTGAAAGAGACACACTACCAGACTTTAACTTGTGCAATTGCACGTGTGATTATTCAAGTTTGTACACTTGACAGAGGTGCCGGAAGGAAAGTCCGGCTGGTGGCAGGTAATACCCAAGGACACACACCTCTCTAAAAGCTGTTTCAGCCCAGAGGGAGAGGTGGGTTGTCACACTGATGACCTGGTCATCTATGCCCACTCTGACAATATCACCAACCTGAATGCTGCCCTTACCACAGACTTCCACTTGGTGCAGCGCTGGCTACACACCCAACGCCTTGTCCTTAACTGCAATAAAACTAAAGCCATGCTATTTGGATCCCCACACAAATTAAGAACCTGCTCTTCTTCTCTCTCTGTGCCTGACATTAATGGTAACCCTCTGGAGTCTGTTAGTATTTTTCGCTACTTGGGCATTCACCTTGACCAAAATCTTGACCTAAAGCTGCACATCCAGGAAACTTGTAAATCTGTCAATTGTAAGCTGAGGCTGCTTACAGGACTAACTACCTGCTTACCCCTGCCGCTAAACTGGCAATTGCTAGAGGAATCCTGTTACCAACCTCTACCTACGTGTCTCGATCCAATCCATGGCCAGCAAAACTGCTCTGCACCAATGGGACACCACCTTCAACAATGTTTGCAGGTATGCGGCTAAAGCACCGCACCTGAAGCACTATTGTCAGCTATACAAAGACCTGGGCTGGCTATCTCCTCCTCCCACCAGGCAATATTACCTCTGCAGCCTTTCAGACACCATCATCAGAGCATCAAGTCAGCTGAGCTCTCAAAACTACTCCAACCGGTTATACCTTCACGGGACCTTAGATCCTCTGACAAGTCCTTATTGAATATTCCTCTGTCGCACAAAAAGGGCTTGGGAGCCTTCAGTTATGTGCCCCTCACTTTTGGAACTTGCTGCCCAGGGACTAAGAAATGCTCCTTCTCATGATGCATTTAAGCACAATCTCAGAGCTTTCCATACCTCGATGGACAAATGTGTTTGTTTTGATCCCTCTTGAATCCATGCTCCTAACCTGTTCTCCTCCCTCCTATTATGTATTATAGGCACTTGCGCTTTTTATTCTTGGTTGTTTTTGCTTTTATGTTTCATGTTTGTTGATACTGTATAACATTGTTGTTCTGATGCCAATTGTAAAGCTCTCTAATTACTGCCTAGTCACTTAACTTGCCCTCGCCCCTGAGCTGTTTTCCCCCACCTTCATTCCTTATCCTGCACCCTCTGTTCCTGTAACACTTACTTTCCCAGCCCCGCTCTCTTCCCTTCCCACTTAGCCATTTCTCCAGTACCCCGTCATTACCCCCTTCCTTTTTCCTGCCCCTTCCCTCTCCTGCTCTTTGCCGCCTCACTCCCCCTCTAACCGCCCTCCACTCCTCTCTCTGCCGTCTTTCAGTTCCACTGGCCGGTAACAAGTTGCTGTGTGCGCTAATGCCATAACACCGCCACCCTTCCTACCTTCTTTCACCTTCTGCCCCTCTCCTGCCAGCTTTCCTCCTTCTTCTTTATTCTTCCTCTTCTCCTATGCTCAGTCCTCACCCTCCCTCTCCTATTTTATCCCGCCTCCCACCAGTTTGCGTGACTCTCCTCTCTCCTGCGTCTCGTAGTTCCACCAGCTCGGCGCAGGTTACTACTCTACCCGCCAATGCCGCTTTCACCGCCTCGCCTCTTGTCCTCCTCCCTTCTTCTGCTCCATTTCGCTCTTACTAGGTGCACTCTATCTCCCTACCCCACTCATTTCCCTATCTGTTCCGTGCCTTCATCCCTTTCCCTCTATAGCCTGCCCTTCCCACCTACCCTTCCCCTCCCCATTCCTTTGGTTCAAATCCCTCTCACCTTGCACCTAGTTCCCCCACCGCCCTTCCCTGCACATCACCCTCTCTCCCTCTCTGTTTTTTGCACCCATAGCTTCACTGTCCTGTTCCCCAACCTCTCCATCTCTCTTGCCGACTCCCGGTTCCACCATCCCGGCCACAGGTGGTAACCTTCTCCTGCTAATGCCGCACTTGGCGCCTTAACCTCCCTCCTGTCCTCCCCTTTTTTGCTATTCGCCCTACCACCCTGTGTCTCCGTCTCTCCTGCCCTACCCTTACACCTGTCCCCTACCACCTCTCCCCCTAGTTCTCAACAACTGAATACATGTAATTTTATCCTTATTATGCTTGACTACACTGTGTGACTTTGTCCTTTGCAAATGTATCCTGCTCTGTGTAATTTCTTATGTATCCTGCAAATGTATCCTGCTTTGTGTAATCTCTTATGTATCACTGTGTTCTGTAACTGTACCTCCGGGTCGTGCCTGAAAATAGTCACTTGTTGGCAGCGCACTTACCCGTCAACAAAACTAAAAAATTTGTTTCCTGTCCCAGGACAGGCAGAAAAAGACAATCAGCTATCCCTGGGGAAAACTGGGTGTCTGGGACAGGCAGACAGGTGATTATTTTGACCCCTGCATAAGGCATAAGTTTGTTGGAGATTTTGAAATGATGTACAGTGGCCATTCTGTATTAGTTGAGAAAACCTGGTGAGGCCCATACTTTCCCAATACTTAAAGCCTGAGTCTAATCTCGGGGGCATGAAATCATCATGATGTCTATTAAAGTTAAAGGACCAAAGATATTAGGAGTATTAGTAAGTTGTCATAGTTTAAGCAATATTTTGTTAGTATGTTTAGGCCACGGGTATTGTACACTGTGCAGGGCTTGGGGAACAGGGACCCTGGTTGGTATGGTCCATAGAGGAGACCCCATCTCCGCAAAGACAAAGACAGGGTGGAGGCTGTCCAGAGGAGGGCAACCAAATGGTGCAGGGTCTACAATTGGAAGACATATGAAGAAAGACTAAATGAGCTTAAGATGTATAGCCATGAAGAAAGGAGGGAGGGGGGGACATAATAGAAACTTTCAAATACCTCAAGGGAATCAACAAAGTCCAAGAGGGTAGCATCTTTCAGAAAAAGAGATGTGCAAGAACATGTGGGCGCAATTTGAAGATAGAGGGGGGATGGCTCAGAGGGAATGTGAGGAAGTATTTCTTCACAGAGAGGGTTGTAGATGCATGGAATGGCCTTCCTGAAGAGGTTGTGGAGTCAAAAACAGTGGGGGAATTCAAGAATGCATGGGACAGACATAAGGCAATTCTAGTGGGGGTAGGAGGAAGTAGGCTGTTGGTTAACTAGGATCTGCAGCTTATCCTGTAGGTAGGGAAATGGTCAGACTAGGTGGGCCAAGCAGTCCTTATCTGCCATCAAATTCTATGTTTCTATGTGTGGAAGGTCTTTAAGCTCTATTTCATGCCATCCAGCATCAATGTGCTGTTTAACCCAGCTATAGAGGGTTGGACCCTGGGCTGCCAGATAACACTTCTACAAATCCGGAAGTCCTAGTTCTCCCTGGTCTTTATGAAGACTAAGTATGGTACAGGAGGTTCTGAGCCACCTCCCCTGCCAAATAAACTTAGTTAAAATAGTTTGGAGCTCATTCCAAAAAGAAGTGGGGATCTGAATCAGGAGTATATGAAAAATAAATAAAAGGTGAGGTAAAAATATTCATTTTTATGAACTGAATTCTTCCATATAAAGTGAGATGGAGGATGGATCACCTAGCTGTGTCCTGTTTGATGGCTTGTAATAGTTTCTTATGATTATCGGGGAATAGTCTAGTGAGATCAGTGGCAGTATGACCCCCTAAATATCTGAAACTATTTTGAGATGCCCATGCAAATGAAAAATTATCTTTAAAACTCTTAGGAGGAGAGCAACTTAGAATCACTGCCACCGATTTAGTCAGGTTGATCTTATATCCTGCTAATTTTCCAAAGTGGAACAGAGTTTCCAGAAGATATGGAAAAGATGACACCGGGTCCCCCCAAAATAGTAAGGTGTTGTCTACATATAATGCAATTTTATGTTCAACCCCACCAGCTGTAGCACCCTTTATATGAGGGTAATGCCTTATTTAACCACTAATGACTCTAAACTAAGAGCAAACAAGAGCGGTGATAGGGGGCACCCCTGCCTTGTTTCTCTTCCCAACAGAAATCTTTACGAGATGAACCCATTAACCCAGACTGCTGCCTCTGGTCCCTCATACAGGGCCAAAAACGCTCCTACAAAGTATTCCCCCAACTTAAATTTGGAGGGAGTGTGTTTTAAAAAGAGCCAATCGACTCTATCATTGGCCTTCTCAGCACTGACACTAATTGCAAGCTGGAAGGTCCTCGTATTTTTTGAGGTTGAAATAATATTAAGAAATTTCTGAATATTATCCTGTAATAGTCTGCCTGAATAAATCCTATTTGGTTCAGATGTATCAGTGTGGGAATGTGTGGTTGTAAACTATTAGCTAGAATGGCTGTGAATAATTTTAAATCCATATTCAGCAATGAAATAGGGTGGTATAAGCCACAGTCCGAGGGATCCTTTTCTGGTTTTAGTAAAACAGAGATTTGGGATTGCTTCCATGAGGGGGGAGTCAGTCCCTTATCTCTAAGTATGGTGCTTGCAGCCTTAACCAGGAATGTGGCACATTCTTTTTGGAAAGTTTTATAAAATTCAGAAGGGTACCCATCAGGAGACCTGGAGTTTTCGCATTCTTAAAATGACAGATTTGGTTAGTAATTTCTTGGGAAGTGATGGGGGAGTTGAGATGTTCAGCTGCTGCCTCAGACAAGGATGAGAGTGAAATATGCTCCAAATATGTCTGACTGCATCTCCATAGTTAGGTATACATTCAAGTGTACAACTTAGTATAAAACTCTGCAAACATCTGGGAAATCTCTCCATGGAAGGTAGATGACTTAGCTATTGTTCTATTATATATATTTTTAACACCACCTTTGAGGCTGCTTCTTTCCTCAGCTGTGCTGCCAGAAGTTTTCCCACTTTGTTTCCATGGTCATAATATCACTGGCTTGAATAACGCAGCACCCCTTCGATTTTATGAGCCAATAATTAGGAGAGCGCTTTACGGGCTTCCTCCAATTGTATTTTTATCTGAGCATCTAAGGTCTTTTTGTGATTATTTTTTAGGCCAGCAATTTTCTTCTCTAGGTCTAGTTGTTGTTTTAATCTCTCTTTTTTGATTTTGGAGGTGTAAGCAATAATCTTCCTTCTTAATGTTGCTTTTAAGGCATCCCAATATATAGGGGCTGAAGTGTTCTCTGGTAGATTAAACTGTGTAAAAGATTGTATTTCATCCCTTATGAAGTTATTAAACTCAGTCTGCGATAGGCAGCTTACATTTAGTCTCCAAGAGGTACTCCCTTGAGAGAATGAGTCATTAGGTCCAGTATGACTGGAGCGTAGTCAGAGTTAGTTAAATTACTTATTCTGGCACTGGTGGCCATATGAGCCCATTGAATAGGTAACAAAAAATAATCTATTCTAGAATATTGGTTGTATCTAGGTGAGTAATATGTGTAGTCTCGGACTGATGGGTGGAGATTATGCCAAATATCAATCAGGCCATACTCATGCTGAAGCCACATTAGGGTGTATGCTGCTTTAGATCTACCCTTATTGTTTATTCATGATTTATCTAACTTTGGTAAAGGGACCATATTAAAGTCCCCTTCAATAATAAGTTGACTGCTAACATCCACTGCAGTATCAGAGATGATCCGATTAAAAAAAGGGGTTCTTACTGTAAGTGGGCTTCATTTGGTGCATATATATTTAAAAAAATGGGAAAGCTAGAAATGGAATGGAAAATGTTATAACTGAGGAGATGCAGATACATGAAGAAGGGCAGATGTATGAAAGGAATCTAAATGAGAATGATATAGAGGATGTAAATTTGTTCGGAGGGGAGACCAAGGAAGGCCTTCAGGAGTCCCAATCTTCGGTGCCTGGAACTGTAAATCCAAACAGGAAAAAGAATTGCTGTATAAAAATGAGCAATTAGCAAATAGAGACATCGAGTAGCACATTTTTGATAGAAATATATGAGCTATACAGATTAGTAGAAGAGACGCCCAGTAAATTGGACAAGAGGATTAGACAATTGTTTTATATTCTGGATTTGTTCTTAAATATACATATAACAAAACCTTCAAATCTGGAAATTAGAGATCGTGTGCTTATTTATAGCACTTGCCAAGAATGGGCACAGAAAATTTGGGACACAGGGAAAGAAATGTATGCAAACGGAATATATGTATTGCCACCCCAACTTGCTCCACTTTCAGAAAATAACAATGTTGAAGAATCAGAAGATGAAAGGCAGAATCTTTGGGCAGAAAGAATTCTAGATATAATAGATAAGCACAATGTCATGAAGGGAAAAAAAGGGAAACTAGAACCCTATTGCTCTTTGGCTGGGAGCTACCAAAAAAGTTCACAATGGGAGAGTTGAGACAGGAAATTGGTATCTTCCTATCATGTGCATTAGGGATGAATATTAACAGAAATACCATCAGTTATATCCATCTTCACCTATCAACTTCTAGATTTCTCCAAATTGATATTACTTTTCAATCAGTAAATAGCGAAACCGGTATGAATAAAATCTCAAATACTGGATTCCCAATCAATCTACATGACTGATCCAGAAACCCTGGCTGGGAATAATAATAAACATATTAACAAGGATAGGGAAAATATAATACACCTGGAAAGAAGTAACTCATTTAGTTCACCAATTAGAATTGATGAATGACTGTATTTAAATACTACCTCTCAAATACAGGGGTTAGATACTTCTGAAATATCTATACTTTCCTGGAATATCGAAGGTATTATAAGGAAATTAGCTGATGATGACTTCTGTGCCTTTATAAAGGAAAAAGACATTGGCCCAGATATTCAAACTGCGCCAGGCTGTGGCGCAAACCCAGGCACAGCTCAATTTGGCTACGCAGGGGCATGGACTGGGCAATATTCAACGGAGCTGCGCCATGGCTCAGCATCATTGAATATCGCACCCTGGCCACCTGCAGTGCACATGGCACAGTGGCACTGTGCCAGTGCCAGTGGCCAGAGTGGAGCATGGGGATGCACTAGCTCAAGTTCCGTTGCGCTAGGCACAACAACTGCAATATTCAAAAGTCGACATGCAAATGGGGCCATAATGTATGCAAGGTGCAAATGGGGCCATTTGCATATCATTATGGCCCCATTTGCATGCAGGTGCACCGATCCCCGACGACTTGCACCTGGCGCACTGCCAGACAGCAGCCATCAGGGACCGATGCCCCCTGCAGCACGACAATGTGCCCCACAGCCCGATCGCAGACATTTGTAAGATAAAAAAAATCCCAATATCCCTGGTGGTCCAGTGGACCGCCGCCTGCCCGAATGCGGGCTTACGTATGAATTACAGATTCATCCTATATCCCTGGTGGTCCAGTGGACCGCTGCCCACCCGATCGCGGGCTTAAGTGTGAAACAAAGATAACTTCTGAATCTCTGGTGGTCCAGTGGACTGCTGCCCACCCGATCGCGGGCTTAAGTGTGAAATAAAGATAACTTCTGAATCCCTGGTGGTCCAGTTGACTGCTGCCCACTTGATCACGGGCTTGTGTGAAATAATAACTTCTGAGTCTCTGGTGGTCCAGTGACCGTCCGCCTGATTACGGCTTACGTGTGAAAATATATCTTCCCTGGTCCAGTGCTGCCGAGCCTATTGCGATACACCTATATTCCTGGTGGTCTAGTGGACCCCTCCCCCGCCCACTGATCCCACTGCCCCTCCACCCGGTCAGTGGCGGGCGGCAGCACCACCCACCTGCCCGACCGCCACCCGCTGACTGACACTGTCAGTGGGCTTGTATGCCCATTGGTCTATAGTGTGAGCCAATGGGCGTGCAGTATACCGTACTACACATTCCAGATATGAATGGATCCATTCATATCTGGATGTCTGTTATGGGCTACACCCGTGGCTCACGCTGTGGACCAGTGGGCGTACAGCCCCACTGATGGTGCGTCAGTGGCGGCAAGGCAGCAGGCAGGTGGGTGTTGCCACCTGCTGCTGACCAGGGGAAGTGGAAGTGGGGATCAGTGGGCGGGTGGGAGGGGTCCACTGGACTACCAGGGATATAGGTGTAATATTCTGTCACACTTAAGCCGTGATCAGGCAGACTTCGGTCCACTGGGCCACTCAGGGATTTAGAAGATATCTTTTTTTCACACTTAAGCCCGCGATCGGGTGGGCAGCGGTCCATGGGACCACCAGGGATTCAGAAGTTATCTTTTTGTCACACTTAAGCCCGTGATTGGACAGTCAGTGGTCCACTGGACCACCAGGGATATAGGATAAACTATTTATTTACTGAAGTCCATGATTGGGCTGGCAGCGGTCCACTGGACCAACAGGGATGTGGGGGGTTTTCTTTATTTTACTAATGCCCACGATTGGGCATGGGGGAACACCACCAGAAGGTGCAGCCGGAGCTGGGGTGGCCACCCACAGGTGACAGCTGCCATGTTGTGCCCTGCAATGTGGCAGCTCACCTGTGGGTGGCCATCCGCCGTTCCTTTTTTGGATCAACTTTGTGCTGGTGCAGGTAGGGGTTGCGCATGCATGGCTCTGCACATCTTGGGCTGAATGTCGGGCTGTGCAGGTATGCATGGGGCTGCGCCCCCCCACCTGTGCCTGCAGACATTACTGATACTTTCCGGTGCATCGGGATTTGTGCCAGGTGCAATTCCTGTTTGAATATCGCACCGGGGCGCATCAGTCTGTTGTGCATGGCTCAACACTGTTGCGCCATGTGCAACCCTTTTGAATATCTGGGCCCTTATATGTTTTCAGGAAACTTGGTTAGTAGATGAAAGTTCTCCACTATTCCCTGGGTTTTCTAGCTACCTATTACCAGCAGTAAAACAGAAGAAAAATGGTAGAGCTATGGCAGGATTAGTTATATTTGTTAAGACATCTCTAAATTTAAATATTACACCTTTAAAGGTAAACATGTGTAATTGGCAAATCTTGAAACTAGAAAAAGGAAATACAAAAATAATATTGATCAACATATATATATATATATATATATATAGCACCATTAGATGAAAAAATCAAAGGAGGATTATTGGAAACATTTTGACAAAACAGTAGAAAATCTTGTGGAAAAGTATGAAACTTCAATAATAATTTTAATGGGCAACTTTAATGTGAGACTTCCAGATCAGAGAGACACAGATGATGATCTGACTAGCGGAATTAATATCATAAATAGATGGCTAGGGTATAAGCGTAAATCAAGAGATAAAGTTACTAATACAAATGGGAACAAACTAAAAGAAATAATGTTAAGGTTTGGGTTTTGTATAATAAATGGATGTACTAAGGGAGATAAGGAAGGAATTTTACTTATTTAGGTCCATTAGGCTCTCAGTGATTGATTTGTTTTGGGGATATCTGGAAGCCCTGAATAGAGTGAAAAGATTTGGAGGTATTATTAAGGCTGGAATCTGCACATTTGCTGGTTCATACAATATGGTGTATAGATAATTTGGGAGAATGTGGTGAAATAGAACAACAGTAAGATCTGGAAATTATTAACGCAAAAAGAGTTAGATGGCAAAATATATTGATACCTCAAATTTCAGAAATATTAACTGCAGAGCACATAGATGGACTAAAGGATGAAATTCTAAAGCTAGATCCTGGCTTGGAACTGGTAAAATCTTGGGAAAAGATTTACCTTTATATCAGACCACTCTTTACAAAAATATCAACAAAGAAAACAAAGGCCCAGACATGGTTGGATTCTAGATGTAGAAAAGCAAAGGGAGAACTAAATAGGTTGATTCGACTTCATAAATATAACAGTGTGGAAGTCACCAATAAGAACCGAAATAAGGTTAGGAAAGAATATAGGAAAATATTAGAGGAAGAATGACTGCAATTTCAGAAGGCAATGTGGGGAAACTAAGAATGGCAATAACAGAGAAAAATGTTAGCAATTTTGGACATTAGTAAGTAAAGGATATGATAAGTACTCTAATGCTGTTGAAGTGGCAATAACACCGTTACAATAGGAACAGCATTTTGAAAATTTATATTTTTCCAATGTAGAGGAAGAGTGCGAGATTTTCCAAGATAAAGTCCAAAATAAGTTTTCACCCAGATCAGTGATTATTACACAAGAAGAAATAAGGTCAGCAATAGATAGAATAACATATAATAAAGCACCTGGTCCGGATGCAGTTCTGGTGGACATATTTCAAGCTTTTGGTGACTGGTAGATACCACTTCTCTAGAAACTATTTAATTATTGTATACAATGGGGAAAAACTCCCAAAACTTGGAAGGGAAGCCTGGTTTGCCCAATATTTAAAAAAGGAGATATTTTGGATCCTACTATGTATCATCCAATAAGTTTGCTGGATTTCTCTCAAAACATTTTCTGTAGAATACTTCTTAATAGATTACAAATATGGGTGGAACAAAATAATATACTCAAGGAATGTCAAAATGGTTTTATAGCTAAATGCTCGACTGTACAGCACTGCTTTGCACTACAGCACGTTATTTGGAAATACGTGGTAATTAAAAAATCAAAGTTATATTGTTGTTTCACAGATTTAAAATCAGCCTTTGATTCCATTAGCAGAAAGATTCTATGGGAAAAACTCAACAAATATAGAATTGATCCCAATCTTTTGGAGATAATAATAGAACTACATAATGAAACATGGTTTAAAATAAAATATGATGAACAAGGTAATCTAACAAGTAATATACAAATGAATTTAGGAGTGCATCAAGGGTGTTTATTAACACCTTTATTATTCAATCTGTATATAAATTCAATCTTAAAAGAATTGGACAAACTAGATTTCCATTCACCAAATGTTTTGACGCAAAACGTTTCTTGTTTGGCATATGCAGATGGCATTGTGCTTATCTCTACTTCCTTTTTGGGTCTTCAAAGAAAGTTAACATGTTTAGTGAACTTTGTAAAAAGATCAGTTGAAAATTAATCTGAAGAAAAGCGAAGCAGGTTGTCTTTGGTAACAGTAGGAAAAATGTAAACATCTTGTATTTGGAGAAGGAAAAGATTGAAAATACATCATATTATGACTATTTGGGCTTAAGATTCTCAAATAGCACAAATTGGGTTCATCATATAAAAATGTTGCTTAAGAAATTGATTGGGGCATTTAATGCCTTTAAGTAGTTTAATATGAAAATGGGGCAATCCTCAGTAAAATGATTAGTTGATGTAATTAACTCAAAAATACAAATAAACATCCTTTATGGAGTGAAGGTATGGACCCCAACAAACATTAAAAGTTTAGAAACAGAAATTAATAAAATCTATCAATATGTACCGAGGGTGCAACAGTCAGTTCCAGCAGAGATACTGAGGAAAGAATTGGGGCAACTATCTTTGGCAAATATGGTATTGAAAAGAAAGATTGTTTTCACCTTAAGTCTGTTCCTTCTCCCAGACAATAGATACCCCAGAATGTGTTTAGAAGAGCAAATCCAGTATTGTCAAAGAAGCTTTACATCAAGTTCTATTAGGTTGATTAAGGAGGATATATTCCCATTGGGGGTTAGGAAACCTTTTATATGAAATCTACATTTTCTTCTTAAAGATATAACTCTAAAGGTTAAAGAAAGGGTTAGTTCAAGAACAATAAATTAACAAGAAGAATGAATAACAAATCTGCATCATTATAGATGGTTTAAAATAATTAAACAACATCATGAGTTGGAACCATATTTAAAAATCTTGTCAAATCCAGAAGAAAGAGGAGTAATAACAAGCTTTATAAGTCAAACTATATATTAAATGATCAAAAAAGGACTTCTGAACCTAAAAGTGAATGTATTTACTGTTGTAAAGATGACCTGAAACATGTTGTTTTGCATTGTCCACAATTTGAAGTTAGTAGAAGAAAATGGTTGGCTCAAATATTGGGCTCCGTTGGTCTCCCCTCCAAAAAATCGATTCTTTACTTTTTTAATTCAACTCGGATTACAGTTTTATATCCATTGTACAGGTTTTTAAAGGATATAAAGCTGTGAATTCAGTATAGCAAAATGTCTGAATATATTTTGAACTGAATGGGCAACAATATGAAGATATTTTGAATTGTGTATTGTGATAAATTGCACATGTTAATTGTAATACAAATTTATGTGATTTTAATATTCCTTTAAAAAATAATTTTTTATGTTTTCTTTTGTAATGACTGTAAGTCAAACAATAAAATCTACCTATTTAAAAATGTATATATTTGGCTCCCATATTCTTTTTTAATCTGAACAAACCTCCCCTCTGGATCAGTCAGGACCTGTGCCACTTGTACAGTAAAGGTAAGTTTTTCCTCACTAATATAGCCACCCCCCACCTTTTATGAGGTTGAGCCTCATACTGTGAGGCATATACCTCCCCCACCCAGGAACATTTCAACTTTTATGTTCCTTCTCTGTTAGGCATGTTACTTGCAGTAGAGCCACTCTGGTATTTAGCCGTTGTAGCTCCTGCAATATCTTAGATCTTTTTATGGGACTGTTTAGTCCTAACATTTATGTAATAACTTGGAGATCTGCCATCATGGGGGTTCATTGTATAAAACGTCCCAACTGAACTCAGAGGTTTGGAGCCCACCCACATACCACAGCAAAATCATGCATAGGGCCATATTTAACATCAAGTACTAAAAGAATAATAATTAGTATAAAGAGAACCAGTATAATATTTACAACAATTTAAAGACAGCCTGCTTGTCCCAAACAGCTAAATAGTGTGGGGAGGGGGCAGGATAACAAGTTAACACCACTCTAATATAAAAAGGAAAAAAGTGCTTCAAGGCAAACAGCAAATAACGCCCACGTCCACCTCCTACACAATCTACTACATAAGGAGGAGGTGGCAGATTCACCATCAGGGAGAATCTATGTTTGGCTTATTAGGATGTAAGTCGGGCAGAGGGCTATGTCACCATTTCCTGAGCTAAGGTCTGCACCCAGTTAACTAGTTACAGCCCAGACCAGCTCCAAGGCAGCCAAGAACACCTCCATCAAAAAAGGAAGGAAGTACTCCCCAAGCATTATGGAAATCAGCAATCAATGAAACTCCCAGAGGAGGCGGGTATCCAGTCTAGGGGGCATAAATACCCAAAGGAGGCGAAGGAAAGGATAACAGTTTATAGTCTGTATCCTACATTAGTCAAGTAGAGCATAGAAAAGCTAGCAATAGCACAGAGGGGTGCATATATAAGCCATTTAACCAACAGCCTAAAATCTGTTAGCCTGGACAGTGCAAAACAAACCTTCAGGAGTTAATACTGCACTCTTTAAATCAAAATTGTAATTTTAACCCAGTGTCATTTTAGTTAAGCCATCATAGATGCTAGTATATTTGCACCATCTAGTGGCTACAGCATATTGTTAACCGCAGAGAGCATGGGCCATAAAAACATAGAAACTCAAGGCACACTTCAAACCTTAGGTAACCTGATGGAACTACAGTCTCTTCACTAATTAACATTTAAAAGGGGAAGCTATCTCCCGGGCAGCACCTCTTGAACCTTGATGTGCAAGGGACAAATTATTTCAAGCTGCCATGCCTCCCTTTAAAATGAGTTTGGGTGTAGCCATGTCAAAACATGTCCACTATCACTCAACTGTAAAATAATTATTCTCCTGCTTTCCCTGGATTGTTAGCATCAACTCCATCTCCCCTCCCTGCAAAGAAAACCAATGTACCATCTTGCGATAATAACAATATTTTAGAGAACTTATATCACATAGCTAAAAGTCTAAAGCCACAAAGGGCAGCTTGCTTGAAAAGTAAGCACTGCACACAAAGAGGATGATCAGAGGTTCACCTCCAGTCGCAAATCTGCAGTGGACTCCATGCCTGTGTTGCGGGTCTTGTCCTGTGGAGCTGACACAGCAATTGACTGGGAAGATGCTTTAACTTTAGGCCAGATGTCCACTGGTGGTTTCTTCTGTGTCTTTGCCATCACTGGTGACTGCCAGGTAAACTTTTGGGCTCTACAACGTCCTGTCGACAACTTCGTTGTGACGGAATCTGACAGCAACAGCTTTATGTCGACCACACTTTGCGGTTGCCATAAAGCTATCGGAAACACTGTGTGTGTTTACATCAGGGAGCTTCACTCCTGAAACCCCCATGCAATGGGTTCTGCCCTCACACCCCCTTTCTAAAGGATTCCAACTCTGAGTCAGAGTTGATTTGGGGAGAGGGGTGCAGGATGGGGGAAAGTGTTGCCAGATCCTGGGTGGACTTTTACTGTGACATGTCGATGCTGTCGGCATCGACGTATGTCACTGTAAAAGGGTTGCTGTGTGGGGCGGCATACCAACTTGGACAGCTCTTGAAAAGGGAAGCATGAAAGTGCCTCCTCCAAATCGATGCCCTGGGTCCAAAAAAAGTTCTGCATGTCTGTTAGCTCTGCAAATCTTTGTGTGCCTTCCTCCGTGATGACTCACAGCCATGCAGGATATTCTAGGAAGGCCTTAATCCCCTTTTGCCTCAGGAGTCACTGGATAACTAAAACTCAGTGTTACCTCTGCATTGTCAAAGGAGCACAGTCTTCCTCTAAATAAAGCTGATGGTCACTGAAAAATTATTCTTCCTTCACACAGGCTGTCTTCTAGATTTGCTCCTTAACTCTAAAATATAGAAATGCCATAATGATGGATCATGGCCTGGCTTTAGGATCTTTCGGTGGAGTTATGAGGGCATGGTGGGCTCTGATAATGTTTAGCAGCTGATCCTTGGGAAGCCCCAGAGTCTCTGGCAGCAGGCCCTCCATGAAGCAGACCATATCTCCGGACTCTAACTTTAAGCCGTGTAGCCTTATATTGTTTCCCTGTGGTAATTTTCCAGTTCTTCAACTTTCTGTTCGAGCTCTGTTTCCTGGAGAGCAGATTTAAGAGAGCTAAATTGTGGACATCCGTAGTTTGTGTGTATTCATTTAAATGGTTTCTTTGGCGTTCGTCTTTTTCTCCACCATGCAGATGTCACACCGATTATCTGCCACCATAAATTCCAACCTTTTCAGGGTATCGCCATTATTTTGTAATTGATATCATAATTTTTTTGATGTTATGGTAAACTCTTCTTCAGCTTCCAAATAACTGGTGATAGGAGAGGTTATGGTAGTGGCAGTCACTACTTCAGCTTGTTTCTGCTGATGGTCTTGTCCATGAGTTTTCTTGGCTTTAGTAGTAGATCCAGCCATAAATACCTTAAGCCACTGTCTGGTAGACATAGTTATATCTGCAATTTTCCTCTTTTGTTATCATTTTCCATTATTTGTGGCCAGGATGGATAATGATTTAATTGGGTGAGTGGGACCTCTTGTCCTATACTGCCATCAAAGCAGTGTCGTCACTGGAAGTCTGCAGTGATATTATTCTAATGTGAGACCTCAATTTGCCAGGCATCAATTGGAGCACTTTATCAGCCTCTAATCAAATGGAACAAATGTTCATAAATATATTGATCAAAAATGGTCTACATCAGATGAGTCAGGAACCCACCAGAAACAAAAACATATTAGATATTGTTATAACAGACATGATAGAAAACATGTGAGATGTCAAAATATTGGGCCGTTATACAATAGTGACCATGAGGTAATCATTTTCAACATCAGTACTCAGTTGAAGGTGATTATGGGGAAGACAATTGTCAAAAATTATGCAAGGACAGAGTTTAACTCCATTATTAACCTATTAGAACAGAGGGATTTGGAGACAATGTGCAATATCACTAATGTAAACTCTTTTTGGACATACATTAAAAATAAGCTGTTAAGTCTAGAATAGTGGTATGTTCCAAACAAAAAGAAATCTACAATAAAAAAAAGGTAAAGCCCCACAGTGCTTTTCAGGCAAAATAAAAAAAACAACTTCAGAAAAAAGTTCCGCATATAATGCAATGAAGCAAGATAATACATATAAAAAAGAAAATATAAAAAAGAGATTGATCACTAGTAAATGATTAATCAAGAAAGAAAAGAGGAAATCAGAATTTAAAATATCCCACACCAAGGACATGGGAAGTCCTTTTTTCCTTACGTGAATAATAAAGCAGTAGCTAGGTCAGCAGGACCCCTGAAAATGGTATAGAGGAAATATCAGAACCCCAAAAAAATGGCAGATGTTTTTAATAGATATTTCTGCTCAGTGTATAACAAGAAGGACACACTAATGTATGACAAAGAAGAGCTTAAAAATTATAAGCAATGACCAGGAAACTACGAGAATGATAACAATCAGTATAATGGATGTCAAAGAATAACCCAAAAAAGATAAACGTCACAAAATCAGCAGGACCAGATGAGCTTCAACCAAGGCTGATGAGGGAGACTAGAGAATGGATAGCAGCCTCACTGGCTTCTCTGTTTAACATGTCTATTGAGACTGGAAAAGTTCTGGATGATTGGAAAAGGGCAACAGTAATACTGATACACAAAAAAGGAGATAAATCAAACCCATCCAATTATAGACCCATAAGTCTTACACCACTACAATGCAAGATAATGGAACAGTAATAAAGAATATGATAAAGTTAGGCATAAAAGTAAAGAATATATCAGATGTAAATCAGCATGGCTTAAAAAATAAACGTGTTCTACAAATCTGCTTGTATTTGATGAAAAAGTGAGCCAGGCAAAAACTAGGAAAGAACCAGTCAACATTATTTACATAGATTTTCAAAAGGCCTTTGACAAAGTGCCACATAATGTACTGATAAAGAAACTATACAAAGTGGGCATTGATAAAAGATTAATAAATTGGATTATTCAATGGCTCCATAATAGAACACAGGCCATTAGAATTATAAGCAATTTGTATTAACTGAGTGAAGTGACAAGAGGGGTGCCTCAGGGTTCGGTGCTGGGCCCTGTCTTGTTCAGCCTGTTTATTTCTGACTTGGAAAATGGGACTACGAATTGGGCAGCTAAATTTGCTGATGATTCAAAATTAGGGGCGGTGGTAAAAACTATCGAACAGGTTATTAGTCTAAAAGGAGTTTTAAAGACAATAGAAAAATGGGCACAAGATAATTTAATGAGTTTTAACCCTGACAAATGTGTCATTTTACATCTGGGTAGAAACACTACTCACAACTCCTATAGTCTCATGGGCAACACCCTGAAGTAAGTAGAATCTGAGAGTGATTTGGGATTCCTGATAAATAAAGACCTTAACTTCAGTGATCATTGTAACAAAGTCATCAGTAAGTCCACTACAGTCCTACAATGTATTAAGAATGCATTCATCTCAAGAGATAAAAACTGCATCCGTACATTATACACTACCTATACAAGGTCACACTTAGATTATTGCTCTTCAGTTTGGAGCCCTCATCTGAAGAAAGATGTCAATAACATAGAGGAGAGACAGCACGGGGCAACAAGATGGTGACAGGGGTTGAGTGAGATGACCTCGAGGATAGGTTGGAGGAGTTAGGATTGTATACACTAGATTAGACATCAGCATGGTGATATGTTACAAATGTTCAAAATTTTAAGGGATAAAAATTAATGGACAGTCTAGGTTGAATTATACACAAAATAATAAACTAAGATACTATAACCAATAAATTCTAATACAATATACTACAAGGAATACAAGGAGGGCTTCTTTACATACCAAGCAGTAAAGTGATGGAACTCACTTCCCAAAGGGTGGTCTCTACAGGTTCTCTAGATATATTCAAAAAGACAAGACACCCATTACTTGAGTCTAAGGGTTAATGGCCCCACTAAGGCAGGAGACAGACCGATGGGCTGGCGCTTTCTCCTGTCTTATCAACTCAATATAGAACTCAGTATAGAAGCAGCACTCGCCGCTAGGATTTGCCCTTTAGCTTGCAAGATGGCAATATTTTCATCCCCTTTGCTAAGTGCTCTAGCAGGTGTGCCGTCCTTGCAGTCATACCAGCCAACAGAAGGTTCAGTGACCTGGACTAAAGGACCAACTGATGGTATTCATCTCTAAATCTTTAATACTGAGGTGCTCGCTGGGCTCAGGAACACTTTCCATCTGAAAATCAGGTAGTATTTCCAACTTCATATGTTCTTCACCATCATTTTGCTGAATATAACTGTAAACAGAACAGGATTTAAGGTGCTGCAGGACACACCAGCAGGCTCTCCTTTTCTTCCATGCCAGCGGGTCGGCCATCTTGCATTGCTGGAAAACCACCCAAGAATCAACCTACTGCAAGAGCAGGGTATTTTATTAAGATGGAAATGCACAAAATACAGTACTCATAATGCAAACACCAAAAATTCAAAGCTAACAACTGATTTAGTCAGAGTAGTACAGCAAACAAATCATAATGTAAAAACTCTGACAAGTAAAGCATCCCACCACCAAGAAAGAAGACTGTTAAAGCTCTGGCTCCTTGTAATTATGCTAACCATCAGACCCCTTTCAAATAATTTCTGAACATATAAATTCGGTAACACAGTATATTAGCGATCTCTAACAGTGCTTAATCCAGATCGCACCATATTCAACAACCCCTGTAATGATATTTCCTTTGTTTATAATCATATTGGCAATGTGCCTACCATAGGCACCTCTTAAAGGAGATAGGAAATTATTTTTGTTCTAATTTTACCTTTAAATAAATCATACATTTATAACAGTGGCTTTTTGAGTCTTTTATGGTTTAAATGTCCCAAATCATATTTGTCTGCTCCATTCATTGTTTTTAACTGTCTGCCAGCTTCACTGCATCTTTTTTCTGTATCGGGAATCAGCACATGCCAAGACTGAAACAGTCACGTCATAGATTCCCGATACAGCATGCAGACTGTAGTAACTTTCACAGCCACTTCAGTAAGCACTGATGCCACGCTCACACTGCACATAAGTAAAGACTGGGGCTGGCTGATGGAAAGTTCACTCATAAGGTTACCGGTGTAATTTAAAATCATGCTTCACCTTCATGCTCACCATCTTAATCCCTCTTTCTTCCTGAGTCAGTTTTCAAGAGATCTTATACTGAAATCAGCACTTAAAGTGGTTTATTTTTGAATTGTGCTTATTCTGGAGAAACTGGTTGCAAGTTGTCGGAAGGAATTTCTGCTTCAGCAGGAATGACAGACTCAAGTGCAGCTTCACTGCTGGGTGGACTGGGATCATCTGAAAGGATGTTACTCAGGTACCCATGTTTCAGTCGGTTGATGTGGACCTCGTTGTTTACCGGCTTTCCATTGGAATTGCATTGCAAACGGACGTGAACATGAGGAAGTTCTTCCACAATGTGGAAGGGATCAGTCCAAGAGTGAAGCAGTTTCTTGGTGGTGCCCAGAACTAGGACAGCTCAGTACAAGTAGACAATGTCCCCAACAGAAAATGAAGGTTCATGTGACTTGGCTGCTGACATTTTCTGCATGGCAGATTTTCTCTGGCCCAACGTGATGATTGCAACATGTCTGGCAAGTTGAAGCTGCTCCAGCACAGGAATCATAGAAAGATTACGAGTTCTGAAGCAAGCCTGTTATGAGCTCACCACCAGATTACTGGAGGAAGAAAAATTTTTGACTACCTATGTATTTATCTAATCCATTTTTAAAAGAGGACATAATTTCACTCTCCACGATTTCCACTGGCAGGCTATTCAGACAACTATTCTCTGTGTGAACCAAAATGGCTTGTAAGTCCTGTTGGTGTTGGCTTTTATTTTGAATTCATGTGGTCTAGTATTGCTGATATTTGTTTGTTTAGTTATGTCAATAGTTTCAAATAAGACTTCATCATGCATAGCATTATAAGCCAGATATAGATCATCTCTTAAGCGTCTATAGTTCATGAGCATAGTTCCAGATTTTGCAGTTTTTGGTGTAGCTTAGGTCCTTCAACTTCCTGATCCTTTTAGTAAATTTCCTTTGAATACCTTCCACTGACTTTGACCCCCTATAGTTAGGAAGCACAGAAGGCTGCATAATATTCCATATGAGGTCTGACAAGGCTGGTGTATGGTGATAGTAATACCTCAGGTTCCCTACTTTTGATATTCCTGAGGATACAACCCAAAAGCTGTTGCACTTATTGACTATGTTCCTAGTATGTTCTTTAAATGTCAAATCATGTGAAACTACTATGCCTAAATCCTTCTCACTGTCTGTGGGCTTTAGGACTGAGTTATTAAGCCAGTATTGATAACACAAGTTTCTATTTCCCAAATGCATCACCCTACATTTGGTGGCATTAAAGTGCATTTTATTTTCTTTAGCCCAAGGCTCCAAATGTAGTCATCCCGATTGAAAATCTTGAGCTGGTTGCAGGTTGTTGATAATCCCTCCCAGTTTACAGTCATCAGCATATTTACTAAACCATGCATTGCCTGGAGACTGCATGGAAGCTACTACAGTACTGAAGGAGGGGAGCCCAGGACCGAGGCCTGAGGCACTCTGCATGCCACTATGCCCTTGGAAGAGATATACCCTCTAAGAGATACACACTGACACCTATTATCCAGCCAAGAAATAACCCATTTGATGATGCTAGGATGTAGTTTTATTTTGATAAGGTGCTCAACCAGTACCTTACGAGACATGGTATTAAATGGCTTAGCATAATCTGAAAAGATTATATCAACCGGTAGCGCAGCGTTGAACAAGTGGCTAACAGGTTCAAAGAAGTGGAATTGGTTTGTGAGTCATGACCTACCAGAGATAAGCCCATGTTGTGTGGCATCAAGGTGCCCATTTCTGGACAAATATGATGTTGTAGGTATCTGAACCAATTTCTCAAGGAGTTTACCTGTTATGGAAGTCAGGCTGATTGGCCTATAACTCTGAACATCACCTCTGCTACCTCATTTGTATATGGGGGTTATAGTTACAGTACTCCATTTGTTTATAATCTTACCTTCTGTTAATGAGGCATTAAATAGTACAGCTAAAGGACCCAATAGCTCTGTTGATAGTTCTTTTAGGAATATAGGTGCAATACCATCGGGGTCTGGAGCACCATTGCATTTTATATTTAGAATAACATCAACAACATCAGCTGCTGTGATGGATAATGGTATGGTGTTTTTATCAACATTTATCTGATGTAAGTTCTCTTTATCCTGAAACATGCTTAAAAAGTATTTGTTGAACTCATTTGCCATGTCCATTTCACCAGTGACTGGCTCGTTATTAACCAGCAGGGGTCCTACTCCAGTTTTCTTACTGCACAAACTACCAACATAGTTATAAAATTGCTTCCTATTATCTGATACTAAAATTGCAGGTTTAAGTTCTGTGTTTCATTTAGCATTAATGATCTAAAGCTTGGTTTTTTGGGCTATTTTTTGTACCGCCCTTTTGTGTTTTGAGATGGTTTCTTCTTAAATTTAGAGTACAGTTTCCTCTTTTTATTTATACTCTTTTTTTATAGAGTAATCCACCAAGGTGGAATCCTTCTGTTGTTGCTATGCTTTGTGGGCTGGATATTCAAACTGCGCTATTCTGTGGCGCAAGCCCTTGTGCTGCACAAAATAGTTGCGCAGGGGTGTGGCCGGGGTGATATTCAACGGAGCTGCGCTATTGAGAAACTCCTTTGAATATCACCCCCCAGCCACAGCCACTGTGCATGGCGCAATGGAACTTGCGCCACCGCAAGTGGTCAGAGTGGAGCAGTCAAGATGCGGTGGCGCAAGTACCATTGCACCATGTGCAAATTTCCGATATTCTAAAGGTGACATGCAAATGGGGCCATAATTCATGCAAGGCTCAGGGGGGGCCATTTGCATCTATTTATGGCCCCATTTGCATGCTATTAGCATGCAGGTGCGCCAATCCCCGAGGACTTACGCCTGGTGCCCTGCCAGGCAGCAGCCATCGGGGACCGATGCCCCCTGCAGCCTGATCGCGGGCATAAGTGAATAAATCCCTCCACCCCCGACCCTTCAATCACGGACATATGTTTAAAATCCCACCTCCCGACTGGCGATCGTGGGCATAAGTTCAAAAACCCCCCCTGACTGCCGATCGCGGGCGCAGAAGAGTTCAACCCCAGGATATGTTCTTGGGGGTTGAACTCTTTTCAACCACTGTCAACCAGCAATCACTGGACCACCAGGGATATGTTCTTGGGGGTTGAACTCTTTCAGCCCAACGATCGGGCTAGTGGGGTGGGGTTTTATTTTCACCATGCCCACGATTGGGCCAGTCAGAGGATTGAACCTATGCCCACGACCGGGCCAGTCAGGGGTGAGATTTTAAACATATGCCCGAGATCGGGCCAGTCGGGGGGTGGGGGGATTTAAACATATGCCCACGACCGGGCCAGTCGGGGAGGGGGTTACTATATGCTCATGATTGGGCTGCGGGGGCATAGGGAGTAGATTGAGGCCACCCACAGGTGGCAGCTGCTGTGTTGTGCCCTGCAATGCAGCAGCTCACCTGTGGGTGGCCCTCGACTTCTCCTTTTTTTTGCTCAAAAGTTGTGCAGGCGCAGGTTGGGGTTGCACCTGCACTCTGCACAGCCCGCTGAATATCGGGCTGTGCAGTTTATGCATAGTTCCTCCCCTCGGTTCAGCATGCCTTCATTAGCATTGCACTGTTGCTTAGCTTGACTTGGGGGGTACAACTGCCTCCTGCTGAATATGGCAGAATGGCGCAATTTCAGACTTGCGCATGACGCAACCCTTTTGAATATCCAACCCTGTGTGTTCGGGGACCCAACGCTGTATTTTAATATCTAGCTTATTCTAGATTTGACCCATGTCTAGGTTTTGTAACTCGTCACACCAGTTCCAGCTCTGCAGATATTTCTTAATTTCAAAGTAATTTGCTTTGTAGAAATCCCTAAATTTTGATTTGCCACTTGGATGCCTATTTAGTGTAACCTCGATATTAAGGAGGACCATTTTGTGGTCACTATCACCTAGAGGCAAAAGGAGTTTAGGTACCTCAGTGCATTGTTCAAAATTAGTAAAAATCAAGTCTAATATATTTTTGCCCCTAGTGGCTTTCTTTATTCTCTGAACCAGATCATTTTGAATTATTATATAAATAAATTTTCTTTCAAAGTGACTAGTTCCTTTGATTATTTCCCAGTTGATTTCAAGGAAGCTAAAGTCACCCATGAGAACATAGTCCTCATTTATCTCCATGTTGGATAATTCTACCAAGAAACTACTGTTCTGTTCAGAGTTCAACTTAGGTGAGGATTAATGAAGGATGAAGCTGACTTTGGAACCTAGCAGTGAGAGATCCCTGTCCAATGGAGTTCTTGGATGATGTCCATGGACCAAGAAAAATGGTGTGTACTCTGTGCTGTTGACACAAGGGCTGATATTGTAAGCAAATTAAACAAAGGGAGCAAAACGATCCTAAGTGTCATGAGTTTCATCCAGGTACTTGGAGAGTTAATTTTTTATTTATTTATGTATTTGTTTACCGGGTAAGTACACTGGTCCAGTGGACCTTTTTCAGGCATGACCCTGGCCATCAAGATGCCACGTAAAGATGCACAATACAGTAACAAATGATATAAGCAGTGGTACAACACAATAGAAATTATGATTCTACACTCTACAGACAGAGAGAGCACAGGAAGTAACAGTCATCAACCGTCAACATTTAAGCCCTGTAGAGATACACAAAAATAGATCACCCCAACCCCCACTTGACAGTTCTAGGCTAAGCAATACTTTTAACTATAGACAGTCCACATTCTACTGCATCAGCAGTGACTTGGACCAGAGAAGTGCATCTTAAGTCCCCTTCTCCTGAAGATCTGTCAAAAAAAGGTTCTAGTGCTTGGTTGGGAAACAGTGGATTTGGGCGGGCTGGCACTTGCAGTCTGTGTTTGCCATTAGGGTCTTTCAGAAGTGCAGTTTGAAGGAAGAAAGGGAGTTTAGGGACTGAAGCTCAGCCAGGAGAGAGTTCCAGAACCTAGATGCATTGTGGAAAACCTCTCTGCCCCATGGCTGTTGCTATTTTGGGGCATTCAAGGGCTAGGCACGGGAGGACCTGAGCTGTCTGGAGACCTGTGTTGTGTTAAGCATGCTCAAGATTGGTGAGTCCCATCACAGAATGTCTTATAGAAATTCCCATACAGAAGTCCCTCAGCCTGAGGGCAGCCATCCTAAAATTTGTATAGAATGCAGTAATGTGTGTTGTAGGAAGAAAGGAGATAAGCTTGCATATGTTATTGTAGGCAGTGTTCAGTCTAGTCAGAAGCTTGGCCGAAATGGGGTGCAGGATAGTGAGCAGTACTCCAGGATCAGGGTGAGGTGTACTGTCCAATAACCAGTCTAGCCTTGGGTGATAGCAGATGCTTCATATGGTAGCAAGCACCCAGTCACTAATTCACCCTTTTAACTGCCTGACCCACATGAGAGGCAAAGGTGAATGAGGGGTCCAGGGTGACCCCTAGGTATTTTATATTTTCCACCTGTTCCAGAGTGGATCCGTCCAGAATTTGTACATTCAGAGAGAGCTTGGAGGCATCTGAGTGCCTCGCCAGCCTTTGGCTTAAGCCAAACAGAGTGTGTTGAGAATGGTAGACATCATTCTTTCACTTTGTCCATTGCACTGTGGATGATAACTGGTTGTGTGAATCTTTTTGTTGAGAAGTCTGCATGTTTCTTGGACAATAGTTGAGAGGTAGTTAGTGCCTCTGTCTTGAAAGCAGGTATAGGAGGTACCATGGTGGCAAATGACTGTGCTGAGGAAGGCATTTGCTACAGTGGCAGCCTTAATGTCTTTTAGGGGGATTAGTTCCAAATACTTTGCAAGGTAGTCCACAAAGACAAGAATGTATTTGTTGCCAGAGCCAGAGCATGTTGGTAAAGGCCCAAGAATGTCTGTGATGACTCTTTGAAATGGTTCACTGGCTACAAGCATTGGAATAATGTGTGCCTTTGTCAGTTTAGCAGGAGGCTTTCTTTGTGAGCAAGGCTGGTAGGATCTGACAAATTGGACAATGTGCTTGTTCATGTGAGGGCAGAAGAAGTGAAGCCTCACCTTTTTGAGAGTTCTGTGGATTCCCATATGAGCTCCGTAAAGTGGAGAGGCATGAGTTGAGAAGAACTTGATTGATTAGAGAGGCTGGCAGAACTAACTTACATGAGTTCTATCCATGCAATGGCCCTTGCCTTCTTTGCTTCAAATGTGGGAAAGCACAATGCCATTGATGAAGTATTGAGAAGCAAAGAAAAGTACATCCTGGTGATGTTGCTTTTGTTGAGGTAAGGTTCCAGACTCTAAGTAAGAGATTATGTGTGTGAATTGTCTTTGTTGCATTTTGACTGTTGCCAGGGAGAAGTCAAAGTAGAGGAGGTGAGAAGCTCTTCAGCTGCTTGCAGTATGTGAGGATTTGTGTTTCTTTCCATAGAAGCAGCTGGTGCTTGCAAAGCAACTTGCAGTGTGGTAGGGTGTCCACAGGAAGCACAACTGAGGCATGGAAAGGAAGAGCTTGTAAGCAGGATTCTTCATTTGTTAAGGATGATGTAGAGGATATCATCTCGCTAACACCATCAGCATTGTAGTGAACGCGACCTGATCTGTACTGAATTTCAAAGTTGTAGGATTGAAGCATGGCAATCCATCGGGAAAACTTGCCTAGTGGCTCCTTCCATTTTGAAAACCATCTGAGGGCATCTTGGTGCATTTGAGCATCGCCAGGAGAGGTCAGAAGTAGAGAGGTGAGAAGCTCTTTGGCTGCTTGCAGTAAGTAAGGATTTGTGTTTCTTTCTGTAGAAGCAGTTGGTAGCAGCAAAGCAACTCAGAGTGTGGTAGGGGTGTCTACAGGAAGCACATCTGTGGCATGGAAAGGAAGAGCTTGTAAGCAGGATTCTTCATCTGTTAAGGATGATGTGGAGGATAGCATCTCCAGCTAACACTATCAGCATTGGGTTGAACGTGACCTGGTCTGTACTGAATTTCAAAATTGTAGGTTTGCAGCATGGCAATCCCTCAGGTGAACTTGCTTACTGGCTCCTTCATTTTGAATAACCATCTGAGGGCAGAGTGATCAACGATACCTGTAAAGGAGGAATAGTGCAGGTAACAGTCAAATTTCTTTATGGTAAATACCATGGCTAGACATTCTTTTCTGTGATGCCATAGTTTTGCTCAGCTGAGGAAAGGAGTGCCGGCATAGGAAACAACTTGTTCTGTTCCATCTTGTATTTGACATAGCATGGCGCCCTACAGCAAGGAACTAGCATCTGAGTAGAGTTTGAAGGGGTTGGTGCAGACCAGGGGTAGGCAATACTGGAGAAGAGATTAGCATTTCTTTCAAGGATTCCAAGGCCTCTTTGCACTCAGAAGTCCATGTATAGTCACATCTCTTTTGGTGAGGGCTAACAGTGGAGCTGCAATCTTGGCATAGTTGCAAATGAACTTTCTGTGTATCCAGACAAGTCTAGGAAAGCTCTATGGTCTTTGAGATTGTTAGGTTCTGGACAGTCTTTGACTGCTTAGAGCTTATCTGGATCTGGAGAGATGCCTTGAGAGCTAATAACATGTCCCGGATAATGAATTTGATGCTGTGCAAAACAACACTTCTCTGGGTGAAGCTTGAGGTTGGCTTGTCTGAGATGTTCAAACACTTCTTTGAGATGTTGGAGGTGCTTTGGCCAAGTTCTGCTGAATACAGTAACATCATTTAGGTAAACTAGGCAAGATTTCCAAGACAACCCATGTAGTATGACTTCCATAGCACACTGAAATGTGGCTGGACTGTTTCAAAGTCCCATAGGCAGTTGTGAGAATTGAAATGTCCAAGTGGCACCATCAGACTGTGTATGGAAAAGAAGCTGGATCAATGGAGACTTGGTAGAACCCACTCTGAAGGTCTAGAGTGGTGAAGTAAGCTGGGCAGGCCGTGTTAAGACTCTCTAAGGCATCTTCGGTTGTAGGTAAGTGATGAGCATCCTGCACCGTGTAGGCATTGAGTTTTCTGTAGTCTACCACAAAGTGATATCCCTTGTCCTTCTTCACCACCAGCAGGCAAGGTGCACCCCAGGGACTTGTAGACTCTTCAACAATGTCTTGTTCCAGCATGTCTTTGATTATGTCCTCTAGGACTTGTTTCTTTTGTGTCCCACCATTTTGGCTTGCTGACAGATTGGTTTCTGGTTGGGCTGCACCTCGATGGTGTGTTGTAGGATATCACAGCATCCAAGCTTGTTATCTGGACCAACAAAGACATCTGGGTAATTCTCCAGGAATTTCAAAAGTTGACACTTTTCTGTTGGAGGTGCTGGAAGTTTTGAAGAGGATAGTCTCTTACTGAGGGGTGACTGGTGAAGCTGGAGTGGTCGGGATAGTACTGACAGGACTAGAGTTGGTGGAACCAGGCTGAGGTTCTTGCATGAGATGGAGCTGGTCCCCTGTAGACAAGCAGACAAACTTTCCAATATTGGCACCTTCTGAGATGCTTACTGGCTTATCTGTGAAGTTACAGCATTTTTGGAAGACTGTGAGACCATGCACAGCTGACAAGGTGTTTCCTGGGAGAAGACCTGATGAATGCAGAGCGGGGGATCCCGTGACAAAGCCAAGAAACCTTGTGGAAGTGTTTCACCTTGAATCTTGGCAATCAAAACCATCTCTGTCTGAGGAGGCTCAGTGACTGAGTCTGTAGCTGTGAGTTGCCTCCGAGGGTCTAGTGACACTTTGTTTGATGCAGAGTCCAGGATGGCTTTGTGGGCTTTGTGGAAGTCCAAGTCAAGAATCACTACTAGTTGTAGATCAGGCACCAGGTAAAACTTGACAGTAGCTTGCTGTGAGCCAAAGTGTAGCTTGAGACGGACCATGCCTGTAATAGGTACTGTAGTGGCACTTGCTGTGATAATGTACTTTAGGTCGGCTGGAGAGACATTAGGTAAGTGACGAATAGCTTGGTTGTGCAGAATACTGTTGTTGATAACTAAGATTTCTGCTCCAATGTTGATTAAGGCATGCATGGACCAGTCTCTGATGGTTACAGGGACATAGTTTCCTAGGAGTGATGATCTGATGACAGGTACCTTTGCCCTGGAAGTGATGAGAGTGCCACAGTGGGAAGTTGGAGGATGCTGTTTGCTTGAATTGCAGAGAGTCAGAGGCGGTCAGAAGCTGTGTTCCTTTGCCAAACAAAAGCCCCTAGTTTGTTGGACAGCATTCGTTCCCTGATCCTGGGAGTAGTTGCAATCATCTTGCTGATTGTGCTGCAGTGGGCATCTTTAGTTCCCTTGATTTCTATTGTCATACTTTAGCTTTCAGCAAACAGCAGCAATGTGTCCTCTGAATCCACATCACTGGCAGATCACAGGCTCTCATGGAGGTGGATCAGGTGGCTGTCGAGGTGGTTGCAGAGCATTGACAGAAGTAGCAGAAGAAGTTGAGCACAGGTGTAAACTATTGGCAGTTGTGATGAGCTTATCCATCATTGCTTGTTGCTGCTGGACACATCTTGCGAGTGCAGCCATTTGTGATGCCTGAAGTGCTTGTACACTGGTGGCCGGGAACATGTATATGGATTCCTGTGCAAGTCATGCAGCTTGGATTGTGTCCATCCAGGTTGTTGACTTTTGCTGAATTACACAAGTTCAGAATTGAGGCAGCAGTCCCTGGACAAAGGCTGTGATTTGATCTTTTTCTGTTTTCCTCAGATATTTGCAGCATGACTCAATGTCCACTTCTAGAGATTCAGAGGGTTGCATGGTGCATTCCCACAGCTGTTGTTCCAATAACCAGGGTGGATGTACTTGGACAAAATGGTCTCTGAAAGTTGTATAGAGAGTAGCAGTATCTCCTTTGACTTAGACACTGTAGGCAGATAAGGGCCTATGGCCCACCCAGTCTGCCATTTGAACTCTGTAAGTTCACTTTATGTTTTCTAGAAGTATGTTGCCCTCACCTGACCTCCAGAATTCTCTTATGTCTATCCCATGCATTCTTAAATCTCATGATTGTTTCAGTCCCCACCACTTCCTCTGGCAGGGTGTTCCACTTGTCCACCACCCTTTCTGTGAAGAAATTCTTCCTCATGTTTCCTCTGAATCGCCCTTCCTTCAACTTCATCCCATGCCTCTAGTCCTGGAACATGTTTTTGCTGGAAAATAGTGTGTTCCTGCACCCTGTTCCTCCCTGTAAGGTACTTGTATGTCTCTATCATATCCCCTCTCTCTCTCCTCTCCTCCAGGGAGTACATATTAAAGTCATTCAGCCTGTCCTCATAGGACTTGTGATGCAATCCCTGTATCATCTTTGTTGCCCTCCTCTGAAACTTCCCTACCCTGTCTATGTCCTTACGTAGGTAAGGTCTTCAGAACTGTGCACTGTACTCCAGGTGGTGCCTCACTAGTGTCTTGTATTGTGGAATTATGACCGTCCTTTTCCTGCTAGTGATGTCCCTGCCTATGCACCCCAGAATCCTATTTGCTTTACCTGCTGCCTTGTCACACTGTTCCCTACCTTGAGATCATCAGAGATGATAACCTCAAGTCCCTTTCCTGCTTGCTTGCTATATCCTCACCCCCAACTGATATATTGTTCCAGGGTTTGTGCCCCATAAGCATTATCTTGCGCTTCTTTGCATTGAATTTCAACTGCCAAACCCTTGACCATTCTTCAAGCTTCTTCAGGTCCCTCCTTATTCTGTCTACACCCTCTGGCATATCCACTCAGTTACAGAGCTTCACGTCATCAGCAAATTGTGAAATTCTGCCTTCTAGGTCCTGTGCAATGTCACTGATGAAGATGTTCAATAGGACCAGCCACAGCACTGATCCCTGTGGTACCCCACTGGTCACTCTTCCCTCTGTGGAGTGACAGCCATTTACCACCACCCTTTGTGTCCAGCCACCAAGCCAATTACCTACCCACGGCACTACTGTCCTGCCTACTCCCATATTCCCCAGTTTGTTTAATAGCCTTCTATGTGGCACAGTGTCAAAGGCCTTGCTGAAGTCCAGATAGGGCACATTCACTGGCTGAACCCCAATTTTCCTTTCCAGCTTAACCCACAATATCTCTCCCCCATTTTGTTCCTCCTGGATCTCTGTGTCCTTTATGCCATCTTTCACATAAAGTGCCACTCCTCCTCCTCCCTTCCTGCCTGCCCTGTCTTTTCTGAATATGTTGTAGTCGGGTATGGCCATCTCCCAGTCATGGTTATCATTACACCAGGTCTCTGTGATGGCCACAATGTGCAGGCCGACTGCACCATGGCAGCCTCCAGATCCTCCGTCTTGTTGCTAAGGCTCCTGGCATTGGCACACATGGTTTTCCATGATGTGAACTCCCTAGACTATTTAACTGTTCTACTCCAGCCCCCTACTTGTTTTTTCTTTATCCCTGGTTCTCCCTGCTGTCTGCCCTTCTGTTGAATTTTTCCCCCTTTCTGCCTATCCACCACTTGGGTGCCTATCTCCATCTTTTGCACACTGCTTTGTAGAGATATCCACTCCTCCTGCCTCACAGGTTCCACTACTAGCTGAGGGGGGTGGCAATTAGGCACCTCTCCTTGCTGGCCTACTACCCTTTGGCTAGCTTAAATGCTTGTCCATGTAGCATTCAAACTTATCATTGAGTGCTTGGATTCACCTACAGGATGGATGCAGGCAGTCAGGCTTTGAACAAGCCCCCATTCCTCCAGGTGGGCCCCATTCACCAATGAATCAAACCCTTCCTCACAGCACCAGTTCTTCAACCATGTGTTAAAGTTCCTGGTGCATGTGCCTATGCTCTCCATGCCTCTCAGGTAATACTTGAGAAGACTTGTTCTGTAAGTGTGGTGAACCAGGAAATGGCAGGTCCCTCTGTAGAAGCAAGCGCAAGGCATTGAAATGCAAAGGATCAGTCCAAACACTGAAGGCAATCCAGACTTGGAACTGTTTAAGCCAGTCAACAGCGTTTTTGTGACACAAGGCTGAGAAGGGTACTGGCTGTAGGCTGAGGTGAAATAGTCTTTATGTAGGCAAGGTCATCTTGAATGACTTGCATCGCTGGGGTTCCCTGAGCCAAGAGAGAAGACTGGATGTCATGTAGGATGGTTTCTATTTTGTAGCCCCATGCCCTTGAGGTGGGTGAAGGTAGAACTCCAGACATTCTGGCACCCACATCTGCATCATCTTCCGACATCATGGTTGGAGATGAGCTTTATTTCACTGAGTGAAGGTCGTAAAGATAAGAAGGAGTTGCCATTATGCAGAGATGGGACGTCGTGGAATACATGGAGTGCCATGAAGAAAATATTTTTGTAGACAAAAGTACAAGTATTTGTAAGCAATGTTCATCAAATGACATCTTAATATACAATCACAACTCAATACTGTGTTGTCTGTTATTTAAATAAAGGTTTCATTTCAAAAAGAACTATTTGTTGCAATATTCATTCATTTTAATAGGTTTGCCATTGATTTCTATGAAGTGAGGACATTTGAACATGCTGGTGCCCTTCACAACATGCTGAATCTTGACATGCAGTTCCTGTTTATTGACTTTACCAAGATGGCTGCCAGCAGGCAGTTTAAGAGTCACTTCCTTATTTGTAATGTAAACAAAGATGGCTGCTTGGTACCACAGGACTGCTGTATATAGATTCAAGGCAAATGGCGATTCCCACGGTTGCTGTCCTTCCTCCCTAACAAGGCAGGAAAATGGCAGGCTTTTAATTTGGTTTGGTGAGTGAAACAAGTTGGGAATTATATTTATTACTTGACTTCTCCGTTTGTTTATGGAGCTTTCTTGTTTCTTTTTCTTTTGTCTCCCAGGCTGTCCTCCATTTAGCTTATGTTCTGCCCTCAGGTTTTGTTTATTGCTGATTTTATTTTCTCCCTGTGGCATTTTCTTGTTGCCTTGCCCCCATTATTTATAATTTGCCCTACTTAGAATTCCTGCTGCGCTTTTGTTTTTGGTATTTGTTATATTTTTCTGCACTGTTCTTTGTTTATTTTGTTGATCGTGGTGCCTTTGCTTAGTTGTCTCTTTTCTCTCTCTGCTCCCATTTATTTATCTGCTCCAAGTGTGCTCCTGATGCCTTTATTTTTTATTTGTATGGCCATTTGTTTGTGGAGAGTGGATCACTCTGAGCAACTGCAGCAGTACGGGGAGAGGCTCGCTCCGTTTTGACAGTCCCAAGTTATTATTATTATTTTTATGTATTTGTTAGGCAGTGTTGTAGCATGGCCAAGTGGGGAGAAGTGCACTCTGTGCTGGTGGCAGATGACAAGTTGGAGGAGGCGGAGAAAGGCTTTGCAGTGGCAGCAGCAACTGAGGTGAGTAGCCAGATAAAGCAAGCTGAGGGCAGAGGTATTTTTGGTGGCTACATTTGTTGGGAGCAGATGGTGGACAGGCTCTTGGAAAGTCCAAGAGACTGTCTAGCAACAGGAAACCTTGTGGAGCAGTGGTCCATCTGGAACTGCTCTGAGCCGACAGCAACAGAAAGAGTCAAGGAGCTGCTGTTGCAAGGAGGGCATAGTGGGCTGAGTGGCTGATGCAGCATTACGTGAGTCACGGTCTGGAGGGCAGGCCAGTCTGGATCCCAGTGCAGCTTGATTGGGGTGAGAGGCCCCAATCTATCAATCTATGTGCTGTGGTACAGAGGAGTACAGTGTTAGAAGTGGCTTGCTGAACCAGGTGAGGAACATCAGGGGTGGATGGGAAGCAGATGTCCTGTGGTGCAGCCCTTGCATGCGTGGCTGAGCTCCCAGCACGAACACCTGGAAGCCCCAGAGTTGAGAGGCACCATCCATGGGGAAAGTATTGGAGCATATTTGTAAAATTGTGTTCCATTTCTTCCTTAGCTGCGATCCCCACTGGGAGAGGCACTCTGGGTCTGTTGCTGTAGCTGGGAGCTGTAGAGGAAGTTAGCTTGGCAAAACGGAGCAGCTTGAAATGGTTGTGAAAGGCAGGGAGTTCCATGAAGGCCTGTTGCCATGAAGGAAAAGCTGCTGAGGTGGGTAGCAGTGTGCTTGTGGAGCTCTGATGGTGCTTAGGGCTGAGTAGTTTAATTATTTCTGGCACTGCAGTTAGCTGTGACCCACAGTTGCTTCAGGTTCCAGGTTGCTGGAGAGGCTGCTAGCAACATAGAAGGCAGTTCATTTTGTTCACTGTGGCCAGGGGTGTGGCGCAGGAGATATTTAGTGCTATTCAGGTATACTGGGGTAAATGACTTGGAGTATCCAGTGATGCAGACAAATGAGATAGGGTCTGGACAGAAGAAGGGCCACATTCTCCACTATGTGTTGCATTTTGGTGTTGGTCTGCCACTAAGGACCTTTATCATCTCTTTGGTCTGCCAGGCCTATCTCTTGCGCTGTAGTGGACCTCCTTGCTGGACAGTACGAACTGAGACAGATGCATAAAATTATGAACAAAGGTTGTTTATTCTGTACAGCATGACATTTTCTCTTCATGAGATCTAGCTCCAGACTGACTGGATTCTCTGACTAACAGGAATTACATGGCACTGCCAGGCAGGCAACAACATAATACGCGAGTTCTAAGTGCTCTTAAAGGGTGGCAGCTAACATTAAGCCCCATGCATAATGTGTGCCTACAGAAGGAGGGAGAAGAAGGTTAAGTCAATCTGGAAGGAGCCAAGAGACAAGATGAAGAAGGTGGAGAAAAGGGGTGCCAGGGAGATAGGGAGCATAGCAGGGAGTGCCAGAGAGACTATGGAGGGAGGAGGACAGAAGAGAAGAAGGTGATAAAAAAAGGGGTTCAGATGGAAAGACGGGTATGGAGGACAGGGTAAGAATGCAGAGGGTGATGGCAGGTTCACCAGACACTGGTAGAGGGTCATTAAACAGGACTGAGAGAAAGGATAAAGTCTTGGTCTGTGGTGACTCCATAATAAAGGGTATATTCTGGATTAGGAAGTGGGACCCAGATAAAAGAAGGTCAGTCTTCTGCATACCTTGAATGGAGGCCGGGCAAAAGATAAAGGAAGAATAAGGAGATTGTGGGGAACCACACTTGATTGTTCACTTGGGTACAAATGATCTGATGGGAAATGAGCTGGGTGAAGTACAGCAAAGATTTATGGATTTAGCAAGGGCTTCAGGGAGGAGGTGAGCTCACTGGCTTTCTCAGATGTCTTACTGGTCCCTAGTGCCAGTACTGTCAGACAAAAAAGAGGATTTAAGTACTCAACAGTTGGCTAAAGAATGGTGTGAAAGGAGGGGTTCATCTGCATTGGGGAATGGGGGTATAGGTGGAAAATGAAGGATAATATTTGTGTACCCCTGCAAATGGGGGTTCCCAAAAGTCTTCTAGGAGCTGGCTAAGTGCTCCCAGACTGAATGGTGTTCGGCGTTTAAGCTGTTTAACTATGAGTGCTTTTAGAGCCTCTGGTACTGTCTCTTTAAGAGCTGCCTGCTCGCAGGTTGAATTAGTTTGGATGGGGGGACTGTGTATTTAATGCTCGAATCCCACCCGAGCTGCTGTTTGATTGCTCCGTTTCTGCAGTCGCTAGAAGCGCAGAGGGAGCCCACCTGAAAGATGTAACTGTTCGCCTGAAATCATTTAGAGCATTAGTAAAATTGCAGTTTGTCTAACCTGCCCTTATTGCCTTTATTGCAGCTGGGACTCTGTGTAAAAGTGCCTCTCCATTTTGGACCTAAACTGTAGATCTGGGCCAGTTGGGTTAGGGGAGCCCTAAATGGAGACTGCTTGGGCCAACCAGAACTTGGACTCTCACCTGGGAGCCTGCTACAGGGGAATGTATGGCAGGTGTTTCTGGAATTGTAGTTTGGACCTTGGTGCCTTTTTGCACCAACAGAGAGACCCTGCAGTGACTGGCTGCCGAATCCACCAACCAATCTTGTGTGGAGCCTAAGGGAAGTGCCCTGAACTGTTGCTGGAGACCCAGAGGCGAGTTCACTGTGAAAGGAGAAGGAGCTCTGTTCTGCTGTGGCATGTAGTTCGTGCGGGAAGCACGTGGAAGGCCCTGAAGCTGGCCTTCAGCCATTGTGAGTGCTAGTTCGGACTGAATCTGAGCGTGTGAGGAAGGAGAAGGGTGTCAGAAGTGTGGAAACCAGGCTTAACCTGAAGAAGACTGAAGACTGTGCTGAAGAGCGATCGGCCTGTTAGGGACTGCTGATGTTGTGTGTGCTGTCGGGTAATTTGCAGTGTTTGCGATCAGGATCGAGAAGTAGCTGCCTGGTATAGTAATTTCCTTTACATATAAATGTGGCTAGTGCTTGTGGGGGATCGCAATTACTTTTCCCCTTTTACTGTGAGTTGTGAGCTGAAGCTGGAAGCTGAACTCAGATTTAATTGTACTGAATCCGTCTGCTATCCAACTCAGTTGGACCTTGTCACGAGGGTCTCATCTCCATGCCCTGCTCATCCTGGCCATCCAGAACAACCTCCTCAATTCAGTTCTCTGCTTGGGGTTTGTGAGTACAAATCGGGGTAGCTCCCTGCACGTTTCATTTAATCAAAGTGTGTCACTGATTGCTTTGTGTTCTTCTTTTTGTGGACTGAGCCATCCGGCTCCAGATTACAATTTTGTTTGTGCATATATTTTCTTCCCACAGGCCCCATCCAGTTGCACCAGTGGCCAGCCCGGGCAATGGACTCTGGCTAGCCCCACCATCCTGGGTACCTAGAGGTGACTTTTGGACCCTATATGCATGTTCAGTACTGTGATTTGAACCTTACTAAACCGAATCAACCTGATTGCCCCTTCCCGTATTACTGTCCCCTAAATAAATCAGATTTGTTGTTATTGAACTATATACTGTCTGTGGTGTCAGTACATATCGAACCAGTATTGCATTGTGTTGTGTATGTGCATTAACCTTGTTTTACAGGGGGTCCTCAGAGACGTGATGCAGAATCAGTCCTGAGGGTAAGTGGTTTTGTATGTGTAAAAAGTGTGCATATGTGGGGTATTGGGACAATAACTCCCATGTACTGTGTGGGCCACTAGTGGGAGCAAAGGGAGGTCACAGTGTCCCAGAGGGCTGTGCCCGAGCTAGTTTAACCACTACCAACCCTGACCTCTGGGTGGAGGCACCGTCATAGAACCTAGGCCTCTAACCTGTCAGTAGCCAAGCAGGCAGGGGTAGTAGCCCTTGGGATAGCCCACCTAGGGGTTACATTTGAAAGACAGATTCCATCTAAATGAGGCAGGGTACTGAGGCAAAACTGCATGAATCCATATCTAAGGCCATGAAGTTGAACTAAGAATGGGGAGTATGAGGCTAGGGAAGGAAAGGAGGACATAACGGGGAAGGTTCAGAGCTGGCACTCCCTCACAAACAGGGGCAGTGTTAAGGAGGGAAAGCAGTAGGGAGGGGAGTAACTGGTGGAGGGTGATGTGCATGAATGCAAGGAGTCTGAGCAACAAACTAGCGGACTTAGAGGCCACAATGATGGGGGAGGAACTGGACCCAGTGGCCATCACAGAGACCCGGTGTACCAAAAACCAGGAGTGGGAGATGGCCATCCAGGGCTTTAATCTATTTAGGTGGGATAGGGCAGGTAGGAGGGAGGGTAGCCCTATATGTGAGGGACAGTATACAGGTGTCAGTGGGGCAGGAGGAGCAAGGGGAAGTGGTGGTACTGTGGGTCACACTGAAGAAGCTGTCAGGGGCCGTTATGTGAACAGGAGTGATTTATAGGCCTCCAGTGCAGGGGGAAGAAGCAGATAGAGAGCCAATGCAAGCAGTACAATGGATGGCATGAAAGGGGGAATTGTTGCTGGTGGGAGACTTCAGTCTCCATGATGTGGACTGAAGGCTCCCAGTAGTGACAACAACCAGGAGCAGGTGAATACTGGACCCTTTCATGGAGCATTTTCCAACAACTTGTAACGGAAACCAGCTCGGGAGGGGTGATACTGAACCTTGTACTAACCAGTGGGGACAGTATTGCCAATGTCATGGTGGGTACAATCTAGGGTCCAGTAACCATCACACGGTGAGATTTAAAATAGGAACTGAGACGGAGATGAGTCACACAAGGACAAGGGTTACTTGGTGGTGTCAGACAAAAGGAGGCCATAGGCCTATCAAGATTGTCACCCACTATCGAGTGGGTATATTATTTATTCCTTGATAGAATGATGAATTTGTCCAACTCTCACTTGAAACCGTCTAATGGCCAGACATTTATTAAATACTCAGGTAATGAGTTACACAGTCTAGCTGCACCTAAACTGAAAAAATTAAGCCCTTTATTAGCGTTTGTCTTTAAAATAGTACGTTATTTATTGTGTGCCCTTAATTGTATAGTTCTCTTATTAAATTGAAGCCTGAACTGTTCCATATGGTCTGCATCTTTTAATATGTTATAAAAAAATAACAGGTCACGCTTACTTCTTTCCTGTAAACTGAACAATCCCGGGAATTTGAGTATATTTATTGTAATCTAATGTACCCACTCCATGAATCATTTTAGTTACCCTTCTTTGTTGTTTTTCTAATAGGTTTATATCCTTCATCAAGTGGGGGTTCCAGAAAGGGAAGCCATAGTCTAGGTGGGGAATCACAAATGTCTTATAGATTTGCATGATACAATGTGAATCTCTTGAGATAAATGAACACTTTATTGAGCGTATCAGATAATTGACCCTCCAGGCCACTAGTGCACAGTGGTCTGTAGAAGTTAATCTGTTATTACTGATGATTTCAATTTCTTTTTCTTTTCCTTACGAACTAAGCTGAATGTTGTTCATATAGTACCGGTACCTAGGATTATTCCTTCCAAAGTGTGACACTGTGCATTTGTCTGGATTGAAGGACATATGGTTATTTGTTGCCCAGTTTTGAATGGAACATAAATCACTTGACAGAGACATATGTTTTTCAAGAGTGTCCACTTAAGCCACCAATTTGGTGTCATCTGTGAACTTTGCTATCGTGCTGCTTATATTAGTGCCCATATCAGTAATAAATAATCCAAATAAAACAGGTCCCAGCACTGATCCCTGGGGACTCACTTTCAACCCTGTCATCACAGGACAATTGACCAGATAGTTTTACTTTTGAGAATGATTAGTAAGCCAATTAACAATCCATCTTACCACATACAGTATGTATTTATTCCCATGTTGCTGAGTTTGTCAACCAATGTGTATGGGGTACAAGTGTCAAAAGCTTTTTTAGATCTAGCATAATTACATCATATGATTTCCCACTATCCAATTCCCTGCTAACTTGTTCGTAGAATGAGATAAGGTCAGTGGTGCTAGAAATGCCTTTCTTGTACCCATGCTGTGATATATCTTCCAGTCACAGTGTGGTAATTTCCCCATCAATTAGCTGTTTTAACATTCTTTCATATAATTTACAGCATATTGGTGTTAAACTGATGGGTCTGTAGTTCCCCACCAGACTCCGATTACCCTTTTTATGGATAGGGACCACCACAGCCTGCCTCTAATCAGATGGCACTTCTCCAGTTCTCAAGGATGTATTGAACAGGATCATAAGGATATGCTCGATGATCCACCATAGTTTTAGGAACATGGGATGGATGTTGTCTGGCCCGGGGGAAGTATATTATGTTATTATCTAGAAGTGGTCCAATCATATTTGTAGCAGCTTTGCTTTTATTGATATATGCGTGAAATGCTTTATTATCTTTTGTGTATGATAATCTACACTCAAGGTTTAATTTCTCTTTCTTAATCATATCTTTGAACTTCCATAGATACATTTTGATCCATTTTGTGTTTATGTTTATTCAGGTCTGACAGACTAACCTTGTATTTCCTATATGATTTCTCTTTTCTTTTTAATCTGGCACTGTACAGATCTGGTAAGCCATGGTGGTATTCTACCTTTATTATTATATTTTTTGAAAACTGGAATGAATTCTTCTTCTAAATCCTGTATTATGTTTTTAAATGTTTCCCAGATACTTTCTACTTTGGGATCAGTAAACAGTGAGTCCCAGTTAATACGGGCCATGGAGTCACCAATGGCTTTCTAATCGGCATGTCTGTAATCTTTAAACACTCCCAGGGTTAGTCCAGAAACATTTTCTTGCTACTAGGGAGGCTGTAACCATACAGTGGTCACTTGATCCTAAGGGGTCATGTATACATATGTCTGAAATTTCATTCTCTAGATGTGTGGTTATTAGGTCTAAGATATTCCTGTCCTTAATTGGACTATTTACAAGTTGATCAAGACCATTAGAGTTTATGGTGTCAAGAAGGTCTCTTTCAAATTCTGAGGATCCCTGCAAGTCTATCCAATTTATACTAGGAATATTAAAGTCTTCGCATATTGAGACATTGCCAAGTGTGGATGCGTATTCTATTTCCTACAATAATGATACATTTTAACCCCTAGTGCTGGCTGGAGAATGATAACCGTTCCCTAGTATTATTTACTTTCTATTCCTAAACTTAAATTCCGCCCAGATGGTTTTGATGGAGACTGATGACCCTTGTTGAACATCAATCTGATGACAGTTCTAAACTGTCCCTGTCTTGAACGGTACCTGAACCAAGCACTTTTGTTCTCAGCAGTCTTAAGCTCCAGTCCTACTAACCTCAGTGACTAGTCTCTCCCTTTAGATAATTTTACGATCTGATATTATACTTTGTATCACCTACAAACTGTTTGTACATAACCATTGATATACTAACTTGTTTGAATTTTTGCCACTGTATGCTACCTGTATTCGTTAAGTGTTAATATTTATTGCTGTCTGTGGCATTTTGATGTGGAGCTCTTTGTAAATGAGCTACTAGCTCAAAGGTTTTAATCCAGAATTGATAAATAAATAAAGCATAAAGTTGTTCTTGATATAACAGCAAACTCCACCATCCCTTCTTACTAATCTGTTTTATTAAATAATTAGTATTCCTGTATTCCGCTCATCCAGTCATTAGAATTATCCCACCTGTCTCTGTTATAATGGCTATGTCAATGTTTTGTTGTAGTAGGAATGATTCAAGTTCAACTTTTTGTTAAATTAAGACTTCTTATGTTGACTGACACATTTTGCAAGTATTTTCATGACCTAGTTAGAAGACTTGGATTGAATGCTACTTCCTTTCCCCTTCATACTTAGTTTAAAGAACTAGTGATTACTTTCTCAAATTTTTTGCCTAATGTGTGAGAACCCCTTCTGCTGAGATGCAGTCTGTCCCAGCTAAAGAGGCAATAATCTCCTTCAAATGTCTCCCAACAAGGGATACAAAAAGTCCTTTAGACAATGTCCATTTACAGAGCATTCATTGATGCTTTTTATTTTTTTTGCTTGTTTGCAGAAGCTCGCCCTAGGTACTGGCAGAATTTCAGATCATGGACTTTAGACCTGCAGACATTAATAAAATGAGAGAAATTCTCAAGGATGCCCTGGCAAGCATAGAGAAATTGAAGGGAGTTGAGGAGCAGTGGGCTGCAATCAGAAGAGGAATTGAAAGAGCTATGGAACAATGCGTAAGACAGGTCAACAAAAGTAAAAAAAGAAAGAGGCCACTTTGGTTCTCCAGACAGGTAGTGAGAGCAGTGAGGAAAATAATCAAGCCTTTAGGAGGTACAGAAGTACACAGAAGGAGGAGGAGGACAGAACATAGTACAGGGAGAAACAAAGGGTGGTAGGGAAGATAGGAAGGTGAAGGCAGATATGGAAGAATGGTTAGTCAAGTTGGTAAAGACAGGGGATAAAATAGTCTTCAGCTACATCAGTGAGAAAAGGAAGTCCAAATCAGGGATAGTGAGACTGGTAGGGGAAGGGGCGGTTCCAGTAGAGTGGGATCACCAGAAGGCAGACTTACTGAATAATTACTTCTGTTCAGTTTGCATGGAGGAGAGGGAAGGTAATGATCTGGTGTTACATAAAAAGGGCATAAAGGGTTAGGAGGTGGACACTAGTATGTTCACAGAAGAAAAGATCCTTAAAGAACTGTCCAAGTTTAAGGGTAGATAGGCAATGGGTCCAGATACAGTACACCCTATGGTGCTAAGGGAGCTAAGGGAGGTGCTGCCTGCACTATTAGCAGCACTGCTCAGCCTGTCATTGGACATGGGGAGGTTCCAGGAGACTGGAAGAGGGTGGATGTGGTACCTCTCCAGAAGAGTGGTAGTAGAGAAGAGGCAGGTAATTACCAACTGGTCAGCCTGACCTCGGTGGCAGGAAAGGTAATGGAGTCATTCCTGGAAGAGATAATTGGTGACTACCTTGCAGCCAGTGGTCTCCAGGACCATAGGCAACATGGATTCACTGAGGGGAGATCCTTTCAGATAAACTTAATTGAGTTTTTTGACTGGGTGATGAGGGTGGTGGACCAGGGAGGGGCGATGAATGAGGCATATCTGGACTTCAGCAAGGCTTTCAGCACCGTCCCTCATATGAGGCTGGTGAACAAACTGAGCAGTATTGGAGTGGGTCCAAAAATAGCAAAATAGGTGAAAGCTGGCTTAGCAGTAGAAGCCAGAGGATGGTAGACATGGGGTTCATGGGTGGAGGGCAGGGTGACAAGTGGAGTGCCACAGGGTCAGTATTTGGTCTGGTCCTCTTTAATATCTACTCCGGTGATACTGCGGACTGCTTGGAATGGAAGGTGTGCCTACTTGCAGATGATACAAAATCTGCAATAGGGTAGACACACTGTGGGGGGGCAATGAAGGAGGATCTGGGGAAGTTGGAGGAGTGGTTAGAAACTTGGCAATTGAGATTCAATGCAAAGAAGTGCAGAATCATGCACTTAAGATATAAAACCCATGGGCCATGTATGAACTGGTGGGGGGGAGTAGTCACAGTAACAAGGCAGGAGAGGGACTTGGGGATTTATCATATCGGATGACCTAATGGTGGAAACAAAGTGATAAGGCAGTAGGAAGGGCAAATCGCATGTTGGGCTGTATAGTGAGGGGTATAACTAGTAGGCGGAGGGAGATGATAATTTGCCTATACAAATCACTGGTGAGACCCTGCCTTGAGTACAGTGTGCAGTTCTGGAGGCCTCATCTCTGAAAGGATATAGACAGGATAGAAATGGTACAAAGGAGGGCAACCAAAATTGTGCAGGGCCTGAATCAGAAGCCCTATGAGGAAAGGGTAATCTATACTCTCAGCGATCATGAGAGAGAGGGGACATGATTGAGGCATTTAAATACCAAGCGGAATAAACAAGGTACAGAAATGGAGCATCTTTCAAAGAAGATGATGTCCAAAGACTAGAGGTCACAATATGAAGTTGGAGGTGGGAAAGATTAGAGGAACAGGAGAAAGTACTTCTTCATGGAAAGGGTGGTGGACCCCTGTAACAGCCTCCCAGCGAAGTGGTAGGGGCTATAACAGTTATTGGATTTAAGAAAACATGGGATAGACACATGGATATCACCAAAACTGGTACTGTAAGTACACCTGGACCCCAAACAGGGTCTGGAGACACCACTGGTAGGGGTATGGGGTGGGAGGGCAGAGGCTGGTGACCATGTAGGGTCTGCAGTTTTATACTGGGCAGAGAAAAGGGGCAGACTGAATGGGCCAAGCAGTCCTTTCTGCCATCAACTTCTATGTTTCTATGTTTCTTCTGAGCATTAACTCTAGAACCAGATATTGTTGCATATGTTTGAAATTATTTATAGCTGTGATGCCAGATGGTATATCACCCACCAACAAGCAGACGCTCATTTGCATTAGCTGCAGATTTGTGTTGTACCATTCCCTTATTGTTTTATTCCTCTAATATTGTGATCTTGTTCAGCTGGCCTTAATATTGTCTAGAATAAACAAATAATGGACTGGGCTCATGGGGCACCCCTGTCAGCCCCTGAGCGTATAGCAGTTTCCTTTCCCTTAACCCCATTTACTACAGGGAACACTGCTTCATACAGAAACAGAATCCAGTTAATGAACTGAACAGGGATCCCATATGTTTCCAATACCCTCCAAAAATAACTATGATTCACCCTGTCAAATGTCTTCTCCTGGTCCTGGTTTCCTTGTACCACCAATTCACGTATTGACACCAAGTTATCTTGTATTTTCCTGTCAGTTACAGCACATGCTTGTGTAAAATGAGGTAGGTGCTGCAGTTGCAAGCCACCTACCCTGGATTTTCAACAGGTTTTTGAGATCCACATGCAGGAGACTCAACGGTCTCCAGTTATTAATATCTTCTTTCTCTTCCTTCTTGCGTAACAATATCATAATTCCCTGTAACACCAACATTGTATTACACAATCAATAAGACCTTCTTGAAAGAACTCATATAATTCCCCAGGGATACCATCACTGTTCCGGGCAACGTTGTTATTCAAAGATTTGATTGCGTCCGGAACTTCCTGTCTCTGAATGTCAGCATCCATCCTATTCACAACTTCCTCTGGCAACTCAGGTATTTGCAACTGTTCAAAAACTCTTCCAGCCTACGATACCTCAGTAGACAAGGCCCCAAAGGTGCAGCTAACAAAAGCATCCAGAGTTCCCAAAATATCTGCTTGTTTAGTTTTCACATTTCCTGAATCATCTTTTAACTGTATAATGTTTCTCTAGCCACTCTGCCAGAGCAATCATCAAAGGGGCTTGTCTGTGCTTTCCTGCCTTGCGTCCCAAACTTTTGTTCTTGTAATAAAGAAGACATTCTATTATATTGAATCTTACTCATTTCTGTTCTGATTTGCACAATTTGATCTGTATATATGTTTAGTTTCTACTGCCAATAAGAGAAATTTCTGCAGTAGATGCCTTAAATTCAGTATCTGAAATATTCTTCCTTTTTATTTTTTGTCAAAAGTGATACAGAAATTCCTCAAATTACCCTTTGCAGATTCCACCAATCCATCATGTCATCAAACATAGCAATCATAATAAAATGAGCCTTAAAAATCCAGCACTATCCCTTTAATCTTAGCATCTTTAACAAGCATTTGTCAATGCGAATGTTTGCTTGCTGGCATTGGCATTGATAGTGTAAAGTTACAGAGCTGCATAATAGGAATGGCAGTGAAGTACTGAACTGAAGCCAACCCCACCACCACCCTGCAGAGAGTGACAGGCATCGGGGTGTGCCTTTGGGTCATCAGGCATAACGGCCACGCCATTTTGCCACACCCTACCCTGCAGACACTGAAAGTGTCACGGTGTGCCTTGGGGTCTTTGACCCTTATGTGCACCCCATTCCATCAGGAAATATGTTGAGATGGGTGTGGTATAGGAGAATGGGGTGAACTTTGGGGCCGAAGAGTCCAAGGCATACCTCCTTACAGCAGATTGTCAACACAGGCATTTTGGGACCTCTGATCATGAACAGTGTAACTGTGATTTTCTTTGTCTGTCTCAAACAATGATTTCCCACAGCGACCACACATCTCTGCACTGAAAGTGTGAAAACACATTTCGGCCATGTTGTAAAAAATGACAGCTGTACTGTTCGCAAGGAAGTGTGGAAAAATGCCACTGGTGAAAATCTGTACTGAAAATATTACAAAGTCATGAACTTACGGGAGTGCGTGGAAACTGCGCAATGCTCACTCGTAACACATTTTATGGACTTTTGTCACCAAATTTTCAACATAGCCATTTTAAGACCTCTGCTCATAAACAGTGTAACTGTTATTTTCTTAATCTGTCCCAAACATTGCTTTTGCACACCGACTGCACCATTGCGCGCTACATGTGTGGAAACACATTTTGGGTGACGTGAAAAATTGCAGCTGTACTGCTCATAAGGAAGTGTAACAAAATGGGAATGTTGAAAATCTGGAGTGAAAATATAGAAAATTCACAAACTTACGAGCGCGCATAGGAACTGCGCAACGCACGCTCGAAAAACAGTCATTTTTAAGAATTTTTTCACCAAATATTCAACATAGCCATTTTAAGACCTCTGCTCATGAACAGTGTAACTGTGATTTTCTTAATGTGTCCCATACATTGATTTCGCACACCGACTGCGCCATTGTGCACTAAATGGGCGGAAACACGTTTTGGGCAAGATGTGAAAAATGACAGCTATACTGCTCATAAGGAAGTGTAATAAAATGGCAATGTTGAAAATCTGGAGTGAAAATATTGACAATTTGCAAACTTAAGAGCGCGCATAGGAACTGCGCAACGCACACTCGTAAACCAGTCATTTTTAGGAATTTTTCCACCAAATTTTCAAAATAGACTTTTTAAGAGTCCATCTTATGAACAGTGGCAGTGTCATTTCATTACTCGGTCCCAAAAGATGATTTCACGCAGTGACTTCGAAATCACCCTTCGGGCCCGATTAACGCCATGACAGTGAGAGCATTCATGAGAAGGGGTCCCAAAAACCTCATGTTGAAAATTTGGTGCAAAAATTCCAAAAAATGCCTGAGATATGCAGCAAAGTTGAAAAAACCCTATCTATCCCATTATACAGCTTACTGGCATTTCCTCAGTTCGCGGTCGGCTTTGAAGAGTGCAGACGTGTTCCCGTCCACAGAAGATCATCGTACCGGAGTCCGGAGGTAAGTAAGTGGTGGGTGGTGTGAAGGCAGGTGCTATGGGTGGGCAATGGGTGGGCGCAATGGGTAGGCTGGGTGAACGCTGAGGGAACGCTTTCTTGTTTACAGGCGTTTAACAGAAAGACGACGCTGGACGCTTGCCATGTTGAGGTGGGCTCCTCAGCGTGGCAGCTAGAAGGCTGTTTAGGGGTGCTGGAGCTGGCGAGGATTAGGCACCTGTGCGGCCATATGGACTTGTGCTACGCTGGGGTGGGCTCCCAGGGTGGCAGCTGAAAGCTGTTTGTGGGGGCTGAAGCCAGCGGGGATTGGGCACCCCGTTGGCCATACGGACTTCTGCCATGCTGGGGTGGCCTCCCAGCGTGGCAGCTGTAAGGCTGTTTGGGGGGGTCTGGAGCCAATGGGAGATTAGGCACCCCCATCGCCCATACGGATGTGTTGCCACGCTGGGGTGGGCACCCAGCGTGGCATCTGAACTCTGTTTGGGGGAAGTGCAGCACAGCTGGCGGGGGATTAGCCACCCCCATCGGCTATACAGTGTGTGCATGGGGGCGAGCACACAGTATGCGTGCGTGTGTGGGGAACCGCGTATGGCGGGCGATATCTATTGCTGCTCACTGAAGCATAGCTCCCTTTTCAACTGGGTATGCCACCGCATTCAACTGCTGTCATAGACAGCTCCAGCAGTGATTGGAGAACTGCGACCGTGCCTGCAAATACACTGACTGAATTGGAAGACGCTGACACACCTCCAAAAACTAAGATGATGGCACTATGTTTCTTGCAAATGCGTGCAAACAAACATAAAATGGAAAAATTCAGTCTGCAAATGGATGGCCTTTACTGTGGGACAGAGTTTGAACCAATATTAATAAGCACCGCTTTATGATCAGAAGCCTCTATGCATATTGTGCACACCTTCTGGACAGACAACCATGGGGATACAAACAATAAGTCTACCCTTGTATCTAATGAACCTTTAAAAAAGTATTTTCTCTAAGGGTACTGGATACAACTGCAGCATCTACTAGGAGCATAGAGGAAACCATATTAGCTAAATGGAATGATGATATTTTTTTTATCACCATATCTCTTAGTGTCAGAAAATACCCACAGTTCAGTTCCCCCAAGAATTACACATTCAGTGGTGTATGAAAATGGTCTTATTTCTTTAAACACATCTATCCTTGCTGATTTCATCTGTGGACAGTAGATAGTAACAAGACACATCTCCAGTCTTTAAATAAGGCATCCAGAATTAATACTCTACCTAGAATTAGGTCCGTGATTTTGTGTACCTGGACTGTTTAAGATGAGCAGAGTATACAAACCCCACATCTATTCTTCCCCAGGGACAAAATAGAGGGCCCTCCAACCATGTTTTCTAAACCATGTTCATGCCTCCCAAAGTATGGATCCAGGTATCCTGGAGGAAGACCATGTCAGGACTCAAATTCTGTAAAACAGAAGAAGTCATGAGTCTTTTCCTTACATTATAGATACTGTTAATATTTAGTCTAACAAAAAAAGAAATCCAGAATACTCAGAAGAAGCAAAAGGAGATCCGACACGCTATTTTTTTCTCCCCATTTCCTACTCTTCAGAGAATATGTAGTCTTCCTTTTTTCAGAGGTTCCTGGTTCAAGACCCAGGTCTTCTGTACAACAGAAGGGATCCTGGTGAGATGATGGGAGTGCTGAAGCTCCAGATTCATCCTCCATATCCCCACAGTCCTTATTAGAAGCCAACACCTCAAACTGATTTTGCAAGTTAACAGAAGTGCTTCAGCATATTTTTGTCAGAGGCTGTTCCTTCTTTTTCCTCTGTCTTGTAACCATCTTAAAACTCTTGGTCGCAGGAGTAGGAGGAGGGGGCATTTCTTTAGATTTTCCAGCCTCTATCCCTAGACTTCCCTCACGATCACCTTTCGAGACTTCCATTTCACAGTGTCATCCACTGCAATGGGAACATTTGCATCATCCAAAGTCACTTCTGGGACTGATTGTTCCACAGTAGCCTGCTTCTTAGATTGTGCAGGTCTATGAGTGCTAGAAACAGACTCCTTCACAATAGCAGAGGGGGAAGGATTATTCGGTCAGCATCTGGACTTTTTGATTGTAACCCTGCTAGAGATCACCCATAGGCTGATTTTTCAGGGTGGAACATAAGTACTTTGTTTCACATGAGAACGTTGAGCTGTGTTCACATAATAATCCTGCTCAGCTTGATCTATGACATCGCCCCTGTTGTGGAGGCCCAAAGGCATGATCTAAATGGGTGGCCTCTTCATCCCATAAGTTACACTTCATCTGATTGTGACATTGACGGCTTCCATGACATAACTCTACCAATTATTTTACCAGGTGAGACACACTAAGCTGAAAGCTTGTTTGCAGGTGCAACCTGGGAGCACGAGGAAGTTAAGTGACTTGCTCAGGGTCACACAGTATGCACCTAGGGGGCTGTGGGATTCAAACCCAGGTCTCCAGATTTGCAGCTCAGAGCCTTAATCCACTGAGCCATACTGCCTCTAGGTACAGGCCACATTTCAAGGTGTCACAGGTGCTGCTAAGGCGTGTTTAGTACCACACCAACAGCAGGCCTTTGGCTTGCCCACATAAAAAAGGACTCCTCTGTCCCTCCCCAAATAAAAGCAGTTAGGGAAATGCTGGACACCCTTTTCTATGTGATTTAGTTTTACATGGATATGCTAACCTCCCATCCAGCTGTTCTCTGAATCCATGATTGAATCCGGAGTTATGATTACTGTATATTTGTGTTTTAACCAGTGTAATATGTATAGAATTCTGATCCCTTCATTTTTAAAAATGTATGGTAACTTTTTATTTCAGGTTTAGTTAGTGGGATGTCTGTAAATTGTGTCCAGACTTGGTGTTCTTAAGCTGGTGGTATTTTTGTCCAAAATTTCTGTAGACTGGATGAGGTTTTAAAGCTGACGTCAAAGCAAGGGGTCTCCGTATTAATCAATGCATATATTTCTGTAGCTATAAATCATAGGTTATCCTTCAACAGAGAACGTGTATGTGTTCACGCTCTGGAAGATCTTCCAACCCACTCCTGTACTGAATGCAAACTGCATTCTGCCTCTTGCTGGTTCAATATTTGGCCTGAAAGCAATCTGCATTACTTTGATACACTTTTGCCTTGCAGAGCCTCCTTGAAGTCTTTCATGACCAGCGGTGTTTGGAATGATATCTGGGTTTCCTCCTCCTCACTCTGTGGCACAAGAGGTTCTAATGCTGGTTCCACAGGTTTCTGAGATGGAATAGTAGAATCCAGTCCTAAGTCAGACGTTCAGTATGACAGTTTCCTCAATTTCATTTTCAGCACCAATATCAGCATTATGGGTTTCTACTATGTAGGAGGGATTCAGAACCGTGGTGCATGTGGCACAGGTGGAAGAGGGAGCACTGTGAGTGGATGCCACCCCAAATGCATTTGCAATTGACTGTGCTTTGGGGGGGGGATCACACAAACAGATGGAGCACCTTCTGAATGATTTTTTAACAAAACTGTCTCTATACTTGAAGGGAACTGAAAGCTGTCAGGTAGCTTGATATCAATAGCCTTGGCTGTGCTTTCAGTAACAATCTCAATAACTGTGATTATCTCAGCAGCATCAGAAAATGAAAATTACATGCTCACCATAATTTTTGATCCTCTAGAGATATCTTTACCATTGATTCACACTAATGGATTCTGGGCAGGAGGCACTAGGATCATGCAGGAGTCAGAATCTTAGGAGGGCTGGCGCTGAGGTAGCCGTGCAGATTGCAGCACCACGAGATTGTCTCGTGGTGCATGGCTTATCTCATCACCAGCCCAGATTCAGATTGAACTCTGACACTACTTCTTTGAGAAGGAGCTTAGGTGTGTGCAGAGAACTACCTTGTCCTTGTGGAAAACGGTAAACAGGGATCTGTGACCAAGGCATGGATTTCAGACACTTCATGAGCAGAGGTGATGGCCACTAGAAAAGCTGCTTTCCAAGTTGAAAACTTTAGCTCACATGTTGCATGGAGCGAGAGGGCTTGTGGGTGAGCATATCCGCACATAACTTGATGTTCAGGCCGCCATCAGCTTCCTGATGGGAGGGTTGTGTGTAAAATGCCCTTAAGGAACCTTTTGAAGAGTGAGCTATGCCAAGTAGAGGGTATTGATGGGCTCATGGTATGCAGAAATAGCTCACAAGTAGACCATAACTGTTTAATTCTGAAGGCCAGCATCAGAAAGGCCCAGCAAGTACTCCAGAACCTTGTCAAGTGGGCACCGAAAGGGGTCCATTGGGTTTTGGAGCACCAGATGGAAAATCTTTTCCACTTGGCTGTGCAACTCTTCTTAGTGGAAGGTTTATGGGTAGCCAAAAGTATTTCAGAGACCTCTGAGATGCTTTGTACCTGTTCACGCCTGTCTCTTCAGTAGCCAAGCCTGCAGGTGAAGGAGCGCAGGTTGGGATAGGCTAGGTAACCCCAAGTCAGTAAACCTGTCCTGAGTGGAAGGATTCTTGGTTTGCTGACTGAGAGGATGATCAATATTATCTTGCTCGCTGTCATCTCCAGTTTGAGTAATACCTCTGCACTAGAAGGTGTGATGGGAATACATACAGAAATAGATTTTGCCATTGCAGTCTGAATGCATCCTGACAGAAAACAGCATGTCCTGAACTTCTGAAGTAGAATCAAGGCAGTTTGATGTTGAGTGAGGATGTAAAGGTCCACATCTGGAGGGGTCCACTCATCGAAGTGATCTCATGATGTCTAGAGCTAGTGACCACATGTGAGGATTGGCATCTGTTCGGTTGAGCTCGTCTGCCAGAGTGTTCTGGACTCCTGGCAGGTAAATGGCTTGAGCAGGGTTCCTTGCAACAGGCACCATTCACACACTCTCAACACTTCAATGAAGGGAGTGTAAGAGTGTGCTTTTCCTAGCTTGTTGATATAATACATGACAGACTTGTCCATCAGGAGGAGGACTTTTGTGGCTGACAAGATCCACTACATCACAGCTCACATCTCCAGCACACTGTTGTGGAGATGAGTCTCTGACAGGTCCTAGACACCTTGTGTTTGGAGGCCATGACAGTGGGTGCCCCAGCCCAAGAAGGAGGCAACAATGGTGAGAGTCACCTGAGGCTTTGTTTAAGAGAAGGGAAAGCCCTGAAGGAGATTGTTCTCCACTGACCGCTATGTGAGTGACCAAACCAGGGACTTGGTCATTCATATGGGGTAGGTCTGAGACACATTTGACACTTTGACCACTGTGCAGTGAGCATCTACTGAGTATGTGTACTGTGCCAGGGGCACTGTGGACACTGAGGAGGCTATCATACCAAACATGTGTTGCATGGAGTGGGTTTGAACCAATTTGCATTCAATTATGTAGCATGCCATCTGCAGAATCACCTGCATTCTGCTCTCATAAAGGAAGACCTGGACCTTGGTCATATCCAAAAGATCTCCTATGAACAACAGCTGCTGTGAGGGTTGGAGCTGAGACTGCTCTAGATTCAGCAGAATCCCCATGGACGCAAGGAACTGAGAGGCCGTGGCCACAGCCTGTTCCATCTCCTGGTTGGACAGACTGGCTATCTTTTAATCATCCAGATAAGGATAAACCTGGAGTCCTTGTTTTCTGAGGTATGCTGCAACTACTGCAAAGCACTTTGTAGAGACTCGAGGTGCTGAGGAGAGCCCAAAGAGCAGGACACTCAACTGGTAATGCTGTCCAGCACAATGAATTGGAGGTATCTGTGGTGGCTGAGATGTACCAGTATGTACTGGTATGCATCCTGCATATCCAGGGAAGTTAACCAATCCTGTAGTTTCAGGAAGGGAAGCAGAGACCCCAGAGAAATCATTTTGAATTTTTCTCGATTCATGAACTTGTTCAAGTTTCTAAGGTTGAGAATGGGGCACATGCCCAAATTTCTTTGAAACTAGGAAGCAGTGGTAGTAGAAGCCTGTGTTTTGCCCTCACTCTAACACTACATCCACTACCCTGTTGCTCAGAAGGCCCACAATCTCCTGTGCAAGAGGTTTTGACATATGGGCTGATAAGAGGGCTTGTCTTCTGGGTCAATAGGCTGGAAGGATTTCTGTGAAGTCCAGAAAGTATCCCTTTTGGATGATCCTGAGGACCAACCTGTCCATCATGGTGGACTCCCACTGACAGTAGAAGTGGGACAAGTGCCCTTCCCCCTACTCGGGAGGAGATGTCTGCCTCCGGCAGCTAAGGCAGGACCGGGGTCAGAGATTCAGAGGGTGGCACTGGGAGCTTTCAGCATCTATGCTTTCAGCTGCACCTTCTTTTGAGGCTGGAGAGGATGATATTTGTTTTGGGATTTTTCCATGAAAGGACTGCCAGTTTTGAAAGCAACTACAGTACATCCTTTTCCCCTCTGAGGATTAGCAGGAGCTGGCCTGGAAGTCTTAATGGTCATTCTACTTTTCTGAGATGCCTCAAGAGACTTTTCTACCTGCTGTCCAAACAGGTAAGTGACATCGAAGGGGATGCTCATTACCTGTTTCTGGACATCTGGAGAAAAACCAGAAGCACGAATCCAGGAATGCCTTCTGATACAGACGCCTGCCGCAGCAGAACAGGAGGCAGTGTCAAAGGAATCCATAGCTGCTTTGAGTTGTTGATTGTTAGACTCAATAAGTAGCAGTCTGCAGAATCTTCTTTTTAATTTCAGAGTCTGGCAGGGACTTTGCCAGAGACTTTAGCAAGCTTCAAAGGGTATCCTCGTACTTGGAAAAATGCCCTTGGTAGCTAGAAAGCCGCATGCCAAAGGTAGCCACTACAAAAGCCTGCTTACTCATAATGTCATGTTGTGTGGCTCCTTGTTAATCAGGTGTGCAGTGACCTCCTTGGGAAAAATGGCTTTGTCATTCTCAGTGAGAATAACTATGTCATAAACTCTAGGTAGAGAAATATACACTGGTCTGTCTTTGGGGCAGTGCATTTCCTGTCTATCTGCTTGCAGACAGAAGGAATAGAGGCATGTCTATTCCAGACTGCATCTGACAAGGTCTCAAATGCTGGTGGAATAGGAGGAACTAAAATGACAGGCATGGAAGAAACATTTAACGCTACAGATGGAGACTTCTACTTGGGTCAGTAGTGAAGGCTCAAAATCAAGTGCAGAATGCATATTCTTTAAGCAAAGCCTGCAAAGTTAGATCCTCATGAGGAACAGAAGGGCTGGGTCTGAAGAGTCCAGACAATAGAAAGAGTCTTCATCACTGCCCTCAGAAATGATGAGATCAAGGTCAGACTTGTCCCTCTCCACTCCCACCCCCCCCACCAGAGGTGGGGTCATAGTAGGGGGGTTGTTCACAAGCCCTCCAATCCAGAATATGGCCTCAGCAACACCAGCAACACCAGCCCCATTTTATGAGGGGCCTGCATCAAAGGTGGCACCATGACTAGAACTGAATCTGGTGCATGAGACAAAACTGGGACAGGCCCCAAAGGGCCTACGCCTAGTGCCAACCCCATCAATGACGATCTAGCCAGCACTGGAGTGAGTGACTGTAGTTTCAAGGCCGGTCTCATCACAGTAACATTGAATGGGGTTGCAGTCAGAGGGACAGGAGTCGGCAGCATGGTCAACGGCAAGGGCCCAGGGGCTATAGCCGAAACCAAGTTCTCTAGCCAGCTTGAAGGCCCTGTCCACAGCTCCAGTTCAACCAGCCTTGAAGGAAGATGCTGCACCCACTGCTCCATAAGAGCTACCCAATAGTGGAACTGCCCACCAGGGTCCCCACTAAGAGACAGAAAGGAACTCTGGGCCCAAGACCTTGACCTCTTATGACCAGAGGCTACTGGTAACACACACAGTGTCAGTGGGGGCATCTGGCTTTGGGAGACCACGGATCACAGAGGGTGACCTTGAGGCAACTGCAGCTGTGAAGACAATGGGAGCTGTGGCTCAACTTTCAGAGATTCCTTGCAGCTGAACTCCTGTGCTGTCCTGCTGGTCTCCAACAGCAGCAGTACAGTCCTTGGACAACAAGAGGGTGAAGAAAATAATCTTGGTCCAGTGGAGGGACAGCAGTTTGAGCCTAAGAGCCCATCAGGTAAGCTCAATGAGATTGGGGGTATTCATGGATGTGGCAGCCACTCCCCAAATCTGACCAGTGAGGATTAATTTCACTGCCATCAGTGATAAGAAGCCTCTCTCTCTAATTCAATGCCACCTGTTTGCCTATCACAATATGCCCCTGCAGCTTACAGCTCTAAAGCCCAGATCAACAGTTTGGGGGCATCCAAATGCCAGGCTAGTTTCAGCGAACCCTCCCAATCAGTCATGTCATTCACTGTTCAAGCAAGTGCATGCAAGGGAGGAAGGGTGGAGCAGTGGCATCATTCATGATGCTAGACCAACTGATTGGACTACGTGCTACCTGGTGCTTGGATGCCCCCAACTGTGCATCAGGGACTGGGGGAGGGTCTGGGCTGGGCCAAATTATGATATTGGTGGGATCAGGCTGGGAGGGAATTAAATAAAAAGGCTGGTGTTTCTGTGTGGGGAGCGGATCTGAGTAGCTAGCCTGGTATCTGCTGCAGGTCTCACGACAGCAGAGACAGTACTGATCCTGCTTACTTCTCTGAGGTGGGAAATTGATGGATGTGCAGTTATCTACACTACGCACTACTTAGTGATGCAAGTGAACTCTTGGAGGCCAAAAGTAGTATGCAACAGTTCGGATTCTGCTTTCCCCATTCCTACTAGTAGTTGTATGGCCCTGCATACAGTAGCTACTGCACATTGTGCATCTGTAAAAAGCAGGACTAAAATAGACTGAGAGGTTCCCAAAGACAGAATATTTTCAGTATCCTACCCTAGGAAAACACAATTCTAGATATGAACAGTTATTACATATCCTCAGATATGTGGAGCAGCCCCATAAGGCTTTCATAACTAGGCATAAGTATAGGTTCATGCTGTCCATGCCCCAGTCTGGTCTCCCTGCCTGATTGTGTGTGGGTTGAGGATATTCACATCATGAATGCTTGAACTGAAAGTTTTACAAAAATGCAAAGAAAAGCCAGTGTGAGTGTTCCCACGCCATCTACTGGTGTAGATGGAGATGATCAGTAGGGGTCTATGCTGTGAAAAACTGTTCACTGGGTAGCCCTTTCTTTGCTTGGACAGATCTACAGTAACATGCTCTCTTGTTGTTACTGACAGGAATAAATGTTTACTATGATATCGCCACTATAATGGGAATGATCCCCCGGCTCTTTAAGTGAAGCCCCACTACAACCAGGGTCACATCTTCAGTAGGGCATTGGCCAGTGAGATTGTTTAGTTTTATTTTGTTAACTAGATAAGTACACTGGTGCAAAAAAGTTCCTTTTTGAGGCACGAGCCGGGATTGATTGCTACAAGACATCTAAATAACTGGTGGTATTAATAGAAAACTAAAGTAATTATTGAATGAAGACACTTCCTAGGCTGCTGAGGGCAGGTTGGTAATAAACCAATCAATCACTAAATCAGGCAATCAATAAATAAATCCTGCCAGGTTGTGTTGCCACAAGAGGAAAAATAATTTGGTTTTATATAGCAACTTTCCTGCAAAGTGTCTTCTAAAGTGCTTTATAATCCAGGAAACAGAGAGAGGGGGAGAATGTTGCTGCTGTTTTCAGGAACAGACTCAGGTACCTACATGGGGAGGATTAATCGTCCCTGAGCCCACTCCCTGTCCAGGGGAGGGAGCTGTTGCTCTGTTTGAATGCCACCAGGTGGAGGCCTGGTGGGGGTGCAGCTTGAGCGGCTTGCAACAGTTGTCTGCCATCCAAGCTCGGCAAGTGCATGCCTCTACACAGACATGTCTATGTCATGTGTGGCATTGGGCAGAGGCGTGGGAGAACACATAGGTAAAAAGTGGTGCCAGGACAGGATGAAGCCACCAGCTGTCACACACCTTGCAACACCGACAGGGTGCCGAACTGCCAACCTGGATGACAGCTCCCGAGGGTGGAGGGGGCAGATGGCCCTCCCCCTCCTCACCCTGCAACAGGGAGAATTCATGTGGGGGAGCAAAGCTTAAAAGTAAGTCACTGGATGGTGTGTGATGGGCTGGATTGTTGGTGGCAGTAGGGAGCCTGTCAGTTGTATGGAGCCTGCAGCAACTGGAGCTTCATTCTGCTGGCTGCTGTTTGTCCCATTTCTGGTGCATGCCCACTTCTTCTGACAGGGTTGGATTAAGGAGGCGACAAATGGAGCAAATGTCCCGGCCCCTGGCATAGACTGATCTGGTAGCCGGAAGCGAGAGAGAGAGAGACTTTAGGCTGTGATTTGTTAAATCATGCCACCTCCCCCCACCTGGCAGCATGAGTCAAAATCAAGTCCCCTCATAGGCCCCCTGCAGCTGACTCGATAAAAGCACTGTGAAAGCCCAGCAGCTAGAGAGATAGTGGATCTGGCAGGCACAACTAGTCTGCAGACTGCACACACACACAAAAAAACATGGGACTCCCATCTGCTGAGCTCTGCTCTGTGGCGCGGCTGGGCTGTGGTCCATTTTGTGCTCACTCTCAGGCTGCACTGCAGATTCCTCTCCTCCCCCCCACCCCAGCGCCAATCGAGATTTATTTTTTTCATTTATACATGAATGCAGGGAAGACTGAAGTTAGAGCTGGGCGGCTACCAAAACAAAGCAAGCACCTACCTAGGCTGCTGCCGTCTTTTCCATTTTATTGAGTGCGACGAACCTGGGTGGGCCACATAATGCAAGGAGCCTGTCCCTATTCACTGCATCCAGCGTTGTTGACTCTTTCATTATTTTTCCTACAACAGCAGCACCGATTCTGGAAGGCAGCTAGGTCGGATTTGGACTAGTCTGGAGAGCAGCCACAGGAGAGTCGAACTCAGACCTGGCCAGTCGGTACACAGAGACAAAGTTTGCTGTCTGCAAGCCCGCACCATCCACACCATGCTAAGCTACTAAATGATCATGCATTCTTTTAAGCTGTCTGATGCTAAACTAAGAAGTTTCATAGTGAGCGCTGAGCAGCAGACAGCCTGAGTGCAGAGAGTGGCTTAGAAAGCCAGCCAATCAGAGCCCCAAAAGTGTAATTGGGCCAATCAGAGTAAGGAGGTAGATAAGGCTTGTGATTGGCTCAGTTAGAGAACCAATCACAAGTCTGCATTAATGCACTGAATCTGATATCGAAAATGTTGAACAAGGTACTATGGTTTAGACTGCTGCTTCTACTAATGAAGCTAGTGATACATTGTCTTTGTCTCAGGTGTCTACCAGCAATTCAACCCTCCATGAAGGGATCATGAATGTCACTCGACAGATCCTGCAGAGTGTTCCGCTACTGTGGATTTCTGGGTTGAGAAAGGACCAGACACTTGCCAGAATAAGTGCGACTCTGACAACTACTTAAAGTCAAAAGGCACTACAACCCTACACAGAGCCAAACCATAGGGCATTTCTGTTTCCTAAAATCACATGTTCTATGCTTGATGGCCAAACGGTGAGATGCATCTGTGGAAGTGGTTACCATATAGTCCCTCAAAAGGCTCTATCTACTGTTTCTTCTGCACACTGATGATGAGTTGAAGGACCAGTTTTTGCAATTCAACGGTTTATCCACTAAGAAAGTGCAGCACACAGAGAGATTGCATTCTCAAGGTATGCAGCTGTTGCAAAGAATACTGCCATGTGGACTACAATTTGGAGAAGCAGTGTCAGGAGAGGAAGCAATATTGGCATGATGTACTACATCGGGTAGTCACTGTTATGACTCTGTTGTCGGAGAGAGGACTGGCCCTCCGAGGAGATGATGAATTACTTGGATCCAAACATAATGGCAACTTCTTCAGCTGCATGGAATTGATAGCACAGTTCGACCCCTTTTTGGCCAGACATATAGACAAATTTGATAATGCTGGTCGGGGAAAGACAGCTTACTTGCCCTCCACCATTTTTGAAGAATTCATTCAAATCATGACAAAGCATGTTCGAGGCATGATTCTGAAAGAAATTGCAACAGCCAAGTATTTTTCAATATCTGTCGATTCAACACCAGATTTAACTCATGTTGACCAGCTGACTGTGATTGCTCGGTATGTGCTAAATGGCTCACCAACTGAGCAGTTATTGACTTTCCTGCAAATCGGCAGTCATATGGCTGAAGAACTTGCAAATACTCTGCTAGAGTACTTGCAGGGTGAATCAATTGACTTTATGGATTGCCATGGCCTATCTTCACGACAATGCAGACAACATGGCTGGATGGTTCTTCTGGCATGCAAGCGCGCCTCAAAATGGTGAACCCTCTGGCCTTATTTGTGCTTTGTGCTGTACATTCTCTGAACCTAGTTGATTCTAATGCTGTCGATTGCTGTGTCAAGGCAGTCAGCTTCTCTGGCTTTCTCCAGAAACTGTACATGTTCTTCTCTGCATCTACTCACTGTTGGTCAGTTTTGATTAAACTCTTGAAGGAGAAAGGTTGAGGATTGACAGTGAAGTCACTGTCTAACACACTGTAGTCTGCAGGCGCTGATGCAACAAAGGCACTCTTTGATGGCTACACAGACAACAAAGCTGCCCTGGAGGAAATCTCTGATGACCAACAGCAGAATGGTACTCAAGACACGAAGTAGAATCCTTGTTCTAAAATATGGAGCTACTAGAAACTGCATTTCTCTGCAACCTGTGGAATACCATTCTCACCAGATTCAATGCAACAAGCAAATCTTTGCAGAATACCAAAATTGACTTCTCTTAGAAACTTTGTCAATGCACATGATCATTTGATACATTTGAAATGTGAGCACAAGAATTATCAAGCACGTTGCATTACAGAACTGATCACTCGAGGAAGAGAAAAAGACACACTCGGTACGATGATTTGCAGTCTGAGGGAGTTGTTTTCACTGGCAGAGAGAAATTCAGGACTGAGACTTACTTGGTTATAATTGCTTACCCCATTATGGCCTTGAACAAAAGGATTTCAGCGTACCAAACTGTCTATGATTGCTTTAAAGTCATAGTGGACTTCAACAAGTGAACAGATGAAGAAACACATCTCGAGGCTCAGAAACTTGCTCAGGAATACCCATCAGACTTGTCTGTGAAGGTATTGCCTGGTGAAATGACTCAATTCATCAGCTTTGCAAAGGCAAGAGGTTGTGATCTGCCATTGTTTCAAGCAGCACTACTGCATAATGAAGAACTTCAAGAGATCTTTCCAAATGTCTCTGTAGCTATTCGCATCTATCTGTCACTGATGGTGACTAACTGTTCAGGTGAATGCTCATACAGCAAGATGGCCCTCATCAAAAACAAACTTCGATCTACGATTCAAGATGAACATTTGAGTGCAGTCACTCTTTTAAGGATTGAAAGTGATCTACTCTGACAAATTGACATTAACGAGCTAATTGATAAGTTTGCGACTGCTAAGTCATGAAAATGTCCAATAAACCTTGCATAAATTGTGGTATTTTGTTTTTCTTGCTGGGCTGTAGGTCTCACAGAAAGGAGGGATGTAACTATGGAAAGACCTAGGGCTCTGTCAGCCTCCTGGGGTTTGCTATAGAAAGTTCTCTATAGAAAGGAATAATGTAAACCTATGGAAAAGGCCAAGGATCTCGTAAGCATCCTGGGAATTGCGGCCTCTGGTAGTTAACTTCCTGTTTCTGGGAAAAGGCCAAGGGTTCAGTAAGCATCCTGGGGACTGTGGCCTCTGGTTGGTAACTTCTTGTTTCTGGGATCAGCCAGCGTGTTTTTAAATATCTGTCTGCTGGGGCTGTGGGACCTCCTGCTTCATGTCCCTTAGATGCACCCCACACCTTTGACACGGATGGTGCAGTGCACCTAACTCTCCTCCAGAAGCCCCAGAACTTGCCACAGATCATCTAAAACCTACAAAAAATTACAGTTCAGTGATGCTCATGTGGTGAGTGGTATTATTGTTCACCCCAACTGCAGCTGTAGACTTTAAGGCCAGACAGTCTCCCACAACCCTGCCTCCGGGGGAAACAATTTTCTGCTGGAAGTGGTCCAGTTTACAGGCTTTAGTGAGTCTTTTTAAAAGACCTCCAACTGGTTCAGAACTGGAGAGGGAATCCTATAGATCAAGATAATATCTCTGATTGTTCATATTGTTATGGGCATCCACAGACATCATAGAGCATCCTGGCAGCTATGTGTCCCCAGTCTTTATCCATGATAACTCCATCGGTGGTGTGTCCATGATTCATGGTTGGAAGTATCCATGGTGGTTGAAAATGCACAAATTCCTAGTGAAAAAATCAATCAAGGGACTAAACAGGATAACAAAATCCATTTTCAGTTTAGTAAATGAAAAAAAGATTATAATGAAATGTTTAATTATTTGTCAGGTAGAATAGCATTAACACTCAATGATGGTTTTCACTGTTTGCTTATGATGTCACATATCACATTATCTTTTGTGTCGTGCTCAATAAACAATGTTTTAGTCCCATTAGTATCTCCATCATTTAAATCACCTATTTTATATATATATATATATATATATATATATATATATATATTCTACAATAAAACTATCATGTTTCTGGTTGTTGTTTAGCCTCATTTTTGCAATGGTCTATTTAAGTCATTTTCTCAGTTTAGATAATTGCAGTCAGTGTTGTAGTCTGCATAATCAGTAGAGGTATCCACACAAGTGTTGTTGTCAGATTGAAAGACACAGCTGTCTTTATTATTTTCAGTTTGCCTTTTTTTAGGTTATAAGATCTTTTATTTCAGCTGGTCATAATTCATCCAAAGCCTCACCAGGATCACATGCTTTTTAAAACTAAATTGTGCCATCTGTGGCACCATCTGATGGCCTTGTGTAGTTGTCACATCACTCATTGTGGGTGTCTCAAGATCCTAGTTAGGGCAGACAAATACATCAGATATTATTAATCACTGGTGCCTTCCAGTGTGTAGTAATGGTTGTCAATGTTATATCAGTTGGTAAACTAAAACTATATAATTTACAATAATATGTTCAATAGTCTCCTCTACTCCCACTGGATAATGAGTGGCTAGATTGTGTTGGGGGGTCTGAGTCCAGGAAATAGGCAGGTGGAGCTGGTCAAGAAATGTAAACAAACATGTTTTGCTGTGGTAACACCAGTGTGGTCGGCAGTCAGTTTCTCACTCTTTAAAATGAAAAAGGGATGTGAATAAAACTACCAGCTACATCAACAGTCCCTATAGAATATCAGCAATCAAAATCTCTTTTTTAATAAGGGACACTTTGAAGCCTAAGGGGTTTCACAGTGTCCCTTAACAGCTGGTGAGGCCATTTTTGGAAGACCTAACAAGTGTTTTATCTTCAGTAAAAGCCTCAAAACTCACCACAGAGCATCTAAACCCTCAGAGTTTGGGGCCTGGTGGCCCCCAGACCCCCGGCCTTCATATGTCACATGACAGGGTGTGTGCAATAGAGGACACTTCTGGGAACTTTCATTCAGCAAGAATAGTTAAAATATAGTTAAAATTACCCTCCAGTGTTGTACCTCAAGATACTTTTTTCTCCTGTGAATAACGGGGGTTGTCTCACCATATGGTGGTGGTTCTGGTTATAAACTAAAACTATCATTTAAAACAATATGCTCAGTAAACGTTATGCAAAATAAAAACATTTTGTATGAGAAGTTTGGTGTTTTACATGGTCACCCAAGTTGTGAGTGTCCCAGGCCCCCCTAAGGCTTGATCTGGCCCTGAGTCAGTGTGTAGCCCCCTCAGGCCTCAACACGCATTTAACTAACCCCTTGTGATGAAAGGCTCCCAGCCCACCAAAAGTGTCGCCCATCTGGCAGAATACTGCACCATTCCTCCCCAGGCTGGGAGTGGTGCTGCACTGCTGCACAGTATCCCCAGCCTTGGCCCATCCAGCGGGTTCACTGAGCTCCACCCTGAACTTAGCTCACCAGCATGGGAAGGCCATGTACTATCCACTGGGCCAATGGCCGGACCTGTACACAACATATCTTCATAACTTTTTTTTTACATTCTGACCCCCAGTTTTCAACATAGTCTTTATATGATACCCCTTCTGAACATGACAGCTATCATTAACAAAATACTGTCTGAAACGTCATTTTGTGCCACAAACATGGGACAAAACACACCACTGAATGTTTTTCTTTGTTACAGGTACTGTATTTAAAAAAAATATGACAGACAAAGGTCAGTTTTCTTCTTTTTAAGGACCAACACCTGGGATTGGGCACCCCAGTGACAGTATGATGTTTTACTGCACTGGAGCTGGACTCCATGTTGTTGTGCAAAAAGGGAGGAGGGAAGCACATGTGGGGGACCCACAGGGCCCTGTGCAAAGAAAGTTATTTATGATCTTGACCTCAAAATTATTTATGACATTGCTCTCATCGTTTGTTATACATGATCTCTTGCATTACACAGGCCCACAGGATCCCACTTAAAGAAAGTTATGGCTGATTCTGTTGACCACATGTGGTGAGACAATGATGGCACTAAAAATGGAAACATCACATGAGTCCTGAAGTTAAATATATCTTTCTTCAGAGGGTCTGACACATATCTGGGCCAAGAAAAATAGGTTACTTACCTATCACCATAGTTGTAGGAGTGGTATATATTTCACATCCACATGACGGCAGTTCCTCCAGAAGTGTTGATTCATCAGAATGTTTTTAAGTTAAGCTCCTTCCACCACCTAGGTGATATATCTTCCAACTATACCCCATGACATTAGATCTTGCATGCTAGCAGGGTATGTGTGCCACTTGCTGAGGAGGTCGGGTGGATGGTGTGGATGTGAACTTTATACCATTCTGAGAACTACGGTTACAGGTGAGTAACCTGTTTGTCTAGGGCATGGATATAGTTCACTTATCCTCATGATGGCAGACTTCCAGCAGTTTTCTAGGAGGAGGGGACAAGGTGAACACCCTACTTGGCAAACAGAGATTTGAGAACCAAGGTCCCAAAAGCAGCATTTCAATGAGACTCCAGGTCAATGCTGTAATGGGAGATGAAGGTGCGTGCTGACTTCAGGTGGCAGCCCTGCAGATCTCCTGAATAGGAATGCCCCTGGAAGCAGCCAGTGAGGCAGTGGTATGTCTGGTGGAATGAGCCCTAAGGCCTGTGGGAGTCACCCTACCAGCCAACCCATAGCAGAGGTCGATGCAGGATGTAATCCACCTACCAATCATATGCTAACTGCTGATCTACCAGGCACAGCTTCAGCACAAGTTACAAACAGCTGGTGAACCTCACCCCAAACTCCTGCTGTGTACTCTATATAGTAGGAGATCACCTGCTGCAGGTCCAGAATATGGAGCCTACAATCAGCCTCTGAAGATGGGGTCATAAAAAATGCTGGAAGGTTCATCACTAGGTTAAGGTGGAACTCTGATACAACTTTCAGGAGGAACTTCAGATGAGATAAAGGACTACCTTGTCCCTGTGGAAGACCAGATATGGATACTCCACCGAAAGTGCCTGGAGCTCACTAATCTTTCTGGCTGACATGATAGCCACCAAGAAGGCCGTCTTCTGAGACAGGTATGACCCCTCTTACCTGTGCATAGGCTCAGAAGGCTTGCCCATGAGCATAGCCGGTACCAGCAATAAGTCCCAAGGGGGGTTTACACACTGCAGGGGACAGGTTTTCCAGGCCTTTAAAAAAGTGCCTGACCACCTTCTTCTGAGACACTGTTGACACACCAGCCTGTGCCTGGTATGCAGAGGTGGCTGCAGTTGCACCTTGAGAGTTGTCACTGGCCACCGCACCTGGGAGAGGGGCCAGAGGTACTCAGGATAATAGCCACAGGGCAGACAAGGAGATCACGCTCCTTGCCCTGACACAAAATGGAAAACCTTCCATTTAAAGGCATTGCACCAGTGAGTCAACTCTTTAGGGAGGCCTTCACAATGGCGAGCACGCATCTCGGAAGACCCAAAGCCTGGAACTCAAGCTGCTCAGGAACCAGGCCTTGAGATGCAGGGACTAAAGGTCTGGGTGCAGGACCTTCCTTTGTTGTCTGGTCAGCAGATCCAGGTGAAGAGGCTAATACTATGGAGGCCTGTTGCTGAGGTTGAGGAGATCCAGGTAGCAGAACTGCTGTGGCCAGTCTGGGACTATCAAGATCATCAGAGCCTTGTCCTTCTTTGATCAACACCTTATGGATCAGGGGAAAGGAAGAAAGGCATACATGAGGCCTGGGGTCAAGGGCCTCGCAGCATCCCCAGGAGGGTCCTGGACTGTGGGTGGTGTGCACAAACAGCCTCAGTTTGACATTCACCCAGGATGCAAACAGTTCTACCAGAGGTGTGTCCCACAGAGGAACAGGTGGTTCAATATCTCCTGATGCAAGGATCTCTCATGCAACATCTCGCCCACCCAGCTGAGCATGTCTGCCAGCTGACTGTCCACTACAGCAGCATGGATTGACAGGAGATCTGCACCCAGACTGCACATGAGGGTCTAGTGGGTGGACCTCCTGACACAAAGGAAGGTAATGTGTGCCACCCTGTCTGTTCAAGTAGAACATGGTCATGGTATTGTCCATCTGGACTTGTATGACCTGACCCTGCCTAGAGTAATGAATTCCATTTGAGCTAGCCACACTGCACAGAACTCCAGCAGGTTGATGTGGTGACAGTATCGCCATGGGGAACAGAACCGTGGGTTCTGTGTCTCCCAGGAGCACTCCTCACCCCGCCAGAGATGCGTTTGTAACCCCCCCTTGCCATTTAGGGGTATCCAGATGGTAAAACTGGTGAGAGGGGGGCACTGTACAACCTAAGAAACACAATCCAAAGACAATAGAAATGTGCTCATTACCTGGTTCTTCTGATGGCAGCGGGTGGACCCCACTTCAGAGGGAGCAGGAGCACTTCTTAGATGTAACCAGAGAGCTGCAGAGGCAAGGGTGATTAGCAGGCACAAAATGCACAGTTCAAATTGATTAAATCCATTGTCCAATCTGGAATCAAAATGCAACAAACAGGTTTTGTGAACAAGAAAGTTAATGTGCCACTCCATGGAATGTGGGAACATCCACAGCGGGCACCAGAGTTTCTGCAACAGTCTCTTGTGCTAACAGACTGAATTATTTCACCAAGTAGTCCCTCAAGCAGACATGGCTACATTTTGGCAGCAGAAATACAGCGAGCCGCCTGAAACAGGCCACACCCCAAAGTACCTCTTACTCAACAGCACTTCTATTCCAATTCCCTTCTCTCAATCCAAGTCTTTACTCAGGCCTCTCTGGCTCACTTCTCATTCCTTAATTTAAACACTAGACATTCACTAGGAACTATGACAGTACAAGATATTTCTAATGTCCAATCCCTCTTTCAATCTTGGCCTTCCCTTACACTTTCTCCACTGGGGGAGGGGGTACCTTAACTTTATGGAGCATTTCCTTCATTTCAAGGTCTTTAATCAGTAAAACTGGTGTTCTTTAGCAAGAACAGAACCACCAAAGACCTTCCAGATACCCAATCACTGAGGCCAGCGTATGGCAGCTGGGCCCTCTCCAGGTGGTCTTACATACCCCTGGCCTTTCTCAGTCCTATGTACTCAAATCTCAAATTCCTGTACTTTCCAGGTAGTACCTGAAAATAAACAGTTGTCTTGTCTAGTGTACTTACCTGGTCAACAAATGCTAAATAAATAAACTCCCGGCACTTTCTGCTCCTGCAGTGATTCCAATTTCAGAACTGCCTGCGGACTAATTGCTGTGCCACATGGAGCATCCAGACAGTCTGCCATCCTGCCGGAGTCCCAATCAACCATTCCCCACATGGACCTTTCCTTGCCCCCACAAGCTGCTCAGCTTGGGAGTCCCAACTCTGCAGCGGCCACTGGCAAGGGGAAAAGGGGAAGTGCTGCCATCATTTCACCCTCAATAGTCCAGGTTGCCACTTCTGGACCACGCCCCAGGCCCAATTTGCCATAGCAGGCCCACCCACAGGACACACTCTGACTCCGCAATCTGCACTTGCCCAAGGGTGAGACTTTTTTAAATTACAAGGGTCCCATCAGTGCTTACCCTACCAAGGTGCCGAAGTTCACTTGCAGAGACAACATAATTCTTTCACTCCCCAGAATTCAGCTCCAAAATGCACTGACAGGCCCCAAACCTTCCGCTCCAACTTCAACCCCTTCACATTCATGGCCTGAACTGCCACACTTCTCATATGCAGGTCTGTGAGGGAGGAGGGCCGTGGTGACAGATGGCCCATCCTGGCCCCGCCACAGCCCTCCGGCCAAACTTGCAGGCTGACCCCCCGGACTCTTCTCTTCCCCGGCTCTCTCTCTTCCCCCCTTTTGGCACAAAAACCCTCTCTTTATATACCCCTAAGGATGGGACCCCTGCTGACAGCAAGCAGGCCCAACACCCCAGACCTAGTGGCACCAAACTCTCTTTCTCTCTCTAGCTATACCTAGCAAACAAATTTAACTAGTAAGTCCCCAGAGGGTGCTTACACTCTCCCCCCACACAAAATGTTCACCCCCTGGTGAACGCCTAACCAGACCACACTTGTAACCCCTCCAGAGGAGAGATATGGCCACTCTCCGTCACCCCCAAGGATCAGAGCACCATACTGGCTACACCGCCAAAACAGTGGACATACATACACCCCAGACTGAACCCTAACTCATCCGACACTTAACCTTCCTAAAACTGGGGCACTCTGGTGACCCACCTGCTGATCCCCATGGTCACCTACCAGATACTACAGTGGAGGCATCCCTTCCCCACTATACCACTTGCTACAAAACTAACTTTCCAAAAGAATACTGCTGCCAGGAATGGGAAACAATATACGCACTGTCCCCCTTTGTTTGGCAGTTTGAAATGATGAACATTGTAACGGTAGATACTTCACATCGGCTAACTAATATTTCTTTCAAACTAATAGCACTATAACTTACTTTATCACATAACATTATTAGACATTTAAAACATGCAAACAACCGCTAATCAATTATTTTTCTGGTACACTCTCAAATTTACATAAAATCTGACTGTTTTAACTCTTCATACATTTTTTTTTTCTGAACTACGCTATGTAAATCAAAGCACAGCAACACCTTTAGAAGGGCGTATTCCAGTCCGGTCACCTCTCAGAATACATTAGATTTTGAAAACGATAACCATTATTTGTTAGAAAATTATGCAAGACACTATTAGTTATTACACAGCTAAAAAACAACTTCACATGATTTTAAACAATGGACAGTAACCAAAGGGCTGATCTCACCCAATAGTTAGCAGTGTGATTTCGTGACATCAGTCTTTCTTCAGGGGGTCCCAAACCTGCATTACAGCAGCATGGAGTACAAACAAGGGAACAGGAGAGGTCTGGCAATCAACAAGGGCTAATAATATTTAGGGTCTGGTTTGGTGACCTCTTCACCAGTGGAGTCCTTGGAAATCATGTAATATTTAATTCTTAGGCCATCCTCTTCCTGCCACAAGGCAAAAGTTTTGGAAAGAGTAACTCCGATCCAAATGGAAAAATCATACGTCCTTCGGGCTGTCCTGTAAATACGATTTTGCATTTGTTGGGAAAGTACATAATCAAAGTCCGTGCAGGCCATCATTTGGTTTACTGCTGCCTGAAACATCCATGACTCCCTATTGTCCTAGATGGCATCCCAGATCCTGTCAGGCATATAGGTGTACTTGGCACCAGGGTACTCCTTTCGGACATGCTCCCTCATCCAGTATTCAGCACTGGACCACTCAGTTGCATTGGATGCACCAGCTGCAGTGGTACCTTTCTGTAGCCAGCACCAAAAGCAATAGTACACCACCCATGGGTACGTCTGGTCTATGGCCTTGATCCAGCACTGTTTGCATCTGCAAAGGTCAGGCAAACACAGTGGTCCAACATCCATGCCTTCAGGTGATAGGTAGTAGGGCTTGGGTGTGCCCCCCTCAATGCAGGGATCAATAAACGAGAATGCCTGAGGGCTGAGTAGTGAAGCAGAAGCCATGGCTCCATCTTCCAAGCCAGAGGTGCACAAATCACTTGAATCTTCATACGGGAGGGCAGGCTGGGAGGAAATACTCTCATAGGTTTCTGACAGCTCATACTTCACCACCGAGGAGGGGCTGTCAGGGTGAGTTGTTACCATACTAGGTGGTGGCTGTTCCCCTCTAAGGCTGCTCCCGCTGCCACTGGGAGACTTGGAATCCACTTGTGGAGAATGGCTGGGCAGATATCTATTGCCATTCTCCACCAATGCACCAGCAACCTCTTCCAGAGCTTGCCTCATCTCTCCCCAGGTCATTGCTCTGGCTAGGGCCCCAGTTGGTCTCTACAGGAGAGGTTTCCTTGCCAGCCCCAACTCTCCAAATAGAGCAATAGCTGATCACTAGGATAAGGCACTGCTCCATCAGCACATGCTAAACACATGCAGTCACACTACCCACTCCTCAAGGGTATGGCACACCACACAGCGGTCCATAGTGAAACTGCTTTCCATCATGTCCTGTGCCCAAGCTAGCAGTGATACTGGAATGGTTACCCTGCACCCTCTCGGTGCTCCCTGCATGGTGATAATTCTCTTTTGAGCAGCGGCTTTCTTTACAAACTCCTTCTCTACACACCCAGGTTAAGACGGATGCAGCACTATGCTGAAAAGTTTTGCATATTAGTACCTCGGGCTCAGTCAGCCAATCACAGCAGTGCTTTCCCCAACCAAACATTTTCAGTCACATGCAAGTCCATGTGCCACCCCAGGGAGTAAGACAGCAGTTTAGACAAATGGTGACACCCTCTGGCAAGGAGTACTTGCCAGCCTGCAGCTTTGAGGTAACAGGCCCATGCAACTTCCAAACATTAGTCCAGGCCAAAACTTGCTCCCCAAACACCCTATGTTGTAAGCCCCCTCCCGGTCTACAGGTATCTAGATGGTAAAATTGAGGTGGGGGGGGCTTTGTACAACCAATGCAGCACAGTCCAAAGACAATAGAAATGTGTTCATTACCTGATTCTTCCAATAGCAGTGTTTGGACCCCACTTTGGAGGGAGCAGGAATGTTTAGATGTAACCAGTGAGCTGCAGGGGAAGGGTATTTAGCAGGCACAAAATGCACAGTTCATATTGATTAAATCCACTATCCACTCCAGAATCAAAATGCAACAAACAGGTTTAAGAACACAGAAACATACAAAATTGCCAGCAGATACAGGCCATTCGGTCTATCTAGTCTGCTCGAGTGTGCAGCACTTTGGTCCGTTAGACTGCAGCTGTCCCCCCCTCCCTCATATGCCCTCCCCCCATCTTGTGCACCCTCCCAGTCTGTACCTCCCTGAATCTGTCCCACCCCTCTTGAAGCCCCCAACACTCTGTAGCGACACAACTTCCTCTGGCAGAACATTCCACCCTGCCACCACTCTTCTGTGAAATAGTGTCTCCTCAGTTCAGTCTTGAACCTGCCCCTTCCAACTTCATAGAGTGTCCCCTGGTTTCCCTTCTGCCCTTCAGACTGAACATACACCTGATGTCTACTCTGTTCAAACCCTTCAGGTACTTGAAGGTCTCAATCATATCCCCTCTCTCCCTTCTTTCCTCCAGGGTATACATATTGAGCTCTCTCAGTCTCTCCTCATATGGTCTGTCCCCCAACCCCAGGATCATTTTTTGTTGCCCAGCGCAGTACCCCCTCCAGTAGTTTGATGTCCCTTTTCAAGTAGGGATGCCAGATTTGCATGCAGTACTCTAGGTGCTGTCTCACCAGTTTAATGAAAAAGGAAAGTTAATGAACCACTCCATGGAGCGTGGGGGTAACACATTTGGTGGGGGCATCCACGGGTGGGCACCAGAGTTTCCTGCAACAGTCTCTTGTGCTAACAGACTGAATTATTTCATGCAGTAGTCCCTCAAGCAGATATGGCTACATTCCTGGCAGCAGAAATACAGTGGGCCAAAACAGGCCACACCCTGAGGTATCTCGTACTCAACAGCACTTCCATTCTAATTCTCTTCTCTTCTTTCAATCCAAGTCCTTATTCAGGCCTCTCTGGCTCACTTCCCATTCCTTAATTCTCAAACACTAGACATTCACTAGGGACTATGACAGCACGAGACATTTCTTCTGTCCCAACTCTTTTTCAATCTTGGCCTTCCCTACACTTTGTCCGGGGTTGTAACTTAACTTTATGGAGTATTTCCTTCACTTTCAAGGTCTTAAATGTATGTATATTCTTGAGGAAAGGAGGGAGAGGGGGGACATGATAGTAACTTTCAAGTACCTCAAGGGAATTAACAAAGTCCAAGAGGGGAGCATCTTACAGAAACAAAGATGTGCAAGAACAAGGGGGCACAATTTGAAGATAGAGGGGGGACAGCTCAAGGGCAACGTGAGGAAGTATTTTTTCATGGAGAGAGTGGTGGATGCATGGAACCACCTTCCTGAGGAAGTTGTGGGGTCAAAAACAGTGGAGGAATTCAAGACTACATGGGACAGACATAAGGCAATTATAGTGGGGGTAGGAGGAAGTAGGCTGTTGGTTAACTAGGATCTGCAGCTTATCCAATAAGTAGAGAAATGGGCAGACTGGGTGGGCCAAGCAGTCCTAATCTGCTTTCAAAGTCTATGTTTCTATGTTTAAATCAGTCAAACTGGTGTTCTTTAGCAAGAACAGAACCACCGAAGACCTTACGGATACCCAATCACTGAGGCTGGCGCACGGCAGCTGGGCCCTATCCAGGCGGTCTTGCATATCCCTGGCCTTTCCCAGTAATTCCCAACACTTTCTGCTGCTGCAGTAATTCCAATTTCAGGACTGTCTTCACCCAGGGGATTAATTGCTGTGCCACATGGAGCATCCTGACAGTCTGCCACCGCACTGGGGTCCCAACCAACCATCCATTCCCCACATGGACCTTTCCCTACTTCCAGTGGGTTGCTCAGCTCGGGAGTCTTAACTCTGCAGCTGACACTGGCATGGGAAAAGGGGTAGTACTGCCACCACTACACCCTCAACAGTCCAGGCTGCCATTTCTGGACCGTGCCCTAGGCCCAATTTGCCATAACACGCCCGTCCGCAGGACACACACTGACTCCATGATCTGCACTCACCCACGGGCGAGGCTCTTTTAAGTTACAAGGGCCTGATTGGTGCTTACCCTACCAAGGTGCTGAAGTTCACTTGACGGGCCTCCATAATTCTTTCACTTCCCGGGCTTCGGCCCCCAAATGCGCCGACAGGCCCCAAACCCTCAGCTGCCACTTCACCTCCTTCATGTTCATGGCCCAAACCACCACACTTCTCATACACTGGTCTTCAAGGGAGGAGGGTAGCAATGGCCCACCCCAGCCCCACCATGGCCCTCCGGCTGAACTTGCAGGCCAGCCCCCCAGACTCTTTCTTCCCCTTTGGTGCCTAAAAACCTCTATATATACCCTAAGGATGGGGCCTCTGTCGGCAGCAAGCAGGTCCAACAGTCCAGACCTAGTGGCACCAAACCCTTTTCTCCCTAGCTACACCTAGCAACCAAATTTAACTAGTAAGTGCCCAGAGGGTGCTTACACATTCATCATGACAGAGAGATGCTCAGTTCTGGGCAGACAAATGGGACTTTCCTTCAGATGTTCTGGAATTAGCCACCACTGATGGCATCCCATATCGGCTGGGTCACTGTGATCAGCTGGTCAAGTGTCCTAGGCACTGTGACCACCGACAGCCCACCTCCCACAGCAGGTGCTGCATCTGCCAGTGGGCCCACCAGACCACACTGGTACAGAATACCATGTACCACAACTGCTGCAGGAAGTTCTGGGCAGGGTGTGAGTGCCCAACCTGAAATGATCAGGCAAAGGAGGCAAGGTGCAGTGCCCAGTCCACAGGTAGATGGACCCTGGCCTGCAGGGACTCTACCTCTGCTCTGATGACATGACTCACCTGTAAGGGGATCAGTTCATACTTGACTGGGTTGACAACGAAGACCAAGTTGCTGCAGGTCTGAGGACCAGGTCTCTGGACCACCCAATGCTTCCTTGGTGGTCTAGTTATCAGCCAGTCATCCAGGTAAGGGTAAACCCTGATGACCTTGCACCACAGGAAGGCTGCCGCTACTGCCATGCACTTGGTGAAGACCCTGGCCATGGACAAGATGCTGAAGGGCAAGATCTGGAACTGATAGAGAACCCCTTTTGCACAGAACTGGAGGTACTGTCACTGCGGTGGACAGCCTGGGATGTAGAAGAACGTGACCTGGCGGTCCGGAGGGAAGAACCATATGTCCTGCTCCAAGGATGCATGAACTGGCTGATACTGTGCAGATCAAATATGGGGTGCCAGCACCCCTTCCGTTTCAGGACCAGGAAGTACCTGGACACATACGCCTGACTTGTCAGGGTATCTGGGACACAGGCTAAAGCTCCTTTCACAGGAGTTGAGCAACGCCCTTCCTGAGGGCAGACAACATGTACTGTGACACTAAGGATTCTCAGAATGTGAGATCAGTAAGGCAGAAGAGCCTTGAAATGTAAAGGCAGCTTCAGCCTATCTTTGAGAACCCACTTTGTCTGTAGTAATGACGGACCAGTGTGGCCAGAAGTGGCAAAGCCAACCCTCACAGGGAGCTGGTCATGGACAAGACAGGTGGGAGGCAGAAACCCTCCAGCCCAGCACTGGAGCCCAGCACTGGAAAGCTTTGTAGGGGACACCTACCCCTGCCTTTATTTGGCTCTTGACTGGAGAACTTGGCCTTGGGGCACCAGGGTTGGTATTGCCCCTGCTGGGGTTACTGTTGGTAAGGCTGCTGTGGCTGAAGAGACCAGAACTGAAAGGCATTCTTTTTCAGTTGTTGGGCCTTCAGGTTCTTCTGGGACAAAGCCACAGAATCTAGGGTTGCACTAGACTTCTTGATCCATGTGAGATGACCATCCACTCCTAGGCCAAAGAGGTCAGTGCCCAAGAAAGGGACATTGGCCAGCTTGTGCTGAGTGTCAGCCATAAAGGTGGAGAGTCTCAGTTAGGCCCTGTAATGCATCGCGACAGCGGCTACCATGGCATGGTTACAGGAGTTGCCCATGTCCAAGGCCACCTGGAGCTGGTGTTTAGACAGTACTTGACCCTGGTCTCTGACCACCTTCACCAGCAGCTGTTTGTCCACAGACAGATGAGGGAGGACATTATTCAGCACTACAAGTAGGGAGTGACCAAAGCGGGCCATCATCAACGTGTAGCTCACCTGATTGTGACTGAGTGAAGAAGTGGCATAGACCTTCTTGTCTGCATGGTCAAGCTTCTTCAACTCCTTGTCTGGAGGCTTGCCCACATCCCCAGTGTTTCTGGATTTCTGGAAGACCAAGTCCAAGACCAGCACCTAAGCTGAGGGGTGATCTGAAAACCCAGAGATAGAGCTAGTAGGAGCATATACTCACTGACCATATAGGCTGGGGTGCTGGGCAGGATGCTATATGCTGCCAGAGCTCCAGAGCAAGTCCCAAATGGCCTCAGCCCCTGGGGATTTGTCTATCCAGGACATCTGGGAAAGGGTACTTGGCCCTTTTCTGAACAGGCTCCAGAGGGACATTCATGAACTCTGACATTAGTTGGAGTAGAGCTCCAAATGACACTGGCTGATGGTCAGTGGCCAGTTCCTCGACCGATTCAGTCAAAGCTATGTGTCCTCCATGACTGCATGGAGGAACAATCTGAGTCATCCAAAGACTCATCAAAAACATCCCTCAACCATTTGCTGCCATAAACTACCCTACATTTGTCTGACTGGGTGATTTCCACCAAGAGCCAGTCTAGCAAGCCAGTTGCAGCATGGGATTCCTTTGTTGGGGCTTCCAGCAAAGGCTGCAGTGGTGGCGGCTGCACCAGCAGAGGTGGAGGTACAGGTGTTGGTGACATCTGCCTTGTACAGACTGGTATGGGCTTGACTGGCACTGGCCAGTTGACCACAGGAATTGGGGTTTACAGCCCTACCCTGCCCTGACAAGGCCCATTGCTGCCAGAGGAGTCCCTCATAGCACTGCTGCATACACCAGTGGTGCCTCTCCTCATATGAGGATGACAAGGATGAGGAATCTTGATGGTGATGCCTCCCAGCTAAGCAGTACTGAGAGCATGAATGGCACCTTAACCTCAACTGTCAACCCAGGAGCCAACGTCAAAAGGAGGAGCTGCTGGAGGTGCAGAATATGCACCAGCTTTGGTGGAACAACCTCTGGTGGAGGCTATTTCAAGTGGAACCGCCAAGGATCCTGACCAGTCCATGTCCTTCTGAGTGAGGACTGAAACACCGGGGTCTTGAGATTGACTCTCGTTGACCTCCTCTCTGACAACTGGTTGTCCGGGTCAAGGAATATGTCAGCTGCCTGGTCAGCCAGCATTAGGGTCGACAAGCCTGATGGAGTCACCATGGAGCTGTGGAGCTAGTGACATGGCCCTCGACCAATTTTTGCCTGACTGAAGCCAGATCCTCAACAAGTGTTGAGCGGTTGTGGGAGTGAAGAGAACAGGAGGAGTGTGATCTCTCTTGGTCCCATGACCAATGGTGGTGCTTCTTGTGCTTCTTACTGCAGTGTGCAGGGCTCTCCTTGAAGGCCTGGAGCACCTGACACAGCTCCTGGAATTTACTGGTGAAGGACTCTCTGATGCTGGCTCCAAATGGAAGCAGCACTAAGCCCGACAAAATGTCCACCATAGTCTCTGCAGATGCTTCTTCTATGGCTGTGAGTTGAGCTGCAGACCCTGTTGCAGTGGAGGCCGCCTTGCAGTCCTTAGGCCACAATTCAGGATCTTGATCAGCCTGTTGGCCAAGGAGAAGTCATGCCTTGTGATCCTCCAGGGAGAAAGGGGCAGTGTCTGGCACAGGCCACAACCACCGACTTAGTGTGACTTCTAGGCAGTAGAGCGATGACGTGGGGTCCATCCACGACATCTTTTTTGGCAGGTGCATTACTACTTGAAGCTGGGAGCTGGCTTCGCTTTGTGTTCCATCTTCTATCACTGAGGCTGAGGAGAACCGAGGAGTATAGCACAAGAATAAATTTCTGAAGAAAACAACTAAGTTCACCAATGGTGCACTTTAGGCTCAACAACACACAGAGCTGTGAAGGAGGAGGACAAACTCCCTACAGCAGAAAGGAAGATCTGACATCACGGGTGGAGCTAGAGGATATACCACCCAGGTGGTAGGAGGAGCTTATCTTAAGGATGTTCTGATGAATCAGCACTTCTGGTAGAACTGCCACCATGTGGATAAATGAATTATATCCATGCCCCTAGAAACAGTCAATTACCTTGAGCCTCTGCTCCCCAGATCAGGTCTCCACGTTGCATGGTGCCTTCTGCACTTCATTTGAAAAACTTGAGTCAGTCTGTGAATGATACAATAGTCCAAACAATATAAACATTGATATGCTGCACCAACATATTATGAGCTGGGCTATTAAACTGATTGTGGCATTCACATTGCATTTTAAGTTCAGTCATCACTGTTCAAGATGATGTTCTTTGTTACTCTCTCTCCGAAGGAGTTCTTTAGCAGATTTGAGGTAAAGACTTCATGGTAGCCACCCAATACCTTCCTAGGACTTTGCACATGATTAGTGGATACTGTGCCTGTATAAATACATGGACGCTCTCCATGTGCTGGCAGTCAGTCGCTTATGTGAGTCAAAACCAGTAAGTAAGCTCTTGAGTTTCTACTCAGACCAGACCCATCAAACCTGTGTCAGAAGATTCCTTTCAGGAAAGAACAAATCTGCACATTTGTTTTCTCAGATCTACTATACAAATTGAGCAATTCTCCTAGCTGAATTGTGTTGAATGTGTTTTGTACAGCAATAAAGTTCAGCTTACTAGGCGCCAAATATACTGTAAAAGGCTTTAAATGTGGCTACCAGTGAATTTTCGAGGCAATCCGAGATCTATGTGTGTCTTTGAGTGCAACCATGGTTTGAAAGATGGCTTTCTTTTGCCATCTCCTCAATACCATTTAAAAGGAATGCTGCCCAATTCTGTGCATATCTTGAAACTTCTTCACTTTCCTCAAAGTGGAAATATTTGGTTCATGCTATGGTTCATAATATGACACTAGGAGCAGAAGAAGGCCATGCAGCCCTTTAGGACTGCTGCCCTGCTTCTCTTTGGTAATATCCAATGTATCCCCCAGCGGAATCTATCTAAATCTATTTTGAGGCTTAGTCTTGTGATACAATTTATTACTGACTCTGGTAATCATCCTCACTGTACAAAAGCAATTCTGTATTTCCATCGTAAAGTTGTTTACCTGTAGCTGCTGGTTATGAGCCCTAATGATGAGTCTCATACTTGAATGACATATTTATATCTCTAACTCTGGGTCCTTAATAATATCATACAGTAACTACTATACATGTCCCTCTCATCTTTCCAGTCTCCAGACCCATTAGGTCTAGGCGTTTAAGTCTTTCAGAACATAATTTATCCTTCAGTCTCCACATTAATTTCATTGCGTCCTCCGGACTGTCTCAACACGTGTTATCTCCTTTCTTGTGTATGGGACCCACAGCAGAGTACCATAATACAGGCAGGGCCTCAGAAACGATCTCATACGTGTACAAGGGACCTACGACATTTTTGTACTTGTCTGTTCATGAAAAGGGTTACCAATGCCCACCATACAGTGCATACCACATTTTTAAATCAAGAACTATCAGGCATATATTTTTGATTAAATCTGAATGCTGGCTATATGTGCAGATAAATAACAAAACTATAGAATTCTAGGGTATCCATATTTTTTAAATGGGGTGTTCTTGCTCCATTTTTCTGCCTTTTTTACATGAAAAAGTGTGACATGCAAAAACACGTTTTACTAATTGTTTTTGCAAGCTTTATTTACTGTTTTCCCTTAATAAAGTAACTCTGCTTACTAATCTGGAGTTGTGTTTTTTATTGTCTGTACTCTTTAGCCCATTGTAATGCTCCATTTTTAATTTGTGCAGCTTTGTATTTAGTGTGGTGAATGTAACCGTTGGTGTCACAGCACGTTACATTCACCCGCATGGCCCCTAAATCTGTAATTGTGTTATTTGCACTTTAAAATATTTTCTGGCTTCTCTCCTAGTCTGTCTCCATGTGATAACTGACTGTGTTACTGCTTGATCTAGCTTTACCACAGAAGGGAGAGCAACCTTTGACCCTCACTCTAATTGGAGCCACATCAGGTCCAATGTTTACCCATCAGTCTGTGTCAGTTGCAAAGTCATAACCTGTCCATCAGAACCAAGGAGCAACCATAGAGGGAGGAGCTGAGTTGTGATTAAAAACCCATTGTTTGCATGTGGCTCCTCCATTTTGTAGGGCTACATTCCATGAAGATAAGCACTGCATGCAACTATGAGAGCTGCAGTTACATTCTCAACAGGTAGGCTTTGGTTACCATCATTCACTGATTTGGGGGCAAATTTTCAGGAAGCATATTTCAGTGACAACTGTACATCTAGGCAAAATGCTGGACATCAGTTTTAATAGGGATTATACTGTGTATATGGGGTGGAGGGTTAAAATGGATTTTCTTTGTGGTGTCACTTGTTACATTCACCACGATATGTGGTGTCAACCATCATACCTGCCAGTACTGTTATTATTGTCAAATTCCACCAGGTTTTGTAACACTATGTCAGTTACTAGTAGTAGCATGATAGCCATGAGACATGTTCAGTAAACTTTTTAAAACTGAAACAAATGCGTGGCGTCACTTGTTACATTCACCACGTCATGTGGTGTTAAGCATCACACTTGCCAGTAATGTAATTGTTGATTTTTTTCATGTTTATAGCAGAATGTCAGTCAATAATAGTAGTATGTTAGCTGTTAGGCAAGTTTAGTACAGTTTTAGTAAGCCAAAAATAAGTGTGGTGTCACTTGTTACATTCACCACGATACGTGGAGTCAGACATCACAGCCATCAGTAACATTAATGTCATAAAATTTCTCCAGGCTTTGTAGCACTATGTCAGTCATTAGTAGTAGCATGTTAGCCATTAGGCATGTTCAGAAACTTTTTCTACTGAAACAAATGTGTAGTGTCACTTGTTACATTCACAACGGTATGTGGTGTCAAACTTCTCACCTGTCAGTACTGTTATTATTATCAAATTTCTCCAGGTTTTGTAGCACTGTATCAGTTATTATTGCAGCATGTTAGTCATTAGGCATGTCAACTAAACTCTGTAAACTGAAATGTTTTATTTTATTTATTTATTTAGTTTTTGTTGACCGGTAATTGCACTAGACAAATCCTGCCTATTTTCAGGCATGACCCGGGGGAGGGGGATACAGATGAATGCCAACTGACCATGAACCAGATTAAGCTGTTGGTGGTATTTTTTAGTGAATCACTCATTACATGTCACTCATTACATTCACCACGGTATGTGGCGTTAAGCATCACACTTGCCGGTAATGTAATTGTCGAATTCTTTCATGTTTATAGCAGTATGTCAGTCAGTGCCAGTTGTATGTTAGTTGTTAGGCATGTTTAGTACAGTTTTAGTAAGTGAAACATAAGTGTGGTGTCACTTGTTACATTCACCACGGTACGTAGTGCAAAGCATCAAATTGGTAATTAATGTAATGTAATTCTTATAAATCTTTGTTTCTCACATTTTAATATAACTCATTACATATGTTTATTAAAGTTTTAACTACTAAAACAGATGTCTTGTGTCAGGAGTTACATTCACCACGGTGTCTGGTGTCACTTGTTACACTCACCACAATACAGTTCTTTTATCTCAGGAATCTGTGAGACTTTTATCTCCCAATATGTTTCTTTTTTTTCATACTTGGGTCATAATATCTTGAAATGCATCACAAATGTCATCTAGAAATAATTTGAAAATGTGACCCTCATGTCACACTTTGGTAACCCCTTTTCATGAACAGACCTTCTTCTACATGTGTTTAATTTAATACAGTTCATCACTTTACTGGCTGTTGTTACTGCTTCTTAACAATGTCTGCCTTGACAAAGATCACTGGTTATGAAAATATCAAGATTGTTTTCTTCATGCATTGTTTTTAGCCTAGCACCTTACAGAACCTATTAATCACATCTGTTTTTTACACCCTATTTGCATTACTGAACACTTATTGAGGTTGAAATTTCATTCCCCATTGACCTGCCATGCACCATTTCTATTTAGATCCTCCTGCAATTTTATTGACTGTTTCCTATTGCTGACTCTGCTGCCTGGCTTTATATAATATGCATATTTTTCCAACCAACTGCTCTTATAATTCCAGTATTTATATTGCTGGTGTATATGTGGCATAGTATTGGGCCCAAGACAGACCCCTGGGGAACACCACTGGTTACTTTCCCTTCAATATATAGCAAACCATTTATACACACTCTTGGTGTTCTGCCTTCCAATCACAGTCTGACCCAGTTCACTGTTGTGTCATCCTAGACTGTGCAATTGACACGTGGAACCAGATCAAAAGCTTTGCAAAACTAAAAAAAATATATCACATATATGGGATATTCTCCATCTAGTTCTCTACAGACCTCTTAAAACAAAGAAGATTAGAAACACATGATTATCCCTTCTTAAATCATGTTGCTGCTGTCATTATGTTGGACCTTCTAGATTTTAATACTCAATGTCTTTTATTGTTTTTATGTCAGAAAATTATTCTCCCCATTTTCGACTAGTGTGATATAGTCTACAGTGCTGCTCCCAAGACTTCCCTTGCCAGATTGGATCCTCTTTTTCATGCTTTCTGTCGCTTTGCTCTAGCCTCTCCCTCGTGCACACATCACTGTCCCCTGTATCACTTCTTAGCCCTCCCCTCCCTAGAATGCAGACGTCTCACTCACTGCGTAAAATTCACTTCTAAATTCTGGTTCGGGTCCCTTCCCTCCTACCTTTCCTCTTTACTTGCAGTTCCTCCCCACTCCTCCCACCATCTTCGATCCACTGATCAACGTACTGTAGCCATTCCCTATCGCTCCACCTCCATCGGTCAGGAGGCATTTTCCTACCGGTTCCCTAAATTTTGGAAACTGCTTCCCCCTCCTGTTAGATTTTCCTCATCCGCTGCTTTTATCTCCTTAGCCCTTCATAACTATTATTCCCCAAACTGCATTTATTAATAACCTCCCACCTCTTCCTACACACTCTTACTCTCTATCCCATGCCATCTCTCCCTACACACTCTACTCTTTATTCTATTCCTTCCCCCTCATGCACCATCTACCTCCCATTACACCCCTACCTCTCCCTTACCCTTTCTCCTCACTCGTTTTATACTGACCCTATTTTTTCTTCTCCCCATTCCATTTCCTCACCCCTTCTTCTCCTCCTGGTTCTGGGCCTCCTCACCCTTCTGCTCCCGGTTCTGGGTCTCCTTGAAGGATTTTCTCAGCATCCTGAAGTGTTGAGTCTCAGTTCTGTCTCTAGCATGTGTTCCCTGTCTTTCCCTCCGCATTCCCTCCCCCCCTTCTTTGGTCTAGGCCACCTTGCAGGGTTCATAACATCCTGAAGGGTTTCCACCTAGGCCTGTTCCTCTCCCTTCTCCATTCCTTGCCTCTCTCCTTTCCCCAGGTCTGGTCCACCTTGTAGGGTTTTTTTCATCCTGAAGGAGTATAGCCTCCAGTCTGGTCCTTTACCTTGCCATTCTTTCCCCTTCTGCTCCCCCCCCCGCTTTAGTAGATTCAAAATTGCACTTAGTAGAGCCATGCATATGAACATACTAGTTGATTTTGTTAGTACCTGATCTCTCTTGTTGTCTGTTGTTGTTTAATTATGTATGTATTTTAGAACTGATATAGCGGCTCTGCTGTTCTGCCCTGCACTTATTTGCCTCATGTAAGCATATTTACTAGTCGGTGGCTAGCCTTGTCCTCACTTGTTTTATGATTACTGTTTGTTCCCCCTATCCTTGTAATCCCCTCCCCCAGGACGCTTCTGGAAATGAGCTGCCATCCTGGTGAAATATTTTCAAATAAATAATAAATAAATTATTAGACTTTCTATTATGGTTTCTACAACAGAAGTTATGCTTATTGCTCTGTAATTAGAAATATCTGTCTTAGTTACTTTTGTAGAGACGAGATTATCAAAAATAAGCTAATTTCTAGTTGAAATTGAATTCCTGACTTTGTCAGCCTTTTTTTTTTTTTTTTTTTGCATGTTTCTTTTACAACACTGTGGATGGGAACTTCCAAACTCAGATTTAAGTTTACTGAGCATCAGTATGATGACTTTTGTAGCATATCCTGCAATACGATACAAAGTTCTCCTTTCAGTACATACACCCACTCATACGTGCAGTATGTGTACAGGCATTCTGCACTAGCACCCGGGAGTGGGGTATTCACCACAAGCCCCAGAATGCCACCTTGAGGTTAGCCGAGTGCTGGACACATCACAAAAGTGTGGCCCTCAACTCGCAGGGGTGGGCAGGGAAGGCCACCTGCTATTTGTGCACATTTGATGGTGAAGTACGGAATGACATTCATTGTTACAACAGTTGTTTTCCTGCTCTCCATGCCAGAGGAACAGTGCAACCGCACTAGCCCCATCAACAGCGGGAGGGGTGCAGAAGTGGATACAGTTAAGAAATGGCAACAATTTAACAAACTACATGGTTGATGCACTTTTTATGTTTTTTTTTTCTCTCAAGTCACCTGGGTAATGTGATTAAATCGGCATTTCTTAAATTGCAATTCAATTACCCGAGTCTTGCTCACTTGATAATTTGACCCAAGATTTCTAATTCAGGTCAGCTAATGGCAGAGCACCTTTCATTAAAAAATCACGGACAGCATTAATTAGATCAAACCAGAACAATCAATCTGTACTACCTACAGCAGCACATCTACAGCAGGTATCTAGCGATTTTATGCATATGACAGCCAACAACTTTACCCCCGTGTTATTTCTTTGATAACTACTTGTGTTCAACTTATTGTCTGACAGACCAACACTCTCAGGGTTTTGCTACTACGTTAGCATTTGGCAGCTTAGTATGTAAAATATGGAAGCACTGACATTACTGTGAAGTCTTCCAAGTTAATATGAATTTGACGGACCCTCCTTTTTCTGCACATTTTCCATACAGAAGTCAGCTTGCATTAGAAATCAGTGTATATTTTTTTTTTAAATTTTGTTATAACCCTTAGACTGCCGACAGAATTATAACGTACAGGAATTTTGGACTGATGCATCAGTCTGCGGCACAGCAAGGGTTAACTCTTGTAGTAAACTGTACTGTCCATGAAAGGTGCCAGACTGCCAGCACTAGACAGCAAAGGCCTCTGTTTACCCACATGACAGGTAAAGCACAGGCAACTGTAGGACAAGCTTCCAAACACTTCCCAGCCAGCATGCCTCTGCTGTATTTGAAAGGCTCACCTCTAGTGGCTGAGAGGGAAGTTAACGTTCCACACAGAGGATCTCAGCTTCCAGTGTCATCAATCCAGCACCTTTCATGAACACTGAATTCATACACGGAGATATATAAATGGGTAGAAAATTATCTTTACTGGTTGGTTGAACACATCATATGACCATGCGTATATCAGAGCGTGACCAGACACCTTCACTTTCACCCCCCCAAAACAATTTTGCCATTTTATAAGATAGATAACCCACTCTAAGGTGTGCAGTTGCACTCTGATATACACACACCTTGGGTGGTTGATGCACTCAGCATATGGCCTTGTGCATAACACACACCAAGGCGTGAGTATATCGAAGTGCAACCGCACACTTTAGAGTGGGTTATCCATTACATACACATATATACACACACACACACATATGCACACAAAAAGATTCCCCATCCTTTCATTTGCTGTGCCCTCAAGTGACACTGCCAAGAAGGGTGCAGAATAGGGTCGAAATGGGATGGTGGTTTTGTGATATGCACACCAAATTACCCACCACTGGACTAAGACCACAACAACTCATTTCACAGAGGCCACCAAACAGCACTCTGATGATGATGACGACTTTTGGCCGCTTCTGGCCATGGGTTTCAAGCCAGTGACCTAAAGGTGAAACACTCCACAACCTAGTGCCAAGCCTCTCAGACATCCAGTTCCCCACCACATCAGTAGATGTTAAGAAACTTGTACAGTGCTTACTGGACTGGTAACTAAACACTTCTTCCAAAATTTAACAGTGACCTACAATTTTCATGCAACATACAACACCTTCTTTAGCCCTGTTGTTTCATGGTACTAAATACTGTGAGGAAAACCTATTGGGGAAAGTTAAAATTCTCCATCTCATCTGGGCAGTGTGCTTTTGGGGTTAATACATGAAAAACAGGTCAAATTACTGGCAGACGTATGTGAATATGAGATAAAAGTATTCAAAACATATTAAAGTTTATTTACTACCATGCAGCATATCTAAAGAAACAGCCACACCCCTTGTCTTTCAGGATATCAGTACAACTGTAATACTCAGGGTAAACTGACTTTTATTATTCCATTATTTTGAGAATGCCATAACATTTACATTGCATCTCAGCTCTTACTAATCAAAAATATTGTTCTAAATAAATACCCACCCCTGGCAGACAGCTTTTTGGTGTTGATGATTTTGGCAGCATATTCCTGTCCTGTAGAAATTTTCATACATCTTCTCACAACTGAGAAAGCTCCCCTGTAAATCAATACCACAAAATTATATTAGTGTAGCCTTATTTTTCCGTAGGCGTTGAGGTGGGCAAATTATACCGTAGTTAATCTCAGAGGTGTCCAACTGTAGCTAATGAGACATACCTTCGGAAAAAAATGAATGGATTTTTAATCTTTAAGATCTGCATATGTAGCCTCATTAAGTACCAAAGTGAGTAAATTGTGTGTGTGCGTGTTCCTCAATCTTTATCGCCAGTGTTCAATACTCCAAGAATGTAATAAACATGCATTTGGCATATTAATGCAACAAGAGATAAAAAGTAGCTACGTTATTAAAAAACAAAAATAACTGGACACCCCTGAAATGTAAACACGGTTAGAAAATGTAATACTGAATACTATGGAAAATACAAACTGCTATGCACGAATTCATTTAGATTTTAAAAATTGTATGTCGCAAATACACCTTCAACACAATTTGACAGCTACTAGTTCAAACAAAAGAAACCAAATAATTACACGGCAGTGAATTCTCAAACCAAATTTTAAATAATGCTTTAGCGGCAATCACATTTCCCAAATTGTGGAATGTTCGAACTACATGCAGCTTTGCAACCGATCTTCGTTTGAGTCCAGTATCTCAAATCGGTAATTCCTGCATAACATAAGCTATCCCGTTTTTATTTCATGCCAGTTATACAATATCTAGTTTCTTATTTGATAGCCCCGCCCCGCATCTTGAAGCTCGACTAACTGAGCTCCATACATGTTTTTGTATACAAACTATAATTTCAGAACATATTCTGAGATCCAGCTCCATAAGCAGCCTCTCTCATTTGCAGCACCCCCCGGCAGTGCCCTCATTGCGCGGTAGCTAATAAGCTGAATCGCGGCTGGCGATGACCTTGCACAGGGAATCGCGAAACATGGCAGTGCTATACATTAAAATTGCCATCCGCTGCCAGTCGGGCATGCACCAATTAAGCGCAATAACATGCACAGCACAACAAAACATGGAACCGGCTCCGTTCACTGGGTGGCGGTGCTGGAGGAGCCCGGCCGTCTTACTGCTTCCTGCTACATTCAGCCCCACCACCTTACAGGACATGACAGAGGCGGGTTGCATTACAAGCGCCTTACTTTCCGAGCTCCTCGAACAGCTGGTATTCGTCCGTGAACCTGGTGCAGGTTGTCGTTGAAGCCATGACGAGAGGAGGAAGACGACAAGATGGACTGAATGCAGACAGTATATTGTTTCCTACGGTGCTGCTTTCTTGTGTTTTGGCTTCTTGCTTCTCGTTCCTTTCCTCTCTTAGTAACGCGTGCGGGTGTTCTTGGTGGATAACAAACAGCCAGCCCTACAGCAGCAAGCGGCGGCCGGGACCTCTCGGCGCGCTGTGAGCGAGCAGCGTTATTTCGGCACGGTATTTCAGGTACAGATTACTACTACTATATCATGGGGTCTCAGTATGTGAAACCAGCAACAGCTTCTCTCACTAATGACACTTTGGCTCCCGCTGCGGTACGGTTTGCTGTATCTATATGCTGCTCATTTCTTCGTCGACCGCCGCCGCTCAGCTGTCCCACACCTCCCTCTAGCTGCCAGACGTGCACAGCGCGGGCACTAGGAACTGTGAGGTGAGGGGCAGCTGTAGCCTGGGTGAGACCCGCGTGGAGAAAAAGTATAGTAAATTAAAAAAAGTATTGAAATTAATAGTTGTTATATTATTTTTTGTTTTGTAAATATTGCTCTGTAATTAGATCAGGCACATCGGTTATTGCTTGTTGTCAGAATGGCATTTTAGCAGACTGAATGTTGGCTCAGGTATTGAATTGGGGTCAGACGTTCCAAATCAGGGACGGCTGGTGGAGCACACTATAAACTTACCTCCACCAGCTGCCCTGATTTTAGGGACGTCCCCGATTTTACTCTGAAATTTCCGTGCCCTTTTCTGAATTAGCATTTCAATTCTGACACTAAAAGAGTACCGATCTGAATAATAAAATAATGCCAGCCATTAGTGCACAGTGTAGTTCACACAGCAAAATTTTATTTACACAAAGCAAAATATTGTAACAGCTTCTTGCTTTTTCTCCAGCCCATCATGCCTGATTCAGCTTGTCCTTTCCTTCAGCTACCATGACACCTCGCTATCTCCAGGACTTACTGGCTGATCTACAGTGCCCCACGGTTCCCCTGTAGTGCAGCCCCAGGACTCCTGACTTATTCTGAGGAAGAGTTTAATTCGGATGCGACTGGAAAGCCCAGTAGGGTGCGGGGCCTCTGAGGATGGAAGGTATCATCCTACAGGCTGGGATTTTTCCTTCTTGTTTTTCTCCCTGGGAAGGCATGGTGTGCAGTGATGTAGGTGGCACATGTGCCAGACATCTGACATGCCTACCATCGATATTTGGCCCTGGAAGTCAGACTCCTGGCTCCCGCAAGGGGTCAGTACTGTGCTGGTGACATCCTCCCCCTCCCCCCGGAGGAGGAGAGGTGTCATTGGTGTGCTCGATCCTCCTCCCCCTGACTGGCCCTCCGATTCCCGGGGTCGCTTCCGATCCAGGATCACCGGCGTCACAAGCAGTAGTGCTACTGCTGCACCAGTGGGCCTGCCCTGAACTAGTATTATTACTAGTTTGTGTGTCAGTGATTTTGGTCATTTGTCCTGATTACTTTAAGCCTTATCCCTGGCTTGTGAGCCTGAGACTGAGAGGTATGTCCCTCCCCGGAGCACCACTGTTACGTCGACAGCAAATCTGCTGACATCCATTACAGTGGCGGCACAATGCCGACATGCAGGTGTGCTGTCAAGATACAAGGTGTTTTGCAGGGGGGATGTCCCCACCCGCATTTATATATTATCAATTCCAGGTCAGAGTTGTTTCGGGAGGAGTACAACACCAGGAGAAGCACGTCAGTGAACTGCAGTCCATTACAGTGACTTTCGCTGTAATGGTCCTTTTCTGCCTTCGGTTGTGGTGTCGCTGTACAGGGGCCACCCTCCCTCACCTAAATCACAAATTAGTATTTTACAGTCTCTCAGTCAGACATTCTCCTAAGCGTAAGGCATTTGGTGCCACTACCTCACACGGCCACCGGGTTGTGGTAGCTGTTGGTGGTGACTCCTGGGTTTCTTCACTTGCACAGTGAAGTTCGTATCAGACAGAAACAGTGCAGTGCTTCCACCAAGAGAAAAGTTTATAGGCAATGATGTGTCAGTATAACCCCGTGGTCATTTACCAGCCCACCTCCCCACTGTGGTCACATTCCCACAGACTCATGCAAATGCAATAGTTCTTCCAACACAACATGTGCAGTAGCATGTCAGCCAAATAACGAGAACAGGATTAATGGTGTAACAGGTTTATTCAGGAACAGCTCCAGAAAAGAAAGTGTAACTACTCTTTGTATGGCCTCTGTTACATACCTTACCAGGGTGGATTGATACTACCCCCCCCCTTCTCTATGGCCCCATTTGTCACACTATACAGCATGGCTGAAAAATTTGTTTTCAAAAATGGATTTGTGCTTACCATGCTGTTGCATTCACTCTGAAACTCAGTTCTCTGATCTGTTTCAAGAGAAGTGGTCTCTGGCGTTCACATTATGGCCTTGTTACACGGCTCTCAGTCGGGCACTGCAAAGGAGCGCGAGGATTGGCCGAATGGCCACAGCTGACTAAAACCGAGCGGGTATTAAGCCAGACATAATGCCCGCTCGGTCAGTACCAGCTGTGGCCATGGAGGCTCCCGAGGGTAGCAGTCCACTCTGTGATTCCGAGCCGCCGCTGTTACGGGAGTGCAGTACTGTGCGACAGGCAGGGAACAGGCGATAAGGGTGCAGAAGACAGTGTCATAAGTGACGGCCGTTTTGAATCAAACGGTGGCAGAACACATTGTGTTCCAGATGGGCAGCTGTCAAGTCTTCCCTGCCTTTCCCACGGCACTGCACAGACAGCGGGGGGCTCACAGGAGCGGGAGCGGGCTGCTACCCTCAGGTGCCTCCATGGCCACAGCTGGTACTGACCGAGCGGGCGTTACCTGTGGCTTAATACCCGCTTGGCTGCAGGCAGCTGTGGCCGTTCGGCGAATCCTCGCGTTCCGCTGCAGTTGCACAGCAGCCAGGGGTGATGCCGGTAACATAGGCTCGTCGTCGCAGCAGCCTATGTTACAAGCGCGTGTCACCTTCAGCTCGGCTCTGCCATGGATTAATCGCTCGCTGGGTGGTTGGACCCCGGGCTGCACCCCTCGGCACCAACCCCCAGCGGCATTAATCCACTGGCAGAGCCTCATCTGGCGGTGATTAATGCTTACATAATCTATGTGCGATGCAAGCCTGGTTCAGCAGCTGCTATAAGCTGCTTACCATCATGCACCACGTGCTCCACCAGCCAACATGGATCAACACGGACTGGACTGTTCGCACTGTAAGTAAACCGACTCATTTTCAAAAATGATTATAGAACTGTGCCAGCCCAGAGCTTATCAGGGTTTGAGCATGGTTACATAAATCAGATCTGGAAGTGGGTTAAGTACAAACATGATCCAGGCCAGCACGCATTTGAAACAGTTCAAGTACTGAGAAACTTTTCAAATATCCCAGTGTGAATGGGGCCTTTGTTGCCATCCTTAGTCAAGCCCTTAGCAGCCATGGCTTGGCCACTTTACCCTGACTGCCTCTAAATAGGCCCAACTAGGTGCAGCCAGACTTGGACTCCCTTAGCTGACCCCGTAGGTGGGTCAATCCAACCAGTCAGGGATTGCCATTAACTAAGCTCAACCAGACATAGCACCCAGTGGTGCTGTTGCAGTACAATATTAGCTGTTCCTCCTGTACTGGAAGCATAGACGATGACAGCAGAAAAAGACTGACCATCTATCCATTATGCCCATATTACCCTACCATACCCCCAGACCTACTGTCTCTGTGGGTCTGTGCTTAATAACCCCCTTTTGTTAGCCATGTTTCCAGCTCCCTCTTCCTGCTAATTAGCTTGTATACCCTTGACTCTATCCCAACCATGTTTGAAGCTACTACAGTTTTGGCACCCACCACTACTTCCTGTAGACCACTCAATGACTCAATCACTGTTCTGTAAAATACTTCCTCACAACCTTTTTTTAAACCTTCCCTTATTAACCTTCACTCAGGAGCACTTGTCCCAGCTTCTCTGTTCCTGCTAAATAGCTCCTCATAGTCCACTTTGTTAATTCCTTTCAGGAACTTGAAGGTCTTTATCCTACCCCCCCCCCTTCTGGTTTTGAGTGAATGCATGTTCAGTGTTATTAGCCAATCCCCATGTGATCTGCCCTTCTGGCCCCAAATCATCTTGGTCACCCTGCATTGTACTTGCTCTAGTCTGTCCCTGTCCTTTTCAGATGGGGACTCCAGAACTGACCACAGTACTCCAGGTGTGGCCTCACCAGTGACCTATACAATGGTAACAGTACCTCCTACTTGCTACACTCAAACTCTCTCCCCATGCACCCTAGCATCCTGCTAGCTTCACTGAAGGCCTTGTTAAATTGGCAGGTTTGTGGGAATCACTGATGATGATGACTTCTAGGTCCCATTCCTCTGATATTCTATCCAGCGTAACCCTCTCCCCATCCAATACTCTCTTTGGAGGTTTTTGTTCTGTAAGTGCATAGCTTTGCACTTCTTGGCACTGAATTTCAGCTGCCAGACTTTTAACCAGTTTTCCAGCCTTTGCAGATCTTACTGCAACTCCCATATCTCCTCCACATTGTCAACTCTACTACAGAGTCCAAAGCCAGGAAACCAAGTTGGTTCAGTAGGAAGGTGGGCCAAGCAGTGAGGGCTAAGAGGCCAAATATAGGAAGTACAGAAAATCCTGAAAGGATGAGGGGGTCTACTTGGAGAAAACTAGGGAGGCTGGAAGAATAGTCAGGCAGGCCAAGGCTAAGAAGAAGCTTCAAATTGCAGAGGGGGATTAAGGAGGGATGGAAAGCCTTCTTCAGTTATGTCAGTGAAGACAGACATGAAGATAGGCATTATGAAGCTAAAAAAGGAGGAGAGGTGGGTGGAAGGCAGTAAAGAGTTAGCAGAGATGTTGAATAAATACTTTTGGTCTGTCTTTACTGAAGAAAAGGATGGACCAGTGCTGCTAGGGAGGATGTGGGAGGAGGGGGAAATGTGGCTAAGGACAGGATAACAGAGGACAAGGTTAGAAAAAGGCTTATGTCCCTAAAGGTAAACAACTCCCTGGGCCCAGATAGCAAGCCCCCAAGAGTGTTGAGGGAACTGGCAGAGAAGTTGGTAGGTCCACTGGTGGATCTGTTTAACAGCTCTTTAGATGTAGGGGTGATACCGCAAGAGTAGAGAACCGGACATTTAGTACCGCTGCACAAGAGTGGGCCCAGTCATGATCCTGGAAACTATAGGCCAGTCAGTCTGCCCTCCATTGTGGTTAAACTCATGGACACCATTCAGAAGGAAAGGCTAGTTGTGTTCCTGAAAGCCAGTGGGTTGCAGACAAGAGACAGCATGGGTTCATGTCATGGATGTCCTGTCATCCTAACCTGATCAACTTCTTGGACTGGGTAATGAAGGTGATAGACAAGGGTCAGATTTTGACATTCTATATTTGAATCAGCAAGGCCTTCAACTCAGTGCTCAACAAGAGGTTGATCAGGAAGTTGAAGGACTAGGGTCAGGGAGCAAATTAATCAGGTGTGTGGCACATTGGTTCAGCGGTAGGACCCAGAGGGTGGTGGGTGGGGGACTCGCTCAGGAACAAGGAAGTTACAAGTGGTGTCCCTCAGGGGTACATAGTGAGCCCATTTCTGTATAATGTGTTCATTAACATCACTGGAGATGGCATTAAAGGCAAAATCTGCCTCTTTGCAGACGCCAAGCTCTATGGGATGGTAGACACAAATGAAGTGGTGCAGGACCTAAAGGAGAACCTAGGGAAGCTGAAGAAGTAGTCCGGTATCTGGTAGCTTGGGTTCAATGTGAAGAAGTACAAGGCATGCACATAGGAAGGAAGAACCCGAGGGTCAAGTACAGTCTGGAGGGGTCAAGGTTACTGAATCAGAAGAGGAAAAGGACTTGGGGATTGCTATCACCAGCTACCTTAAACAGGCTATGCAGTGTAGGAAGGCAGTGGCCAAGGCAGTGGAGGCAGTATAGTGCAGTGGTTTAAGGCTCTGAGCTGCAAATTTGGAGACCTGAGTTTGAATCCCACAGCCCCCACTTGCATAATGTGTGACCCTGAGCAAGTCACTTAACTTCCTGGTGCTCCTAGGTTGCACCTGTAAACAAGCTTTCAGCTTAGTGTGTCTCACCTGGTTAAACAATTGAAAAAAAAGGCAAACAGAATGCTAAGCTGCATTGCTTGAGGGCTTACAAGCAGAAGAGAGATGGTTATACTGCCACTGTGTAGGTTATTGGTATGACCACACCCAGAGTACAGTATGAAGTACTGGAGCCCCTGCCTGAAAAAGGATATCAACCAGTTCGCTGCAGTTCAGAGGAGGGAGATAAAGATGGTTCAGGGACAGCGGGCATATGAGGACAGGCTGAGAGAACTCAACAAGTAGTTACTCAAGGAGAGGAGGGAGAGAGGGGACATGACTGAAACCCTGAAGTACCTGAAAGGGTATAAACACGGTGGAGAACACAGGACTTTTCTGTGTCAGTGAAAACAAGACCACAAGGGGGCACTGTTATAAGCTAGCTGGGGAAGATTCAAGAAGGAGGTCAGGAGGCATTTCTTTACAGAGCAAGTGGTGTCAAGGTGTAATGAACTCCTTTCTGAGGTTGTCACTCAAAAGAAAGTAGGGGTTCAAGAAAGCATGGGAGAGGGTGAAGAAAAGAGCTAGGGTTGGCAGTGAGGGGAGACAAGACCCTCTGTAATCTCTGGATCAGGGGAAGGCTAGGGTTGTCAGGGAAGGGAGACAGGGCCCTCTGTAATTTCTGGATGAGGGGAGGGCTAGGGTTGGCAGGGAGAGGAGACAGTGCCCTCTGTAATCTCTGGATCAGAGGTACCGCTGTCAAGCAGACTGGATAGACAGTTAGGCCTTTTTCTGCTGGCTATTTCATGTTTGTTGTTTAGTGTCATCTGTGAATAGACAAAACCTGTGCTAGATTCCTCTTCTATGTGCTGATGAACATACTGAAGGGGACTGGACCCAGAACAGATCACTGTGGTACTCTGCTGGTGACATCTCTTTCCTGGGATCTGATCCCATTTGGCACAACTCTATGCTGTCTTCCTCCAACCAACTCCCTACCCACCTTGCTATTTCCTTAGCTGTTCCCAGATCCCCATCTTCTAGCATCCTTCACTGTGGTAGAGTTAAATGTCTTGCTGAAGTCAAAGTAGAGTGAATCTACTGCACGTCCCTTATCAACTACCCTCGCTACCCAGTCAAAGAATACTATCAGGTTGGTGTGACAATACCTCCCTGCTGCTTACTGTCCTAAAACCTGTTTTTTTCAGGTATTCCACTAGGTCTTCTGATACAGGTCTCCCATCAGCTCCCTTACCATGGAGGTAAGGCTGAGGGGTCTATAGTTTCCTGGGTGCTCCTTGTCCCCTACCTTGTGCAGCAGAACCACGTTTGCCATCCTCCAATCCATGAAAACTACTTCCTGCAGCATAGACTATTGAATAACTTCGCCAGGGCTTCAGCTGTTGCAAATGCCAGTTCCCTAGTACACTTGGATGCATCCCACCCAGCCCTAGGTCATTGTTTACCTTCCGTACTGCTAGCGCTTTTTCAACTCTCTTGCCAGGAAAGTTCTGCAGTTTCATTGTCGGGACTCCTTTATCAGCTGCTTTCATGCCACTCTCCGGCAAGGAGCCACTGTCCTCCCTAGTGAATACTGAGCAGAAGTAGTCATTTAGCAAGCAGCTTTCTGTCCTTTCTCCTCTATTACCCTGCCCCATCCATTAGCCTGATAATTGCCCTAGGCCTGGAGGTCACTGCTCTCTCCCACCTGGTAGCAGATTCCCCCCACCCCCTTACTTAAACTTAAGATAACTCCCTTTTTAGAAGTACTGTATCTGGGTCCCCAGAGTTGAAATGGTACAAGTTCATTGACTGGTGCTGTAGGTTGGCCAGCCGTACTGCACTTTAATGGAAGAAAAGAGTGCATTATCAAACTGCTGTCATGTATGCTGTTAAGAAATATGGTGGTGGGGGGTGCTGTGGAGCAGCAACATGGCGGCAGCTTCCTGAATAAGATCTAACAAGAAATCCTGAAAACAGTTTAAAAAACCCTGAACAACTCGTGGACTTTAATTATCCTAACATCAGTTGGAATGGGTTGGCTACAAGATGAGCCCCAAAAGACTTTAAATGCACCTCGAGCCTGGATGTGTATCTGTCAGCTCTTGGCACTACAAGGAGTTCTGGGCCTCCTGCTACAAAATCTCTGGTTTCTCCGGTGCTCCCGGCGACGCAGATACATAGATACATAGATACATAGACAGTGTCGGCAGATAAGGGCCTATGGCCCACCCAGTCTGCCCATTTAAGTTTGTAAGTTCAGTTTATGTTTTCCAGGAAGTCTGTCGCCCCTTATCCCTGACCTCCAGAATTCCTTTAAGTCTATCCCATGCATTCTTAAATCCTGTGATTGTTTCAGCCCCCACCACTTCCTCTGGCAGGGTGTTCCACTTGTCCACCACCCGCTCTGTGAAGAAATTCTTCCTCACGCTTCCTCTGAATCGTCCCTCCTCCAACTTCAGCCCATGCCCTCTAGTCCTGGAACATCTTTTTCGCTAAAATAGTGCATTCCTGCACCCTGTTCCTCCCTGTAAGATACTTGTATGTCTCTATCATATCCCTCTCTCCCTCCTCTCCTCCAGGGAGTCATGTTCAGTGCCTTCAACCTGTCCTCATAGGACTTGTGATGCAATCCATGCACCATCTTTGTTGCCCTCCTCTGAACCTTCTCTACCCTGTCTATGTCCTTACGTAGGTAAGGTCTCCAGAACTGCACAGTGTACTCAGGTGCGGCCTCACTAGTGTCTTGTATAGTGGAATTATGACCTCCTTTCCTGCTGGTGATGCCCTGCCTATGCATCCCAGCATCCTATTTGCTTTACCTGCTGCCTTGTCACACTGTTTCCTGCCTTGAGGTCATCAGAGATGATAACTCCAAGATCCCTTTCCTGCCTGGTGCATGCTATATCCTCACCCCCAACTGATATATTGTGCCAGGGTTTTGTGCCCCATATGCATTATCTTGCACTTCCTTGCATTGAATTTCAACTGCCAAACCCTGACCATTCTTCTAGTTTCTGCAGGTCCTTCTCATTCTGTCTACACCCTCTGGTGTGTCTACTCTGTTACAGAGCTTTGTGTCATCAGCGAACAGTGAAATTCTGCCTTCTAGGTCCTGTGCAATGCTGATGAAGATATTGAATAGTACCGGCCCAGCATTGATCCCTGTGGTACCCCACTGGTCACTCTTCCTCTGTGGAGTGACAGCCATTTACCACCACCTCTGTGTCCTGCTGCCCAGCCAGTTACCTACCCACCGCACTACTGTCCTGCCCACACCCATATTCCCAGTTTGTGCAATAGTCTTCTATGTAGCACAGTGTCAAAGGCCTTGCTGAAGTCCAGATAGGCCATGTCCACTGCCCTCCCTGATCCATCTCCCTAGTCACCCAGTCAAAAATTCAATGAGGTTGGTCTGACATGACCTTCCCTGGTGAAACCATGCTGCCTTGGGTCCTGTAGTCCATTGACAACCAGATGTTCCACCAATCTCTCCTTCAGTAGTGCTTCCATGATCTTCCCCACTACCGAGGTGGAGGCTGACTGGTCTGTAGTTCCCCTTCCTCTTTGTTCCCACTTTTGTATAAGGGGACTACATCTGCTATCCTCCAGTCTTTGGGTACCTCCTGTTTCTAGTGATCGGCTAAACAGGATAGCAAGAGGTTCAGCCACCATCTCTTAGTTCTTTAAGGACCTGGGGTGCACCCCATCTGGCCCCATTGCTTTATCAACTCTTATTACTTCCAGTTCCTTCAGGACCCTTTCTCGTGTAAAGGGACTTGTGTCCGTTTCTGCAACATTCTCACCCCTTGTACTCCATTCAGACCCATTACCCTCCTCTTCCTCAATAAAGACTGAGCAGAAATACCTGTTCAATATGTCAGCTTTAGTAAAATCCAAGCCACGGGGGATGAGACCAACAAGCGGCTGGCAACGGTCAAAGTTAAACTGTCAGAAAATGATCGTTTGATACAGGACAGTGCGGCTGCAATTCAAGACCTTAGGGGAAGCAGAGATCGCCTGTTGGAGTGCAACGGGGCCTACATCAAGGACTTAAACCTCCTGAAAACTAAAGTGGAGTCTCTGAAAATGTGCAGAGACAATCTAATGTCCAGATTGTAGGGTTCCCATCTAAGTTTGCTGGTTCAATGGATTTGCAACCTGCGGTACATAGTGTAACCCCCTGCAAATGGGGGTTCCCAAAGACTTCCAGGAGCTTGCTTGAATGCTCCAAGCCTGAATGGTGTTTGGCGTTTAAGCCATTTATCAGTGAGTGTTTTAGAACCTCTGGTACTGTCTTTTAAGAGCTGTCTGCTTGCAGACATAATTAGTTTGTATGGGGACTGTGTGTTTCTTTGATTGAGTACCACTCAAGCTGCTGCAATTCACCCCATTTTGCAGTCACTAGGAGTGCAAAGGAACCTGTCTGAAAGATGTAACTGATTGCCAGAAATCATTTACAGTAATAATAAAATTACAGTTTGTCTAACCTGCTTTCTTTGCAGTCAGAACTGTCTGCCTAGTTCCCCATTCTGGTTTTGAACTGCTGAACTGGACCAATCAGTGTGGGGTAAACTAGCTCTAAAATGATGCCTTGGACGAATCAGAACTTGGGACTCATAATCTGGGCCAGCCACAAGAGGATTGTATGGGCAGTGACTCTGGGAGATGTAGTTTAGACTTGTGCCTTTTGGACCAACAGCAGCAGTCTATTGTGAGTGACAGCCAATCCAGTCAAGAACTGGGAGGAACTCAAAGGAAGTGCCCGGTTTTGTCTGTTGGGAGTTTCAGTTTGAGATCTGAAAGTGAAGGGAAAGAAACCCTGTGCTCCTTCAGTGCACAGTTTCAGTCAAAAACGTGTACAAGGCCCAGAGTTCCGGTCTACAACTTGTGTAACTGCTTGTTAGGACTGAATCCGTCCTGTGAAAAGAATCAAAGGATCTCTGAAGAGTAGAAACCAGGCTCACCCTGTAGAAGACTGAAGAAATTGTTGAATTACACTCGGTCTGTCAGGAACTGAATCTGCTGTGTGTTCTCCTGGTTATTGTGCAGTAATTCGATTGGGATACAGATGCAGCCTGCCTGGTATAGTGCTTTCTTTTTACCATATAAATGTGTGAGGAGTCTCTTGGAGATCAAAGTAGCCCTGCTGACATTGAAGGACCATATCTTCTTTGGAGGTCGTGAGTACTAATTGGGTTCGCTCCCTGTTGAATTGCCACATTAAATCCAAATGGAATTACTGTACTGCTGACTGTTTAATTTTCCTTTTCTCTGTGTGAAGGGCCCTACCAGCTGCCACGGTTTGGACTAGCCACTGGGGCCTGGGTACCAGGGACAGTAACTGGTAGGGATAGGCCTGTGCACAGAGCCATAGGTAGATAGTAAAGTGATAAGCTAATTAACCTGATTTCCCCTGTCCTTGTTATATCCCCTAAATAAATCAGAGCTGTTTGTTTCAACAAAGTTATACTGCCTGAGGTATTTGTCTATGTTAAAGTACTGTACTGTGATTGTTGCACTGTATCTTATTTTACAGGATGTCCCGTGCCTGAACCAGCCTTGGGGTAAGTGTAAACTGTGAAGTAATTCTGCTATATTGTGTGGGCCACTAGTGGGAAGAAAGGGGTTGCAGTGTCCCAGAGGGCTGTGACCAAGTAAGTTTAACTATTGCAAACCCTGACCTCGGGTGAGGCACCGCCATTGGATCCAGGCCCCTCAACCTGTTAGTGGCAAATCAGTCAGGAGTAGCCCCTGGGATAGCGCCATCTAGGGGTTACATTTTGGAGGCTCACCGCTGGGATTGTGTGTCCTCTAGTGGCCATATTTACAAACCACTGTTAAGGGAAAAAAAAATAAATAAATAAATAAATGGGTACCCCGACAGAAGTGGCTGTGCACCGGCTGGTGGAGTGGTGTACTGGGGAGGAGATCGACCCCCAAAATGCTATGCTTATCCTGGACATCCCCCTGGGTATCAATACGGACACTGTGCAGGGAGTACTTTCCAAGGTGGAAGGTTTACAAAATCCTGTGGTGGTGGGTCGCACGCTAATCTGCTCACCCACACTTTCCTGGCCCTAGTAGAGTTTAAGGATCCCATAGATAGCTCCAAAGTACCACAGACCATTACCCAGAGGGAGCCCTCACTGCTTGGAGAGTGATAACTAAGGACAGTAAGACCCGGGGAATGAGCCCCACCACTATCTGAAACTTTTGAGGAGAAATTTGCTAAATGGTTGCTGGGAGAAGGGAAAACTGTGGAGGACTTGAAGAAACTATTCTTGCCACCTGGGGGTGTTCCTCCCCCAACACCCTCTCCTGCTCCAGTACCCGTAATGGTGGCTGAACCAATGCAGACTCCTATTTCTGCACCTGCCATTAGTCACGACTCTTACCGAAGGTTGAGGATCTTCTCTGGCACCCTCCCCACCCCCCAAGGGGAGGATGACTGGGAGACCTGGATAGACTATGCTTGCCCCCAAGTGCTAGAATGGCAATGCTCGGAAGTCGAGCGAAAGAGGGTTAGTGAGAGCCTCCGGAGGTCCTGCCCTGGCTACCATCCGTGCTAAGCGGGCCAGTAACCCTGAAGCGACTGCACAAGCCTATCTTGAGGCCTTGGAGAATGTGTATGGAGCCCAGATTCTGATGAGGACCTATGGTGGAGAGAAATGCACAACAGTACCAAGGGAGGAGTTGTCTGTGTATGTCTCTCGGCTGGAAAATTGTTGCAAGAATGCCTCAGAAAGGGTAGTTTGCCAGCGATTGAACTGGACCGAACCAGACTGGACAGAATCCTTAAGTCTGCCCCCTTCTCAGAACTGCTGTTGCTTCAGTTACGCCTGGCAAATCGACTGGAATCCCACCCTCCTATGAATGAGTTAATGAGAGAAATTCGAGGAGTTGAGAAAAGGCGACCTCGGAGGGACCTGCACCAATAGCTGTGGCTATGACCCGAGTGACTGAGGGTGGCCCATCAAGTGAAGTTCAGGGGCAGAGGTTGGCAGTCAATGAGTGCTCTGATAAGGAAAAGATATGCCACAATGGGGCGAACTGTTGAGAGAGATCCGGAATTCAAAAACAGTCCTTTGAGGCCACGCCTGCAAGTACGGGCCCGACCTATATCCGACTGCATCTGCTATGGGGTGGGGATACCACCCATGTATCTCCTGCTGATAACAGCTCGAACTCGATTCCTTGACCATGGAAGTGGAGAAACTGACGAGATGTTCCAAATGCTTATCACGCAGACAGAGATGGCACCAAGGTTTCCAGTTAGTAATACCCCGCCCTGGCTCCCAGTGTGGCACCCTCGCCAGCTCAAACTCCAAAAGTATGTTTTGCTATAATTGTGGGAAGGATGGGCACATGAAAAGGGAATGCCAATCCCAAAAGACACTGACAAAGTTGCATATAGGCTACAAGGAGAGTTTGGAGAACAAATCAGTGGTTAAGAGGTGCAAAATGATCAGTGAGGGCACCATAAAATGCTATTCACGTCCTTTTGTGGCAAGGTCAGTTGCCCAGGCCCCCCACTACCGCCTCTCCAGACTGGTCCAGAATAGTGGGTCCCTCCATGGAGACCACTGTAGGTAAATGGAGTGTCTACAAGAGCCAGCTAGACAGTGGCTCCCAAGCCGACAATTATGTTTCAAGATTGGTATCAGAAGCATTTGGTCAGAGGATCTCACAACCATTAGAAGGACTGCATGTATGGGGTTAAGGAGAAGGCCTACCCCTATTCTGGGTATATCCGAATTTGGCTGTCTTTCCCCACCTCCGTGGCTGGGTGGCCGAACAAGTAGAGACCCTAGCCTTAGTGTGTCCCCACTGGACTGTATGATGGTGTCCCTTTGTTGATTGAAATAAATGCTCATATGTTCAGAAGGCTGGCACATTTGTGTTATGAAAACAGGGGTCAAAGACTAGTAGAGCTTTAAGAGTTCCACGCTTTAATTAAGAAGGCCTATGAGGGACAGAGAGATGCTGAAAATATAGAACCAGAGGAACCGGTCGGAATTGTATGGAAGAAGGATCCTGAGTCTCTGATCCTGGCACCAAATGCCCAGTGTACCTTACAGGGAGAGGTCCGTATCAGAAAGGATGTTAAGAATAAAATATTAATGTTGGATGCACCAGGCGATGGAAAATTGCCAGAGGGACTGCTGGTCAAGCTTAGTATTTTGCCTTAGAGCCCATGCTTATGCCAGAAGGGTAATGGTCCAAGTTCATAATGTGTCTGAAAGAGACATTCGAGTAAATAGAGGTTGCATCCTGGCTAATGTGCATTGTAGACACTGCAGTGCTACCCAGCAGCAAGAGTTCAAGGAAGAATGACGAGTAATGCCTGACTTGTTTGATTTACGCAACTCCCTCTGCAGCTGAATGGAAAGTGAGGATCAGTGAGAAGCTTTGCCCAGAGAGACCAGGTGTTTTCTTTAAAGGAAGTGGGTGAGGGATGCGTGCAAGGAGCTGAGCACAATATCCGCTGCATGGCGAACAATCATTTCGGTGAGAGGTCTCGACGCCTGGCACCTGCTGATATAGATGATGTGAGACGGCATCTGCAAGAGATGTTAGCGGCTGGTGTTATACAAGAATCCAGAAGCCCTTATGCTTCCCCATTGTGGTAGTGAGGAAAAAGAATGGGACAGTAAGGATGTGCGTGGATTATCGCACCTTAAACCGCTGGACTATCCCTGATCAGTACACAATGCCCCGCATTCAGGATGCTTTGACTGCCTAACGGGAGCAAGTGGTTCTCTGTGCTGGATCTCCGCAGTGGGTACTACCAGATCCCGATGGCCCCAGAGGACCGTGAGAAGACAGCCTTTATCTGTCCGCTTGGTTTCTATGAATTCATGGAGGATGCCTCAAGTGATTCTTAGGTGCCCCAGCCACTTTTCAACGATTGATGGAGCGGCAGTGGGGACATGAACTTACTAGAGTGCCTGGTATACCTAGATGATGTTATGTGTTTGGCAGCTCACTGGAGGAACATGAGAGCAGATTATTTAAGGTATTGGATCGACTGGAGGACTTTGGCCTTAACTGTCCATTGATAAGTGTCAATTCTTCAAACATCAGTAAAGTATGTGGGACACATAGTATCCACCGAGGAATAGAGACCGACCAAGTAAAGTTGAGGCCTTGACACCTGGCCACAGCCCAAAAATCTAAAAGAACTGCAAAGATTCCTGGGATTCTGTGGTTATTATCGCGTTTCATCAAGGACTATTCAAGAGTGATCCGCCCTTTACTTAACCTTACTCAAGGGTATCCCCAACCCACAAAAATACAAAAGTCAGCGCCCCTCAAGACTGAAAGAGTGTATTTTCATCCGGTGAAGTATTTGGGGTCCGCTGGACTCTGATTGTGAGACTGCTTTTCATGAGATCATATATCAACTACCCATGCTCCAGTGCTGGCCTATGCCGATCCAAGAAAACCTTACGTCCTGCACACTGATGCTAGCTTGCAAGGGTTGGGGGCTGTGTTGTACCAAAGAGCAAAGAATGGCCTGAGACCAGTGGCCTTTGCCAGTAGAGCCTGACCCCATCCGAAAAGAACTATCCTCGTACATAAGTTAGAGTTCCTAGCTTTGAAGTGGGCTGTTGTTGACCAATTCCATGAGTACTTGTATGGGGCTAAAATACTAGTAAAACTGACAATAATCCTTTGACCTATTGCAGACCTCAGCTAAGTTGGATGCCACTGGCCACAGGTGGCTTTCTGCATTATCTACATATAGACTATGCTCTCAATACCGAGCAGGTCTGAACCACATAGATGTTGATGCTCTCTCCCGGAGGCCTGTTCCCCAGAATGATTGGGTCCGATTGGCAGAACTCTGACATTCGGGCACTCTGCCGAAGTTTGACAGGAGGAACAATGTCCACGGACCGCAGTGGACTGCATGGTGGATTGCTTGGGACCCTCTGAGAATTGCATACCTGCTGCTTATTGCCACTTTTCTGCAATAGACATTGGTGCACTGCCTCAGCTGGACAATGACAGTATTCATGCGGCTCAATCCTCATGATCCTATGATCAAATCAGCTTTAGAAGCCCTCTATGCAGGAAAAGATGTGTCCAAATTACGCCCACTGATTTGAGAACTGCACTGTTATACAAAGAAGGTCCTAAGTTGAAACTGATCAATAAACTGTTATATAGAGAAACAGTAGACAGAGGGGACAAGTAGACAAACAACAACTGGTGCTGCCCACTGCCTTTCGAGACTCAGTATTGAGGTCCTTGCACAAACACATGGGGCACCTTGGTATAGACAGAACACTTGACTTGGTGAGATCCAGATTCTATTGGCCTAAGATGGGGGCTGATGTGGAGCAACACATACTTAACTTGTAGTCGCTAAGCCACAGAGGAAAGCTTTTTCCCAGAGGGCTGCCCCTTGTTAACATAACCACCAGTGCACCCATGGAGCTGGTCTGTATTGATTTTCTGAGTTTGGAGTCAGATCAAAGAAATATCAGTAATGTGCTGGGTGGTCACTGACCATTTCACGAGATATGCCCAAGCTTTCCCCACCAAAGACCAGAAAGCATCCACTGTAGCCAAAGTACTCGTAGAAAACTTTTTTGTTCACTATGGGGCTCCACAAAGAATCCATTCTGATCAAGGGAGAGACTTTGAGAGTCGTCTGATCAAAGAGATGCTTTCTGTGTGGGGAGTGAGAAAGTCCAGAACCACTCCTTACCACCCCCAGGGGGACCCACAGCCTGAACGTTTCAACCGCACTTTGCTAGATATGCTAGGCACCCTCCACCCAAAGGACAAGCCTAGATGGAGCCAACAAATTAGCACCTGGTACATGCTTATAACTGCACCAAAAGTGATGCCACTGGGTTCTCCCCTCAGCACTGATGTTTGGAAGAGAAGCTCGACTACCGGTAGATGTGTGTTTGGGGTCTCTCCCGATGGGGTTCAGCTGACAACTATTTACAGTATGTGCAAAAGTTAAAGGCCCAGCTAACTCATGCGTGCACTCAACTGGCTCAAACCATGGCTGCCAAAAGAAATCTGGCCAACAAAGAACGGTATGATAAAAAGGTGAAAGCACAGGAACTCCAGGAGGGAGATCGGGTATTGCTAAGAAATCTGGGACTGCATGGCAAACACAAGATTGCTGACAGATGGCACCATCTCCCTCACATTGTAGTGGGCAAACTAGATGATCTGCCAGTGTACAAAGTAAGGCCTGAGAACAATTCAAAGGATGTAAGAACAATGCATAGAAATCATTTACTACCCATTGGACAAATCCTGATTGAGTCTGAGCCCCAGAAGATGCCCCTCTGGACCAGTGACTAGAGCTGCTGCTAAGAAAAGATCAAGAAGTCTGCACTACAGAAGCAGAGTTAAAGTGTTCCCTGCACAAGTCCCAGTTGAGCATGACTGTCAGTCCATATCAGAAGAAAGTGAGAGTGACTTTGAATACTATCCTTCTTACGAACTGAGTCAATTGTTTCGGGGCAATCCCCTAGTCAATACTGGAGACAAAGCTGGGCCTTCTGGACTGTCTATGCCCCCAGCTTCATCCCTGGAGCCAATGCTCCCAGAAAGTGAAGTGCAAAGCATCAGATCAGATGAAATGGAATCATTGTGCATGGTTGAACTGTTTGAGCTTTCAGGGAGGAAAATGATAGATTGGGGCAGACTGGTGATACACCTGAACAAGAAGAGTATTTTGAGTGCCCTGACAGTCCACTGCTAGTGTCCAAAGCTCTCCATGCGAGCCAAATGTTGTGGACTCAGAAACTGTAACTCCTGGAGCTGAAAGTGCCCCAAGTTCTAGCCTCTCTACCCCATGGAGACTCCTGACAAGTGTGGACAATGCTGAAAATGAGGCTCGAGTGCAGAGACTGTAACAGTTCCCCTAGAAAGACTGGTCGTAGCTGTAAAGCCTGTGGTGCACCTCAGTTATGATTCCCTTGGGAGGCCTGTGGATTTGCTCTCAATGTTGTCCATAAAGGAGTGTATGTGTCCCTCAGCTCACTGCCCAAACTGAGCATCAGTGCTAACTCCAAGTTACTTGTGTTGCTCCTCTATATGGTGCCCTTGCCCCATCCAGCCCCAAGGTAACTGATAGGGAAGGGTCCTCTCTTCAGGTTTCATGTACAAGGTAATAACTTGAGTTATGGTACAATGTGTGTGTTATACTGTGTAAAGAGTGGATGACTGCAATGTTTCAGAAATGGTTCTTGTAAAATGATGTATTGACTGATGATTACATGTGAGCCTAATGCAAATGTATATGGTTGCAGTTGAAACTTATGGGTATTTTGCTTGTGCCCAGACGTCAAGCTTTTCCAAACCAGAAGGTGTAACCCCCTGCAAATGGGGGTTCCCAAAAGACTTCCAGGAGCTTGCTTGAATGCTCCAAGCCTGAATGGTGTTTGGCGATTTAAGCCATTTATCAGTGAGTGTTTTAGAACCTCTGGTACTGTCTCTTTAAGAGCTGTCTGCTTGCAGACATAATTAGTTTGTATGGGGACTGTGTGTTTCTTTGATTGAGTACCACTCAAGCTGCTGCCAATTCACCCCATTTTTGCAGTCACTAGGAGTGCAAAGGAACCTGTCTGAAAGATGTAACTGATTGCCAGAAATCATTTACAGTAATAATAAAATTACAGTTTGTCTAACCTGCTTTCTTTGCAGTCAGAACTGTCTGCCTAGTTCCCATTCTGGTTTTGAACTGCTGAACTGGACCAATCAGTGTGGGGTAAACTAGCTCTAAAATGATGCCTTGGACGAATCAGAACTTGGGACTCATAATCTGAGCCAGCCACAAGAGGATTGTATGGGCAGTGACTCTGGAGATGTAGTTTAGACTTGCGTGCCTTTTTGGACCAACAGCAGCAGTCTATTGTGAGTGACAGCCAATCCAGTCAAGAACTGGGAGGAACTCAAAGGAAGTGCCTGGTTTTGTCTGTTGGGAGTTTCAGTTTGAGATCTGAAAGTGAAGGGAAAGAAACCCTGTGCTCCTTCAGTGCACAGTTTCAGTCAAAAAACGTGTGCAAGGCCCAGAGTTCCTGTCTACAACTTGTGTAACTGCTTGTTAGGACTGAACTGTCCTGTGAAAAGAATCAAAGGATCTCTGAAGAGTAGAAACCAGGCTCACCCTGTAGAAGACTGAAGAAATTGTTGAATTACACTCGGTCTGTCAGGAACTGAATCTGCTGTGTGTTCTCCTGGTTATTGTGCAGTAATTGGATTGGGATACAGATGCAGCCTGCCTGGTATAGTATTTCTTTTTTACCATATAAATGTGTGAGAGTCTCTTGGAGATCAAAAGTAGCCCTGCTGACATTGAAGGACCATATCTTCTTTGGAGGTCGTGAGTACTAATTGGGTCGCTCCTTGTTGAATTGCCACATTAAATCAAATGGAATTACTGTACTGTTGACTGTTTAATTTTCCTTTTCTCTGTGTGAAGGGCCCCTACCAATGCCACTGAGTTTGGACTAGCTACTAGGGCCTGGGTACCAGGGACAGTAACTGGTAGGGATAGGCCTGTGCACAGAGCCATAGGTAGATAGTAAAGTGATAAGCTAATTAACCTGATTTCCCTGTCCTTGTTATATCCCCTAAATAAATCAGAGCTGTTTGTTTCAACAAAGTTATACTGCCTGAGGTATTTGTCTATGTTAAAGTACTGTACTGTGATTGTTGCACTGTATCTTATTTTACAGGATGTCCCGGTGCCTGAACCAGCCTTGGGGGTAAGTGTAAACTGTGAAGGTAATTCTGCTATATTGTGTGGGCCACTAGTGGGAAGAAAGGGGGGTTGCAGTGTCCCAGAGGGCTGTGACCAAGTAAGTTTAACTATTGCAAACCCTGACCTCTGGGTGGAGGCACCCGCCATTGGATCCAGGCCCCTCAACCTGTTAGTGGCAAATCAGTCAGGGGTAGTAGCCCCTGGGATAGCGCCATCTAGGGGTTACAATAGCCTAATCTTTCAGGACTTACAATTGTTGCTGTCAGATTTGGGGATCCACATCGTAAACGTGTTCACCATCCCACAATGGCAATGGTCCAGGGGAGCAGCGCAGCAACAACCTCACACTGCAATCACTACTCTTTCTTCGCTAGAAGCCTGGATTGTTCTACTGCAGGCCGCCGCTCTTGAGGTGAAACCGCCTGAGAAGGTAATTGCTTCTCCTTTTTCCCTGACCTTGTGGTGCAAACTCAAAATGCAAGAAAGAGCTACAGATCATTAAAAGATCTGATCCGAATGTCGGGCTGCACCCCCATTGGCTGTAGCCTGCACCAATGGGCGCAGCAGCCCTACCGACAGTCGTCATGGGCGGCGGGCGGCAGGTGGGTGGATGCTGCCGTCACTTGCCGCGGGGGGAGCGGTGGAGGGGCTTCTGGGTGGGTGGGTGGGGACACTAGACACCAGGGAGATGTTTGGGGAGGGGTTGTGCTGTGACATTCTGCCCGTGATCGGGCTTTACGGTCCACTGGACCACCAGGGAGTTATCTCGGTTGGGGAGGGTTACATTCCTGCCCGCGATCGGGCACTGGGGGTCATACAGGTTCTGCCCGCCGATCGGGCACTGGGGTCATACAGGTTCCTGCCCGCGATTGGACTGTGGGAGATGTGTGGGGGCGTATGTACGTGTTCTGCCCGCGATCGGGCTGTGGAGATGTGTGTGGGGGCGACATGTGGTCGTGTTCTGCCCGCTGATCGGGCTGTGGGAGATGTGTGTGGGGCGACATGTACGTGTTCTGCCCGCGATCGGGCTGTGGGAGATGTGTGGGGGGGGGTGTCATGTAACTGTGATGCCCATGATCGGGCTGCATTGTGCGTCGGTCCCCGACGGCTGCTGCCTGGCAGGGTGGCCAGGAGCAAGTCCTCGGGGATCGGCGCACCTACATGCAAATGGCATGCAAATGGGGCCATAAATAGATGCAAATGGCCCCCCCTGCGCCTTGCATAAATTATGGCCCCATTTGCATGTCACCTTTTGAATATCGGAAATTTGCGCATGGCGCAATGGTACTTGCGCCACCGCAAGTTTAATGCTCAACTCTGGCAACTTGCGGTGGCGCAGTTCCACTGCCTGCCACGCAGTAAGTGCTGTGGCTGGGGGTGATATTCAAAGGAGTTGCTCAACAGCGCAACCCTTTAGAATATCACCTCGTTACACCCACCCCGCGAACTATTTTGAGCAGCGCAGGGGCTTGCGCCTCAGACTGGCGCAGTTTGAATATCTGGGCCCTAGTGTCATGGGCACCTAAAAAGAGATACTAATAAAATAAATGCTATTCTGATAATTTATTTATTTTTGTGTGAGATTTTAAGTGTAGCTCTGCCTACAGTAGGTCACAGACACATAAGCTATAAAAAGCACATTTAAGGATGGATGTATTAGTCAAAGCTTATAGTAGCAAAATAAAGCAATAAAAATAATGCATTGTGTTTTTTTTTCTTTCAATTGTTTAACCAGGAGTGGCACACTAAGCTGAAAGCTTGTTTACAGGGGCAACCTGGGAGCACATGGAAGTTAAGTGATTTGCTCAGGGTCACCCAGTATGCAAGTGGGGGGGGATCAAACCCAGGTCTCCAGATTTGCAGCTCAGAACCTTAAACAACTGCACTATACTGCCTCCCTAGTTATGGCAGTCATCTGTTTTATGGTTCATGATGTTGGTGTAGTAAGCAGCAATACATTGCATAGCTGTTGTAAAATGTCAATAAGTAGGTCATGCAACAGATGTGCTGAGCAGTTACTGAAGCAAGAAATGTATTTAGGATAGTAAATATTCCTGATAAATGTGTGACATTTGCATCTCAATTTCAAGGAGGTCCTTGTGGGGTGTCACTGTACAATATAAAGTAGTTATAGTTTTCAAGTTGTCTGAGTAATTGCTTTGTACTACCACTGTTACTAAATTAAAATGTTTCTATGAAGGAAATTAAGTTTATGTAACTGCCTGTAAATGTATTAAAAACATTTACTTGTCCTTATAATGTAACGCATTAAATGCTGTTGCTAGGTTAAGAAGTCACATAACAGCAATAGAGATGAAAACAATGGGATGCATAGGAATTTGAAAAAAGTATACATTAGCAGGAGCAGTGTCATGACTTCACCAATTTTTTTTATAGTTTCACTATAGATTTTCAACATTACCATTTTTTGATACCTCCTCATAAACAGTAGAGCAGTCATTTTTTACATCCTGTTCAAAATGTGTTTTTGAACCTGTGGCGCCAAATGGCACAGTCACTGTGCAAAATCAATTTTCGGCTAATGAACTGATAGTGTCACTGTTCATGTGGTGGGGTCACAAAAATCCCATGCTGAAACCTTGGAGTGAAAATACCAAGAAACACCCAGAGCATTATGGTTTCTGACCATAACACCCTGCTCTGTAGAGACTGACAGGCATCAGGGGTGTCACTTGGGTCTGTCAACAGTAATGTTCATGCCATTCCACCCCCATCCCCACCCTGCAGCCAGTGACAGGTATCGAGGGGTGCCTTTGACTCTTCAGCCCCAAAGTTCACTCCATTCTCTTATACTGTACCCATTTCAGCATATTTCCTTATGGAATGGGGTGAGTGTAAAGTCTGAACACCCCAAGGCACATCTCAACACTTGTCTGTGTCTGCAGGGTAGGGTAAGGTGAAATGTCATGAGCATTATGGGCAATGACCCAAAGGCACACCCCAATGCCTGTCCATGTCTGCAGGGTAGAGATGCAGTGAATTATAAATCCGCCCGCGAAGTGGGCGCGAAGTGTCCACTACGCTTCAGGGAGCACAACATAAGTGGACCCTGTAAAGTGCTCACTTCACGTTATCATTACCACTTCACATTCTCATTATGCCTTAATGCGAAGTAAGGCAAAGTGAGAAGAAAATAGGCACATCACATGGCCTGCAGTACTGTAAGTCACATGCTTTAGCCAGGCAGGAAGGAAGGGAGTCAGAGAAGCGGTTTCACTTCATCCTTTGCATTTGTACAGGGAGAAAGCAAAATTGTGAGAGGAGAGGAGTTTGCATGGCTCTCGGAGTCATTTCTTGTTACTGCCATAACAATCAAACAGCTTTTTTAAAAGCTTTTTTTTTTTTTTTTTTGGCAAATAACTTTATTTTATATCAAACACCAAAACATGAACAAAACAGCCCCCCATACCAATAAACCCCGATACAACGTTGGTACAGTAAGATGTGATAAAACACAATAAGCAAAACAAACCCACAACCCAACCTACCCCAAATCTAACCACCCCTCCTAACCCCGGCAGCTATTCAAAATAAGAAGAGGGCAAAAAAAAAGAAACCAGGTAACTTGAGAAACAAAATACTATACTGATAAACTGTATCCTTTTTATGAAAGTCCTGTTAAACCCGTTTAAAGCGTGGTTGAGAAAGAAAGGAAATAAGAAGTAAAAAACAAAGGGGGAGGGGGGGATAGAGAGTGTATTGAGGCAACCAATCTATTTCGCAAGGAATGGCATAGGAGAGAAGGTTGGTACACAAGCCCCTAGGAAAGTAGCAGAAGCATTGGCTAGTCTCGACTGCACTAGTAGCCAAATTTGTTCTTCAAGCACTGATAGAAATTACCCCAACATCTACCAAATTTCTCACTAGATTTAAAGACCTTAGCTATGACCCTTTCCGCATTCAAGGCTTCCAGAAATGTATCCCACCATTCCTTGCATGAGGGAGTCCCATCGCTCCGCCAATAGTGGAGGAGCAACAGCTTTGTCACTAAAGTAACCAAGGCTACTTGGCACTTTTGAACTGCTGAAGGAATATGAGTGAACCTACCAAGAATGCAGGCGTCAACATTAAAATAAGGTGAGATATCACAAAGGGGGCCTATCCATGACCCGACCAAATCCCAAAGCTTAACCACTTTGGGACACTCTCAAAGTTATGCAAAATAGTGGCCATAAGGTGCATACAATCCTTACACTCTGGGGAACTAAGTCTATATATGCGCGAAAGTTTAGCCGGAGAGAGATACAGATTGTGTAAGATGTTAAATTGAAGACCCCTCAATCTATCTTGTTTGACACAAGCATATAAGTCCAACCAAACCTTTGTCCAAATCTCTTCCGACCAATTCAGGGATAAATTCACCTCCCAATAATGAGGAATAGGGGAGGCATCAGAGTCTCTCTTTGCTAAAATAAACTTATAAATTTTCGAGATTGCATTATTAGATAGTGCCAAGTCTTTTATCTTTCTTATCAACCTTCCAGCCTCCTCGGACCCCGATCCATCCACCAGGAGGGAGCAAATACACCTTTGAATCTGGTACAGCTGCAACCGATCCTTCAAATCAATCATGAATTTCTCCATCAAGATGGAGGGTGAGGCAGAACCATCTAAGACAAATCCGCTACCCTAGGTTTGTGGGAGGGTTACCTACACACCTTTTATTGGCTGGTTGCCAATCAGAAGGTTAGGGTTCCTAATAAGGGGTTGCATCAGGTCTCTTGTATAGGGGATATTCAGAAGTGAATAGAGCTGGTGCAGGGCCCTGATGTCCCAACCCAGCGGGGTATCTTTGACTTTGGGTGGAACTTTGGACCAAGGGGTAAATAGAAAGGACTCCACATCTAAGTTAACACACTGGGCCATTGAGCGATCTAACATACCACCTACAGAGGTCGTTACCGTGTCTGACGCCCACAGGGCCGATCTTGCCACATGGCTGGCCAAGTAGTAGATATAAAAATCTGGTAACTGCAAGCCCCCTTCCTTCCTCAGTCGGCTAAGTTTCCCATAAGCCCCATGAGGGGGTTTGCCATTCCATAAAAAGTCCGTACAGTATTTATGACAAAGGTTAAAAAAGGATTTGGGAAGATACACGTTGAGATTGAAGAGAAGATAGAAAATTCTCGGTAAAATCATCATTTTAATCGTATTAGATCTCCCCCAGAAGGATAGAGGAAGCTTGGTCCATCTTTCCAAATCCTCTTTGATGGATTTGAGCAAGGGCTTAAAGTTTAGATCCGGCAACTCAGCTAAGTCTTTAGAAATTTGGATGCCCAAATAGGGTAAAGATTTTGTTTGTAGACGAGCCCAAAGATGAACACCAACTCCAGTTAACTGAGGGGATAGTGGATAAACCGTAGTTTTACTCTTGTTCAACTTATATCCCGAGAATTCACTGAAACATGAAATAATTGAAAACAGGTGCAGAAGCGATTCTTGACTATGCCAGATGTGGATTAACAAGTCATCTGCAAAAGCAGACAATTTAAACTCGGACTCCCCTATACAAACCCCATGAACTCTATTGTCCATCTTGATGGCCCTAATAAGGGGTTCTAAATATAAGTTAAATAGAAACGGGGAGAGAGGACATCCTTGGCCAGATTTGCCCCAACAACGAAAAAGGAGCTGAAATCAAATTATGCAGAGAATCCTCGCTGTGGGACATGTATAAAGTATCGAATACAGTCAAAACTTATCCGGGATGCCAAATTTGGACAGTACCTCAAACATAAACTCCCATTCCACCCTATCGAATGCCTTTTCTGCGTCTAGTGAGACCAGAGATGCTTCCATATCTGGGCTCGCAGACCCCGAAATTAAATAAAACAACTTTCTAAAGTGGTCCGCAGACGAGCGACCTGCCACAAACCCGACCTGCTCAGGGCTCAACAGTCCAAGCCAGGCTGCCTTCATTCTAGTGGCCAAAATCTTAGCAAAGATCTTAGTATCGATGTTTAGTAAAGATATTGGTCTATAATTACTTACTAAGTCTAAGGATTTGTCGGGTTTGGGCAGGAGAATTATTCTCGCCTCAAAGAGGGATTGGTCTTCTATCCCCTGCTCATACCAAAAGGTATATAGTTGCTGCAACAGCGGTACCAGGTGTTCTTTGAAGGTCTTGTAAAATAAAGCTGTGAACCCATCTGGCCCTGGTGCCTTGTCCAGCTTCAAAGCATCGATAGATTGGGAAATCTCTTCATACGAAGAGAGCTTCTAGCATCTGACTGAAATCCTGGAGTTTAGGAAGGAATATTCGCCAGAAATTCTCTCATTCTAGTAGCCGCCTCTGGTGACAGTGGCACGCTCGAGTATAAATTTTTATAAAAATCAAAAAAATTCAGTATGCCCTCTGGATCCGAAATCAGGTCACTCGTCTGCGGGTGTTTCAATGCTGCCACCCACTTAGCCGCGGCCCGTTGTTTCAACTGCCATGCTAAAATTTTTCCAGCTTTGCTGCCTTGCCCTATGTAGGATGCCCTCAATCTAGAGGCTGAGCTCTCAACCCTCTCTTTCATGGTCTTTTCATACCAAGCCCTAAGAGTAGCTAACTCATGCTCTTGGTCGTAGGACCTCGAGGCCTCAGCTAAAGCATCCAGGGCCTTAATTTTCTCTAAACAATTAGATATCAAACATGCAATTTTCTTTTTACGAGTTGATGCCAACCTAATCAACTCACCCCTCCATGTGGCCTTTAAGGCCGCCCACACCCGATCGACTGCCTGTATTGATCCCCAATTGGAATTGATGGAGTGAGATATGAATGCCCGGAGACGATCCAATAAGGGGGGATCCTTAAGTAAACTATTGTTTAGGGACCACGAGTAAGATCTAGGTGGTACAAATAGTGGCTGACACCGAAAGCTAATTGGGGAGTGATCAGAGATTACCCGACTGGAAATAGTAACCTCTTGGATCAGAGTAAGAACCTGGTGACTAACTAAAAAAAAATCAATACGGGAGTAGCTTCTATGAACAGGGGAGTAAAAGGTAAACTCTCTGGCAGTTGGGTTGATTAGTCTCCATGGGTCGATTAGGCCTAACGAGGAGACAAATTCTGCCATTGCTCTCTGGGCCGGAGAAGGGAGGAGACCTTTGGACCATGAACGATCCAAGCGGTTGGACTGTACCAAATTCCAATCCCCTCCTAAGATTATGGGCTTATCAGCTAAGGGTGCTATAAGTACCGCCAGCTGCGTGAAAAAGGACGGCGACTCCTGATTGGGCCCATAAATAGATCCCAACACTAAACTTGCACCCCCCAGCTTCCCTACCACAATAACAAATCTACCATTAGGATCGGAAACAACTTCCGAAGGAAAAAGGGGAACCTTTTTAGCCACTAGGACAGCTACCCCTCTTTTACTTGTGGAGAAGCCCGCCCCAAAAACCTGTCCCACCCATCTTTTTCAGAAAGTGGAGCTGGTCAGGAGCATGTGAGTTTCTTGGAGAAATACTATCGATGGATCGAAGTGCGCCAAATGATTTAAAATAATGTACTTCTTCTTATTATCTCTACCCCCCTTAATGTTCCATGAGACAATGTTTAGATTGGAAGCCATGAAATAGCTCTATACAGGATACACCCCCAACTGGTAAGCTGCCATCTCCCTCCCCAAGAATCCCTCAAATACCTAAAACTTAAAAAAGGAAAAATCCTTCCCTCGAAAAAGCCCTCCCCCTTACCCCAGTCCCTACTATAACCATGCCTCCCGGCCCCAGGCCGACTCCAAATCTGTTGGCCCATGGCACGCTCTGAAGGTGGGGCCCCTCCCTCTTAGAAAGAAGAATCTGTTTACCATATCCCCACAAACTTAACAAGCCTTATAAGGCTATTAGCAGCCGTACCTATTCTACCTTGTTCACATTTTCAATTAGATTAACCCTACTCCATCCCCTGTGTAAAGTCGCAAAATGTAACATTATTGAATGCTAAAGAATAGCCAACAACTACATTCCCTACATAACTTGAACGATAAAGGAAACCTCACAGTGGGCGAGCCAGAGGTAATCCCGTGGAAGCCAAAGGGAGGGAAAGAAAAGTGCCATATAGCCATATGTCAAGGCTGACACTTCCCCAGTAACTCAGCCCAGAAAGTACAAAAACCCTAGAACAAACAGGCTAAGACATTATTCTAAAACCCCACTGGCAACCTCCAGCTTATTAATCAATAGGTAGTTTAGTTAACAGGACCAAACCCAAAACAAGATAAGAGGGGGGAAGCCAGGCAAAGAGCCAGAGTGCAGTTATAGCTAATTAGGTAGATAAATAACGAAACTTCGGCAGGGCCAGGTGCCCGCCATAGCTCTTAGGGAGCTCTAAATACACTCCGCCCAAAGTGGCGACATACCAGGGGCTGATCCTATCATATGGAGGGGATCCCCCGTAAAACGAGACGGAAGCTTACAGGAGCATCTCTACAACAACCGTGCACCTGATCCCTTTTTATAGGAGCCTCCGTCGGCTACCAAACCAAAGACCGAGAGATCCCCTTCCCCACAAGTAGGCAAGTACATAAAATAAAGCTCCGGGTAGTAGCAAGTCTAATGCCCCAGTAATAGTCCTGTGAGAAAAAAAATTAACATAAAAAAAACAAATAAACAGGGGCTATAGGAGATCCCAACACTCTACAAGTTCAGTGAAAGACTTTGCAGTTTGAAATTAAATAAGTCAGTCCAGGATGTCTACTACATTCCGGAGACTTCCTCGAGATCAACCCCTCTCAGCCTTTGAGAAATAAGTCCGTGAATGACTCTTTTAGTGTCTTTAGAGCCTCGTCTGACGATTCAAATAGTTTTTTCCCATCCTTAAGGGTGACTTCCAACCTGGCTGGGTATAACATACGATGTTTCACCCCAGCAGCCCAGAGTTTTGAAGTGATGGGACGGAAACTAGCTCGGGCCATCTGGTTTTTCAAAGTTAAATCTGGCACCACACGTAATTTCTTGCCCTCCCAGAGAATGGCTGAGAGTTTCCTCGCCTCCTTTAATATATGCTCTCGATCAAGATAATTTAAGAGCTTGAAAATTATAGGCCTTGGAGGATCTGGGGGAGAAGGCTTTGCCCTTAAGGCCCGATGACCCCTTTCAATAATATATTCGGGCCCATTAGGCGAAGGCCTCACCGTCTTCTTGAGAAACTTTTGCAGAAAAGAAATTGTGTTGGGGCCTTCTTCACCCTCCGGGAGCCCCAGCAGTACGAGATTATTTGGCCGATTCCTTCCTTCAAGGTCGTCTAGACGATCTTCTAATTTAGCCAGTGACCTCTTATACTCGACCATAGCTGGGCCTTGCTTCTCTGTACTCTGCTCTAATGAAGAAATTCGAGCTTCTGCGTCTGTGACCCAACGGACCAATTGCGTTAGTGCGGGCTTGAAGTCGGCAACCTCCTCGATGAGTTTAAACAAGGCATCTTTAATTGTTGACAATTCTGTGTATACCCGAGAAGGCGCAAGTTCGTCTTGCTGGGCCGTCGGGGAAGAGCTGCGCCGAGGACGTTTCGCCTCCAGTTCTTGCTTCGGTTCTTCCATCTTTGCCCGTTTAACCAAATAAAGTAAGCCTTCCAATGGTTCACTACTTTAGGGTAAGGTTATCGCAAGAGAAAACTGCAAAAAATGTGAGGAAAATTCGACGTTTTAAAACGGAGAGAGGAGAGCCCCTTGTGCTAGCTGCTAGACCTTCGAGCGCATCACGTGACTCCCTTTAAAAGCTATTTTATTAAGTGTTTGTATTGTCTTAGTGTTTTTATTGGTTAGTGAATTTTTTTGTATAAGTTTTGTTTTTGTTTTGTGTGTGTGACTGACTGTGTGTGTGTGTGTGTGTGTTTGTGTACATGTGTGTGTGTCCACTGTCTGTGTGTGTGTGTGTGTGTGTGTGTGTGTGTGTGTGTGTGTGGTCCCGTGAATCCAGGAGGATGGAGGGTCACGTTGGAATTAGAGAAGGTGAGTCGCTGCCACGTGGGAGCGTTAGGAGGGGAGGAGTGTAGACCCATGGAGGGAGGGGCAGTCGTGTTATGTTGGACTGCTCCAGACTCCTGGCAAGTGTTGCTTCCCCATGGAAGCAACAGGAACAGCAGCAGCAGCATCAATGTCACAGGTGGCTGTTGCTCATCCCCCTTCTCTGCCACCACCACTAGCAGAAGCTGTTGGGGCTCCAGCAGCACCACCTCCGTCACTTCCACAGCTACAGGAGGTGGCCCCAGCAATTGTGGGTGGTGGTGAGACTCGTGCCCGACAAGTGAGTACTGTGTCTGGTCCCCCCCGCTTCTCCCCAGTGTAGGAGTTTTTAAATGTGTGGGGGGAGACAGCACAGTGGTGCAGTGCCATGTGTGTGGTGTGCTGGTGCGCGGTAGGTCCCCTGGGACACATTTGGGGACCGGTGGCCAGCGCACCCACATAATGAATTACCACAGGGCAGAGTGGCAGGCTGCCATGGAAGGGGCCAGGCGTCCACCTGCTGGCCATTCCGTGGCAGTGGCCAAGGGTGCAACTGGGGTGGGAGATGTGCCTCACAGCAGTCACCGCTGCAGCAGGAGGAGGAGGGCTACATCAGGTGCTCCACCACCACCACCACAGCCACCAGCACCACCCTGTCCACCACCAGCCCCACTACCTGGATTAACTGCTGCAGTGGACCCCGGCACAGTCCCTGTTAGCCAGTCTGACCTCCTCCTGGTGTGGGCTGCACTGGAGGAAAACAACAAGCATTTAATTAATTTGGAGCAGCAGGTTACCAGAGTGGACGCACAGCAGCAGCAAATACTTTCAGTGCTGCACCTGCTGCTGGACCACCATGGCATCCCATGGCCATAGTAAGTCAGGTATTGTTTTCGCCCCCACACCCACCCCCCCTGACCCCACCCCACTACTGTGTTGTACTTTTGTTGTGTGTTTTTTGTTTATTATTAAATCATACACATTTTTCCTTCAAGGGGAATCTTTCTTGCACCACATAGTACAATACATTTTTTTGAAAACCTGGTGTAAATGCATTACAGTGAGTCACGTGATGGAGGCATTCCCATTCTGAAAATCTGCCCACATTCTGCCTCCCTTCTCAGCAACATTAGGACGTGATGGCAGGGAGAGCGCGTGTACATGCTCCTTACAGTGAATATCCAATTGTGCAGGTTTGCGAATGTTTCTTTATGTAAATGGTCAGTTTGTTGTGAAATGTGTGGCCACGTTTCCAGTAAGAAGAGCCTTGAAACATCCTACATTTCACCACAAAGTGAACCTTCTAACATTAGGAAACATTGCTTGGGATAGCTGCTGGACATTCAGTATAGGGGAGCATGCACCTGCACTCCCCCTGCCATCACGTCTTAACGTTGCTGAGAAAGTGTGGCACAAATGTGGGTTGCTTTTCAGATTGTTAATTCCTCCATCATGTGACTCACTGTAATGAAATTATGGGTGGTTTTCACAGACATATATTGCACTCTGTGGAGCAGGAAATATTCCAGTGGTAGTAATGCCCCCACATATTACTTTATGCGCATCACCATAACTATGTAATGTGGTGACTGTAAAGCAGCAGCACAACAACGTGTTGATAACTCTGACCTATATTTTTTAATGCTATGTTACAAATTCCTTTACTTACATCCTGATTGACTGGAATGATACGATAATTTGCAGTAGTTGAGTGTGCTCTACTATCTTTTTTCACGTGTGAAATAATGAAAGGAGCATTCCTTTTGAATTGGTGCTGCTGACAGTGAGTGTGACCAGGTCTTTGTTATTGTTTTCCTCTGCTTTTCTCCATCATATCAAGTAGTTGTCATATATCACTTCTGTTGTTAACTAACAGTTATGCATCAGTCAGTGTTTTACATGACACCAAGGAACAATAGTTATTGAAAAGCAGCTGCAAATAAATACAAAGTTGATAGGAACAATATTGGAAGACATGCTCATTTTGTTTTCATACATGAAAAAAAGTAGGATTAAGAGAAGCAGACATAAATTGTGAGAATAATCGTATCATTAAAGTCACTTAGGACTTGGACGTAAGTAGTGGCTGCTGTGGCAATTCAAAGTAGCATAAAAAAGTACAGTTCAGAACTGTGAGGACATTCTTGCAATGCTGCTTTAGTTATAAAAATGTCACTATGACATCATGACTATGAGCTCACAGCAACAATCACAGAACACACAAAAGTGGCACAGAGTCCCCATATTTTTTCTGCAGGCCCACAATGCATCTTCCCTGTGTGCAGAAAATTGACAAGTGGTAACGAAGTGAAAAGAGACTGTTTCAGCACATGCAAAGCCCCCAGAATTAATGGCACACTCAGCCATGCGTGCAGTGGTGGCACAGAGTCCCTATATTTTTTCTGCAGGCCCACAATGCATCCTCCTTGTGTGCAGAAAATTGACAAGTGGTAATGAAGTGAAAAGAGACTGTTTCAGCACATACAAAGTGCCCCAGAATTAATGGCACACTCAGTCATGCACGCAGTGGTGGCACAGAGTCCCCAAATTTTTTCTGCAGGCCCACAATGCATTCTCCTTGTGTGCAGAAAATTGACAAGTGGTAACGAAGTGAAAAGTACTGCTTCAGCACATACAAAGTCCCCCAGAATTAATGGTGCACTCAGTCATGCGTGCAGTGGTGGCACAGAGTTCCCAGATTTTTTTCTGCAGGCCCACAATGTGTCCTCCTTGTATGCAGAAAATTGACAAGTGGTAACAAAGTGAAACGAGACTGTTTCAGCACATACCCCAGTATAAAATGATGACTGTGAGGTTTGTGTTGCTGGTCCAGTGTGTTGTGTGAGATGATTCCACCAAATGAAATGTGATCATCTCAACTGGATTGAAAGGTGCCTTTTGGATGTACAGTACACTAATAGTAGCCTTGGTGAGTAGATATATATATATATATATATATATATATATATATATATATATATAGAGTTGTGTATTTTGTAGGTGATGATGAGGGTTGAACTTGACATGGACATGTACTCATGCTATTGTTCTGCATCACACAGGTGACTCATAAATTGTTGGTGCACATTCCAGTGCTCAATAAAATTTTGCACTTAAATGAAACAGATAACTCTCAAGCACATGAAGGTAAGTATTTTTTTTTTTGGGGGGTGGGGGGAATCATATTTTCAGTTTTGTCTGTAATGATTTCTTATTTTTTTACTTCTTCACAGATTTCATCAACATCCTTCTGGAGTCCGGTTCTTAATGATGGTCATGGTCATAGAATGAAATGACTTCTGCGTGTTGCATGCGTGCCCAAGCTCACGGGAGGGGTGTGCCTGATGTTGAAGAACTTTTTTGGATAAGGCCACTTTGACAGAACAACAAAGCATCTCGAAGTTTCCTAAAAAAAGAAATGAATGACTTCTTACAAGTTACAACTTCATTGTTATATGTCCCTCCCTGGTTCTCAAATCTCAATCCATATTGTCAAGTTACATTTCAGAGACACATCTTGTTAACTACTAAGACAACCTGTTGTGTGCAATATTTGCAGCAGTCTTTACAAAGCAATGTAATGGATGAAATAAAGTCTTCATACTTACCAGGATGGATTTCACATGGACATTACATCGGTTTCTCTCTGTACGGTATAGCTACAGCATCTTTCCCAATGAGTATTAGCAATAGAGCCTGTTTTTGTTCTCCTATAAAAGAAACAAAAGAAGTGTACTGTATGTGTTTTGCCACTGCGGCTCTGAAAAGCTACAGAAAACAAAACATACAACTTAAGGAAGTGAGTGAGGCAGCATAACAAACATGAGTGCACATACTCACTTTATGGTTTAAATATTAAGAAGCTGGTGGTGGTGGTGGTGCACTGGTGGACTGATGGTCCGTGGGGGGCAGACAGACTCATGGTGGCAGACTTGCATAACATCAGTCCCGGTGGCAGTGGTGGTCCGTGGGGGGCAGACAGACTCATGGTGGCAAACTTGCATAACATCAGTCCCGGTGGTGGTGGTGGTGTCCGTGTGGGGCAGACAGACTCATGGTGGTGGCAGACTTACATAACATCAGTCCCGGTGGTGGTGGTGGTCCATGGGGGGCAGGCAGACTCATGGTGGTGGCAGACTTGCATAACATCAGTCCCAGTGGTGCTGGTCCATGGGGGGGGGCAGACAGATTCATGGTGGCAGACTTGCATAACATCATTCCTGGTGGTGGTGGTCCGTGGGGGGCAGACAGACTCATGGTGGAGGCAGACTTACATAACATCAATCCTGGTGGTGGTGATAGTCCATGGGGGGCAGACAGACTCATGGTGGTGGCAGACTTGCATAACATCAGTCCCGGTGGTGGTGGTGATCCGTGGGGAGCAGACAGACTCATGGTGGTGGCAGACTTGCATAACATCAGTCCAGATGGTGGTGGTCCATGGGGGGCAGACAGACTCATGGTGGTGGCAGACTTGCGTAACATCAGTCCCTGTGGTAGTGGGGGTGGTCCGTGGGGGGGCAGCCAGACTCATGGTGGTGGCAGATTTGCATAACATCAGTCCTGGTGGTGGTGGTGGTCTGTGGGGGACAGACAGACTCATGGTGGTGGCAGACTTGCATAACATCAGTCCCGGTGGTGGTGGTGTTCCGTGGGGGGAAGACAGCCTCATGGTGGCAGACTTGCATAACATCAGTCCCGGTGGTGGTGGTGGTGGTCCGGGGGGGCCCACTGCCTTTTAAATATTGCAGTTAAAACCTGCCAACATTAACCACATCATCATGCTCATAAAGAAAACTGCCCTCACAGTCATCGATATCTGAAGTCTGACCACTGCGAAATTCTTTCTCCATTGTGTCATCATCTACATCAGTGGTGGGCCGTTTCAGGCAGCCACTGCCAGTGCCACCAGGATGCTCCATTTCCACATCAGCAAGACCACCATGACTAGGCCGGGGTACGAATACCGAGGTTGCAGTCTGTGCTGGTATGTGCCTTTCATTCATTTTAATGAATGTTAGCAAACTAACATTTGCAGGAGACAGGTTTGTCTGATGATCCCTGACTATTGCACCTGCTGAGCTGAAGACCCTCTCAACACTTACATTGGAGGGTGGGCATGTGAGGTACTTCAGTGCCATTGTAGTCAGCTCTGGCCATTCACTGACCTTTCCACTCCAGTATAAAAGAGGATCTTCACTTATTGTCAGATGCCTGTTTTCAGACAAATATGACTCAACCATTCTCTGTGCCGCTCTAAGTCCAATTGTTGAAGCATCAGCCTGTTCTCCGGAATCATTTATTTCACAAATACCCACTTGGGACAAAGCCTCCCAAAGTGGGTTGACGCCACCCTGACCCAGTTTGGATGACAGACCACCTGGAATTACAGTCCCTTTACCCTTGCATGATATGTTTGCTGGTTCTCCAGCTACACCTTCAGCTGGATTATGCTACTGAGGTTTGCACACCTTGGCACCTGACTTCTGTGCCCCATGGACCAAGCAAACCAGTTGACCACTGATATTGTTTACCTGTTCAGGCCCTCCATCCAGTACTGATGCAATTCCATGTTTGTATTGTGGGTCCAGCATTGTTGCCATGGCAAAGTTGTCACTACGCTGAATGCTCACAATGTGACGATTCTGGTTGAATACTGTCAGCATGTGTTGCAGCAACATACTGCTACCACCGTCTCCGGCAACATCAAGGCTATGCTGTACATTCACCAATGTCTGCCTCAGCACCCACAGCAGTGGAATTGATTGGCTAATGTAGGCAGACTCGCCACTCACAGCCTGTGTGGCATGTTCAAAAAGCCACAAAATTGTTATTATAGAGTCCATGAGGCGCCACTGTTCAGTCGTCATAGACATGGAGGCCCCAGAACTGTCACGGCTAGTGTATATAACAAGATATTCTGAGATGGCTTTGTATTGTTCATACAACCTCTCTGCCATGTATAACGTGGAGTTCCATCAGGTGACAACTTTCAGCTTCAAGTGGTGCTGAGGCAGGCTGTTTTGTATCTGCAACTGCCGCAGTTGGTCACGGGACTTTCCAGATCTTGAAAAGTGAGAGCAGATATGTTGTGCAATGATCAGCATTTCCTTTATGTCAGGGTGCTGCAGAAACTCCTGAACCACAAGATTTAAAAAGTGGGCCATGCATGGAACATGAAAAAAAAAAACACCATTTGTGATGCATTTCACCCCATTTGACCCATTGTCTCTTGCTATGAACCCAGCTCTCAGGGACAGAGGGTTTAGCTATCTGTCAATTTTGTCAGTACCATGTCCAACATGTTCTCACCAGTGTGTGAATAGGTCACACTGTACATAGCAATTGTTGCAGGCTGGTGAATTCCAGGAAGATTGCTACCACCACAATCTACCTTACTGCACCTGCGCCCAGTGTGCAGTTATACACAGATATGAACTCCCTGCTGTTTTGTCACTTGTCCACATATCCATACTTAAATGGATGAATGGAGAGGAGGATAGTCGAAGGGCATGTCTTACCGAGTCTGAGACAGTGCAGAACAACTCGGGAACAGCACTGGTAGAAAAGTATGTCCTGGATGGGACTTTCCATTTTGGACAGGCACGGGCAGCAAACCACCAGAACCCAGAATTCTCCACAAAGGAGAAGGGCAAAAGATCAATTGAAAGCATTTCCGCTACAGCAGCATTAAGTTCACGTGACATTGTATGATTGGGGGGGGTACTTCAGCTTATGCACAAAAACACTCTGTAAGCACTGAAGTGGGGGGGGCACGTGATGTTTCTGGCACTGCACAACTGGACTGCAACTGACCACCACGACTACCTATCAAATTGATTACTGGGTCATCATCATCATCATCATCATCATCATCATCATCATCATCATCAACTAAAACCAGTAAATCACACATTTTTACAGGGGGGATTCCTGCAAACAGATTCAGACACAGCCACTTTTAATTTCTTTTTCTCCGGTTCCCAGCTGGGGTCAATTACATCATCATCATATTCGTCAACGTCACTGTCACACACATCCACATCTTCTGCTTGGATGCTAACATGTGGACTGCATGTTGCAACAACAGCAACATCATCATCATCATCACATTCATCATCAGCATCTACACCACCATCACCTGATATTTTGTCACCACACTGTGAATCACTGCATGGAAAATGAGTGACGTTCAGTGCAACGGTGGATGGAATATCACATTGTATGCTATCGTTGACATGATCGTCAGAATCAAGTTCAGTTAATGGGATGTTACTGTGAAGTATGACATCATCTATGCTGTCACTCACTTGCACTGCTTCACACTCAATATGTTTGGATGTGGTACACTGGTCGGAATTAGAACTTGACGCAACAATGCTAATACTACCTCTACCACCACTAACACCAGTAACACTAACACCACCGGCTGGGAAAACATCATCTCCTCCAACTATGAGTGAAGCTACTGATTGGGCTGTAAAAAACATTGCAGGAGAAATACTTTTCCTCACATCAGCAATGCACTTCTCCATTCTCGTGCTACTACCACGCCTATAGACCCTTTTACTGCCAAAATTGCCATGGTCAGAAACAGCTTTAATTGCACGTCTCTTTGCAGGTATTTTGGGGGATCAACCACAAATATTATTACCAAATTCAGATTTTGATATGTTCACTTTCTGACTGGAGGGAAGCTGGCGGGATGTGAAGCAAAATAAACAACTGTGGCTTCAGCAACAGATAAGAGACTACTGTGTTATGACACTGTCACAGAATTAAAACAACTTAAAGTAACCAGTGGTGCTGATGGGGTCACAAAAACAATCCAGTCTGGTAAAAAATACCTTTTCAACGTGGAGGTGGGTGGGGAGCAATGAATACAGACAGTGCTGATTTTTACGGCACTACAAGCAGCAAAACTAAGAACAGAGAACACGATCGCAGTACAAAATCAGGCAGCTGCAGTGGATAGCAGGTTCACAGTGCACTGTAGCGCTTAGTTGCACTTACACTAGTCTGTGTCACAAATTTTAAAAGGTGTATTATATTTGATGCACCCAACACTGCACACACAACACAGAATATTTTGTGTACAATGCTGAATGAGGAATGCGACACAAATACAAAAGTTCAGTGTACTGCCACGAAATGTAAATTTGTAATTTAACCAACCTGACCTTATGAAATGCTGCACCTCATTCACACAACAAACAGCAAGAACATTTGTACTATTACTGACAATTTTACTATGTGTACAGTAACACAGTCAGTTATATAACAAAAATATAACCAAAACACAAAGAAATCACTAGTTCTCCAACCTAAATATACCTACACACAGATAAGCCCCTCCCCCACAGAGCACACTTCACTGTCTTTCACCACACACACTCAATGTTGTAAATTAACATTCAAAATCCACACACAAACAAAAATGCTTGATGATGACTAATGATCTCTCCAGCCGGTCAGTTGTGGAGACCAAGGAACACCTGACCAGGCTGGGTGACAAACTATCATCCATTTCATCCAGCATCTCCTTCTCTGAGATCCTGCCAGTCTGGGAGAGGGGAGCAGATGGACAGAAGGTCAGAGAAGGGGAGATAGGGGAGCTAAACATGTGGCTCAAGGGCTGGTGCCAGAAAAAAGGACACAGATTTGCAGGGAACTGGCAACAGTTCTGGGAGTGAAAGTTCTTTAAATTTGATGGACTGCATCTGACTAAGGAGGGAAGTCAGTGCATTGGGGCAGAAGTTTGACATCTTTGCAGAATATTTAAACTAGCAAATGGGGAGAGGGGTGCAGCACCCCATACGTCGAATGGGAAGAACACCCCTCCCCCCTCAGCTAGTGGTCAAACAGGGATTCAGCATGTTTGCAGTTCATTTGCATCACCAGGTAAGAAAAAAGGTTTGTCTCCCCATACAACGCACAGGGGTAATGCCAAACCTCACCCAACAACTAACACACCAAAATCTGGCCAATGGAAAATCATGTACACAAATGCTCACAGCCTGGGAAATAAGATCCCAGACCTGCAGGCAATAATGTCAGAGGCTAAACTGGACATAGTAGCAATTAATGAGACGTGGTTTACCAGTAACCACACTTGGGAGACTTCAGTACCTGGCTATGTATTGTTCAGAAGAGACCGAGGTGCAAATTGGGGGGAAGGAGTGGCCCTGTATGTCAATGAACATATCAAAGCTACAGAAATTCAGAATACACATAAGGAGCCAGAAGAACTGTGGGTCACCCTGGAAACAGGAAATGGGACAGCCATAAGAACTGGGGTTGTCTACAGGCCCCCAGACCAGGGGGAGGACAGAGACACATTACTGTTAGAAGATATACAAAACATGACAGCTAAAGGGAGGTTCTGATAATGGGAGACTTCAACATGCCGGATACAGATTGGTCAATACCAGCAGGAACATCTGCAGAACTAGACATATATAGTGGATTCCTGCAGGGGAGGGCCTCAAACAACTGGTACAGCAGCCCACAAGAGACAGGGCTATCCTAGATCTAGTACTGACTAACGGGAAGGGATCACAGATCTCCAGGTAGAAGGTCACCTGGGGGCCAGTGACCATCACATGGTATGGTTCAATTTGGCTACTACATCTAAATCATCCCATTCCAAGGCAAAATATGGGACTTCAGAGGAGCTGACTTTGATAAGATGGCCAACAGAGTTAAGCTAGCCATGGCAAAAGAAACACAGGTGAGGGATACAGGCAAAGTGGGCAAGCATTAAGGATGCAATATTTGAAGCAACATCCCATTGTGTTAGACAGAAAAGGAAGTGCAAAGAAGAAGGAAACCACTTTGGTTCTCAAATACAGTAGCAGAAAAGGTCAGAGCCAAAAGGCTGGCCTTCAGAAAATATAAGGGAACACAGCAGGATGAAGATAGGGAGGCATACCAAACTTCCCTAAGGGAAGCAGGGAAGGCAGTAAGGCATGCAAAGTCCTAAACTGAGGAAACACTGGCACGAACAGTAAAAGAAGGTGACAAGACTTTCTATAGATACATTAGTGAAAGGAGAAAGTCCAGAGGGGGTATTGCTAAGCTTAATGGAGAAAAGGGAGCATGTGAGGAGGAGGACCCTGTAAAGGCATCTATCCTAAATAGATACTTTTGCTCAGTATTTACTGAAAAGAAGGTAGGGCAGGGTCCACAGCTCAGCATCATGGACACAGTGGGAAGGGAGGTGAGCACTACTCCCTTCACAAAGAAAGGTCCTACAAGAGCTTGCTAAGCTCAGGGTGGATAAGGCAATGGGACCTGATGGCATACATCCCAGGGTACTTAAGGAGCTAAAGGTGGAACTAGCAGAGCCATTAGCAGAACTGTTTAGTGAGTCTCTGAGCACAGGAGGTCCCAGAAGACTGGAGAAGGGCTCATGTGATCCCGCTCCACAAGAGTGGTAGCAGGGAGGAGGCAGGAACTACAGACCAGTCAGTCTTACCTCAGTAGTGGCAAGATTATGGAGGCACTCCTTAAGGAAAGGATAGTGCAACACCTGAAATCCATAGGGGCACAGGATCCAAGACAGCATGGGTTTACAAAGGAAGGTCCTGTCAAACTAATCTCATAGATTTCTTTGACTGGGTAACCAGAGTGGTGGACCAAGGGGAGCAGTTGATGTCGCCTACCTTGACTTCAGCAAAGCTTTGACACTGTTCCACATAGAAGATTGATAAATAAGCTGGGTAGGCTTGGGGTGGGTCAGAAGTTGGTCAACTGGGTGGCAAACTGGTTGACAGGCAGAAAACAGAGAGTGGTGATAAATGGTATACAGTCAGAAGAGATGCAAGTCACAAGTGGGGTACCTCAGGATCAGTCCTGGGCCAGTCCTCTTCAACATCTTCATTAGTGACATTGCAGATGGACTAGAGGTAAGAGCTTGTCTGTGTGCAGATGACACCAAGATCTGCAACACAGTAGATGATCCAGATGGGGTGGGCAGAATGAGAAGATATCTGGATAAACTAGCAAAATGGTCAGAAGAGTGGCAACTGGGATTTAATGCAAAGAAGTGCAAAATCATGCACATAGGGAAGAGAAACCCTGAAGCCACCTATAGGCTGGGAGGGGAGTTGCTAGCAGTCACAAAGGAAGAAAGAGACTTGGGCATCATCATCACTAATGACCTGAAATCATCCAAGCAGACCTCTAAAGCAGTAGGTAAGGCTAGGGGGGTGTTAGGGTGTATTAGTAGGAGTATCACAAGTCGTAAGAGGGAGGTAATAACCTCTTTACCAGACACTGGTTAGGCCCCGTCTGGAGTACTGCGTGCAGTATTGGAGGCCACACCTTCACAAGGACATTAACCAAATTGAGGCAGTCCAGAGAAGGGCAACCAAAATGGTGCAGGGACTGCATCAGAAGACATATGAAGACAGATTAGCAGAGCTCAATATGTATACCCATGAGCAAAGGAGGGAGAGAGGTGATATGATTGAGGAATTCAAACACCTTAAGGGCATTAACAAGGTGAAAGAGTCTAACATGTTTAAATATAAGAAAAATAGCAGGACAAGAGGACACAGCATGAGATTAGAGGGGCCGATTAAGGGGAATGTGAGAATTCTTTTTCACAGAAAGAAGGTGGTGGATGCATGGAATGGCTTACCACAAGAAGTGGTGGCTATGAATACAGTGCAGGGCTTCAAACAGGCATGGGATAGGCATAAGGGAGCAATACAAATGACTATGAATAGATAGGCCACTGACAGAGCAAAGGCAGATGGCACATTTATAAGATAGAAAAAGAAATGGGCAGACTGGATGGGCCTTGCGGTCCTTATCTGCCGTCAACTTCTATGTTTCTATGATGTGAGCACAGGAGGGTTTCCTACACTCGATGAACTACAGTTGGATCCCCCCAAAAAAGCAAAAATGCTTATTGAACAGCTTTTAAAAGATTCCTACAGACAGCTATCAGAGCACACTGTCTCCTATTCCTTCCTACTCATACTACCCCGAACTGAGACTGTGCAGATCAATATAGAGCCCATGTGACCTGAACTCCCATGAATCACTGCAAAATCTGCCTTCAGAGCTCAAAAACAAGGCAAAGTGAGGTGAAGTGAACTGCCACCAATGTACTTTGCATTAAAAATTGAAAGAGTAGTGACCAGTGGATGCGGAGTAATGCGAAGTCACTGTTTCTAATGCACTTCGCGTTTCCTCATTATAATGCAAAGTACTCTTCTTCACATTGTGGAGCACTCCACAAATCTACCTGTGCTCCTCGAAACACTACGTGGAGCGGATTGAGCCCACTTTGCCCACCACTACTGCAGGGTGGGGGTGGAGTTGGTGTCACTTCAATACTTCACTGCCATTCCTATTCTGCCTGTCTGTCTGTGTCTCTCTCCCCTCTCTCTCTACATGTCTATGTAATTATCTATATTTCTATTAATTGCATGAATCACTATTTTTACCTATTTCTAAAACAAACCTGCACATCACATTTGCCTGCACTATGAGCACATACTTATGAAACTGTGCATATTTGTACTCCACTTCTGCATAAACCTCACACTTTCCTAATATTCCCATTATCACAAGCATAACTACCTTGCCCTTATCAAAAGGGACCACCTCTGAAAGTTACTATCACATTTTCTCTGCTAACAGTCTATCATTACACCTGACTTCCTGACATCAACACATTGCTTAAATATAACTTACATCACCTCATGGACAAAAGCCCTGTTTCTCTACAAAAACACTGTGTAAATAACTCCAAGGCTGAACATATACCAGCCATTACTTTTTCATGTACTGCCACCTTCTGTACCATCATGGGGATTTGCATATATTTCCCATGATGCTTTGCATTATTGGGGTATGTGCAAATGTGTTTTCTTTAAAATGTGGCTTTCTGGCCAATATTATCCGTGATAACACACACATCAGGGGCATTTGCTCTAGGGTTCTTTTGTAAACCTATATTGCTTCCTATTCCTTCCATTAAAATGTACACCTCCATATATTTTCCTAATAATGTGTATGTCTTCCTTAGAACAGAAACTAAAATAAATCTTAACTGCTTACAAATCATTGTGTTGTTTCTCCACACCTCCTTAACAATTCCACACAACTTCACTAACTTCATTATGCAGCTGTGGTGGATCTGACCAGAACTTGTTTATTATGGAACCTGTGAATTGCAGCATTAAATTAAATAGAAAACCTTTAATTTCTTTGAGACTGACCAACATACTGACTTTTACAGTCTTGACTAGTCTCTGAGGGATTCTACAGCCCCAGAATGAACTCCTTCTCACTCAATCTATTGCTTCCAGACAAGTAAAAATTTATTCTTTTTTTGGCAATGTCACAGTCCTCTGTTTTGAGCCGATGGAATTGGTTTCTGCCTCCAGCAACCACACTTTAGGTTCTGCAAAAGTAGCAGAATAATGGACTATGGGATTCTAACTGAATTTTTGTATTCTGTTTCAGTACTTTCTTACAGGTCCCAAGAGGATACAAATTCCACTACTGTTAATTGCATTTGTTGATTGTTCTGTTCTGACTATAATTTTTGATTACGCAGACTCCTTTAAAATACATAAAGCAGAATGATTAAAAATAGGCTACGAATTAATGAACTGCATGCAAAAGGTCAAAAGTGAGGGTCTGACCTCTATAAACAGGACAGTCTTTGTGGGGGCACCTCAGGGCTCCATTTTGGACTCATTACTATTTAGCCTGTTTATAAATCAGCTGCCTGAAACCTGTCAGTCTGCCAAAGTTTTTCTGTTTGCAGATGACACAGTAGTTTTTTCTCAACACCCCAGCAAAGACTGTCTGACCCAAGTCCTTCAAGGTAACTGTGAATCCATGAAAAATGGTTCTCTTACAAGCTGGCCCGGTAGTGCTGAGGGCTAAAGTTCTGGATGCCACACCTTACTTCGTGCCGGTGATCCGAGTTCAGGAGCAAGCTCAGGCCACTGTGGTCTTCTTGGAGGGAGGACTGGAAGAGGATTGAGTGGCTGACAGGAAGCTCTTCTCTTCTGGATTGTGGAGGTTAGCTTTCCCTACCCTTGACTGCTACTGAGTGGAGGCTCGATGGTAACATCAGGCAAGTGGGGGCTGGCACTAGGCCGGGTGGGTGGAGTGGGGTCATTGCCAGTTCTGGCACACATGCATGCCTCCACACACATACAAGACCATGTGTGCTGGGATCCTGGGGAGTTAAGGGGAGACAATTGGAAAAAGCCAATGTGCCCCCATCGCCGTATGTGATGGCCTTCCTGGTAGCCCATAGAGGGCCAGATGGCAGGATTACAGTAGGTATCAACGGGTGGGCAAATAGCTCTATGAAAATTAAAAATGGATCTATAACAATAGTCTGGTACTTAAAGAAAACCAAGACCATGAATTTCAGACACTCATACCAGAAGAAAAAAAGCCTCCACTTTGGAAATCTACAATGCCACAGGCTCAAAACTGGAGCAAATTGAAGTCTTTAAATATGTAGTGCTTTTCTTGGAGGACACCCTACCTTTTGTTCCTTATATGAATAGCTTAATTGAAAGAGTTAATGATGGGCTGGGAGGTCTTTTCTGAAAATGAAACAACTTTCCCCCAGAATCAAGGCATTTAATTGTGTCTAGTTCCATTTTCACACTTATTGACAATGGCCTTGTTGTCTACTCTGCAGCATGTGATTCTGTACTGGATAAGGTCAAGATAATCTGTAAAAAAGCCTGCAGATTTGTCCTGGGTGTAGACAAATTTACTCACACATGCAATCTACAGTATATACCCACGCCAACTGGGTACCTCTAACCAGCAGAATCAAGTTACCAACTTGTTTTATAGGGAAAAAGGCTCTGTTGGGACTTACTTTCCAGTATAACACATTGCCTAAGTTTTGCTGATAACCTGTACAACACATGGCGTATGACCAAAATTAAGCCATTAAAACCCTTCAGCAGGACAAGCCAGGGCCAGCATCCTTTTCTGTAAAGGAGGCTGGCTGGTTGAATGAATTGCCAGATACATTACTTAATATGACAAACCTGAACCAATTTAAAAGCTCTCAATATGCATTACATCTTGAAAAAAACTCATAGATAATGTGACCAATTTATTTATTTATTTAGTCTTTGGTAACTGCGTAAGTGCACTGATCCAAGGGACCATTTTCAGGCATGACCTGGGCCAAAAGCTGTCATAAACATAACAGGCAAAATCACAAGTACAAGCAGGAATGATAATGATTTAACATACAAATAGAGCAGTGTAGAAACTTTCATAGGTATACATAACAATGCTTTATATCAGATCTCTATTAAAATAGAAAAAGGGGAAGTGGTGCTAAATGCTATAAGATTCACCCTCGGGAGGATGGGCAGGGGAAAAGTAGAGAAAATAAGAAAGTGATTATGCAAGTATTTACTGAATAGAGATGCTAGCGAACATTACAGTTACAGTTATGTTTGACAAGAAGCTATGATTTAAGGTTGTGCTTGAAAATAGAATGGGATTTTAAAAATTGAAGGGGGTGGGTAATCCATTCCACATGGCGGGGGCCACTATTGAGAGAGTTTTCCCACCCATGTCGGTGATGGATTTAAGTACATGCAGGGAGGCTACAGTGGAAGATCGAAGGTTCCTGGTAGATGTTCTGAAATTTAAGAGGGTGGAAAGAGGAGAAGCATTGCTGCTTCTAAGGGCAGTATCCACCAGACAGCCATGTGTATAGTCAAAGCACCCTTGCAGGGAGAGCCAGCCAAGGGAGCGGTAGAGATCACAGTGGTGAGTACAGTAGGAGGCTGACAGGGCAAAGCAGCAGGGTTTGTTGTAAGCTACAGAGAGCCTAGATTGAAGGGTGATAGAGGTCCTAGAGTAGATAGGAGAGTGACAGTCAAAGGTGGAGAGCAGATTTCCCATCACTATTGCAAGGCGAGCCTCCTTGGTGAGGTAGGGTTTTCCGTGCTAGGCAACATCCAGGTTCTGATTTACCCAGTGGACTACAGTATATGGTTAATGTGGTAATTTAAGGTGAAAGAGCAGTCAAGCAGCACACCCAGGTACTTGAAAGAGGAGACGTTTTCCAGGGCAGGTCCATCAGGGGAGTATATGAGGAGGGCATCATTGGCATGGAGGGTCTTGGCTAGGTACAGTTTTGACCCAAACAACATGGCCTTGTTTTTTTCTTTAGCATTAACCAACAGAAGATTGGATGAGAACCAGTTTGATGCCGCACAGTAGTTCTCGGATAAGACAGAGAATAAGAGAGGGAGAGAGTTGTCACTGTGAGAGATGACAAGATCATCTGCATAGATTAGTGAACTACAGGTGAGGCTGTCAGCAAGGGTGGAGTTGAAAAATATAGAGAAGAGCAAGGGGCCCAGGATAGAGCCCCTGAGAGACACCCATAGTGACAGGTAGAGGAGAGGAAGTGGCTGTACCAATACACACAGATTGGGATCATCCAGAAAGGTAACTTCGGAACCAGTCTGTGGCCTCAGCAGAGCAACCAAGTGTAGATAGCTTGGAGACAAGGAGGGAGTGATTGACCATATCGAAGGCTTTCGATAAGTCAACAAAGACGCCAGCTGTGGTGTGGCCACGGTCCATATTAGAGAGGATGTGGTCAGTGAAAAGGGCAAGTGCTGTCAATGTGCTATGAAACTTGCAGAAACCATGCTGCTGACTACATAAGAGATTGTGTTTGGAGAGGTAATCTGTTAGTTGGCTGTGTATGACCCTTTCCAGGAGTTTACTTAGGTGAGGGAGAATAGATATGGGCCGGTAGTTGTCAGAGGAGTGGGGTCACCGGATTTAAAGATGGGGACCACTCTAGCTGATTTCTATGAGTCAGGCATGGTGGAGGTAGTCAGGGCAAGGTTGAAGACAAAAGAGAGTGGCATGGATATCAGAGGGGGGGCAAGTGTTAGGAATACTGGGGAGAGGCTGTTGGAGCCAGGGCTGCCCTGATTTGATAATCTCTTTATGAGTTTGTATGTATCTTTTGGGGATATGGCCTTTAAATAAAAAGGGGGGTGAGGGGAGGAGACAAGGAGTAGGGAGTTTGAGGACAATGAGGGCATATTAGTTCTTGAGGTGAAGGATACCCCAGTATAAGTGGGTGAGGTGGGGGGAGTGAAGGGGTGGGGGTAGTGCAGGTGCCCAGTGGTGTAGAAAAGCTAGGAGGAAGTTTGCTGAGGAGGGCCGATAGGTCAGAGAACTTGGTGTTAAGAGCTTCAGTGACCTCAGAGAGATCTGTCAATAGGTCAGAAGGAGAGCTTAGGTGTATGTTAGAGCTCTGTGTGTCAGTATTTAACAGTGAGCCAGTGGTGTCCCAGAATTTTCTAGGGTTTCCTAGATTTTCCCTCTGGAGTCTAAGGGAGTAATCTGATTTCAAGGCTCTTGTGGCATGCTTGCATTTATTACACAGGTGTCTTTACTCATTCCACAGGGCAGGGGAGGGGGCCAGTTTGTATGCAGCCTATTTGCTGTCCCTCAACTTCATGAGGGGGGGCAAGTTCTTTGGTTATCCAATGTTTGCACCCACCTCTGACACCCTGGGTGGTGACAGGAAAGTGGTGGTCCTTGATGGCCAGAAGGGCATTAGTGAAGTGGGTGGTAGCTTGTGACTCATCAGAGAGGGCATAGAGATCTTCCCTGTTTATGTCTCTAATGTTCTCATAGAGGCAGGAGGTATCTGGGTGACTGAAGTTGTGTATGGATAGGTACATGGGGGGAGGGTGGGAGGCCTTAGAGGACCAGATGATGTATGTAGGGAAGCGGTCATTCAGGGAGTCTGACCACATACCAGCATGGATGACCCTATCACCACTATTTGTGATCACCCAGTCAAGGAGAGTACTGTTGGATGTGCAATGATTGAAATGTGTAGGGAGGTTGATGACTTGCACCAGATTGTGTTGTTTTAGAAGGTTTGCGTGGTCAGGTTCATGTGAGCTGAGCCAGTTTAGGTTGTAGTCTCCAAACAGGAGGGAATCTCTGGGAGGGGAGAGAGATCTGTAGCCAGTAAGGAGGTTTTGAAGGCCCTCTACTCCCCCATCAGGAGGACTGTGGCAGCAGCCCAAGAATAGTTTTTTTTGTTGAGCCAAGGGTAATTTCCACAATAAGTCACTCACTAGGGAAGATGTTGTTAGAGCACAGGGCAAGTGTGGCAGTGAGTGCTTCATAGATAAATATGACAGCACCACATCCCTTTCTTTTGCCAGGTCAGTTTTGAGCAGTAGGGAGTATCCTGCTAGCTGGAACATGGAATCAGGATGCCGTGGCTTCAGCCAGGTTTCAGTGAGGCATAGTACCTGGGAATTATAAAGGAGACCCAGGCTTCAAAGTTGGGATATTTGACAGGGAGACTACAAATGTTCATATGGTTGATTTTTAAACTGGGTGGGCTGATCCAAGTGTGGGTCATGGAAGTGAGCATGGACTGCACTGGATGCAGGTTAGACTCAGTGTCTCCTGCCAGTAGAGCAAGGAGAAAAGGAGGAAGTATGTGCACAGTGGGTGAGGGAGGGTGTGGGGAAAGGAAGGTGAGAGCAAATAGTAAGCTAGTTGGTGATGCTCGAGGTTGGAGAGGAAGGCATGTGTGAGGGAACCAAGGAGGGTAGACTCCCACCTAAATGGGGGGGCAGGGAGGGAGGCAGTCCCCAGTGAAGTGGAAAAGATCAAAGTGGTCGATGGATAGTATTGAAGCGGAGAGGTCTGCTAGCAGGAACATGTCTGCCAGGGAGGCCACTAATAGGGGGAGGAAAAAAGGCTTCATAATGTGACAGGTTGAAAGGGTAGGTGTGCTAAGAGATTAGGGTTGTAGTATGGGAGATGCTTATTAGAGGGAGAGGTAGCTAAGAGGAATAACTAAGACATGTAGCACTTTGATGGAAAAGATAGCTAAGATATGTAGGAAGGGGTAGTAAAGATGTAACCAGTGGGGGGACGAGGTGGGGTTAGAAGGTGGATCTAAAGTGTATTTAAAGAGTGCCTGGGGTGGGGTTGGCAGGAAGGAGAAAATTTAGCAGAATAAAACTAATAAGCACAAAATTAATGCTAGTCAAAATTAGGAGAGCCGTGGCAGCCCAGGCTTCAGGGCTACAGTCAGTTCCAAGCACTGACCAATAGGAGCACTGAAGCTAAGGGGACCAGCCAATTTGGAGTTGGAGGAGAAGCCGACAGCCAATGGATGGTGAGCCGGTGGCCGGTGGCCTGTCTGTACTGCCTATAATCCTTTTTAATTTTTCCTTTATGGCCTCATACTGATTCTGCTCTGTACTGTCTCATTGTAATCAACTTTGATACAGAACCTTTGAAAAAAAGCACTTGTACTCAAACATATTTTCCTAGTATGCAAATAAAATAAACTTGGGATAACACCCAATAGCAACTGATGTTGAAGAACAGCACTGTTGAGATGCTGTCCTTCAGATGAGATCTTAAACTAAGTCCCCTTCTGATCATCTCTTGTCATTTTCCAGGTGAAATTGAAGTTCCCATAACAATTTTCCCAAGGTAAGGTGTATTGGGCAACATCTATCTGACTCATTATCAATGAAACAGGTTTCTGTAACCTATGCACCCCCCCATGCAGGGGGCTCTGCCCCCTGCTGCCTCGACTTTTATATAATCAACTCTGAGTAGGAGTTGTGTCGGGAAGGGGGTGCAATCACTGGTGAAAAAACATCAGTGTACCACCGGGACTATTACAGTGACCTGTGGATTCTGTTGCTGTAATGGTCTTCATGGTAATGCATTCACTGTGAGAATGGTATACCCCCAGGATGTACCTCAAAAAAAGCTGTCGCAACTAAGTAAGTCTTTATTAGTACAAAGGTACAAATAATTAAAAATAAAAATTGCATTCTTATAACAATTAATACTTCATTATATATTTATGTGGTTGCTATTCTTAATTTAGAAGGATAAATTACTTCTAATAATTTCTACTGGGACTAATTTACATTTCTTTCCATTGTCATGTGTTATTTAAATGTTGAAATATCAAACTCATCACTTGCATTACTTGTGAAGATAATTATGTAATGAATCAGAATTTGTGTGCCATTAATTAGATCTGTATGCTAGGTTGTCTTAAGCTCGTACCACATATTATAAAAATGGTCAATGAGGTGTTTAGAGAGTACATTTATTTTGATTCATTAGCAGTTTAATTTCTTTTGTTCAATCAAGACTAGTAAACTACTGCAGCAACTGTTATTTTTACACGCAGACACACAGTGGATCCATTTTAGGAATATTATATGGTTAAATTGATTTTATATGCTTCACCCATGGTATTTTTAAGTATATTTTCAACACAAAAAATGTTTCATATTCCTACATTCAGTACCTAAAAAAATACAACGTTCTGCTAAATTGCAAAAATATAACTTGTTTGTCAAAATATTTTCCTGTTATAGTGGAAGAAAATACTTAAATCACCAGGTTTACATATAACTACCAGCACCCACATGCTCAAACACCAGTGCATTTCGGAAGTACAATTCAAAGCAACTCATTGGATGAAGTCACTGGCTTCCATCTGGCACTTACTGCACTACAGAACAAACAATGAATTTTAGAGGATGCACGGTGTCCTTATTCTTTCAGTATTGTTTCATTCTGTGTTTTGATCCAATGCTTTAAAAACAACCTCTACAGGTTGGCTCATTACAGAGCTATTTTCTAATACTGTTTAAAGCCCTCTTTTTTAGTTTACATACAGTATTTTTAGTTATAAATTGTCCCCATGGACTATTTCTTAGAAGAAGCATTATAGTTCATCTGATACAGACTATATCTTAACTCTCTACAACAGCCAACATTCAGCACGTAACATTACTTTGTACTAGTAACATTGTAATTTTGGGTTTCTACCTGCCTCTTGGCATTTTTATGTTCTCTGCGGTGCTAGCTGCCAGGTTGGCATACCATAAATAGAGATGTTGTTACCTTATTAGCCAAAAAAAGGTACCAAACCTCCACATATGCCCAACTGAGCAAATTTCAATGTTAGAAAAAATCAGAAATTAGCAGAGATGATTTTCGTACATGCTCTGTCCACCCAAGTTGGGTGTTTGAAACTTTATGTGAGCTTATAATGAGCTGTATCTATTTTAATCTTGCAAACCTGTCCACCCAAAATGGGTGTTTGAAACTTTATGTGAGCTCATAATGAGCTGTACCTATTTTAACCTTTTAAACCTTCTTGCTGCCTCTCCTGTGTGCACCCATATTTGTAAACCAATTCTTTAACTATCTGACACACTGTGCAGACTCCATCACCAATCCATTTTGAAGGATTTTCATAGGTGTTCTTTGTGCTTTTAAAAACCTAATAGCTTGTTTAACAAGAAAAAGGTTTTTTCCTTTTCAATTGTCTTGACAGTTTATCTCAAGTAGGTAAACAGATGTTATACTTAATATTACTGTTACAAGATTAAAATGGCCGAATCAGGATCACTAGCTTGCCAAATGGAAGACCCTTTTGTACTGACCAACCCAGCCCACTGGAATGAGTGGCTGTATTTGGTGACCACTGGAAGAATAAACTGGCCAGGGAATGGCCAGTTTAAGAACCAGTGATCAGCCACCTGAAGCGCACAAATGACCATTACTGGAGGTGAAACATAACTCACATCTAAATTTTATTACTCTTTCCAGAAATGCCCTGGAACCAAAACAGAAAAGACAACCCACAATGGAATATAAAATCAGAAGTACCCTTGTACTTGATGGGCAGAGGGTGAAATTTGGTTGAGGAGGTAAAAGCCAATCTATAATTTGACTGAAATTTCTATTAGTCTGCATTGATTTAATTATAAGCTCTGAAATGCATAGTGCAATTCATTATCTCTATGGATGTTACATAAAATCCACACATGCTATTTCTGCTGTCAGGCAATATTTCCAATCCATAGGTCCAAATCTATCTATCCAATAGGCTTCGCTTAGTAGTTGATTCTTATTTATATCCCTTCCCCTAGGCGGACATTCCACTCTTTCAAGTCCTACAAAGCTAAGGATTGATACACTATGTCTCTGGCTTTTAAAATGCCTAGCTACAGCAGATGATTCATATCCACTCTGAATGTCATTTTTGTGTTCATTTGAACATACTCTTAGTAGTCTCATAGTTTTATCCACATAGGCCAGATCGCAGAGGAATCTTAAAAGACATACAGCCTGCTTTGTTTGGCAGGTAATAATGTTTCTGATCTGTACCTCTTCTCCTCTGTAGGGGTTATACACTATTTTGGTTCTAGGTGTGTTGTGGCAATTTTGGCAATTGCCACATGGGTAGCTTCCCATTAAAGGTTCTCTACCCTGGAAGATTTTGTGTTCTTTCTATGTTTTAAAACAAGAGTAACAACACCTGGCTCCAACTTTTATTTTTTATCTTTTCTGCTATAACTAGGAATTTTTTCTTTGAAGGCCTCACTGCCTTTCTTATTTGCCTGTGATATATTCCAGTGCTTAAACACAAGGGCTTAGATATTCAAAATGTTCAAGGACTAAGTCCCATGCCACAGCCACTGCTGTGGGATGAAACTTCCGCACCAATGGAAACCTCGTATTTGCAGTGGGTGCAGCAGCAAGGAATGTTACACCTGGTCGCACCAGGTATAACATTTTGGCACAGCTGCACAGAAAAATGGTCGCAAACTGCCATAAACTGTGGAGCCAGTCATCATCAGGCTCCACTTTTGACAACATGGTGGACGTAAGAAAAACTGCAGCTTCGCAAGTGGTGACCCACTTGTGCCAGTTTTTTCTTGCAGCTGCACAACTTTCAGGGGTGCTGAAAATCTAACCCAACATATTTCACTCTTCCAAATCTATTGGAAAAATCAATAGGTACAGAAATGTTATCTTTATTTCTGTCTGGAATCCTCCTGTTTCTCAGCAGCTCTTCCCTTTATTGTGAAACACATTTTTCTCTGGCAGTTTTAAGAGTCCTTTGTTTATATCCCTATTCCTAAACCATTCCCCCAACTCATTAGCAGCCTTCAAATAGTCCGTTTTTGTACAGTTCATTTTTACTTTGTCAAACTGCCCATGTGGAATATTTTCTTTCATATCCATTTTATGAAAACTGTTGGCATGCAGTACTACATCCTGATCTGTATCTTTCCTGTATAATTTAACATTCACATGGGTCCCCGCGTCATAAATGCAAAGGTCTAGAGAGTTAACTGATTGTTTGCTGTAACTTATCACAGATTCCAAGTAGTCGGTACAGTTACTTAAGTAGTTGTAGAATAGCACAAGGTTGTCTTCACTTCCTGTTCAGAGATCATCAATAAAATGTTTCCACAGCATAATATTGCCAGCCCACTGGTTGTCATTGTTGTCTAAAATATTTATCTCTTTTTATAATTGTCCATGCCAATATTTGTGTAACGGTGCCATGGATGAACCCATGGTTGCTCCTTTTATTTGCCAGTAATAAGTAATAACCATTATTGAAGCAAAAACACTTTTTTCTAGTACAGGCCTTCCATATTTAGGATTAGTGGTTGCTTACCTGTTGTCCTGTTTTCAAGCATTTCTCACAATGCTGCCAATCCTCCCCTGTGGGGTATGCTAGTAAACAAGTCTCTGACATCAAGTGTTGTAACAGCCGTGTAATGACTGTTCCACAAGAAATATAACAAGCATTTGTCAATGCCGAATGTTGTCTCGCTGGCATTGGCATTAGTAGAGCAGGAGTTAGAGACACATAATAGGAATGGCAGTGAAGTATTGAAGTGACGTCAACCCGATTCCCACCCTGCAGAGACTGACAGGCATTGGGGTGTGCCTTTGGGTTGTCAGCTATAATGCTCATGCCATTTTACCTCACTCTACCCTATAGATACTGACAAGTGTTGTGGTGTGCTTTGGGGTCTTTGGGCGTTAAACTTACCCCATTCCATAAGGAAATATGCTGACATGGGTGCAGTATAGGAGAATGCAGTGAACTTTATGGTCGAACACTCCAAGGCACACCACGATGCCTGTCACTGGCTGCAGGGTGGGGGTGTGGGTGGAATGGTGTGAGCATTACAGCCGATGATCCCAAGTCACACCGCTGACACCTGTCAGTCTCTACAGGGTGGGGTGCTATAGTTGGAAACCCTAACACCATAGGTGTGCGTTGGTATTTTCACTCCAAATTTTCAACATGGGCTTTTTTTTAACAGGGTAATTTGGCATGCTGGGGTGGGCTCCCAGCGTGCCACCTGTGTTGTTTCTTGGGGGAGGGGCTGTAGCCAACAGGGGATTGGGCACCCCCATTGATAAATACCAGTGGGGGTGGGAGAGCCGAGGGGGATTGGGCACCCCCTCGGCACACAACAAATGGGTGATGGACATTATGTCGATGGGGAGTGGTCTCTCCCATCGGCAGATTGAACTGGGAAGGGGGGACTGAAGCCGATGGGGATTGGGTCCCCTGTTGGCAAAGAAAGACTTTTTGGGGGGTGCATGATGCTGAGGGGGACTGGGCACCCCCTTGGCACACAGCAGAAATGGGAGGGGGACATTATTCCAACGTGGAGTGGGCTCCCCCCGTCTGCATTGTGACAGTTGGTGGCGGCAGTCACTGCTGCCATGTTGCTTGCATATTGGGAGGCATGTTGTGGTCCCGCTGCATGAGAGCTTCGCTCTCATTGCAGTGGACCTTTTCTTAGATCTGGTGGCCACATTAGCTATGCATGATGTCAGCTCCTGCTGCTGGCTTATTGGGGAATGAGGGACGCACCTACTGATGCATGCCCCGCATTCACCCACAGTGACCGCACCTCCAAATCTGCTACTACCACAAGATGTTGGCTGGGCACATGTGAGCCAACACAAAAATGGGTACATTAGTGAAGAACAGATCACCTGGGAGTGGGTTCAAGACTGGGGTCCACCAGCAGAAAGAGAGGGTGGACCCTGTAGGAAATGAATCAGAAAAGTAGCCATGAGCATATTTTAGTGTAAGGATAGTCAGTAAGCAAAGAGCGGGAGAAAAAGAGAGTTATTACCTCCTTAGTGCCCACATGTACATACATGCACATTTATTTAATATTAATAAGCCAAGTCCTTGTAAGTAGCTGCCCTGGCTGGTAATTCACAGTCCTGGTGATTCAGTGGTAAAACAGGGCCAGCATAGTTATAATTAGCATAAGGGCATTTATTTGTTTGTCAGAATAAAGTATTTGTGCCAGTATTTAATTAATGAACAGCCTGCTGTGCAAGTTCAGTGCAGAGTAGCAGCAGTGTGGCACTGAGGTGCCAAGAGCAATGTAGTGACAGACTGACTGTCAAGAGAAGGGCTCCTCAGAGAAGTACTAGTATGCTTGGAAGGGAATCCCCTCAAAGCAACCTTAAGCGGCTGAGTGAAACAGCATCAGTGGTCACGGAGCAGGTTAAGGCCTGCCAGATCAAGGTTCTGATGGTGGGAGAGTCGTGACAGAGCGCTTCTGTCTCTGGCAAGGAGGTCAGATAATGACATAAGAAAATATATTAGTTGGCATTCAACAAGCACCAGGAGAATGAATTAGGGACTAGCTGCAATTTATTTTAAATAATAAAAATAAATTTAAGGGGTGGCACAGAAAGAGAATGGGAGAGTACTATTCTTAGAATATAATCACAAGCCAGGCACCACTTTAGAGTGGCAGGAGAGCTGCTCTAGTGACAACAAGCATGTGTCAATGCCGAATGTTGTCACGCTGGCATTAGCTTTGGTAGTGCAGTGTAGGAAAACATTTTGGGCAGGATGTGAAAAATGACAGCTGTGCAGTTCATAAGGAGGTGTAAAAAAATGCCAGTGTTGAAAATGTGGCATGTAAATAAAGCAAATTTACGAAGTTACAAGGGTGCATGGGAAATATGCAATGCACGCTTGGAACACACTCATTTTATGGGTGTTTGACACCAAATTTTCAACATAGGCATTTTAGCACCTCTGCTCATGTACAGTGTCTCTGTTATTTCCTCAAACTGTCCCAAGAAGTGATATCGCACAGCGACCACGCTATTGTGCGGCGGAAGTGTGAAAACACATTTTGGGCAGGATATGTGAAATGACAGCTGTACTGTTGTTCATCAAGAGGTGTGGAAGAATGCCAGTGGTGAAAATCCAGAGTGAAAATATCACAAATGCACAATGGTACGAGCGTGCGTGCAATCTCCCAATGCACGCTAGTAACACAGTAATTTTATGGAGTATCGTCACCAAATTTTCAACATAGGCATTTTAGGACCTCTACTCATGAACTGTATCACTGTCATTTTCATTGTCTGTCTCACACAATGATTTCCCACAGCGACCGCGCTATTGTATGCCGGAAGTGCGGAAACACATTTCGAGCAAGATGTGGAAAATGACAGCTGTACTCTTCACAAGGAGGTATACAAAAATGACAATGTTGAAAATCTGGCATGAAAATATTGTGAATTCACAAAGTTATAAGCCTGCACAGCAATTATGCAATGCACGCTTGTAAAACAGGCATTTATTGGATTTTTCCACCAAATTTGGAACATAGTCTTTTTGAGAGACCACCTCATGAACACTGGCACTGTCATTTCATTAATGGGTCCCAAAAGGTGATTCCACGCAGTGACTGTGAAATCACCTTTTCAGGCAAATTAACACCATGACAGTAATAGAATTTATGAGGAGGGGTCCCAAAAACCCCATGTTGAAAATTTGGTGCCAAAATTCCAAAAAATGTCCGAGATACGCAGCAAAGTTGAAAACACCCTATTTATTCCATTATACAGCTTACCGGCATTTTCTCAGTTTGCAGTTGGCTTTGAAGAGTGCAGAGGTGTTCCCAGTACACTGAAGATCATCGTGCCAGACTCTGGAGGTACGTATGGGGTGAGGAGATGTGAGGGTGGTGTGGGAGGCAGGGTGCACAGTGGGTGGAGTGCGGGTGGGGGCAGGGAGACTACGAGGGACTGTTTTATGTTACAGGAAGAAAAAAATTAACATCAGGGACAGTTTTTTTTTCCAGGGGACTTGGCACACTGGAGTGGGCCCCAGCATGCCACCTAACTGTTTTTTGGGAGGGGGTGCTGCAGCCAACAGGGGATTCGGCACCCTCGTCCAGCACACAACAGGGGTGGTTATGCTGACAGGGATTGGGCACCTGTCGGCACACACAGTGGTGGGAGGCAAGAGCCGGGGGTTGGGCAGCACCCCTCAGCATATAAGAAATGTGGGGCTGCTTTATGCTGATGGGGAGTGGGCTCCCGTCTGCAAATTTGTGCAGCCACAGTAAGCCAACAGGGGGATTGGGCACCCCCAAGTCAGCCGTTGGGTGGCCACCCGTCCGCCCACCATGCTGCTAAAGTGGCGAGCAGGTAGGAAGGGTATGTTGCGTCTGACGAGCTTTGCTCAGATTGCAGCTGACATTTCCTTAGATGTGCTCGCCACATTAGCATGTGCCTTAATGTGACATTAGCATGCATGATGTAGCGCCGGCATGCAGACTGATTGGGGAATGAAGGACGCACCTACTGATGCGTGCCCTGCATTCGTCCAACAGCGACCCTGCATCCAAATCCCCACTGCCGCAAGATGTTGGCTGTGCAAGTGCGCCAACATAAAAAGCACCACACAGAAGCACACAATGAAAATACACATAAATACTAATTAAAATCACAATAAAAAGTTATAGACGGCTAGGAAATGGTCCCAGGGACAGAGCTATGTATTTGATTTGATACTAAAACACAGCATTTTTTTAAAGTTGAGCAAGTTGAAGCCAGCTAGCATAAAGAAAATGGAGTAGCCATTTTGAACTGCAGAAAACATGCATACTTTTTTGCTAAGGAGGACTGCCGAGTCATTTATTGCCAGATTTTCACCAAACACGGCACAGATACACATTTAGATGTGCCCTACATGGAAAAAGTGTTTATGTGTGGATTAGAGGACAGGAAAGTGGGGGGTCACTAACCTGTGAATATGGAGTGGCTGGAAATCAAGTTCCGTGCTGCAGGGAGGCAGGGGGAGCAGGAGCCGGAATATGGTGTAAGACTTCAGGCTGGAGATGTTACTGAACACTGTGGGACAGCCCCAAGGAGGAGTTTAACAAAAAGGATGAATATGTAAACAGACAAGGCTACAGACTTGCTCAGGAAATGTATTTAAAGGAGAAATGGTTATTTTAACAGTATTTTAGTTCTTCAAACTGGGAGGATGTCACTGCAATGTATGTGATTTTTTTTGTTTTACAGTGGGTGAACTTCAAGCTTTAGTGACTCTGGGTTCCTATGAGTGAAGTTCTGAAGAAAAAATGCAGGAGAAAGCTGGGAAAGTGAGCTTTATCATCACATAAGTGTGGTAATGCTTAGACTTTGTGAAGTACGAATTCATGCTAGAAGATATGTATGCAAAATGTGTAGTCTAGGCTGACGGGACAAGGCAGCCTCAGAATGTTCAGAGAGAGCAGTTGGGATTCAAAAGATTGATTCCATTGTGACTTATGCTGCTGCAGAATTCCACGCAGGAACTGCATGTGATTGGTGCTAAGGGTTAGAACAGGGTTGTGTCCACTCAGAGACCAGGATTTGAGTAAATTTGAATGCTCAGAGTATAAAAGGAGCTACACAGCTCAATTGAAGGGAGTATGAGCAAGGAGAGTGACCTGAAGGAACCAGACCGGATCACAGGGAGTCCAGCCTACTGAGGCCTACCATTTTGATAGTGCCCCGGGCACCAGCCTTCAGTTTAAAGTAATAGATATAGGGAATCACCAGTATCCCAGTGCTAGGGATAGCAGGGCAGTTAGTGAGAACAGGGCCAGCGTTTAGAAAACTTGTTTCTTTTAGTACCTGAATTTCTCCCAAAAGTGTTTCAGCTTCAGCAAAGAAGACTGCAATGGCTTCAGTTCCAGGTGCCACCATGACTGACATCAGCTAATCATCTCCCAGCTCCTTGGGTTGAGGATATAATTTTCTTCAAGCCAAAAAGGTGCAATGTATTTGTCAATTTGGGACTAGTTCAAAAGGGATACGCATCTGTGTTATGTGCTGGAATCCTTCTAACTACAAGGACTACCATCCATCTACTGAAGGACTGTGTTTTCCAAGATACTATGGGGGGGGGATGTATGAAATTTATAGTTGAAGTTAATGGAGTATTAAGAGTTCTAAAGTATAGGATGCGCAGTGGTGCTGAGGGTTGAGGTGCTGGACGCCACACCTCGTACCATGCTGGCAGCCCATGTTCGGGAATGAGCATGGACTGCCAGGGATTGGCAGGGGAGGAACAGGATTGAGCATCCAGAGGACAGATCTCCTCTCCTGGGGAGGGAGTACTGGTGCTCCAGCCAAATGACTGTCCCCAGGTGAAGGCCTGGTGGAAGTGTGGGACTGTGGGTGCCATGGAAGGAAGGGTACTGCGGGACTTCCATCAATGCACGAACGTCTCCACGTATGTGCATCCTGAGTGTGTACCCCAGCTTCCTACATGGCAAACAGTCAGGGCTCTAGGTAAGTCCCAGCGAGACTGGGGTGATGGAGCTGGGGTGGTGTTAGAAGGGGGCAACTGGGGACACAACAGGTGATAAACACAAGATGGAAAAAAAGAAAAGAAAAAAAAAATTCTTAAGTATAAGTTACAGTAATACATACCAAGGAAGGGTATCTGGACTTTAAGGGGTGAGTGGGTTGACTGAGGTGGGTATAAGCCTAGCTGCCAGGTCATGCCCTTAAGGCAGGTAAAAGTGAATGTGCAGTAACTGAGGTCCAGAGTGTGGCCTAGTGCTGGGTGTAATATTGGTTAACTGGAGGGCTGGTGGGTGGTGTAAAGCCTACAGTGTCCAGGGGTTAGCAGATACAGACATGTGGGTGATAAAAGAAACAGAGATTGATGTTAATGTTAGATGCAAATGCAATTATTTTAAAGTTTAATGTTTGATTGCTTGAATGCTAAAGTTTTTCATGCGAATTGTCTTTGTACATTGCAGAGCAGTCAGTAAAATTTTACCTTCATTTCACTTTGAAATTGTGTCAGAGTTATGCTTCAGGTTGTCCGAGTCTCACGTTTTCCTATGGTCTCCAAAGTCAGTCCAGTGCAGCCTCTGTCTCTCATATAGGTTCTGCAGCTGCTCGATTGGGGATGTAATTGTAAAGGTTCCTGTGGGTACCCAATTGGTGGTTGTAGGTGGGAAGAGAGGCAAAGACCCTACTGGTTGTGCAGCCCAGGTAATCCCTGTATAGGAGCTGCATCTACCTTGAGTATAACTGCATGCACATCTACCTCACTACATCTGGTGATCTTGAGGGTATGTGCCTTATAAGTACTGGCAGGGATTCTAATGTAGACCCAGTTCCTACAACTATTGGTCTACCAGATGGTTTTTCCCTGTCCTTTTGCATGTTAGTTGTTATATAAAAGACTGGCATAATTGAATGTGGTCAATTCATTACTTTCCTTTCCCACTCAGTAATATATTTCTTCTCTATTCCTTCTTTTATTTACATGTTTACAAGTGTTTTAACTTCTACAGTTGGGTTTGTGGGTGCCTTTCTATAGTTTTCTTGATTATTTAACTGTCTCATACATTCTTCTCTATAATAGAATAGTCCACAATCACCATTCCCTCCATTATCCACCTTTTTGATCACTATTGTGTCATCTTTAATGCCCTTAGAGCTGTATACACTTCTGATGTTAGGTTGTACATTGATCTCTTACCCTGTATATTTTTTCATGTCCTATTCAAATCTTTTTCTACCAATTCTATGTACAGTAAGTGGTGATGTTAGCCAGTATCTGTCCATTTTATTTATTGATTTATTTATTGAAATCTTGGATGACACCTGTGAGTGGATGCTTGTTGAGAGGTTCTACGTCAGATACATTAACACAAGAAGACACAATAAAGTTACAGTAATTATACATACAGAGTACAGAAAAATTCAACAGTACATGGGATGAAATGACATACAGTTATACAGATTGTGCTAAGGCATAGTACATGATATGCCAGCATCCTGCGGAAGAGAGAGAGAGAAGCAGAGGCAGACTGTTAGGGTGAGGTAGGGAGAGGCAGTAGGAGCTGGGATGGGAAGGGCAGAGGGAAAGAAAAGAGCCAAGGGATAGGGAGTGGGGAGCAAGTGCTAGGGCAAAAGGGGTGGGAGGCAAGTGCTTGGGCAAAGATTTAACTTGGCAGGTCAAGAGTTGGAAGTGCTGAGGCAGACTAAAGCTGTGAGTGCAAACTAGTGGGGGCACCTACAGGTACTACTGTCACTCAGGTGCTGATGGAGTTTACACTTAAAGGAACCAAGGGTTGTGGCTCCGGCTATGACAGGTGGTAGACCATTTGTCCACAGAGGGACCTGGTAAGCAAAGGATCGCTGGGCCATAGCAGTTGTGTGGCACCTGGGCACATGGAATACTTGTGTAGTCAAGCTCCTGGTGTGCCTGGCATGTATAGGTGGTGACAAAAGGCTCAGAACTCCTTGAGGAAGTAAGTTTAGTGAGACAATTTTTTGTGAGTAGGCAGGTTTGATAAAGTATTCTGTCCTTCAATTGAAGCCAGCCCAATCTCGCATACAGCTCACAGGTGTGGGTGAGTTTTGGGGCATTAGTGAACAGGCGGCAGGCTTTAAGGTTGTTGAGAAGCATTGGAGCACTGTGTCAGTAGCGGAGCCATAGGCAGCTAGGCCATAGTCAATCAAAGTGATGAGTAAATTGTTAATTGCCAAATTCAGAGCTTTATAGGTCAAGCAATGTCTGTGCCTATAGAGGATATCGATCCTGGTGTTGAAGACTTTGGCCGTGATGTCAATGTGCTGTTTGTCAGACAAGGCAGTGTCCAATGTGATTCCCAGGTACTTGAAATGGGAGACTAGTTCCAGGGTGTTACCAAAGTCATTCTGAATTGCCAGGGGATAGCCTTTTAGTTTGTTTTGGGCTGTGGCGAAGAGCATGGTCTTCGTCTTTTCATAGTTCATGACTAGTTTTTGCTCTTTGAACCATTTTTCAGCCACTGTAAAGCCACTCTGGAGGTCGCATTCCAGCACTGTGGGGTCAAGGTTGCTAGTAAAGATCACTGCATCATCTGCATAGAGGAGCAAGTGGCTGTTTCATGCAGCCGGGAGATTATTTAGGAAGACACTGAAGAGTAACGGACCGAGTATGGATCCTTGTGGTACCCCTTATCTGACCAGTTGACTTTCTGATAGGATGTCCTCAGTCTTTACTTGCTGTGATCACAGGCTAAGGTAGCTACAAAATCATGCTACAGTTTCTAGGGCTAGCCCTATGTCCGAGAGCTGTTCAAGGAGGAGGGCATGATGGACTGTGTCAAATGTCTTTGAAGGAATTGTGACTTGTAGTCTAAATTCTTAGCTAATGGGCCCGATTTTTTAATGGGAATGCAGGGTGTGCAACCAAGCCCTGTTTCCCCACAACCTTTGCCTCAGCTGCATTCCAGTGTATGCTGCAACTTGCACCCTATTTTATAACACGGAAGCAAGTTATGATATTTTCCACACTTTACGGCAGCTTACACCAAAGCTTTGGCACAAGCCCCGTAAAATGGCACCGCCATGGCCGCAAATGTATGCCAAGGTTTAGATGGTGTACCTGTGCTGTGTCGCCGCAGGAGACTTGCAGCAGGGGGATTGTGGCAAGCGGCTTTGAAAATTGCACTTGCCACATGGTTTGCCCCAAGTCACCACTTGCAGCAAATCCCTCTGCTGCAAATCCGTTGCAGTAAAGCAGCCCATTTGAAAATCGGGCTCAATGTCTGTTTCTTTCGTATCTCAACTGGATCTGTATTATCTTTTATTCTGCTGAAACAGTATCTCAGCCTCAATTTCCTACAGAATTTTTGCTTGTCCATTTTTAAATAGAACATATTGACTTTTTCATAGGAGCAGAAGGTCAAGCCCAAATTCAAAACGTTTTCTTTTGTTTTTGTTAGGCTGTGTTTTGACAGGTTGAAAACTATGTTGTTTTCTCCTGTTGTTTGCTGCTACTCTGTTTCCTTTTATCTATCTCTCTATTTTTCTTGTTCTTGTACATATTCTTCTCCTAATTCTGATTCCCCTCCTGCAGCCCATTGTGCTTGCTCTTGCTCTTGCCCTGTATTGTCTTCTGTCTTCCTACTTTCTGCCACCTTGCTTAATAACTGCCCCTGTCTGATCTTGATCCTCCCACCCCCCCCCGGGTCTCACTCAGCCTAAAAAATGTTGTCTCTTGTGCCACAATATTGCCTGTCTCCCTCTACACTACTGTCTGAGCTGTATAGAGAAGTGTCAGTGACAGGGTCATGTCTATATTGTTGTATATATGCAGTGTTTTTATTCCAGCTATAGAATTTCCCATCCCTGTAGTCATTTAAATCCCTTTTGAACTGTTAAAATGTTTTATTTATTAAGTCACTGTCATGTTCTTCGAGGCTCTTGTTGATATTTCTGAGGAATTCACCAAAGTCCTTCAGGCCTGGTTTCTTATTGTATTTGTCATACACTGTTTTAATTGCTTCACTTACTTTAGCAAGCTCTATATTAAATGCTTCTATCCAAAGCAACATGAAAGTGAGTGACTCAAACCACTCAGCACACTGCAGGAGAGCAGCAGCAAAAGCAAATTGGATGCTGGGCTGCATAGCCAGGGGGATTACCAGCAGGAATGTAGAGGTCATATTGCCACTGTACAGGTCATTGGTAAGGCCACACCTAGAGTATAGTGTGCAGTATTGGTGCCCTTATCTTAAGAAGGATGTTAACTTTCTGGAGATGGTCCAAAGGAGGGTGACCAAGACAAGAAGGATGTTAACTTTCTGGAGATGGTCCAAAGGAGGGTGACCAAGACAAGAAGGATGTTAACTTTCTGGAGATGGTCCAAAGGAGGGTGACCAAGACAATCCAGGGCCGGCAGTGGAACACCTATGAAAAGAGGCTCAGGGGGCTCAACATATACTCTCTTAAGGAAAGAAAGGAGAGTGGGGATATGATCAAGACCTTCAAATACCTTAAAGGCATTAACAGGGTGAATATGTAGGGCCTCTTCAGTCTTACTGTGAAAAAGTTCACTGGAGGAATGGCCTAAAGCCGGTAGGTGGAAGATTCAAGAGAGAGAGGAGAAGGCACTTTTTCACGGACATAGTGGAGGCCAAGTAGAACAAGTTTCCAGAGGAGGTGGATTTCATGAAAACGGTGGATAGCTTCAAGAGAGGATGAGACAGAATGAAGGGGAACATTTCTGGTGGGGGGGTTTGAAAGAGCTCAGGGAGGATTTTTGGAGTGAGGCAGGTCCCTCTGCAGACACAGGGGGGACATGCACACTCAAGCAGACTCAATAGACTGTAAGGCCTTTATCTGCTGGCTTATTTGTATTCTTGTGTGTATGTACCCCATCCCACTTTTTTCAAGATCTGTACTAGTGAAACCTAGATTTGGTTCTATCGGTATTTTTAAGTCTCTTGAGATATTCTTTTGTCTAATATACTCAACCAGGGTTAGACAGTTCCACTCTGAATACTGTTCTGTCTGTTTCAGCATTTAATATTTACATATTAAACTTTCTGTATTCAATTCCCCACCTAGTCTCTTTATACTAATACTTGTAAAATGCGGTCATCATCAGTTTTTATTATACTTCTAGGTACGGATCTTTCACCTGTTATGTCTTTTAGACTTTCAAAGACATCCATTTTAAGGTGGGTATTGTAACAAATGCTACACCAGATTCAAATTGGTACAGTATATGAATCAGATTTAGGCAGAATAAATGACAATAGTGATCTAGTCTATTTGGACCCATGGATGTACACCAAATAATCTCTAACTGCTGTAGTAATGGGGAGCAGCCATAACCAAATCCACTCAAATAATACTCCCACTCGGGTAAATGAGTTGTAGGTTTCCAATCAAAAATATTTTAAGATGGATGAATGGATGGACTGCACATTTTTAACTCCTCTCACTAGGTGCTTTTCAGTTGGGGCCTTCTTGCTGTATACACCGAGAATATGTCCGCCATCACCAAAAGTAGATTCTTGCCATAGCAGTTTTACCCACCTGCAATATAAAACAAACTACTGGAAGGGATCTGACTCCATACAATCTTGAGTAAACACACACAACAAAAATGGAGACACATTCACCCACTTATCAGTTAAATTATTTAGTATTTATTCTTTCAAAAGACATCAATAATCACACCTCTATACCCTGGATCAACATTTCGTAGTGCCCTCACCACTTTTTCAGGATCTATGCATAATTAAATTATATACATAAAAAACATATATCACTTTTCAAAAAAAATAATTTGCTAAAAAAAAACCATCTTGTACAAATTGCTTATCGTATTTCTTCAGTGTTCCGTAGTAATATTTCAATGAGCCTACACAACTGAGTTATGGTGCTATGCTTGTGCAACTTGGAAGATCTTTGACTGTTCTCCTCCTCTCTATCCATGGGATATACCACTCTGTAGGAGTACGATGGCAAGGAACCCCGGGGAGGGTTTTATCCCTAGAGTTGCCACAGGAATAATTCCCTTGGCTAAAGGTAGCTGAGGAAGGAACCCATAGGAGAGCAATACAAGCCACTGGAGGAGGAGGAGGGGGGATGGGTGGGGCAATGAGAAAATGCTTGAGGAAGTAATTGGGAGGTGCGACCTTTTATGGCCCAAGTGGGGGAGTGGTTAGGTGCTCCACCCCATCCAATGTCAGGGCACTGCCTTCCAATTCAGTGGGCCTACGCAACTGAGTTATGGTGTTATGCTTATACACAAACATATGAAATGCCAGCAGAAACAGGCCATGTGGTCTATTGAGTCTGCTCAATTGTGCAGCTAGCCCTCATCTTGCAGCTGCCCCACCCTCCCACCCTTCTTCACTGTCATTCCCCTACTCTGTTCCAACCCTTCTTGAAGCAGCCCACTGTCCTACAGGAAACCATCCCCTCAGGTAGAGTGTTCCATTTGTCTACCACCCTCTCCATGAAATAATGTCTCCTGATTTCCCTCCTGAAATTTCCCCCCACCAGCCTCAGTTGGTGCCCTCTAGTATCCCTCCCCCTCCTGATATGGAATATTTCTCTTGTATTAGCCTTGTTAATCCCCCTCAGATACTTAAAGGTCTCAAGCTTGTCTCCCCTCTCCCTCCTTTCCTCCTGGGAATACATGTTAAGCCTGTCCAGTCTTTCTTCAAAGGATTTCCCCTTCAAACCCTAGATCATCTTGGTCGCTCTGCACTGCTTTCCCGTCAACAGTCTGATGTCCATCTTCAGGAATAGGCACCAGTACTGCACGCAGTATTACAGGTGTGGCCTGACCAGTGACTTGTACAAGGGAAGGATCACCTCACTACTTCTAGATGAAATCTCCCTCACTATACAGCCCAGCATCTTGTTGGCTTTCACTGCTGCCTTCCTACACTGTGCCAAGTTGTTCATATTCCCCATTATAATTAACCCCAGGTCCTTTTCCTCCTCTGTGCTCTCCAACTGCACCCTCTCAGCTGATAACTCCTCCTCTGGTTCTTAGCTCCGAGGTGCAGTACCTTGCCCTTCTTGTTATTGAACACCAACTGCCATGTTTCTGATCACTCTTGTAGTTTAGTCAGGTCTCCCTGTAGTTCCTTCCACCCCATAACGTCATTTTCCACAGCTCCCATCTTGGTATCATCTGTGAACAGACTAATCTTACTCTGGGTCTGGGTAAAGCCAGGTATAATGTTAGGTAGGAGAAGCTCTGAAGTTGGTATGGGAAGGATGAAGTACGGGAACAAATGGACTTCATAGATTACAGTAATGCCATCAAGATTGGCATGTGCATGATTACTGGTAGTGCCAGAGGCTGCATCAAGTGGTAGTAGGAGGGATTGCTGGTGGAAGGAGGGCTACATGGAGTGGTAGTAAAATGCTGGGTGGATACAATGACTGATTAAATACATAAAACTAATAAAGCTGCTTTGCTACCTGCAGCCACGGTGCCCACCATGACACGTAGCAAGAAGGGCAGGGCAAGGAAGCCCAGTTGGTTAACCCAGGAGGTGATGGAGGGGGTGAGGGCCAAGAGAAAAGCATTTCAGAGACTCAAGAAATCAGGAAGGAAAGGACACAAGGAGGACTATACAAAGAGGTCCAGGGAGGTAAGCAGACTGGTCAGAGTGGCCAAGGGTTTGAGAGAGCTGAGGCTGGCAAAGGTATCAAGGATGGTGAAAAGGACTTCTTCAGATACATTAGGGAGAGACAAAAGAATGAGGACCAGATTGTGAGGATTAAGAAGGATGGGGGGATGGGTAGAGAAGGAGGGGATCAGGCAGAGGCACTAAATGAGTACTTCTGTTCTGTGTTCACATAGGAGAAAGGGGGGCAGATACCTCAGGGAAGGAGAGGGGCAGGCAGGGAAGGGGAGAGGAGGGGTGACTGATACAGGGATTATGGAGGCCAGGGTTCTGGATGGGGTTAAGGGCACTGAGGGTGGACAAGGCACCAGGTCTGGATGGCATTTACCCTAGCGTGCTATAAGAACTGGCGGCAATCCTGGTGGGATCACTGTCTGACCTTTTCAGTCCCTCCCTGGACACAGGATGTGTACCAGAAGACTGGAGGATGGCCCATGTGGTGCCCATTCACAAAAGTGGCCCTAGGGATGAGCCGGTGAACTGCAGACCAGTGAGCCTCATATGGATTGTGGGAAAGCTCATGGAGACAATCCTGAAGGAGAGGTTGGTGGCATTTTTGGAGGACAATGGACTCCAGACTGTTCAGCAACATGGGTTTGTCTCTGGAATATGGTGCCAGACAAACCTAGTTGAGTACTAGGACTGGGTGACCAGGGAACTGGACAAGGGCCATGTGGTGGATGTCCTGTATTTGGATTTCAGCAAGGCCTTTGATTCAGTGCCACATGGAAGACTGGGGGAAAGTGAGGATACTGGGGTGGTAACAAAAATGGTCAAATGGATCACCAATTGGCTGAAGGGAAGGCAGCAGAGGGTGGTAGTGGGGGGGGCTCTCATCACCAAGGGATATGACAAGCAGAGTGCCACAGGGATTGGTACTGGAACCGGTGCTGTTTGGGATATTCATAGCAGATATCTCACATGGAATCCGGACTAAGATCAGTCTGTTCACAGACGATACTAAAATGGGAGCTGTGGTAGATGACACAGATGGGTGGAAAGGGCTGCAGGATGACATGACCAAACTACCGGAATGGTCAGAAACATGGCAGCTGGGGTTCAACACCAAGAAGTGCAAAGTACTGCACTTTTGAACTAGGAACCAGGGGAGGAGCTATCAGCTTGGAGGGGTTCAGCTGGAAAGCACCGGGGAGGAGAAAGATCTTGGGGTGATTATAATGGGGAATATGAACAACTCTGCACAGTGCAGGAAGGTGACAGCAAAAGCCAACAAGATGCTGGGGTGTGTAATAAGAGGTATCTCTTCTAGGAATAGGGAGGTGATCCATCTCCTGTACAGGTCACTGGTCAGACCACACCTGGAATACTGTGTGCAGTACTGGTGCCCATTCCTGAAGAAAGACATCAGATTATTAGAAGGGGTACAGCGCAGGGCAACAAAGATGATCCAGGGTCTGGAGGGAATGTCCTACAAGGATAGTGCGAGCTGAACATGTATTCACTGAAAGAGAGGAGGGATAGGGGGATATGATTGAAATGTTTAAATATTTAAATACCTAAAGGGGATTAACAGAAATGACACAGAGAGGATCCTCCAGATTAGAAGTGGGAGGGACATGAGAGAGCATAAATTGAGACTGGTGGGGGAAAGATTCAGGAGGGAAATCAGAAGACACTTTTTCACTGAATGGGTGGTGGATAAGCAGAATGCCCTGCCTAAGGAGGCAGTAGCCTGTAGAACAGTGGTGGGGGGGTTTAAGATGGGGTGGGACAGAGTGAGGGGAGGAGTAATTAAGAGGAACTGGAAGGAGGGTGGGGCAGCTGCAAATTGAGGGGCTAGCTGCACAATCGAGCAGACTCGATAGACTGTTAGGCCTGTTTCTGCTGGTGTTTTTGTATGTTCATATGTTTTATTGATGATGTGTTATGTATCTGGACAGGAAGTGAAGAAGACCTTATGGTATTCTATAACTACTTAAATAACTACACTGACTACTTGAAATTTGTGGTAAGTTACAGTACAGCAAACAGTCCATTAATTTCCTGGATGTTTTCATTTATTTATTTATTCATTTGTTAACCAGGTAAGCCCTTTTTCAGGCCCTACCCGTAACACAATAGAAAAGACAACAACAATTAAAACATACATTGCTGTACATAATAATAATAACATAAATTACACAATAACCAAATGACCACAGCTATGGTTCACAAAAGAGGTGGCAGGGAAGGTTGAGGAGAAAATGATAGTATTCAGGAAACATAAGGAAACACAGAAGGAGCAGGACATAGAACTTGATCAGTTAAAGCAGAAAGAGTCAGGGAAGGCAGTCAGAATAGCAAAGGCCCAAACCGAGGAAAGGATAGCCAACTCTGTTAAGAAGGGGGATAAGATCTTTTATAGGTACATTAGGGAGCAAAGAAAGACCAAAGGAGGGATACTGAGGCTTAATAAAGAGGAGGGAATGTGGGCAGAGGGTGACAGAGAAAAAGCAGGGATACTGAACAAATATTTCTGCTCAGTATTCACAAAGGAAGAGGAGGGGGAGGTACCTAAACCAAATAAGAGAAACACTCTGAAGATGGGGGTCAATATCAGTCCATTTACAGAAGACAGGGTTCTGAAAGAACTAATAAAATTGAAGGTGGACAAATCAATGGGGCCTGATGGGATTCACCAAAGAATTCTAAAAGAACTAAGGGTAGAACTAGTGACACAGCTGACTACTCTCTTTAACAAATCATAGGAGGATGGGGTGGTACCTGAGGACTGGAGGAGGGTGGATGTGATTCCTCTTCACAAAAGTGGGAGCAGGACAGAGGCAGGAAACTACAGACCAGTTAGTTTGACCTCAGTGGTAGAGAAAATGATGGAATCACTTCTGAAGGAAAGAATTATTGAGTACCTAGAGGCCAGTGGGGCAGAGGACCCAAGGCAGCATGGATTCATGATGGGAAGGTCGTGTCAGACGAATCTAATAGATTTCTTTGACTGGGTGACCAAAGTAGTTGACCAGGGAAGGGCTGTGGACATGGCCTACCTAGATTTTAGCAAGGCATTTGATACAGTCCCACACAAAAGATTAATACACAAGTTAGCCAGCCTTGGAGTGGGTCCCAAGGTGGAAGCCTGGATAAAAAATTGGCTAGACATCAGGATGCAAAGGATAGTAGTAAACGGAGTCCACAGTGAAGAAAGGAGGTTTACTAGTGGGGTACCGCAGGGTTTAGTACTGGGACTGGTCCTTTTTAATGTCTTTATAAGTGACATTGCAGAGGAACTGGAAGGAAAAGTATGTCTCTTTGCAGACAACACAAATATCTGCAACAGGGTTGATAGACAAGATGGAGTGAAAAGGAAGAGAAGGGACTTGGCAAGATTGGAGGAATGGTCAAATGTATGGCAGCTCAGATTTAATGCAAAGAAGTGCAAGGTAATGCACCTGGGAAACAAAAACCCAGGGGAAGAGTACACTATGGGAGGTGAGATACTGACAACAGTAAAAATGGAAAGGGACCTGGGGGTAATTATATCAGATGACCTAAAGGTGGGCAAGCAATGTGAGAAGGCAGTAAGGAAGGCTGGGGGGATTTTGGGATGCATAGGGAGAGGCATCAATAGTAGAAAACAGGAAGTTGTTATCCCTCTGTACAGACAGTTGGTGAGACCCCATGGGAGTACTGTGTGCAGTTCTGGAGACCACATCTCCTCAAGAAGACATAGACAGAGTGGAGGCTATCCAGAGGAGGGCACCAAAATGGTGCAGGGTCTGCACTAGAAGACATACAAAGAAAGACTAAGGGAGCTTAATATGTATACCCTTGAGGAAAGAAGGGAGAGAGGGGACATGATAGAAACTTTCAAGTACCTCAAGGGAATCAATAAAGTCCAAGAGGGTAGCATCTTTCAGAAAAAGAGATGTGCAAGAACAAGGGGGCACAATTTGAAGATAGAGGGGGGATGGCTCAGAGGTAATGTGAGGAAGTATTTTTTCATGGAGAGGGTTGTGGATGCATGGAGCAGCCTCCCTGAGGAGGTCATGGAGACAAGAACAGTGGGGGAATTCAAGAATGCATGGGACAGACATAAGGCAGTCTTAGTGGGGGGTAGGAGGAAGTAAGCTGTTGGTTAACTAGGATCTGCAGCTTATCTGTTAGGTAGGAAAATGGGCAGACTAGGTGGGCCAAGCAGTCCTTATCTGCCATCAAATTCTGTATCTATGTTTCACCGGTGGACTTCTGATTGCAGCATTGTTGGCAGGAAAGCAGAGGAGGATCGCCGCATCGGCGGCAAGCAGAGGGTCCAGGGAACACCACATTGGCCACATCAGTGGCAGGAAGAAAGGCTGCATCAGTGGCAAGCAGAGGGACCTGGGATCACCACATCGGGAGGAACAGCGGATCACTGCTGAGAAGAAAAAGGGACAGGAGAGCTCAATCTGTGTGGCTGGGCTTTAATAGCAGCACCCAGCTGCAGGACAAACACAAGGATCTGTATTTACTGGAGCTATATTTGCTTGAAAAAGGCCCCCCACCCACCCCCTTCCACTGACCATTGTTAAATACTCAAAATAGGCACTGGGTCAGGGACTGACGTCTGTGGGGAAGGACTTCAGCTGCAAACTGAACCGAATGGACATAGGGTCTGGGATGGAGGAGCTTGGGGAGCAAGCCACTAACACCGAGGGTTTTGAAATTGTGTGTTCAAAGTTAATGGCTAATGTTTTAAAGTTATATGTCTATGGTCAATGGTAAACTGTTAAGGTGACAGATTGTTTGAGTTGAAAGCTGGCAGGCTGGATCAAGGCTCGACCAAAAGGTCTGGGTTAAGGTTATATTGTTAAGGATTGACTTGTTTGAGTTGGAAGCTGGCAGGCTGGGTCAAGGCTCAGCTAACAAGTCAGGATTAAGATTAAGTTGTTAAATTTTGTTGAGTTTGGGGTGGGCAGGACTGGGCAAAGGAAGGGGGACTGTTCACTGGGAGCATGGCACCAGAGAGGTGAAAGGGAGAGAGGGGGGATGGCCTTGGGGAAGAAGGGTACAGGCTGGAGGATGGAACAGTATGGAAGGGCATCCTTGGGGAGGGTCAGTGACAGCCTCAGGGGATGGAGCAGTGTGGAGGGTCACAACAGGGTATGAGCCAGTAGCATAAGGGGAGGGACGACCAATAGAAGGAGGGGAAAAGGGGGCATGAGGGAGGAAGGATCATGAGGTGTAATAAGTGTGACACAGCATTGTTCATGAATACTCTGCAGAGACTGGGGACATGCCCAGTTTGTCTAAGGCTGGGGAGATTGGATTCTGAGCTAGCATGGCTACAAAGAGAATTGTCCTGGGTGAAATGTGAAATCATCAGAAGAATCACTGAAGGCAATCGGGTAGGGACCAGGAGACAGGCCGACCGGGGAGACAGAGGTGGAGGCTGCAGGTCACACAGAGGGTCAGGGAGGGAAGGCCCAGATCAGAAGAGGGGAACAAGACAGGCAGTATAAATGGCATTTATGAGCATAGATACACAGCAGGCTCAAATATATATTGGCCCTTAATGGATTTGATGGAGCATGAGGAGGCCAATGGGATAGAGGTTAAGGAGAATAAGGAGCCATGCCAAGAAAGGCATAAAAAGACAAAAGCAAGGGCTGATTAGGCTGTGGTGGTCAGGGAGGACAATGGGAAGGGTGACACCAGGAAAGAAGGGAGAAATAGCATGGGGGGACATGTTGTAACAGTCATGGGCAAAAATGAGAGGGGGAGGAAACAAGAGGGTACATCCTAAGGAGAATACAGAGAAGAGCACAAGGTATAGGCATCCAGGGAGAGGATGGGGTACTGGGAACAAGGATAGAGAGTAACAGGAACAAAATAGGCAGAGGCTGCAGAAGGCATGGGGGAAAGGGCGAGGCCAGGGACCATCCAGCAGGGCAGGGAGACAAAGGGATAGTGGGGGCAAGGGTGGAGGAAGAGGGTGACCGGGGGGACAAGAGGAATGTGAGAAAAAGCCAGGTAAGGGTGACGGAGGCACCCTTAGGGTTAGCGCAGGAAAAATCAGTAATAGTGTATGGGGACTCTATTATTAAAGGGATCCACTGGCTAAAAAAGGGAGTAGCTTTCAAGGGGAGGTCAGTTTTTTGTGAGCCACGGATAGAGGTAAGCAAGGCACTCCCAAAAATTAAGGAGTGCATTAGACCGACTGGCAGGAACCTTAACTGATTCTGAAACTACGTACAAACAACCTGTCTGGGGACGAGGTAGAGGAGGTGCAGAAAAGATTTATGGAGCTAGCAAGAGGGTGCAAAGGGATGGTGGATTCCATAGCTTTTTCAGAAGTTCTGCCAGTACACTGCACCAGTACAGCTAGACAATTGAGAATCAAAGTCTTTAACCACTGGCTAAGGCAGTGGTGTAGGAGGGAGGGCTACAAATGTATAGGTGATTGGGGGGACATTTGGGTGGACCAGCATCTGTATGCGAGGGACAGGTTACATATAAATAATGAGGGGGCAAGGATTTGAGGGGGAAACTGCAAGGGTTCATAGATAGAATACTGGGAAGTGCTTTAAACTAGGAGGGGGGAGTTCGAAGCTAGGTGTAGCCCAGTGGGAATGATGGGAAGAACTGACCTCACTCACTCATCCCCATAGCTGGGGCAAGAGAAGCCAAAAAGGGGGAGGAGCAGAGCTGGTGTAGGGGGTTTGCTAACGAATGCCAGAAGTCTAGGTAATAAGATGGGAGATCTACTGGTGGTGGTGGCAGAGGATGACCTGGATCTAATTGCAGTTACAAAGACCTGGTGGACTGAAAACCACAGTTGGGAGGTGGAAATATCTGGGTACGTACTCTACAGGAGGGACAAGACAGGAAAAAGGGGCTGGGTGGTTACCCTTTATGTAAAAGACTAGATTAGGGTGATGACGTGCAGGGGAGGGGATGGACCAGCAGAGACCTAATGGGTCACTTTAAGCAAAATGAAGGGGAAGGCAGTGAAGGTAGGGGTTGTCTACAGACCACCAAATTAGGGGGAGGAAGTAGATAGGCAGATGGCAAGGGAGATAGAGGAGATGGCCAGCAAGGGGGAAGTTGTGGTGGTGGGAGATCTAAATCTACTGGATGTGGATTGGGATACCCCAGAAGCATCCACAGAAAAGAGTAGGGAGTTACTGGAAGCCTTGCAAGAAGTGATCATCCACCAACTGGTAATGGAACCAACTGAGGGAGTGCCTTACTTAACCTGGTTATGATGAATGGGGACAGTGTCAAGGGGGTGGAGGTTGGGGAAAATTTGGGTGACAGTGACCATGGGACAGTAAACTTTAGAATCAGAAAAGGTCAGAATAAGAGCAATTCCAACACTAGAATGTTAGACTTTAGAAAGGCAGATTTTAGCAGTATGAGGGCAATGGTTCAGGAGGAACTAGAAGGGAAGGAAGACTTGGAGGAGCTCTGAGAGGAAACGAAGAGAAGAATATTGAAGGTGACAGAACTGTGTGCTAGGATGGTTATCAAGAAAAAGAGGGGGAGGAAGTCACTTTTGTTCATAACTGAAGTAAGGAGTACAGTTAGGGAGAAAAGGAGGGCATTCAAGGTATATAAAATATCGCAGAGGGAGGCAGACAGGGAGGTATATAAGGAAAAACTATGGCAAAGCAGGGAAGGTGATCAGACGGGCAAAGGTTGAAATGGAAGAGCATATAGCAAGGGAGGCAAAAAGGGGAGACAAGAAGTTTTCAGATATGTGAGTAACAGAAGGAAGAGAAAGCATGGGATTATGAAGCTCAAGGGGGCAGGGTGGCAATGGTGGAAGGAGATATAGAAAAAGCTGAGGTCCTTAATAATACAGTGGAGGAGGGGACTGAAGTTGGAAAGTACGAGAAGAATGGGTAATGTGACAGACTCAAGTTCCTTCATGGAGGCTAGAGTAGCAAAAGAAAGCTGCAGACGGATAAGGTGATGGGTCCAGATGGAATTCACCCAACGGTGCTCAAAGAATTAAGACAGGAATTGGCAACACCACTCACAAGGTTATTTAACCTGTCACTGCACAAGGGAAGGGTTCCTGAGGACTGGAAGAGGGCCGAGGTAGTACGCCTACATAAGGGGGGAGTAAGGGAGGAGTCGGGAAACTACTGCCAGGTTAGCCTAACCTCCATGATCGGAAAACTAATGGAGGCGCTCATTAAGGAAAGACTGATAAAATACCTACAGGGAAAGGGCCTCCTTAATGAGAATCAACATGGATTCACAGGTGGTAGGTCATGCCAGACCAACCGGATTCAATTCTTTGACAGAGTGAGGGAGATATGGGACCAAGGGGGGCAGTAGACGTGGCCAACCTGGACTTCAGGAAGGCATTTGACACCATCCCCCACAGGAGGCTGATAAGCAAGGTAGGTAGCTTAGGAGTGGGGAGCAAGCTCATAAGCTGGTTATAACACTGGTTGGAGGGAAGGACCCAGAGAGTTGTGGTGAATGAGATGCACTCAAAGGAAGAGAGGGTAATGAGTGGAGTTCCCCAGGGGTCTGTGCTGGGACCAGTACTTTTCAACATATACATTGGGGACACCACGGAGGGTCTTCGGGGAAGGTGTGTCTGTTTGCTGATGGCATGAAGATCTGCAGCAATAAGGTTGATACGATGGAAGGGGGGGCAGAGGATATGAGGGAGGATTCGGTTAGGCTGTAGGAGTGGTCAGAAAGGTGGCAGCTGCAGTTCAATTTAAAAAAGCGTTTGTCAATGCTGAATGTTTCTTGCTTATAAGTGCTATTTAGGTATATGGAAGTGAAAGTACCATGCCTAAGAAATGTCATGGCCCCCCCCCCAAGATATCCACTGTGTCTTTCTGTTCAGTATTCACAGTAGAGGGGAAGGGGAAAGGGCCACAGCAGTACAGCAGTTGCAAAGGTGTGAAGAGGAGGACAATAGTCCATTCACAGGCAGAAGAATTCTGCAGGAGGTGACTAAATTGAAGGTGAACAAAGTGATGGGACCAGATGGCATACACCCAAGGATAGTAAAAGAAGTGTGAAGGGAGATAGCAGTACCTCTGATACTGGGGTCGGTTTCACTCCCTAGTTGTTCTTCCTCCGTCCCCCTCTGCCATCCCCTATGCCTACCATACTCATCTGCCCTGCTACTTAGACTCCTCCCTAACCTCCACAGTTCATCCTTCAAACTAGCCAGTCATCTGCAGACCATACCCCCCCCCATCCTCCAAGCCAGTCCAGGATCATGGCGGGCCCGCACCCTGTACACCCCACCACCCTTCCAAAGATGCCCACCTTATTGACATGTGGCACCTGCCCCATTTTGGCCCCCACCTTATGTTGTGGGCTCTTACTCCCAGGTTCTGTACCCTACCACAACTGTTAGGCACCTATTTACTAAAATTCCTGTCCCCCCCCCACACTAGTCCCCCTACTGATCCCTTGCCGACCGCGTTAATTCAGTTTCAAATCTCATCCATTATATACTGTATTACTGTAGCAATCCTAAAGCCACCTTGTCCGTTGTTCACCCTCAGCTACCATACTTTTTGTTCTCAGCTCTTATGTAGTTTCACTTAGCCCAGTTAGAAATCCTATTGCACTCCAACTATTACTCAGCTCACTTAGAGAAATAAACAGAACAAATAAATATGTATTATTACAGCAATCATAACAGTATAGCTCAGTACTTAGCTCATAGAAATAAACAAAACAACTAAATCTGTATTATTACATCAATCCTAAAAGTATCCAATCATTGTTTTGTCTCCACTTCAGAGACCCTGCTGTAATATAGGACCGCAGAGGACCCTGGGTAGGAGGGTGTGTAACACTAAAGTCCCGGCAGAGCTCCATTGAGCTCGCTCACTCCCCCTTTGTCACTCTTTCGTTCTGTTTCTCCCGGAGCTGCAGGCTGCCCTTTTGTACTGGGCTCCTGCCTGCATTGGCACCTTTTTCTGCCCACAAAGAAATCTGCAGCAGTCCCGACACAGTTCCGTTGAGCTTGTTCATTCCCCCTCTCTCACTCACTCGTTCTGTTTCTCCTGGTGCTTCAGGCTGCCCTTTTGTACTGGGCTCCTGCCTGCATTGGAGCCTTTTTCTACCCACAAAGAAGTTCACAGCTGTCCTGCCAGACCTCCGTTGAGGTCGCTCATTCCCCCTCTCTCAGTCGCTCATTCTGTTTCTCCTAGCACTGCAAGCTGCCCTTTTGTATTGGGCTCCAGCCTGCATTGATGCCTTTTTCTGCCCACAAAGAAATCCACAGCAGTCCCAACAGAGCTCCGTTGAGCTTGTTCACTCCCCCTCTCTCACTTGCTTGTTCTGTTTCTCCTGGCACTGCAGGCTGCCCTTTTGTACTGAGCTACTGCCTGCGTTGGCACCTTTTTACCAAACACTGATTTCCCAAAGTGACTATGCTATTCTGCACTGGGAGCGCGAAAACACATTTCAGCCAGGATGTGAAAAATTACAGCTGTGCTGTTCATAAGGAGGTGTGAAAAAATGGCAGTGTTGAAACTCTGGTGTGAAAATATTACTAATTTGCGAAGTTACAATGGTGCGTGGAAAGTGTACAACGCACTCTCATAACACAGTCATTTTATGGACTATCATTGCAAAATTTTCAACATAGGCATTTTAGGACCTCTGCTCATGAACAGTGTCACTGTGATTTTCTTAATGCGTCCCAAACACTGATTTCCCACAGCGACCACACTATTCTGCGCCAGACATGCAAAAACACATTTAGGCCAGGATGTGAAAAGTGACAGCTGTACTGTTCATAAGGAGGTGTGGAAAAATGACAATGTTGAAAATCTGGAATGAAAATATTGCAAATTTGCGAAGTTACGAGTGTGCATATCATCTGCGCAATGCACGCTCGTAAAACAGTAATTTTTGGAATTTTTTTCCACCAAATTTGTAACATAGTCTTTTTGAGAGCCCACCTCATGAACACTGGCACTGTTGTCTCATTAATCAGACCTGAAAGGTGATTCTGTGCAGTGACCACAAAATCACCTTTCAGGATGGAACAATACCATAAAAGTGGCTGAAATCAAGAGGAGGGGTCCCAATAACCCTATGTTGAAAATCTGCTGCCAAAATTCCAAAAAATGCCTGAGATATGCACCAAAGTTGAAAAAACTCTATTTATGCCATTATACAGCTTACCGGCATTTCTTCAGTTCGCGGTCAGCTTTGAAGAGTGCAGACATGTTCCCGGTCCACCAAAGATCATCGCGCTGGGCTCTGGAGGTAAGTATTGGGTGAGGGGGGTGTGGGGAGGCAGGGTGCACAGAGGGTGGGGACACAGACTCAGTGAGGGACCATTTTCTTGTTTACAGGGTTAAAAAAAAACATTGCGGGAGAGGCACATGATGGCCACCTGAGCAGTCGCTTTCTCTCTGGCTCCTGCTCCACTCCTTAATAAAACAGTTTCTAGATCAATTTTAGCAACTCTAAAAGTAAAAACTGGCATACCCTATCTTCAAAAACCCGCATAGAGCATCGTGAAACCAAAACCCTCACAGAACGCAAAACAATTTACCTCACCATACTCCGCCAACCACCCCGACTCCGGATAAGACCATGAAGTGATCAAAGGCATCTCCAGCAGGGGCAACTGCGGATGCTAACCTCCAGGCTGCACTTACTGAAGAGAAATTCCTGGAAGGTAGCTCCCCATTGAAAGAATCCCTAGAAACTTTAGTCACATCTATCCAAGGCATCACCTCTTCACTAGCATTACTGACTTAATGTACCTCAGATAATGAGTGTCACATATCCTCACTTGATGACCAGAGGACTAGAACAGAACCCGAACTAACCCAACTGCGACACCGAATCAAGGCCATGGAAATGAAAATGGAAGACCTCGAAGGGAGGTCTAGAAGAAATAACCTGCTGATCCTAGGTCTTCCTGAAGGGGAGGAAGGATCGTCGCCCATCTTATTTATTCAGAAATTGTGTATTAAACTTACAGGCCCTTCCCCTAATGGTCCTAACTACATTATCGAACTACATTATGAGCCCATTGATCCTTGAGGCCCGTACCACCACCTGGGGCTCCTCTGTGGCCTATAATTTTCTGTTTACTGAATTTCCGGGATAAGCAACACATCCTCAGTAAAACCCGGGATATCAGTGAGCTGTTATGGGAGGGCAGGAGGATCTGAATAACCCAGGACTGGCCAAAGACTGTAAGGCAGAGAAGGACCAAGCTTCACCCGTTAGTGGTGAAGCTCATTGCAGTGGGGAGCCACTTTAAAATGAAATATCCCGCTACACTTCAGGTGCTCCATGGGGATGACTGGCATAACTTTGAATCATCTGCCCAAGCTACCAAGAGTCTGAGGAAGTTATATCCTGATCTGTTTAAATGAAGCAATTGAGTAGAGATACGTTGGAGAACATCTAGTCAATTAGTTAATTGTGTTGATGTAAATGAGGCATGCAATGCCCTGTGACAAAATCCCATCGCAATTTGCAATCTGCAGCAGTATTGGTGCTCTGAACCTGTCAAGGGATAAGGACTACCTGGCACAGCCTTCTTTACTATATTAAAAATCACAAATATCAGTTTACCCTTTCATTTTAAGTGATTTGCTGGTTAGTTTGGAAGCATGTCACTGAAGTGAAGTGGACCATATTGCAATTAAGTGAATGAGTTTTTTATGTTTCATAGTCACCTCTCCTGGATAAGACCATGCTTGAGGTAGTTCTCTATCAGCTTTCAAAGGAACAGTAAGCAATAGTCTTTTACTCTGAAAATTTGGAGCGACTACATATCACAGCGCTTTGTTTAACTTGGAAGCGTCAGCAGTAATTCTTGTCCATAAATAGAATGTCCAAGAATTGATAGATCCAAGACATAAGAGGGACTTGTATTATCTGAATTTGCCTGCTATACGGATTACTTTATTTATTTAACTAATATATCCATTCTACTGAACAGTTCAGCACCATTCTAAATGGGGAGGCAGTATAGCGCAGTGGTTTAAGGCTCTGAGCTGCAAGCCTAGAGACCTGGGTTTGAATCCCACAGCCCCCACTTGCATACTGTGTGACCCTGAGCAAGTCACTTAACTTCTCTGTGCTCCCAGGTCGCACCTGTAAAAAAGCTTTCAGCTTAGTGTGCCACTCCTATTTAAACAATTAAAAAAAAAAATGAAGGATTTGGTTTTCTTTTTAGAATCCCTGGCAGGATTAATACGTACCTCATGAATGCAATGCAGTAGTTAATTTCTTTTCTTTTTATCTTCTGTTTGTGCTGTGGACTCCAGGATAAGTCTCCTACAGCTTAATATGTCTAACTAGAACTATATTTACTGATGCAACCCCCTATGAAAAAAAATTTTGTCACTTAATTTTGACTGCCTTTTTGAATACATAGAATGAAAAATTGTTTTCTGAACCCAAGAGGAGTGCTACATAATTACTATAGGTTGAAATCTATGTTACAAGACTGTTGTTCAGTTATTAAACTTAAACAGCTTCTTACTCATATGGAGTGGGGCAGGGGAGGGAGTTAATGATTGTTCAGGAGGAGTGAATAACATTGCAGCCCAGTACTGCATAGTAATCTGGTTTTACAGACCACAATGAGAAGAATGTGACTTGTTATTTTCTTTTTTTTTTGGTGGAAAGGAATTCTTGTTTGTTGTGGAATTTTATCGGGGGTTTGTGGGAGGTAAGGTACCAAACCAAAGAACAGCAAGTGTTTATCCAGTTTCAAAAGAGCCGGGGACTATCTACAAAGAACTGACACAATATGAAACACATATCATGTAATGTTAAAGGGGTACGTTCTAACAATAAGCAGCACCAGATATTAAAACACTTGCAGATACTACAGTGTCACATAGCTTTCCTCCAAGAAACTCACCTCTTGGCCTCAGAGAATCTCTTTCTCAGACGCCAATGGGTAGGACAAAGTTATACAGCTGGAAACTGCATCAATCAGCAGGGAGTAGCCATCCTATTCCTAAGGGGATTACATTTCCAATTAAGCAAGGCTATCAAGGACCCTGACGAACAATATATTTTCCTCCATGGGACTCTAGACCACACATAATTATTTATGGGATGTATCTATGGCCCAAATACCCCATCACCCAACTTTTTTTCTGGTCTAATAAATGTGTTTTCCCGATTAATACATCTCTCCTTAATTACCACAGGGACTGGAATATTACTATTACTTCTAACTTAGACAAATCAAATGGATGGGTCATTAAACCATCCTATACACAACAAGCTTTACAAGAACTTATAACCATGGGAGGTCTCTGTGACCTCTGGAGGACTTTTTTCCGGACAAGCCGGAAATATACCTTTTACTCTCCAGTACATAAATCCTCCTCCCAGATTGACTACTTTTTAGTTAGTATTGAAACCCTGCCCAATATCTCGGATGCTGGAATAGCTTCCAAGATACTGTCAGATCATTCTCCAGTTTGGCTTATATATAATCCCCGTCCAAATATTAGAGGGGATAAAATTTGGAAACTAAACTCACAACTCCTCAGAGACCCTTGGGTCATAGATAAACTGCAATCATTTATCCAAAACTTTTGGAAATCTAACATAGGCTCTATTACCGACGTAGATAAACTATGGGAGGCTTTGAAATGCGTACTCCGCAGTGAATGTATTCGGATTGCATCTACCAATAAAAAGAAGAGGGAAGCCTCTCTATGTGTCCTACTAACACACATAGAGGGATTAGAACATTGTCCAACCTTAGAGACCTCTGAACGAGAGCAGATTGAGTTCACTAAATTAAGACATCAATATGCAGATTTGTTAAGGGAAAAATCTGAATATGCATTATTTAAAGACACATTCCAGCTATATAGACCAGGGAGATAAAGCGGGGCATTTGCTGGTCATGAGGCTTAGAGAACAAGAGGCTTCCCATCTGGTAAAGTTTATCTCCTCCCAGCTTGATGGTACCCTTAAAACCTCCCCAGTAGAGATTGTCCAAGAGTCTGATAATTTCTATTCACAGCTGTATAGTCCTCCCCCAAATATCCCTTCAAAAGCGGATATTCAAGAATATTTGAGGAATATCCCACTTCCACAGCTATCCCACTAACAACAAAACCTCCTAACCCGGCCAATATCTCAATCAGAAATCTTAACTGCCATCCAGGATCTTGCATCAGACAAATCTCCAGGTCCAGATGGCTTTCCCACTAACCTTTACAAAGCCCTGGCAGAGGACTTAATTCCCATTCTTGCTCAAGTTTTTTCTCTCCTTTGTGAAAAAACGCATATCTGACCCCTCTCTCCTGATGGCTCTTATAATTGTCCTATCCAAACCTAATAAATCCCCAGAAAAAGTAACCAATTATTGTCCCATATCTCTCATGAACTGTGATATGAAAATTCTGGCTAAAATTTTAGCCACCAGGATAATGCAAGTTTGGGAGGGACTTATAGGGCCTGAACAGGTAGGGTTGGAACATATCTTCTCCATGTCCAGAAACTTCTATGACACAATGGCCTTGGTGACTTTGGACATGGAGAAGGTCTTTGACAGGGTGCATTGGGATTTTCTTTTCCTGACAATGGAAAGATTTGGATTCCCTATGAATTTCATTACGTGGATACATACACTATACTCTGACCCAAATGCTAAGGTATACTGTAATGGTATTCTTTCAAAGGGATTTTCTCTTCACTCAGGAACTTGTCAGGGATGGCCCTTCTCCCCACTCATGTTTAATATTTATTTAGAGCCCTTAATTAGACTTCTGAATTCCTCCCCACACATTCAAGGTATCACATTAGGTCCCTTTGAGGTTAAAATTTCAGCTTATGCCGATGACATTCTGCTGCATTTATCACACCCTGTCACTTCAATACCAGCTGCTCTCCATATCATTTCCCATTTTGGAAGGTACTCAAACTATAAGCTAAATTTGGGCAAAACCACCCTTATGCCCATAAATCGTTATGTACTCCCCACAGATCATACACCACTAGGACTGGGATGGACATTTAAACTCACCTATTTAGGGGTAACTCTAACACAGAGACAGACCTTGAGAAAGAGGTTAAACCTGGATAACTTAGTGGTAACCATTGCACAAGATTTAGACAGATGGAACGTACCCCGTATGTCACTACAAACCAGAATCAATGTTATTAGAATGAATATCCTCACCCGCATTTTTTATCCTATACACATGCTTAATCTCTATATTCCATTCACATGGTTTAAAAAATTTCATGCATTAATATCTCATTTCCTCTGGAAAAAGAAATGCCCACTCAGATCTTATATAAAGCTGGGTGCTCCCAAACATTTTGGGGGGCTCAAACTACCAAATCTTTTTTTTTATATTACTTAGCTAGTCATAGTTCAAAATATGCCTGCTGGACTTTAGGGCTGGTGCCTATGAACCCCTCAATGTATGTACCCATCTGGCTACAGGTCGAAAGGCAATTGATTAGGGCAATGGGAATCTCCACAGAGTCTATGTACTTTGTGTCTCCAAATAGATTACCTCTACAACTGAGACATACAGTTATAGGCACAGCAATATGCAGAAACCCAAACTTTAAACTTCAGGGTGTAATTATTTGTATGCCAGAATTAATGAGGAAACATATTTCTGATCTCATGCTGGGGCGAATACCCGAAAGCCCTTCACTACTTCATGGTCTTGGGATCCCACAATCACAAATTTTTAAGGTAGATCACATCTGCCACATGCGGATAGAGTGGATTGGGACAGTGAATTGGGACACTAATCAAAGAGATTTTCTCTCTCTTATGCAATCCCTTGCTTGGTCACTCCACTCGGTCTCACGTTTAGTGGCCTTTATCTTCCCCTATATTTATCCTACAGTAACTGGTGACTCTTATAATTGGGACAGGGCACTGCCCACACTGTCCAAAGAATGGGACTGCATTTGGCTTGATCTCTACCAATATCTAACTAATGATAGGCTACGCCTCACCCAATTTTATATCCTGCATAATATATATTTTACCCCAATGCACCTACATAGAATATGAAAACTTCCCACAGCAATATGTACCAGATGTGCATCTGCAGAGGGTACGCTGTTTCATATCCTGTGGGAATGCAGTAACATAGCCCCACTATGGGAGAAAATAAAGAATGCAATGGACCCTCTATTGGGGTTAACAGATTTTTTTCCCCTGAAATTTGTATTGTGTGAACCCTTTCATTAATCCCTATCAGGGAGAGGAGGTTCTAAATGTCCTTAATTTTCTCAATGGGCGAGCAATTGGTTTTGCACCAGTGGCTTGATCAAGATTAAATTTCATACTCGGAATGGCTAAAAGAAATTTTGTACAGCCTAAGAACTGAAAAAACAATAGCTTCTCTCATGGACCGCCCTCAAGTGTATAACAAGAAATGGAGCAAGTTAGAGACTCTGTTACTGGTGCAAACAACCCCTTAAATGATGAATGGACAACAAACCCCATATACTGTATATAATATTGCTACTCTAACAATGGTTAAAGATGTCCTTTGAAGGTTTATTATGATCATTGTAAACTCAAGATAGGGACTCTTCTTGTACCTTTGGTATCTTTGGAAGGGGGGGTTAAAAAGGAAGGGGAAGAGCAGGAGGGAAGGGGGACGGGTGTATTTGTAGTGCTTGTACAGCTATCTCTTTAGATGTGTCTGGTCCTTTCATGTCATGTAATGTATAATTTGACTGTACATGTTAAAAATAATAAAGCTTATTAAATTTCAAAAAAACAAACGTTGCGAGACTGTTTGTTTTTTTCAGGGACATGTGGCATGCTGGGGTGGGCTCTCAGCATGCCACCTGAGTGGTTTGGGTGGGGGCTGTAGCCAGTGTGGGATTGGGCACCCCTGTTGGCACATACCGAGGGGGTTGGACAGCCGAAGGGGATTGGGCACCCTGTTGGCAAAGAACGAGGGGGGGGCATGATGCCGAGGGGGATTGGGCACCCCCTCGGTATACATCAGAAACTTGTGGGTGGGGACATTATGCTGACGGGGACTGGGATCCCTGTCAGTAAACTGGGTCAGGGCTGTACAAGGTACCACCCTGCAAATGATGGGTTGTTCCCTCATTACAGCGGAATGACTGATGCTGCAATGACGGGGTGACCCCTGATTGCAGTGGCTAAAACATTTCATGGTGGTGGCACACTGGCTGAACTAGTGTCAGCAGCAGCGTGCCACCCCATTGGGGAATAAGGGCCAAGCCTCAAAAGGCAGTGGGAGCATTGGCCACAACAGTGCCGCACCTCCACAACCTGCTTCTGCAGCAAGCTGCCACAACATGTGTCTTGCGCGTGTGCGCAAGCAACATAAAAAGTGCAAAATTATGCATATAGGGCAAAATAACCCAAAGGCAAAGTACCAGCTAGCGGGGGAGGAGCTGGAGGTAACAGAACAGGAAAGAGAGCTGGGGATCACTATTTCAGACAACCTGAAAGTCCAAAGTCAGTGTGACAGAGCTGCAGGAAAGGTATTCAGAATGCTTGCATGCACGCACGCACAGGAAGGGGATTCACAAGCAGAAGGAGGGAGATGATCCTGCTCCTATACAAAACCATGGTCAGACCACACATGGAATATAGGGTCCTGTTCTGGAGGCCATACCTGCACGGCGACAAGGACAGGCTGGAAAGAATCCAGAGAAGAGCAACCAAAATGGTGAAAGGGCTGCAGTGAAAGTCTTATGAGGAGAAACTGGGAGAGCTTGGCCTGTATACACTGGAGGAGAGGAGAGGAGGGAGGGGGGGATATGGTGGAAACATTCAAATACTTCAAGGTCATATACAAGGTGAAGGTCGATGACATCTTCAGAATAAGTAAGAATAATTCCACTAGAAGGCATACCTACAAACTGGAAGGGGAAAGATTCAGCAGGGACATCGGGTGAGGTTTTTTTACCGAGAGGGTGGCAAGGCCATGCAACAGTCTGCTGGAATGGGTGGTGGGGGTGTATATGGTAGACAACTTCAAAAGAGCCTGGGATAGGTACATGGACCTAACAGGCAGGGGCAGGCTGGCAATGGAGGAAGGGGATCTTCCTGGGGGGAGTTACGGGCAGACAGGCTGGGCCATGGGGTCCTTTTCTGTTGACAGTTTCTATGATTCTATGATAACAGTAAATTACAAGAAGCAGCTATATGAAAATTTTAGCAGTAAGAGAGGGAACCATGTAAACACTAAATTATACAGACAAGATGCAGATCACAATGTACTACTGCATGCCAACTGTTTTCATAAAACAGATATGAAAGAAAATATTCCATATGGAAATGTTTTTCAGAGATAAAAAGGAACTATACAAAAAATCTAACTACATGAAAGCTTCTGATAAGCTGGAGCCTCAAACGTCCTCCTTACCTCAGCAAGTAAACAAACTAAAACCCATTGCATAAACACAGTAACACACTCCAGGGTGTGCATTATGCTAGATGACTGTACTTCCCAGGTGGTTGAAGGCACTCGGCCTGCTGCCCAATGCCTCACATTGTACCCAGGGCATGCAGTGATCTAGCATAATGCACACCCAGCTTTGTGTTATTTCTTGCATGGTTAGTAGTTGTATTCCACATTCTAGTTTTTTGGGGGATATTGTGTCATCTGATCAATTTGTTATGCTGTGATATTAATATCGGGCTCTATTTACTATGCCAACGTGCCGGGCAAACCGGGCACATTGGCATAGCTACATCTAAATATCAGAGCAGGGCCCATTGGGCAATGGAGGGAGGGTCTTGGTTATTGTTGAAAACCAAATCGGTGATATGCACTTGTAGGCAACCCGACATCCAGCATTACATGAAGTGTTTTTGCGGGGGGGGGGCTGCCCCCCCCACACACACACACCCTGCTTTTAGATTCTCAACTCCAGGGGGGTGCATCTTGTGGGGGGGGGCACTGTCCAGACCTGGAAAAAAAAAGTCCTGCAGCCACAGGCACCAGCATAATTACAATCCTCCCAGCACCAATCCTGAACCCAGGACCTGCTACTCCGGGGCCAGCCTCCCTCACCAGCACATCACACAGCTGGCTCAGCAGCAGCATGCCCAGTACATTCTCTTAAACCACTTTCCTATCCCTCCCTTCCCCTTCCTCTCACTATCCTGTCTTTCTGGTCACCTTCTCCTTCCTTCCCTGTCGCAGTGGGTCGCTACCCTTGTGGTCGCCCTGTGATAAAAGTGCCAAATATGACTCGCCGTTATTGCGATTGCCCATATTCAGGCACTATTATCACTGGATACTAGTTAATGCTGGTCAGCAGTTGAAAGCCACCAGTCAGGCACCATCCTCCAGCCACTAGCCAGCCAGTTTCAGCCTGTAACCCAGACTCCTGTGCCAGTGTAGCATCCAGTTAAAGCTGGTCAACGGTTGACAGCCACCAGCCAGCCAATTTCTGATTGCAACCCAGACTCTTGTGCCAGTGTACCATCTAGTGAAAGCTAGTCAGTAGTTGAAATCCACCAGCCAGCCACCATCCTCCAGCAACCAGCCACCAGCCAGCCAGCACAAAAGAAGCCTCCTCAATCGCAAGCTTCCTCCTCCACCACAAAGACATCATCAAGCACCAAAGAAGTCTCCAGCAGCACCTGTTACCCTTCTCCTCCAGCTCCAAGCATCCTTCTCAAACACCTTAGTATCTTCCTCCATCACCTGGTAAGTATATACGAGAGTGAGTCTGAAAAACAAAGTGATTAATGTCTGTTTCCCTCCACAGGTCAATCATGGCAGTACTCCAGGCAGCTGGTCCGCTCCTCTAGTGGCTTACTCTGCACCAGGAAAATGGACAACAGAGAAAACAGAAATCCTGGTCACCAGTATCAGCTGCATAAACTTTTTATTACAAGATAGGTACTCACAAACAGGGAACCAGCACCAGCTTTAAAACATACAAAGCTCTGTTGTAGCTCTCCTTTTAAGAATTACCAGCCCAGAATGCTAATGTGACACACATAATTTTAATGGTGAATACAAAAGCAAAAAACTCACTTAAAAAAGATATGACTGAGTGATTCTGAAGGAGTCCATGAATAGCTAAAGTCCATAGAATTCCTTAAGTTCAAAAAACACCATACAGTCCAAAGCAGTTCACACAATTCAAACGGCTGTGTAAATCCGAAACAAATGAGAGCAAGAGCTGAGAGTCGCCTCCAACTGACGTCACCTGACGTGTTCTTTGCTTTTGTATTCACCATTAAAATTATGTGTGTCACATTAGCATTCTCGGCTGGTAATTCTTAAAAGGAGAGCTACAACAGAGCTTTGTATGTTTTAAAGCTGGTGCTGGTTCCCTGTTTGTCTTTCCTTGATTTTTTGAACCGAGCACTGCTTGTTCCTTTGTGCAGTCTGTTCCACTTGCTTAACACATAGGTACTCACAACATACAAAATCAAAGCAGCAGCAGCAGCAGCTACACAGCAGCAACAGTTAGGGCAGAGGCACTCCTGACTGGTTTCACTCTAGGCTGCTTCAGAGGAGGTGTGTCAATCAGCTGCTAGGTACTCCATTTAAATAGTGACATAATTTAAAGTGACAGTGCACCAATACTATATATAAAGTGCATACACACAGTGTAAAAACTAAATATGTACACATAGTTATAACTACCACAAAGCACCTAAATGCAACAAAAACATAATTAATTATATTAAGAATAATTTAATTGCAAACTACACTAGGAATATACTGTATTAGTGGAATTGGCAGAAGCCTCATAATGCACCAAATCTCCTCCTTCAGCACAAAGCCTATGTCTCAGTTTCCTTCTTTTTCTGCTAATGCAGCTGATACTGGTACCCAGGTTTTCTGTTTTCTCAGCTGGTACAACATGACTAAAAAAAGACTTTTCTTGTCCACTTTTGCCTCCCACTACAGCACAAAGCCTCTTCCCCATCATCAAATCACCTCATACATTACTAAGTCTCCTCCAGCAACAACAAGCCTCCTCATGCAGAATTAAGCCTCCTTCTCCAGCACAAAGCCTCCTCCTCCAGTACCAAGATTCCTCCTCCAGCACCAAGAACTCTTCCAGCATAAAAGAAGCATCCTCCAGTACCAAGAGTCCTCCTCCAGCACAAGCATTCTCCTACAATAACAAAGAAGCCTCCTCCTGTACCAATCATCCTCATATAGCACCAAGCCTCCTTCACCACCACCAATGGCTCCTCCATAACCAAAGGAACATCATAATGCACCAAGTCACCTCCTTTAGCACAAAGCCTACTTCTTTATCACCAAAGATTCCTTCTTCATCACCAAAGAAGCATCCTCACACACAAAGCCTCCTCCATACAGCACCAAACATACTCTTCCACCACTGAGCATCATCATCCAGCACAGACCAAATTATCATCGACCAAAAAAGCATACACCACCTTTAAAACCATCTCTTCCAGCAACAAGCCTCCTCCTCCTCCTCCTACAGCAAAATGCCTCCTACTCTACTACCAACTACCTTCTCCTCCGACACTGAGACCTCCTCCAGCACCAAAGAAGTCCCCACCACCCCTAAGTCTTCTCCTTCACCACAGAGGCCTCATCCACCACAAATGTATATGCCACCATCAAAGCCACCTCAGCCAGCACCTGACCAAAGCAACATCACAGCAACAGAGGCTACTGCTACTCCTAAATCAAAGCTTCTACCAGAAGCCAACATCAAAATGCACAAAAGCATCCTCAATCGCCAAGGTCTCATACACCACAAAAAGAAAACCAAAACCTCTTATGGGACATAAACTACAGATCTTCAGCATGATATGCATACTAGTGCAACCTGGACAAATGGAACACTTCATCAAAGTTCAACAAGAAAAACTTGAAAACATTTGTTGAGTATGACTATAATGTTCATCACCAAACAAACATTACAACAAGTTCAAGTTATATGATGAAAGTTATTTAAAATCAAGGAGCACAAAATATGGACTACTATGAATAATGAACTCAGACATACCATAACAACTACATGACAGATCATTGACTCATACAGACAAGACAACATTGCTGATGGTTAACATGAGGACTGGATGGCTAGAATGGTACTATCACATCAGAAGAAGCTTGATGATGCAACAACTGTGGGCAATACCCACAACATACAGCAACACAGCACAACACATATCCTTTGCTACTGCTGGGGTCTGTTCAAAGATAATGTTCATAGTTGTGACTTTATTTCTATGCATTATTGAAAGATGAACCTTGCTTTAGGATAGATCATCATCACATCAAAAAGGTCATAAACACTGCCTTGGACACTGAAGATCAGGTAGGTCACATGTACTATGGACATTATAAGGGAAATGCACTGTGTGCGTCTATTAACAATCATGCATACTACTGTATTACATGATAACACAATATTGCTCACTTAATTATACTTGTTTACATTGCCTTGCTTTTGCTATATATATTTGTATACCTGTTATGTTGATTGTGCAACTGCTTTATATCATTGTGTTTTATCTTTTGTGATATTATTCTCATGTTTCATCTTGTCATTGCCATGCACTGTATTGTTTGTAGGTTTGTACTTTCTCGGATCATGCCTGAAAATAGGCAAATGTCTGTCTAGTGCACCCTACCTAGTTAATAAAAACTAAATAAATACAATAAAATAGATAGATAGATAGATAGATAGATAGATAGATAGATAGATAGATAGACAGACAGACAGATAGATATTTGCTTGCACTATGTTACATATGTTTAGGCTTCAGATATTAGTATTTTGGATTTTGTATTGTGATACTGATCCAGTCAAAGCATTAGGATTAGTGTAGGATCCAGTATCAGATTCATCTGAAATCCTAATAATCAGAATCAGATCTGTAGTCAACTGTTGTGACCTGTACAATAAACTTGGTTGGCTGTCCCCGCCCAACTACCATTTTTTAGCCCTTGGCTGCTTTATCGACAAGATAATCAGAGCTACTACCCTCTGCCTTGTCAAACCTCCTTAAACCTGTCCAACCTGCATACCTACTTCGATCAAACTACTCTCACACATTCTCCATACCTAGGTCCTGCTTCTTGAGAGGTGATAGGGCTTTTGCTGTCTCTGCTCCCAGTTTCTGGAACACCCTTCCTGAGACTGCTTGGTGTGCTGGCACCAATAACACTTTTAAGAAGTCCCTGTGGGAGCATTTGCACATCCTCTCAGCCTGTCACTGCCCCTGAACTGCTATCCTATGACTGTTTTCCTCACAGTCACAGTCTTCTGCTATGAATGCCTCTCTTTTGCCAAAATTTGGCAATCTAATGAAATGGGTATTTTGACTGCACTTATTGTTGTACTTTGTTTATCTTATGAAATACAATGTATGTATTGCTTAATAACATCTAATCCACTGTATTTAATGTCTTATCCTTTGTAACATGCCCTCCAACTCTTGTCTGTATATTTTTCCCCATTACATTGTCTGTACATCTTACCATGACCTCCCAGATCGCACCTGAAAAATAGGCTTTTTTGTTTTTGTCTAGTGTGCTTACCCAGTCAACAAAAGCTAAATAAAAATTCAAGCATCCCTAGTTGAGAGGTGGATTGGGGTGGAGAGCTAGAGGGTCTGAGTGGAAGAACACGTAGAAGGACCATTTCTTATTTTTTGCTGTTTGTCTTTTTAAGAAACCAAAAAGACAATGAGGGATAAATCATTGAGTGATGGTTTCCTTTATTTTACTTACCAACACTGGAGACTGGGCACTCCTGTGTCAGTGTGTTATTTGACAGCACCTGGGGTGGGCACCCTGCTGTCACAGCCTGTTTTAGGGGTAGTTAGCCAGCACCTGAAGTTATCACCCCATTGTTGGACTATGTGTGTGTGGGTGGGGGGGTTGAAAGCAGGGTTTAATGGGAGGGGGAATACTGGTGGTGAGGTTGTGCACCCACCTCTAGTCATTCAAGAAAGTTGGGTCAGGTGGGAGGGTGGGAGGATACCACCTGCCTCTGGTCATACAAGAAGGTTGGGTTGGGGGAATACTAGTGGTGGGGTTGAACACCTGCAGCCTGTCATGTTATGATAACTGGGTCAGGCAGGAGGGGGAATGCCGGTGGTCACATTGATCACCCACTGCTGATGAAAGCTGGTTCAGGCATGAGGGGTGACACTGCTTTGTTACCTGATGGTGGCACTATGAGTGGATGTAGCAGCTCTGTGATAGGTGCAAAGGCATCATTTCATATGTGATATGTTTCTGTCCATCAGCCAGAAAAGCAACATCAGCAGCAGCCTTGTCAGTACTGGGTGTGCACATGCACCCTTCCTGCAAGCTCAGCTGCACTGGCTGCTTACAGCACACACCTACCTAGCCCCTACACTGCTGGAGTGGGACCAACATGTTTGCTTTGTACATGTACACAAGCAAACATAAAAACTGATTTCAAAGTATATTACTGCCATTCTTATATTACTATTTATTAACTAATATTTAAAGACATAAATATAAAAGTAACAGAAGACATAGAATAAAATGAAAAAATCATAATATAAAAATATCATTGTAAAATTGATGGTGCTGCAAGGAAGACCATAGTAATTGTCATGAGGCAAAGCAGACAGTCAGAGACTAATTGGGGTATATGCCTTGAGGTTAGCAATGGAGAATCTCTATTACTGTAGCTCAAACTAGACTGTAGCAGTCTTAGTGGGTTTTGCAGACTCTGTCACAACACCATAAGCAGTAATCCTCAGCAGATGCATGTATATAGCACCTGCCAAAAGTAAACTACAGTAATTTATATTCATTACTTACTTCAAGACTCCCCCTATTTGTCATCTGTTTTACCATATGCCTATGACTGCACTGGGAGCCAAAGTGGTTCTGTAGAACTGGTGAAGACAAACTGAATTTTCAGGCCTCATCTCAAAGCCAAATAGAAGTTGGCTGTAGCCCACTCCACTCAGCCTTACTGTAGAACAAATGCTATAATTTGTGGTACATTCTATTGGCCACACCACATGCCATACCAGGGTTCCCCACTGCCTGGGAATCTATGGTGGTGGCTGTGGTGACCGAGGACGATGGTGCATTATTTCTTCAACCTCCTGTATGTACTCGGCATGTGCACAAGAGGTTTGTAAGTAAGGTACAGAACACTGATATCAGAACAGAGGAATCAGTGCAATAAAGAAGGCTGGTAAAAGACAGTTTCAGAGGATTATATAACAACACTTAGGGTGATGGTCAAAATTATAGAGTGGTGGCAAAAGCATATATAGTGTCATATTAGTAAACACATAGGCTCAATTCTCGAAAATGTTAGTCTGCCGCAAGACCTGGGTGCACTGAACACACAGCGCATGGGGCTTGCTGCAGTCCATGGCCAGCAATCAGAATTCTCAGTCCCCTAGCTCCCCAAACACTGCATGCTGCAAGTTAGACCAGCTCTTGCTGGTCTAACTTTGTGGACCTTTTTACGGGATTTTCACCAAATATTTGTTGCAAGTCACCATAAAAAGGGGTAAAGTGTTGCAAATGCACACAACCTTTGTGAATTGGGCACAAGGTGCACCGACGCGATCAGTACAGCACAGGGTTTGATGCTGGGCTTGTGCAAGCTCTGTATCAACCTATGAGAACTAAGCCCATAGAGTGGTGGTAAGAAAATATATGGTGGTGGCCTGCTATGTGAAAAATAATGACTGGGTAACACTGCATACCATTACATCCATGTGAAAATGCTTTATAGAAAAGACATGTTCAGATGACAGATTTAAAAAAATACTTAGAACTTTTTTTTTTTACTGAAGTTGTTCTAATAACTGAAAGTGAACCACCTCTGGGCAATGTTCTGATGAACCTGAAAGTTTCAAGTTTTACTTCATTACTGTTTTTTTTAGATATCACATTGCAAAAGAGTCACACAAAACTGCAACATTTTAAGTTTTGACCTGCCCCCTCAAACTTTAGAACTGCTTGAGTTACGTTTAACAGATGTACTCAGTTTAGAGATTTTTGCCCATGGGGAAACACATCACATCTCATGTTCCTGGCTTTAAAGCTGAGTAAGTTGTAAATCTCCAAATTGCAATTTAGCATAGTAGTACTATACCTACGGAATCCTAACTATAGCCTTGCTATTGTTAATTCTGTACATTCAGCCACACCATGTGTGCCTTATATATGAAGGGCACTGCTTTGGTTAAGGATGTTTCTGAATTTTGGAATGGTTCTGTCGGTTTAATGTTGTGTGAAGTTTTAATGATTACCTTCAGCTAATAACTAACAAAATGTAGCAAAGTTCTTGTAGAATGTTCTAATTTATTTTTAACTCTATTTGTGATTTAAGCAATAAGGCATTACCATGGTTTATGTTAATTGTCTGTTAATACCCTCTGGAGAGTAATGCAGCATAAAGCATGGCAGAGTGCCACATGCACCTAGAGGGTGATTAGCCAACCATTACTATAACCTCAGATAACCCCTGGGAGTGCCTTATTGCTATTATAATAAAAAATGTTTTTTTTTTAAATAGTGTTAAACCTTGTTCAGCATATCATTAGTCTCTACTTGTATGTTAATCACACTTTAAGATAGGGCTGCTAGAATGTTTGCAATCAATTAGAAAGCTTTATTTCTCATACACTTTTTATAATAAAAAAGATGCATGTTACTTTACAGTGTCAATGGTTTTCTGTAATAGGCATTTTATTTGTGAACATGATTCTTTTGGTCAGAGGACCTTAAAATGATTTCCTTTTGCTACCTTACACTGCACATGATAAGAAATCACTTTCAGTATGAGTACTGTGTTATTAAATAGCTTCATGTTTCTGCCTTTCAGTGGTATTCACTCTGGTAATATGCTTTGGGAGTTCGGGTGAAACAAACTATTTTGACTGACTTGTATAATCTCTCTTTACTATTTACTGATGTCCTTTTCTAGATTTCCTGGACACTCTATAATGCTGGTTCCATCACTCAGTGCCACTCACTCAGCAGTGCCAAATGGTAGTGCTAAGGTCATAGAATCCCCACTAATCATATGTAACAACCCTTTCTCATGAAATCGGTAGGTGGTTATTAGTCTGTCCATCAAAGCACTAGGTGCTAGCACACTAAAGCTCTGCCCTTTAGGAAGATGGGCAGAGGGATAAAATGGTGGCTTTGACAGGAACTGACAGAGTGTGTTGAGGTTTTACACAGTTGAGGAATCAGAGGAAGCAGCTTCCATATCAGTGCTACAGTGCAGATGTCGGTCTGAGGTGAACTAAGGATCCCACTAGCCTTGGCTCAATGGAAGGTTGCCAGATATAGGGAGGCATGGGCTCTCATGTGAGGACCTGGGTACCACTGGGATTCAGAAGCAGTCCAACAGCCTGCCTTGACTTAGTGGCAGGGTGCAATGGCCAGGGTGGCACAGAACTCTTTCATGGACTCTTTTTGCCTATAACAGTGGGGAGTGGAAGAATTTGGGATTGTGTGGTCTGGGACCGGTTGTATAGAACTAGACTGGCAGCTGAGCAAATGTCAGAAAACATTATATAAAGTTTGAAGGGGTGAGCGCCGCAGCCAGTCACATGATTCCAGACCAGGGGCATCACACAGAGTCTCATTCCCCAAAACATTTCAGTTGCCAATGGGAAGGGTGTTTTAAATTAGGAGTTAATGAACCACGGGCTACAAACTGTGCTCTGTCAATAGTAATTATACTCCTCTGGCTCTATATTCACTCCTCCCACCCAAGTCCCAAACATTCATTCTGACAAGAGAGACAGATGGAGAGGGAGCGCATGCACTGTCTCGAAGTACTGCAAGCAGTCTGCAAGTACTGACAAAAACTTTCATCTGAGAAACAAAGCAGGTGGTAGCACATGTAAGGGTATGTACAGCTGGGAAATGGGCTGACGTAACAATTCAAGTTCCCAGGTGGGATGTGCACTGATGGCTTTGAGGCTTGAAGTATTCCTTGAAGATGCCTTGGTGAGAAGGAGGCTGGAGCTGATAGCAGGGATTGAGCACAGTGAATCAACATTGATGGGGGTTTGGAGGAGGAATATCAAAAGCATCTGCTGGAGATAGCCACTAGACTGAGGCAATGTGAATGCATCCTGTTTTTTAAAATGGACGGAGGCTTGCTGGGGAAAAAGACTGTCTCTTATGGTTGGCCTGACACAGAGCTAAGTACAGTATCCAATCAAGTATCTGTTTGGAGTAACAGTAGCCACTGTAAAGGTAGTATAGTTGAGTAGAGAACAGGAGAGTCTTACAAAAGGAAAAGCACATGTGACTGTTGCATCTAAAAGTCAATGAATGAAATAGGGTTGAAATGTTTACAAACTGTGATAAGGAGCACTGACATCAAACTGTGCTAACATATGAATTGTGAAGTGCATGATATGAGTTCCATTGAACTCCAATCACCTGTATAAAGGGACCACACACGAACTACCAATCTGGTGTTAAGAGTACTGATCTGTGTACCACCATGACTGTTTCTGATACCTGAGGGGAATGGATGATGACTGTGCATGCTATTAGTGTTTACAACGGGACTCCTGGTGAGCTGTAACATCCATATACCCCTAGACACAAAAGTCACCCCAAGCTATGCCCACCCTCATCTAGGCAGACGAGACACTTGGCATGACAGAACAAAGTGGTTGCATATGTAAATACTTAGCAGTAAACAGTTAAGTGGGAAATGTGTAAAGAAGACCAAAGACAGTAACAAAATAGCATTCATCAGCCTAATTTAAAATAGGAGAACATGCTAAAGCATGTGTGTACACAAGCGTTTGCTTAATTTTTCTCCCAAGAAAGCTAAGTTAAATATCACTTGAACACTTTTTTTACTTATGCATGTTATGTCTCTCCTTGAAGACCTCTCTCTGTTTCATTATTTATAACACAGTACATAATGTTGTCATGTCCTATCTCATTTTCCATGCTTGTTGCAGCTTCTAAATCCACTGTGTATTTGCATTATAACTCTTCCAGGATGCATCTGAAAATAGGCATCTGGCTGCCTAGTGCACAAAAACAAAATACATAAAAGTTACCTTGGGGCAAGATGTGGCCAACCTTTCCCCATGTATAACCTTGGGGAAAGATGTTTTCCAAGTAGAAGAAAAGAGGCAATGTTTTTAGTTGTATTACTTTAGCACATTACCTCATGTATATAAAGTTGCAGGATCTTATTTACTAACAAATGCTGTCAATGTAGAAATATGTATTTTTTTTGCAAAACTCTCTTCCTGTTACAG